>AP028911.1:7862500-9166250 GCA_036186465.1 Nesidiocoris tenuis
CTGCAGTTCAATCTGCAGTTCAATCTGCAGTTCAATCTGCAGTTCAATCTGCAAGTTCAATCTGTAAAGTTCAATCTGCAGTTCAATCTGCAGTTCAATCTGCAGTTCAATCTGCAGTTCAATCTGCAGTTCAATCTGCAGTTCAATCTGCAGTTCAATCTGCAGTTCAATCTGCAGTTCAATCTGCAGATTCAATCTGCAGTTCAATCTGCAGTTCAATTCTACAGTTCAATCTGCAGTTCAATCTGCAGTTCAATCTGCAGTTCAATCTGCAGTTCAATCTGGGTTAGGCTGGTTAGGAAGGTTAGCCGCTTAGGCTGGTTAGGGCTGGTTAGGCTGCAGTTCAATCTGCAGTTCAATCTTGCAGTTCAATCCTGGTTAGGGCTAGTTAGGGCTGGTTAGGGCTGCTTAGGGCTGGTTAGGGCTGGTTAGGGCTGGTTAGGGCTGCAGTTGAATCTGCAGATCAATCTGCAGATCAATCTGCAGGTCAATCTGCAGTTCCATCTGCAGTTCCATCTGCAGTTCTATCTGCAGTTCAATTCTTCAGTTCAATCTGCAGTTCAATTCACCAATCTGCAGTTCAATTCCTGCAGTTCAATCTGCAGTTCACATCTGCAGTTCAATCTTTGCAGTTCAATCTGCAGTTCAATCTGCAGTTCAATCTGCAGATTCAATCTGCAGTTCAATCTGCAGTTCAATCTGGTTAGGGCTGGTTAGGGGTTCAATCTGCAGTTCAATCTGCAGTTCAATCAGCAGTTCAATCTGCAGTTCAATCTGGTTAGGGTTCAATAGGGCTGCAGTTCAATCTGCAGTTCAATCTGGTTAGGGCTGGTTAGGGCTGCAGTTCAATCTGCAGTTCAATCTGCAGTTCAATCTGCAGTTCAATCTGCAGTTCAATCTGCAGTTCAATCTGCAGTTCAATCTGCAGTTCAATCTGCAGTTCAATCTGCAGTTCAATCTGCAGTTCAATCTGCAGTTCAATCTGCAGTTCAATCTACAGTTCAATCTGCAGTTATTTCTGCAGTTCAATCTGCAGTTCAATCTGCAGTTCAATCTGCAGTTCAATCTGCAGTTCAATCTGCAGTTCAATCTGCAGTTCAATCTGCAGTTCAATCTGCAGTTCAATCTGCAGTTCAATCTGCAGTTCAATCTGCAGTTCAATCTGCAGTTCAATCTGGTTAGGGCTGGTTAGGGCTGCAGTTCAATCTGCAGTTCAATCTGCAGTTCAATCTGCAGTTCAATCTGCAGTTCAATCTGCAGTTCAATCTGCAGTTCAATCTGCAGTTCAATCTGCAGTTCAATCTGCAGTTCAATCTGCAGTTCAATCTGCAGTTCAATCTGCAGTTCAATCTGCAGTTCAATCTGCAGTTCAATCTGCAGTTCAATCTGCAGTTCAATCTGCAGTTCAATCTGCAGTTCAATCTGCAGTTCAATCTGCAGTTCAACTGAGATTGAATTGAATCGAATTGAATTGAATTGAATTGAATCGAATTGAATAGAATTGAATTGAATTGAATTGAATTGAATTGAATCGAATCGAATCGAATCGAATCGAATCGAATCGAATCGAATCTAATCGGATCGGATCGGATCGGATCGGATCGGATCGGATCGGATCGGATCGGATCGGAACGGTCAGGTCAGGTCAGGTCAGGTCAGGTCAGGTCAGGTCAGGTCAGGTCAGGTCAGGTCAGGTCAGGTCAGGTCAGGTCAGGTCAGGTCAGGTCAGGTCCAGGCTCAGGTCAGGTCAGGCTCGGGTCATTGTGGTCAGGGTCAGGTCAGGTCAGGTCAGGCTCAGGTCAGGTCCAGGTCAGGTCAGGTCAGGCTCAGGTCAGGTCAGGTCAGGTCCAGGTCCAGGTCCAGGTCAGGTCAGGTCAAGGTCAGGTCAAGGTCAGGTCCAGGTCAGGCTCCAGGTCAGGTCAGGTCCAAGGTCCAGGCTCCAGGTCAGGCTCAGGCTCAGGTCAGGTCAGGCTCGGGTCAGGTCGAGGGTCAGGTCCAGGTCCAGGGTCCAGGTCCAGGTCCAGGCTCAGGTCAGGTCAGGCTCCAGGTCAGGTCAGGTCAGGTCAGGCTCCAGGTCCAGGTCAGTGTCATTGTGGTCCAGGTCAGGTCAGGTCAGGCTCAGGTCCAGGTCCAGGTCAGGCTCGGAGTCCAGGTCAGGTCAGGTCCAGGTTCCAGGTCAGGTCCAGGTCCAGGTCAGGTCAGGTCAGGTCAGGTCAGGTCAGGTCAGGTCAGGTCAGGTCAGGTCAGGTCAGGTCAGGTCAGGTCAGGTCAGGTCAGGTCAGGTCAGGTCAGGTCAGGTCAGGTCAGGTCAGGTCAGGTCAGGGTCCAGGTCCCGGAGTCCAGGTCAATTAGTCAGGCTCCAGGTCAGGTCAGGTCAGGTCAGGTCCAGGTCAGTGTCAGGTCCAGGTCAGGTCAGGTCAGGTCCAGTCCAGGTCAGGTCAGGTCCAGGCTGTTCCAGATGGGTCAGGCTCAGGTCAGGTCCAGGTGGGTCAGGTCAGGCTCAGGTCAGGTCAGGTCAGGTCAGGTCAGGTCAGGTCAGGCTCAGGTCAGGTCAGGTCAGGTGGGTCCAGGTCAGGTCAAGGTCAGGTCAGGTCAGGTCAGGTCAGGTCAGGCTGCACAGGCTCAGGGTCAGGTCAGGTCAGGTCAGGCTCAGGTCCAGCTGTGGGGCAGGTCAGGTGGGCTCAGGTCCAGGTTGGGTGGGTCAGGCTCAGGTCAGGTCAGGTCAGGTCAGTGTCAGGCTCAGGTCAGGTCAGGTCAAGGCTCAGGTCCAGGGCTCAGGTCAGGTCAGGTCCTGTGGGTCCAGGCTCCAGGTCAGGGCTCAGGTCAGGTCAGGCTCAGGTGGGTCAGGTCAGTGTCAGGCTCAGGGCTCAGGTCAGGTCAAGTGTCAGGCTCAGGTCCAGGTCAGGTCAGGTCAGGTCAGGCTTCCAGGTCAGGTCAGGTCCAGGTCCAGGTCAGGTCAGGTCCAGGTCAGTGTCAGGTCAGCCGTGGCCAGGGTCAGGTCAGGTCAGGTCAGGTCAGGTCAGGTCCAGGTCAGGCTCAGGGCTCCAGGTCCAGGCTCAGGCTCAGGTCCAGGCTCAGGTCAGGTCAGGTCAGGTCAGGTCAGGCTCAGGTCAGGTCCGGAGTCCAGGTCAGGTCAGGTCGTGGGTCAGGGTCAGGTCAGTGTCAGGTCAGGCTGCCGGGCTCAGGAGTCAGGCTCAGGGGCTCCAGGTCCAGGCTCAGGTCAGGTTGTGGCCAGGTCAGTGTCAGTGTCCAGGCTCAGGTCAGGCTCAGGTCAGGTCAGGTCCAGGTCCAGGCTCAGGTCAGGTGGGCTCAGGTCGGGTCAGGTCAGCTGTGGCCAGGCTCAGGTCAGGTCAGGTCAGGTCAGGTCAGGTCCAGGTCCAGGTCCAGGTCAGGTCAGGTCAGTGTCAGGTCAGGTCAGGTCAGGTCCAGGTCAGGTCAGGCTGTGGTCAGGTCAGGTCCGGTCAGGTAAGGTCAGGTCAGGTCAGGTCAGGTCAGGTCAGGTCAGGTCAGGTCAGGTCAGGTCAGGTCAGGTCAGGTCAGGTCAGGTCAGGTCAGGTCTGGTCAGGTCTGGTCAGGTCAGGTCAGGTCAGGTCAGGTCAGGTCAGGTCAGGACAGGTCTGGTCAGGTCTGGTCAGGCCCGTCAGGTCAGGTCAGGTCAGGTCAGGTCAGGTCCAGGTCTGGTCTGGTCCACGGTCCTGGTCTGGTCCTGGTCTGGTCCTGGTCTGGTATGGTATGGTCTGGCCCGCTCTGGTCTGGCTCTGGTCTGGTCTGGTCTGGTCTGGTCTGGTCTGGTCTGGTCTGGTCTGGTCTGGTCTGGTCTGGTCTGGTCTGGTCTGGTCTGGTCTGGTCTGGTCTGGTCTGGTCTGGTCTGGTCTGGTCTGGTCTGGTCTGGTCTGGTCTGGTCTGGTCTGGTCTGGTCTGGTCTGGTCTGGTCTGGTCTGGTCTGGTCTGGTCTGGTCTGGTCTGGTCTGGTCTGGTCTGGTCTGGTCTGTTCAATCTGCAGTTCAATCTGCAGTTCAATCTGCAGTTCAATCTGCAGTTCAATCTGCAGTTCAATCTGCAGTTCAATCTGCAGTTCAATCTGCAGTTCAATCTGCAGTTCAATCTGCAGTTCAATCTGCAGTTCAATCTGCAGTTCAATCTGCAGTTCAATCTGCAGTTCAATGTGCAGTTCAATGTGCAGTTCAATGTGCAGTTCAATCTGCAGTTCAATCTGCAGTTCAATCTGCAGTTCAATCTGCAGTTCAATCTGCAGTTCAATCTGCAGTTCAATCTGCAGTTCAATCTGCAGTTCAATCTGCAGTTCAATCTGCAGTTCAATCTGCAGTTCAATCTGCAGTTCAATCTGCAGTTCAATCTGCAGTTCAATCTGCAGTTCAATCTGCAGTTCAATCTGCAGTTCAATCTGCAGTTCAATCTGCAGTTCAATCTGCAGTTCAATCTGCAGTTCAATCTGCAGTTCAATCTGCAGTTCAATCTGCAGTTCAATCTGCAGTTCAATCTGCAGTTCAATCTGCAGTTCAATCTGCAGTTCAATCTGCAGTTCAATCTGCAGTTCAATCTGCAGTTCAATCTGCAGTTCAATCTGCAGTTCAATCTGCAGTTCAATCTGCAGTTCAATCTGCAGTTCAATCTGCAGTTCAATCTGCAGTTCAATCTGCAGTTCAATCTGCAGTTCAATCTGCAGTTCAATCTGAAGTTCAATCTGCAGTTCAATCTGCAGTTCAATCTGCAGTTCAATCTGCAGTTCAATCTGGTTAGGGCTGGTTAGGGCTGCTTAGGGCTGGTTAGGGCTGGTTAGGGCTGCAGTTCAATCTGCAGTTCAATCTGCAGTTCAATCTTCAGTTCAATCTGCAGTTCAATCTGCAGTTCAATCTTCAGTTCAATCTGCAGTTCAATCTTCAGTTCAATCTTCAGTTCAATCTGCAGTTCAATCTGCAGTTCAATCTGCAGTTCAATCTGCAGTTCAATCTGCAGTTCAATCTGCAGTTCAATCTGCAGTTCAATCTGCAGTTCAATCTGCAGTTCAATCTGCAGTTCAATCTGCAGTTCAATCTGCAGTTCAATCTGCAGTTCAATCTGCAGTTCAATCTGCAGTTCAATCTGCAGTTCAATCTGCAGTTCAATCTGCAGTTCAATCTGCAGTTCAATCTGCAGTTCAATCTGGTTAGGGCTGGTTAGGGCTGCAGTTCAATCTGCAGTTCAATCTGCAGTTCAATCTGCAGTTCAATCTCCAGTTCAATCTCCAGTTCAATCTGCAGTTCAATCTGCAGTTCAATCTCCAGTTCAATCTGCAGTTCAATCTGCAGTTCAATCTGCAGTTCAATCTGCAGTTCAATCTGCAGTTCAATCTGCAGTTCAATCTGCAGTTCAATCTGCAGTTCAATCTGCAGTTCAATCTGCAGTTCAATCTGCAGTTCAATCTGCAGTTCAATCTGCAGTTCAATCTGCAGTTCAATCTGCAGTTCAATCTGCAGTTCAATCTGCAGTTCAATCTGCAGTTCAATCTGGTTAGGGCTGCAGTTCAATCTGCAGTTCAATCTGCAGTTCAATCTGGTTAGGGCTGGTTAGGGCTGGTTAGGGCTGCAGTTCAATCTGCAGTTCAATCTGCAGTTCAATCTGCAGTTCAATCTGCAGTTCAATCTGCAGTTCAATCTGCAGTTCAATCTGCAGTTCAATCTGCAGTTCAATCTGCAGTTCAATGTGCAGTTCAATCTGCAGTTCAATCTGCAGTTCAATCTGCAGTTCAATCTGCAGTTCAATCTGCAGTTCAATCTGCAGTTCAATCTGCAGTTCAATCTGCAGTTCAATCTGCAGTTCAATCTGCAGTTCAATCTGCAGTTCAATCTGCAGTTCAATCTGCAGTTCAATCTGCAGTTCAATCTGCAGTTCAATCTGCAGTTCAATCTGCAGTTCAATCTGCAGTTCAATCTGCAGTTCAATCTGCAGTTCAATCTGCAGTTCAATCTGCAGTTCAATCTGCAGTTCAATCTGCAGTTCAATCTGCAGTTCAATCTGCAGTTCAATCTGCAGTTCAATCTGCAGTTCAATCTTCAGTTCAATCTGCAGTTCAATCTGCAGTTCAATCTGCAGTTCAATCTGCAGTTCAATCTGCAGTTCAATCTGCAGTTCAATCTGCAGTTCAATCAATCTGCAGTTCAATCTGCAGTTCAATCTGCAGTTCAATCTGCAGTTCAATCTGCAGTTCAATCTGCAGTTCAATCTGCAGTTCAATCTGCAGTTCAATCTGCAGTTCAATCTGCAGTTCAATCTGTTTAGGGCTGGTTAGGGCTGGTTAGGGCTGCAGTTCAATCTGCAGTTCAATCTGCAGTTCAATCTGCAGTTCAATCTGCAGTTCAATCTTCAGTTCAATCTGCAGTTCAATCTTCAGTTCAATCTTCAGTTCAATCTGCAGTTCAATCTGCAGTTCAATCTTCAGTTCAATCTGCAGTTCAATCTGCAGTTCAATCTGCAGTTCAATCTGCAGTTCAATCTGCAGTTCAATCTGCAGTTCAATCTGCAGTTCAATCTGCAGTTCAATCTGCAGTTCAATCTGCAGTTCAATCTGCAGTTCAATCTGCAGTTCAATCTGCAGTTCAATCTGCAGTTCAATCTGCAGTTCAATCTGCAGTTCAATCTGCAGTTCAATCTGCAGTTCAATCTGGTTAGGGCTGCAGTTCAATCTGCAGTTCAATCTGCAGTTCAATCTGCAGTTCAATCTGCAGTTCAATCTGCAGTTCAATCTGCAGTTCAATCTGCAGTTCAATCTGCAGTTCAATCTGCAGTTCAATCTGCAGTTCAATCTGCAGTTCAATCTGCAGTTCAATCTGCAGTTCAATCTGCAGTTCAATCTGCAGTTCAATCTGCAGTTCAATCTGCAGTTCAATCTGCAGTTCAATCTGCAGTTCAATCTGCAGTTCAATCTGCAGTTCAATCTGCAGTTCAATCTGCAGTTCAATCTGCAGTTCAATCTGCAGTTCAATCTGCAGTTCAATCTGCAGTTCAATCTGCAGTTCAATCTGCAGTTCAATCTGCAGTTCAATCTGCAGTTCAATCTGCAGTTCAATCTGCAGTTCAATCTGGTTAGGGCTGGTTAGGGCTGCAGTTCAATCTGCAGTTCAATCTGCAGTTCAATCTGCAGTTCAATCTTCAGTTCAATCTGCAGTTCAATCTGCAGTTCAATCTGCAGTTCAATCTTCAGTTCAATCTGCAGTTCAATCTGCAGTTCAATCTGCAGTTCAATCTGCAGTTCAATCTGCAGTTCAATCTGCAGTTCAATCTGCAGTTCAATCTGCAGTTCAATCTGCAGTTCAATCTGCAGTTCAATCTGAAGTTCAATCTGCAGTTCAATCTGCAGTTCAATCTGGTTAGGGCTGGTTAGGGCTGGTTAGGGCTGGTTAGGGCTGGTTAGGGCTGGTTAGGGCTGGTTAGGGCTGCAGTTCAATCTGCAGTTCAATCTGCAGTTCAATCTGCAGTTCAATCTGCAGTTCAATCTGCAGTTCACTCTGCAGTTCAATCTGCAGTTCAATCTGCAGTTCAATCTGCAGTTCAATCTGCAGTTCAATCTGCAGTTCAATCTGCAGTTCAATCTGCAGTTCAATCTGCAGTTCAATCTGCAGTTCAATCTGCAGTTCAATCTGCAGTTCAATCTGCAGTTCAATCTGCAGTTCAATCTGCAGTTCAATCTGCAGTTCAATCTGCAGTTCAATGTGCAGTTCAATCTGCAGTTCAATCTGCAGTTCAATCTGCAGTTCAATCTGCAGTTCAATCTGCAGTTCAATCTGCAGTTCAATCTGCAGTTCAATCTGCAGTTCAATCTACAGTTCAATCTGCAGTTCAATCTGCAGTTCAATCTGCAGTTCAATCTGCAGTTCAATCTGCAGTTCAATCTGCAGTTCAATGTGCAGTTCAATCTGCAGTTCAATCTGCAGTTCAATCTGCAGTTCAATCTGCAGTTCAATCTGCAGTTCAATCTGCAGTTCAATCTGCAGTTCAATCTGCAGTTCAATCTGCAGTTCAATCTGCAGTTCAATCTGCAGTTCAATCTGCAGTTCAATCTGCAGTTCAATCTGCAGTTCAATCTGCAGTTCAATCTGGTTAGGGCTGGTTAGGGCTGGTTAGGGCTGCAGTTCAATCTGCAGTTCAATCTGCAGTTCAATCTGCAGTTCAATCTGCAGTTCAATCTGCAGTTCAATCTGCAGTTCAATCTGAAGTTCATACTGCAGTTCAATCTGCAGTTCAATCTGGTTAGGGCTGGTTAGGGCTGGTTAGGGCTGGTTAGGGCTGCTTAGGGCTGGTTAGGGCTGGTTAGGGCTGCAGTTCAATCTGCAGTTCAATCTGCAGTTCAATCTGCAGTTCAATCTGCAGTTCAATCTGCAGTTCAATCTGCAGTTCAATCTGCAGTTCAATCTGCAGTTCAATCTGCAGTTCAATCTGCAGTTCAATCTGCAGTTCAATCTGCAGTTCAATCTCCAGTTCAATCTGCAGTTCAATCTGCAGTTCATCTCCAGTTCAATCTGCAGTTCAATCTGCAGTTCAATCTCCAGTTCAATCTGCAGTTCAATCTGCAGTTCTATCTCCAGTTCAATCTGCAGTTCAATCTGCAGTTCAATCTCCAGTTCAAACTGCAGTTCAATCTGCAGTTCAATCTCCAGTTCAATCTGCAGTTCAATCTGCAGTTCAATCTGCAGTTCAATCTGCAGTTCAATCTGCAGTTCAATCTGCAGTTCAATCTGCAGTTCAATCTGCAGTTCAATCTGCAGTTCAATCTGCAGTTCAATCTGCAGTTCAATCTGCAGTTCAATCTGCAGTTCAATCTGCAGTTCAATCTGCAGTTCAATCTGCAGTTCAATCTGCAGTTCAATCTGCAGTTCAATCTGCAGTTCAATCTGCAGTTCAATCTGCAGTTCAATCTGCAGTTCAATCTGCAGTTCAATCTGCAGTTCAATCTGCAGTTCAATCTGCAGTTCAATCTGCAGTTCAATCTGCAGTTCAATCTGCAGTTCAATCTGCAGTTCAATCTGCAGTTCAATCTGCAGTTCAATCTGCAGTTCAATCTGCAGTTCAATCTGCAGTTCAATCTGCAGTTCAATCTGCAGTTCAATCTGCAGTTCAATCTGCAGTTCAATGTGCAGTTCAATGTGCAGTTCAATCTGCAGTTCAATCTGTTCAATCTGCAGTTCAATCTGCAGTTCAATCTGCAGTTCAATCTGCAGTTCAATCTGCAGTTCAATCTGCAGTTCAATCTGCAGTTCAATCTGCAGTTCAATCTGCAGTTCAATCTGTCTAGGGCTCGTTAGTTCTGCAGTTCAATCTGCAGTTCAATCTGCAGTTCAATCTGCAGTTCAATCTGCAGTTCAATCTGCAGTTCAATCTGCAGTTCAATCTGCAGTTCAATCTGCAGTTCAATCTGCAGTTCAATCTGCAGTTCAATCTGCAGTTCAATCTTGCAGTTCAATCTGCAGTTCAATCTGCAGTTCAATCTGCAGTTCAATCTGCAGTTCAATCTGCAGTTCAATCTGCAGTTCAATCTGCAGTTCAATCTGCAGTTCAATCTGCAGTTCAATCTGCAGTTCAATCTGCAGTTCAATCTGCAGTTCAATCTGCAGTTCAATCTGCAGTTCAATCTGCAGTTCAATCTGCAGTTCAATCTGCAGTTCAATCTGCAGTTCAATCTGCAGTTCAATCTGCAGTTCAATCTGCAGTTCAATCTGCAGTTCAATCTGCAGTTCAATCTGCAGTTCAATCTGCAGTTCAATCTGCAGTTCAATCTGCAGTTCAATCTGCAGTTCAATCTGCAGTTCAATCTGCAGTTCAATCTGCAGTTCAATCTGCAGTTCAATCTGCAGTTCAATCTGCAGTTCAATCTGCAGTTCAATCTGCAGTTCAATCTGCAGTTCAATCTGCAGTTCAATCTGCAGTTCAATCTGCAGTTCAATCTGCAGTTCAATCTGCAGTTCAATCTGCAGTTCAATCTGCAGTTCAATCTGCAGTTCAATCTGCAGTTCAATCTGCAGTTCAATCTGCAGTTCAATCTGCAGTTCAATCTGCAGTTCAATCTGCAGTTCAATCTGCAGTTCAATCTGCAGTTCAATCTGCAGTTCAATCTGCAGTTCAATCTGCAGTTCAATCTGCAGTTCAATCTGCAGTTCAATCTGCAGTTCAATCTGCAGTTCAATCTGCAGTTCAATCTGCAGTTCAATCTGCAGTTCAATCTGCAGTTCAATCTGCAGTTCAATCTGCAGTTCAATCTGCAGTTCAATCTGCAGTTCAATCTGCAGTTCAATCTGCAGTTCAATCTGCAGTTCAATCTGCAGTTCAATCTGCAGTTCAATCTGGTTAGGGCTGGTTAGGGCTGCAGTTCAATCTGCAGTTCAATCTGCAGTTCAATCTGCAGTTCAATCTGCAGTTCAATCTGCAGTTCAATCTGCAGTTCAATCTGCAGTTCAATCTGCAGTTCAATCTGCAGTTCAATCTGCAGTTCAATCTGCAGTTCAATCTGCAGTTCAATCTGCAGTTCAATCTGCAGTTCAATCTGCAGTTCAATCTGCAGTTCAATCTGCAGTTCAATCTGCAGTTCAATCTGCAGTTCAATCTGCAGTTCAATCTGCAGTTCAATCTGCAGTTCAATCTGCAGTTCAATCTGCAGTTCAATCTGCAGTTCAATCTGCAGTTCAATCTGCAGTTCAATCTGCAGTTCAATCTGCAGTTCAATCTGCAGTTCAATCTGCAGTTCAATCTGCAGTTCAATCTGCAGTTCAATCTGCAGTTCAATCTGCAGTTCAATCTGCAGTTCAATCTGCAGTTCAATCTGCAGTTCAATCTGCAGTTCAATCTGCAGTTCAATCTGCAGTTCAATCTGCAGTTCAATCTGCAGTTCAATCTGCAGTTCAATCTGCAGTTCAATCTGCAGTTCAACTGAGATTGAATTGAATCGAATTGAATTGAATTGAATTGAATTGAATTGAATTGAATTGAATCGAATCGAATCGAATCGAATCGAATCGAATCTAATCGGATCGGATCGGATCGGATCGGATCGGATCGGATCGGAACGGTCAGGTCAGGTCAGGTCAGGTCAGGTCAGGTCAGGTCAGGTCAGGTCAGGTCAGGTCAGGTCAGGTCAGGTCAGGTCAGGTCAGGTCAGGTCAGGTCAGGTCAGGTCAGGTCAGGTCAGGTCAGGTCAGGTCAGGTCAGGTCAGGTCAGGTCAGGTCCAGGTCAGGTCTGCAGTTCAGGTCTGCAGTTCAGGTCAGGTCAGTTCAGGTCTGGTCAGTTCAGGTCAGGTCAGGTCAGGTCAGGTCAGGTCAGGTCAGGTCAGGTCAGGTCTGGTCAGGTCAGGTCAGGTCAGGTCAGGTCTGGTCAATCTGGTCTGTTCAGGTCTGCAGTTCAGGTCTGGTCTGTTCAGGTCAGGTCAGTTCAATCTGGTCAGTTCAATCTGCAGTTCAATCTGGTCAGTTCAATCTGGTCAGTTCAATCTGCAGTTCAGGTCTGGTCAGTTCAGGTCTGGTCAGTTCAGGTCTGGTCAGTTCAATCTGGTCAGTTCAATCTGCAGTTCAATCTGCAGTTCAATCTGCAGTTCAATCTGGTCAGTTCAGGTCTGGTCAGTTCAGGTCAGGTCAGTTCAGGTCTGGTCAGTTCTGGTCTGCAGTTCAGGTCAGTTCAATCTGCAGTTCAATCAAGTTCAGGTCAGGTCAGGTCTGGTCAGGTCAGGTCTGGTCAGTTCAATCTGCAGTTCAGGTCTGCAGGTCAGGTCTGGTCTGGTCAGGTCAGGTCAGGTCTTGTCAGGTCTGGTCTGGTCAGTTCTGGTCTGGTCAGTTCTGGTCTGGTCAGGTCAGGTCAGTTCAGGTCAGGTCAGGTTCAGGTCTGGTCAGTTCAATCTGCAGTTCAATCTGGTCTGGTCAATCTGGTCTGGTCTGGTCTGGTCTGTTCAGGTCTGGTCAGTTCAATCTGGTCAGTTCAGGTCTGGTCTGTTCAATCTGGTCTGGTCAGGTCTGGTCAGGTCAGGTCTGGTCAGTTCAATCTGGTCAGTTCAATCTGGTCTGGTCTGGTCTGTTCAATCTGCAGTTCAATCTGCAGTTCAATCTGCAGTTCAATCTGGTTAGGGCTGGTTAGGGCTGGTTAGGGCTGCAGTTCAATCTGCAGTTCAATCTGCAGTTCAATCTGCAGTTCAATCTGCAGTTCAATCTGCAGTTCAATCTGCAGTTCAATCTGCAGTTCAATCTGCAGTTCAATCTGCAGTTCAATCTGCAGTTCAATCTGCAGTTCAATCTGCAGTTCAATCTGCAGTTCAATCTGCAGTTCAATCTGCAGTTCAATCTGCAGTTCAATCTGCAGTTCAATCTGGAGTTCAATCTGCAGTTCAATCTGCAGTTCAATCTGCAGTTCAATCTGCAGTTCAATCTGCAGTTCAATCTGCAGTTCAATCTGCAGTTCAATCTGCAGTTCAATCTGCAGTTCAATCTGCAGTTCAATCTGCAGTTCAATCTCCAGTTCAATCTGCAGTTCAATCTGCAGTTCAATCTGCAGTTCAATGTGCAGTTCAATCTGCAGTTCAATCTGCAGTTCAATCTGCAGTTCAATCTGCAGTTCAATCTGCAGTTCAATCTGCAGTTCAATCTGCAGTTCAATCTGCAGTTCAATCTGCAGTTCAATCTGCAGTTCAATCTGCAGTTCAATCTGCAGTTCAATCTGCAGTTCAATCTGCAGTTCAATCTGCAGTTCAATCTGCAGTTCAATCTGCAGTTCAATCTGGTTAGGGCTGGTTAGGGCTGCTTAGGGCTGGTTAGGGCTGGTTAGGGCTGGTTAGGGCTGCAGTTCAATCTGCAGTTCAATCTGCAGTTCAATCTGCAGTTCAATCTGCAGTTCAATCTGCAGTTCAATCTGCAGTTCAATCTGCAGTTCAATCTGCAGTTCAATCTGCAGTTCAATCTGCAGTTCAATCTGCAGTTCAATCTGCAGTTCAATCTGCAGTTCAATCTGCAGTTCAATCTGCAGTTCAATCTGCAGTTCAATCTGCAGTTCAATCTGCAGTTCAATCTGCAGTTCAATCTGCAGTTCAATCTGCAGTTCAATCTGCAGTTCAATCTGCAGTTCAATCTGCAGTTCAATCTGCAGTTCAATCTGCAGTTCAATCTGCAGTTCAATCTGCAGTTCAATCTGCAGTTCAATCTGCAGTTCAATCTGCAGTTCAATCTGCAGTTCAATCTGCAGTTCAATCTGCAGTTCAATCTGCAGTTCAATCTGCAGTTCAATCTGCAGTTCAATCTGCAGTTCAATCTGCAGTTCAATCTGCAGTTCAATCTGCAGTTCAATCTGCAGTTCAATCTGCAGTTCAATCTGCAGTTCAATCTGCAGTTCAATCTGCAGTTCAATCTGCAGTTCAATCTGCAGTTCAATCTGCAGTTCAATCTGCAGTTCAATCTGCAGTTCAATCTGCAGTTCAATCTGCAGTTCAATCTGCAGTTCAATCTGCAGTTCAATCTGCAGTTCAATCTGCAGTTCAATCTGCAGTTCAATCTGCAGTTCAATCTGCAGTTCAATCTGCAGTTCAATCTGGTTAGGGCTGGTTAGGGCTGCAGTTCAATCTGCAGTTCAATCTGCAGTTCAATCTGCAGTTCAATCTGCAGTTCAATCTGCAGTTCAATCTGCAGTTCAATCTGCAGTTCAATCTGCAGTTCAATCTGCAGTTCAATCTGCAGTTCAATCTGCAGTTCAATCTGCAGTTCAATCTGCAGTTCAATCTGAAGTTCAATCTGCAGTTCAATCTGCAGTTCAATCTGCAGTTCAATCTGCAGTTCAATCTGCAGTTCAATCTGCAGTTCAATCTGCAGTTCAATCTGCAGTTCAATCTGCAGTTCAATCTGCAGTTCAATCTGCAGTTCAATCTGCAGTTCAATCTTGCAGTTCAATCTGCAGTTCAATCTGCAGTTCAATCTGCAGTTCAATCTGCAGTTCAATCTGCAGTTCAATCTGCAGTTCAATCTGCAGTTCAATCTGCAGTTCAATCTGCAGTTCAATCTGCAGTTCAATCTGCAGTTCAATCTGCAGTTCAATCTGCAGTTCAATCTGCAGTTCAATCTGCAGTTCAATCTGCAGTTCAATCTGCAGTTCAATCTGCAGTTCAATCAGGTCAGGTCAGGTCAGGTCAGGTCAGGTCAATCTGCAGTTCAATCTGAGTTCAATCTGCAGTTCAATCTGCAGGTCAGGTCAGGTCAGGTCAGGTCAGGTCAGGTCAGGTCAGGTCAGGTCAGGTCAGGTCAGGTCAGGTCAGGTCAGGTCAGGTCAGGTCAGGTCAGGTCAGGTCAGGTCAGGTCAGGTCAGGTCAGGTCAGGTCAGGTCAGGTCAGGTCAGGTCAGGTCAGGTCAGGTCAGGTCAGGTCAGGTCAGGTCAGGTCAGGTCAGGTCAGGTCAGGTCAGGTCAGGTCAGGTCAGGTCAGGTCAGGTCAGGTCAGGTCAGGTCAGGTCAGGTCAGGTCAGGTCAGGTCAGGTCAGGTCAGGTCAGGTCAGGTCAGGTCAGGTCAGGTCAGGTCAGGTCAGGTCAGGTCAGGTCAGGTCAGGTCAGGTCAGGTCAGGTCAGGTCAGGTCAGGTCAGGTCAGGTCAGGTCGGGTCAGGTCAGGTCAGGTCAGGTCAGGTCAGGTCAGGTCAGGTCAGGTCAGGTCAGGTCAGGTCAGGTCAGGTCAGGTCAGGTCAGGTCAGGTCAGGTCAGGTCAGGTCAGGTCAGGTCAGGTCAGGTCAGGTCAGGTCAGGTCAGGTCAGGTCAGGTCAGTACAGGTCAGGTCAGGTCAGGTCAGGTCAGGTCAGGTCAGGTCAGGTCAGGTCAGGTCAGGTCAGGTCAGGTCAGGTCAGGTCAGGTCAGGTCAGGTCAGGTCAGGTCAGGTCAGGTCAGGTCAGGTCAGGTCAGGTCAGGTCAGGTCAGGTCAGGTCAGGTCAGGTCAGGTCAGGTCAGGTCAGGTCAGGTCAGGTCAGGTCAGGTCAGGTCAGGTCAGGTCAGGTCAGGTCAGGTCAGGTCAGGTCAGGTCAGGTCAGGTCAGGTCAGGTCAGGTCAGGTCAGGTCAGGTCAGGTCAGGTCAGGTCAGGTCAGGTCAGGTCAGGTCAGGTCAGGTCAGGTCAGGTCAGGTCAGGTCAGGTCAGGTCAGGTCAGGTCAGGTCAGGTCAGGTCAGGTCAGGTCAGGTCAGGTCAGGTCAGGTCAGGTCAGGTCAGGTCAGGTCAGGTCAGGTCAGGTCAGGTCAGGTCAGGTCAGGTCAGGTCAGGTCAGGTCAGGTCAGGTCAGGTCAGGTCAGGTCAGGTCAGGTCAGGTCAGGTCAGGTCAGGTCAGGTCAGGTCAGGTCAGGTCAGGTCAGGTCAGGTCAGGTCAGGTCAGGTCAGGTCAGGTCAGGTCAGGTCAGGTCAGGTCAGGTCAGGTCAGGTCAGGTCAGGTCTGGTCAGGTCAGGTCAGGTCAGGTCAGGTCAGGTCAGGTCAGGTCAGGTCAGGTCAGGTCAGGTCAGGTCAGGTCAGGTCAGGTCAGGTCAGGTCAGGTCAGGTCAGGTCAGGTCAGGTCAGGTCAGGTCAGGTCAGGTCAGGTCAGGTCAGGTCAGGTCAGGTCAGGTCAGGTCAGGTCAGGTCAGGTCAGGTCAGGTCAGGTCAGGTCAGGTCAGGTCAGGTCAGGTCAGGTCAGGTCAGGTCTGGTCTGGTCTGGTCTGGTCTGGTCTGGTCTGGTCTGGTCTGGTCTGGTCTGGTCTGGTCTGGTCTGGTCTGGTCTGGTCTGGTCTGGTCTGGTCTGGTCTGGTCTGGTCTGGTCTGGTCTGGTCTGGTCTGGTCTGGTCTGGTCTGGTCTGGTCTGGTCTGGTCTGGTCTGGTCTGGTCTGGTCTGGTCTGGTCTGGTCTGGTCTGGTCTGGTCTGGTCTGGTCTGGTCTGGTCTGGTCTGGTCTGGTCTGGTCTGGTCTGGTCTGGTCTGGTCTGGTCTGGTCTGGTCTGGTCTGGTCTGGTCTGGTCTGGTCTGGTCTGGTCTGGTCTGGTCTGGTCTGGTCTGGTCTGGTCTGGTCTGGTCTGGTCTGGTCTGGTCTGGTCTGGTCTGGTCTGGTCTGGTCTGGTCTGGTCTGGTCTGGTCTGGTCTGGTCTGGTCTGGTCTGGTCTGGTCTGGTCTGGTCTGGTCTGGTCTGGTCTGGTCTGGTCTGGTCTGGTCTGGTCTGGTCTGGTCTGGTCTGGTCTGGTCTGGTCTGGTCTGGTCTGGTCTGGTCTGGTCTGGTCTGGTCTGGTCTGGTCTGGTCTGGTCTGGTCTGGTCTGGTCTGGTCTGGTCTGGTCTGGTCTGGTCTGGTCTGGTCTGGTCTGGTCTGGTCTGGTCTGGTCTGGTCTGGTCTGGTCTGGTCTGGTCTGGTCTGGTCTGGTCTGGTCTGGTCTGGTCTGGTCTGGTCTGGTCTGGTCTGGTCTGGTCTGGTCTGGTCTGGTCTGGTCTGGTCTGGTCTGGTCTGGTCTGGTCTGGTCTGGTCTGGTCTGGTCAGGTCAGGTCAGGTCAGGTCAGGTCAGGTCAGGTCACGTCAGGTCAGGTCAATCTTTGCTCTTTGCTCTTTGCTATTTCAAAGAGCAAAGAGCAAAGAGCAATAAGCAAAGAGCAAAGAGCAAAGAGCAAAGAGCAAAGAGCAATAAGCAAAGAGCAAAGAGCAAACAGCAAAGAGCAAAGAGCAAAGAGCAAAGAACTGGAGATTGGACTGGAGATTGAACTGGAGATTGAGCTGGAGCAAAGAGCGAAGAGCGAAGATCGAAGAGCAAAGAGCGAAGAGCGGAGCGCGAAGAGCGAAGAGCAAAGAGCAAAGAGCAGAGAGCTTAAAGCCCGTGTCACACGTCAGACCGATCTCCTCCCCATCCCACGGACAGACACACAGACCCTATTCTCGGATTGGCTGATCCTATGGATATGTTCACTTTTGGCACCTGCATCAATGTTTGTTATTATTCATCTATGGAACCTTATTTCTAAGAAAAATTTTCAACGAATTTGCACGTAAAAATCACCAAAGAATCGGTCTGTCCAGACGGTCTGCGGGATGGGGAGGAGAACGGTCTGACGTGTGATACGGCCTTTACTGTTTGAGCCCTTTTACCGTTTTGGCTGACCATATTGATCATTTTGGTATCCGTGTCGTGCGGGTTTGCCACATTCAGCCGAAAATGTACGAATTACCCCGCCTATCCCCACTTTTTTAATTTTTTTACGCCATAATCATGTTTTATACATGACTTGGTACATGTTTAGCCTAATCCCGTCGTGGCAGGATACCGTTGCTGGACCGTTGCTAACTTCTCTCCGGTGTTGGTGGTATAGTCATTCATAAAAAATAGGATCTATTTTATTATACCTGGTATTATACCAGGTTTATAGTATAATTTAATAATCCCCGATTATAATAATCCCCGCGCTCATATTGCAGCCGTGCTTGAAAATAGCATACTATGTTAGCGAGACAGATCTGTCGTGGGGGTATAGCAGAAGTCGGGATTGAAGGTACTAAAATTACCGAGTTGAGTAGGTGCCACGAAGGTGCTGTGAACAGTTGGCGCAATATTTGACAAATTCTCAACTATTTACCAAAGTGACCCTTATGCCATATATCTGTCATAAATCATATATTTTAGGCTAAATATTTTTCAAGATGCGGATATGTATTGCAAAAAAAGGGAAACCATTATCCCCCATTTCAAAATGTCAGCTTTACTATGACTTGATAATCGAGACGATTAAAATTTGATTTATTAAAAACTGTATTTAATACATTCATGGGATACCACAGAAGGGTCAAATAAAAGCAAAAGTGCCAAAATTTCTAATGGCCTTCAAAATCAGATAGGACATAGGGGGTAATTTTTTCTTAATCCAAAAACTATGGATTTTCGATAGAACTTTCATCTTTAATATTTTTGAGTTTTTGTTTTTCAACAAAAAATGCCGTTCCCATTTTGATTTCAGCCGTGCGAAATCGGGGTATAATTGAAATAACGGGAACAATAATGTGTGGGTGTTACTCTCGTAAAGCCGAGGTACTCATTCATTTTTGTGGTCGGAGATTTCTCCCCACAAGATAATGTGATGGACGAATCAAGGTCAGCATTGTGCGAATGCATAGTGCACAAATCATTTTCTAAATAACTTTGCCTAATGTGGTTGGTTGAAAGAAATCTAGCGCCTACTATTGAAATTGAAGCCAGCACAACCTCCTAGGCCTGTTGGTGGTTTTGCTTTTAGGAAAGCTATGATCTCAATTGGGAAAATGGAATTCGCTTTTCCTTATCCTACTAGAACATAATTTGGAGATGTAGGTTATAGAGAAGAACGCAGCCATGGTTTATTGATCATTATGATTTTCGAATCTGACTGTAGCTGTTGGATAAAGAATTGGGGCTGTCTAAAGCTGACTTTTCCTGAAAATTAACCAATTTATTTTATGCGCAAACATTTTAGAGAAAAAGTGCTTGAACCGTCATATTTTTAGAGGAAGGGGGTGGAATTCTTGAGCAATTCCTTAGTTCTGTCTAATAAACAAAAAAAAAAAAAAACGCTGCAAATTGTATTGGGGTTTATTATGGAGCGGCTAGCGTCCCTATCCAAGGGTTCGTTTTCGCTATGTTGAATACAGGATGAGGAAATGAGTGGAATAATGAACTTTGGTTCGACTATCCGAGCTGAAACTCATCACTTCAATGAATCTGACGAAATCGAGAGATTCTCGCAGTCTACGAGAGCTCAGTACCAAAGAATCTATCAAATGAAGTACCTATGCTTTTTATTTGTCAAAGAACTTTTGGATTTTTATTCAATATTTCAACTAGGGATTTGTTTAGAAATTTTTAAAATTAAGCTTTTGGCTTGGCTAAAGAATTGGAGCTGTCGTAAACCAAGTTTGATTTTCCTGAAAGTATAAAAACAAATCTTCAGACGATAGGGAGAAAAATTTTACACGGAATACGCCGTGCGTCGGACGAACGAAATTTTATTCATTGCAGATTTGCAGACCCTTTGGAACGTAAACCATAAAGTATCCAAAATAGGTGAGAAATTGTTTCTTGGTCGATTACAATGGTAGGTTGTTGAGTAATAAACCATAACATTTACTTTCGCAATAACTATTCATTATATACTTATAATTTATGAAACAAAAAAAAACAAAAATGGAATCGAAACATGATCATTAATCTTAGATATTGTGCATGTCTCAACCCTTAGCGAGCATCGAGGAATTCGACTTTAGTAAAATCCGCATCCTGTTCCTTGCGTTCCTCGGAGACCACCTATCGAGGCCCTTGATCCGTCAAGGAGCCGTCAGCTCATAAAGCCGAACGGTGCACGTAGAACTGACCCGACATGGACGGTCAAGGGAACAGCGCGCATCGCCGAACGAAGGCTATGGCCGGTCGCAAACCATAGCGCACCTGTCGCCGCGATGTCAGCCTGGCCGAGTCTCGGGGTCGAGGAGGTGACGGCCATCCCGTCCCGTCCGGCGACACATCCAGTGCCGGCAGGGATAGCCCGTATCGAGGGCATCAAGTGCGGCGGGGCAGCTCTTCCCATTCAAGGGAATACGAACGGGCAACGGCCAAGTCCTCGTCCCACCGCCATCTCCGCCCGTTCTTGTCCTCGGCAGTCGACCGACCATTGATCCCCTCCGCCCTGCGGCCCCATCCGTGTCCACTTCTCGTGGCGGTTCGTCTCGTATCGGGGTTCGCTTGAAGGAATGCTGCTTACCGCTCGGATCCCTTCTGCACCATCACCGCCGCGCTCGCCGTCACCACCACCATTCCCGGCGATTCCTGATTCCCCTTCCGAGGAGACCCGACTTGAGTAGAGGTACGCTCCGACGATTTTTTATTTGAAAATTTATCCCATGGTTTATATGAGGCACTGATTTCCAAAACTTGCTCCTTGTAAGGTAAACCGTTTTTCAGAAATCACGAGAAATCTCTAAAACGTTATTATACAGCCGATTCGCATGTTTTTTTTTTGCACCACATGATTTAATTACATCAATGGAGCTCTGTATGCAAGGAAAGATAAATCTATTGAAAAATAATTGCGTAGGAACGAATTTAAATTCACAAGGAGCGAGTTTTGGCACTAAACCTTGCATCTAACGAGTTTTGGAACTGACCCAGCTTAGAGTCTTTAGAGATCTCACATAAATCCATGAAGACACGCATGGTTATGGCTTGGCGTCTTGGCGAAAACTGAGGTGACAGGTTTCTCTTGACAAGGTTACCTAGCTCAAGGAGCGAGTTTTACTATCAAAATCTCATCGAGCTAGTTTTGGAACTCACAACTGACTGCAAGGAACTAGTTTTGGATCTCATCCAGGTATTTCAAGGTCAATTAAACGGGGAAGGAGCGCGTTTTTCTCAATTCTGACTTCGGATTCTGAAAGAGCGGACACAAACCTTTCAGAAACAGCTGTCACCCCAATTTTCGTTAAAATTGCAAAGAGCGAGTTTTGGAAATCACAGCCTCATATATTTATCATGTGTACGTATAGGTTTCATGAATACAGCAGCCCTCGTTTGGGAGAGAGGTTTGCCGGAGAGGCTATTTCGACAGTGAACCTCATGAGCTGAGTTTTTGGAAAAATGAGGTTTTGAGTTCCACTGGTAGAACAACTCTTTGCGCATCTCCTCGAATCAAGAAAATGGACTCGAGCTGCTTTTTTGGCTCTCTTTCACTATACAAAAGGTGGCCGGGGTTTCCGGATAATTCGTTAATTCAATTGGTCGAGGTTGAAACCATCAAATTTCATTGGCGTTTCTATGTCAAGTCCCCATGGTCATCTCCATTTGGGCAGCCAGCAATGGGAAATTTCTTCACCTTCTCCAAAATTTTGGATTTTGAACATACGAGGTTTTGCAGGTTCTCTGTTGATTTACTTAGTTTCTCGGTATTCCCGAAAATGGTTTTATTTTTTCTTCCATATTTACAGAGTTAATGGAAGTATTGTAATCGTCCTATAATCGAAAATCGGAACGGAGCTTCAGAAAAAACTTTTCCTTGTACACATTTACTCAGAATCCCTTCCGGAACAAGCGTCCGTGTGTCCGTCTGTGGTCATTTACAGAAATGGCCGTAGCTCCCTCAATTTTCAACCTTTTTTCAAATTTCTTAAACTGAAATGTTTTTCTCGGCAAGACCTAACACTCTGTTCAATCGGAATTTGAATAACTCACAGTACTTTCGATATATTTGCATTTCTGGTGTTTTCGGCCACAAAAATGAACCGAATTGAGCGTTCTTGGTTTTAAAATCTGTGCTTTACCTTGCAGAATATATGGATATTTTTTATATTCCGATAATGTGGCGTATTTTTATTTTGGGCGAATTTTAAAATTTGAATAGTGAATTTTTCGATATTTTTGACTTGAACACCCTTAAACGTAGTCAAAATATGATCAAATTGTTTCACAGCTTTACGTTTTAAAAATGAGTGTGTTATCTACGCACCACTGGTTGCAAAATGCTCACAGACGGACAGACGCGCCTCTATCTGTGGTAAGTTGTGCAAGAAAACTGAGAGAAACCTTTCCAGAAAATACGCAAGTTGCACCTGCAAAAATCTTTCAGCCATGCCAATCGGTCAATTCCAAGCCTCTTGAAAAAATTGTTAAACCCTTGAAAAAATTATGTTCGAAAATATTTTCCGCCGCATAACAAAATGTTTCATTTGATAGACTTTTTCATGCTCAATCGAATAAGACGGCAGCTACAAAATTGGAAAGTTACAGCCTTTTTGGTGAGCTCGCAGGGTTGCCGTGACTTCTCGATTTTACCTATTCCAGAAATGTTCTCACTTCACGAATTTTCTTCTTAAAACGAAAGGTTTTTTATTGCTATAATTTTTATTTTTCTCGCTCAGGTTAGCTCGGAGGTTGATGGTTGCGATACAAAGGAGTGGTAAAACTGAAACATTTCCCCCTTAGCTCGTGCGGAATCTACGAGCATTCCACCTGCAGCTAATCATAATCAGATTCATTCCGCCTCAAATAAATCGCCGTCAATAAATTCGCATAATATTACCGCCGACCAGATGAACGCGGCTTCACCGTGCGGCTACAACCCCAGGCCATACCGCATGTCAACTGTCACCCTCGGTATGCGCGTACCAGTAATTCCGTAATTCATTCATGGATTTATTCATCGACTATTATATCCGGAGGGAGCGATCAGTAAAAATAAAAAGGCTTCGCCTCTCATATTGACCGATAGACCCCGAAGGTCTGTCGAGTCTGGTCCTCCGATGGGAGGAAAGTGGTAGAAAATGGAAGGTATCCGAGGGCTTCGTCGATCTAACGGGGATCTCTACAGCTTGGAAGATAGGCAGCAGAGGCTGAGTGGCTGTGGAGGCCTCGGGTGGGGACTGACTGGGACTTCGGACTCGGACAGGGAGTGGCCCCATCCAAGTCCAAGGCGGAGAAGCCTGACGGGATGCGAACCCGGCCGACCGACCCCGAAGGAGCCTGGGAGAAGCGAAGTTTGAGCTCGTGATAACGAGTATTGCCAAAAGCGACTGCTCCACGCTATTTGACCTGGAGCCTTGCTGTCAGAATCCTGGAAACGGCATGATCCCCTAGGTATACAATAGATAAACAGATTTTCGAGTATGTTTAGCATTTCTGAAGAGCGATGCTCACGTCGTTCCAGGGTTGTGGTGGAACCAGGAAAATGGAGCCTCCAAGTACCGCAATCCTGAATTCGGACCTGTTCATTGGTTTGCAACCATATTCACATGGGCTTTGTGCCTTCACAAGGACAAAGGTTCCCTCCCCTGTAGAGCTATCACGACAAAGTTCCTGCTTCCCAGCCCCACTTCCGGAAAATTAGCCCTGAAAAATGCTTAAGCATTCCGCCTCCGTAGGGGTAAGTGACGTGGGTTGTGACGTAAGACCGCAATAGCCCTACAGTACTGAAAACTTCAAATAGCCCTGGACAGGGAAACTGCATCGTAATGGGATTCTAAAAAACGGCCGCCTTGAACGTGCATTGAATTTGGATGGGAAATTAGGGCAATCGAAAAATGTCGAGTTGACGTTTAAAAACATGGGCGGTTTTCAACTACGGAGAATAATTTTTGCGATTGAAAATTTAGAAAAATTAACTTTGTTTACAAAATCTGAAAAAATATCGTGGGTTCAATGCTATAAGTGGCTAACCCGAAATTCATAGTTTTGAGATAATCGAGGAAAAAACAGATGAGACGCCCGGTTGACTTCACTCTGGGAGCTGCATAGTGTTTGTTTGGCTATGTTGGTGACTCCATCAGTTCTCTAAAACCCTTACCAATGGTTTTTTTGTGAAAATCATATCAATTAATTAATCGAGATAATTCGAGTTAGCCACTTTTAGCACTGAGCCCACGATATAATATATTTTTAGACCGTATTATGGTCTTCAGGGGAGGTCTTTTAAATCGAAAATGGCACGAAGGTTAGATACTCATCTTCCGATTTTTAAATCATTTCAACCAAAACCCTATTTATCGCCAATAAATTGTGTGCGTCTAGTTTTGTAAAAAGTAAAATTCATATTGGCATTTGTGAGAGCGCGGGGCCAATTCATTTTTGATTGAGTGCAGCGGCTCAGTGTATGAATTTTTCCATAGTAGTTTTTACGTTCCCCTTCCGAGTCCCTGGGCGTAATTATGCCGCTATTCGCCGAGATGCATACCCAACTGGAAGATGTCTCGTCTGTTATAAAGGAATCGGAGCATGTGGTTACTATATGAAAATTAATAAAGTTCCGCTCCGCGTGTTTCGGTAATTGAAGTTCCGGAGGAGTGAAGTGAGCGAGGATCACGCGAGCGTTTGCACACTTGAGAACGGCTACCCCACGCGAGCTTGCGATTGTTTCGAGGCCCAAAGCCGCGAGTACTGCCAAAATATTTTTGGACTACTTTCCTTCCAGTTGTGTACAAATATGAAATTAATTGAAAGGAAAAACGGGTTTTATAAGAAAAATATTCCGGCTCCGTGCTCAAAATTAAGTTATGATGTAGACTGAATGTATAAATACATACAAATTCTGTAGTACTCTAGCCTACAAACAGCATTGTATCCTATGTGATTGTATTATACTTAAGGTCGAAGTTGACTTTGATCTCGAAATTTACTTTGAACTCGAAGTTGAGATTGATCTCGAAGTTGACTTTGATCTCGAAGTTGAGTTTGAACTCGAAGTTGACATTGATCTCGAAGTTGAGTTTGAACTCGAAGTTGAGTTTGATCGCGAAGTCGACTTTGAACTCGAAGTTGAGTTTGATCTCGAAGTTGACTTTGATCTCGAAGTTGAGTTTGATCTCGAAGTTGACTTTGATCTCGAAATTGAGTTTGAACTCGAAGTTGAGTTTTAACTCGAAGTTGACTTTGATGTCGAAGTTGACTTTGAACTCGAAGTTGACTTTGATGTCGAAGTTGACTTTGAACTCGAAGTTGACATTGATCTCGAAGTTGAGTTTGAACTCGAAGTTGAGTTTGATCGCGAAGTCGACTTTGATCTCGAAGTTGACTTTGATCTCGAAGTTGACATTGATCTCGAAGTTGAGTTTGAACTCGAAGTTGAGTTTGATCGCGAAGTCGACTTTGAACTCGAAGTTGAGTTTGATCTCGAAGTTGACTTTGATCTCGAAGTTGAGTTTGATCTCGAAGTTGACTTTGATCTCGAAATTGAGTTTGAACTCGAAGTTGAGTTTTAACTCGAAGTTGACTTTGATGTCGAAGTTGACATTGATCTCGAAGTTGAGTTTGAACTCGAAGTTGAGTTTGATCGCGAAGTCGACTTTGAACTCGAAGTTGAGTTTGATCTCGAAGTTGACTTTGATCTCGAAGTTGAGTTTGATCTCGAAGTTGACTTTGATCTCGAAATTGAGTTTGAACTCGAAGTTGAGTTTTAACTCGAAGTTGACTTCGATGTCGAAGTTGACTTTGAACTCGAAGTTGACTTTGATGTCGAAGTTGACTTTGAACTCGAAGTTGAGTTTGATCTCGAAGTTGAGTTTGAACTCGAAGTTGAGTTTGTTCGCGAAGTCGACTTTGAACTCGAAGTTGAGTTTGATCTCGAAGTTGACTTTGATCTCGAAGTTGACTTTGAACTCGAAGTTGACATTGATCTCGAAGTTGAGTTTGCACTCGAAGTTGACATTGATCTCGAAGTTGACTTTGAACTCGAAGTTGACATTGATCTCGAAGTTGACTTTGATCTCGAAATTGAGTTTGAACTCGAAGTTGAGTTTTAACTCGAAGTTGACTTTGATGTCGAAGTTGACTTTGAACTCGAAGTTGACTTTGATGTCGAAGTTGACTTTGAACTCGAAGTTGACATTGATCTCGAAGTTGAGTTTGAACTCGAAGTTGAGTTTGATCGCGAAGTCGACTTTGAACTCGAAGTTGAGTTTGATCTCGAAGTTGACTTTGATCTCGAAGTTGAGTTTGATCTCGAAGTTGACTTTGATCTCGAAATTGAGTTTGAACTCGAAGTTGAGTTCTAACTCGAAGTTGACTTCGATGTCGAAGTTGACTTTGAACTCGAAGTTGACTTTGATGTCGAAGTTGACTTTGAACTCGAAGTTGAGTTTGATCTCGAAGTTGAGTTTGAACTCGAAGTTGAGTTTGTTCGCGAAGTCGACTTTGAACTCGAAGTTGAGTTTGATCTCGAAGTTGACTTTGATCTCGAAGTTGACTTTGAACTCGAAGTTGACATTGATCTCGAAGTTGAGTTAGCACTCGAAGTTGACATTGATCTCGAAGTTGACTTTGAACTCGAAGTTGACATTGATCTCGAAGTTGACTTTGAACTCGAAGTTGAGTTTGATCGCGAAGTTGACTTTGAACTCGAAGTTGAGTTTGATCGCGAAGTTGACTTTGAACTCGAAGTTGACATTGATCTCGAAGTTGAGTTTGAACTCGAAGTTGACTTTGATCTCGAAGTTGAGTTTGAACTCGAAGTTGAGTTTGTTCGCGAAGTCGACTTTGAACTCGAAGTTGAGTTTGATCTCGAAGTTGAGTTTGAACTCGAAGTTGAGTTTGATCTCGAAGTTGACTTTATTTCGAAGTTGACATTGAACTCGAAGTTGAGTTTGATCTCGAAGTTGACTTTGATCTCGAAATTGAGTTTGAACTCGAAGTTGACATTGATCTCGAAGTTGAGTTTGAACTCGAAGTTGACTTTGATGTCGAAGTTGACTTTGAACTCGAAGTTGAGTTTGAACTCGAAGTTGACTCTGATGTCGAAGTTGACTTTGAACTCGAAGTTGAGTTTGATCTCGAAGTTGGCTTTGATCTCGAAGTTGAGTTTGATCTCGAAGTTGAGTTTGAACTCGAAGTTGAGTTTGATCTCGAAGTTGACTTTATCTCGAAGTTGACTTTGAACTCGAAGTTGAGTTTGATCTCGAAGTTGACTTTGAACTCGAAGTTGACATTGATCTCGAAGTTGAGTTTGCACTCGAAGTTGACGTTGATCTCGAAGTTGACTTTGAACTCGAAGTTGACATTGATCTCGAAGTTGAGTTTGAACTCGAAGTTGAGTTTGATCGCGAAGTCGACTTTGAACTCGAAGTTGACTTTGAACTCGAAGTTGACATTGATCTCGAAGTTGAGTTTGCACTCGAAGTTGACATTGATCTCGAAGTTGAGTTTGATCTCGAAGTTGACATTGATCTCGAAATTGAGTTTGAACTCGAAGTTGACATTGATCTCAAAGTTGACGTTGATCTCGAAGTTGACTTTGATCTCGAAGTCGACTTTGAACTCGAAGTTGAGTTTGAACCCGAAGTTGACTTTGAACTCGAAGTCGACTTTGAACTCGAAGTTGACTTTGAACTCGAAGTTGACATTGATCTCGAAGTTGAGTTTGCACTCGAAGTTGACGTTGATCTCGAAGTTGAGTTTGATCTCGAAGTTGACATTGATCTCGAAATTGAGTTTGAACTCGAAGTTGACATTGATCTCGAAGTTGAGTTTGAACTCGAAGTTGACATTGATCTCAAAGTTGACGTTGATCTCGAAGTTGACTTTGATCTCGAAGTCGACTTTGAACTCGAAGTTGAGTTTGAACCCGAAGTTGACTTTGAACTCGAAGTTGAGTTTGATCTAAAAGTTAAGTTTGACAGGAAACCCGCATGTAAAAGTATAACTCTTTCTCGAACCGTTCGGGGTCAAATCGGAGTTATGGTGTCGGCTTTCATATTGTCCGAAATTACATTATTTTGGGGAGGACGCGACGGTTCGAATGTTGTCAAAAGAAACTCGGAACACAATACTGGTTTTGTAGGCCACGGACTGGGAAACCGAGTGGTTTTCGTTGTTTTGTCCGCAGCCTTCGAGAACGATATTTCACTCTAATGAAGCGGTAAAAGATCCCCGCTGCGCGCCACCTGTTCGACAACCGAACTCTTCTCGGTCCTTTGGAAAGCCAAAAAAACCAAGGTACGTACATAATAATAATTTATCTTTATACAGCGCATTAAGTTTGAAAAAATATATATCTGCTCCCACGTGGGGGGAGTGTCTGTTTGAAAAAATACGATTCGACAAGGCGATAAAATAGCCTGCGTCTAGCGTAGATTTCGTGTCTGCTTATATCATGATTTCCAAAAATAAGGCGATGGTGTATGTACATAGGTACGGATAAAAATGAGGGACTGGAAATTTTGACATTTTCAGCGGAAATCGATGTTTGTTCCGAACATGCCCGATTCTTTAGCAGAGACCAGGTTAGATTTGACCTTTCTTGAGTCATTGCGGTTTTACTGAGCCATCGGAACCCTCCATGATTGCAGCCGATTCCCAGGGCCTTACCGTCTCTCCATAAATTCAGCCCCAAGTTGCAGAAATGTGAAATGTCCCTGTTGCTTAGTGATGTCCTGGCGGTATAACGCATTACCTCTTCTTTTCTAAACAGTAGGAATTTACCTGATAAGTTTTTTTTTAAGTGTCATGCATTAACTGAAAGTTTCTATTTCCCGACCGGGCACAGTATGCAACGTAAGACCTACGGCCCGAAAATCGGAAAAATAAACTCGGTGAATAGGATCCAACGAGAATGAAACACCGGGCCTAACTTTCTTTAGTTCTCTGCGGAAGAATGAGAACTCGACAAACTTTGTATGTAAACGGACGCTTGTCCCTGTTAAAGAGAGGAATGCTCGAACCTACATCTTCCCAGAAGGCAGTGCCTACTTAGTAGTTCCACTGGCCGCGATCTAAAAGAAGGCGCGTACCTTCTCACCAAATGGGTAAAACTTAACACTTCTTCCTCGGATACTGTGTGTTTCTGAAGGAGCGGTTTATTTTGAAAGGGCGGCGAATTTCGAGCCATCAAATACATTCTTTCTCATTCAAACATGAAAATACCGACAATGTCGCGATTTCTCCAAATTTCTCCAAAGGCCCTATATCCTAAGGTCCTTCATAGAACAGACATTTTAATTTGATTAAATTTTTAATTTAAAGCTAGATTAAATCTTATCCTAAATTACATTTTATCCTAAGACGGTTGCACTATAATATAGTTCATAATATATTAATATAAAATATTATTTTACCGAGGACATACTACGTCATAATGAAAATTTCTTGGAAATCAGTTGATGCAAACGTCCTTGCATAAATCTAGCTTTGAAAAAATTGAAAACCCGGCCCTGAATGAGTTTTTTTGCCAGATTTTTTAACTCACTTAATTGTAACTCTTGGGGCTTAATTGTACAAGCTTAATGGGGGTTAATTGGCATGGGGGTTAATTGGCTTGGGGCTTAATTGTTACAAACTTAATTGTAATCTTGGGGCACATACCCAAACAACCAGCAACACAATCAGAAACAAATGCCCAATATTTTTGTTGTCTACAACGATCATGACAAAATATTGTATTTTGTAGCTGAGCCGTTGAGGAAGGCGTGGAAAGATAGCCAGTAACAGCTTAAAACAATCTTGAGGCTATTTTCTTTGGGGTATGAATTCCTTCAAAATATTCATCGTTAGTTCATTTTCGGAGAATGCGTGAACGACCTGAAATCACACCATTGTAGGCATTACTTCGAGCCTAACTGTATTTACTTATTTACCTTCAGGTAAAATGCTGGGCACGTTATTCAGAATGGGCCGAAGGATAAAACCTCTTTAAATCTGAATTATGCCATGAATTTTCTTCTGAATTTTCATTGTTGAACTTGATGAAAAAATAGTTCGACCATTTTGAAATTATTAGAAGTGAATTTCTAGGCATTGGTCATAGGAGAACACGCACGTAACACAGTTTTTCTTAGCTATTGGGTGGGCTGAATACGTAACAACGCTCAAATTTGCAAAAAAAAAATTAATAAGTTTGCTAGTACCAGTAATTGCAAACAACCGTAGCAGGTCATTTTCAATGTTTCTGGGGCACTTTTGCCAAATATAGCATATGCATCAGGGGCACCAGCTGTTGCGTGCCATCCATCGCGTCAACGTAGAATGACGTTAAGGGCCAACAGCTCGCACTTTTCTGGAATGCTACTATATCGGTATACTATCTACGGATAAGTCTTATAGAATAAAGAGCAATGACGTCCCACCCCAAGTCTTATAGATTTTTTAAATTTTGGATTTTTCCCAGTTTATCGAAGTTACGGTTCTTTTCCGATGCTGCAGAAGCCCTCGAATTCGGTAGGCAAGGCGCTGATGCAGGAAAATTCCGTCGGAAGTTGGGAGTCAGGTGCAGCAACGCGAAGGGTCAAGTCGGATCCGATTCCGAGTTGATTCCAACTAGACGGCGCAAGATCTCCCTGGAAGGGCAAGCAGGCAGGCGGTCTCGCCAGCTCGAAGGGGTCGTCGTCTGTGTGGAGACTTGTGCTATTTGTACTTTGAAACCTGTTACATTGTCGTATGAATGCGGTCCACCCGTTGGTTTCCGAGAAAAGAAGGCCTGAGAATTAAGCGGGGCTTCGGCAGAAGCAGCCTCAGGAGTCGGACTCGAACGATGGTAGCAGCAATGATTGATATGGCTCATCACTGCTCGGATTCGCTCCCATCTTTTCTCTTAATTTCGACGTACGGGAGAGTTGGATTTGTGTCCTATTATTTCAATATTTCAAAGCCTATTTCGCAGTCGAGACTAACGATCTTCCGGCCGATCCCTGAAGGGAGAGATGAAAAATAGGAAGATCCCGACGTTCAGATGCTCCGGCTAATGGCGCTGTTTTATGGGATGGATATAATCTTAGATTTATTATAATTACCTCTAGAGCGACTCTAGCAATTCTTAGATCCCCGTACAGTAAATTTGGCCACCACCTTCCCTACACTCTATGCCATCAATGCCAGTTTGTTACGAAAATGATATCTATTCAAGTGCAGGGGGCTGATATTAGATGTCTGGGGTCTGGAGGACCCCGTGTGCAGTAAACAGTGATGTTTGTGGTCCAAGTGCGTTTCATTCCGGGAAAGTTTGGGCTCCTTGAATTGATAACTTTATTGGCACCGTCGGCATATTAGGATTAGGCTTTATTAAGCTAATAACTACTACCTAATTTCCATGAACTTTATTGTCTCGTGTCAACTCCATATGGGTGGCAACTAACGAGAAGTTAAATTTTACGAGAAGTTAATGGGTTGTGAAGCGGTTTTCAACAAAGAAGAAAAATTGAATAAAGATAGGTAGGTACACTATACCAGCGTTAAAATTGGTAGGTACCTAATCCCATAATACAGGTAATTTTTTTTCTAGAGCCAAATATTGAAAGCGAGCATTGAAAAGCGAGCATGGATGGAAAAGAGGGTTTTAAACCCAATTCTGCTTTTTCAAAAAATGTAAAACGAAAAATCGACAGTGAATCTGCAAAGCCCTGTAAGTTGTGTTTTTTGGGAAAATGCCGTTTTGAGCTCTATTGATGTACAACTTCTTGAACATCTTCTCGAGCCAAGAAAATGGACTCAAGCTGCTTTCTAGGCGGCCCTTTCACTATCCAAGACGATTTATTAATATAATTGGTCGAGGTACCTTCAAAGTTGAAAACATCAAATTTCATTGGCGTTTCCAATCCAAGTCCCCATGGTTATCTCCATTTGCTCAGCCAGCAATTGGGAGTTTTTTTACCACCTCTAAACTTTTGGGTTTTCAAAATACGGGGTTTTGCAGACTCACTGTCGAAATATAGGTGACAGTTATTGGAATATTATATTCGTGAATACACAGCCCGCCACTTCCGATGCACCCGATTCGGAGCAATAATCATATTGCCGGAAGAAATTGTGAAATTAATCGTTTCGACGAAGAACGATTTTTTTCAGATCAATTCAGTCAGGAGAACGACCTGGTCATTGAGGGAGTCCTAGAAACGCAAAAGCGCAGTTCCCAGTTGCTTAGCGGGGCTCTGGGAAGCAGTTTCGACGGCACGCAGTCTGGGGCCGAGCCCTTCGGCATTTTCGGCCTACGTTTCGGGGATGTCGGACCGGTAGGTGGCCGCCGCCCTAGAACTAGTGACCTCTCTAAGCGGTTCCCTCCGCCGCCCCTCGAGCTATTTTCGAGTGCCGTCGAACTAGTCCTAGAGAGAATATTAACTAGCCCGCTCCAAGTTGTACATTCCGCAAGATCCATTCACACGTGGAACGGCCGAAACGTTATTTCCTAGACAACCTACGCCTAGATCATTTACACGCCACTTCTTGGGAATCCGTGCCCTCTCGATTTCTCGCCTGTACAACTTGGGACCCGGCGGTTATCGTAACTGATGACAAGCCGTTCGTAACTGATGATCACCATTAGCATGTTTATGGTTCGGAGAATATGCACTGAACGAGGGTGGGAAATACGTGGCCCAACAGTGCTCCAAAAGTGTAGCCCTCAGAGTAGGGCAAACTGCCGAATATCTTCCACGGGGCTCGGAGCATGGCAGTCTATTTATAGCTTGTGAGGGTTTACACGTGCAAGGGCCGTCAAAAAATGTTTTTTGCAAAAGCAAAATTGGACGTCATCAAATTGTTCAATCCATATATTTTCCCATCTCAACACGGAATCCAATAGTGGTATTCGTTTTTGGTTTCTAAGTTGAGCAATTCAAAGCCGAATTTATTGCATTTCAGCCGTTTCGACATTTGAGCAATTGTTTTGACCCTGATTTTCCTCGTTTCTGACACCTTGATTGACACAAATACTCACACTTTGCCTGATCAGGTTTGAAGTGGCGGTCGTATCGGATTCTTTCGTTCTCCTCGGCGTTGGATTCTTGGTGTGCCGCGAACTATTCGAGAATGTGGTTCGGCCAATATCGCTGCCAACCGCAGATCCCCTGTTCGCTGAGGCGCACGATCTTAAATCGTCTTTGCTCGAAGCCTGAGGCCTGCGAAAAACCGGCAAAGCACACGATTTAGGAAATCATGCTTTTGATAAATTTCCAGGGAAACCTTTGGAAATTTTGGGGCTCCAAGAGTCTCGAGAACTACTGGGGGATTCGAACTCCTTAATCGATGCCTGTGATCCTAAAATGGATACCCTCTTTGACCCAGCAGCAACTCAGGATCCCCCGAAGTTTTCGCCAACACGGGTGGACCCATCCGCCAATTTATCTTTTCAATCAAACTCACCGAATCAGCGCCATATTTTCTGCAAATATTCGTTCTAAATCTTGTAGTTCCTCGATTTCTTGTTCCGTGATAATGGGCGAAATCATTGGATCACCTGTCCTCAGGTCATCGCTCCTCAGCTTATTTGACTTTTTGATGTGGAAACTACTGTTTTGAGCTATTTGACTAGAAGGCCTCATGGAATGAGGTCGTAAATGTTTAGACCCGCGTTTGCGGTGCATAGTTGATTTCAATTTCGACTTCGGCCTTTCTACTGCTGAGGCCTGACCTGTATTTTGAGTTTGGTGTTGAGCACATTTTTTCCTCAATCTCGAGCTTTTTTTCTTCACTGTGGGTATCATTCGCGGATTTCTAGGCGCAATCAACCACACGAGATTTCAACACTATTCAAAAACAGTGCAAACTCTTCCAAGCTCGAAAATCATACGAAAAATATGATTGGGGATAGTGATTAGTAGAGGTGGCCTCGGCGTTTAACCCAGTGAATTTCCTTGGTTATCCCAAGCCGCGCCCCCATGAACCCCACTGTCACATCCAAACTCAATCTGAAAATCGAATCGCAAAAATCAAAATAAAACAGAAATTGAAAATCAAACTCAATCTCAAACTCAAACTGAAAATCAAAATCAAACTGAAGCTGAAAATCAAACTTAAACTAGGATTCGATCTGATACTGAAAATAAAACGCAAACTCAACCTCGAACTCAAAATGAAACTCAAAAGAATGCTCGAACTCAAACTAAAAATCGAATTAAAAATGAAATTCAGACTCAATCTCAAACTCAAAATCAAACTGAAACTAGAATTAAAAATCAAGCTGAAACTGAAAACGAAACTCAAACAGAAATTGAACTGAAACTGAAACTCAAACTGATACCTAATGAAACTGAAACTCAAACTCAGAGTGAGACTCAAACTGAAAATCAAACTCAATATCAAACACAAACTCGAATTGACATCGAGCTGAAACTGAAAACAAAACTCAAACTGAAATCGAACTGATACCGACTGAAACTGAAACTCGCAGCTGAACTAAACTTGGAACTCAAAATCAAACTCAAACTGATAATTGAACTGAAATTGAAAGTCAAACTCAAACTGAAATTCGAACTGAAACTGAAATTCAGGCTTATACAGAAAATCAAACTCAAACTGAAACTGAAACTCAAATTCAAACCGAAAATCGAACTGGTACTGAAAATCCAACTCAAACTCGAACTGAAATTCAAACTGAAACTCAATCTCAATCTTAAACCCAAACTCAAACTGAAAATCGAACTGGAACTGATAATTTTTTTCAAGATTTGATTGTGTTATCCCCAGATTTTACAAAAGAGAGAAACTGATACTGAAATTGATTATGTGATTTCATATTCATGTTTTCTGCGGATTCCAAAACTACTTGATATGACAAATCGGAATGATACTTTTGGAATTATGTTGGGCATCGGCAAAGTTTTGTGAACAGAATATTTTTACAAGGGTTTTTATAAAATTATTCTCGGAGCAAGTTTGTCAGCTAGTAGGTACAATCATTTTCTGAATTCCTCTCCTGCTTTTAGAAGTTTCTTCAAAGAAGCTGAACGACGGAATGGTTTAGCAGCACTAGACATTGGGTCACTCACTTCCGTCGTCTTGTTCCATACTCGATTTGTCCCAGGAAGACCGCACCGGATTTTTCCGGTTGATTAGCAATTGCTTGGGGAACGTAGGTAGAGGGCGCCAATTCTCTAAACTTTGGTAAGTCGATATCGTTGTCGCCTTGCCGAATTGTAAAGACCCACCGATGAAGCGTCGCTTTCTGTTCCCTTCAAAGTCAAATCTCACCTAAACCGACGATTTCTCAGAGCATTTTATAATCTGCATGATTCCGTAATTTATGGGTGGTCCCCTGATGTGGGCTGTACCAAAACAGCATGAATGAACCTGTTCTTAGTAGGGATAATACAGCACTCAAATCGAGCCGGCAATTTCCAGAATCGCCGGGCAATAAACGCGTTCAAGGGATAACTACGATATCAAATTTGCCGTTAATTTTATTGACATTTACGGCCCGCTTTATTGCTCGGTTCGCCGAAGTTTAGTAAAAATCTTGTTTGTTCGCGATTAGGCGCGCTCTGAATGCAAATGTCTGCCCCGGCATTCCAGCGATATGATGTCATCCGCATACCCTACGCATTGGCAGGAGCACGGCAGACCACTTTCGCCGGGTCTGAGGATCGTAAATATTAGTCATCTTGTGGGAAAAATGCCCTGCAAGATGTGTGATTCGCATCGAGAGCAAGTATTACAAGGATGGGGATGGGAAGTAAAAGAAGATGGGTGTGGCTTCCGATGGAGCCCCTAATCTCGATGATCTGCCCCTTGTGACCCGGCCAGTGATCGTGAGGTAGAGATCGCAGCCCAGCCGCCTATTGGTTACTTGCTTTTCCAACTTGAATTGGATACAATTCCGCCGGTAATATCCCACCAAGATCGGGCCATGTATTGAGAACATGCGAATTCGATATTTTGAAGTTAAAAGGTGAATGTTAATACATGTTAATAGTTCAAGCAGCAATAATTGCTATAATTATTATAGCTTCAAAGCTTTTTTATGGTCAAGATTAATGGAAATGTATCTATACTATTGGATTTGATGCCACATCGCTCCAAAATTTTGTAGGTGTACATTTCAAGAGGCCTGGGCCCGAATCTGCAACGACTTTATTTTGACCTACCGTCCGATTTCATCCAGGAAAATCCCACGATTCTATCTTTACCTGTACTGTAATATCAGCCTTAATGTGAACTATTCAGCGGCCTAAATTGATAATAATCTGCCTAAAAATGAGTACCTAAAGGTCATCGTACCGCACCATGCAGACGACTCCAAACAGGACCTGCTGAATTCCTGGGATAAAGGACGATCCGACTAGCGGGAGATAGGAATAAAAATATCTGAAAGCGTTCTCACACTGCCGAACGTTGATGATATAGAGAATGGAGCTTTTACAACCAGGAAGGCAACTGCGATACGAGCTGGGCTGTTTCATATTCTTAAAAGTCAGTGGGAGTGCGTTAATGGCTTTGGTTGACCTTTAGGGGGAAAAGGTTGTCGAAACTACTACTTCACCGGTATCGTTGACTGTTTCAATGGCTACTTAAAAATGTCTGATACCTTGTCAAGTTCAACAGCCAAGGGTTACTGAACTGGTTCAATATGAAGGGAGAAACCTTTTACACCGTCCGCCATCCAGAGCTTTTGAAGGGGAAGAAGTTTCCAAGAAAAACTAAGTAGGTAAGTAAGCTTCAAGAAAATTCAATTACCTACCGTATCTAGTTGGTTCTAACGTCTCGGCAGATTTATTTTTATAATAGGTAACCTTAATTTTAAGGCCATGAAAATAAATTTTAAAATAAAATAGCTGTTCAAAAGATTCGTTTTGTTTCAGGAAATCTATACAGTAGGTAAGCGAGAGATATCTCATGATAATGTTGAGGTATAATAGTTTAGGATTTAATGCAGTTTAATTAATTAATTTTGCATTGAAAATTTATTTCCAAATCAATAAACAGAGTAGGTAAGTAGAGAAAACCTCGGGAAAGAGCAGGTTAACTGCATTGTTGGGGTACAATGAGGTAATGGTGGAATTTTTTCCCACCTCAAGAAGCTCAGCATGTTTTCATTTTATATACTAATTTTTAAAATTTGCAAAGTGTGTTTGTTTTACGTTGTTCTAGCACCTAGCCTACTAATACTTCTAGTTAAAATTTAACGAATTTGGTCCGAAAATTTACGTAAAAAAATAAGGAAGTATCGTGCTCTGTGCACCATTGGTTAGGCACTTTAATCAAGCCGCGATATTGAGAAGAAAGATCTTCAACGCAACACATTCTCAAATGTTCCAACTGAGTAGGCTCATGCAATTCTGTACATTTGTCGCCGATATAGATAAATCCAGTAAGGAAAGGCTGAATGGTGCACGGGGGATTCGTCTTATCTTGCGAATGCGTCGCAGGCCGATGTTACCTCTTCCGAGTTATTCCAAGAATCGGCGTCAGCGGTAGTTTCTTTGCTGAATGCTTGCAAACGTTGGGTGGTTGAGAAGAGGATCACTGTGCCAAGATAGTATCGAGTCCCGGCTCCGATGGGGCGCACGGAGATCTGGTGTGCTGTCCCTCCTGGACGAGCAAAAACTCCTTCAACGAAGCAGACCCCTTTGGAATTCTGGAAAAAGAAAGAGAGAGAGAAATTTTCTGAAACCAAACAGAGACGGGATGGGTCAAAAGGGGCGAAAAAACTGCGGCGGATCGCGCGGCGGCGAATGAGTGAAACAATCTGAGCAGGATGGATGCTGAGAGCAAATGGGATGAAAGAATCGGTTTCAAGCTGCTCCTCGAAAGCGAACAACTGATTTCTTGCGGTGCCGAATAAATTGAATGTCATCATCCGATCTTTGGATCGATTTGGTTCATTCCGTTCACCATAACGAGCGGATCGGGATTTTTAATGCAGATAGGCAATAGGGCTTATTTTGCTAAGAATCTCGCTCTGAATTTCGCGCAGAATTTCGCTCTGACTTGCCCTTGGGGCTAAAAATGTTAAGTTTCTGCCTGTGCCGAGGAAATTCCCCGCGGCTAGTGTTGAAACAATGACAGACCCAAACACATCATAGTTTTTTTTCGAAGACAGATTGACTTTCTGGGCGTTTCAGGGCATTCGGAGTCTAAATTTCATGTCGTTTAGCATTAAAATTAGCTCTTGCAAACATTCGTTTCCTCAATCATTTTGTTCTAACAAGTTTATCGATATTGACGACTTAGCACTTCAGCATACACCAGTTTTACAGCACTACAACTTCTATTACGTTGCGGTTCTACCAACTTTCGTTGTGATGATAGTTTTATGATACAGGAATCATTTCAAGAGTTCCCTGTTGACCATCTTCTCCTATTGCGCTTACAACCGTTGACGATACCTACTTAAAATAGTGATCACGTGCAAAATGACGAGTTACGAAAATTTTCAATATAGGTACATTTTCAAACGCAAAACGACTTCTTGGGGTGCGGTTCCTGCCACCCCATGCCCGTTTTTCACCCAACAGCCACCCCATTCCCGGTTTTTCACGCAACTGCCACCCGGCAACACAAAAATCGACTCTAGGAGCTCATTCAGTAATTTTAGATCCGTACTCAACTTGATTTTCATCTGGAAAGTGAAAATCTGATCTGGAGTGTCTCAGGACGAGTGGTCACATATTTTTTCTCCAGAGCCAGAAAAATGGCTTTTGCAGAATGGTTCAGAATGGCTTCAGCTTTTCAGACTGGCAGGGTTATTCCGGTCATTCAGCCCAGCCGTACCCCCTACGATGCCCGTTTGCAGTAGGTTCTAACCCATGGAGCCAGATGAGTAGCGAGAGACTCCAGCTTCCAAGTACCGCCGCAATCTGAGGCCACATCGGCGCCTCGCTCCTCAAAAGTGCGAATGTTCAGCTTATTCTTCGGAAGCCAATGTCCAATTTGCCTGTGCTAACAAATGCGCCACAGATCAACCTCGGGATCACCATGATCGTTTGTGTGTTGAATGGATCGAACGACTTCGGACAATTCGTGACGACCACAAATTAGCACCGCATTCATGCGTCGTCCCTCTCTCGGCGATCTTTAGCTAAGAGAGTAATAGATGCGCCCCATCTGCGCCCGTCGACGGGTGCCGCAAATGGTGCTCCGCCTCGCAAGACACATAGATCTCTAGGAAATCATTATTGAAGATTCCATGTGTAGCGTCGTCGGTCTCGGCGGTGGAGTCGATGTCCTCATCCCCACCACGAGAGTGCGGCGGCCGGCGGGCGCGTTCGCGAGGATCAAGAGCCTTCAGCAGCGGCCGAGCTTCAGACGGACCCCCTTATCCCCCCTGCTACTTTCCAAAGAAGGGAGGACACCGTCCAAGTTCCCCCCACAGGTGGAAGTAGGAGGCCGAGGCACCTGCGGCAGGAAGAACCCGCTGCCAGTCCGTTGGGGAACAGCACAGGGTGTTGTATGTGAGTGACATGTTGTGTTGATTTTTTGACCAATTTTTTTTTGCAAATTGTTTTGCAAATAGCTGCAGGTAGCTTTTCAAGTTTTTCACGGTCGCTTTGCCTATTTCGCGTTTCGGACCATCGGGAAATAATTCGTCGAATTATCGGTAAGTCCATTTCGATTTCTCGTCAAATTGATCGCTTCGGAAATTTTGAAATTTCGCTAAAATTTTCCAAAGCACCCTCGTCGGTTCTTTATCGTTTCGCCAAAATACGCATCGCGGTCTCTTCAGACCTTTGGGACCCATCGCTGCCGGGAGGACCTGCCCTCTTCGTGATTGCCTCTTTTCCTTCAGATCCAAACCCGTTCCTGTTCTTCTGCTACTTCTATTCCTCACTTCCCCCACCATCCCGCACACACATCCCCTTCCTTCCTGTCCGACGACGAGCTCCAAAATTAAAAACCCCCTCCTTAATGGCATTTTTTAATTTTATAGCGAAGTAGTGGGACCGTTACTATGCATTATTCATTTTGCCTTCATTCCTCGCCCCGAGGGCTCGCGTATAAAGGGAGCGCGACGGGGGATGGTCCATTCGATGGACTCCCAATTACGTAATTATCGTGCCTTCAAAGCCCGTCCATCGGCCGAAAACTTTTCGCCAAAGTTTCCCCCTTGGCCCCTTCAGGCTCGCCAGTCATTGGAATTTTGATAGCCCCGATAGGACACGCGATTTGGTTCAGGGTTAACGAGGTCTGGATGCCTCCATAATTGTCAACACGGAGATTCCTGGCGAGTCGGCATTTCCTGACCGTCATATTAAAATTTATATGCATGCATAGGAATATTTCGACCACTTCTCTCCCGAGATGAATTTTCATGTAGACCATGCATATGCGCGTTTTCCGTGGCGTCATTGATGGTCGTCTTCCATGGGCTTTTTTATCTTCGAGAAACGTAATTAGTTCGCTGAACTTATTTTTAAGAAATAGGTTTACAGCAGCAGTTTGTTTTGATCCAGAGGTCACAGAAGTTCCAAAGGAATATCCGAATCATGGACTCCTAATTGAACCCTCAACTCCTCTGGGCTCTGCGGCTAGAGTCATACAGCATTGCTCGTCCAAAAAACTTTTTTCCGTTGCGGACGCATTGGTCCACTATTGAAAAAACAAATTTTGTTCTACCCCCACGAACCACTAATTGAGAGAAAGTTCTCTCATATTTAGGTACCTCTTTCGATCTTGGTATTCGCCATAAATAATTCGGTAGTCAGGTACTTAATGAATTTTTAGTTCTTCAAGCTAACTAATTTTGAGTAGACCATGAACTCAACGATCCACTGTTTGATCTTCCTCATGTTTCTTGTACTGGATGGGTTGTAAAAACTAGCCACCATGCCTTTCCACCTCAAATTACCGGTTTGTAACAAATTTTGAGTTCATAGGTTTGGTAGCCAATATGTTTGCTGACAACGTAGGTATACTGTCACCAAAAGACGTTTGTTTGAACGTTCCTTTACCTCTGACGATTTTCCGCCGCAATCAATCTAGGTATACCATATGTCACAGGAAATCCAAAAAGTGTTTTCCCAACTCATAAGAGGTGATGGGAAGGTGTTAAAAACAAGCATTCGAATCAACCTTTGAAATCTTTCAATCATCCATATAAAAAACACTCTAAACAATTTTTTTCTTCAAAATTTCCATGGGGTGCGTAGGGGCAACCAAATGACTGAATATCTAGAAGAAAAGTACTTACTACCTCTTACCCTCCTCACAGCAGCAATTATAGAAAAAATTGCATTTGTCCTGAGGCATGACATAGCTAAATTTCTCATGACTCCCTCACGAGCTTGAAGGGCTACCAACCCAAGGAACCTTTTGCCATGAAAAAGAATAAAATAAAACGTTCCGCATCGCACGATTCAAGCCTCTTCAGCTGAGCAGCGGTGGGAATTTCTTCAGTTGCTGTGAAATCCAATTTGGAAAAAGGTGTTTTAACCATCCGACAGATCAATAGCAGAACTATCGGTAGGAGCCTCAATTCGTCGGCTGCTGTCACCAACCAGCCCGCATAGATTCTTCAGCTCAAGCCATACGAACAGCCCGCTCAATAAATCTAGTAGCCGGTGTCGTAAATTATGCACATAATAGCGCAGCTCCCCGCAGAAAATGGCCACCGGCGAATGAACAAATTGAAAAATCGCAATCGCGAAATGCGCTTGAGCAGGGGGGACTCGTTAATACGCGATTTCCGAAGCATTACATTATCGCCTGCAGTGTACCAAGTGGAAGAAAAGGTCTTTGTAAACTAATGAGATGGCTCATTTCATCTGTTCTTACTGCACCTCGAAGTGGCTGAGAGCGGGGCTTGGAACCCGATTTTCAAACAAGATAGCGGCCCTTGAACGCTCTACTAACTCTGTTTTCCGGTTATTGCATCTTTCTCTCGGCAGGCGAAGCGCGTATTAGCTAAATTGGATTATCGTCACTCGGCGATGGGAACTAGTCGGCAGCCTGGCCTTATCTCGTCTCTTATTTTCTGCTTTGCATCGTGTTTTCACTTCCTAATGCATCTCAAGATCAAACAAACTGATCCTGGCTTCACCTTTCGACAAGATCGCCTCATTACTTCGCGACTTCTCGACTGATTAGACTCCCACCCCGGCAGGGAGGGAATACCAACATGATGAATAATGAAGGCGCCGTCGGCAATGGTTAACAAGATTCGACAGTCCGCGGGTTAACGAGAGTGTGTTACACAGAATCCGGTGCGGCCGAGCGGTCCGAGGCGCTATCCGTTACCGGTCCACGGTCGAGGACCCGGAGTTTCAAATCCCCCGCTCAGCCCTGGAATATTTCGAGGGTTGAGTATCATAGAAAATCAAAGCTTCTTCTGCTCTACAGGAGAAGCAATAAACAGAATGAATCATGTATCAAATCGTATGACCCTGATACTCAAACTCAAACTAACTGAATCTCGAACCCAAACTGAAAATGAGACTCAAACTCGAAGTCAAACTAAAACTCGAACTTACCCTAACACTCAAACTCAAAGTGATTATCAAACGCAAACAAAAATCAATCTCAAACTCGGATTTGAACTGAAAATCAACTCAAACTCAACCTTGCACTCGAAGCGAAACTCGAACTCAAACTGAAATTAGAACTAAGACTGAAATTCAAACTCAATCTCAATCCCGAACTCAAATTGAAAATCGAGCTGAAACTGAAAACGAAACACTATCTGAAATCAAACTGAAACTCAAACTGATACCTGCTGAAAATGAAACTTAAGTTCGAACTGAAGCTCAAACTTAAACTCAAACTGACAATCAAACTCAAACTGAAATTCGAACTGAAACAGAAAATCGAACTGATGGGTAGAAAATTAAAACAAACTGAAACTCGTACTGAAACTCAAATTCAAACTCAAACTGATACTCGAGCTGGAACTCAAACTGAAATTCAAACTGACTCGTAAACTCTAACTGAAAATCGAAATGAAACTGGAAATCAAGCCGGTACCTACTGAAAATGAAACTCAAACTCGAACTGAAACTCAAATTCAAACTGGCACACTAACGGAAACTCAAACTGATACGCATGCACAAACTGAGACAAATACACAAATACTCGAACTTGAACTGAACCTGAAACTAAACCACAAACTCAAAGTGGTACTGATAAACAAACTCAAACTGACACTCGAACTCAATCTGACACTGAAACTAAAACCCGAACTCAAACTCAGTTTGAGGTTCAGTCTCAATTTGGGTTTGTGCATCAGTATGTGTTTGAGTTCGAGTTTCAGTTTGAGTTTGGGTTTCAGTTTTCGTTTGAGCATCAGTTTGAGTTTCAGTTCGAATACCAAGTTTGAGATTGAGTTTCAGTTTGAGATTCATTTTGAGTTTGAGATTGAGTTTCAGTTTGAGATTCATTTTGAGTTTGAGATTGAGTTTCAGTTTGAGAATGAGGACTAGGAGTGAGTTGAGAATGATGATGAGATTGAAATTGAGTTTGAGTTTGAGATTCAGTGTCAGATTGAGTTTCAGTTTGAGTTTTATTCTCAGTTTCAGTTTGAAATTCAGTTCCAGATTAAATTTAAGTTTGAGTTTCATTTTCAGTTCCAGTTTTATTTTCAGTTTGAGTTTGATTTTCAGTTTCAGTTTGCGATTCAGTTCTAGTTTAAGATTCAGTTCCAGTTTCAGTTGGAGTTCAAGTTTCAGTTTCAGTTTGAGCTTCATTTTTAGTTTGAGTTTTATTTCCAGTTTGAGTTTTATTTTCAGTTTGAGTTTTATTTTCAGTTTGAGTTTGAGATTCAGTTCCAGATTAAATTTAAGTTTGAGTTTCATTTTCAGTTTGAGCTTGATTTTCAGTTTCAATTTGCGATTCAGTTCTAGTTTAAGATTCAGTTCCAGTTTCAGTTGGAGTTCAAGTTTCAGTTTCAGTTTGAGCTTCATTTTTAGTTTGAGTTTTATTTCCAGTTTGAGTTTTATTTTCAGTTTGAGTTTTATTTTCAGTTTGAGTTTCATTATCTGTTTAAGTTTGAATTTCAGTTAGGGTTTCAGAAGTGTAAGTCTGAGTTAAAGTTCCATTTTTAATGTTTATCTTTCTTACATCCTTTGAGTTTTGAGTTTCAGTTTGACTTTGAGTTTCATTTTCAGTTTGAGTAGGCAGCAGTTTGGTTAGAGTAAGGACCCTTTACTGACATCTGATTCGAGTGAGAAATATTCATTTTTTATGACTTTTCTTGGGCGTCAGTCGTTCCCCGATTCCGTCCTCTTCTCTCCGCTCTGTTAATCTGGGATGCATGTCCAATAAACCGGTGAGGATGTGCAAAGGTGCAATATCTAATGGATAGTTATAACTTCGAGGATTCATTCGCAGGATAGGGCGTCTGTCTTCAGTGTATTCCGCGGACGATGACTCGACTCCTTTCGGTCCAGCTTTCGCCGTCATTTCGCGTTTAAATTTCCCAATAAATTCGCGCATTCCTCTGACTCGACTCGGCATTTCCTGTCTCGACTTTCCTCCTCGTCAGTTGTGACAGTCGAGCGGTTGAGGAAATAACAATATTGAGAAAGGAAGACGCGTCTTCCATCGGATCGGTAAGTTCAATGGCACGACGGCTGACTGGCCAACGGTACAACCACAACCAACAGTGAAGGAATGATGGGCAGGGCCGCCTCTCTCCTTCTCAGTCGCACACGCGGGACGGCGCCTTTGTGGAATTATTCCTTCCTTCGCCCCTCGTTCTCCGGCCGGATTGGAGTTCGCAGTCAAAGGGGAGACGTCTCTTTTTCATAATCTCCCGCTCTTTTATTATTATTTTGGCTCGGTTTTATTTTCCGCCTTCGAAAAAGCTACCTGTCTCGTTTATCAAGGGATTTCTCAAACCTTTGCCAACCGTGTTAAGGATATGGGAATAACGCCTTTTTATTTATTCGGCGCGTTGTTTGGATGAGCGGTCTGGAAGCTCACATCTTTATCTTTGTCTCGGGAGGGCCGATCTTGTCAGAGACCGTCGTTGGGGTCCGATCTTCTTATTCCTGAGAAATACTCCTGATCCTGGAGCTGTTCCGGCCGACGCTAAATCCTGCATAGGCATTACGCCCGCGGAACGAACGGTGATTTATCAACGCGGAGAAGTCGAAGAAACAACAATCTCTTCGAAAACTACTATTTTTGATTCCTTAAAGCTGAAGAAATTCTACCAGCCTAACAGCGAATCAACTGATAATATGAATTCAACGAATTCGGCTTTGAAAATCGGTGTACAACTGTATAATTCTTTCAAAATTATTCAGCTTTTTTCAAATTTCTTGAATTTTTGTCTATGCAAGACCTTTCACCTTGTTTAACCGGAATTCGAATAACTAAAAGTACCTACTTGTAGTGTTTTTCATTTTATTTTTCTCTGGTTAGAAAAATGAACCAATTTAAGCTTTCTTGGTATTAATTTTTTTTAAATGCAGAATTGACAAATATACATTGCTGACATTTCAGAAAACAATGTATTTTTAACCATCCTAAAATTTGGAGAAAGAAAAAATTTGGGTAGCGATTTTTTACCGTTCTCTTTGACGGAGAAAAATGCATACATCCTCACAAGCATTTTCGAAAAATTGTAAAGTTTACTTTTTTGCATTATTTCCAAAAGCATGAAATTTCACGTTTTTCCGATTTTATGGCCAATTTGGTGGGGCGGAAACCTGTTTATTTTCAGTTTTCTCGGTTTTATTGCCAAAATATGGGTTTTTCGCGAAAACTTTGCAGGGAAGAAAATATCTTGCATAAAATAGCTAAAAGGTGCTCCTCTGCAAAAACAGTTCTGGGCTATTCGGACAATTTTGGCCTCAAAAGTGAAAAACGGCGACTTCGATAAAATGTCACAATTTTTATACCAATTTTGACACCCGGAAAAAAATGTACCAACTCATTTCACGTAATCTACTTAACACCGTTTTTCTTTTTTACAATTTTTACAGATTTATGTTTCTTGATATTTCGTCATGCCGCCGCGCGCACATGCCCACCCGACTAGTTAGCGGGAGAGTCGCGCACGAGCAAAACGCCGCCGGGTGTATTGAACTCGGCCAGAAGCCGCGCGGATCGGTCAGCGAATCGCTTTGTAATTATTCTCCATAAAACTGGCGGACGGAAACTTTGGCCGGCCACCGGTCGAAATAGCTCATCTGATTGCCGGCCGATGTGTCTTACGCGTTACGGGCAAACCCGCCGAATAATTGCGCCTCGGGTGCCGCGTCATTGCTTTACAACTAGTCATGACACGGATACTCATGTCGGCCGCGTTTACGTGCCGTGATTACCCGGCCGACAATTTTATCTCGGCGCAGCGGCAATTTTTGAGCGGATGCCTCCGCGTAGTGCGGCACCTTTGGCAGAAGGAGGCGGTGAATTTCGGGATTGGAATTTTTTTAAAGTAATTCCCCAAAGTGGGGAAAACGGAAACATCGCATGGAAAACGTAATTTTTTTGCGCTCACCGAATCATCAATTTCATTAATTAATGGACGATTCCGAACAGACGGTCGCCATCGTCTAGTATTTCCTCGAAAAATGCCCCTATAAAATCGTCCGTATTACGGACTCCGTAAACAGTTAAACACCCCAGTACGGAGGGGGCAGTAAAATAATTACCGTCATGAGGAAGGACGGCGATCCGACTTCGGAGGACCCGGTACGACGAGGTGACGGGGCGTCCGCGAGAGATGGCAGGACGACACACCCCGTCGAGGAATACGGCGGTAACGGGACAACGGTGCGGAACAGACGGCCGAGAGACTCGGCCTTCTTCATACGCGGACCGGTAAAAGGAGACGGTCCCCGCCTTGAACTTCTTCACGGACAACCATTCGAACCGAACAGGTGTCGGTTTACCTCTTCGATTTGCCGAAATTGTTCGCAAATAATAGCCGATACTTTCCTTTTCATAGTTTTGCATTTCTGTATTCGTTTGGGGGTAATCTGCAATTAAGCAGCACGTGACACATGGACATATCGGACCTCATAAGTGCTGTGAGACTAGAGCGACATGTCCTGAACAGTTCCGACCCTCTCCTTGAGGGCGGCAGGGCACGCCCGGGACAACTTCGGTTATCGGGCGAAAAGCCAACGCCTGGAACGGCGGTTTACTTTACTACTTTCCTTTTCCGGTTATTTCCCAGCTGCAGAAGTGACCGAATTTGGCGAGCAGGTTGAAATTTGTAGAACGTTTTTGTGGGGGTGATTGTATCGACAAAATACGCAGGGGGATTCACGTGGCTTGCTTCCCTTATTCGATACATATTCCGCCCAAGGTTTAAAATTTTTATTTCCTACTTATAACCTACCTATGCTGAAAACTTGTAGCATAATGAAAACCGACCGATTTCTTACTTTCATTATTTCTAGAAATAATGTGCCAAAAGCTATCAAATGGGACATTTTTTACTTTCAAGTCCGAAAAGATTTTGGAAAAAACACAATTTTTTCGAGATTTCAACAATTTTTCCAAAGGGCTTAAAACTGACCGATTGGTGTTTTCTATTTTAAGTTTTTCCGGCCACAAAAATGAACCGATTTGAGCGTTCTTGGTCTTAAAATCTTTGTTTTACCTTGCAGAATTTGTGGATATTTTTTTATGTTCCAATAACATTGCGTATTTTTCATTTTAGGCAAGTTTTAAAATATGCGTAGTGAGTTTTTTGATATTTTGACCTAAACACCCTTAAAAGCAGTCAAAATATGATCAAACTGTCACACTATCCTCCAAAGTGATCCATTAACTGTCGAAATCTCTCGCTCATGGTAAAACTATTTTCTCCACCTTTTCACATTCCGTCAATTTGTCGTCAATTTAGTTCTCGGAAACGAGTTAAAAACGTTTACGTCGATTTACGTATTTTTTCGAATCACTTTTACGTGTGAGACATATGGAAAAGTATGTATGGCATATTCGAATCGCTTTCGCCTCAATTCGCCCCGGGCAGCGAAGGTTTCCGAATAAAAAACGCCAGTTTTTACGCTCGGATTGACTTTCCCCGCTCCTATTCAACGTCGCTTTCAGGCTCTATGAAGCGTAGGAAGCCTCCGTGCTCTACCGGATACCTTGACAAAACAGGAGTAACTGTTACATTGTGCCTTTGACGCCGATTACGTGCAGTTTACGCCTTTTGGGAATCATTTTTCGTCGTACGCGGGCATATGGACAGTCACCGTAATTCAAGAACTTCTGGTTCATTTCATAATTTTATTATAATTTATATTATAATTTTCATATTATAAATGTGTCAAAAATAATGTGGAAAAAAGGAAAATAATAAGGAAAAAATACGGAATTTTCATTTTCATTTCAAAATTGCATTCAATTTTCAATTCAAAAAATGGTATGGAAAAAAATGGAATTTTCATTAATACAGAATAATAATTAAAATTAAAATTAATATACGAAATAAAATACATAAAATATAATATAACATTGCGTTAAAATTAATAAAAAATACGGGATTTTCGAAGTATGGAATTATCGTGTGTTATCTACGCACAACTGGTTTTCACACCAAGTTCGGTGTATTTCAAGTCGAACCGAGAATTTCCCAAATCAAATCCGTAATTTTCCAATGCGAATCCCATCGGCAATGCTGTATAAACGCTGCAGTTCATATTGGGGCCAAGGTCCGACAGGTAAGGCTCCCTTTCACCTGGAATGGTCAGTCGAATAGGCAGAAACGTTTATTTACCTCCGGTGAAAAGCAACCGGCTATACGAGCAAATCGGCCGACTATCCAAACTAATAAAAGACATTAGGCTTCGGGAAAAGGGACAGGAGGGGAAGGAGCACGACGCGCCATTAGAAGGGACCCCCTCCCCCGCTCCCCTGTCTATCCCACAACCTGCCAATTAGAGACAATTGCGCTCCCTCGACACGCCACAATTAGTCGCTTCGAGAAAAGCTCCACCGAAGTCGTTGGCGACTTTAACGCCTTCCTTCGAGTAGGAAATACGAGGAAAGTCGATCCTTTCAATTATTAGCCAATTTTCAACCTCTCCTCCCCCCTGGGCCATTGTATCCGTTGGATTAAGCGATGGCCGAATTTTGGAACCAGTTCGGTGCCTGCGCAGAAAAACGGCAGATTTTTTTTTTTTTGTTTACTTATTATTTTTACAAAACATGATAATATCATCGATATATTATATTCTTCTATTATATTATAATATTATTATATATAATATCATCAATATATTATATTCTTTATCACAAAAATTGACACAGAAAAGAAAAATTAAATTTACAACGTGTAACAGAACATTTCTGATTTAATCATGAATTTAATCATCATGAATGATAATTTAAAAATGACTTAATCATCACCCAACGCTAATAATCATAAAAATATCGGAGGCAACCGTTCGGAAATTCCGAAATTCCACCAGGAAGTACTTCGTGTGCTCTCCGCTCCCGCCTCGCATCTCGAACGGTCGAAAATTTAAAAGTCGGCCGGCGAGCAAATAATGCAGCTCACGAACAAACAAGCTCGGATTAATTCAAGTGCCGCAAGCCGCAATCTCGAGAGGCGCAATCTCTCAACGAGCAACAGCTGGAAAATTGGCCGACGGAATTCCGCGTTCGGAGTTGTAATTCGACGATAGGAGACCGTCAGTAGGTAAACCAGATCCGCGCCGGCCGATAGCGTCGTGAGATGTTGAGGAGCCTTGAGACGCATCAGCAAGTGAAAACGGCCGGTTTACATATTCGCCGAACGGATCGGCTGACAGGAGGCATTAAATTCCTCTCGGGTCCCCGATTAGCATTTGGCGTACTCGTCCCGCCTTCGGAACAGTTGGATCCTCTTCGGATTACGGGTGGTCCTGCGCCGGCTGACCGGGAATTATCGCAAGGCTCTTTCCAATCCGCGCTCATATACCACCGAAAATTACAAGCCCGTCGACGGGCGGATGCGTTACGGTCGAAACGTCCCAGAATGGGACAGCTGGATGGAACGGAAAATAAAAGATGTTGAGAAAACAAACAGTCAAACTACGAATTTCGGTCTTTCAAAAGAGAATTTAATTTCGTTTAAATTTTTTTCGAAAAGTTCTCAAGGTTAGTCCTAAAACGATAGTGGTAACGAACGACAGACATCCCCGACATTTGAAAAAAATTTGAATTGAAAAATTGAATCAAGTTCGGTCGCGCGAGAGCGAAGCAGACAGGCAAATGAAACCAAAAAATCTTTATGGCAAATTGCCTCGGATGGCCGCCTCCTTTTTGGAAGTTGGCTAGGAAAATCTATTCCAACCGTCGACTTTTTGCCGATTTTGACCTCTTGACCATTTCGGATCGGACACCCCGGACGATCTGCTTCGAATAGAAGCAAACCGTGTAACTTTTGAGACTAATTCCATCAAAATCGGATCAATGGTTCGGTTATGCGTCGTTTCCACTACATTTTCCGAATGCTAAACGAGCGCTGTATTTTCAGCATTTGAGTTATTTGAAATCACTCGGATTGCGTGTTTCGCCAGTCCACGTACTATTACTTTTCCTTCTGCCACGGGACACCCGATTCCTCCATTCAGACGTCTCCACTTTTCGAGGCCCGATTCGACTTGTCCACTTATCCACTCAATTATCCTCATCCACGCGAAACAGCTCGAAAAAGCCGGTGGCTGATTGGCGGTTTTCAGCGGTCCGAATCCCCGCTCCGAATATCCTTGAGTAATTCGTCGTAGTATTCTTATTATACGGCTAGCATAAGGGAGAGTTATAGCGTTGAAGGTAGAAGACGTAGGACTACCAGTTTGCCGAAGCTGGTCCACATAGGTGCGTTTTTTTCGAAAACGTCGATATCCGATTAGAAACCCAAGTTTTGGCATTACTTTGAGTTTTATTCACTATACGGGCAGTAGCTCCTTCAATTTTCGAGAAAAACCAAATTCATTCTGTGTCAGACTTTTACGTTTCAAAATAATATTTTCCATGTTATGGAAGTATCTTGTGTTATCAACGCATCACTGGTTTCTTTGATGGAGTAAGTGCGGAAAAAATGAGGTCAGAGAGAAAACTGATAAAACTTAATTTTTTTCAATCGAATTTTTATAACGAAATTTTGTTTTAGTCGATCAGAAGTTCGAAGAAAACTTGCCCAAAAGCTCAGCTTTTTTTGTCATTTTACCGTCATTAGGTACTCGACTCCTAGATGGGAAAAAGTACGTTTAAATGCTCAAAAAACTTCATTTTCCGCTAAAAATCTACGTTTTTACAACTAGGAATTAGGTATCTCTTGTAAACCTACTTTAAGACTTTTACTGAAGGTACCTTTTATGGTGACAACAATCTGGGCAAATGTGACGTTTTTTTCCTGAACCTTCAACTTTTTTCCAACTTTTGGACTATCAAAACACCTGTAGATTATTTTAATACGGTTTTGCTGAAAATTGAAATCCATCAGGAATCAATTAAAATTCTATGGAGTCCTCCATGGAGACAATGTAATTCCGAAGTGAACATCCTTGCAGGTTTTCCGCTCCCATGTGAACGCGGCGCGCAGGGTCGTCTGTGCGAGTCTGCTTGCCGCCAAGGCGGGCGAATTTTTCAATTTATTTTTATTACTAATCCAGAGGGGCATAGTAGTTCTCCTTGAATTCCACTCTTAAGGCAGGCGAGGCCGCATGGAAAAGGACTCCTATGAGGACGCACCCCGTCAGTCAAAATGCGAAAAATAGTCGATCTATTGGATTTTTTTGAACATCTCGTGCAAAAAGATAAACTCGGGTCCTCGACAGCCGTAATGGATTGCCGAATGATCTGAGTGTTTTTTCGTTTTAGGTCGACCACCTGTAATCGGATAGGAAATTGGAAAAATTATAGCTCCCTCAACATTGAATCATATGGGCTGAATCAATGCTCTTTTTCTCGGTAGGTGTTTTGGGGATCCCGAAGTCAGGAATATATTGAAGACTATCCTCAATTTTACAATTCCTACTTTGGTTCTGCAGATCATTATAAGTAATATGCTTTCATATTATAGCATGTAAAATTTGGGACTAAATTGCTTATTGGAAGGATTGAGGAAGATACGGCCATTTTTTGAATGACCACTGTTGGACACACGGACACACAGACACTTGTTCAGGAAGCGATTATTTGTGAGAGTGTGAAAGTAGTCTTTTTTCTGAGGCTCCGATCCAATTTTTAATTTGAAGACGATACGATTACAATGTTTCCATTTACTTCTTAAATATGAAAGTAAAAATGACCATATCTCCCTCAATTCCCCAACCTTTTTTTAAAAATTCCATTGGTACGGTGGAATTAACCCGGGTTACTTATAGGTAAAATTTGAAAAAACTCAGCACGTGACCGGGTGACACGTGGGATTCAGCACGGTTCACCTTCCAAGTCAGTTGTGCGTGGGAATTCGACCGTTGCCGTCGGCTGGGCGGGTAAAAGTTAACGTTCAATGAAAAGGGTAACGATGCAATCTCGGTAGGCGTGCGAGACCGCGGACCCGGGGCCTTTTCGAGTTAAGATCTGAACCCGGGCAGAACAATATGCAGACCCGAGCTACAATATTCCTTTACAATGGTATTGGCGTCATAAATCCGGATCGTCCCTTATTCGAGTCAACCTTTCCGAACTGGCTTGAGCAGGCCCGTACCCAGGATTCTAATTTGAGGGGGGGGACGCCCAAAAATTAAATTAAATCACTTATAACATGTTATTTGAAGTTGCAATTTCAAAATGAGGTCCCTAACCCCTCCCAGCTAACTTCCTCAAGTTCTATTAATGTAATAATATTACATATATATTATACTAGCTGCACCCGCCCGGCGTTGCCCGTGCAAAAAAATTAGAAAATGCAGATAATAGCGCAGGAATCTCTCTCTCTTCCCGCCCGTGTGCCCGTGTTGTCACTTTTTTCAGTTAATTCACTTTTTCACGTTTAAAACTCACTTTTTCCACTTTTTTGAAACTTAAAAACTCACTTTTTCAAAATTCACTTTTTTCACTTTTTTTTAAATTAATTTTTTTTTTTTTTCAAAAATCGAAAATTGGGCTTTGAGGTCTTGTTGCCAGCCCCTTTGTGCTTCCGTGTGAAAAATTCCAGGTCCCTGCGTGCGATAGATTTGGCTGGAGAGCTCGGTCAAACAAACAAACAAACACTTGCTTTTATTATTATAGATTATTTATAATATATATTATATATTATAATTCTAGGAAGCTGAAATTTTGAAGGTATTTAGAGCCACTTTTTGGCTTTAAAATGGCGTTTTGTGTAAGGCCGTCAACGAGTTATTTTCTTAGAAATTCAACATTCAAAAAATTCCCCCCCTGGGATAGTGAGACACCTCCGGGGCACAGTGAGACAAGTGGGTAAATCTACAAATATCATTGTAAAAACAGAGATAAATGTTTATTTCGTGTTATTTTATGTTTATTGTTTATAAATGTTTAGTTCCTCACAAAATATCACAAACATTTTCTTAGCATAGTAATATTTTCTTAAATTTCAGTCTTCTAAAGTTAATTAAATCAGTTTTTATTTCTCAAGGAATGAATTCTCTCAACTACGCCAACGATTACCTACCCTAATTATCGCAAATTGGCTCAGAAACTAAAAAAAAATCAAAACCTTGGGGCACACTTAGATGGTGTTTCACTGTTGCAGTCTCTGTGCCCCGAGAGCACTAGTATTGGGCATATTGGATTTGCGTCTAATCCAGCTGGTCTAGAGGGATAATTTTTACAGAAAATCAACTAAAAACCCTCAATAATCCATGATAAAAATTACGAGTCGATCGAAAGAATCTAAGTAGGCATTAGTTAAGTTCAAAATTAAAAAAAATATTTTTCTACCTTTTTGCCCCCGTTTCCCCTACCTCTCGTAATGATAATGAAAAATGTATCACGCTCGTAGTATTTATGTGAACGAATTCATGAAAACTTTGGGGGGCATGACCCACTTGGCCCCCCCCCACGGGTACGTATTTTCGTACAATATCGGGCGTAAACTTGGGGCCTCTCGTTTATCGGAAGAAGATGCCGGGGTATGCGAAGCCTTCGCTCGGTGAATGGCCCGGCCGTCCGACTGAATGGCCGTTGGGCCGCGGGCTGACCTACTCGTACAACAGTCGGCCGACCGAGAGGTTTCAAGTTTACACACGAACAGCTCCTCTTCCAGACGAGATGTCAGACGTGGCAAAAGCATTTTTCAAATACCTGCTCCTAATTCGCCTACTTTGCTGTTGTTTGAGTTTTAAAATTGACCTGACGTAGATAGGTCTTGGATTTTTTTTATGCTGACATTTTTAATGAATGAGGTACTTTTTGAATTATAGATACTAAAAAAGCTCAAAATTTTAAAACATTTGAAAACTAAAAAATTCAAAACTTTGAAAAATAAAAAATTATATTTTATTTTTCATAACCCGGAAGTATAAACACATGGGCACCTATTTTGCTTTGATTATAATACTTCCATTTACTTCGTAAATATGGAAGTATAAATGAACGTATATTTGGAAAAAACATGTACACATTGCATGCACTTACTTATCTGAGGATTTTTATTACATATAAATCGTAGCCATTCTCATCAGCATGCATAAAGATCCCGAGGTGCTGGAGCAGGTGGATCTTCGTATATGTTTTAAGATTTAATAATATCCCTTTTCAAGAGCCTCATCTCATGAAAGCTATAACTTGTAAACATTTACGCCGATTTTGGGTCAATGGTACGACTGTAAAGGTCTTTAAAGGTTTCCATTACTTTTAAGCGCTTACGCGACCTGAAAAGTGACATTTCTTTGATGACCCTCTCTCGCGATCGTTACCTCGCGTACAGCTCATTAGGTTTTCACTTCGGAACAACTGCCAACGATTCGTCCTTCTCTACCAGTGTTAAACCTATTTCTGGAACATTTTCTGCTGTTGGTCTGGCGGATTGACGTTTTTTTACCGTGAAAATCTCCCTGGAGAATAATTAAGCTTAATAGTAACCATTAACTGTAGCCTCTATCCTAAGCAGATAAGTAAAAAAATCCTTAACCTTTGACTTTCATTGATTGATGGTGAAGGGTTATTGTTGAGGTGAGGGAGAGTTTGGTAGCCCATCGTAATCTCATACTCTTCAATACTCCGAGCGCTTTCGCCCCGCTGGGCCCCACCAGGGAGCAACAATTATTATATAGGGTTTTTCCCACACAGGGGGCCACCTTTCCCCTACAAGTATCACCCTGGGGGGGGGGGGGTCGTCAGTTTTCTTAGAGACTATTAAAGCAAAAAAATGTATGATATATAAAAAAATGTAAAAACAACTAGGACCTTAACCTTTGAGGTTTTTGGCAATTTTTGTTGTAACGCAACGATTTTGAGGTGGAAAACCAAAAATTCGAATTAATCGCCAAAAAAAAGTTTCAAATCGTTGAGAAACCTACTCTAGTATTTTTTCTGCAAATCGCCCTTTTTGAGCAAGCGTTTACTGGACTCAGGTTTCACCGTATCTGGGCCGCTTCGGCGGACCGTCTCGCGCGGTCGTCGATCCGCTCAAAATATTCAAATTCCCGCGATTCCGAACGATATTACACGAACGATTCGCCCACTTCCGGAGCGGCTCCCTCCCGAAAAATCCGAGCCGGCTGGAATGCGGACGGAGGTTCGGGTTTCACCGTTCCATCGGCGGGTCTCTCGAGGTCGGCAGGGCGGGGAGGGGACGCTCCTGGACGGCGTCCTCGGGCGCAGGGGGGCCCCGTAGGATAAAAGAGCGGTCCAGCAACCTGTTTGGAGGTTCCGGACCTCAAATAATATTCAACCCGACGAAGAAGACCGGGCGAAAAGAGAGAGAAGACGCGGGAGAGATTGTGCGAGAGAAAGAGAGCCGGCAATTTACATAATAGATCCACCGAAGAGAACCGTGTTATTGGTACCATCCCATTGGACGTGCTACCTTCTTTTGTGACACCGGAAAAAGGATCATTTGTTGGACCATCAAATGTTGGCCGTGCATTGATGCTTTAATAATAATATTTAACCATTATCATCGAAATTTCGCGATAGAACCGGGTATGCCTTTTTATTCACTAGTCCGGTCAAATTTCGTTTAATGGTAATTTTGTTGATATCTGTTCGTTAGATTTTATCATACCTAGTAGGTTTGATAAAATTTTTATTGTTTTAAAATCATGGACATCACTCCCCAAAAATCAGACAGCTGTCTCCAAGGTTTTATAATAACGGTTGGTTAATTCAATGCTAATCTTGTTCTTGTTACTAGTCTTGTTTTAGAAAAAATTCCCCGACAGAGTTTCATGAGTGTGCCGTATTGTTGACTGTGATTTTTGGTTGTTATAAGCAGGCCCTGATGAAGAAAGTATAAATTTTCGAAAGCTCGGCGAAGGAGTTTTTTTGAAGACCCTACGTACCCTCGATATTTGACAACATAAAAAAAAGGATCAATATCGTTGCCGTTGCTTCGCCCACTCGCTTACCGTAGGAAATGATCGGGATGAAAGGGTCTCTATCGGAGATATCTCCGACAAGGGAACAATAAGGACCCGAACATTCATCAATGGGATCCTAACCTGTTTCTTCACTGGACCCATTCGTTCGTGTTTGTTTTCTCATCTGAGCGTCGGGCATGAGAGCGAGTTAGTATTAGCCTCCATTGGATAATAGAAAGTTTGAACGATTATTCCAATTCAGCGGCCGAGTCTCGGCGCATTCCATCCGCGTCTGGAAAGCAGTTTAGGAGTATTCGTGACTTCGACGATTTGCCGCGTCTTACATTGAATTATCGACTACTCGCGCTGGAGTATAAAGGTCGTAATTCCATGTGTCGAATTGTATTCGTATTTTTCGATCTTCATAATCGCTTTGGTGTTCCAAATTTAATTATTCCAAAAAATCGAAAATACGACCGATTCGATCGACGCCTACCATAAAGTCCAAAAAAATGTTCAGTATGACGGTCAATTAAAATGTCCCCTAGGTGACATGTAGTGAATTTCATAAATTTAGCGATAAATAAATAAACCGGCCCTCATTGTATATTTTCTCACTTGCGGAACGGCTTGAATTGTCTTACCTATGCCATGAATGTTGACCCCAAGTAACTGCAGCTGCCCTATCCAATTTCAACGTACCCTTATGGATTTTTCATCCATCTCGAAATTGCTCATTCTCCAGGAGCTTTGTTTGTTGTGGACGGCGAACAAGTGCAAATTCGAAGTGGCTCTGTTTAGCCGTAATTTATAGACGCTCCAACGTTTTGAAAAAGCCGTAAAACAAGAAGCTTACGAGACGGGACTTTTTTAGGATCATAAAAACCGAACGAAGAGACGAAGTGACGTTGGAGCCGCCGCCTTAAGCGTTTAGAGCGCCGGGTACTGCCAGTATTTCGCTCAGAATTGATCGAGCATGAAGTATAAATATTACGCCCTCGAGGACGTCTCGACAGAATTGAAAAGCTGTAGTACACCTTACATCTATAATTAAATTAAATTCTATAGGTATTGAATCAATTATCAAAGCAGGTAAATTCTATATCAAAGCTATAGTATACCTACCTACATCTACAATTGAATAATTCAATACAGAATTTAATTATTGTTTTTATTATTTAATTATTAAATTCTGTATTACAACCATTCTAAATGAATTATCAAATAAAATGTATAGTATTACATTTAATATCATATCAGATACATCTTTATCGAATGTATATTAAATTAATGAGCCGTGTAGTTTCAAAACCGGCTCCATCCAAATTTGAAAATTTTCCAGAAAACATAAAAACGTTTTTCCTTGAAACATACTATTGAAGCGAAACCACTGTTTTGGAACGTTTATCTGTCGGATTGAGCCGGATTTGACCCATAAGGCGTTGCAGGGTGATAGAATAGGATCATGAACTTGAGAAAAATGAAAAAAGTTAATTTCGGTAAAACATGAGTTAAGCCTGTTTTGAAACTACATGCCTCTTATATGCATCAGATGTATCTATGTTTAATTTACTTTCTAAATAGAACATAATAATAATTATTATGATCGTGGTCCTCGATGAGCTTCCGTGTTATCTATTGACAATATCCAAAATTCCAAATATTCATTGTCAGAATCCCAACCATCTTCAGTTCATGGAGTATTATTTTCCACGTGGTTTATATTTGCACTTGGCGATCTACGAATTCAATAAACAGTTTAGATTTCAATTTCCGATAGAGAACAAGTTGTACTCAATTTTTATGAGAAAGGAAAAAGCTCGTTACCTTGTTTAGACCGAGAGCGATTTCCGACATTCATATTTTTATCAAAATTTAGCGATGTTTTATCATTATTCTCAATTATTTGATATACGCGTATCAGTATCGTCGGTTTGCAAAGTGCGACTCGCCTCGAGCCGGCTGACAGCTCAATTCGACAAACCAACTAACCGCTCGGCAGTTCACGTGGCCGGCGGTGACCAGAAAATTGAACCCTGTCCCACTGTATAGTCACGTATCCCATCCACGCGCGAGGGGGAACCTTTCTCAAAAAAAGACGGATTATTGCTTCACGGACTTCAGACAGGAGAGAAACAATAATAATCAGGTAAAAAGACGGGTTCAGATCCGGAGGCCTCCATTCGACTATAGTCTGACTGTACTATAGACTATACAGATAGAAAAGTCCACTCTACCGGGGCCGCACAAGACGACGGACAGGAGTGGCGTATACTGTACCTACTTCATACTAGTGGAGGGCCAAGCCTAGCGGCACGTACAGCCAGAGGCCCGTTAGGATCCCCATCTCGGACAGATGTCCTTTTTTCCGATTTCAACGAGTCCACTGTTTACTGTGCTCGCTCGAGCATTTTAAGAGCGGCATTTCATGCTCGATGGGAGAGGGAATCTTTTTCCACTTCTCGGCCCAACTTGAGCCATGTCTTGATTTTATAAACCACTTTCTTCCTATCGGACTTGGCCCGTTAAGCCCTCCGACCAAAGTCAATACTTCCACGACAATAATGGAAAATCCTTTCGAAAGGTTCAAATCCTGCCTGCTTTGTCCGACAATGGGTCGAGTTCCGTTTAGATCCGTTAAAACTCCAACTGAGGTGGTTGTTACTTTCTGGCGAGAATTAATTTATTAAATCAAAAAATTTATTAATCCTGCAGTTTTTTTTCATTGTTTGGTGTTGTTCTAGTTCTAACACATTTTTTCTAGTGAATTTTTATACTCACTAAAGCTGGATGCTTAAAACGTCACACACAATAAATAATTCGCCGAATAAGCACTTTCTTATAAGTAGACTATGCATTTCTTTGTCAACGTAAAATTTAATTCGGAGAATAATGGATATCCGATGAATGAAGTAAAATGATGAACCCACTAAGGGGGGAAAAAACTCAAAATCAGTTATTTCTCGGTCCGTAATCGATGGTCAACCGCTCGCAACGGTCTCTGCACAATAGTTTTCCGCTCCACTCGCCACTCTTTCTAGCGCCCTCGGATCTGTACGTGCTGTAAGTTTCTATTTTTCATCTAACCGGCCAACCGTAGAAATCTGGATGCTATACGCTCATAATTCACTATAGTGAAATCGTGAATCAATGCTCTATGGGAATGAAAGGTCAGTTCTTGGTCAACCTATCATTAACGTGAATAATGGAGTCGCGATTCAACGATGCCGAGACTCATCGATTATCATCGTGATTATGGGAGTTGTTTATATTGCGAATAAAAGATAACTACTCTCTTTTATTGGCATAAATATGGGTATACCAGATAACATAACGGTTGAATGGTATGGTATCTCTTACAATCCTTCCAAAAGAGAAAATCTTTGGCTGGACCAATCGCTTAACTTATGCGTGATCGCTGCACTTATACAATAAATATTAACATACTGCATAAATGGAAAAACCATGGTAAAAATTGGCCAATTTCCCAGAAATTTCAAAGAAAGAATTTTTGAAATCGGGCCAAAATTTTTCGCATGACGGAACAATATCACAAATCAGCAGGGGTAACCTCTTCTCTCTTGAAGTCGGTTAAAATCGAATGGTTCGACAGTAAAATAGTTGAGCGTTTTGCCTATTTGGTTTGTTCGAATGTGCAAATGGAAAAGTGGGCCGTTCAAAATCTGAAATGCTCGCCACCCAGTGCAAAGATAACCCAACTCTTCGAATCTCGAACGCATATTTGAGTTCAGCGACCCGCAGCGTAAGCCACAAAAATGATCCTGCGGTCAATATGCATCCTCTCGGGGAAAGTGAGTGGCGTTTCGGTCTGCTGTGTGTGCTAGATCTACATGAGCACTGGGCACTTGTGCACGCATGAGCACTAGTAACAATCGTTACTCCTGATGCACAAGGCAGGGCGATTCCTTCGAACGCATCATCAGTTTCCAGAAAACACTAAAGGCGACTTTAGTATTTCACGGTTGGTTTATCAATACGTTAATCCTTCCAACGTCAAACTTTTCAATATATATTTTGGATGAACCGAACGATTCGTTTATTCATTTCAACCAATTGAAACCTCCGAGTTTGACCCTCCGGCTCTCTCGTTTTATAGGAAAATTAAAAATAATTGTTTTGATGACGAAATTCCCGAAGAAAAATATCAGCCTAGTGACTACACTCTCCAATTTGTCCTTTGGTAGAAATGAGTTGATAAGCCTACCAAATTATGAACAACGTTCAGCGTCTCTGAGTATGAATGCATTTATTTTATATTTTGGTTTTTGTTACAGGTGAGTGAGGACTGAATAACCAAATAGGTAACGTCGCTTTCATCACAAGGTAATTCAGATGAATCTACAATTCCTAAAATTTTAAATAGTCGTTCAGCAAATTTTGCAAGGTATTAATAACTTCATCATTTTTTCTTCTTCAAATATTCGGAGTTAGATTTGAAGCGTCGCCATTTTCCTCTCCATTTTAAGCCAGAGGTTTGCTTATAGTAGCTAATCTCCAAAACTGATGAGTCAATGTTGACGTGACGAGTGACCCACCGCTTTCAGAAGTCCGTGGTCTAGCTATCACGATGTCTGATATTTCAAAAATTTAAAAAATCTTAGAAATTAAGGAAATAAAATTTAAAACGGGGTTCCACAATAGGGATTATCAATAATCTCTAAATTAGTAATCTCTCTTGTCAGTAGTATGACAAAAAAATTTTTTTATCATGTAAGCATTGAAAAATGAGAAAGATAATATTCTTGCAACCCAATCAAATAGCTAACTCGCTTATTTATGAACAGCAGTCGTTTTTAGATTGCTACATTGAGTTCGAACATCTCAAGATGTTTGTCGAAAAAAAAATTCTCCTCAATTCTCTCGAAATAAGGTTTTTTCCTTCAATCTCGGCCGAGTAAAACGTTTTTACATCAAATCACTCGCCGTCGGTTCTCCATTTTACCCCCTTTCTCGTTACCAGCTATCCTCATTTCCGTAATTAGAGCACAGAAGGACTTGGAAAAGATTGTTATCCTTTCGGTCCGCACTCGTATAGCGAGCCATTTCATTAGCCTTAGGTTGTAATTGATGAGTTAATTTCGCTGCGGTTCGATCATTGGCTTTTTTCGTTATACTCGGGCCGACCTTGGATTTTGGAGAGTTCAGAAGGAGAGCGAACGTCTTCGGCGGTTCATTAACTCGTCGGAAGTACCTTTCAGGCGTTGATTTATCGCCAAGATAACTGCATTATCGCCTCGGGCCGCTCGTACTGCTTTGCCGAACATTAACCCGCCCGATTCCTGTCACTGTCCGCAACTGCCTCGAAATTAACCTCGGTTCTGCAGGACTGAAAACGAAGACTAATGATTTCGAGCGACTGGACGTTAGCGAACGTTTGCGCTATTAACGTCCGATTCGTCACTTTGGTTTGTCGGCAAATATTCTAATGGTGGATTTCACCAACCTCTGATTAGCGATTATCCAGACATGGTCGCTCTTTGGGTTAAACATACCTACCTATGTAACTCTGACCGGATTAACTCTGATCCAAGGTTGATACCCTCCATAAGTTTCCTTGGAATACTAATTCTCGATTTCACCAACATTGGATTAGAGTTAATCAAACTATCCACCCCACCCCCATCCCCCTATGCCTTCTTTGCGACATAATTAGTTAAATGGTACAAAGAAAGGCTCTGATGTTCAATACCGGATTAATTATCTCGTCTCCTTCAAGCTTTCTGTGCGGTTTCTTCGTTGAAGGTTGAAACTATAGCAAGATTTAGAGTAGGCTCGCTGCTAATGCTCTCTTCACGGCTTGTTAACTTTCCTCGGTTTCTTCTCCAACCGGCAGGCGTTAATGCCGGTTCCACTTCCACACGACTTTTGCCGTAGAATATCAACAGACCGCTACGTAGTATGTCGTTATTTTCATACAGCATTACGCAGTTTTGTAGTTTTCGAGTGCATAAGGGTATACCATCAATGATTTGACATGCTCATGGGGGACTCAATGTGTCCTAAACACGCTCCGCAGAATTAGTTACACGTCAAATTTTCTTCTTCCACGGACGAGGAAATTAAAACGGATTCAGTGCATAAATTACAACCTGTCTTGTTTTGATTTATCGAACCCAAATTCTTGACTTGAGGAATCTGTGATACTTGCAGCAATCAAATAAGGAGCTTAACTATGATATCTTTCCAAATGATATTCAAAGCTTATCGAAATGAGAGTGTCATGTCGACATTGAAGGACCGATATTACTCACTTTGAGCGGTCACTCCCTCCGAAAGGCACGTCCATTCACAACCTTTCGGATCAGCCCCACTTAAATATTCATTATTAGTTTAACAGAATATAAATTGAGATTATAACTCCGGTCTAGAGCCATCCTACATCGTCGGAGTCTTCGTCGAAGCTCGTCTCGATTTGTCTTGTCCGAGAAAGATGAGCCCAATGAAAGAAATTTGTAGTACGCTTGAGGCTAATAATTTTTCATATCGATGGTTTGCCAAATCCAATAATTATTATCATTTTAGCGGAATATAAATTGAGTATTAACCGACTGAGAGATTTCTGTAAAATTAGGACGCTCCTAAGAGGAAATCAGAGGAGACTGAATGCCCGCTTTGATAATTTGGGAGCCTAGATCGATGATCAACTTAATAACGCTCGTTCTCAAGAATATTATGCCCCGAGAGGAATGGAAAAAAACTTTGGGAAAGGTCATTGAATCATTAATGTTCGGTAATCAAGGGGCCTATTAAGTTGAAGAAGTCACTGAGCTCCCAATTCACGGTGAACCTAGGTCGCTACATTTTCATAGACAAGTTCTAGTTCAATTTCGCGAAGTAGTAAGAAAATTAATAGGTATTGTCATTAAAAGATAACTCACAGAATTTGGTACAGATACCAAAGTAGATCTTCTTGGCGTTTAAAACACCATTTCTAGAGACTTTTTGAGCGAAAATCCTTATTTTTTATTACGATTTGAGGTTGAGGTTGAGAGTCACCTTAACATATACCTACCTACGTAAGGTGCTCTTACCATTTACAGATTTCCCAATGAATACTATCGCAGCTTTTGAACTTCTACCTCATTCTCAGCAGGAACTATTCACCCGTCAAGAGAGAAATCCAACCTCAATATCCCCAAGCTGTCAGCAAGGTGTTCATGGAGATAACTTCACCAGCAGGGCACTACCATCCTTAAAATGGGTATAGGTAAACAAAGGAAACTCAACACCCAAAGGATACGGTCCCAGTAAAAGCCAGAGAAACCGGAGGTGATAAATTATTCATATGAAACGGAACGTCAAACGCTAACGGATCTTAAATAACAAAGGTATTTACTGTCTATTCTCTGAATCGCCAGCTGATCGCATTGCTGTAGCCTGAATCGATGGCGGCAGATGTTGGAATAGTTTCAGAATTCATGGTTCCATCTGAATTTGATTTATTGGACGTTAGGCAGCATAAATTATATGTTTTGGGAGTTTTTGCGTGAAACATCAATCTACAGAGAATGTAAAAAAGGCACCTGAACGGTAGGTACCTGCATTGACTTTTTTCTCGGATACTTCAAGTGGTTTCCAGATTTTTTATTACAATCTCCGAGGAATGCGGTCGTAATGCATTTGGCAGCATGTCAATATACCTACCACAATAATAATTATAAGAAGGAATAATTCCTAATATCATTACTACTAATATCATTATTATTATGATATCATAATTATTATGATTTTAGGAGTTATGATATTAGGAATTATTCCTTGAAATTCGGTTTCGGGAGAAAAGCCAACTCCTGGAACGGCGGTTTACTTATTTACTTAATATAAGCGCCGTAACATATTTGTCCGAGTTCCCATTTATGTACACTGGGAAGCTAGTTTCCTTTCCGCCTGACACCCTCGTAGGTACCTCTTACCCTTTATCTCAAAAATTAAAGAGGTAGGTAGGTGATTTCGTCATTGGTCATGAAACGACTTCTATGGAATGAGATATATCCGGCTTTTGGCTCATAGGGTCTTCGTTCAACCATCCCCGAAAGCCCCGCTGTACAATGAGAGAAGCATGGCTAAAAAAATGCAAAACCGTCTCCACCTATTATTCGAATATCGTATTCGCATCGCGCCCAACTGATTAATCTTAAACGTTTGACGGTTTAGAAACTGATTTTTTTTCATCGTTGGCATAGTATTTGCTTATCAATTAGCTCGAAAGAATGAAAATCCGCTCAGCCACTTCTTATAGGTACTAATAAATAAAAGAGCATCGAAATAAATAAAAAATAGTGTATAATTATATAGGGAGACGGTCACGAAGGAATTCTTGACGGATAGAAGGTGATGTAACGGACCGCGTCTGGCTTGTAAAATAACCATAAATGCTATTCATGCCATGTTTCTGAGGCCTTTATCGTGGGAGCTTCTCTGTCATAATTCTTCATCAAATGACCGCTAATGGTCGGCTCTCTCGGCATCGACTACCTCCCTACCTCTTCCGACATCACTGCATCCCGGATCTCGCCCTGTCGATCTTCGCGGTCACATCTGCCAAACCATCTTGTTTCGAAGTACTGACGATTTATAGCCCCCCACCCCCAGGGGACTCCGCACCACACCCCCGGACACCCCTGGGTCCGAGGACGTGATGAAACGACGTCACTAATCCTGCGACCCTGGGTTAAATTGAAATGACTGAAATGGGAAGCTATATTGTGTGTGGGCTAGCCTAGAAATATTTTTTGCTCAGGATCCACTTCTTTGATGGAGAAATGTATTTTTATTTCGATTATAATCGACCTATAATTATAGGTAAGGTTCATTCTCTCGTTATAGTGTTAGTCGAATTTTTTTTTTTTTTTCAAAAAAACAAACATTTATTTTTAATTTAACTAAAGCTTGGTAGGAAGGGAGGGAGTATTTCTTCTCTTCCAAGCGCTCCAAGCGGATGGCGGCTTAATCCTCCGCTGATGGCAATTAGTCGAATTCATGAGCAAAAATTTAAGCGTAAATTATCCTTTTTCGAAATTTTAACGAAAAGCTAACGCACAGTTAGTAAACAGCCCCTGTGTCTCCTAAAATTTTATTCTGAAACATTTCCTCAAATTGATTGTTCAAATGGGGTCTGCCCCAGACACTGATTCCAATTCCCATTGGATCATGTGTTTCTGGTGTTGAATGACAAATTTCGGTAGAATTCCCAGCCCCTACCCTCTCCTATCTTCCTGCTACATCGAAAAATGTGTTTTCGACCATTATCTTTGCAATATAATTGCCAAGGATTCATTGAATGGAACAAGTCCAAAAAATCAAGGAGTTATAGGACATCGGTGCTAACAAGAACACATTTCATGGCCCGGTGCCCCAAAACATCATTGCAAAAATGAGTAAAAAGTATAAAACGCACAAATTTTTTATTTTTGAGGTATGCCACGCCAGTTTTTTCAGCTTTTCATGAAATATGACGCTTCTGAGGATGACCAACAAGCGTTCGCAGGTCCCCGAGCGGGTAATATACCATTCGACAGAACGTCGCACTTACTCTCCGACCCTCGACACCGTCCAACATAGACAAACGCACACTTCAGTGCACACAAACCCGATGGCTAAATATTGTGTTTTTCGGGCTCAAAAGTCCGGCTCAAGTTTATAGCTGTTTAAATTACACACTATCCGCAATCCAATCATAGACTCGAGGAAACTGAGCGTTTATTACACAAAATGACTCAAGTCTCGCGAAGGGAACACAAATTAAGTACCTGTCAGTAATCTTCTGTAATTTAGGCGACATAACATTTTAATTACTTTGAGCCCAACCAATGGCCGATAGTTACTCACAAATTCATGATATTTGGCCTGATTTTGCGTCCGCGCAACTCATTACCGTAGGCAAAATTGGCAACCCCTTTTAAAATGGAAGTGCGACGAGGAAAATGTCCACTGATTTTGCAAGCCAAGACCAACATCTTAAGACTTTGACTATTCAAATTGTGTAATTCTTACGATCAGTGCAGTGCGTTATCCAAATTTGACCAGATTTTTTCTAGTTGGAAAAAATTCGACTAATTTGTCCCTATAGTTCGAACAAATTAGTCCCTAGTTTGACCGAATGTGACAGGATTTGTCCCTATTTTGATCAAATTATTTATCTCTCATTTGATCAAATTTGACCGGATCTGTCAAAATAGAAGTAAAGGTAAAAATAAGATGAAACCCAATATGGCATATGAAGCACAATAATAATGCTTGTATTTCATATACCATATTGAGTTCATTAGCAGAAGTATTTCTCTGTTCAATTATTGTCCTTACGTTCGAGTTCTCCTCGTCGTTCAAAGAAAATCGACCACGAAGATAGTGAAAGCATCGACCGCATACAAACCCATCATCAAGAATTTCTAGGTGGATCTTATAGCACAAAGAAATTCACTTAAGGTACCAATACCCCTACACAATTGGATACGCCTCCTGATATTATCCTCACTTTCTATGCGCTCCGCCTCTTTAACCTGTCGATCTGGGACAACCTACGGTGCCTTCATTATAATTTTAAAAGATCAAAGGATCCTTTTCAAGCACATAATATAAGCACGCAGCGTGAAAAAATTGACTTTCCGCCGGGCAATTGAGGCCAATGGAGTTCTTGTCCATAGTATTGCCCAATGAGGACGACGTTGGGCCAACCGTGGTATTTTGACGACCCTCACCGAAGGGCCTATACATAGAATGTTCATATTTGGGCTCAAAATTCGTATACCTACCAACTGAACTTGAGGAACTCATACCTTTCATCTCCATGAATATCCCAACGTCTCGGCAGAAATCATTAACTTCATCTTTCTTCATGCCTCAACGGCTTTAGAGCATGCCGCGGGTGGCCTGCTGTCAGCCCCCGATGGGGGGTGCGAACGCGGTGAGAGCGGGCCTTCCAAATGACGATAAAGAATCCGCGAAAAATCCAATTATTATGAAGAGGGCCAAAACGCCGAAAGCGGTGAAACGGATGAAGAAAATACGGAATTCGGTAGAACGTTACGATAAACAAGTCAAATAAGTTTGGCGATGATGTTCATTTTATATACGGAGCCTATAAAATGTCTAGCAGGGCTCCGAATTTCCTTTCTAAACCTATACTAGGCACACCGGTCGAAAAATTAAGTGCTATACCTCCTTGGTTATACGTAGGCCTGTCTTGTTTTGACAAGCCAGGACCGACAAAGTTATGCTCATCACTGAGTCGTTTGCACGGCGTATTTGCATAAGGAAAATTCATCGGTCCCGCCTTCGTATAATTTTATCGGCTATTTTTTGTAATAAATTTTTATAACGTAATATAATTGTCAAACAAATTATCTCCTGCGAGACAGGCGTACATTAATTGGCTCTACTCCAGCGAGGGAATGTTGTAATAATATACGTTTAATGAGTGAATGATCGGACGCCTTAATGTCATGTTGTGGCGTAATATTTGAGACCAGTGAGCATAAAAATTCATATATTGCGGACGCCATTTCGTCGAATTTTTATTTCCTCGCTTCTATACTGCCTATAAGTAAATATTTTTATTGACGATGGAATACGGTTTCGAAGCTAAGGGGTCATCGACACAACCTGTTTTCCCGGTATATTATCGATTCCGATAATGTTCGTTTTATTGCCAACTTTAGATGCTGTTGCTAGATGCTGGACTAGCGTTTCCTTCCATCTTGGTTGGGGAATGTATAATGTAAAGAATTTTGACATTGAGGTAGGTACCTGGATGGAAATGAGGGCGATGGTTAAGAACAGAATACAGAAGGAGAGTCCTGCGTGGTACTGCGGTCGACTTTCAACAAAGTAAAGAGCCAAGTAAAGCAACCGCCGCGCCCTTCCAGGCGTAGATTTTTGGCAGAAAATCAAAGGTGTCCCGGGCGTGCCCTGCCGCCGTCAAGGAGGAGATCCTAGTGGGTGTTATCCATCCGTATCCAAAGCGCACTGAGAAGGTCAGGCACTCTGGCATCTCCAAAGACATCCCATGCCTCACTACTGAGGAAAGGAGATAGAAACAGGAGGTAGGTAATGCTACCTTTCATATATTTACAGTCCGGTGATGCATTGGCTGCACTAACGGTCATCATCCCACGGCTCCGTTTTCGAACTCGCTGATTTCAAATCATGCAAAGAGAACATTAAACTGAAGAACAGTTATTCAGTCGAGCCATAACGCCCTGCGCAAGGTCAAATTTTCTGAACTAAAAGCGTTCAAACGTAACGAATCAAAGGCAACTGACCTTTCAAAGCAACTTCGAGTGCTTCATGGGCGAACTAAAACCGAACTGAGCCATAACAATTAGGCTTTTTCCAACGTTCGCATGAGCTGGCCCGTGATGAACACGCTATACGTATTAGCCGGGTAGGTACTTTATGAGAAATCGCCGAGAGAAAGAGAGCGAACCAGCAATTAAAAATACGGCCAATTAAACATAAACGTTGACGGCAAGTCGTAAAAAACCTACCCACAGGTCTACATAGCAAATGGGTGTCACTAATAATAAAATGAACAGTTTCGAATATCTGCTCCATCATTCATGCAGTTTACGGTGTGATATTAATAACTTATTGCAAAGTGTAAACTGCTGAATCGATGAATTATTCTGGCCAGGAAATGGGCTATCAACGTTTTAGATTGTCGCTTGAAAGCCAAAAGTGCTGGCATAAGTAGGTGTTTGACCTGCGCGAAACTTGGTGGAGGCATGCATAATATTATTATTGACGCGATATTTTATTTTTTAATGAGGTATAATGAGGTTTTTGTCATTAAAATCTGCCTCGGGGTTTGAAATGTTTTAGGTGTCATAGACGGTACCTCATTAATTTAAGTGCTTACCCCATAAATTTCCTCTTCCTGATAAGCCCAGCGTCAAATACCACGAGTCAGTTGGACGGGAGTAGGTAAGCAGGTTCAGCTTGACGGTTCTTATTTATAACTTCTAAGTCCTCTCAAGTCTTCTTCTGTCTAGGTTGTTTTTGTCTAGCCGACTTGAAACCCTGTTTTAAATCAGTGTTAAATAGAAAACACACAAAACGTCCACGTTATGGCACGTAAATTTTTCAAACAAATTGATATTTTGAACCCTTTGGGCTCTTTAAGGATCAAAAATGTCAAATAAACACACCACGTGAATTTTTAAACCCCCCCTAAAATGTTACCGGAATACCGAAAAAATATCCACATATTCTGAACGGTAAAACAGAGGTTTTGAGACCAAGAACGCTCAAATCGGTTGGTTTTTGTGGCCAGAAAAAATAAAATGGAAAACATTGACAGATCTAATAGATCGAAAGTACTGTGAGTAATCCGGATCCCTGTTACTAATAAAACTGCTCTAATCTATTCCATTCTATATGGACGAACAGTATAGAGAGCTTTTTAATTCGTCCAACAGTTCAGGGTAGGTTTGCCCAATGAGGGCAACACCATATTAGAATCTTTTGAGTGCGATGTATTTTTTCAATTTTGTGTTTTTCGATATTTTCAACTTGCAGATGTTTGAACATTGTGGTTCGTAAATGGTCTACTCCAACGGACCTTCACAATACATCTGATACCACCTGTTTATTCCACTCACGGCTTTCACTTGTCCCTCTATTCAAAAAGTGACACAAGTCATTTCGTCGAAAGGCGGCTCTCAAACCGATAGTCGGAGCCGATCGCTGCTCACAATGGACGCCTGCCGATGGACGGATAACCGTCTTCTCACATCGTTTCTCAATCTATCCGCATAAAGAAGCCATCAGTCACTGCCTCGCGAAGCGATATTCAGTGATGACCGAGCAAAACGGTTTGTGTACGCGCCGAGAAGACGGTTTATCTATTCGCGCTTATGATCGCCTGCCTCGGTGTGGGAGACCTTTACGATAGTCACCTGCGGCAAACTGGCAACATTTGCGTGGGAGTGCCACGCCAAACTTGCAGTTGTTAACGAGCTTTCCACCGACGAATCAATCGGCGCCCGGGATATCTCAGGTTTGTGTGGAATGGTTTAATGAAAATACGGGAGAAATTCTGAATGGCACAGAATAACAGGCAACCCTTGCTATGTTACCAAGGGCGGGACGCGATCAGCATTGGAAATTTTATCATGGCACAAATTGGCCTTATAACGAAGTTATTGGTTGATGTTGCACACTTGTTGTCCGCCAGTTTTTTGAGTCACAAATGTTACAAAAGAGACGGAGTTTTTCTGAAGACCCTAACCCTGATGTCTGACTGCACAAAATTGAATAACGGGCCGATCCTCAACAATTCAGAAACAACATAGTACATAACATTACCATAGGGACAAGCAAAATCAGGGACTAGATTCACCAAAACTAGAAAACTAGAGCATAAAAGCACAAAAATTTCTCTAGTCCTTTACTTTTTGGTGCAAATTCCATCCTTTAGTCCCTGTTCTTTACTTTTCCCCATGGTAATGTTAGGTATGTTGTTTCTGGTTCACAGACGCACATTATTCTGAAGAAAGCTACTTAACCGAGACGGCCGTAAATAAAGAGATGTTCCAAAAGCATTAAATGCTAGCCTAAATTTTAGGAACTACTGCCTACTCCTCTTTATTACCTGCGTCTACCCTGCCGATTGAAGCCGCAGGGCACATGGCCAGTCCTAAGAAAAAGGACATTCAGTCCTTAGTGTCCTTATTAAGGTCTATCACACCGATCGATAGTCTATCTGCGTGTCATCCAAGGGTGCTCTGATTCCAGTCTGCTGGTTTCCCCTGAAATATAGATTTGTTTGTTTATCCTTCGATGATGAACCATTGCAATAACTGAAGAAAAATTTTTAAATAACGAGATGCGTTCAAAATGGATCGAAGTGCTCAACATAACGATGGAACTTCAAAACGCATAAATAGTTGAGCAGTTATCATCAGGATCTCCCGACTCGGCTTTTATCTCGAGCGAAGGAGAAACAGAAAGTATGGGCGTAATGGGCCGGGATGGGAACGTCTTGATGGACAACTGACGGTCGTACAAATGGCCATCACTCGTCGTGTTTACAAAACTCAGACCGCCCGCGTCTGCTCCCGGCTGTGGCTAATAAGGCTTTTATATCGTAACAACGGCTCGAAGCTCCAGAAAGACTTGGCCGCCGGAGTCACACGTCGCACTTGTCCGACTTGTCCGTCAGTCGTATAAAATTGGCTCGAAAAGGCTGAAAGTTTTGGACAATTTCCAGGTGAATATTTAAAAAAGTCGGAAGCTAAGAAAAAACGGGGTGTCAATAAAAAAGTAGGAGGGAACCTATGATGTGTTTAATTAGGCAGCTATAGTGCATTGCAGCATTGGAGGACAGAAATATGAAAAATCTTGATAGGTCTATCTCATTTTTACCGGTCTTCTTGTCCAACCTATCTCATTTTTGCCGGTCCGAGTTCGTCAGTGACCATAGACTTGTGACCATATGACCATAGGACGAATACTTCAACATCCTCTCATTATCCCAATAGATGTATAATATACCTGAATGCGTTTATTATGTCCTCCTTGTAAAAATCAACTTAATAACCAATGACGCTCCTTTTACAAATGAAGCGTTTTGAGTAGTCCCATGAGGATTTTCGATCTACATTCTATTCCTCCAGGTGAGGACTACTACTGGTGAGTAATTGGGAAAAGGAGGCAACGTTTTAGATGGACAAATAAAGGCTTCAGCCAGTCGAAAGGGTTAAGGCTAAAGGAGACGACAAGACTTGAGTGCAACGGTGAGGGAAGATGCTAAAAAGTTTCATAAGCGTTTCTCTGAAAGCTGCTCAGAGGTATCTGCTTAATAAAAACATGTACGTACAAAGAACAACTCAGGTAAGTACAATGTACGAGTCTTGAATTGTTCAAACTTGAATGCGCTCCTTGTCCGACGCGTGTGAACCGATTCTTTCAACACCGCGGTTAAACATGTTTGGGTTTTGACTGACTTGTGTTATATATGAGAGCCCACATCGGTTGAAGTTGATGTCGTGGGGCAGTCAAAAGAAGAATAAAGAACAGGAGTCCGCCTGCGGTCGGAGATCGGTGCTTCCTCCATTCTCCGTACAGACCTCGGTTTCTTGTAGATCGTAGTCGCAGGCTACAAGTCCGTTGCAGATTCCTTTCGCTTGGCTGCATGGTCACGATCTCTCGTCCCACGAGACGTGATGCCCTTTTTGACGGATCGTTACTATAACATGATCATTATATGCCTTTCCTTGCCTCTCTAACCATTACACATCTCTAGCGGTACCGACAGACATTGGCTGCTTGTTTGTACTTGTGCCACCTAGAACGACATGTAACGTCAGCTCTCGGCTTGTCACATTGCGCCTATCTAATCGCAATCTCGATGTTTGCCGGTCGTTCTTCAACGAATTTTTTCTTCGCCGTCACGAGCTTTTCTGAACTGCTCCTTTTGAAAGCATCGGGATCAATGCTGCACGCTCGACTAATAACAAGATTGAAACACTACTCACTTGGGAATTTGATAGGGAGCAATTTTCCATAATTTCAGAGTCTGAACTGCAATATCGAAAATCATGGAAATGGTAGAAATTGACTACACATAGTTGTAGTCATATAAGACTGTATATAGTTGAAAGTATATTGAAAATCGAAACAGAAGTCAAATTCACAATGAGACTGAAACTCGAAGTCATAATCGAACTCGATGTCAAACTCACAATAAAAAAGAAACTCAAAACTCATAATCGAACTCGAAGTCTAACTCCTAATCAATCTCAAAATCAAACTCACAATGGAATAGAAACTCAAACCTATAATCAAACTCGAAACCAAACGTACATTAATACAGAATCTCAAGCTCCAAGCCAAACTCACAATGAAACAAAAACTCGCAATCAAACTCGAAGTCATACTTACAATGAAACAGAAAGTCAAACTCATAATCGAAATCGAAGTCAAACTCACTATGAAACAGAAACTCGAACTCGAAGTCGAACTCACAATGAAACAGAAAGTCAAACTCATAATCGAACTCGAAGTCACAATGAAGCCGAAACTCGAAGTCATAATAAAACTCGATGTCAAACTCACAATAAAAAAGAAACTCAAACTCATAATCGAACTCGAAGTCAATCTCAAAATCAACCTCACAATGAAACAGAAACTCAAACCCATAATCAAACACGGAACCAAACGTACATTGATACAGAATCTCAAGCTCAAAGTCAAACTGACAATGAAACAAAAACTCACTATCAAACTCGAAGTCACACTCACAATGAACAGAAAGTCAAACTCATAATCGAAATCGAAGTCAAACTCACTATGAAACCGAAACTCGAACTCATAGTCAAACTTGCAAGTTCAAGACTTCATGAAGTCAAACTCACAATGAACCAGCAACTGAAACTCACGATCGAAATCGAAGTTAAACTCACAGTGAACCAGATACTCAAACTCATACCTGATCAAACTTGAAGTCAAACTTGCAATGAAACAAAAACTCAAACTCATAATCAAACTTGAAGTCAAACTTACAATCAACCAGAAACTCAAACTCATAATCAATCTCAAAATCAAACTCACATTGAAACAAAAACTCGCAATCAAACTCGAAGTCATACTTACAATGAAACAGAAAGTCAAACTCATAATCGAAATCGAAGTCAAACTCACTATGAAACAGAAACTCGAACTCGAAGTCGAACTCACAATGAAACAGAAAGTCAAACTCATAATCGAACTCGAAGTCACAATGAAGCCGAAACTCGAAGTCATAATAAAACTCGATGTCAAACTCACAATAAAAAAGAAACTCAAACTCATAATCGAACTCGAAGTCAATCTCAAAATCAACCTCACAATGAAACAGAAACTCAAACCCATAATCAAACTCGAAACCAAACGTACATTGATACAGAATCTCAAGCTCAAAGTCAAACTGACAATGAAACAAAAACTCACTATCAAACTCGAAGTCACACTCACAATGAACAGAAAGTCAAACTCATAATCGAAATCGAAGTCAAACTCACTATGAAACCGAAACTCGAACTCATAGTCAAACTTGCAAGTTCAAGACTTCATGAAGTCAAACTCACAATGAACCAGAAACTGAAACTCACAATCGAAATCGAAGTTAAACTCACAGTGAACCAGATACTCAAACTCATACCTGATCAAACTTGAAGTCAAACTTGCAATGAAACAAAAACTCAAACTCATAATCAAACTTGAAGTCAAACTTACAATCAACCAGAAACTCAAACTCATAATCAATCTCAAAATCAAACTCACAATGAAACAAAAACTCACAATCAAACTCGAAGTCAACCTCACAATGAAACAGAAACTGAAACTCACAATCGAAATCGAAGTTAAACTCACAGTGAACCAGATACTTAAACTCATACCTAATCAAACTTGAAGTCAAACTTGCAATGAAACAAAAACTCAAACTCATAATCAAACTTGAAGTCAAACTTACAATCAACCAGAAACTCAAACTCATAATCAATCTCAAAATCAAACTCACAATGAAACCAAAACTCACAATCAAACTCGAAGTCAACCTCACAATGAAACAGAAACTCAAACCCATAATCAAACTCGAAACCAAACGTACATTGATACAGAATCTCAAGCTCAAAGTCAAACTGACAATGAAACAAAAACTCACAATCAAACTCGAAGTCACACTCACAATGAACCAGAAACTGAAACTCACAATCGAAATCGAAGTTAAACTCACAGTGAACTACTACTTAAACTCATACCTAATCAAACTTGAAGTCAAACTTGCAATGAAACAAAAACTCAAACTCATAATCAAACTTGAAGTCAAACTTACAATCAACCAGAAACTCATAATCAAACTCGAAGTCAAACTCACAATGAAACGGAAACTCAAACTCTTAATCGAAATCGAAGTCAAACTCACTATGAAACCGAAACTCGAACTCATAGTCAAACTTGAAGTCAAACTCACAATGAACCAGAAACTGAAACTCACAATCGAAATCGAAGTTAAACTCACAGTGAACCAGATACTCAAACTCATACCTGATCAAACTTGAAGTCAAACTTGCAATGAAACAAAAACTCAAACTCATAATCAAACTTGAAGTCAAACTTACAATCAACCAGAAACTCATAATCAAACTCGAAGTCAAACTCACTATGAAACCGAAACTCGAACTCATAGTCAAACTTGAAGTCAAACTCACAATGAAACAGAAAGTCAAACTCATAATCGAAATCGAAGTCAAACTTACAATGAATCTGAAACTTGAACTCATGCTTAAGCTCCAAGTCAAACTCACAATTAATCACATACTCAACTCATAATCGAAATCGAAGTCAAACTCACAATGAACAGAAACTCAAACTTATAGTTGAACTTGATGTCGATTCCGATTATGAGTATGAATTTCTGCTTCATTGTGAGTTTGACTTCAAGTTTGACTGTTAGTTCGAGTTTGGGTTTCATGGTGAGTTTGACTTCGTGATTGATAATGAGTTTCTGTTCCATTGTGTTTAAGTTGCTGTTTCATAGTGAGTTTGACTTCAATTTCGATTATGAGTTTGAGGCTCTGATCAATTCTGATATTGACTTCAAGTTTCAGTATGAGTTCGAGTTTCCGCTTCATTGTGAGTTTGACTTCGATTTCGATTGTGAGTTTCAGTTTCTGGTTCATTGTGAGTTTGACTTCGAGTTTGATAGTTAGTTTGAGTTTCTGTTTCTTTGTGAGTTTGACTTCGAGTTTGATTATGAGTTTGAGTTTCTGGTTGATTGTGAGCTTGACTTCGATTTCGATTAGAGTTTGAGTTTCCGTTTCATTGTGAGTTTGACTTCAAGTTTGATTATGAGTTTGAGTTTTGGTTTCATTGCAAGTTTGACTTCAAGTTTGATTAGGTATGAGTTTGAGTATCTGGTTCACTGTGAGTTTAACTTCGATTTCGATTGTGAGTTTCAGTTTCGGTTTTATTGTGAGTTCGACTTCGAGTTTGAGTATGAGTTTGAGTTTCTGTTTCTTTGTGAGTTTGACTTCAAGTTTGATTATGAGTTTGAGTTTTTGTTTCATTGCAAGTTTGACTTCAAGTTTGATTAGGTATGAGTTTGAGTATCTGGTTCACTGTGAGTTTAACTTCGATTTCGGTTGTGAGTTTCAGTTTCGGTTTTATTGTGAGTTTGACTTCGAGTTTGAGTATGAATTTCTGTTCCATTGTGAGTTTGACTATAATTTTGACTTTCTGTGTAGTTGTGAGTTTGCTTCCGATTTTAAGTATGAGTTCGAGTTTCTGTTTTATTGTGAGTTTGACTTCGAGTTTGATTATGGTAAGAGTTTGTCTAAGAGTTTTACTGTCTTTTTCATTGTAAGTTTGACTTCGAGGTTGACCATGAGTTTGACTTTCAGTTTCATTGTGAGTTTTTTTCGATTTTAAGTATGAGTTTGAGTTCCTGATTCACTGACTAAGTTTGGCACTTGTTAGTTCGATAATTATAAAAATTATATCATGTTTGTGGTACTTATGTGAAGGAATTTCCGAAAATTGTGCCCCCCTCCTATAGGAAAATTATGGGAAATTCTTCTCGGTTCTTACTGGTCAGATTTAGCTGAATTTATGGTCTTAGCGGTTCAGGGTTCGTGCCGTTGTATTACTAAGTAATAAATACTAGTAAGTAAATACAAGTCTTGTATTTATCAACAAAGTTCTCAGCAGCAGCAACGTTGACATTACACGTGTGGTATAGCTGTAATTAAAAAAATCATGAATTATTATTTTTAATAAAAGGCTTGGTCGTTGATTGCCTTTGGTGTGGAAATGATGACGTGGCTGATGGTAATGAAATTGATAAAGAAGTGATAATTATCAGTTGGTTGAGGGGGAGAGATTAATGGTGACTTCCTCTAAGTATAGGTAATAGGTATTTCTTTAACATCATTGTAGATATTGTTTGAACGTAAGACTGGACCTACTGGTCCAGGCTCCTATTCTATGAGATGATACCTGTATAACTTGACATGTGGTGGGCTATTTGCTTATCCTTAGGTTAGTATCCCGAAATGCCGATAATTCTATATCTACACAAAAAAAAAACTAATTTTATGGGATTGGAGCGACTACGAATGGAAGTTGCAAGAAGGCACCTCATTCCTGACTCAGCATGTGAATTCGGCTTAGGTCCTTGGTGAATTTGAGGTAAGCCGCCTTCCAACAGGTGGATCGCTCGTTCATGACTGTTGTGGCCCACTTAAGTGGAGCACGAGGTTCGAGTATCGAATGGCCTGTTGTCCATTTTGTAGCGGCAACTTCGGCCGAGGGAGCGATTCGGAAGGATGAGACTTGTGGTCGCTCGTATCGTATCGGATCCTATAAATTTACTTAGGAGGCTCCAGTTCCCACGGTCTCTTGAGCCGGATTCACACGTGGCGTACCTTTGCTGGACATTGTCGGACGCGATGTCGTTCGTTTTTCCTGTTGGATTTCTAGACAAGGCCATTACCGGACGTGTCTCAGAATCGGTCTTCAGTCAGAAGAGGTCTTTAGCATCAAATGCTAAATTTAGTAAATTTTACTAAAAACCAATTTTAGGAACCGAAAATTTTCATCAGTATTTTCTAAAAAAACTTCTTTGGTTTTTTCTTCAGTTTTTCATAAAATTTATTATCCAATCAAACACTTTCAAGATTGAGGGTGAGACAGGCTAAGACCAGCTTCAACAACTGTGGCTGTACTGTGGACCGTTCCTGTTCACTAATTATCAGTAATTTATCTCTTGTTATCAATGGCTGTTCTAATTATTACAAAATCCAGTTGACTACCAAGCTTGGTATTTTAAAGTTTTTATTGTTGACTAATAGTCTTAATTTATTATTTTACTGGTTTTCCTGCCGATTCTGTGTTTTTGAGCTTCAGGTGCTAGATTAGGTATAAAAAACATCTCAACATTTGAAATAGTACATGGTATGTATCAATATAAAATGTAGGAACTGATTAGGGTGGTTATTTAGATTTATGTGTTAATTGTTATAGTTTTTGTTTCTAGTTATCTACCGGTTCCTCCAATATGAACTCTGACGGTGTTATTCACACCTAACGGCCTCTAAGTAAGACGTTTTTATTTTTAAGAAAATTTTTAACTAGTAATGTACTTTGTTGCCACCTGTTGACTGCACTATTGTTTTGTAGGCCCTGATGAGGATTACATAGATAATCGAAAGCTCGGCAAAAGAGGCGTCTGTTTCTGGTTTGACCCCATTCCCGATCAGCTGACATTAGCTTCAACAACAGTTGGTTTACTTACCAATAATGTTTTCAAGTGTGAGGTTGAGAAGGAGTGAAATCTACAGCAGTGGCGGATAAATGGAAGTCGTAAACATTACAGATTACGACGACATGGGCGGCCATTAAAACAGACAGGTTTCGTTAAACGCCTACGCGAATATTCTTCGATCGACGAGCCACGTCTGTCAAGTGGGAATGAATTTTCGCCGTGACGGGCGCCGATAGAAACAAAGTCTGCCGACCGTTGGCTGGAAAGTATATACAATCGACAGGCAGACATTGTCCGAGGATGGAATTAATGAATTGCTCCGAGGTCCAAGTTTCCTTTTAATGCTTTATTCGAATGCAACGCCTCAACACGGCGTTTGTTGTTCACCGGCCGTATAATCCGTTCGTTCTTTGCACCGTGGAAATAATTCATTAGTCCGAGTTTGCGAATTCGCTTTTGCTCTAGAATAGTTCATGCGTGGTTTGAGGTGGCTATACAGCGATTGAGATTCCTTATAGGGTAACAATTCGACAATGAATCAGCAAAACCATGTATGTCCAAAACCAAAAATTTTAGAGGAGGTGAAAAAAACTTCCGATTGCTGGGTGCGCAAATGGAGATCACCTTGGGGACTTGGCTTAGGAACGCCAATGAAATTTGATGGTTTCAACTTTGAAGGTTTGAATTGTCTCAACCCATCGAACAGCTTTTGGATAGTGAATGAACGCCTAAAAAGCGGCTTGAGTCCATTTTCTTGACTGAAGGAGATGCGCAAGGAGTTGTTTTACCAGTAGAGCTCAAAAAATCATTTTCCCAAAAAACTGGACTTAAATGGTTTTGCAGATTCACTGTCGAATTGCTCTTTTGACAGGCCTTCATCGATTTTCGCACTAAAAATTTTTCTTTTTTGGTCCTTCGAGAAAACCGCCTTTTAAAACTTGAAAAAAAAACAAAGTACATACCTAACTATGCTTGTCAAATCCGTTTTATCAACGAAATTATTGCTGATGCTGGTGATGTTGACGTTGATGTTGTCGATGATGAGGTAAATTATGCTCTTGCCGTTTCGTCGTGGGTTTTCCTTTTTAACGTAGTTTTTTATGCTCTCAGTGAAGGACTGTGAAGTATTACTATTTGTCGTGTCAATAGCGATCCTTGTCGGCCTCAAAACCATCCCATGGATCACCAGTTGTCATATGTAAGGGGTGCAAATCACGAATTGCTCCTCTCAGCTCGCCATCGCTTCCAGCCGCGCATTTGTCAAGTTGGCTCGAATGAGATTCTGCTACGTCTTAAACTCATTAATGGTATGCGAATAAGAACAAAGCCTGACATCCCACGGCGGCTTGCGGACATTGTACAGACGGAATCAATTGCTTTCGGTTTCCCCTCAATGTTTTATCTGTGCCAGGAGGAGCAACGCGATTCATCAACGCCTCAGGGCGGCATTCCGTATTAATAAGCTCTCGACCCCTGCGGGATGTTCCGATGCTCGGTCGGTGATAGCCATCTCGCCTGCCTGGTACCAACCGACTGCTTCTTCCTTTTCGACCATCTTCTTCTTCTATTTTACGAAGCTTCCTGCACACTCCTGCTCCAGTTGGTCTGGTTTCCAGATGCAGGCTCCGCACCAACATCTTCGCATGGCTGTTTTCCTCACCCTCGTCGAACGTTTTCCTCATTTGCCATTCCCTACAAATGTTGACCATAATGATTTCAACACCTGATATTTGGATCAGGTTCAAATTGAGCAGGAAAGTGTGCGATTACACTCGAGGAACGTTATTCAAAACCCTCTTCAGGATGCTTGAAATACAATGAAAACTTTGACTCTTGTTACACGTACTTTGGTTAACAATGATGATCACTATTAGGTATAATACGTATTCTCATAACAAAGTGGCACGTTTTTCTGTTGAATACATATTAACGATGCTTATACCACAACACTGATACCCCTAATGCTAATGCGATGTTCTAAACGGGCCGATTATGCGATCAGTTTTCCAATTTTTTGCGAATTATTGTGCTTCCGACGTTTTTTCACTCCTGTCGGCTGCTTTGTCCAGAGCACACATTCGTTGAATGATTCATATTTCGAGGGCATTGTCCCACGATGATTGATATGCAAAATGATGAACCGAAGTAACGACGTGCGTGTGAAAATTTCTATCATGCTTTTCGAATCGGTTCGCATTCCGACCGCTATGTTTCCACTAAAAGTAGCGTAACTCTTCCTCTTACCAATTTTCGGGGGTCCGAATGGTATCAAACGGAACCGATTGTATTCAACCGTGTTCCCTCATTTAGGCGAATAAATGCCTCTTTTTTACGAAGATCAACGAACTTTTTATGTCAAACGCGAAATTTATGTGCACCGTCCCTAGAGTTCAGTATGTAAATTAATGAAACGGCTACATTCCAGTTACATTCCAGGTTATTTATCATGCAATCCAAACTAAGATTTTTCCCGCTCAAACCTGCATACCTATTGTACTTACTAGAAATGTTTCTGCATTGTGAATTCCATCTTCGATGCCAATCTAATTTGTTTCTATTATTTTACAGATTTCGAACGGACCCTATCAATGTCATAGCCCCAGATGTATTTCCGGTAAGAGCAGCTCAAATAATTATTAAATAATTATTTTCTACATACTTACCAAGTAGTGATACCTTCTCTATAAACTCGGAGATTTTCTGAACCATACATTCATAAAGGTATAGGAATTCGGTTTCTCAAAGGATTACTAAAGGGATTGATCAAAATTGTATCTATTTAATAGAACAAGCCTTGAAAACAAGCTTTCAAAATCGGTGTAGTAGTTTAGACGCTATTCCAGGAAAATTGAAAATGTTGGTCTGATCTCGAATTGCCAACCACTGAACCGATTATGATAATTCAAGGCATGTAATTTGTCAACTTTTCACGTTCTTTTCTAATCTATATCTTATCTTTTCTCTTCTATCTATCAATTGGTGACCTAGGAATTTAAAAAATCCCAGTTGATGGTTTTTATCATGTTCATGGTGACTTTATACAGTTAATTATTCAGAATTTATTGAATGTTATTTTATTTATTATTATTACTTGTAATAACTAGTTTTCTCAATGACTCGTTTGGTAATTAGTTACCGACCTCAGTAATGAATCAACATGCTTGGCACTGACTGTACTAACGCTCATGAGTATTTTGCTTGCTTTCGATTGGAAAGTCAATTGAATCAAAAATAAAATCAATCAACACCCAGTAGTTATCAATGGGTAATCCTGATATAACGTTTAAAAGTTAGGTTTGAAAAAAAAGTTGGGAGCCATAGGAAACCAGTGGTGCGTAGATAACACACAATACTTCCATATTTTGAAACGTAAAATTGTGACACAATTTGATCATATTTTGACTGCTTTTAAGGGTGTTTATGCCAAAAATATTGAAAAACTCACTATTAAAATTTTAAAATTCGCCCAAAATTAAAAAACGCCACATTTTTGGAATGTAAAAAATATCCACATATTCTGCAAGGTAAAACGAAGATTTTGAGACCAAGAACGCTCAAATCGGTTCATTTTTGTGGCCGGAAAAAAATAAAATAGAAAACACTAAAAATGCAAATATATCGGAAGTACTGTGCGTTATCCAAATTCCGATTAAACAGGGTGTTAGGTCTTGCCGAGACAAACATTTCAGTTCAAGAAATTTGAAAAAAGGTTGAGAAATGAGGGAGTTATGGCCATTTTTGTAAATGACCACAGACGGACAGACGGACAGACGGACACACGGACACACGGACAGACGGACAGACGGACACACGGACACACAGATTATTTATGTTCTTGTTCGGGAAGTGATTCTGAGTAAATGTGTATAAGAAAAAGTTTTTTCTGAAGCTCCGTTCCGATTCTCCATTTTAGGACGATCACAATACTTCCATTTACTCCGTAAATATGGAAGTAAAAAGCACTCAGTATTGCAATCACTCGCAAATCTTCGATGTTGTTCCAGGTGTCCGTGTCCCACGTGGTGCAGTGACGTAAACCCAAATACCACATGTAAGTATTATTACAGTATAATGCCTACGTAATACCCACCTAATTACTTTAATCGATAATTTCAAAAATTCATAATTTATTTCATAAGCCTTTATGCATTTAGGCATTTACCTATTTCATCACTTGGAGCCTCCAAATCACTTGTGCATCGCAGCAGCAATGAGATATAGCATCCCTCGCATTAGAGAAAAAAAATTGTCCCCACCAAAATTTCAGGAGAAGCCTGAATTTTAAAGCAACATGGAGCGTCATCCAGTTTTGCTAGTCCAAGGCTCGGACGTCGACTTTGAAACAAGTTTAACTCCCGTTGGATTCATCTGGTTAACCCAGACTGGACGACAGTCTGTCTCGCGAGTCTGCCGTAACCTGCAGTTCTTTCTAAATAGTATTATTATTAAGCCAGTCTCTGGGATAAATTTTCGCATAAATGAATGCCCATTACGGGCTCAAACTACCGAGCCCCCTGTCGCAGACGGATAATCAAGAACTGGCTACCGGGCATTAAAGCCGAATCACGTTCGAGCAATTTTCAAGTCACACTTTGACAAGCCTTTAGCTAGACAATTATGCTCGCTCTTCACTCGTATTCCATTTTCTCGGATTCTCAGATCGGATTGCGCTGGCCGAATTCGCGATTTTTTCGAAAATATTAATCGATTTTCTCCTTTTGACATTGTAGATCTGAGCTTTTTCGCCTTCTGGCTTACCTTACCTTATCTATTCTTCTATTAAAACCAGTGGTGCGTAGATAACACACAATACTTCCATATTTTGGAACGTACAATTGTGACACAATTTGATCATATTTTGACTGCTTTCGAAAGTGTTTAGGTCAAAAATATCAAAAAATTCAGTATTCAAATTTCAAAATTCGCCAAAAATGAAAAAACGCCACATTTTCGGAATGTAAAAAATATCCACATATTCTGCAAGGTAAAACAAAGATTTTAAGACCAAGAACGCTCAAATCGGTTCATTTTTGCGGCCGGAAAAAAATAAAATAGAAAACACTAAAAATGCAAATATCTCGGAAGTACTGTGCGTTATCCAAATTCCAGGGTGTTAGGTCTTGCCGAGACAAACATTTCAGTTCAAGAAATTTGAAAAAAGGTTGAGAAATGAGGGAGTTATGGCCATTTTTGTAAATGACCACAGACGGACATACGGACACACGGACACACGGACACACAGACACTTGTTCAGGAAGTGATTCTGAGTAAATGTGTATAAGAAAAAGTTTTTTCTGAAGCTCCGTTCCGATTCTCGATTTTAGGACGATCACAATACTTCCATTTACTCTGTAAATATGGAAGTAAAAACTCCATGCCCTCTCCATATTAGGTATTGAAGTCAGGGTGAATACGTGATTACACTTGAGGCTGTGATTTCCAAAACTCGCTCCTTGCAATTTTAACGAAAATTGGGGTGACAGCTGTTTCTGAAAGGTTTGTGTCCGCTCTTTCAGAATCCGAAGTCAGAATTGAGAAAAACGCGCTCCTTCTCCGTTTAATTGACCTTGAAATACCTGGATGAGATCCAAAACTCGTTCCTTGCAGTCAGTTGTGAGTTCCAAAACTAGCTCGATGAGATTTTGGTAGCGAATTCGCTCCTTGAGCTAGGTAACCTTGTCAAGAGAAACCTGTCACCTCAGTTTTCGCCAAGACCTTGCAAGGAGCAAGTTTTGGAAATCAGTGCCTCACTTGAGGGAATTTTCGGAAATTCCATTGCAGCATTGAGAGTGCCGTAAAATGTTATCTATTTCCAACATATTCAGCCTTTTCCTTGGTGCCGAGAAAATTATCGGCAAAACCCATAAAGAACAGTTTTAGGAGCGAATCAATTGTGAAATCTGAATTCTACACCTCGTGAGCTAAATTCGTGACTCAACTCGTGTTTTCGCTTGTCCTCATACCATACGCCTCGCGTGCAGACATTGTCACAGTTCAGTAGAAAAGGAGCGACCTTGGCAGCGACCAGGATAGAAAGCCAACACTGTTCGAGGATGCGGACGAGCTTGGAATTGGCGCGGCGGCCGCGTATCCTCGTCCGCACTGAGTTGCAAACGTCATCGTTGACCTAGGTCTGTCCTGCCAGCTGTCTCTTTTTTCTCAAACGTTGGTTATTTTGTACTTTGAGAACATTTCACCACGAATGTAAAACATGGTTCGTGGAATGTTACGGTGATCTCTGCGGATCTGATTTCGGCTGCCGTTCGTTTCAAAAATACCGAAAGAAAAATGAAGAAAGAAAAGTCGTGATGTGCACGCACCAGATAGGTCTAAAAAAATATTCTGAGAATTCTGCTAAGAAAAGTTATTTAAAGAAAAAATATCCTGTTCTTTTCATGTAGTAGGATAGTTTGGGATATCCTGTTCTTTTTACAATATGGCCAAGATTGGTGAGAACTTTGGAAAATCGTAGTTTCCTCGTAGTAAAAGATACGGCTTGCGTTTGGTGTCATTCAATGCTAAAATAATCCACTTCCAAGACCTAATTGGAGAATACATTTTTTACGCTATTATGTTAAACGTAGGTACCAAAAAATGTATGCACCTTTTTCAGAGAAACATCGTTTTTTCAACGTCTTTCGGCAAAACCGCATATTAGGTATTTTATGTGGATATAGGCCCGAAGTCTCGCACTCAAAGGTAAAGAAACGTGTAACCCAACAAATTATGAAGACACTGTGGGTTATCCTTGCATCGGTGCTTTTGGAAATTGAAAATCATTCTTGGATAAATTGGGCCACACGCTATTTTTATTTTTTCATTTTATTTAATTTCAAACGCCCGTTTGACGCCCGTTAAGCCCAATATAAAAAATAACATTGCTTCAGCGACAGATTATGGGATGGAAAACGGAAATAAATTATAAATTCTAATGTATAAAAATTTAAAAAAGTGAAAAATTTTAAAACAACAGACAAAAACTAAAAAATCAAATGAACTGTTTCTACTACAACTAAGACAATTTTCTACGTGGTAGGCAGAGGGGCCGAGAAAAAGTCAGGATTTCAGGGTTCAGGAGTTCAGGAGAAGATTGGCCTCCCGCGGTAGGTGGCAGAATGGACGACCATAATATGGTCGTATCTATCTATATTATAGATACCTACTATCCTGTTGGAGGAGGGATGAACATGTGAGCGTGGCTTGGAATCCCCATTCACATTATTGGGTTCAGCGCCGACGCCACCTCGACCGATCACAGTAATCGGATAGTAGTAGCATTTTCTTACCCTCTCTACCAGCATGGTATATGGCGTGCCGCACTTGAGACACTTTTATTTCTGCCTTTCCTGCGAAAAACACTCAACACACTCACGTAGCCTCATCCTCCACCCAGGAAACGTCGTGATGGGGTCAAATTCGTGCGGTTTCAATCAGGGCCGTCCAGAGGGGGGGCAGGGGGGCAAAATCCCCGGGGCCCGGGGCCCAAGGGGGCGGGCCCGCCCGTGGGCCTTTTTACGTACTAATATGCAAATTAGAAAAAAATGCTTTTATTGACCGGGGGGGGCCGGGCCCGGTCGATTCTTTATCCCCGGGGCCCGGCTTGGCTCTGGACGGCCCTGGTTTCAATGTGTTTTCCCCCAAACCGTGTCTCCTTCCTTAATTCGGGCGGAGAAAAAACGTGAATCCGGAGCCGTTCGGGATGAATCGGGATCGGCAAGATCTCGTTAGGTAAACTATCCGTCGTTATCCGAAACGCGCGATGTTTCGGAAGTGGGACGCCGCTTCGGGTCAAAGCACGGAATGTTCGCCCGGAACTTCCAGGATTGTTGAGAGGAGCCGCTCGTTCAATTACGTCGTCGTGAAATACCCGGCAAGTGCGCGGCACGACTTTCCGTCCCGTTTGCGTGCGGAATATTTCGAAGCGAAATTGAGATGCGTTATTTTTGTACGGTTGAAAGTCGGGATGAATTGCACGGATTTTTATTTCAATATTATGATAGAGTAAATGAAAGCGTTGCTATTAGTAAAATTGAAAATCCGTCCGGATAGGTTTAGGACCAAAATTCACCTAGTTATACACTGTTACTCAGAATTTGCCTGTACAGGTCTGTGAGTCCACTTGTGAATAAATAGAAAAATGGCCATATCTCCCTCAGTCTTTTTCCAATTTTTTTGAGTTGGGACTTTTGTTCAGCCAAGACTTGCCGGAATTTCGATTACTCATCCACCCGAGTAATCCGATATATTCCGATGGATTCCGAGTACTTCCAATATATTTAGTACATTCAAGGTTTTCAATTTTATTTCTAAAATACTTTGGGCTGATTCCAACCTCTCTGGTTATGTCTATGTTAGCTTGCAGAATACGTGAATGTTATCTTTTTCCAGCAAAATGGGGGTTTTGCAAACCGGCTCAATCCATGTTTTTCGGAAAATAACTTTTTCCCATTTTTCTCAAATCCATTTCACCACCATATGAATGATTATGGACCAAATCCGGCTCAATCCGATGGAAAAACGCATCCGAAAAAGTGATTTTGCTCAAATAGCATTCTTCACGGGAAAACGTTTTTGTGTTTCGTGGAGAATTTTCAAATTTTGCTTGATCTGGTTTTGAAACTGCACGCCTCAATTTATATGTATAAGTTTGTTCTTTCAGAATTCCGAATCCCCAGTACAGCCTCCAAATTAGTCAAATTAAGGTCAAATTGGTTCAAAATTGTATACTTTTCAAAATATGGGAGAAATTGCGAATTTGGATGTGAAAATCCCCTCCTACGAATGCAGTGAGGTTTTCCAAAAGCTTAGGCAACTCCTGCAAATACTGTGTTTTTATTTTTATGGAAATAAAACCAGCCGTTCAAAAACGGGCACCCTCCATGTCCTACGTGGAAGATAACTTGAACGGTTAAGAGCGGTGTCCATGACCCAGGAAGGCCCACGGCGAGCGATCACGCGAAAGAACCCCGCATCGCACCGACTGGGGCCCGTGAACGTGAACCTGACCCCCGCCGACTATGAATCACCTGTCGGCGCACTCGCTCACCTGTACGGGCTCATTAAGGGCCGCGGCCGCTAAAAGCGCCCCGACTTGACGACGAAGGGGGCCGCTCCTTGCCGGCCGTTCACACGGAACGTGCCGTGCCGTTTTCCAGCAAGGATCACAAGTCTGGTCCGGCGGTGGTTCCATTTCCACTATAACTGGAACCGTGCAGCAGTCAGTCGAGCCCAAAGGAACATTATCTTTCTAAATAACACGGACCTAACTGATAAAAATACTTGAAGACCTGTTGGTACATTATTTCCAGAAATAATGTAGGTACCTATGTAATTGATCAAGAAACATTTTTTTACCAAACCCCCTGAAAATTTTCTCTTTCACGTATCAGAAGTTCTAGAACACGAATCTGCAATAAAAATTTTTTGTCCGTCCGCAGCAGCAAAACGCATAGAAGGAGTGGTCCGATTTCAATAAAAGAAAAAAAACGAGCGTTTAGCAAATTTTCCTGTGACGTGCACCTCCTATAAGGGAATCCTCTGAATCAACTCTAGACTACTCAAAAACGATCAAAATTTGATCGTTTTTGTACATTTAATGTAAAAAAAGTCATGATCTCAAAAACAGTTTTTTTGGGTTTTCGACCCCTTAACATTTTTTGATCGGATTCCCCTAACAATATGCCTCAAGTTGGAGCAAACCACAGCTTTTAGGACCAACCGCACCAAAATCGGATCAGCGGTTCGATACGAAGTGGACGGACGAAATTTTGGCCAAAAATTTCGTCCAGCCACTTCGTATTGAAATACTGATCCGATTTTGACTAAATTAGGCTTGAAAGTTGTGGTTTGCTCCAACTTGAGGCATATTGTCCGGGCAATCCGATCGGAGAAGGTTAAGTGCTCCAATTCGGCATTAGTATGGTCCATTTTCGAAAAAACACTCGAAGTCAATTTTGAAGGTGATGCCGTGGGTTTAGAATTTTTTGAGTATTTTTCCCGGGTTTCTCGCTTGATTTACCATAGGATAAGGGTTTTTTTTCGAAGAAATTCGAAAATTTTGTTTTTGAATCGGTTTGGCTTGAATTTCTCAATGCGATTTCTGCTTTTTCGCGTTTTTGGCAATTTGAAGGAATTCTACTGAACCGATTTTGAATTTTTTGAGCTTGTTGGATTCCTTGAAGGTTTTTACACATTTTTCACTCCCTATAAGTCAAAATTAGTTGGGTTTTAGAGATCGAAAACTGGTTTAAAGACTAATTTTTGACCTAAAACAAAAAAATATTTTCTTGCCCTTTAAAGAAAAATTTAAAATTCCTGAAAAAATATCACCTATTAAGTAGGTTTTGGGTAGGTAGGTACATGACACAAAAATTAGGTCTTTAACCGAAATTAGACTTTTCCATAGAACCCCCGAGGATTAAAATTTAATCCTCCATTTAATGGTGGTCGTCTTAAATTCAAATAGTTTTTTCGCGTATTAAAAATGAAACCGTCCTAATTCACGCGAAGTTTCAGCCTAGTGGAACGGCTCAGACAGTATGAATACACCTGTTGAAGGAAAGAGTAAGATGATGGTGCATGATTAGGAAGATTTCCCTCGTTGGATAGTCACGCGGCTCTGCAGGAGGCTCGTCTCTGAGATGAAAGCTGGCCAACACTGTCATAAATGTGTTTTCTTCATAACCTCCTAGTATATAACCTATATAAGCTATTATTACTACGAGATATAATAATGTTTTCAACATTGGTATTTATTATTTGCTGTCGGATAAAAACCGTCATGTTGTGGCAGTGAATGTTTCGTTCTCAAAGACGAAAGCTGGCCAGCACTGCTATAAATGTGTTCACCTCGAGATAAATATAATATGTTTTTAACTTGGACTCGTTTTATTTCCTATCGTAATGAAAAATATCATGATCAACACTTGGCAGATTTGCGAAATTTTCAATTTTTCTTCAGTTTACGGTGATCCGACCAATGATGAATGCCTGCAGTACGACGTATCCGAGTTAGAATCGGTCCTACCGTCAATACGTGTGGTACATAAACAACATACAACACATCCTTTCAAGGCATAAATATAAAATTTAAAAAAAAATGTAAAATGTATTTAAAAAATGTAAAATAAATGTAAAATTTTGAAGCAAATTTATTATATTTTGACCATACAGGCTACTCGGATCATAAATGCCTGGAAAAAACGGCCAATTTTAAAATCCACTTAAAATGCGAACTGTGCACCAAGTTACCGGGATGAGGCCCAAATTCACCAAAATTTTAACAACGATTGCGCTGCCCTTATTGTTGAAATTGGACCTGAATCAAATGTAGGTATTCTTCAAGACGTCGCTAACGTTTTGTAACAAACAAGGCTCAATCAGTTCATTTTTGAGTGGCGAGCAAGAAAAAATATATTAAAAAACTTTAAAGTACCTACCAACATTTTCTGAGGTACTGTAAGTGATCGAGATTCAAGCTGAACAGAATTTTGGTTTTTGGAGACATTAAAATTCAAGAAATTTTAAAAAGAGAATTTATGTAGATTTGGCAATTTTCCGGATGAGCACAGACGGACTGGCACTCAGACACTAGTTCAAAAAGTGATTCTGAGTTTTTAGTGTAGAGGTGACCTGTCGAACCTCCGTTCCGATTTTCACTTTTAAGACGATTAAAATACTCCCATTCATTCTCTGAGCATGAAAGTAGGTAATGAATGGAAATAGTCAACCAAGGCATCTATGAGAGTTTTCGTTTTTGAATTTCGTGCGTGCTAAATGGAAACAGATTTTACGACATGCGCACTACCATCTGTCAAACCGAACATGGGAGGTTCGCATCATAACAAAACCGATTAAGAGGTGTTTGTTTTGAAGTGTTTGTTTTTAACGACCGGATAATCGACATTCGTCCTATTATGGTCGAGAATATTGTTCTGACGATCCGCTAACGGGAAGGAGCCGCAAAGAGTCAGCGAACTCAGCGTAGAAGCCCGCACTTGATTGATGGTCCGTCAAGGTTGGATCATAGTCGTTCGTTTCACATCATTAACCGGCCAGACTTGAACCGATGAGGTGATGGCGAACCGATGAGTTGATGACGCCTCTCCTGTACATACACGTATGCCTTAGGTCCAATTTTTCGAGTTCAGGCGAGTCTGTATCAAATTTTCATCCGTGAAGAATCGCCATTCTGAAGATATCGCTTTCATCATCATAACCCTATGTGCTTTTACCCGAAAGCACGTCGCACCCTTGCTAGAATACAACTCAAAATGGTCAATTTTGAGTTTTTGGTACAAAAGACTTGAGCTATTGAAAAATGCCCTTAGCCGCTATTGAAACCCGATATAGAAGACTTCTTTCTGGTGTAAATGAACATTTTTCACATTAGTCCTAGCCCCTAATGCCCGCCTGGGGAGCAGGTACAGCAAAAAGAACGATCTTCGATGATTTCCTTCATGATTTTTTATTTGTCCGTTCTGGAGCGTTCTAAAAATCCGAACCGGTTGTAATCTATCGAAAACGTGTAAATACCCTCCTGCATTTTTTTCATCACGGCAGGCTCTTAAAATCAACAACACAATGTGATGTCATCACTGAAACAATATTCATTTTAATTTTTGTCAAACATGAAAATTGTTTGAAATTAAAAAAAATTTTGTTTAGGTTAAAAGCGAAACTGCATGGAAGGTAGGTATAAATGCAGAAGTGCAGGTGCGTGCCTATCAGCAGTTCAATTTTTGATAATCTGTTGCAAAATGTTAACATTTTGACGAGAATAGATTTATTCTCCGAAATCTCCCTAGTCATATGAAATGCCGCGATATGATGTCCAGCGACTATGTGTAATTCGTTATCTATTTCATTATTGTGCTTCTACTGTCCCCGTTTTTTTGTTGATCTCAAACTTATATAATTTGTAGAATATTTATTTATTGATGCTATATTTCAATCGTTGTTGTTCTTGTTAATTTCTTCCTCTTCGCATGACATAGATAATAAATAGTTTACTCCCCCACCCCGCTCGGATTTTTATCCTGGTGGTGGGCTAATTTCCATCTGTGATAACGTGTTATCTACCTGAATTACATTGTCCCAAGATCTCCCTACTGAATCAATTCGCATTCATCATTATTGATCGATCAGATTATTGAATTGAACAAAAACGCAATATCCTCTTCGTAACTGTACAAAGCACTGTAAAGGAAATGTAATACGTATGTATTTTATTGTATAATCATCCGCGCTCTGTCGAGTATTTTATCAACACGCGCCAATAAATGAACGTAAAGGAAAATATCCTCCAACTGAATGGCCGTCGGGCGGATGAATGAGCCGCCGCATATCTCGAGATTCGTAGTCGTAAAGTGAATCTCACTTTCCGGACCTTCCCCAGCATTCCGTCTACTATGCCTACCGAGTCCGGCTATCAATTTTCCATTCACCGTCGGTCGTCGGCCGTTGGAAAAAATCCACGGAGTCACACTCATGGAAATGAATGCCATTAGCTTGGAAACTCCGGTAATCGACAGGCCGAAAAGGAGACGGGGAGGAACGGCTGGACAGATCGATTAGACGATACGCGAGGAGCAGATGATTTGTGGAGCAAAGGAGCGCGCTAATGGCTGTTATTCATATCTAATTCCGAGGCACTTAATGCCTCTAAGAAACAAGCAGATTAGCCGCTTTTTCTCTTCTTTCGAACCTTTTCCCTATACTCCTTTCGTTTCATTTGGATTCCTTATTCCGTTTCCCACCGATCTGATTCTGAAGGAATCTGAATCTGATTCTATATTGTGTCGTGAGAAAACTCCCCCGACCATCCCAGGAGCGGCCGTTCCAAGTAATCCGAGGTTTCCAATTGAAATTCGAGCAAATTTCTCGATTCGAAACGTGATTATGTTTCTACTTTTACGTATCTACGTAAATAACAACCTACTTTCACGTCGAGATCAGTGAACTCCTTGTTTCCTTTGAACATAAATCAAGGTTTCTATCATTATGAATATTACGAGTAGGTACTTATGCGGGAAAAACCAAAACCATCATATCAGTTCTTTTGGACGAATTACTCGTGATTGTTTTTTGACTGCTAGGCTCAATCATGCTTTGAAATATGCTCCTAAAAAATTGAAACCCTTTTAAAACCAGTGGTGAATAGATAACACACAATACTTCCATATTTTTAAACGTAAAAGTGTGACACAATTTGATCATATTTTGACTGCTTTTAAGGGTGTTTAGGTCAAAATATCAAAAAACTCACTATGCATACCTATTTTAAAACTTGCTTGAAATAAAAATATGCCATGATATCGGAACATAGAAAATATCCACATATTCTGCTAGGTAAAACAAAGATTTTAAGACCAAGAACGAAAAAATCAGTTAATTTTTGTGATCGGAAAAAAATAAAATAGAAAACACTATTCAAATTCCGATTAAACAGGGAGTTAGGTTAAACATTTCAGTTCAAGAAATTCGAAAAAAGGTTGAGAATTGAGCGAGCTGGAGACAAAAGGCCTGACACAGGTATTCGAGCCCATTTCTACATAGTATAGGCATCAATATTTGGATCGATGGACCACCATGTTAGAATCGGATCTGCCCAAAGCCGGTTTACTGCCTTTATCGGGCCGAGATGCCTTGGGGCTCATATTACTAAACTCAATGACCGATAAGCATTTAAATAGCCTTTCGATGCTGATTTTATATTTGTGTTGCCGTCGTTTGTTAAAGAAAATCGTTCTTTTTCGTACTGTTCTGGGCCCCCTTCTAATGGAAGGAAGACTCCAATCAAAATTCAACCATAAAAGTTGATGAACGGTAGGCATTGGAGGAATTCGATTTTTAAATAGTGGTACCCCATTAAACATTGAATTATCACTCCATTATTAGCATTAAATTATTGCCAAAGTAAATGAACGCGTTCGTTTGGGGAGTTTCTGAGAAAGCTACGATTGTGGGCAGTAATTATGGAGAGTTCGACATTCTTCTCTTAGTACAAAACCAACAAATAGGCGATCGAATGAACAATAAAATTGAAACCTAGGCTTCAGCTAAGCTTAAATCAGAGTGTACAATTTTCCAAAACTGATTACCCTCTGGTGGCGGAATGCTCTCGCACGTTTGAGGAAATATTGTTTGCGGAAGGACCTAAGAATATTAGTAGTTAACAAGAAAAGTAGTTAACAAAATGCACCGCGATGCGCTGGTCTTTTGTGCTGCACGTGTGAGATGATGCATTTTTTAATGTTTGCAAGTGTTGTTGCTTGAAAGTTGCCCACTAGCCTTGCACTGCACATGCGTAATGCACCTAAAAATTCACGCTTCTGGAACAAACCCAATGTCAGCTCTCGAAGAAATTGGACCGAAACACTTTTGCGGTGAAATCTGTTCTTTGCTCACTCTTTCCTTACTTGTCTTATACTCGGGCCGAAATGCAAAATGTATTCCTTGGTATCTCCTGTAGTACGTGGACGGCAGAATTCTTCAACGGGAAAAAAGAAAATATGAAACATGAATACAGTTAGGGCGACTAATTGTACACAATTAACTACTTAGAATGGGTAGTTCCGTGCCGGCGACCGCTCCGGCCAGCGCAAGGAGAGTAGTTAATGCGAGAGTTTCAGTCGGAGCTGAGGAGCCGGGGAGCAAGTAGCGCGCGGCGGCAATGGCCACTGTAATAACGGTCCCGCTGCCTCGAATGCCAACTGTTGTGTGATGTGCCGCACAGGTATCCGCGGAACGTACGCGCGTTGATCATGCGCGTTGAACAGGTAGCCGCTCGACTTTCAGCTGTGGGCTAGAGCCGAAGCAACTTCAAGCTAGAGCGCAGGGCTGCAACCCTACGGGCCCGGGACTGTCCAGGGGTATTTTGAAAACTGAAAGCAATACGTATTTGAAAAACGATATCGATTTGCCATGGCAATTATCAGACTATTTGCGTAATTGAAGAGGACCCGAATACACCGTTTGAAATCTTGAAAACATTGTGGAGTACACCTTCTCTGGGGGACTATTCTTTGTTTGAAACTCGCCGGGTGTTTAATTTCTCGCCTGCATACCTCACCAATAAAATCGTTCTCTGCCTGGCGATTGAGTTGGAGCAAAATGTCTCACCGGGCGAGTTGCAAACCTAGAATACCTGATCCTTTCAATCGAGTGAAAACGCAAGCCAGAGATTGCACCACATACGCGATATGAATTGACAACGGCAGTTTTCATTGCCTTGGTTGTTGTCATGGCAACGAAAATGTCATAGTAACGTGATTTCCATAGCAACAGTTGTAGTCATAAGAACGGCGGTTGTCATAGCAACGGCGGTTATCGTAGCAACAGTGGTTTTTATGACAACGACGATGGTTGTAGCGACAATATCTATGGTTGTCATGGCAACGACGGTTTTTATATTAACGGCGGCTGTCATGGATACCGTCATAGCAACGGCAGTCCATGGCAGTGGTCTCATATCAACTATGGCCACGACGGCTCCCATAATAGTGGAAGGCGTCCTTAGACAATCATAATAACTTTCTATGGCCATATTTTTTTGAATTTCCCATATTCAAGTTTCCTCGATAAATGCTCATGCGAGAATTTCTGCTGTTTTCAGGAGCTTCGGCAGAAGATGGAATTGCGGGACACCAGGCGCCTAATCTTAGTTGGAATTTGCCTATCGATATTAGTGAGTTTTCCTTTTTTCAAAGTTAGTTACACACTTTGAGAATCTGAGGAGCCCGAAAATGGGGATGCGTCACTCAATAGTATAAGCTTCAGATAAGGATCGGAAGGAGATATCCTTCGCTTCGTACGGTGTTCTTGCCACACAAGACGGCAGTCGTGCCACTGTACGAAATGAACGACAGAATACACCCGATTCGAAATCCGTATTTTATTTCACATCAACCAAGTAGCTCGAATTCGTAGAGGGGAACGTAATATAGATGAAATATAGCGTGGGCCTGGTTGCATAACTGTTATATATGCATTTTGAAACTATGCAACGGGAGCCCGTGAGACGTTATTCGACGCGAGTGCATTGTACCAACTGCAAGGTCAAAAGAGCGATTCGATAGCACGCAACCTTCCGTCACGGCTGGAGAATTCAACAACCGTAAAGAGCCGTATGCTCCAACGGGCGGTTGAGAGACCCCTACGTTACGGAAGGCAGGGCGTAACGAGTATTTGCGATTGTCCGTATTTTTTGTTTGTTGTTATAGTTTAACGTACTGTTTCTTCCATATTAGTTAGGTTCAAATCAGGCCAAACCTGATTAATTTGGTCCAAAACTTTACGTAAGTGATTACTAGGGATCGGATCCGTATTCTTTTACATCGACACCTTAAAGCACAAAGGGCGTATGTCCCAAAATATCAATTTTGAGATTTCGGTAACGAAAGAATCTACTCATCAGGAACTACCGATCGCTCCAAGAATCATGATCCTTTTATCTATTTTTGGGGCCCAAAAACCATATAATAGAAACACGACAAATATTTAAAGAGCGTTTATCTTGGAAGTGTTAAGTGCTACCCAAGTTCTGGTTAAACGAGGTTGTAGATCTTGGCCAGACAAATATTTTTTATTTAGCGAATTTTTTTATGGAATTGAAAACTATGGGAGAAATTTTTATTTATGTAAATTGATCAAAAACTTATTTTGCATTTTTCTCATTATGCCATTGTTGGACATATGCCCTTTGTGCTCTAAGGTATCGACTAGGCAATGTACTGATGTTTTTCAAGTAGACGTGTTCATGTAGCGTTTAAGCCCACTTGCATTTCACAATTTTTTTAGACCGATTATATTGGTGCATTATTTCTGGAAATAATGTACCAGAATCTTGTTGTTGGAATGTTCATTTTGCACTTGAACATTTTTTGAAAACATTTCAATCTTTTTACATATTGTCCACATATTTTACGAAAATTAACACAGATTTATGTTATATATTTGCCATTTTTAAATACATAAAAATCAGATCCCTAGTAATTACATAGGTATTTGAGCTATTTGCGTGCCTCTGATTAACCTAGAGTGAAAATTTAGTAGAATGCCATGGCTGGCTATTATAGAATGCCTACTCCGCTATTTGAAATATTAGTTGTCGCGTAAGCAGATGAGACGTGTATCGTTTAACGTCTCAGCTGGAAAACTAATAATATCACTTGTACGGGTTGGCAGATTTGATTTAATGTCCTGCGGAAAATGAACACCTGTGTGCAATTCCAAATCGCCGTTGCCCGCTCTTCTCTCGTAATAGGCTCGAGTCTAATACAAATGAGTGCCATTAGGCCTCACATGATCCTCGACTCTGAAGACCAAATGTAGGCAATGGAGACGACGAGTGTAAATTGCGCTCGATTTGCGCCCGCACGGGAATCATCGAGTCTCGGCAATGGAGTACTGTTATTGCCTCGGTTAAACTGCCCACGAGACTAGTGGCCTTTTCGAGTGACTCTGAGTTCACATGATTTCTTTTTTGATGATTCACATGATTGTTTTTTCATCGTATCGTCGTTGATCTGGAGGAACAGTTGACCCAAAATGAATCTTCCGGATACTCGAATCTTTGTCCTGTCAACTATCGCGGGTTCTTCGTCATATGAGAAAATCATGGAAAAGTCATGCGACTCTCTCATTCACGATTTCAAATTTATTTTTTATATCAAATCCCGCAATCCTTTATGGGATAAATTAGGTACCGCACAAGAGGATCTTAAAACCGGTTAAGCTGATTCAGTGAAATGCAAAAGTTGAGCGATATACGTGGCCAGAATTCAACTGCCCTATTTTGTCCTTAGGAAAGCCCTATAATCTCTCCATTGCTGTGCTCTTAGCGCATGAATGATGCATGCCTCGTTACTTGCAATGAATCTAGAGCATTCTGGAAGGAGGACATTAATTCAGCCTTTCAGGAATTGTCTGGAAAGTTGAAAGCAATACCGACGTGCAATATTTGTTACCCTCAGCAATTTTTCATAACGATTTGTAATATTATTATTATAAGCAATTGCATACCTGGTCGATATTCCAAGCCATACCTACATGCACTGTGAGTAGTGAGTACGATCAGGCATTTGAATACAATCATCAATACCACCTATTACAGAACTAAGTTCTTTATCTCTTTGACCAGGGCCCCCTCTACCAACCGCAAACATCTCGATCCTCTTATCAAGTCATTATCACCGAGAAACGTGAGAACAGACGATTCAACAATTTCCCGAACGAGGGTCAATATTTTAATGAGGCGAGTTGGTGAATATTGGGCGCTGACTAGCGGACGAGATCCTAACGAAAGTGCGCGTATTGTCTGTCGATTCCCATCGGGCCCGACCTCCCGAGCTAACAAGACGATACCCTGGCGGCTCGTATCAGATGATTTCTTTGCTGGTCGGGCCCGAAGAGGATCACTGATTGTGTATGAGTGTGCAAAAGGAAGGTATAATGAGTGGTATCGACATAGTAGTGGTAGATCCTGTATAAAGGTACCTATAGTCAACTCTAGCCGGAGCTGGACGCCAGGCGGGCTGGTAGAAAGGCAGAGGCCGATCCTCGACCACAATTAGCTACCCATCCCGATCTCGGGCTCCCCTTTGTCTGAGACCGTTGTGATTTACGATCCCCGTGGCCCTCACCGGTTCTCCTTTCGCTCTAGCCGCCGCGTAGCTGAAGGCAATGCCATGAGGTTGAACGTTTTACCCAAAGTTGACTAAATTTCCTCGCTTGTTGACTAAATAATACCGAAACAAGCCGTTTTTCTCAAGCTTGAAGAACAATTACTCGACCAATCCATACAATTTTCAATTTTCCCATAAAATGGATAGAATATCGCAAATTCGACCATACCAATGGAAAGCTGATTGAATGGGCTTTTCAGGGCTTTCAGCTCCAGTTTGAGTTCGACTCTGAGATTCAGTTTAGGTTTAGATTGAGTTTCAGTTTTAGTTTGTTTGTGAGCTTCAAATTGAATTTACGTTTCAGATTGAGTTTCAGTTTGAGGTTCAGATTGGATCTATGTTTCACTTTGAGTTTCAACTTCGGATTGAATTTCAGTTTTAGTTTGAGCTTGGCTTATCTTTCAGGCGGAGTTTCAGTGTTGGTTTCCGTTTTAGTTTCTGATTGATCTCAGTTTGAGCTTGAGGATTGGCTCCAGTTCGAGTTTCATTTTGAGTTTGACTTTGATTTTCAGCTTCAGTTTGAGTTTGGTTTCAGTTTGAGCTTCAGATTGAATTTACATTTCACTTTGAGTTTGACTTTGAGTTTCCACTTCAGATTGAATTTTAGTTTCAGTTTGATTTCGGCTTGCATTTTGAGTCTCAGTTTTAGTTCCAGTGGGAGCTTCAGATGTAATTTACGATTTACTTTGAGTTTGAGTTTGAGATTGATTTTCAGTTTGAGCTCCAGATTTAATTTGACTTTGAGTTTCAGCTTCAGATTGAATTTGGGTTTCATTTCGAGTTTCAGTGTGAGTCTCAGTTTGAGTTTCAGTTTTTAGCTCCAGTTTTGGTTTTAGATTGAATTTCAGTTTGAGTATGATTTCGAGTTTGAGATTCAGATTGAGATTGGGTCAGCGGTTCATTTTGAGTTTGAGCTTGATTTCCAGTATCTGTTCAAGTATGAGTTCGAATTCCAATTAGAGTTTGACATTGAGTTTCAGATTGGGTGAGAGTTTCATTTTTAGTTTGGCTTGCAATTTGACTTTCAGATTGAGTTTCAGTTTTGAGGTTGAATGTCATGATGAGTGTGACTGAGTTTCAGCTCCCGTTAGAGTTTCCAGTTTGCGTTTCCGTTCCTATTTCAGATTCAATTGGAGTTTCAGTTTCAGACTAGGAGCATTGGTGAACATGTGAAAAATCTAAATGACCGGTAGCAAAGGTTTTTTCTGATCCTTAATAACCGTCGTGATAGTCGTATCTACGAGATACCCGGTGACGACGGTTAGACGATAAAGCGCTTCCTTTCTGAAATGACCCCGACAGACGAGGTGGAATGGTTTCTTCAGTCAGACTATTCCCAGCGAATTCACCGAGCAAAAAAGATTTATTCAAAGACACAGTCGTGAATAACAAGGAAGTGCGACAGTAATGAACGAGGGGAAAAAAGAGTGGGGAAATGTCAAAGGGGACAACGGAGATGTAAAAAGGTGAGCAAACTGAAAGGTGAGGCGTGGCTTTCACACGAGACGAAAAGAAAAGCAGTGGATTGTTGTAGTTGTAGACGTAGGGTTTTGGTACGGGAGAACATGGCCACAATACTAATATCATAACGGGAATCTCGTTCCAAAGAGGCCTATGAAGCGGATGTTGGTCGGGGATGACTTCTTTCAGCCAAGTTGCAAACAAAAATCTTTCCCGAGTGTGTGAACTCGACCGACTTTCTTTATCTCTTCAAGTTTTTAACTTACTGGAACGTTTTATCAACCGTTTCATCCGAGCAACGGATGTGCTGATAAAAATGAGAGTGATATCCACGGTAGCTCAATTGGTCCTTCAACGACTATTGGTCGAATTAGATGGTTTATTTACGACCATTGCTCTGAGCTTGAATGATTGTATGCATTTCTAGTTACTCATTAGTGGCCGATCGTACATGATGATGATTCACTCTAAATGCTTATTTAACCAATTCACATGCTCGGCCAGAGTCGAAGCGCAGGGCCCATTTTTGTGGATGACGTAATTTAACCTCGAGGCTCGGGGGTTCAGAACTGGACTGGATCTCAAATTGGGAGGAGAGGTTCCCTGGAATTGGCAGGACCACTTGGCTGGCAGAATAAAAAACGTACAGCGGCGTATAACTTATCTTTATTCCAGAATGAGATACCTAATGTAATTTTTATAGCCCCTGTCATAATTTATGGAATAGCAGGAAAATTACTGACGCCTATATCGCATCATGAAATTAACTATGTTTCGTTAACTGATAAAGTGGCAATCGTTCTTCAAAAATAGATCATTTTCTTAAATATTAGATCCCCATTATTCCGTCAAATAATTTTTGAAATTTCCAATGCAATGATGCCTTTGCTATTCCAATAAAAACCCACTGGTGCGAAGATAGCACACAACACTTATTTTGGTACCTGCTTAACCTTTGTAGCAAACAGCACATCAAATTCAGATGTTGAGCCACTTTTAGCAATCACCAGAAGTCTCCGAATCGATTGTTACTGTTGATAAAGTATCTAACAATATCAACAAAGCCAACGAGTGGGTAAATTAAATGAATGGTTCGGATAATTTTTTTATGAAAGTGGCCCTTAGAAAAACAGAACAAAAATTCCATCCCCTACCCCTACCGGGAATCGATCTTCTAGAACCATAAATAAGGCAAAATTTTGGTAGGAGCTGCTTATCTCACGTCTCACAATTCGAGGAACTCATTTTCGTTGATATCCAAGCTGGTACGGGAATCTGATACGGGATTCACTTGTGCTTTCAAAATTCCTCATTCCATACCGAATGGGCTTCACATGTGAACTGGTTTTGGGGTCCTTATTTTCATATTTTTTCCTACTGAAGCCGTCGGTTCTAGAAATTTGCATAACGGATGAGCCCCGAGCCAATAAATTCGCAACAAAGTAGTAATTCGAATAGCGGGACTCTGGCGAAAAAGTAGGCGAAAACAGACTATTACCGCTGCGACTGGCGCTGGAAGTGCCAGTTTTGGGCAGATGTTGAAGGCATTCGTGCACGGTAAAGTAGGGCATCTGAAGGGTTGGAATTTTTATTTTAAACCAGTGGTGCGTAGATAACACACAATACTTCCATATTTTGAAATGTACATATTTGAAAAAATTTGATCATATTTTGACTGTTTTTGAGGGTGTTTAGGTCAAAAATGTCAAAAAATTCGCTATGCAAATTTTAAAATTCGCCAAAAAAAATAGTTCGCTACATTTTTGGAATATAAAAAATATCCACATATTCTGCAAGGTAAAACAAAGATTTTGAGACCAAGAACGCTCAAATCGGTCCATTTTTGTGGCCGGAAAAAAATAAAATAGAAAACACTAAAAATGCAAATATATCGGAAGTACTGTGCGTTATCCAAATTCCGATTAAACAGGGTGTTAGGGCTTTCCGAGACAAACATTTCAGTTCAAGAAATTTGAAAAAAGGTTGAAAAATGAGGGAGTTATGGCCATTTTTGTAAATGACCACAGACGGACACACGGACAGACGGACACACGGACACACAGACACTTGTTCGGGAAGTGATTCTGAGTAAATGTGTATAAGAAAAAGTTTTTTCTGAAGCTCCGTTCCGATTCTCGATTTTAGGACGATCACAATACTTCCATTTACTCTGTAAATATGGAAGTAAAAATCAGCCCCTGACAGGTGCCAGCAACCTTGAATTGGCAAACTACTTCAATCAAGTAGGTAGGTACTGAGTCTGGTACGGAAAATTCGCGCATATGATCAGTACAAAATTACTGACCCAGTCAGTTGTAAGAATATGGATTTAATGTATTATTTTTGTATTGTATTATATTTCCGAATGGATTTCTCTTACGTTCTCCTCTAGCGAGAAGAAAAAATATTACGTCTCGGAGATTTTACAATATGTTCAAATAGATTACTATCTGCGCTGGGAGAATGGCTGGTTCAAGAATTTCGCCAATTTCACTTTTTCGAATTCATATAGCTAATTTCACAGCGTCATTATCTGGATAACTGGCATTTCACGAACAATTTTCGCTCATTTCACTATGCATACTTTCTTTTGGAGAGTGAGCATATCGTTAAATTAGATCTAGTCACGTCATAACGTGAGATACGGAGCGCCAGTTCTGCTTTGTTGTCACCGCACATCACATCGGTCATCATGGCTATGTATAATCTGACGAATACGACGGAGGAAAATCGAGTAATGCCACTTTCGCTGCCACAAGATTTTGTACTAGTACAGTGACTCATCTTTTTTATGCCTACAATTTTTTGATTAAGTAGGTACCTGCTAGACTACTGTAGTAGGAAATTACTTTTGGACGGGTTTCTTGTTATTTCACTTCAGAAACGAGTTTTCCAGAGTGCTTATAACTTTTCCTCGCGTATTCTCCAGAGTATGCAGTTTGAAATCGCCAATTTTACTCTGTGCGTACCAAAATTCAATGGAGAAATGTCAGAAACAGAAGAAATAAAGTTTAGGCGCAACTTTTCATTTTATTTATTTTTTTGTGCAAAATATCGATGATGAAATGTTGAAATGATTCTATCAAGGTTTTTTCGTATTGTTACAGAAGAGTATAGGAGGAGGTGAGATATGGCCTCTGGAAAGGCCCGACGGAATGCCCGCCATCCAGTCCTTGGAAGTGATGTGCGGGAAGGACCACATGGACGTCCACCTGAGTTTCACCCAACCTTTCGAAGGTACGTTCTCCTCAGCAGTTGCACTGTAGAGAGTTTAAAATTTTACGAGCAAGCAGACAACAGTTTTCAACTAAAACATTATATCCACCATTTCAGGTATCGTCTCTTCGAAGGGTCAATACGCTGATCCGCGTTGCGTTTACGTCCCCCCGGCTACGGGAAAGACTTTCTTCTCATTTAGAATAGCGTACGCCAGATGCGGCACCAAACCAGACCTCAACGGCCAATTCTACGAAAATACGGTAATTAAAAATTTATCAAGAAACAGAATAAAAGGTTTATTTTTAACAATTTATTTTTCAAATATATAAGTGGAACATTTATTTTTCAAGACTCAAGTCTATCTCATGGACGCAACATGGCATTTGATTTCTCAGCAAAACGTTTCCCGAAAAATAGCTTCTTTGGATAATCAGCCATTGAGAAAGCCAACCAAATATAATCCTAAATTTTCGATTTTATATTCCATACCTACATTCACGCTTCGATTCTTGACTTCGATTCTAGATTCTAAATTCTGTTCTTCACAATGAATTTCAGGTCGTCGTTCAGTATGATAAAGATTTACTCGAAGTTTGGGATGAGGCGAAGCGGCTGAGGTGCGAATGGTACAATGACTACGAGAAAACCGCTTCCAAACCACCGATGGTCATCGCCGACCTTGACGTCATTCAGTTGGATTTTAGAGGTAATGTTCACTCATGATTTTTGCTATTGGTCCAAGCATGGTTAGTCGGGAGAGTTGAAATACATGTAGGTATATTGAGCACACTCATATTCATTTTCACGAATTTCCAGGTGATAACGTTGACTGTTGGATGGAGATCCAGCATGGTAAAGGCCCATGGGCACCCCCTGTGAGCGGAATCGTGCCCCTTGGCTCAACCCTCACGCTCGTTGTCGCTATCAATGACAACCGAGGTACGGACAGTTTTCACCAATGAGGCTTGACCTGAGGATTCATCCTAATGTCAATAGTTTGCTGAATTTGGGCCTCACCGATGGCAATGACAAAGAGTCAAATATCCACACTTAAGGGTTGTATTATTTTCAGGAGAGTTCGACATGAGAGTGAAAAGCTGCGCTGCGTCCGATGGTGGTGGTCACGTGATCCATCTAAGCGACGAATTCGGCTGCGTCCTTCGGCCCAAGATGATCAGCCGATTTTTGAAGGCGCGTATTGCTGACGAGCGCGCCTCAGTCATTACCTACGCGTTCTTCCACGCGTTCAAGTTCCCGGACGCCCTCAGCGTCCACATCAAATGCAAAGTGGAGATTTGCAGACATGGGTGCCTCGACCACTGCCAATTTGCTGGTTCGTGTATTTTTGTCTATTCATGGGTAGAAATAGGATATAATCTATGTTGAATCTCTCATGAAGCCACAGCGAATTTGATCGTCGATTGGCTCGTTCCAGGAACTGGAGGAGGCGTCGAACCTGGGCTTGATGAGCATCTTGGCCACTACGGACCTCTGGAGCGAAAGGATACTTCTGCCGCAGCATCCCACCAGCAGACCGCTAGTGCGTCATCAGTCCGACAGCAGCAACCACGTCCAACAGAATCATCACCACCTCCATCTAACCCTGCTCCATCACCTACTTCAGGTTAGTAGGTTTATGGAGGATTTTCATTCCTTTTTATCAGAGAAGACATTTTTAGGAATAATTTCTAAAAAAAAAACATCCGCCGTCTCAGGTCAGCAAACGAGCAACTCAAACAATGACGCTGGCTCCGATGCCCCCGGTGATGACGAGCTAATCTACGATGAAATGGTCGACCTGGGCAAGGAAATGTTTGAAAGTGAAAGAATCGTTGGGACGTCGATGGGTGGAAATTCAGGACCGCATGCAGCTGCTCAGCACCTAAATCCTTCATCGTCTGCAGAGCCACCCAGTCCTCAGCCTTCTGAGGAATCGAAAAATGTCGGTGGTGATGACTTGCCTCTTACATCGTTCCAAGTGAGTTACTCCGTTTGTTGAAGCTGTATGAGGAGGTAACCTTTCAATTTATGGGTTGACAGGTAGAAAAATTCGACCATAAGATGTCATAAGATCAAAATAAACGAAATTAGTCGTAATATGAAATTAGCCTGCGTTGCAGTAAGACCGACAATATTTATATAATTAAGTATCACGTTGTATATGGAGAACATGTAATAAATTAATCCTTAATACGTTTCTGTAGGAGGCACCCCTCAGATCATCTGGTGTCCGGGACAATTCGCAAGAAAGGTTCCCACACGGACCACGGAATCTCGACGTCGACTCGTTGCCTCTCGGCAGCTCGCTGAACGCTCGAAAACGGCGAAGCGTCGTCGTCTCGGATCGGAAAACTCGCTCAGCCGATGTCGGAGTGAGTGGCCTGTACGAAGTCATCTCCGAAGCCGATCTCGCGTTTACGCCCGACTCGAAAGGCGAAGCCGTCACCGTATTTCAAGGGCGGATTCGCGAAGAGGTCGTCTACGGCATTTGCCTGCCGGTGCCTGGTTTTTCGGCATTGTTCGTCCTCGTTGCTGTTTCGGCCGTTGTCTCCGCACTCGTTGCCGGTGCTCTTCTGTACAGGTGAGCACCTAGGTTGTGTGATACTATTATAATGGACTTTAGCACCTCGTATCATGACTGCTGTGTGGCCGAAATCGATAGTGGTGCGAACGAGGAAATAAAGGATTAACGACAGAACTGAAGTCATCTTTCAATTCCATAACTATGGACTTCTGTCAACTTAGCATTGACACTATCTCCAAATTGCCAAAACATTTTCCGTAAGTTATAAAAGCTTGAAACTTAGTTCATCCTCATGTACTCTTTTTTGCTTCAAAGGTACCAAATGCAACGGGAGACGCAGGAGCTTGTAGCGCGACAAGTCCGCATGCGACGGCAACACGCGATGACGCCTCAAGTGCCAGCCCATGCGCCGCCTCATGTGACACCCCAGGTGCCCCATCAGTCAACGTCGATCGCCTCGTGGGTCGCTCTCCGGCTTCTCCGCCCTCGCGCTCCGCCCTCGCCCACTCGCTAACCTTCCGCCCCCAACCTCAAACTCACCTTCGTGCCAAAGAGGAAAATCGTTTGTTTATTGTCGTTTCTTAGCTTTAAATAGTTCCAGTGAAGAAGTTCTCATTCAGATTTGCTGTAGAACGAAAGTATTCAAGTTTGTTTTTTGTTGAATGTAATTTTTCAATATTATGGGTAACTCCCATGGTCGGCCTTATTACTGGGTTATCGGACCTCGAGGGCATTTCTTTGGTGATTCTCCATCTACCAGTCTCAAGGCTGATTAGTCCTCAGGAGAGATAAGGTATATTAATGTTTTCCGCAACGGAGTTGAAACAATTTTTAATCAATCCCCATACTATTTAGTATTCTACTATTCGAAACAATAGCCTGAACAATTTAAGTCTACAATATAATTTCTTCGTTTTTTGCAATCGTATTTTTCAGTCAACAAACCGATAGTCGAATCAATGAAAATTGCCAATATTCCGCCCAATGTGGAAACTACACCGAACTGCCATCGAGGTGCTGATCATAATTCATAATATAAGTAAATAAAAATTATCCTTTTTTAAACGATTAGCGAATTGGCCAAAAGGGGTCGCGCGCTATGTTTTGGTGCTTCCTGTAAATCATACAGACAGTGTAAAGCAAATAGACTTCATTCTTTTGGTTTTATTTTTTATTTCTTGTTTGATACCCGTTTAACGTGTTTGTGTTTAGTGTTTCAGTACCTTCTGCTCTTATGTAAGGTCGCGCACCTACTGCGTTGCTCAATGTGTAGACAGTGCCTTAAGTTAGAGATAATTTTGTATACATCTACAGAGTGTCCAGGATGTTGTTACGGATTACAATTGCTATGAAGTACTACGTTTTTATTGGGCTTTAAAATGCCATCTTCGCGTATTTTCAATTTGGATATCGCCTTCATCATGTTTTACCGCCGAAATAATTTTTTCCAACTGCTCCTGCGCATGAGGTTACATGGCAAGAGGAGAAATACGTTTCAAAGAAAATTGAGTTTTTTTTTGTATTTTAAATTCGTGAAAACATCCTGAACACCATGTATTTATATTAGTACAGTACCTATTTCGGATTTGTGAGCTAGTCCCTAAAGTTCAGATATAAGACGGGCGCTCGCCTACTCCACTACAAGAACATAATTAATACCTAATGATTATTTCCATAAACATATTACACTCAATCGTTCTCAGATGTCCCGGGGGGTAAAGGTAAACTAATATTGAATTACTCGCTTCACGTTTGGTCCAACTGTGGCAATATTACGTCTGAATATCATGTTCGAGTATGATATACACGGATAGGTCATAAATGCTAACCTACTGCCCGGCGAGTTAGTTAATGACATATGTACCGTTATCCCTGCCGGCCCAAACACAATTAAACTCATAAATTGTGATCCGAAGATCCTAACTGAGCTTTACCCTCGTGAATCATTTCAAAAAAACCAGTGTCACCATGGTGATTACACTTTGAGGTTGTGCAATAACAAAGGTATTGTTGGGTAGTAAAAAAGCGATTGTTCCTCACAAATAGTACAGAGTTTTACGATATATTTAGCAACATATGCGTATCATGATTAAAACCCAAAAATGGAACAAAAAAAAAACCCCGGTACCTTTTTAATATCAAACGAATCGAGTATCATGCCCGTCCGGATAGCAAGTACTTAGTAGATAATCGTGACGATGCCGGATAAATATTTTTGGAAATAATGTAAAAAGTATTTTATTAGTTATTAGTAACTTGTAAATCACAGTATTCCATTTATTTAGTGTCCAATTTTTTCAAATTTAATTAGTACGGAAAACCAATTTTGAATTATCATCTATAAGAAGAGAAATTGGATTTCGTTTTCATTGAGTATGAAAAAAAAAAAAAAAAAAACAACGAACCTGAGAATACGAGAGGGTACCCATAGATTGCATGGTTGGTAGTCCATGATGAGTAAAAAAACGATTATTCGATGCGTCCAAGGTTCAATTTTTACTGACTACCAATGTTGAAAAAAATGTCTAATTATTTAGTAGGTACTTTGGTGAAAATTTATAAAATGAAACATTCTACTTTTTTCAAGGTTTCAGCAAATTTTTCAGAAGGCTCAAAATTGACCATTGACTTGAAGAATTGTTGCTCCCCAGACCTGTTGATTTTCTAAATATTTACATTTTTCTAGATTTTTAAATTTTTTCAAAATTATTTTCTAGGCGATTGGGAGAACAAAGTTTCTACGGTAGACGGGAGTGCAGATTCTTCACCCTTTGAAACATAAACCATTAAGATTTCAGGGGGGTTTGATTTTTGTTTACAAGATTACAATGGTTTATTATTAAATACCTAATAAACCTAATGGGAAAAATGAAAATATAACTCGAGCAATGTTTTCTAGATGTTTGATAGATAATTTTCATATTGCTTACCAGTAAGTTGTGTAAATTTTTTAAATTTTAATGTATTTTTCAGCCTAGTAATTTAAACTTATTTTAAATTGTACATAATGACGATAACTGAGCACACATTAAAATCACAATGGGGGATGGGAAGTACCTTTCTCAGCGGCAAAGATTGGGCCATTTTAGGCGAAAGCGGCGGTTTTTTCTTGTTCGAAAAATTGAAATGTGGACTTTAATTGGGGTACCAATAATTGGTACCAACAATTATTGTTTTTGACTTTTGGTCGGAGTCTGGCTAGAAATTCCATAAATTATTGAATCATCTTTCCTCATGGGTTGGTAGGTACTTCTTCCCCTCCATTCACCACTTAGCAGTTTTAGAGGGGGGTTTTCCATGGCAAAACTTCTAACACGAAAAGTCTGTATCTTATTATTCAGGTGTCGGTGTCATAAGAAATAAACTAAACAAAATTATTTGGTAGGTACTTGATAGCTCAACTTCCGACGTTTCATTTCCATCAAGCCATCGTTTGATGGATCTCGTATAACGTGAATGGGTACCACCTAATTGTTAACAGATACGAGGCAGCTTTAGAGAGAATTTTTTATTTAATGTCACGATACCTATTTAAAAAAACGGCTTTTAGTGCGAGCTAATTTTTTTGTAGAATAACAAAATTATATTTTATTTTGGTGACAATAATACCTCTTTTGGAGTTCTTATTTATCTCTATGTACACTCTGTAGGTACGTACCCTAGGTACTTATTTCATTTCTGATCGATGAGCGGTAATTACCGATGTGATGTGGATTGGTAATATGTGGGTGGGCATGTAAATTTAAATTGGTTTCAAATTAAACGTCCTGCCATAAGGTATATGAGAGCGTAATTTCTGAAAAGAAATAGGTCGTTGAAGCTTGTAACTTAGCTTCAGCATACACCCTGAAATCCTCTCGAGTTAAATCTACCTTTTAAGTAGAACCCAAAAAAATCGGTTTGGAAGTTCACAGCAGCGCTTCAATAAAAAAAATACTTGGGTAGGTACCTGTTGGTATCCTACTTTTGTCATTTGCCTCATTCGAAGCGAACCACATAATTTAATTAATTTATTTATTTAAATGTTTATTTGTTGGCTAATTTACAGTGTTCGCACGTACTATACGACCCCCATTTTCAAGTCATCAGCAGATATGGAATTGTGGCTTCAGATTTGTTTTAACTTTTTTGTACAAATTAGTGAAGGCGTTGAGAAGATATCGGAAATGGCTATTCTAACTCATCCAATGGTTACGAAAAATGAATTGTGGAAGTAAAATTTTAGTAGGGATGTCAATCTACCTGCATATAGAAAATGATATACAAAATAAATTTATATTTCATTCATGTGTGATTATTCTCCTCCCCGTCTATACAAGTCACTGGATAGCAGTTACTGCAGTTGCTACTGTAGCAACCAACCAACCGATGAAAATCTTGATAAAAAGACGCCGCAATGGTTCCGATAATATGAGCCGCAAATTTTTAACCCCGCGTATCTTTTAAATTCCAAACCGACTACGTGCATCGATTATTAGGCAAATAATGCAGACCATAATATGAGCCGTTCAGTAACCAAATGGGATAAGTCCATTTTTTCCGATTTTTGTTTTATTGCGCCAAACGGAAGAAAATTTCATATTCTTCCAGTTGACGAACGGTAGTGGAGTTATGTTTTATTGAGTAATCGAACCCAGAATCCAATGATCGATTTTGTCTATCTTAAATTTTTTACAAAACTACAGCACCAAACTCAAATATGGAAAAAATGGACTTATCAACTTCACGAACAAAGTCAACTTCGAGTACAAACTCAACTTCGAGATCGAACTCAACTCCGAGATCAAAGTCAACTTCGAGATCAAAATCAACTTCGAGATCAAAATCAACTTCGAGATCAAACTCAACTTCGAGATCAAAGTCAACTTCGAGTTCAAACTCAACTTCGAGATCAAAATCAACTTCGAAATCAGAGTCAACTTCGAGATCAAAGTCAACTTCGAGTTCAAACTCAACATTGAGATCAAATTCTTCTTCGAGTTCAAAGTCAATTTCGAGATCAAAGTCAACTTCGAGATCAAATTCATCTTTGATATCAAAGTCAACTTCGAGTTCAAACTCATCTTCGAGATCGAACTCAACTTCGAGATCAAAGTCAACTTCGAGTTCGAAGTCAACTTCGAGTTCAAAGTCAACTTCGAGTTCGAAGTAAACTTCGAGTTCAAAGTCAACTTCGAGTTCGAAGTCAACTTCGAGTTCAAAGTCAACTACGAGATCAAACTCAACTTCGAGATCAAACTCAACTTCGAGTTCAAAATCATCTTCGACATCAAATTCAACTTCGAGTTCAAAGTCAACTTCGAGATCAAACTCAACTTCGAGATCAAATTCAAGTTCGAGATCAAAGTAAACTTGGAGATCCAAATCAACTTCGAGTTCAAAGTCAACTTCGAGTTCAAAAACAACTTCGAGATCAAACTCAACTTCGAGTTCAAACTCAACTTCGACATCAAATTCAACTTCGAGATCAAAGTCAACTTCGAGTTCAAACTCATCTTCGACATGAAATTCAACTTCGAGATCAAACTCAACTTCGAGATCAAACACAACTTCGAGTTCAAACTCATCTTCGACATCAAATTCAAGTTCGAGATCAAAGTAAACTTGGAGATCAAAATCAACTTCGAGTTCAAAGTCAACTTCGAGATCGAACTCAACTCCGAGATCAAAGTAAACTTCGAGATCAAAATCAACTTCGAGATCAAAATCAACTTCGAGATCAAACTCAACTTCGAGATCAAAGTCAACTTCGAGTTCAAAATCATCTTCGAGATCAAACTCAACTTCGAGTTCAAACTCATCTTCGACATCAAATTCAACTTCGAGTTCAAAGTCAACTTCGAGTTCGAAGTCAACTTCGAGTTCAAAAACAACTTCGAGATCAAACTCAACTTCGAGTTCAAACTCATCTTCGAGATCAAAGTAAACTTGGAGATCCAAATCAACTTCGAGTTCAAAGTCAACTTCGAGTTCGAAGTCAACTTCGAGTTCAAAAACAACTTCGAGATCAAACTCAACTTCGAGTTCAAACTCATCTTCGACATCAAATTTAACTTCGAGTTCAAAGTCAACTTCGACATCAAATTCAACTTCGAGTTCAAAGTCAACTTCGAGTTCAAACTCAACTTCGAGATCAAAGTCAACTTCGAGTTCAAAGTCAACTTCGAGATCAAAATCAACTTCGAGTTCGAAGTCAACTTCGAGTTCAAAGTCAACTTCGAGATCAAACTCAACTTCGAGTTCAAACTCAACTTCGACATCAAATTCAACTTCGAGTTCAAAGTCAACTTCGACATCAAATTCAACTTCGAGTTCAAAGTCAACTTCGAGTTCAAAGTCAACTTCGAGATCAAACTCAACTTCGAGATCAAAGTCAACTTCGAGTTCAAACTCAACTTCGAGATCAAATTCAACTTCGAGATCAAATTCAACTTCGAGATCAAACTCAACTTCGAGTTCAAACTCAACTTCGACATCAAATTCAACTTCGATTTCAAAGTCAACTTCGACATCAAATTCAACTTCGAGTTCAAACTTAACTTCGAGATCAAACTTAACTTCGAGTTCAAATTCAACTTCGAGATCAAACTCAACTTCGAGTTCAAACTCAACTTCGACATCAAATTCAACTTCGAGTTCAAAGTCAACTTCGACATCAAATTCAACTTCGAGTTCAAAGTCAACTTCGAGTTCAAAGTCAACTTGGAGATCAAACTCAACTTCGAGATAAAAGTCAACTTCGAGTTCAAAGTCAACTTCGAGTTCAAACTCAACTTCGAGATCAAAGTCAACTTCGAGTTCAAACTCAACTTCGAGATCAAACTCAACTTCGAGTTCAAAGTCAACTTCGAGATCAAAATCAACTTCGAGTTCGAAGTCAACTTCGAGTTCAAAGTCAACTTCGAGTTCGAAGTCAACTTCGAGTTCAAAGTCAACTACGAGATCAAACTCAACTTCGAGATCAAACTCATCTTCGAGTTCAAAATCATCTTCGACATCAAATTCAACTTCGAGATCAAACTCAACTTCGAGATCAAAGTCAACTTCGAGTTCAAACTCATCTTCGACATCAAATTCAACTTCGAGATCAAACTCAACTTCGACATCAAATTCAACTTCGAGTTCAAAGTCAACTTCGAGATCAAACTCAACTTCGAGTTCAAAATCATCTTCGACATCAAATTCAACTTCGAGATCAAACTCAACTTTGAGATCAAAGTCAACTTCGAGATCAAAGTCAACTTCGAGATCAAAGTCAACTTCGAGATCAAACTCAACTTCGAGTTCAAAATCATCTTCGACATCAAACTCAACTTCGAAATCAAAGTCAACTTCGAAATCAAAGTCAACTTCGAGATCAAAGTCATTTTCGAGATCAAACTCAACTTCGAGATCAAAGTCAACTTCGAGTTCAAACTCAACTTCGACATCAAAGTCAACTTCGAGTTCAAACTCAACTTCGAGATCAAACTCAACTTCGAGATCAAAGTCAACTTCAAGTTCAAACTCAACTTCGAGTTCTGACTCAACTTCGAGTTCAAACTCAATTTCGAGATCAAAGTCAATGTGACTGCCGTCAGATGTTCACATGAAACGGAGGGTTTTGAACTGTTTCGACTCCATCGAATCAACTATCATTGATGGCTCAACAGCTCTTCACCATAATATGGTGTTACCGTTATGTAAAGTAGATCGATTGCAGCGTTGTCCCTACGAAAAACTGACTGAGTAAATAATGAAAATCAACTCAAATCAATCAAATGAGATCAAAATCAACTTCGAGATCAAACTCAACTTCGAGATCAAAGTCAACTTCGAGTTCAAAATCATCTTCAACATCAAATTCAACTTCGAGATCAAACTCAACTACGAGATCAAAGTCAACTTCGAGATCAAACTCAACTTCGAGATCGAACTCAACTTCGAGATCAAAGTCAACTTCGAGATCAAAGTCAACTTCGAGTTCAAACTCAACATTGAGATCAAATTCTTCTTCGAGTTCAAAGTCAACTTCGAGTTCAAACTCAACTTCGAGATCAAAGTCAACTTCGAGATCAAACTCAACTTCGAGTTCAAACTCATCTTCGAGATCAAACTCAACTTCGAGATAAAAATCAACTTCGAGTTCGAAGTCAACTTCGAGTTCAAAGTCAACTTCGAGTTCGAAGTAAACTTCGAGTTCAAAGTCAACTTCGAGATCAAACTCAACTTCGAGATCAAACTCAACTTCGAGTTCAAACTCATCTTCGACATCAAATTCAACTTCGAGATCAAACTCAACTTCGAGATCAAACACAACTTCGAGTTCAAACTCATCTTCGACATCAAATTCAAGTTCGAGATCAAAGTAAACTTGGAGATCAAAATCAACTTCGAGTTCAAAGTCAACTTCGAGATCGAACTCAACTCCGAGATCAAAGTAAACTTCGAGATCAAAATCAACTTCGAGATCAAAATCAACTTCGAGATCAAACTCAACTTCGAGATCAAAGTCAACTTCGAGTTCAAAGTCAACTTCGAGATCAAACTCAACTTCGAGTTCAAACTCAACTTCGAGATCAAATTCAACTTCGAGTTCAAAGTCAACTTCGAGTTCAAACTCAACTTCGAGATCAAAGTCAACTTCGAGTTCAAAGTCAACTTCGAGATCAAAATCAACTTCGAGTTCGAAGTCAACTTCGAGTTCAAAGTCAACTTCGAGTTCGAAGTCAACTTCGAGTTCGAAGTCAACTTCGAGTTCAAAAACAACTTCGAGATCAAACTCAACTTCGAGTTCAAACTCATCTTCGACATCAAATTTAACTTCGAGTTCAAAGTCAACTTCGACATCAAATTCAACTTCGAGTTCAAAGTCAACTTCGAGTTCAAACTCAACTTCGAGATCAAAGTCAACTTCGAGTTCAAAGTCAACTTCGAGATCAAAATCAACTTCGAGTTCGAAGTCAACTTCGAGTTCAAAGTCAACTTCGAGTTTGAAGTCAACTTCGAGTTCGAAGTCAACTTCGAGTTCAAAAACAACTTCGAGATCAAACTCAACTTCGAGTTCAAACTCATCTTCGACATCAAATTCAACTTCGAGTTCAAAGTCAACTTCGAGATCAAACTCAACTTCGAGTTCAAACTCAACTTCGACATCAAATTCAACTTCGAGTTCAAAGTCAACTTCGACATCAAATTCAACTTCGAGTTCAAAGTCAACTTCGAGTTCAAAGTCAACTTGCAGATCAAACTCAACTTCGAGATAAAAGTCAACTTCGAGTTCAAAGTCAACTTCGAGTTCAAACTCAACTTCGAGATCAAAGTCAACTTCGAGATCAAAGTCAACTTCGAGTTCAAACTCAACTTCGAGATCAAACTCAACTTCGAGTCCAAAGTCAACTTCGAGATCAAAATCAACTTCGAGTTCGAAGTCAACTTCGAGTTCAAAGTCAACTTCGAGTTCGAAGTCAACTTCGAGTTCAAAGTCAACTACGAGATCAAACTCAACTTCGAGATCAAACTCATCTTCGAGTTCAAAATCATCTTCGACATCAAATTCAACTTCGAGATCAAACTCAACTTCGAGATCAAAGTCAACTTCGAGTTCAAACTCATCTTCGACATCAAATTCAACTTCGAGATCAAACTCAACTTCGACATCAAATTCAACTTCGAGTTCAAAGTCAACTTCGAGATCAAACTCAACTTCGAGTTCAAAATCATCTTCGACATCAAATTCAACTTCGAGATCAAACTCAACTTTGAGATCAAAGTCAACTTCGAGATCAAAGTCAACTTCGAGATCAAAGTCAACTTCGAGATCAAACTCAACTTCGAGTTCAAAATCATCTTCGACATCAAACTCAACTTCGAAATCAAAGTCAACTTCGAAATCAAAGTCAACTTCGAGATCAAAGTCATTTTCGAGATCAAACTCAACTTCGAGATCAAAGTCAACTTCGAGTTCAAACTCAACTTCGACATCAAAGTCAACTTCGAGTTCAAACTCAACTTCGAGATCAAACTCAACTTCGAGATCAAAGTCAACTTCGAGTTCAAAGTCAACTTCGAGTTCAAACTCAACTTCGAGTTCAAAGTCAAATTTGAGATCAAAGTCAATATGACTGCCGTCAGATGTTCACATGAAACGGAGGGTTTTGAACTGTTTCGACTCCATCGATTCAACTATCATTGGTGGCTCAACAGCTCTTCACCATAATATGGTGTTACCGTTATGTAATGTAGATCGATTGCAGCTTTGTCCCTACGAAAAACTGACTGAGTAAAAAATGAAAATTTCATTTAATGTGAACGGAGAGGCTCCTTCAAGTGGTTTTATATTTTGGCGGTAATTTGTTCCCGCTCGGCGATGGTGGTTGGTTAATCAGCAACGAACCAGTGTTGCCATGAGTACGAGAATTGTTTTCGCTGTACGGTAAGAAAGGACTTCTACTTGATCTTGTAGAAGTTCTACAATGTTTGTAGAACTTTTACAAGATCTGTAGATAGTGGCCCCCCCCCTATATATAACTGGGTACTAATTGTGTGGAGAGGAGTGTCAGCGGCTCTCCTGAACCATAAACAATAGGCCAGACAATATAAGAAAATGGCAAACTTGTTTCTCATTAACTTCGGTTATCGGGCAAAAAGCCAACGCCTGGAACGGCGGTTTTCTTTACTTTTTTAACTTGTTTCTCATATTGTTTGTGCCTCAGTTGTTTGGCCTTTGAGTGGTGGCCGACTGACGGTACCCAGTTTCTATTCTGCTGCAGGGTTAAGGCGTCTGAGGTTAGGTCGGCGTCTGCTAAGTGAGCGGAAGGTGGCAGGTTCAATCCCTACCTGAGGATGAGTTCAATTCATGGATATGAGCATCGAAAATCAGACAGGGCCGTCCAGAGGGGGGGGCAGGGGGGGCAAAATCCCCGGGGCCCGGGGCCCAAGGGGGCCCGGGCCCGCCCGTGGGCCTTTTACGTACTAATATGCAAATTAGAAAAAATGCTTTTATTGACCGGGGGGGGGGCCCGGTCGAGTCTTTATCCCCGGGGCCCGGCTTGGCTCTGGACGGCCCTGAAATCAGATGAAGTTTCTGTGCGGCAAGTAGACGTTCGCCTTTACGAGATTTTAAGGTGGAGACTTACGAAAGTCACATTTCTTGGTCTGGCGAACCTGCAACCGACCCTTCTCGCCGAGGAGTCGCCATCTGTAGTAAAATCTAAAATGGCCGATGCCTTTCTCATCTTTCTGTTGACTTGTGCGTGATTTTCTCCAATCTTCCAAGTTGGATCAACTATTTCCAACTGAATTGCGGCATTTTTGTTATTTATAGGACTCTCTCAAGTGTGCGATTCGATTAGTACAGTAAGTAGCCAAGTAAACATGACGGTCACTTGATCCGAAGTCTTGAGATCGGAAAATTCGGTGTTCCTACCCGAAATCGATGTTGCAACACACGACGTATTATTTGTTTATGGCTCCCAGTTAAACAGAAGGACGTTTTTAATGTTTCACCGAGCTGCAGCATCTTGAAAAGTGAGTAGGTTTGTCGTCAGAGAAACCTAGAAGAATTTTTTATGCTCACTAAACATGGCCTATCCCTTCCATCTGAACCAGCGAAACCGTCTGGTCGATTCTCTAGAACGCCGTCGGTCTCTAATTAGGTAATTTGGATGGGAATGGGCCGAAGTTCTCGTACGTTTTTCGTACAAGCAAAGGCCAGTTTGTCCCAGGCAATGAAGAGTGCCAACCTCAGATAAGTAGGTATGTGCGATTATTATGATAACCTGAAGGTCATTCCAGAGAAAGAGACGGTTGAGTAGTGCGCGAATGATTTTTTCCAAGTGAGGAACGCTGATAGGTAAGAAAAGGTACCTGCTAACATTCATAGGTAAGGGCTACCCACTGACAGGTGCCCTTAGTAAGTAGGTATTTTCTTCGACATGCTGCCCTACTAGAGGAATGAGAGAGATTAAAATTTTTATAGGGAAATTTTAGAGAAACCCTAGTAAAATTTATGAATTTTGGACGTTCAGCTTAAATAATTATTGTAGGAGGTAATGATTAATGATTGTGCATGAGTATACTAGAATTATTCTAATTTTTCGAAACTTGTTTCTTGCCCCAGTGAAGTACACGCTGCTCTTCCGTTTTTTACGGTTGAGTATATTTATCGATTTTTTCATAAATCATTTTACCTGTTTTTAATTGAAGAAGAAATCAAAAGCGTAGAGGTCCCAGGTGCTGTCGGCTCTCCCCCGAGTCTTGATTTATTTAGATTAATCGTGTTGACCTGTTCTTGCTGTCCAGGGCAAGGTACACTCAAGAATAATCCCCTCTCTAAGACACACTTTAAATCACCATACGCTATCCGTACCGCTCGCTCTCCGTACCGCTCGCTCCCCATACCATAATTGCGGGCAAGGCAAGACATTTTTTCTGCAAGATTAACTTTCAAGTTTTTGTGCAAAATGACAGTGAAAATATTCATTACTTGATTAGCTGCTTATTTTTTGCGCAAAGTTCTTATTCCTAGCCAACTTCATAATATTGGTACCTAATGAGTTTTTCTAGAAATTTATTTGTCAAGTCAGATTGCCGTCTGACTTCAGTCCTATTAAAGTAAGTAAACAGTCCTAAGTAAGTAAATTTTACTGCAGCGGTAGGTAATCATCAAGAAATCATGGGTATCGTATTTTGGTATCCTACTGCTCGCTTACGCTACTGCGACTTTAGCGACGAACGCTGATGGTCTAACTTAGCAATCTGCCAAATCGGTATGCATCGAACTTGTTTGCAGATGTCTCGAGGTTGCTACAAGACGTATGGGCGTAAGCTAAACGGTCCCGGTGCCCACCCAAGCATCCAGTTCGACAAGTTGTTCTGCGAGAACAGCAATAAACCGACAGCTTCTAAATCGACGGGAACTGTTGGGAAATGGGGAATCACTTCGTTTACTTCAATCAGAAGTTCCAAATTTACAGTTGGTAAGCCAATATCAGTATTGAGTGTCGGTCAATTTTTTGCATTTCCCAAAACCAAGTTCACTGCTGTTGAGAAGACCGTAGTGTGATCAGTGATGTACATCTGAATCGCCTTTTTCTTATCGGATTTTCGCTCTCAGGTCTCGGATCGTGCAAGCGGCAGAGGGACAAAAAAGAAAGTTACAAGGCGGCACCCGCCGCTGCCATCACGCCTCCTCCTGAATCTCCTGCAGCTCCCAAGCCGAAAAAATTCTTCAAAAGTCGCATCACAATCAACGACGTCCCGGCCAAACCGTCTAAATCATTCCACGCACCAACCCGAAGCCCCCGTACGCCACAATCTCCGCCCTCTCCTCCACCGCCTCGCTCGTTCACCAAACAGGAAGTCAAACCCGTCTCAAACCGCCCTGTGAGGTAAATATCTTTCAGCTGGCTCCAATTAGGTCATTATACCAGTGTGTTCCTTCAGAGTTCGAGAGAACGAAAATTCAATCATTTCTGTTTACTTCCTATGTTTTAGACAAGCTTCACTAGCTGCTGCCAAGAAATTAGTCGATATACCGGACAATGAATTCGAAGAAGAGTACGACGAGGATCTTTACGCTGCTCAGTTGGCCAACGCGACTAGGGAAACCGTCCTGATGCACCCGATGACCGCTCATCCGCCAACGCCTCCCGAAATCGAATCGAACCTCGAATTTGACGAGCCGAAAGAGGAAAATGCCGACGCTCCTTCAAGTCCTCCGCACCCGCCAATAGTTCTGAGAATTTCCAAAGGTCACGCTCAGCTGGTGGGAGCGGACGATGAAGTTGTCCATGAGGAGAAAGAGAAGCACTCGAAGAAAGATCGAAGGCGGTCGCATGGGAGCGACTCCGGTGATGGGGTGTCCCCAAAACGGCATAAAAGTAAACATAGAAATCCTCCGCCGCTGTCTCCCCCACCGCAGACTCTGGCTCCTGAACATGAAGAGGTGGTGGAACAAGAGAAAATGGAAGTTGAAGAAGCCAATACTCAGGGCAATACTGATGCTCCAAGTCATACTGACATAGATAAACCAGAGGCTGTCAGCGAGACAGTAATGAGCTCCGTCATCACAAATTCCACAGGCTTGAAAATGAGCATTAGACAGTCGACCGTCACTGAAGACGACAGGATGAAGCTCTTGAGGGATCTGGAGGACGAAGAGAACCTTCAGGACGAGGTGGTCAAAGAAGAAGAATCGGATCACGAACAGCAGGTCGAACAAAAAGACGATCCTGTGCCGGAAGTCGATCTTCCCAAAGACTTGTCCGTTAGTGCACCCCCTGAAAACACCGACTGGGTATCCGCTGATTACGTACCCCCGCCGGAAATCAAAGAAGAAGAGATGGCTGCTGGGGCTAAAATCGAGCCGATCGTCCTGCGAAGGCCGTCAACAGGAAGCGGCGCTCCGAGGCCTCCTAAAAAAGGCAGTATTTTCAAATCTAGAGGCCCGGAAAAGCGAAAAGTCCGTTACATACACAATTGGTCCGACCAAAAGGATGATGGTTAGCGTTTATTTCGATCTGAATTCTGTATTAAAATTAGAGTGAGAATTTCGAGTGTAAGTTACGACTAACCTACCCTTTCTTTCCAGCTGCTCAAAAATCCAACAAACCTGCATCAACTTCCAAGGGATCGGCTTTTGACGAGACTGAGTTCGACGACGAATCGCTTACTAGAGTGACGCTTCGGGATGGGCAGAAGCAAACGGTAGAAGATTCCCAGGTGACGAGCATCACATGCAGCAAGAAGACTAAAGAGGTAATAGATCTTTGATCAGCCTTTAGTAAGCAGCAGTGATTAGTAGCAATTCTGGATTCTTAGTTAGGAAACCACCAAGTCGTAGCCGTCCACGAGCTTGGCTCTATTCTTAACGGATGACGTCATTCTCCGCATTGTTGCAGTTTTACACGGTGGTCAGGAATGTCAAGAAAGTTCACCAGCTGCAAGAGTCGGGCGAATTCCAGGAATTCAACGACGACGTCGAGTACATTTTGGATGCTTTGAAAGACAATAATCCCATCAGTACGAGGTATTATTTTCCGACAGATCTACGTTACTTTGTTGAAAGAACATTCCCAAACATGGTGAACTGCTAAATGCACTTCAGTTTTTCAGCCTTATAACCAGCGAAAAACTTATTTTCAGGTGCTTGTCAGCAATTACACTCGCGTCAAAATGCATGTCGCCAGAGTTCAGAATGCACGTCAGGGCTCACGGTACTGTCACAAAGTTCTTCAAAGCTTTGCACGACGCCACTAAAGATCAGGTGAGCGATTTAATCTGGACACGCTGTGCGACATTCTGTGCTAAATATGGGATCTGGGCTAAATTCACTTTCTGTTCGCAGCGCCTCGGCATGTGCACGGCCACAGTTATGTTCGTCTTGAGCCAAGACCGCCTGAATATGGACATCGATCGTGAGAGCTTGGAGCTGATGCTGAATCTGCTGGAGAGCGATGCGTCTCATTCGTCGGCTCTTGAGGGATGTGGACTTTCAGATGCCGAACTCGCCAAAACGAAGGATCGGGTTCGATCGCTCTGTCAGGAGATACAGGAGCAGGGACACGCCAAACACCTCAATCTCGACAACATCACCGTGAGTTGAAAAAATCATACCCATGTCCTCTCTTTGTTTATAAATGTTTTCCTCTCAAGTTCTTCAATCTTATTGTACACGGAGTATCAGCATTGGTGATCAGCAAGGTAGAAAACCTGAGAATGACTTTTTCTTTATTGTTGAATAAATTGACGCCAAAGTTGACTGGTACCTTGGCATAGTTGGACTTACCGTTATCTTTTTTCTCCACGTCTAATAACATAGTATTTGTGAATCGATGAATGACGTTCTTCTCTTTGAAGAAATAATACATTCCCTGAAATATTTCCTCGAGCCTAAATTCACTACGCAGGTTGGCCAACTTGCTATGGAAACGCTGCTGAGCCTGACTTGCAAAAGAGCCGGCGAATGGTTCAAGGAAGAGCTGAGAGATTTGGGCGGCCTCGAACACATAATCAAAACTATCGGGGAAACCTGCCGTCCGATAAATTCTTCCGTCGGAGAATGGACGCCGCAACTGCTCGACCGCCTCAAGAAAGCCGATCGTTGCCTCAAAGTTTTAGAAAATGTGAGTATCAGCATCGAGCGAATTGCTCTATTACGGCTTGACTTTTTACTAATTTTGTACAGCAACCAAAGCAAAAGTTTGAATCAAAACAAAAATGAGCAATAAACTGTATCCAACAAAAATTTCACATTTGAAAAATTGACAGTTTATCTTTTTCATCATGAATATTACACATTTCTTAGGAATGGAAAATTATGGAAAATGTTAGTATTCAAACTCGTTTTTTCCTATCCAGGTGACTCTTCAGAATGAAGAAAATAACAATTACTTATTGACGTACGGCGATGGCATTCTCGTCGACACTGTCGTCCGGGTGTTCCAAGTGTGCGATCAGCAGCTCGTTTATTATCCAACTTTAAATTCGAAGGACAAAGATTCGACCGGAGCTGTGATTAGAGAGTGTCTTATCGCAAATCTCAAAGTGCTCATCAATCTTACGCACGATTACGGGAACAAATGTGAGTTCTACAAAAATTATTTACGCATGGAAAATAATGGCGATTTTCCGTCTTGCATTAATTTAGAACAAAGATGTATTTGTTTGAAAATCCATATTTTGAGACGAAATCTCAAAATTGGTTGATAAGTTCAGAAGTCAGCTGAAAGCTGTCAAATTGCAGAGTTCAAAGTTGCACAAAGTTAAGAATTGATCCAAGACCAGGTTTCATCAGAGTTCAAAAATGACTCAATTTCAGTATTGATACGAGTTCTAAATTGGTCCAAGTTTAGAATTTATCCGAGTTTATAATTGGTCCCTAGTCAAAACTTGATCCGAGCTCAAAATTGATCGAAGTCCAGAGTTAATGATAGTTCAAAACCGATCCGAGTTAAGAATTGGTCTGGGTTCCGAATCGATGGGAGTCCAAAACTAATCCAAGTTCAGACTAATCAAGTTTGCCTGAAGTTAAGAGTTGACGGATATTCAAAATTAATCTGATTTCAGAATTAGTCAAATTTGGATTTTGCCTTTTTCAGCATTCGGGTCAACATTAGCTGGGAAGAAAGATGGCGTTATAGAAGCTAGTCTACACATTCTCATGGAAATTCCCAAATATGTACCTGAGGAACAGAAGTTCGACGTCACTGTTCTAGTGAGTATGATGTGATTTTATGGTCAGTGAATAAATTTAAAACATTGATGAGCTCATGCGCAGTGTGGTTTCCATCCGAGCTCCACAGATTCTGATTGTCAGACCTTGCTAACCTTATCCAGTTTTATTCATTTGGTAACTGTCTTCGATTTACAGGCTCTTATTCTGCTGATAAATTTGGTCGAACATAGCGAATCTAATAGGAAACTCCTCATATCGTCAAACGCCCCCTATCGCTGCGATGCCAAATACGACGGTAGGTTTGGAGATTTTCTAATTTTTTTTATTCACTATTGTTTTTGTTTAAGAAATAAAGTTGTTTCTCTCTTCAAGATTTTAGAGATTGTTTTGATTGGCTTGATAATTTTTTCTGCTGAATTTTCGAATAAAAATTGTATTTACGTCTCAAACTGAAATTGCCATTATAAATTTTTTCAAATCCACATTTTTCAATTTCGTGCTAGATGCAACAGCTGTGAGTGCGTTGGTTGGAATGTTCCTGCAACAAGAGGAATTGGCAAGGACCGAAGAACGTAAAACGGACGCCATTTTGGACGGCAAAGAAAAACCGCCGTCGGCTCCCGAACAGAAAAAGACCAACGAAGAGCACATGGAGGAAACGGTGCAGTTGTGTAAGTTTTTTGCAGAATTTTCAAAAACTTGAGACGTTTTTAGATTGGCAACGAAAAACGTTTTTTCGCAGTCAAATGTCGATTTGCCTTTTATAAGCGTGATAAATCCAAAAATGTTTGTGTCTCTGGAATTTTTCCTGGATCATGCGTGGGTGTTTTCCATTCTTTGAGTTCAATCGTAAGCAAACGTTGAAACAAGGTAATTTTTAAAAATTGCATTTTTTAACTCTAGTCCAATTTTTTAGTTTTTAATATTGATGTTAAAAAGCTGAAAATACCGTAAGATTATGGGAAATGTATTGGCCTTTCTTAGGTATACTTGTTTTTTTAATTTGTAAATTTGAGGGACTTTCGGCCATTTTTCTGAGACCAACTCAAAAACACGAAAGAATTTTTGAAGCGAAAAAACTGCACTTTCTCTTGGGCTCACGAACTTTATAGAAATAAAATCGTAGCGAATCTAACCAAAATTTTTTCTTGGGTTTCAGTGCTTCAAAAAGCGGGCCGACATATGGAGCACACTTTGATCGGAGCTTATATCGCGCTACTACTCGGATATCTCATTATTGACAACGAGGTATGTTCATACTCTGTTCATGTTTCTTCTCTATTTCTGGCCGAATTTATATTTTATTTCTGATTCTGAAATAATGAAAGAAACTCGAGATGCCGAATACTTGAAAATATTTGTACTGCAATGACATGTTTTCACCGTTTCCTTTACAGGAGTATGAGCTGTTTGTTCGTGAACACATGCCCAACAAGAACTACCGAATGCTACTTTCAGTTCTTCAGAAATTCTACAATTTTATGACGCTGACAGCCGCTGTAAGTTATGCATTTTTTAATGGATGTTATGGAAAGCTATTGGAATTTTTGTTTCAGGTAGGTATTTATTAGTGGTGTAGATCACCATCTAACATCTAATGTTGTATTTTTTGTAAATTTTTCCAGGCTGGAGCAGGAAGTAGCCGTGGCATAAAAGCGACCGAACGACTCATCAAACAGTTGACGGAGATCGATCAAGCGATTTGCGGCGAAGCGCCGCCGCCGGCTGTTCAAAATTCGTAACCAAATTGTGATGAACCGGTAGTCGATTCGTACGCGAATTGCCGATAGGGAACGATGCGCCAAGCGGGCTTTTCCTCTACTCGCAAACCTCGATTTTCTCGGCTCGGAATGAATTTTCGGTTTTCATGTAAATAATTCAGCGTGTACATAGAAACTTGAGTTTCGCGTAGGGGAAATCTCGTTAGCGTAGCAGAGGAATAGCGAAACTTGTTTCGTTCCTTTCGCACGCCGAAACTACTTTCCTTTCAGAGGCATAGATTACTTTCCGCTCACTTCCTTAGGGGTCGGTATCGTTTTGGAAGCACCACCATAAATATTTGTCGATTCTTCACAATTTCCGCACCCGGTAACGATGGTCCAGTTGTCGTGGCGATTCGCGGTCAATTCATTTCGTTGCGGCGCGCTTTTTATTGAGTGAGAATACACCTCGTATGCTGAGGGCCCAGTGTATTATAGTAATTTATTCCGTTTTAGGCTCGCTGTTATTTTTATATGTTTGTATTGATACACGATACTTCGTTGTGAGATTCGTATGTACATTTGTTCGATTCGCAGCGCTGCTGTACATTGCTGTCCAACGGAATTCGTAATGATCCAGAAAAATGTGTCCTGTCTGGAAAAGATGCATTTTAAAGTGAATAAAGTAAATTTGACTCCAAAATTGAACAAATGTTTTTGTTGAAGTTTCATTCAGTGCTTTTCAAGTTGATAGACTCATCTGTTGCCTATAGTCGTGGCTGGTTTTAATCGAACGGCTCGTAATTCAACGATTTCTTCCCAAAAAGTGGGTAATTGAAAGAACCTACATCTTGATTTGGGGAGCTTGAGTTTACATTGGGAGTCATAACGGTGGAACTTTGACGTTTCGAAAAACAATTACCGTAATGAACTGTCGAAACTTGCGGGGTCTCTACGTCTTCCGGAAGGCGTTTTGCCATCGACTAGAATTGCCCAAGCTCGTCAAATATTCCGAAACACCAAATTAGGTCGCCAGAGCACAATAGTTTCCGGCCAATCTCATTCCTATTGGAAGAGTACGGCATTTTTGTTAAAATATTTTTGTTTCCCCGGGTTTTTCAATAGAAAAAGATTTTGCCGATCGTAAAGAAATTTTCCGTTTATAACCTTATGAATTGAAACTATCAATTGGTAGAAGTAGAAAGCAAATAATCTAGGCGGTATGGAGAGAAATATGATATAACCTTAAAAAAAGACGGATTTTTTTGAAAAATTGCATAAAAATTATTCAAAATCCACACAGGGAGTTTCAGCCTGCTTAAGCCCGTATCACACGTCAGACCGTTCTCCTCCCCATCCCACAGACCGTCTGGACAGACCGATTCTTTGGTAATTTTTACGTGCAAATTCATTGAAAAATTTTCTTAGAAATAAGGTTCCATAGATGAATAATAACAAACATTGATGCAGGTGCGCCAAAGTGAACATATCCAAAGGAACAGCCAATCAGAGAATAGGGTCTGTGTGCCTGTCCGTGGGATGGGGAGGAGATCGGTCTGACGTGTGATACGGGCTTTAGCAAAAATTCTAGTGCGGACGGTGACGTCGTTCATATGACACAACAAGCCAATCCAGCAAAAGAAAAGAGCATAATATGTGATATTATCACATTGGAACTTTCATCTGTTGCTCAACGGATTTCCTTGATTAAGTTCATTTGTAACTTCAGGGCCTAAATCAACAATAGTGCAATCGACAAACTGGCAACAAGCTATGGACAATGAACAAACCAAATTTAACGAAGCCCTGAGATTATAAATTAATCGAAAGCTCAGCAATTCTATTTCTGGTTGACCCTTACTTTGATCAGCTGACAACTGTTGTCAGTGGTAGGGGAAGATGGGGTAAGATGACGAGGTGGGTAAGATGACGAATTGTGATTTTCTCCTGATTGAAAATAGTTAGAGACACCGTTCCAGCGTCACCAGTGACCTATAGTGGTCCTACTCGTAAGTCAACGGCGGACATTCGCGCCCCCGTCTCGAAACATGGTAGTTACAACAAAGTTCGATTTCGAAGATGTGTGATGTAACTTTTGCTCCACTTTTCCTAAGCGACTACGATTTTTTGGTAAGTCATTTGAATTTCACGTTTCAATATTCCAAATCTACAATTCGTAAGCTACAATTTCACTGGAAAATGAAGTCGTTTGCTTTGAAGCTGCATGTTGATGCACCAGTTTCAAAAAAATATGGTGGGCTGGGGTAAGATGACGAATTTCTGTGTGGGTAAGATGACGAAAGGTTTGGGGTATCGTCATCTTACCCCCACATTACTTTTCGATTGTGAATTATGTATCTAATCACAATTTTACACCATTCTAAACACACTGTTTCTCTTAATAATTAATTGTCTTGCAGGGATCGATTGAAAACCGATAATGGTTGGAACGAGAAGAAGCCGCTCATCAGCAGTGGAAATGTGACTTCTGCGCCCCTAATTGAAGATTTTATAGTTCTACTTCGTCTAAATTTCTGTTTTGAGTAAAGTTTGTATGATTTCCGTTCAAATTTTTGTCAATTTGCCATCTTAAACCCCCATTCGTCATCTTACCCCGGGCCATTCGTCATCTTACCCACAACGTGGGGTAAGATGGCGAAATTTACATTTTTCCGAAAATTTATTTTTTTGACATCTTTCAGTTGAATGTAAAATTTGAAAAAAATGTATGTTGTACTCGGGTAATCACTAAAACGAATAGTTCCATTTACAACTCGCCTGGCTACTCACAGAGCCTAGAAAAAATCTTGGAAGCTTAGGTTCGCCATCTTACCCCCACTTCCCCTACACTAAAATTAAAGGTTTGTTATCAGTGCGCCATCTGCCAGTTCTCCCATTCACAATCATGATCATGAATGAGATCAAGTAGATCGAAGGAGGAATTTATATTGGAAAGATCGTAACCGGCTGAATTGGGCGCAGCTCGAATCGGTCCCACTGTAAAATGCCCAAATCGGTCCAGCATACCTATTCGGTCCTACGAGGAAAAATGGCATTCGCCGCTGTTATTTTCATTTCGTTTGTATCTTAGTAGGTATTGATAATTGTAAATTATATTGTATATCACGATCAAGTTCCTCTTCAACAATCCATACCGCCATTTTTTTTATCGCTGGAATTAAGCTCCCGCCAGTAGTTTTACCATCAATTATTCTCAGAAATCTTTTATTTTCAACTTAATTTTACAAAACTAGGAAGTCCAATTTGACGTCCCGAGGTACTCATATGAACCCGTTTTTTCAGCTCTAGTTCATTATCAAATTTCTTTCCGAGCGTAATATGCTGGAATAAAGTTCAGAGATCATGATCCAGTCTGGGACCAATATCATAACTTGGGTACCGATGAGTACAAACGACTATTCCACATTTACCTACTCGATCGGACCGAGTTGAATCACTACCTAATAGCGCCTCCAGTGGACCTAATAATGTTCCAGGATCATGATCATGTTGCTACACTCCTGATTGTATGATAGCCATCGTCAGCAAATGTCAGTTCTCGTCGCGTCCGATTCCGCACCCATGACCTTGTTACCTCGAATTAAGCAGTAGACACGATTCTGTAAATTTCTTCACGTGATAACCTCTGTATAAGCTGTTTTGTCGAATGCCCCATCTGGGAGGGTAATGTTAAACATGTTCGGCTTTGCCCGAGGTCAGAGCTGGCCACAACTCGAGCAAATATCGATTCTTTAAAAATAAAAAGTAAAATTCTTACTATTTAATAGTGACTCAGGAATTTTGAGACGCTGAAGGACGTAGCTAATTCTAGTATTTGAAGTATCGAGTACGCTTAGAAGTATTAATTCATCTCGTGTAGTATTGAACGACTTGGAAGTATGGAGTAAGTATTGGCGTCGTGAAGCATATTAGCTTGCATTCAACGCGTTCCGAATATAAAACCCCACAGAATCACAATTCGTGTACAATATGTGTAACAGATCTTTTTTATATGAGCTGTGTACAAATCATACTTCCTGTAAATATTTATGCCATTCAGCACATGAAGCAATATATTTTTATTCTATAACGGAATTAAATCGTCGGAAAATTGTGTGGAATTTGTTCATTTCAACCTTAATACCTATTTTCAGATTTTGGATTTCATTATATGGATGAAAGACTGTGTAAAATTTACACCTCCATATTTAATATGGACGTAACACGCAGACATTGACAAAACCGATGCTATTTTTGTTTAGAATCGAGATAAGGTTCAAAATGGGATTTTATTAGAACGTTTCGTCTGAACCTCTGACCTGATATTCACTTTTCGGATTAAATATGGCAGTAAAAAGGAAAGGTGCAAGTGAAATAATATCTCCTGTATCCACCCACGCAGCCTTATCACATTCAAGGTTAAATCCATTCCAATCGTAAATTAATAGGTCAGTCTTGCTCAGTCTCAACTTGGCTCAAGTGAGGAAGTGTCCTATTCGGTCTGTAAAGGAGTCCCATCTTCTCTCAGTTGATCGTTACCGCGGCTTGTATTGTGGCAGTCGGTCAAAATTTTTTTTTTTTATCGGGTTAGCTACAAAAAATGGGTTCAACCCACGACTACTCTCCACCCAGGATTTAGTAGATTGTATGCAAATAATAATATGGTGCGTGAAGACGGTTTTCTGAGAGTGCAAATTGAGGAGTCAAATCTTCGCTTGAATATTCTATCTTGAATAATTTTATTATTTAAACACCAGACCTGTGTTTTTCGTTGAAGAAATTTGTGATCACTATTAAATTTGAACTAGATGATCAGGGAATGGAGTTTGGCTACATTTTCTATCGAGAGCCCCCGAACTCAATTCCCATTTTCGTACTAAATTTGAAACGGCTAAAACCTTGTACTAAATGATTCATAAAAATGACGGAAAATTCATAACTGAGAACAAGAGATCTAATCGAAAGTGGGCCTAAAGTCAATTTTTAACCTGGCCAAAGTATTTTCCGCAATTCGATCATTTTTTATCCTTCCGCTAGGTAGTCGAGGAAATGTTTTTCTGTGCAGTCTGATGAATGATGTAGATTCTTTAATTTGTATTTGAATTTTAAGCTTTTTCTTCAGTCCAATCACGATAATTTTTATTCTGCGATTCTGTTCATTCCCCATAAAAGAATGACTGTCATTTTTCAACTCCCTAAGCAGCGGATTTTATATGCCTCTTCGTTGCCATTCGTAGGGTGTTACTCGAGAAGAAGCAACTCTGATCGACATAACCAACTCCGATGATGGAAATTCCAGCAATATTGGCGTTCCTGTCCAAGGAAAGTGCGTATTTCATTGATTTCTACGACCAAAAGTAGACATTTCAATAACTATGAATATGATTCTATCAGGTATCGTTTTGGAAGAGCAGCTCCCACTCTCTCTGTTATAGAGACTTTTTCACTCGTTCGGAAGTTAAATAATATTGATTTTACCTCAAACTTCGACTGACGTTATGAGCCTTTTCAATCAATTCAGACATTTTACGGCAAATCCATAATTTTTACTTTTAATCCTATGCGTGAAGATCGCCTTTCTTTCGAATAAATTGAATAAGCTTTTATTTATTTATTGAGAATTTATTTATTATTTTTATATTTTTTAATTAAGTTTTTATTATTGCTCATCTTTCTTTTTTGTTTTGACAGTATCCTGAGCCAGTTCAAGGTGACCGCGATACGCTTTTACTTGAAAATTTTAAGCAGTAATATTGGGCCTAGATTTTACTGATTTCCCTAATTGACCCTATTCAGGGCTTTAAGGTGTCCATTCACTATCCAATTGCTTACCGTTGGAATGGGGAAAACCAATATATTGGTCGGTATTAGGGAGGTACGTGGCAATCCAAAGAAAAGGCCAATGAAATTTATTGGATTCAATGGCAACCCCATATTGCCCAATCACAGCAATCGGATAGTGAGACCATTTCTGCGGGATTTTCCAGCCAGTGCGTATGCGCGTTAGAAAAAACAAAAAACAAGTCCGCGCATGCCCTTCCAGTCACCAGCTCGGAACAGGCAAAAGGCAACCTAGTTGGAAAATCCCGTTTCCACAAACTTTCTTCCAGGGAAAGTTCTACCCTTTACTTCCAAAATAATCAAACTCTTTCATCTCGGCTCTGAGGTGCCTTTAGTAACTGTATCTAATTTTCTAATATGGTTACAAGATTGTAGTGGTTACTTGATTCGGTTGGTTTCATTACAATCGCACAGGGCTCGAAGAAGATTGCAGATGACCATAAGATTGATTTTCTCCTCGATTTTGCTCTTTCTATTGGTAGCTGCGTTCGTCAAGGGAATCCCAATATTTGACAATCACCTGGAAGAAGGGGGCGAGATACTCGTTTCAAGGACCGGTACGAACTCTGAACAAAGGCTAATGAATATTATTTATAGTTTTTAATTAAAATATTTTGTAATTTCCCATTTATCTATATTGAATATTATAACTAAAATCACGATCAGGTATATTTCCGTATACTCAGGAATGGTATACTTAATAAGCTAACAATTAGGTAGGTACTTGAATTTTTTCATTCGGAAAGAGACCTAAATTTCTTTGGAAATTTATATAGGTACCTACCTGTTGGTTTTATTTATCAGAGAGATTCGATTCAGTTACAAGAAAATCCAAAATCCAGATTTTGTTCAAAATCCAAAGCGCATCATTTTGGCCCAACTTTCCAATTTCAGTTCCCTCGGCCGATTTCGAGGCCTTTGAAAATCCGAAGCCTATCAATGTATTCGACGACTTCAAGACTGAGTGTTTTCCACCCCGAGCTCAATATTACGTGGCCAGGAATCGGAGAGATCTGGAAGATAGAGAAACACGGCTGGTACCTTCGAATTTCGATAAAACCCATTTTGATATATATCCAGCGGCCTCCCCACCTTCGCAATAACCAATTACAGGGGGATAACTATTTCAGAAAGATCTCAACTTGACCGAAACTTTGATCTGGGCTGACGCCAAAACGCCGTCAAGATTTTCCGATACGGCAAGATCACGCCAAATCAACGCGATAAATAGCTACTTACGAAATGGGACGAATATGCGGGACATTATTGAAGACCAGGTAGGGCAATTCTGGTTACCATATTTTTACTTCCATATTTACAGAGTAAATGGAAGTATTGTGATCGTCCTAAAATCGAGAATCGGAACGGAGCTTCAGAAAAAACTTTTTCTTATACACATTTACTCAGAATCACTTCCTGAACAAGTGTCTGTGTGTCCGTGTGTCCGTTAGTCCGTTAGTCCGTTAGTCCGTTAGTCCGTCTGTCCGTCTGTCCGTCTGTGGTCATTTACAAAAATGGCCATAACTCCCTCATTTCTTAACCTTTTTTCAAATTTCTTGAACTGAAATGTTTGTCTCGGCAAGACCTAACACCCTGTTTAATCGGAATTCGGATAACGCACAGTACTTCCGATATATTTGCATTTTTAGTGTTTTCTATTTTATTTTTTTCCGGCCACAAAAATGAACCGATTTGAGCGTTCTTGGTCTTAAAATCTTTCTTTTACCTTGCAGAATATGTGGATATTTTTTATGTACCGAAAAACTGGCGTTTTTCTATTTTGGTCGAATTTTGAAATTTGAATACTGAATTTTTCGATATTTTTGGCCTAAACACCCTTAAAAGCAGTCAAAATATGATCAAATTGTGTCACAATTTTACGTTCAAAATATGGAAGTATTGTGTGTTATCTACGCACCACTGGTTTTCTTTTCCTCTTCTACAAAACAGGTCAAAAATGATGATTCTGGGGTCTATTTCCTCATGTAGGTTGATGTGAATCAGGAGTCTCCTTCTGAGAAGGATGTAGAAACCCACAACTCAGACTCGGATGACGCCAGGTAAGTTGCGGAAATCCATGCCGATCTAGTTCTAGAAATTATGAATTGAGAGATTTGCAATCAATTTACCTTTAGTGGTGGGTACTCTACTTTCCATAACACAAGGGCAGGTTGATGCTTTAGTAACATGTGTCATTGATTCAAAAATACCTCGATCTAATTGGGAATACACCGAGTGTCCATCAAGTGAGAAATACTCCTTTAACAGGGAAAGGCAGTTGAAAAATATTTTGGAACATGCGCTCAACTGGTCGCCATGGGAGAAACCCGATGATCCGGAGGACGGAGGGGAGCAGGAAGATGACAAATCCGAAAAAGACACTGTTATATTTGAAGAGATCAATCCGGATCAAGGACCGGCTATTCAGCATGCCTTCTGGAAAGGCGAAGGCAACGAGGCCATGATACGTCGAGATCAGGGTGCGTACCTACCATCAGATGGTACAGAATGACAGATTCTGTGTCATTCGACCTTTTTTGGGAATTGCAAGAGAACCTTCACGCAATACTGATTTCAGGAATTTTGATGAAGCAATACATGGACAGCTCAGTTGATCCTTGCAAAGACTTCTATCAGTTCGCTTGTGGTAGATGGACTAAGCTGAATCCGATACCGAAAGATAAAGGAGCATATGACACGTTTGAAATGCTAAGAGAATCGTTGGATTCAATATTGAAAGAGCTGCTTGAGGAACCGGCAAGCCAACGAGAGCCGGAAGCTTACGTAAAAGCGAAGGATCTTTACAAATCGTGCGTCAACTATGGTAAGAGATGCGTATTTTCTATTTAATTTAAGAGGGCGAGAATAAGACATGAGAAAGGCCTGGATAAGCCTGTCAGATGGTAATCTCAGCAAACCCCTCCACACCTTATCAGTTAACCGACCAGCGAGTGCTTGCGAGTGAATCAGCCTTTGGTCTCTGGGTGAATTGTGTGAGCAGGCATGGCGTACCTACTAATCCAGGACCAGTGGCAAGGAACGCCAAGAAAATGCCCCACGTGGCTTGCTGTCATTGGGAACTAGTCCTAGAGTATTCTGGGACTGCCTGTCTGAACAGACCCTGTTATTGCATGTTTGTTGCTCTGCGATTTTGGTCAGGGGTTCTGCTGACCAAAGTGTACCACATAGTATGGGGCCCTCCAGGCTGGGAGTTCCTGGTGTGTTGCCAGGGGAACTTGTCAAAATCGCAGGTGTTCATCAATCGTCAACCTCCACGTCCATTATTTTCCTGATCCTCGCAATTGAAGTTCTTTGTTGGCCAGTGCGTATGGCCAGGCACCTCTAAACTCACAAAATCCACCGTTCGGTTCCAGACGTCTTGGAGCAGAGAGGATCCAAGCCGCTGTTGGCTCTTCTTGAAAAATTAGGAGGGTGGCCTTTGCTGGATCCGGAATGGGACAGATCGACGTTCGATTGGCTCTGGCTCATGGCGCAACTGAGGCTTTTTAATAATGACATTCTCGTCTCTGAGTGGGTCGGACCTGACATAAAGAATTCCGATCTTTACGTCATCCATGTACGATGTGGCTCATCTTATTACAACCTATGCATTCCCCTACACCTTCCGCTTCAGACTCCAAACGTGTTTAATTGTTATAGCTAGATCAAACCAGTTTAGGCTTACCTACGAGGGACTATTACCTTCAACCTTCGAACCTGCAGTACCTCGAAGCTTACAAGAATTACCTGGCCAAAGTGGCCACATTGCTCGGAGCTCCAGCAAGCAATGCTACAGTGGCGGCCGAAGAAGTGATCCAATTCGAAGTTGCTCTTGCTAAGGTTATAAAATAAAATTTACAATATATGCCGCTGTTCTTCAGATAATTCTACTGTTTCTACGAACCAATCGATTCCAGATTACGTCGGCCCCTGACGAGCGGAGAAACGTCAGCGAACTCTACCAACGAATGACGGTGGCAGAGTTGAGATCGTACATTCCTCAAGTTAACTGGCAAAGGTATCTGTCTATAGTCTTGGGCAGACCGTGCAATGCGTCGGAAAGCGTCGTTGTCTTCGCTCTCAGATATTTAGAAGATCTTGTTTCTCTTTTGGGCAAGACCGAACCGAAGTAAGTTCAAACTTGATGACGAATCTTGCTGATTCATCTATCGAACAAAATTGTATTAATCCTTCTCCTATCTGGTTCAACTCTGAATCCAAAGGGTAGCACATTCGATTGCGAAATTTCATTTTTTACCTCGATGCCCTTGGTGTTTACAGAAAAAACATTTCCCTTCCAAATTACTATTTCTACCATTTTTCCTGATTAATTTAAGAACAATATCGAACTACCTGCTTTGGCGGTTTGTGAGGCATCGCGTGAACAATTTGGACGACCGATTCCAAGAGGCGAAGCAGAAATTCTATTATATTCTATTCGGAAGAGAAGAATCTCCGCCTCGATGGAAGAATTGCATTGCCCAAGTTAACGGCAATATGGGAATGGCTGTTGGCGCGATGTTTGTCCGGAAATACTTCGATGAATTCAGTAAAAATGATGTGAGTGCCGATGTCTGTCAATGTTGAAAAATTCGTAACATCAATTAAAAAAAAAACGCATATTGTTACTCAGGGCGGACCAGGCAAAAAACGACAAAGGTTCTTCCAAATCAAATTTTCCGTTATAGTTTCGAAATTTTCTGCAATTCTACTTCTACTCTGTACCAATTTTAGACGCTCATAATGACTCGAGAGATCCAGCAGTCGTTCAGAGAAATTCTCGAGGAAACATCTTGGATCGATAAAGAGACCAAAAGGCTGGCGAAGGATAAAGTTGACGCCATGGCGCTGAGGATCGGTTATCCAGATTCCATTCTGGATAAAAAGGAACTCGACGAGAGGTACAAAGATGTATGTAGACAATAAGTTATTCGATACAGTTGGCCAAATATGCAATAGGTATAAATAGGATATATGTTATATGTATTATAATAGGACTATAGGATAAAATTATATCTGCGTTTATTTATTGTACATTTAGTGTGCCAATCAGCCCTATGGACAAAAGCAAAAGAGCTCAGAATGGAATAGTTTACTATACCGTCATATTTTAGCGGTTTCTTCGGAGAGGTATCTCTAACATGAATTAATTTCACGTATACTAGATCAGAAAAATTGTTTTTTCTTTCAGGTGAAAATCGACTCGAATCTATATTTCGAAAACACTCTAAACATCCTTCGTCATTTGACACGAATGGAGCAAAGCCATCTCGGAACCCCAGTGAATAAATCAATATGGAACACAGCACCTGCTGTTGTCAATGCTTACTATTCTCGGAATAAAAATCAAATTAGTACGTTCTTGAAAATTTCCATTCAATGGAAAACTTGTCTTAATATAAAATGTTATTGGCACCTATCAATGTAATATAAATCTTCCCCTTCCTGATATTGATGGGAACCCAAAAACAGGAACCAATGAATGATTGATTAAATAAATAATCCTTTTTCTGATTGGTCGATTTTCAGTGTTCCCCGCAGGAATACTCCAACCTCCGTTTTACCACCGATATTTTCCAAAAAGCCTCAACTACGGCGGAATCGGGGTGGTGATCGGCCATGAGATCACTCACGGGTTCGACGATAAGGGCCGACTGTTCGACAGAAATGGCAATCTGCACAGGTGGTGGCGAGAGGAGGCTGTTAATCAATTTCACGACAGGGCGCAGTGCATCATTGGTAAGTCGGACTGGCTCTTTGCTTATTCATGGTATTGTAATAATATTATGGCATTTATTATGGCAATGCATAAAGTCCAGCGTCCAGGTAAGCCTCTGAAGCTTTCAATTATAATTCATTGTTCCTACCATACTTTGTTATTAATAGCCACCTTATTCGGGTTTTTGTTAGTTTTCAAATCAATTTATTCATTTTTTGTTTCTTTGTGTTTTTTAATTTTTTTTTTTTGTATATTTCATTCCAAACGTTTTGCATTTGATAAATACCTATTTTAGATCAGTATGGAAAATACGTTGTCGACGAAGTTGGAATACAAATCGACGGGACCAATACTCAAGGGGAAAACATTGCTGACAATGGAGGAATCAAACAAGCATTCCGTGTAAGAAATTTAAATATAAGAAACGGCTAAAAAACATTTTTTCTTTCAAAACCATTCTTGATTAGCTGTATGTTTGACCCGCATATTTTACCAAGTGAAAAAACTCCGTTTTCGACATCATTTTGACCCGTCGAAAAATTTTCCTACCTTCCTGATTTTTTCAATACCCGATTTCAAGCTCTGCGGTTACAACCAACTCATTGTCGAGCCCCTGTGCCATTACAATCTACGTTGTGAGTGAATTCTCCCAAAAATTGGCATTCACCAAAAAACTGATTGAGATTTCATAGATTCAGCATCGCATTTTTAAAATAATTGTTTTTTGCGCTTAAAAATTAAATTTATTTCCTTTTTTCTGTATTTGACGACGTGATTTATCTTTACATGAAGGCCTACCAGAAATGGCTGTCCTTACCTGGAAAAAAGGACGAGACTCTTCCCGGCTTGAATTACACGGGTACGCAGTTGTTCTTCCTGAATTTCGCCCAGGTCTGGTGTGGCGAGACCCGGCCGGCTGCGTCGAGGAACAAGTTGAAAACGGCCGTACATTCTCCAGGAAAATTCAGGTGAGTTATATCGCTAAAATAACTCACAAACGAAAATCTGTACGAAAAAAGGTACCTACTAATTTCATTAGACCTTCAACGTCAATTAGGACAACGCGTACTTCTTTTTATGTATTTTAGAGATTGAAATTTCAAGATTTCTCAAATCCTCAGTTTTCAGACTTTAAAAAACTAGTTGGACTTGAATTCATTAAAAACTATCAAATTTTTAACTTAATAGGGAGTAAAACTTTTTTTAAGTTTTTTTGTGAAAATTTAATTTTTTTTACTCGTTGAAATTTCAAGGTTTTTCTAGTTGACAGCTTCTATGTAATAAAATAGTCTGCCTTCAGTAAAAATTAGCACCTACCATTTATTAATTTCCTCAATTTGACTTCCAGAGTGATCGGAACTCTTTCGAACAGCGTCGAGTTCGCGAAAGTCTTCAACTGCCCGTTGGGCTCGCCAATGAACCCCGCGAAGAAATGCACTGTGTGGTAAAAGTCCATAAAAGAGCGACTATTCAATTTAGCGCGTCGAAATTGTGAATCTCGAGCCAATATTGTTCTCGAATCCGCTGAGCGATAATAGAAGCGCAATAAAAAATAATTCGAGAAATTAACCAGTTATTTCAATTAAGTATTCACGTTGCCTCTTCTGTAAGCATATCCCAAATACGCTGTACCGGGGTTAGCCCAAATTTCGAATAGGTAGTTGCTAGCTCGGAAATAGTTTGAAGTTCTGTGCCTACCTGGATGGCTGACAGCTGTTGGGATCCTGTCGCCCCTAGCTTAAGGTTCGAAGCCGGCGGAGTGTGGAAGGGGCTCAGGAGCCGGAACCGAAACCATCGCAACGGCTTCGACTTCAGTCTCACCGCGCTTGTGCATGTGTGTGGATTGTCCGAAAAACTTGCGCGTCTTCGAAACGTTGACTGCTCGCTACGTCTATCGTATTTGCAACTAATCTAAGGTGAGTTTTCTTAAATCGCAATTTACTTCCTTTTTGTCTAATTAATAAAAAAATGAGCTGGGCAGTTACCAAATGTAGCTGCATGGTTTGGCATTTTATTCATGGTGAGGTCAATATATAAAGTAGGTACCGTTTATGGTATGATCTACTGTACGTTTATTATATTGCATAGTCATATGAACGGAGGTACAATGAGTTATACTGGAAAAACCCCAAGAAGACGATTTCAAGACTTTTCAATAAAAGTTTTTGGTCTAGGAAAGGAAAAAAATTGGAAAAGACTAAGTGCTCATACCGAGAAAGCACTGCGTGCCATCAAAGTTTTAGTTGAACTAGAATTGTGTCGTGTAGTTGCAAACCCGGCCATCTCCAAAATGCAAAATTTTTCAAAAAAGGCGATTTTTTGTCACGCTGAACTAGATAGACCCTAAAACCATTCTTTTTGCCTTCAAGGGCACATAAGGGCTGAGTGTTTGAAAACATATTCTTGAATGGCTTGGGCATGTGAAGGGGGGGAGTTATTCACAATCTTATCTTGGATTTGGCCGTTTTTGAAACTCATTCTGGAGTTGGCCGTTTTTGCAGCAAAATCAAACTGAGGTTTTGCTGAATTGGATGTTTCAAAAACGGCCAAATCCAAGATAATCCAAGAATATGTTTTCAAACACTCAGCCCTAATGTGACCTAATGTGGCAAAAATAATGTTTTTACAGTCTATCTAGTTCAGCGTGGCAAAAAATCACCTTTTTTGAAAAATTTTGCATTTTGGAGATGGCCGGGTTTGCAACTACAAGACACAATTCTGCAACTCTCACGGGTTTGGAGATGGCCGGCTATGAAACTCATGAAAAAGTGGATTTGGCCGTTTCTGCAGCACATCATGATTTTCAAACGCTTGTCCAACAGGGATTCGGCTAGTTTTAACATGGTTTCTTAGTTCCGATCCATGGATCATGTGTATTAAGACTCAGGAAGCAGAAAAAACGCATTTCCGAAAATTAAGGAGTTGGCCGGTTTTGCAACTACTCGACACAATCAAAGTTATGATCTTGCTTGGACAAACATTTTTCTTTGAAAAAGTTATGAGCTAGTTTGATTTTTCGCAAAAACTAAAAGTTATTTTGTAAGAAGTTTGCAATTTGATCATGATTAATGTATATATTGACGGTTTTAGTGCATACGTGCGTATACCATTTCATTCTGTTGGTTTACATGAGTGAACTACCCCGACTGAACTACCCTGAACCATCCCTCTGGGTTGCGGCTCTCACGAACAAAGCCGAATAATTGCTACTATGGGCTAAATTTCTTTTTTAACTTCTGATTTATTACAACTTTAAATTCTTGCTATAAGAGGAGAAACTTATCGACAATACACATATGTTGGAGAAAATCCCAAAACGGAGTCGAGGCATTCCTCATCGCCGGCCGAATCCATGGCACAAGGAATAAAATTGCGCACCCGAAACCGTTTATTTATCATACAACACGGTAACTACGAACGAGGAACTGACGTTATTCCATAAATTCACCCGTCTTCAGTGTTTAGTGGCGTTCCTGGAAAACAACTCCCGCCACCCATAAACAAAAACTCCCGCGCCGCATTTATGACTTCCTCTTCTTCTAATGTCTGCCATCCCGAAGACATCTCCCACACATATTTGAAACAAATTCAATTATATCGGGATCAATTCTGCTGCTGTGTCAAATATTCACTTTTATTTATCATAGGACACGGTAACTCGTACGAGGAACGACGTTATTCCATGAATTCATGTATTTCAGTGTTTAGTGGTAAATAATATCTACTGAAGTAAGAATCTGATACAAAGACTTGCCACCTATTTATGATTCCAATACAAATGAATCATCACCCCAATTAGGTATTCTTCTTTTTATCCCATTGATGCGCGGTGGATTGGGGAGAATGCTTTCATCATTCAATCAACACGGATGAGTTTGGTCCCATCCGCTGCTGATCTTCAGCTTGCTGGATCGAACAGGTGTGTACAACCACAATGGGAATTACTGGCGCTCGAGCTGATAACATTACTGTATGCTAGGAGGTAACGAGAGGCGTAGAAAGTCGATGAAAAGGATGCGGATTGCCGCATCTTCCATTGTACTGAGGGCAGTGGGTTAACAATGATTACAGTCTAGCCTAGTGCTTCACTTATCTAGTTCAATTTTCGAAAAAAACTTGCACACACGTTACTCAACGCATAATTCCGGACGCATAAACGTCTGTACCTATTTCGAGCTTTGGCTAAAAAGGAGAAGGAGAACAGAAAATGGAAATAAATTACAAGATGCTTAGAACATGTTGAAAGACAAAATTATAAGGACTCATCACCACAGCTTTCCTTCTTCCTGATGTTTTTTGGGTTATTTTCAAAGTGAGATCCATTGACCGAATTTGACGTTCTTGGATCTCAGATAAAAGTTATTCAATGGAATAGGTATGATTTTATTTCGATGGGTTAAAGCTGCAAACCCATAGTTTCTAAGCTATTGCATGGTATTGAACGTTTACACTCCCCCACATCGGGCCATATCAACCCAGTAAGAATGGAAAAAGTCAAACCTCGGAAAAATAATGTATCCGGGCCTGGATAAAAAATATACTCAAATTTTTGTGCCCGACCGCCATTCATATACCACCTATCTTCTTATCATACCTATGCATTGGGTTCTGTACCAGGAAGGATACGAGCAACTCTGGCCCAAAAAATTATTCTGCGGTTTTCCCAAGTTGAACTCAAAGATTAAACACATCTGATGACGCCGGTTCCCGAATGCTTTAATCCCATCTGTCAGAACTAACTGTTCGATTTGTGACTGGATAGAAGAAAATACGTGCGGGCGCCCGGCTATTTACATAAAGCTCCATTGCCCCCAGGAAGGCACTACGGTGGTTGGTCACACCTGCCCCCAGCTTTCTTATCTAGCTATCCTTACACGATTCGTGTGGAAAAACTAATAAGAAGTCTTATTCCAGACTTTAGCAGACTCTAATTTACTGAACTATATTAGAAACATTGCTGGGAACTCCAATTTTTGAAAATATTTTCCGAACACAGATGAGCTGAGTGCCTATGTGAGAGTTGAACGATGTTTGTTTATCTATACAGTGGCCAATCATTATCGGGTTCAAAACGTTTACCCACCTGGCGATCAAATGTTCTACTCCGAATGTATTTCATAGTATATTTGGTTGGGCTTTAAATTATTTTGTACTTAGAGAAGTTGCTCTTTTTTAGTTCATCGCGAGGTGGAAAAATATTTCACTCCACTAACACATCCAATATGACACCAAAGGAGTTTCAAACTTTTCGCTTCCAGCTCCACATATTGTTAATTAATCCATTCTATCTGACCCAGATATGAACGAATGGATTTTCCTACCTGTCAAAAAAGTGACTCATTTTTTCCCAAGTTTGATAGGAAAAAGTTCAAATCGTCCGTGATGACGTGGGAATTACTGCATAGGTAAATGAAGTTTTGATGCAGCCGTTCGTGGTGGAAACTTGGAATTTTTCCTGCAGTGAGTTTTTAATGGATTTTATCAAGAAGAGAAATGTATTTTCGATGAATTGCACATGCATACGTGCAAAAATATGAGAGAAATGAAAAAAGAAGGTTTCATAAGTATATTTGATACAGCGGTGGCCAAAAAGGAACGTCATAAATGCACAAAGATAATAATATTATCTTATAAAGATATGATATTATCATAAGATTCTTATTCGTGTCTTTAGTTTACGAAATTTGAATCATTCGAAAAAAATTGTCTTTGCCAAAAAATATTTTTATTATCTTCCAATACATTTTGGCCAAAAATCGAGCTATCTATGTATTTTTATGCTAAAATGAGTACTCGAGTATTTATAAATATCAGAGGTACTCTATAATTGCGTAGGCTTTGAGAGGATATACTTTCCTCATTTGGAAAATCCAAGGCACGAGGAACCTCATGTTTGTTTATTGTATATATCTAAAGTTCACCTTACTTGGCCGTCTTTGAAAGAGATGGTGTTGAGCAAGAAGTAAGTGGGAAGTTGGCGAAGAAGATTCGTGAAGTGAATCGCACGATCTTCCAGTACTGTAAGTAGAGACTGCGAGTAAAGCTGAGACTTGACATTTCGACCCAGACGTTCCCCTCGATTAGCCAACACCCCTTCAAGGGACATAGGTCACCCCTTTCTATAGCTATTCCTATATACGTCTATTCGTACCTGTACCCGCGACTTTTAGAATCTTCCTTCGAGGTCGAATCCCCCGCGAATCAATAGGAGAAACGCGGCTGTTTGACAATAGGGAAAGGTGAAGAACGTTGATTTGATTTGTGGGCTTCAGCCGACCAAGGAAGATGACCCTGATCGGAGTCAGGCGATTTCGGCGAACGGTAATACCCATCGACTATAGTGGAGGGTCATCAAGGAAACTCAGTACCCTCGTGCGGACGCATTCAATTGATGTCGGACACCAGAAAATTTGTACTTTTTGGAAAATAATGTAGGCATTTACCTATAGGTTGAAATCTAGCAGATAGTCCCAATGATTTCTACATCATACATCTCCTCCTCGTTCAAAAAAACTTATCTGGCCGATATTTCATTAAAAGTGTTTTTTCCTTCAAAAAGTAAATTAGGTACCGAATTAAAATTCATTATCAAACGTTCCTCATGGAATTATGCAACTAATGATAAAATCCAACCGACCACAGACGGACAGACGGACACACAGAAACTTGCTCAGGAAGTGATTCTGAGTGAATGTGTATAAGTAAAATTATTTCTGAAGCTACGTTCCGATTATCGATTGTAGGACGATTCCAATACTTTCATTTACTCTGTAAATATGGAAGTAAAAAACGCGTTCTGATTAAAGATTTTTTTGAAATGTTTGCCCGAAAGGGGAAAACCTATGATTTTCTGATCCAAGTATGCTAAAGCAAGACTCCTTATGCCCGTCTACCATGGGAGCCTTCAATCCCGAAAGTTACTTCTTCGGCAAAAAGTCAACAATCCTCCTGAAGATGGTAGTGAGTCTTCTTCATATTCACTACCTACAATTTCTCCATTCTTCGTACAAATGGGCAAATAATGACGCGAAAAAGACGATCCCCGATGTCAGTGAAGGGAGGATGGCATGGAAACACGCCACCGCGAGGCAATGACCGCGAAGGTATAAAAATCGCCTCGGGATAAGTTTTGAGTATTCATCGCTATTAACCGGTAGTCAAGCGAGGTGGACACGCAGTATCAATCTCCGACTTGTCAATCCGGTTGCAAAGTTCTGATGGAAATAAGAGACCAGACTTTTTGCATTTGACGGAATTTCACCCGATTAATAAGCAAATAATATCACTTCAAAATCCGGTTGAGGTATGAAAATGCAACAATAATCGCGTGCTGCAAACGCATCAGGAGAGGAGGTTATTTGGAGGTTTTTAGAGTGAGAAAATCTCGTTTTGCGTTATTTAAACGAGTATTCCTTAGCTTAAAAATCACTTTCCCAACGATTGAGCACATTCAAAAAGTACAATAAATCTTTTATTCGTAAATTGAAGAACATTCGTAATCCTAAACTAACTCCTGAGCACCATTAAATTTAAAATAATGATATTCTGTACCTAATGTATCTATAATAATAAAAGTGTTTGTTTGTTTGTTGGTTGTCTCCAGCCAAATCTATCGCACGCAGGGACCTGGAATTTTTTACACGGAAGCACAAAGGGGCTGGCAACAATACCTCAAAGCCCGATTTTCGATTTTAAAAATTTCGATTTTTAAATTTTAAAAAAAGTGAAAAATTTTGATTTTTAAATTTAAAAAAAAAGTGAAAAATTTGATTTTTAAATTTTAAAAAAAGTGAATTTTAAAAAAGTGGGTTTTTAAGTTTTAAAAAAGTGAAAAAAGTGAATTTTAAACGTGAAAAAAGTGAATTAAGTGAAAAAGTGTTGTGTGAATGTTGTGTGTGAAGGGGGGGGAGAGATTCCTGCGCTATTCACTTATCTGCATTTTCTAATTTTTTTGCACGGGCAACGCCGGGCTAGTATGTAATTAGACTGTCTCTGTTTTCAAGCAAATCACTTCCTAATGGACGATTCATGAAACATGTCACTAATTCATGAAGTGCAATAGGGAACGGGGAACGCCGTTTTTGCCATTGATAACGATATTCGCAGACAGGCCACCGAGGAAAAAATCTTTCTCGCTAATTTTCTTCGGGAACGGACAAAGTGGTAGCTAAACCGCAACAGCTTCATATCGATACTTATATCCGTTTGCACACAGTAAAAATAGTGGCGGTTTCGAGAGCACATTGGCAGTACTTTCACTAGAAAGTCGGCACGGTGAGTTTTGAGAAAACATTTTTGTGGTTCTTGTTCATTTGTTTTTGCCCGTAGTAGGATTAATTTGAGCGGCAAACTAATTTTTGCAGTGCTCCTTTCTAACGGAGAAGTTGTAGGAAATGAGTCATTAAGTCATTACATGAGGGGCGCTATATGCGATTCAAGTTTTTTGTTTTCTTTCTTCCCATGCCAAAATAAACCAGAATTTCAGCTTGTGGGGTATATTTTTCTTTCGGTAATTCACCGTACTTCTACTTTATCAGGGCCTGAAGTTTTTCTTCGTGGAAGAGCAGGGTGTCATTGAAATTCTTGTAAAACATGATCGTTGGCCTTGAGCTCCATTTTTCATTTCAGCGAGAGAATGAGTTACAAAAATGGGAGACCACCACCCTCCACCCACTGACTGGATATTAGCCACTAAATGAGGATATGTGTGGACTGATGAAATAGCAGGTGTTACCACTATCGCGGTTATCAAGGGTCACAATGATTTTGCAAGAATAATTCGCCCCAAAATTGGTTTCAAGCTACCGAGAAATGATTCTTGCATTGCCGAATTCCGCCTAAACCGTCAATCGGTGCCTAATTCAATGAAACTATACGTTCCGGTTAGTTCCATAATGCCAAACATACTGTAAACGGTGCATAGTTATTCACACCGCAGATTAGGTCCAACTTGCAGACTTTACCACAGGATATTCAGACTCCGACCAAAGATAAGGGTATTATGGTGAATATTCAAAAATGCCCATTTCGAAGCCGTCAACGGGTATAATACTAATCTTCAGCGAGGAAATGTTCGTAGGTGGAGATTAATTTTCCAGCTCTGCAGGGCTCCAATTTCGACGGTTTTGCGGTCTGCCTTGTTAGAGGTAGGTCTGAGGCACCTTAGCCGTCGATTCACGGCGAACCACCAAATTAGGGGTTCAGATCGCATTAGAGCAGTTCACAGTTAGCTCCGAACTCCAGTCGAGGCAATACCCTCGTTTGCAGGAAACCCAGGTGCACCAGGAACACCCGGGGCTACCGTGGGGGCACCTTCACGATCTGATTTGAATAACTCGGCTCAACGTGCGATCAGATGGAAAAACAGTGCGACTGAGAACCGCGCTTTACTGACGTCGAGTTCGTCTGATCGTGCCTTTCCCAAACACGTGGAGGGTGTGGCAGGTCGAACAACAATTCGAACAATCCCTTTTGTTTTAATCCTGATATTTATGAACGGACTTCTGCGATGCCAACGTAATAGTCATAGGTACCTATTACATACCCGCTTAGGTAGGGTATGGGATCGATGTTGAGATAAACAGTCTTCAACTAAATAAAGAATTTGTTTCTCCTTTTAAATTGTAAGAAAATGATCCAAAATGTCTTGTTTTCGTTGGTCTTAAGATGCTGCGGTTGTCTTGAGAGAGTTGATTTGGAGAGAATAAGCCTTGAATGCTCAAAATCGGTTCGATATTTCACAATTTGCTCCAAAAAACAGGGGTAGGAAATACATGAGTCTCAATCACATTAATTTTTCATATGACTTCAGAATGGAGGGGGTCGCTCAAGTTGACTCCTTGTATTTGTCGGTTTATTATTGTTGAAAATGACGTCTCCATATGGCGATTTGCTATTATCCTGCAAATATTTCCCCCACAGTTAGCCCTAGGGATATCAGCAGAAATGGAATCACAACTTTACTACCAGAAAGAAATACAACTGGGAAGGCAAAAAGACATTTTCGAACTCGATACGAAGTAGCTGTCCAATTTGGTCCAACTTTCAAGTTTCGAAAAGCCTCGGCAGAACAGGAACATTTTCCAGACAGGTCAAAGGAAGGGGGAAAGCGCACCGCTGCCTGGCGTACGTTGACTGGAAACTGGAACCATTGGTGCACCCAGGCATGGCGCCACTTCCTTCGACTTCCACTGGCCCCGACAGTGCCAGGCTCAGCAGACGGAAAACCGACGGAACATTCATAACTGTTTTTCACTTTTGACCTAGACCCTCAGATTTACTGAAATTTGAATTCGAATCGGTGGATTAGGGTAGTGAATGAAACATTTAGGGCTCGCCTTATCACCGTTGTATCGCCCTACAGCTGTTTCTGCTGTATTAAAACTTTTTCATAAAACTCAATTTGAAACTCGAAATTAACACAGGTGTATGAGCTCTACCCAAATTAATTCTAAAAGAAGTCGTCTTGTCGCTACGCGATTTCGCACATGGAGAATCTAGCAGAAACATTTTTCTGCTGGGAACACGTACATTAGGCCTTCATAAGTCATCCGAAATTCATTCGCTATTTTCCTCATATTTTCCCAACTCCTCCTAAAATCGAGTTATTGCAGACGTCATTGACCTGCTGAGTTCGCCATTGGAGGAAGTGAAATGGAGTATAAATACTGACATCCATCTTTCGGAATAGAAATCGTTCCTGTATACCCTTGGAAAAAGAACAATTCGTGAAACAAAGCACCTACTTATTGCGTCATGGGAATCGCCCACATACCTACTATTGAAAGTATATTCAGTTCAAAACGAGGAACGCCTACGCAGATTATTTTATCCCCTTTCTCCGTTTACTCACGACAGGAGTTAATCGCACGTGAGAGGAAAACAATGATGTGAACTGGGCACTGGACTGCTGGTCAGGGGGTTATAATCCTATCATTTAATATTGAAGCGGGGGGCTGGGGAAAAGTGAAATCACTCACCTTCCGTAGATTCAGAAATATTAAAGAACGGCTCAATCCAAAATTCTTACTTTTGGCTTGAGTCTCTTTCAGAAAAGCCTTTTCAATGACTCTTTAAATTTTTTTTCTTTACTTTTGTTATCCAAGCTCTGATTTTGTTGCGAACCTACATAAATAATAATAATCAACTCCCAAAAAATCTAAGACCAAAAACCGTCAAAAAAAAATCTGCCTTATACACGGCCTCGGGTGGTAGGCATCCAGAAGCGGTTTAATTCATAAATTCCTTTCAATAAATTGTCCAATTTTTTCAAATTTCTCTATTTTTTATTTTTTTTGGAGATTTTTTACAAACTTTTTTGACGAAATAAACTCCCAAAAAACCGGTTGTAAGAAAATCATTAGCATTTATGCTACACTTTTTAGTAGTTCATGTACCTAGACATTTTTGTATGTTTTTAGAAAAAAACCAAAAACTGGTTTCTATCTTCTTACTTATTTTAAGGGAATTTCAACCCCCTCAGCGTTACACTGCCGTCACGAATTTCTGTCGTGTAAATCTTGATACGGTACGGGCCGCAATACGGTGCGGCACCGCGGACGCTGAGATTGGACGCCGGCCGGCCGCCGTGAAATCACGATTTTCTTTGACAGCATCGCCGCAACTGGGCCACATGCACACGCACACACGTCCGGTAACAGGACCGCCGGCTCATCTCCTCAAGGCCGGTAACGTCCGTCGCCAGGGACCGCAACCCGTTACGAAATTGGATTCTATGCCATTTCACCGTCTGAATCTGTACATTCCCCAATTGCTCTACCAACCCAGTTACCCCATAGTGGAATAAAATCATTTGTGTTGCATCTTCATTTAATAACAGAAACAAACCTACTCAAATGAAAAAAGAGAAGTGGAAAAATGAAATCAACGTGAGTATTTTTATGAATTCTGAATGATTTCAGGGGTACTGGGTCAGTATGCTGGCAGAGTAGGCATGCTGGCTCATGATATGAGGTAGGCATATTATGCCTACCTAAAACATTTCAAAAACCCTAGCACAAAATAGGTTTTCGCTGACTTTTTCAAATTTCTAACCCTCTATTTTTTCAATTTAGGTACTTATAAGTACCTAATAAATTCATAAAAAAGCAAAAAATGTACCTATTTGTTTCGGAAACAAGAATGGAGGTGTTAGTGAGAAACAATAATCAAACATTTAATTCTCTCAATTGAATTTTTGTTATCAGTTCAGCTCATTTAAATTAAGATTGAAAAAATTGAGTGAAATATCAGGAGTTTCTTGGCTTAAATTATAAGAAAGTAATTCGTTTGCTCGGCTGAAATCTAATCTAATTGAACGTAATTATTTCCCGTTCTATCGAAAATGAGAATTGGTACTCTGTGTCTAATTCGCCGTGAGGCTGTACTCATTGGCCATTAGGGCCTTCCAAATTACGCTATCCCTGTCACCCTGACGTTCACCGTTGTCTTACGATTTTCTGCCGGCTAGGAAGGAAATTTCGATCAGGATGAGCCTCATACGTGTCCTTAATCTTCTCTTGACTCTGCAAGATCCGTTGTTCACGACATAGTGCCCCTTCATCAGACGATTGCGTGTCGAACGTCGAGCTCCGGCAATTTAATTGGAAAAAAATTAGGACTGTTGAAGTATAGTGGAAAAAACCGTTAAAAAATTGATTTTACCCAGGCATTTCAACAATATTCGAGAATTTCACTGGAATTGTTTGCATAGAGCAAATCGGCGATTTATCCGGAACAAATGCCGTAGAAAATGAGCTCGGATCCGACCGGTACTTTTGCGGTTTTTCGGAAGACCTATGAGAAGCAGTGAGTCAGCACGGTATCGTGCTATGCCACCGCTGTGAAAATCAACATCAGCACGGCTCAAAAGGATCACACGGTTCAGAGGACGATACTCCCGTTTTCAGGCTTCAGAGCGATTCGAAATCGTTCCTAACGATATAAAATACGGTCCCACCTCCACGATATTCCTTTTCAACGTGTAAATTCACCGTATTCTGTTGTGTTTGTCTATTTTCCGTTTTCCGCCTCGGCTGAACAGACAGATGTTTTCAAATGTCAGTGTCAAATTAGCGGTATCCTTCAAGAACGTACATAATTACCGTCAATTTTTCACTTTTTGGTGAAACTTTTCCCCCAAAAACGCCAGTTTTCCTTACTCTCATCAACTTCTCAGCTCTCAACTTCAGGGCTCATGAGATTCCTAATAGTGTTGCTTGATGATCATTAGCCTGCAAATTCCTAATGGTATCCCAACGTCCTATCCTTTAATTACCAAGTTGCCCCAGTATGAGCTCCTTTCATTCGTCGCTACATAACGTCCAACTAACGTTTTTCGAACGGTTGAACGTCTGGTTTCTCGCCACAATGCCATTCCACGTTGATTGCTGGATAACTGGTCTTCGAATGAAAAATTAGCCGTGAAATCTTGGACCGAAATGCGGAATTTAGCAGGTTACACGAATATAATATGGATGAGCTCGGAGGAACATTAAATGTTCTAAATGTTACTAAATTTTAGTAGGAAGATTTGCAATTTGGGATATTCTTAAACTTTAACTTTAACTTGTCAACCTTAAACCGCGGTTTTAGTATCAAAAGATGGGCAATTTTTATTACACTTGCATTATATTTTTACTACACTTGCATTACACTTGCATTATGGGTATTAGTTCGAGTTTCAGTTTTAGTTTAATTTTCTTTTTAATTCTGAGTATGGGTATGAGTTTTAGTTCGATTATGAGTGGGAGTTTGAGTTTCAATTTTAGTTCGAGCTTGATTATGAATTTCGGTTCCAGTTTTATTTCGAGTTTGACTTGACTTGGAGTTTGATGGGTATGAGTTTCAGTTTCTTTAAAACTAATCATTATCATTGTAGCAAAGTTGACGATTAACGTTTTCCTGACTTATCCTACGTTCCTCGCTAGGTACGTTCAATTTTGTGGAGGCGGAGTCCAAGGGAATGTCCGATCCTCGGGTTCCGGTTGAGATGGCCGGGTCGAGGTCAGGCCGAAACATATTAGTCAGCGCCAAACGGTCCGAAATGCCCGCCCGCGCTCTCATCGCCCTTCGGTTAATGTGCCTCATATTTCCGAAACGGTTATTACTCCAGAAACGAAGAACTGTTATGTTTAACCGTCCGAAAATCGGCTCTCTTCCCCAATTTCGACGGAAAATTGGACCTTCTCAAATTCAGAGAAGGGCCACGGCGAAGAATATTTTTGAGCCGAGTGTTTAATTTTATGACGGCAACCTTTAATGGCCGGCGATGTGCGGTCAGTTCGGTTCTTGAACTTCCGAGTCTGACCGTTGTAAAGTAAACAATGCTCTGGAAATATAGAGAACTCGACTCCTTTCGAAAGGCACTTATTCAATTAGCGACTGCTTCGAACCGCAATTTGACTTTCAGCGTGCGTTAAAATTCGACTTCACGATCGGCCATAAGATTGCCAAGAACATAATTATGGAGCGATGGCTTAAACAGCCTATTGTTTTCGAACCCGGATGCTTGTTAACAGATTAATGTTCGGGTTCCTTGAAGTATTCAATGTACTTTTGTACGCAGGTTTAAAATAAATCAGTTGCATGTAGGTAAATTACATCACACCCTTGGATTCTTTGCACAAAATTGGATTAATTTATTAGGGTTCAAATTGCCTAACTATCATACTAATCCAAGTATCATTGTTCATGTTTCAGGTGTGTCTCCTGTTGTGCTCGTCAAAGCCAATTTGCTTGATCCAATTATACTTTGGGTAAGTTGAGTGTGGTTCGAATAAAAACGATGATACTCCAAAAAAAAGCACCCATGATTGAAATTTCAGACAGCTCTGAAGGAAGGCCGTCCGGAAGAAAGCGCATCAGCTCCAATCAATTACGTCAATTTGAAATTGTCTCCATTCACTTGCCCTCGCCTCGCGTAAAACAACAGAATTATCGACTCCTGAGCGGCCAATGGGCCAATCTGTTATATCTTCCTGAAGCAAATAAATTTTGCTTCATCGTAATACAGTTATCTTTTGATTTTGATAATAATTATCCAAATTAAAGTAAAAAATCAAAGTAATTATTACTTTGTAAGCTTTTTATACTAGACCTGCACTGTCGTAATAGGTAGATAAGGATGTTACAACTCCGATACCGGGAAAGTGCAAAGGTGGCCGTTTCTTGTAGGTCGCCCCTGCTACATAAAGACATCACCGAAAGAACAGTATAAGGTTTCAAGATACCCTACAACGTCAGTTCACTTAATCAACTGATTATCCAAGGACGCACGGACTAACTGATTCCGTGGAAACGTGACGTATGATTTTTCAGCATGAAATCACCTGGAAAATAGTTAGTCGGTGCGTCCTTGGATAATCAGTTGATTAGGTGAATTGATAAAACGGACCTTAGTATGGTTAAGAGAGAGGTCTTATTGACTCAAGTCCGAGCGCTTGTTTGGTGTAAAATTCAAATGTCCCATTTGTGCCAGTTTTTAACCATAGCTATTTCTCAGATCAAATCGCAATCTTTCTCAGATTAAATCGCAAGAAGACAACCTTGGGATATCTTGAAAATATGAATCAACAAGTCATATGAATCAACCCTACTAATTTTGGGTATTAGGTACTCTGATACCTACCTAGCTCATGCGTTCAAGATTTTGTGCCAATAAATTTCTGCGCGCAACATAATACAGAGTATGAAGTACTCATATTGGTAGAAAATCGTTAGTTCCTCCATGAGATTCCTTCTTCCAGTTGAAAGTACGATCAGTAACAGAATTGAAAAACACGACAGGTGGCCATCTGTCGTGGGAGAACAATGAGATAAGCACGACCAACACGACGTTACCTTGGCATCTAATCTGGGCCAGATAGTCCAACAAAGCATCGAGATAAGCCATGTTTGGTTACTAATTACTAACATCGGTTTATTCAAGGGCGAAATGGAAAGTAATAGGACGAGTGTAGAATTGTTACTATAGTGAAGTAACAATAATTGTGGTACACGTTCTAATGCCATGGGAAGATCGTGGTTTTTACTTTAATAATTTACGAAGATGACATTGAATTTTGATCTCCCTAAAAATGGACTTCGGTGTGAAGGTTCAGAAACATGGCCTTTTTCTGAAGAAGTGTCTGCGGGCCCGTCATCCTGCGCGTATTTTTTCAATAACATTTTTCCTTGATTTTTTCTAACCTAGCCTGACTTTGTAATACAAAGTTTGTATTAAAGAATATCTACCTAGGTATGAATTGTTTTACCTGCAATACTGAAGTCGAGATAGATAATGTATTTGTTTCAGGAGCGTGGGTGTAAGCATTTTAAGGTACATTGCAGTGCAAGGTCTGGAACGACACTCACAAAGCCTTACACTGCGCATGCGCTAAGCACCTAGTTCTACACATACCTTCACTCACACAGGCCCAATGTGAAGTCAAATTGTTGAACGCACTTTCATATGAATCTGGGGCAGCTGTTCGGCATTGTAGATGACGAAACTCAAATTATTGTGCCTTCCCATGCTTATACCAATAATAGTTGCCTAATCACGTTATTGAAGAATTACCTGTGTCTCCAGCGTAATTCGCTTCTATTTTGGCTTTTGTTGGGAAATCTAAAAGGAGATTTCTTATCTGTACTGCATATGTAATTTGTGTTAGCCGATGAATTATAGGAGCCGATGAATTACAGGGGAATTTGAAAGGAAATGTGATAAGTAGGGGTTGGATTTTTAGCCCCCATAAGAAAAGTATTCTCACCCATAACTCAATATAATATATTCCGTTAATTTTTTTTTAATTTATATTTTTGCCAGAATGATGTTTACATTGAAAACAGTAGATATTGATAGTCCAATAGATATTGTCATACAAGAATGCCCTGTTGGCAATGCCCCCGCCCCCTCCTCAGACATCAGATACCCTCGAGTTGTTCCGACATCGAATGGCTAACAGGTGTAATACACGTAAATCCTCAGGTTGAGCCTGAATTTGAGTGAAGTAATTCTTACATACAAAAAGCCTTCAAATCAGTTCGGATAAATTTGGTCAAAAAATGTTTACTTCGAAATATGAGGGTAGTTATTGTGAACTAACTACGTAAACTCTATTATAAAGTAAAGTCAACCAAGTAGGTATATTATATTTACTTTAGGAAAGAAGTATCTCTGTAAGTTTTCGTCAATGCTCAGAGAGTGGGAACCGAAGTAGGGACAATGAACTCACCAACCAATCATTATAGGTACTGGTTAAAGAAGTGGCACTTGAACAAAGCAGCCGACTAGGAATCGAAAAGCAAAGTATAGGGGATCCGGGACAGCAAAAACAAGGCGAAGGATCCGATCGGAATGAAAAATAGGAGCGGATCAGACTTGTTGAAAATTGATTTTGAGAAAAACTCGATTTCAGCCTTCGAAAAAGTAAATTGCAAGTAATAAGAGGGGGTTTTCTAAGTCGAACGTGTCGCGGGAATCGGTCTAATTATAGTAGCTACTTTCAATCCCTGGCAGATTACCTGCCTTAGGTGTTCGAAAGCTGATGATGAAAAAAGGAACATGAAAGTGTCAATGACAGAGCTTGCAAAACGTAATTCCACCACTCCACCAGTAATTATTCAAGGCTTCATCAACTGAAAAATTATGAATAAACGAAAAATTTAAGCTATACCTATTTTGGGGTTGAAGGGATTACGCCTCGAGAAACACCGACGAGATACGAAATTGTATCAGGCCATGATGCTTTCGCTTTCAATGGAAAGATTTCCAGAAAATATCATCACAAAAAAGTTTTTGGATTTTTTTCCAAAATGACGGATGTCCGAAGAATGCGGCTGAAACTAGTAATATGCGAAACTTGCGTGTCCATAGATAATGACATGATCGCCTTTTCCGAATTCCCAGAGGCCTCCGCCGTTTTGTATGCAAGTCTATAATCAGTGCTGAAATCGGAGAGAAGGTGGTGAATTCCTGCATTATTTTAATTTCCCAATATCATTCAAATTGCTGCAATTTGAGTGCAAAACGCCACTTGTGCAAAAATCATAAAATACTTTCACGTGAAAAGGCCGCTCGGATATTATTACGCGCACCTGCCACCTGACCAATTTGGGAGTATAATTTTCATGCATCTAAATAGCTCAAGTTTGAGTTTTCTTTTTTTTTTCTAAATAAATGTTTGAATATTTTGAGGAAGCGTGAATCTAATAATGTCCATGACATTGAAAAATAAGTAGCTCAAGGTTTTCATTGAGTAAGTATGTGAAATTCGATAGTTTTGATGGAATTTATTATCGCCCAGCCTTCAGAGAAGTATTATGAAATTCAATCACAACTTTCATTTTGGACGGAATGGAATACGCAGTTGTAATTTGATATTAACATGTCGGCGATTCCTCTATATGGTTGACGATAAGCATCGAATTCCTTGCAATTCAAATTACTCCCTGGGTATCGTTAACACGCTATACATGCCACTAGACTTAAATAATATAACGGTATGGTTATGGTGTATAATCTATTATGAGATCACTAATCGTGTTTCGGTCTGGGATGAATGTCCTGATTCCGTTTTCATGAAACGATTTTCAAGGTTCAAATATTTAATCTACATTTTTGTTAGTGGCCCACTGATTTCATTTCCATAATGAACTACACAAAAGGTAAAGAATACGCCGTTCCAAGTGTTGCCTTTCGCCTGCTGACTGAAGTTGCCCCGGGCGTGACCTGCCGTCCCCAAGGAGAGGTTCGGAACTAGTCAGGACATGTCGCTCTGGTCTCACAGTAGTAAATGTCTACTCACTTAGTATGATACATGGATTCGCATTGCCTCTGACCCTTGGATGGATAGGGACAAGATCCAATAGATTGAAGCTATAGTTGAATTGTTCAGAGTTCGTTGGACAAGTCGCCAAGGATTGTCTGTTCATGTCGAAGATGTTTTGTTTCGGTAGTGGAGTTAAACACCCCTTAGTCATCTCGGCCACCCCAGCCCCTTATTTATTAGGTATGGTAAACTTGTCAAGGAGTAGTCGTTTTCACGAGCTTCGATCTTCTAAAACAGTAATCTTTTGTTATGATCCATTTGAAGTAGTGAAATTTTCATGTTTTTCTTATCAGCAAAAGGAATTGATACTCTCTGGTTCATTTAGGATTTTTCCCTCTAAAGTCGGACTGCAGTATAATTTCAAATTTAGGTTTTTCTCAATGACGTCCTCCGTAGCCCGAGCTTGCAATTCGCACAAAGGACTGTCCCCAAAGGATCTCAACTGTCCTTAGCCGAGAATCGATCGAAAGGAATAATTCGGTCGAAGAAAGTAAATCGCCTGCGAGTAGAATAGAAACGAACCGTGGGAATCGGACCCGGACAAAAATTCTATGGATCACTCGAGTTCGAATTGCACGGCGAACTCATTGGATCTATTCAGAAAGATGACTTCCGATTTTCTTACCGCTCTTGAATAGAGGCAATTTTGATTTTTTACGCCAACCTGAATCCGCATCTCATCAATCCTTTTCGCAAGTCATTGCACATCTTGTCCTTAATATATTTTTTCTTCTAACGGTATGATCGGATTGACACTCATCTTTCACGAGGTGGTCGATGGATCTGCGTCACTGTCGCCAATCAAGGTGAAAGCTGATTTTTTCTGAGCCTATTCGAAAATCGATGAAGTACGTTCGACCTGGATCGTAGTCATAAATATTTAGCTACCTTGCTGTACAATTTCTCTAACTGCGTGTTACTGTAGGTATATAAATTGTCGTTCAGGGTGCTTTAAACTTGACACAACGATCCCGTTTTTCAAGAATTTGTGGTTATTCTTTTGTACCATAGTACGATCGTATACGATGATTCCAATGTTACCTAGTTCTACTAACTGAGATAGATGCTCAGAAATTTTATTCGAGGTATTGTTCGATACGATTGCCCCAACCAAACTGGGTACACTGAGGGATCGAGAGGCTTCCAAAGTTCCGAAAATATGAAATCTTCATTTTCAAAATTTGTATGTGATGCATGTAGGTACAGCACCTACAACAGACTTCAGGTAAGCCCACAGTTGGATTAAAGGGGTTACGGGAAATTGGATACCTACTTCATATTACGAAGCTCCTTATCGGGATTCGGGAGTATAACCCGACCGAACGACCCCGACGGATTTTCGAGAAAGGACTTCGAAAATATTCACGTAGGCTCCTCCCGTTTACGGAAGTGACAAAGTCGAAAGTCCCGCTGAGACAATTGAGTGGCTTTCAATATTTTCAATGCCTTTCCACTTTCGATGGTCGGTTCCTATGCTGATGGCAAGCTGTTATTCCGCTGGCCTCTAGCCGATCTTGAGAATCCCATTACAGCTGGGGCCAACACGAATGAAAGGAGATCCTGTAGACGCTTAAGGTCGAAAGGAAAGTGTCGATGGTGGTCATCCCTGAGGGCTTTGTTACTTCCTTTGCCTATCTGGGTCTCCTTTTCACGTGCCAACTTTTCACCTGTACTGTTGTGTACGTTAGGGGTTGTTCCTTAATGCTGTGTGGAGGTTCCTCTATTGGCGACTCGTATGCCCTCCATGGTAAATCACACGTATCGGGTCTTTCGGACTTTCACCGGGCGAACATGCATGAGCGCTTACCTATTGGTAAATATAGTTGATGAGCCTTTTCCGATATTTTGTCGGTCCCTCGACGACGACAGCTTTCACTGAATTCCTCAATTACCGGCAATACACGTATGTGCATCACCCATAGGTTTTATATCTTTGCGAGTTGGTAGCCGATAATCATACAAAGAAACATACAATCATACAATATCATTCAATATTGATTACAGTGTGCAGTTTTTTACTGAAAATTTTTAGTAAATCAAAAATCAAAATCATTCGCCAGAGTTGTTGATATCTGAACTGAGGTTTTCTGGAAGTAAATTTTGAGGGTTTTCCAATTTTTATTGGGACAAAACTTCTTGTGGAAGATAAGGAAGATACCTGCTCAGTTCGTCAAAAACTGCCAAATGCATTGTGTGGCTTTTTGCTCTGAATCTTGGAAAGCGTTTGGGGTGGCAGAAACTTCCATGGAATTTCACGGATGTGGAATTCCTGGAAAGTGAATTTTTTGTTACACTTCTGGACGGGGTAAAATGGTGCCCTGACGGCGGGCAGATGATGAACTTGATTATTTTTCCTCTTCTTTCAACGCGTCAGCGCTTACCAAAAGTAATACCTAATCCAAAAAGGGACTGGTGGCCGACGGCGCACTTTAACCGAAAGCTAATCTCGTTTGCCAAACCAAGATGGCAATTACTCTTCGGGTTTTCGAAGGTTAATTATCAACCGTCAGCCTACACTGCATTGGAGCAATTACGGTAAAAAAATGAAGTTTCGCTGACATTACCCACGAACCGAAAAACGAGTTTGTTGAAGATGCGGGTTCAAGAGAAACGGTAAATGGGGTAACGGGCCTGAGGTAAACTCAACTGTCCGGGTACCTACTTCAACAACTTTTAACTTGTTTGCTGGCGAGTAGTGCAGAAAAAATAGAATAGTAGGTATTTAGGGAATGGGCGAAACGTCTCTTGAAACGGGAGCCGGCAGAAAAACATCTTCAGGAGGGCCCAGAACAGAACACATTTATTTTGGATCGTTACTTTTTATTTTACTCAAAATCGTTTTCGGTATTTTCAAAACCTTTTGCCATGTACTTGTATCATTAGATATATTTAGATTGTTACCATTCCGAATCAAATCGTCTTTGAGGGTCAAATACATTGAGGGCCACTTGCACCAAACATTTCTGACTCATCAAACTTACCGAATCTTTTGTTACTGTTGGTAGCTATTTTGATAGATACATGGCCAACCGTGACTAAAGAGCCGGTAACTTGAACGAGTCGGAAAATTTTTGGCGGAAATGAGTACTTACCTATTGAAATTTTTCTATTATTGAACATGATAGATTTTATTGGTAGGCGCACCAAGCGAACGTGAGGGTAACAAGGAATGTAAATTGGTGCTTTGGCTTCCACCTTCGAGCTTTACAACCTGCGTTAATGTTGGAGTAGGAACCCTTAATCACAACTGTAACCCTTTCGAGTTCAGGAACAAAGGACGGATCTTGAGCCAGGATGACCACAACTATGTCGGTTTCACGCTCACCTAACCTCTCCATTTCACAATAGGAACTCCTACTAAGTGCTGCTGGGGAATCGAGCTGAAAAATGTCAGACGCGTATTGACATTGGATTCGAATTAAAGGACCTATAGCTATAGTGCGCTGAAGATTCTGATAGATTCTCGCCTGCATAATCTAACCTATTCGAAATTCCTCAAACTAATCGATCTTTCGAATCTTGCGTTTTCGAGTGCCTTTTGATGTTCAGTATCCATTCGAAGTTTCCGACTTATTTGGGTCGGCCGGTGCAGATATTCGATCACATTGGGGGCGTGGGTCGGTTAGCCTAATTGAAATCCATTGTATCAAGATTCACCTCATCACCCTGCCGAGGAGCGTTATTGTGATCGTTTGAGCAACAGAGCCCTATCACGATTTTGAGAGGAAAATGCTGAAGTGCCCCTCGGGCGGATTCTCTGTGCCGCACCGGTTGCATCAGAAATTACGAGAAAAAAGCTGCCTTTATCTAAGTTGAACGTTTTGCCATTATTCAATATTCGATAGGAGCATGCGAATACGTAAGCAGAGCTTTTTGAATGCATTTTCAACCGTCGTTAAGAAGGAAGACGTTAGTCAAGTTTACTTGTGAGGTTTTTTCGTCATGTTGGTTCCGCTCTCACGCAGCCAATTTCGAACCGATTCGAGCGATTCTTGAAGTAAAAAAGTTAAAGTACTTAATGTAAACCGCCTTTCCTGGCGTTGGCTTTTCGCCCGATAGGTAACCAAAGTTTTCCCGGGTGCGCCCTGCGGCCCTCAAGGAGACGTGAAAAAACTTTCGAACAAATAATTTTTTGTTCTTTAAACCATTTATTGTGGCCCCAGAAGGAAGTCAAGTTTCTCGAGTATTTTACGTGTTACAAAATAGTTTCGCAGGTTCAGAATTGTGTCTCAATCACTCGGAAATATGTAAAAACTCAATTCATTGGGCATATTTAGCCCAATAATTCGAGTTCTTTCACATCTCTGAATAGAAAATTAACTGTAGTTACATACGCCCTTATACAGTAAGGTTTTTTTTTGTTTCGGTATTTTTCTGTTATTTTATTCATAGGGTTTGGCTCGAGATTCACTGCTGAAAAGGCCAAGCCTGTCTGTCATTGGCAGTATTTCCTTGGGCGTCACTCACCTCAACATAAAGTCAATATTCCGCTCGTTAGGTAGAAAAACAAACCGATCAGGAAATATAGAAGAATTATTTTCAATTCTGCTTTGTTTGTGGACCAACTCGGCACCTCTGCCTTGAACTATACGTCGAATCCCTGCTGTAATGATCATTATAAATTGTGCCTTACTTCTATAACAATCTTGACCTTAACACCTGCTACATTCTGAAAATTCTATCTATTCCTTTACGTCCATACTTTGAAGGATTACAGCCTTAGGGAAACAAACGGTTTGTTTTGGACCATGATACATGTCAAAACACACCTACCAACTGTTGTTTCCTTTTCTATTTACAACAGCGTTGATGTACATTCACGATCCTTTTCAATTCTCACGCCTGTGCTGCCTTTGCTTAACAATCAATATTTGTTTTGTGAGGATTTTTGAAATAAAAAAAATCTTCAATCACTAAAAAGTTGATTTAACAAAAAGAGAGCAAAAATATTCCAAATTTTTTCTCCACTTCATCCTCATGAGCACAGATAATCTTCGATAAACTTACCTAGTAACTTTAGGCAGATATCTCTTGGGTAGGTACAGTAACTTGACTTTATTACGGTTGTAAGCTTCAAAATCGTTCGATACAAGACAATGCCGATTATCTTGTCGGAATATAGGCAGACCCTCCTCCGGCGATTACGTAAAAACTACCGCTGGAGGTTGAAGGATAACCTTAACTGCGGTAACCTTTTCCTCCTAACTCTGAACTCCATCAAATGCTGATTAGTAGTGCTAGATATGAAAGTATCAATGGAAGGCCTCCTTCGATTTTTCAAGTTTCGAAATTCACCCGTTTTATCCCTTTAGGGCCTAAAGAGTTGCGCAAAACACCCTTCCTCACCTAGGGGTCGCATACCGCGCACCTTTGTAATAATGGTGTAATTTTTCCACCGACGATTTTAGTCCGCTGAGCCTCCGAGGCATTTTCAGGTATCCTTTCTTTACCCGGACTGCCTGTAGTCACGCAAACCGATGGTTTATTGTGAGGTTCCATTCATCACCTGTGCCCTCGCAAGCGCACCTTCGGCAATTAAAAATGTTTCTTTCGTTCCATCATTGTTTTATTAAGGCAAATTTTATTACCAGCAAAAACCTCAGGTGAAAATATTGTTCAACCTCGACTTCATCATCTGTTTGAAGAAAAAACCTTACAAGTCAACTAGAATAACCTTTCCCGTAGAGGAAAGTGCCCAAAAAGGGACCCCTCCCCAAAAGTGGACCCCTCCCCAAAAGTGGACCCCTGACATTTTAGGCTCTGTACGGTGCTGAACTTTTGGGCACTTTCCTCTAATAAATAATAACTGAACGCATTTTTTTTCAAAATATGAGGAATTTTTGCCATAGCATGACGAGATTCATCGATTCTAATACCACCACCAGGAGTTTTTAATTAGTTCTTCAATTTGGGTGATTCGCATGATTTTTCAAGTCTGCTGTGGCACTCATGATGGTATTCTTTGAAAACTGACACGTACTTACATATTCGATCTCTGAAAGATTGTTAGTATGGACGATATTCATGTCATTACGGCGAGATATTCGAAATGGCGCCGAGAAGTCGGCGATAAGTATCCGATAAATATTAATGGCGTTTTTGAGTCGTAAGTTTGATTTTTTTTAAAGAGGTTTTGATTGGATTTGAAGAAGGATATCATTCAAACCTCTTATAAAACCGTAAGCCCCCCAACACGGTCTTTAATGACTTGAATTGAAAAAAAAATCATAAGGCCTCACAAGTCGAGGCCTGTCTCTCTGCACCTTTCCAATATTGACATTTTTAACCGACTTCATTTCCACTGTCCGTTGCCCTTTTATGCGCCCTAATCTAAAAACTATCTTTAAGCTGTTAGCATAACGACATAGGCCCGTATTCACATCACTTCCTAAGCTTTAGGGGCCGTCCTAAGGAGGGCTCCTATACGAAAAACCGTTTCATGAAGCTTCCTAAAGGGGCTTAGGAGCGCCGAAACTTGAGGGAGCCTTTTCCTGAGGGCCCCTTTTCGTTAGGTAGCAATCGGGCTGCCTTTGGGCCCGAAAGGGGGCCTTACTCGGTTTTTCACTTCACCAGACGGCAGCCATCTTGCATTCCCAGTGTAAACAAACCGCGAATTTATCTTCCGATCGCTCATCCATTTCGTTCCATTCAGTTTAATTATTTATTTTTCTTCGTCGCGGATGATTTCATCGAATTTGTGCGAGGAAATCAAGATAAAAACATTTCCAATGGTCTGAGAGCGCCTCTGGACAAAAGACAGCAATCGTGTACCTTCGTTTCGTTACGTGTATTTTTTCGGAGCTCTTCGGACGATCTGGTAAGTGCTCATAATAATATTATGGGAATATTATTCATTCAAATAATGGGTAGTTATTCCTCATTAGGAGTTTAGAATTCTAAAAAAAGTAGGTAAGGAGTAGATACATAGATCAGGCGCATCAGCGGTTTAGCTAACCCAGAAGTAGGCAATACCTACGAATTTCATGTTCTTCTGCTGATTCCAAGTAATATATTAAGTACTCAGTATTCAAAACCCTAATCTAATGCCTTCGGTTGTAGTACTGACTGTTGTAGAGTCAGATTACAGTTGGCTGTTTTTCACGAAATCGGCACCTCCATGCTAGTTAGGTAATGGTTTTCTCTGACTCCCATTTTTCAAATTTCGCTCGTTTTATTTCAGGTGAATACTAGCGATGATGATTGATGGGTCCGTCGGCAGCGCACGAATGATTTGAAATCTCTGGACGCACAAGTTCCTGAGCTGAAGCGAAGAGGTTCTCAGAGGGTACCCCTGGTTAAGCTACAGTGAAGCACCCCACACCCATAAAAATGTACATTTACCATCAGAAATAAGCCTCTTGTATTGTTTTGTATCTTGTATCGATCCAGGGGTACGGTACCTACGCTTAAAGCCGAATTTATTGCGTGGCATGATGCGAGTTATTGTAAAATAAATTAATTTATCCAGTATTCGTCTTGATAGTACCTTGCCTAATTCCATTATTGGGAAATTCCGGTGTTCTTTCATCAAGTCAATGATTAACCTGTGCAATCACTCAGACAAACAAGAGCAGCAAAAGATAATTTATGTTCATACCTAGGTACTTGATGGATTTCTTACTAGAAAATTTCTAGTCATCAATCAATCAATCAATTCTAGTCATCAATTATTTAATGATGAAAAAGCTCCAAAATAGCCGCAACTATGCAAAGTCCTGCAAACTGTTCCATTTTGACCAGGATTATTGTGGAAAAAAAGATTTATGATCAGACGTTTATTTTTCACTCATGAGTACAGTAAGTAAGTAGGTACTTAATTAGGTATGTAAATAATTACAGGTGTTCACAATGCTTTTCAACGTAAAACCGCAAAACAGTGGTCATTGCATTCTGCCAGTTCAGTAGGTACACGATTCTTTGGAGATGAATATTTCGGGCTTCCGCGTTCAGATGTATGAAATACTTCGCATTCTTTTCGATTGGCAGTAATTTTTGATTAGGTACCCTGTAACGAGAACTACACCAGAATTTCTCCAAGATCACTGAAATCAGGACGAAAAACACAAGTTCCATTATAGATGATCAAGAAGTGATCGAAAAATAACTTGTTTGTTTACATTCCAAAATTAAATGCCCAAAAAAACTTTTGTTGTTGTATAACTTACCTCTTTTACTGACATGGTAGACATAAATGTTGTCAAAAATAGTAAAATCGCATGCGATTGCTGTGTGAACGCGGCTTGAAGTGCGGATTTTTATAAGCTCCGTGGCGTCACTTTTGAAATTTCGAAAGGGGGCCTCCCACTGTAAGGCCCCCTTTCCGAGAAGCTAGGAGAGTTCATGAATAACGTTTTTCAAAGGAGGCGTCCTATATGTTAAGGGGGCCTCCAAGTAGGAGGCGTCCTAAGAAGCCAGATAGGAAGTGATGTGAATACGGGCCATAAAGTTTATTTGAGGTATTTTTTGTGATTTACACAAAATAAACGTTGCCTTAGTTTAGTGGAAAAAATTTAATTAATTAATTTATAAAATATATCTAATAATAATATACGAGTATATACAATATATATATTATTTGATTGATTAAGATATTAGGATTCTCAAGACGGATTAATTCCCGCGTATATTAGTGAGAGGTATTGGAACAAAATATTTGTCAAACAGTTTACTTATTTTTCACTTACAACTTTTACTTAAATTTTTTAATTACTAGCTCGGAATTTATTGAACAAAAAGCTATGCCTTTACTTGCTCAACGTGAGTCGTCGTCCTACAGGTTTGTTTTGTTTCTGGTTCCGGGTGGTGATCATCCACTGGAACGATAGCAGTTGGCGACCGGACGTTCTTGCGCCGACATATGAACGTTTCTGTTCCTGATGTACCCTCAAGCGGTTCAAATCAGCTGAATTCACTGACTCGGATATTTTCAACCCTGTTGAAAATAATCTCGTTCTGCCAAAGTTCTTTAGCACAGATTCTCTTTATTTGATGACTGTCCAACGAGTCATGCAGGAATAATGTAGCTCCATGTTAAGCCCACTGACACATGTTGGCGCACAAGGTCTACGGTTGTGTATCAATGATGCAAATATTCAAGCAGCCTAGTTTTAGATCCTTCAGTTCAATACCGCTAACTCATTGTTCAAGTCCCGTTGATAGGTACCAATTTTCTCTCTCTCGTCCTTTAAGTAAGGCCGGCTCGGCTATGAAATGTTCTTTGACACTACGAAGTCGAGCTTATTGCTCGCAGGTAAATGTTTATGTGTCCATAGTTACGATAGTTGAATAACGCACCAGCGTGAAAATTTATTATAAATTCTCTCCACTGCTTGAGGACCTTGAAATTGTTCTCATCCACTCGGTTTACCTACTCTGGTACCAGTTGTGTGAACTGTGATAAGTTTTTATCATGAATGGGTATAATGAGTGCCTGTGAGTGTGGTTTTGAAATGAGTTATCGAGTGCTAGGTACCTCAAGCCGTAGAAGAATGATTCTCGATCAATCAAAAGAACAAATGAACAAATTAAACATAAAACAGAAAATAATTCTTGCCAAACATTTTGACTGAAGATTGGTGACTATTTACCAAGGGATCCATGACATTGCACTCGCTTCACAGAGGTGAATGGCAGATGAAATGGTACCTTAAAGCAATCACCATTATCTGTGAATAGAGTATCTCTCAGGTACGTAGATGTGCGAGCTTTAAACTACCAAGACGTTGAAGGTACATAATTTCAAGGCTCGTTTACTACGTATTATTCAGACAGCTTGGTAATGGCGAGGGGTATTGAGACGTAAAACGGCAGTTACTAACATGGGAACATTATATTCTTGGAACAGTATGGCTAGAGGAATCTTAACACGTACAAATACCACGTTTATGAAGAATATGGAAACATCACAACCGTCAGTTTTTAGGTAGTTTTTAATGCGAGGTTGATCCGACACTATAGTACAAATTTTTCTTTTGGGTGCCAAAATGTATCAATCAGAATCTACTCCCTTGAAACTCAAGTTGAAAGTCATGAACGCTGCAATATTACCAACTGAGATCGACTTCCAGAAGCGACTTCCACGGATAAGTCCCAAAAATGGTTACTGGTTGCTCAACCATAGGAATAATAATTTGAACAACCTGCGTTTCAGGTTGATTGATCTCGACTAAACGAGTTCTGTTCGCAATCAATTTTTTCCAGAGGTCAACTTTCGTTATGGACTGTGATTATTTTAGACCTTGCCAATCATCGCGGGAGTTAACGAGTGCGTCGGCTCAGTTGCCTTGGCCCCGGTTCACGTTGCTCCTGTGGCACTAGATAAAGAAGCTTGTAACATTTACACTCCTTTCGTGAATCCAGATCGAGGCTCTTGAAATCACGATTGGGAACTGAACATTTCGTTTGTTCACGTTTCGTCTGACGAGCTGTCACTTAATTGAAACTGACTTGGCAGTGCACTTTTTTCACACGTGAAAAAAATTCTGGATCAATTATTTCTGTTCGGAAACGATGGACTGTGCAGGGCACAGGCAAAATGCAGATACCTACCGATTGCGTTTTTCGAATTACCTATCCGTGTTTACCTAGGTATATGCATTTAGAGTTAAAAATCTTCAACAATTCAAAATCCAAAAGGATTCATGAAGTTCAAAATAATGAAAAACTACAACTAGGAGGATTTTTTACTCGAAGTATTTAATTAATTTACAGAAGATTAATTGTTTTTTTTTTTTTTAACTGGTTCTGCCTCTCGGGGTTTGGGGATACCAATTATTGCTGATTACCTACGTAATTTTTGTAAATTTTGGCTCAAATTTCTATCCCAATTGGTAAAAAAACTTCTTGCATACTTGCATATCGTCTGATACTTCATTGCGCTATAATGACAATTCTCTGATTTCAGGTGAGGAACACGAATTGTACCCTTTCGACGTTTCCATCTTAAGGTAAAACGTCCTTGCTTGTAAGGTCTTACTATTCACATCAATGATATTTAGACGGTCAAAGGCCAACATCAACTTGACTTTCCGTGATTTTGAAACAGCGGAATGAAAGTTAACAAATGAAATCGCCCGAAGGGACGTGGACGCTACAAGGTTGAGTCGAGAGTGAACGCTGGGCTGAAACAGACGAGAAAGGGATCCACCGGGAGTATCCATGCGAGGCCACCCAACTAACGAAGGCCATTTTACCATCTAGCGAATTCAACTATTGATCCTGAAAAATGGGGAAAAATTATCAACTTCGATTGAGTTGTCCTCGTTTGGTTGCGAACTGGAGCTCAAGATTAAGAACAAGGCTGAGGGTCGCGTTTAAGTGTACGTTTGTTTCGGATATTGCAGACGCTGTGATGAATGGAATCAACGGATAACGTGAGTCCTGCGAAGGTCTTTCTTGGAGAAATTATTAGGTAGTTGGAAGAGAAACTAGTTTCCACTCATTAAGCTCTGGCCTACATAATTCTTTGATGAAATAGGTATAGCCATACACTTTTCTGCGGTGGCGTTACGAAATTTCCTCCGTTCAACATTCGTTTGGTTTCGGGGCTTCTTTGCTACTCTTAGGTTATACCGGAGTTCACAATGCAAATCTATTCTTGTTCTCTCAGCAATTCCTTTGACGCCATTTAATGCATGGATACGTAAAACGTCGATTAATAAGGTGGATGGAAGAAAAACGGCCGCTCTGAGTTAAGAAAGCCGGATAAAATCGCTAGTTTTCGACGTCTTGCCTTCTGAACTTGGCGGCGTTAGATTTATCAAGCACCTATACTTTCCTAGCGGACCATTAAAGTCACTCCAGATCATGCGATGAGTCTTGCCCCGAAGAACCCCCGATTAAAGACAGGATACTGAATCCAGTTCTGATAGCGAATTCACACGCAAGCGATTAGACAGGATGGGAATGGGTTTGATTTTCAAATTAACGCTTAGGCGGATGGTTACACTCGCTTCTACATACTTAGACATACCTTTTATATTAGATATTATCCTATAATAAACCATGTACTATAAGTACTATAAGTACAAGAGTATACTACTATAAGTACAACTACTATAAGTACTATAAGTACAAGTGTACTATAAGTACAAGAGAACAAGTTTTTCCGAAAAATAAGCCCCGGTATGAGAATCAGAGTTTTTCCGTCAGTGTTCTGGGACTACCGCATGCACCGCATTACCTTTGATTGGGGTATTTCGTATGAATTTCCTAGAATGCGTTCTGTCAGGAAAACTTTCAATAAAAAAACTGGACCAGTTAAATACAACCCTACATGGCGGTTTCTTATTGAATTATGTGCCCACAAACGCGTGCACTTGTTAAAAAATTACGTAGGTATCTACCCACATAAATTATTCCCTACAGCAGCATATTAATATTTCCCCAGCGATATACACCTGTACTGTCAGCTCGTCTCGCTGGCGATCTATAAAACGCGAGTTTCTTCCAAACTAATTGCCACTTTCTCCAGTCGACATGCCTGATCAGCTTTGACAGGAGCCCCACCCCAAAACGAATAAATTACCTATCGCCAACTGCAACTTTGGCCGCTCTATCGCCCGGACGAACTTTTATCGGAAGCATTTGACTCAAAGCCGGGTTTCACATTATACGACTTGCCCACCTTTGAGACGTCGGGCTTGAATCAGATTCTGTTTAAGATGCATAATGAAATGCTCGGACGGCGTCGTGGAGGTTAAAACGAAGACTTGTCTCGGTCGCGGAATGAAATGCTGGCTGAGTCAGGTATATAAAATCTTTGGTCCAGAGTGACCATTGCCTATCAAGTAATGGATAAATACAGCCTCTGAAGGGAAAGTGAGAACAGAATCCTATATGATTGCCGTAAATTTGCAGCAATCAGCTTTCAATTAGACTTGATTTGTAATAAGTTGGGAAATCACTTACACGTCTCACCAAGTCGGTACATCGTTGTTGATTTCAGCAAAATGCCACCAGAGAAGCTGGGGTGGCCGAGATGGGCGAGGAGAGGCAAGTATTTACTCAGTTTGGTCCTATACTAACTATAGGTATAAAGGTCCTGTCTCTCCATATAACTGAAGGCGGCAAGGCACTAAATTGCCATTCTCCATCAATTGATTTATGAGCTCTAAAGAAACACATTCTGTTCGGTGGTATTCTGAAACATCGAAAAGGTTGGTTTTTGCACTGATCGGATTTCTAGTATAGCATTGATCGGGACTATCAATCCGACACGAGTTTCTCCACAATCGATACTTTTTCAATAATTCATTTTTGTACGAGGTTTGTTTTGCCTCACGAGAAAGCTTAAATAACCGACAGAGATGAGCAAACTAGCCGTTACGTGTTTCGTTCGATTCCGCGTGACTTGACATTTCGACGGTTCCCATGCAGAACGGTTCTTCGGCTTTCTATGCCGTTATTATCCATATCCTTTCCCCAATATTCAATACAATAACAACTATAACCTGAATAATCTGTATGAATAAATCGAGAGACATTTCCAGTTCGTGAAGTCGAATCGGACGTTCGTCGCCTCGGGGGCTTGTCGTTCTTTTGTGCCCGCGAAACTTTCCCCAGCCGAAATTCGATTCAAGGTTCCGTCCAGTTTGATACACGGCTTCCTTCCTTCGCCCTCGGACCGTCCTCGAAACCGATGATACACACGGAACTCAGCTCGGGTGTATGTAATGACATAAAATGGTATCATAGGTACCTCTGAATGTCTGAATATTGTACTTCTTTAGAAGGTGGTTTTCAACGTGCCGCGCTGGTCGCGCACAAACTGTAGAAATCCTTTTCATTACCGATGTAGAATCGTAATGACATTTTCTCTTCTTGCTGATTGTCAATTTTTTCTTTGTAAGCGTCCGTCAGCGAGACACTCTTCATCAAAGGTGAACCAAATATTTTTCACATGTATGACAGGAAAACCCACAGGTGCTTAGAAGGGTGCAACGCTTAGGTAGGTACTTCGTGGGGCGAATTAGGAACCTGTTTCTTTATTTGGAAATTCATGCTCTTGATGGAGACATGTCTCCATGATGTATCATCATATTGATGTTATTAGTTCTATTCTTTGTGTAAACAGTGCTCTCATTTGCCCTGTTACAAATCGTTTACGGTTAAATGGAAACGATTTGGTTGTTTTCCTTTTGTTTTCAGTCGGACGGAGATCGCCGCCGTAAATCGGCTGCCGAGGAGGGACTCATGTTTTATTCAGTGTCTTCCGCGAAGAACGCCCTGTTTTTACGGTATAACCGCGCCGGACGGTACAACGGCTAGATTGAGTGTTACGTACCAGTCACACGTAAGACTTGGTGCCAAGATGGTGGTGCTCAGATGATTGGGTAGAATGAACGATCGATGATATTTTGGCTCTATAATGTATACAGGTCGATAACATATTTATATCAATAGAAAGGTACCGTTTCTCATAAAATGTTGGTAGGTTCTCTGGCCATAGGAAGATCAAAATACCGTAAGGCATAAAATATTGATCATCAGGTCGGTGAGAAACAACATAGCGGTCTAGCGGGGTCTGCATAATGACAAAAATTTTTCATGCTCCAACTTGGGTGCGAAAAGTTGGCGTCAACGGTCGAATGGATCTTCGAGGGGGTTTTTCCAAAATTATTTAATGGTTCAATTTGAACCCCATTTCGTGAATGAAAAATATAATAATTTACTTGTACGGAAGAATTCAAGGCTGAAATTGAAGGAATTTGAAAAATGACGGAAAACTGATTAGTAGGTAATTATAACTGTAAAGCTGGGTTCACATGTGCGTAAAAGTCTGCGTAATCTCCGTACTGCGTACAGTGCGTAATGAGATCTGATTGGCTGCCAGGTAAATTTACCAGGTAAATTGCGCGCGCGTAAAATTGCGAGCCAATCAGATCTCATTACGCACTTTACGCATACGCAGATTACGCAGACTTTTACGCACATGTGAACCCAGCTTAATACGTTTACAATTTACGTCCCTATACCTATTCAATTTTCCACTTGTAATATATATCAACTTGATGTCATCACCATAAGTGGGTGCTGATGGTAGGCATATTAAATTAATATTAAGGGCGTATTAAATTAATATGTGCTCTTGGAGGACATATTAAAATAAAAATACTTTTTACAGTTTTTCAAAAATAGATCAATATTTTTTTGAACGATTTTTTCAGTTTTTTTTAAGTCTGTGTTTGTTAAAAAAAAAAACTAGAAAAAATCTTTTGAAAAATACAGATTTATTTTTGAAAAACTATTAAAAATTATTTTTAAAAAATATGTTAAAAGTATATATTTTAATATGTCCTCCAAGATAAAAATTCGAGTTTCTTATGTGATTCGGACGTTATCTAGCGCGGCGAGAACTTCACGACCGTCGTAACTTGATATTGCCTTTCTTCGGCCGGTCAACCTCCCACACCAGCCCATCGCCAAGAAGTGTTGATGATAACGGAGACCAATTAGCTATTATGTTACTGCTGACACAGTCGTCGTTTTGTAACAGTTTTTACGAGGTAGCCATGTAGTACAAAGTTCAACACTTCATTATTCTTGGCGGCTCACGATCAAAACAGTTACGATCATGGGTTTCGCAATTGATGCTATCGAGCGACTTTCAAGGTTTTGAGACATTATGGGGTGAATAATTTGTAAGAGATTTTGCTTGAATGTTAGCCTATTGGTGTGATTGATACAGGAGGTGGTTGAGTTTATTTAGCGTTACTTTGGTAAGAACCTCGATTCTGCCCTTTGGCAAGTCTAGTACTTGACGCCTAGATGTACCTAGTTTAGAAAGGGTATTTATTTTGTGCGGGAGACGATGAAAATTTGGCCCGTAAATATTGCCATTCGTGTTATAATTCGGATCATGATTCGTGTCATCCTTGTTAATCGGGGTTTCTAGGATTTTATCAGAGTTAGGAAACAAAACCCATTCCTCGGCTCATTTAAATCCATAAACATGATGCTTAGACAATTAACCATCATTTTATAAAATTAAAAAAAAATGTTACATAAATTTAACACCTGACTGAAATCTTTGCTATAATTGTTTAGCCCCTTGAATGACCCAAAACAAAAATTATTTATCGTCGGATATATTTTGCTTTTACATCGTTGCTCTCTTCAGCTTTCCTGGGGCCTCTGAAACGGTAAAGAATTTTCCAAGGCCTCGAGGAGCAACCACTTTCGTCAGTGAGCCTCTTCGCTGGACGGAATAGCAGGAAATCGTCGAGAAAGGAATGACTCGGTTTGGGTTTCATTGAACGAACGGATAGCGAGACGCTTTTCGAGTTCCCGGATCATTAGGTTGGTCTTTCCCCGAGCTCAGAAAATTATCCGGAGAACCGTCCGTATACGTGTTGCGCCGTTCGACGCCATCGGCCAGACGTTCAAATAATTTCATTTCCTCAAAACGTTCGTCTTCAGATGATTTCGAAACGTTTATGTCACGGCTCTTACTTTCGAACCTATTGTTATCGTGAACAACCGACTGACGCAAAAAGCGCTTATTGTTCCAACGATAAAGACGTCAACGAGACTGGGCCAAGTTGTCAATTTTGTCGTTTCCTCGACACTAACATTTTTTTGTCAACATTTTTCACATGAAATTCGTCGACGAAATTTGACTAGTGGACTTTCGCTAAAATTGTTGTCCGAAAAAATCAAGCCAATAAGTAGAAAATACATTGCCCATATAACTCAAAGTTGTTTTCAAACTTCCTGTTTCTGTTAGGGTTCAAAGCCTTGGAAATGACAGATAACATTTTTATTTCGGCTGTTATGAAAAAACTCAAGGAGAGTGAAAGCGCACATTAATTTCATGCCGTAAATGGCTGATGGGAAATGAGTCGAGCTCAGCATTGTTCCGACGAAGACAATGGGTATTTATTTGTTGATGTTGGTGAACAATTTCTCATAGCGTAACTGAGTCGAAAAGTAGCTTAATCGGGCAGCGATGATCGTACATAAGCACGTAGGTAATCTCAAAAGGAGGGAGTTACCTTGGAATTTGAAACTGCTGAATTTTCATTGCTCGAAGGTCAAAGGAAAAGTTTTCAGCTTCTAAACAATTAATAATTCATTAAATAAAATTCATTGAATAAATTTTATTCCTTTTTTGGCGTGCTGCCTTATTTTCTTCATTTTATTTTAATTTCTCTCGAGTATTCAATATCCTACTCTCCAGCTGAGTTGAATGGTTCGGTGCTCACCCTTGCTCGTATATGAAAATTGTTTCAATTTTCTCTGTTGCCATAAATTTCAATCTGTTAGGGCTATGCCACACACGTTGGGCGGTCTGCCCACAGACTGTTAGGAGTGAAATACTGTAGAGTGAAAAATGTGGCCATGATTCAAATTTCCCATTCCCACATCGAAACTGTTGGTTATTATGTCGCCTTCACGCTGTGAGCATTCTCATTTACTCGTTTAAAAGGCCCGATCAAAACATGTAACATTACAGTTTACGATTACCTACGCATGTGACGTGTCGGACATCGTTTTGATGCGGTAGAAATTACTTGTCACGAATGTGCGTATATGCCGGATAATCTAGAGACTAGAATTATATCTATGGTATAGCCCGTAGATGATAGCCCAAGTCGGTCGGACACAATAGAATATACGAGGCTGGAGATGTGAAAGTTCACCATGAGGGGTCATCGGTTATAACGGGCCATGTCATGATTCCTGATGTGACAACTGACCCCGGGGGCTAACGTGCGAGCATCAACTTCGCCTACGGAGTATTCCATTGTCTGAGGAACCCGACACCCGGTCAATGTGAAAGAATAAGTTCAGGCTGGATAGAGAAAGTTTGGACAATTGTGTTTTGATTACGAGCAAGAGTGAAACAGCTATTTATTGAATGATATGATGCCCAGTAATTTTAAGTAATATTTTATTATAATAAATTATAATATTAAAATATTTTTTTTATTATTGCAAAATTTTTAGTATTTTCATATTACCGCTGATCCCTGATGTACAAAAATATAACATTATTCTTAAAAGCTCGGCGAAAGGAGATGGAGTTTATCAACGTGCCCCTAGGCACCCTAAGTAAATTGGCGTCAACGATATTCCGTCATCTCTTAACATTAGATAACCAATGATGCACTAACTAAGTATACCTAACAACTTCTCCGGATAATCTGCGTTGGCCAATGGTGATAGGTTTCAACTGAAGAGGGTACAATCCGGCTAAGCTGGGTACTAATCCATCAAAGGTTCCGAATGCTATCTCGAATTCTTTAATAAGCTCTCCACGATCGTTTCCCCTAACCGAAAGAAATCCAAGAGTTGAAGAAATGACGGAAATTGGCCGAAGCTTTCTCGCGTTTCCGCCAGAAACGTGCGAGCGTTCACGCGGTCGTTATTTCCCTTTTTAAAAATGATTCTTCGGCTGCTGGAGGTTCGGTTGAGTAACGTCTGGGGCTGATCGCATTGTAACTGCTAACTGACTGACAACCTCCTGCTGATGTACGGTGTAATCTTGGAAAAAAACTGCAAAATATGAACGGCGAAGAGAGCGTGAAGAGCCGTTTTCCCCATTACGCCGCGGAGAAAATTATTTTAAAAAGAAGAAAGGCCTAATCTTCCAATTTTGAATAAAACCTTGATGGATCTCCTGCTGCAATAAACGTCTCTTCTGTTTCATGTTTCCTCTGTTTCTACCGTTTGGGAGTTATGTTGCAGATTTAGTTAGCAACTGTTCATGAAAGTTGGTGATATTCGAAAAACTGCTTCTCTTTAAGTTAAAATGAAAAAATACGAGTTCGGCAGAGCATGAACGTTGATGAAGCACGCGAATTGGGATGTCGCTGACTAGAATAATCTTCTTTTCAGGAAGACAACTGATCGTTAAGGCATTGGATATCCTTCACGGTCATGGACACGAAAAATCGCAGGTTATTAGATGTATACCACATCTTTTGCTGTCATTGGTTGTTATAAATATTTCATGCCCAACTGCCTGCGGCCTCAAGTTGTCAAGGCTGAGGTCGATTTTATTGTTATATTACTGTACTAGGTATTCAATAATGAGAGCCGCTCAACCTCTCAAGTTTTCAGCAAGTAGTAGGTACTAATAAAAGATGGAGGTATAATGAATACCAATAAATCCCTAATTTAGAATACCAATAAAAGATCAAGGTTTATTTATCATTAAAATCAATAAATTTAATGATTAAATTAATTCAATCATTAAATTAATTTAATGATTAAATAATTCATAAATTTTATGAAACCAAAGCATTAGTGCACTTTTTTCGTATCTCAGCAGGTTGAGAGTGGGTTGCTTGATGGATAAACCCATCAATAATTTGCTCGAGCCTGTCAATTTTAACCTATTCGTGAACTTTGCATTCCCTCATAATTTTATTTTATGCTAGATGCAGTAAACTGCTTGTCGTACCTTTCGTCCGTAAGAGGGATGGACGAAGAAATTTCATCCACAATACTACTTTGAGATTCAAATAGAATCGAATTACGCTCAGATGGGCCTTGGTAAAGGAGTTATGGTTGATGTACAGTCCACGATGTAGAACTGTTATTTGTTCTCCTCGGCCGTCCAATCATTACATCTCGGGATACAACCACCTTTACCTCCGACTAGGTCTGGGTCGAGCCCGTAGGCTAAACAAGCTTACCGTAATCGAGAAAACATCAATTGTCCCGAGTAATACACAATTACCAGGCCCGTTTCGCAAAGCATGATGTAGTAACTTATGCGTGATGAACTCTTCTCTCTCTCCAGTGAAGTCCATGAAGATGATATACGCTCTCTTTTTCACCGAGTTTGGATGAAGAGATCAAAGATCAGATGGGCAAATTCATGGGAGTTTGTTGGTAATTTTTGAAAAAGCTCTGCAGTGCTCTACAAAATAAAAGGCTTTGTGGGGTCCTTCCGATTTGTCGGATTTTTATGAGATGAAAAACAGATCAAACTATCAAAAAACATTTAAAACTGATAGCATTCCATAGTATGCAATACTATAGGCATCTAATAAACAGTGTAAAAATGAAAATAATAGTTGGAAAAATGCTCCGACAGAAATTTTTGAAATAATAAGAAGCTAATCTTTTCCTCGGCCCCTAGGCATCTTTTTACTGCATTGCTTTGTTCAAAATATAATTCCTCGCTTGAACATTCCATTTTGAAGTCGGTTTCTCCATTGTTTCATTTTGTGGTACATGCTTAGGTTAGATCTTACAGATGAAGGAGCTATAGGGGTGTAGATACGCCTAGTACGATTACCTATTTTTCCAAAATGATTTTCAGGATCTTTTTCGAGTAATTTTATTGTCAATTTTGCCGTAAACGATGTAAATAACTGGAAAGCTTGAATTAGTTACTCTTGCAAGCTACGTTGTGAAAAAAAAAACCGGATTGTAACAGATAGCATGGTCAAAAAACCAAAAAAAATAAATAAATAAATAAATAAACGCTTTTTCTCTCATTTTATATTTTGGGAGATAATACAGATATGTCAAGTTGAAATTCAAAAAAAAAATGATCCAAGGGCTTGAACGAAGTAAGTAATGACGATAAAAAACTCGACAACGACCCCCCACTTGACGAAGTGCCTGCAAATCGCCTTACTCAGGTTCATCCAAAAATTTTGCAGTACCAATCTTCTATAATTTTTTCGTAATCCTTTCCGCGGGGCTGCGCCAGTAATTTCAGGACGTGACTTATGATTCAGCATGCTCTCATTTATGAGGCCACACTCAATGCGACCGATCCTACACCGTTAGGGCCGAAGCTCCTAGCGGCCTGCAGTGTCCGCACAATGGGACAGTATCATCGTTCATCCATATCTTCCATTCCTCTTCTTCTCACTTCCTCTATTTCTCCCAATCCTTTTCGCCTCTCTTTCTCCGGGTTTCGACTTTTCGCAGGATCAGAGCAGAGAAGATTCTTCTCCTTTCTCCAACTGGAAGATTCCGGTCTGCGCTGTGGGTCAGTCTGTGTAGTTCCCATCCGGCAATCGAGATCTGACGCTTTCGTGACGAGCCGCTCTTCAGACGTACAGTTGTTTTCTCGCGAAGAATTTATTTTACTCTTATCAGCAATGAGAAATTTCTATGTAAATTTAGAGATGAAAAGTGGAAATTTTGGCTAGAGCCATGGTACTTGGATAGTTTCTTTCCAAGCCATGTCTAGAAACCGTCGGAAATTTTATTTGTTCCTTTTCCGTGAAAATGTCTCTTGTCAGAGGGGAGGCATAAAATTATGAACAATTTGAACTGATTTTCGACGATATGAACGATTTTTCCTGCATCTTCTTGCTTTGGGTGTCAATCAGCTTAATTTGCGTTTCACAGCTTTTCAAAAATATTGACATGGTGCTCAAACTTCAAACAGCGCAGGTTAAACACCGAACAACCTGTCGTCTCACCATGCGGAAATTAGGCTCGCTGCAGACCCCACCTGAGTAGACGGTAGTAGCACTACATCCGGCGCACGCACCAGCATGATTTCCTTCCCATTGTATGAGCCTTATGAATCATCGTATCGAACACCGCCTCTCTTCCGCACGATCACGAAAAAAGTCGCGTCATTCATGGGCGATCGGTGAATAATATATGCCCCCGGTACTGACGGTTTTAGATTGTTCGAGGAACTACGTGAAATCTGTTCTGAGTTGTTTCAGGACGTAGCCCTTGTGAACGAGTACCTTCAATACCCAGAGTGAGTCCGCCAAAAGTGAGTCCCCTCGTTTGTACCTACAGCGTCTAGACGTATTTACCTATTACAGAACATAGGCCTGAAGTGGTTGTCAGGAGCTGCTGATGTCCTGAAAGGATCAGGCCTCTGCTACTTCCGAAATAGGCGGCTGAAAATTGTGCAAAAAATTATTTTCCAAAAACGCTGATTCCTCTTCTTCCTTCTTCTTTCCTATTCTATGACATTTGTTTGTTAGTTTGTAGTTAGAAAGTAGAGAGCACAATTGTCAGTGCTGCGGTTTATTCTGTCGTTACAAAATTGTTTCAGCCCATTCAAAATTATTCTATGGGCTTCGGTCAAACGAGAGCTGTTATAGGAGTAACCGCCGGTTAAATGAGATGACCGAAGTCGTAACCGGCTCGTTAACGCTTCCCTCGTTCCGACCGAAGGGAATTCGGGTGACCACATCGCATTCTAATCGAAGGAAACGGAGTTGTATAATATTGAACATTCTGCAAAGGGAATAGCAACTGTACTCACGCTCTATTTACTGCCGATTCATCAGAATAGAAGTACCTACCTCTTTAGGTACCTAAAGAGGTAGGTACCAAGAGATTTCTTGATTTCTTGATGTTGTTCCTCAATTTAATCAGGAAAATTCTCAAAAGGATCAGGAAAATTCTCAAAAGGATCAGGGAAATTCTCAAATTGGATTGGAAACCTATCTATTTGGCTTGGAAATTTCTTGATTTGATCTGATGATAGCTTGGAAATGCTATAAATAAATGAAAACTGACTATTAAGGTGGGCATCCAATTGTTGACCCTATGAGCCATGGATGATGAATCATGAAATTTTCGCATCAAAATGTGTCGAAGGAGAAAAATATCAAAGATAGTCACCACTTATTTGCGTTGGCAGATGATATCATGAATATGCGGGCAAACATAGGATGCAGGCACAATATGTGGGCATCCTCTCATGGTCGCCTGTTGCAAAAATTAGAAATGTTAAGTGAAACCTTTCATTTTCACCGCACTTCTCAAGGAAATGAAAGACCGAGGCAAATATCGAGGGCTGGAATCATGGCGAGTGACTTATGCACGTATGGTAAACACCCTCACGATGTGGGTTAGTGGGAAACTTACGAGTATGGTAATGACCCGCTCAGGAAAGGAAAAAATATAATAGGTTATTAGGGGAAGTGGGGGTAAGATGGCGAACCTAAGCTTCTAAGATTTTTCCTAGGCTCTGTGAGCAGCCAGGCGAGTTGTAAATGGAACTATTCGTTTTAGTGATTACCCGAGTACAACATACATTTTTTTCAAATTTTACATTCAACTGAAAAATGTCAAAAAAATAAATTTTCGGAAAAATGTAAATTTCGCCATCTTACCCCACGTTGTGGGTAAGATGACGAGTGGCCCGGGGTAAGATGACGAATGGGGGGTTAAGATGGCAAATTGACAAACATTTGAACGGAAATCATACAAACTTTACTCAAAACAGAAATTTAGACGAAGTAGAACTATAAAATCTTCAATTAGGGGCGCAGAAGTCACATTTCCACTGCTGATGAGCGGCTTCTTCTCGTTCCAACCATTATCGGTTTTCAATCGATCCCTGCAAGACAATTAATTATTAAGAGAAACAGTGTGTTTAGAATGGTGTAAAATTGTGATTAGATACATAATTCACAATCAAAAAGTAATGTGGGGGTAAGATGACGATACACCAAACCTTTCGTCATCTTACCCACACAGAAATTCGTCATCTTACCCCAGCCCACCATATTTTTTTGAAACTGGTGCATCAACATGCAGCTTCAAAGCAAACGACTTCATTTTCCAGTGAAATTGTAGCTTACGAATTGTAGATTCGGAATATTGAAACGTGAAATTCAAATGACTGACCAAAAAATCGTAGTCGCTTAGGAAAAGTGGAGCAAAAGTTACATCACACATCTTCGAAATCGAACTTTGTTGTAACTACCATGTTTCGAGACGGGGGCGCGAATGTCCGCCGTTGACCCACGAGTAGGACCACTATAGGTCACGGGTGACGCTGGAACGGTGTCTCTAACTATTTTCAATCAGGAGAAAATCACAATTCGTCATCTTACCCACCTCGTCATCTTACCCCATCTTCCCCTACCATAGAATCGAAGTTGAGCAACAGCAAAAAGAAGATTGGGCGTACGAGGAACAGGTTCTAACATGAACTGTCACGACATTTAACTGACTGATATTATACAACATGAAAACGCTGTTAACGTGGTTTTGATATGAACGCTCCTTTCAACAAAAAGACATGCCAGTGCTATAAAAGGAAAAGGGACCGCCGCCGAGCTAATGTGAGCATCACGACTCAAAGGTACCCACAATAGGTATCATGTCCGTAATGAGAGTATATTCAAAGTTACCATTATTTGAGCCAAAGGTTATCTCCGGGCTATCTCAAATGGACTGATGCTATCGGCAGGTAAACGAACAATCGGATTAAAATCGTACCTACTTGTACTCGAAAAATATTTATTTGCTCTTCATTTCCTGGGGTCTATAAATGGCGATACGAATAAAAGTGTCTCCGACAAATACAATTAATGTATCACGTTGTAAGGGAAGAATGGGAATTCACCCGGTTGGTATTGATTGTAACTTTACAGCATTGTGCTTACTCTACTGTATATAGAATACTGTATGGCTTACCTACGTGATATAGGATCTTAATTGTCTGTAGGCATACCGCCGATTCTTCGTGGTTTGATGAGGGGTTGAAACATAGTTTTTGCTATTCGTACGTGTAAAGCGAGAATTTCTTCTACTTTTCAAACAGTAAAAGCTCCAGAAATTCCAGCTCTCACGATTTTTCAAATCATTGACCATGATCACGACGCGGATAGCCGATTGCAGGGGTCTTCCCTATGTAAACTAACACGTAGTTCCATCACGCTCTTCTGCACAATCGAAAACACTTGACCTTTTCGACCAAACGTTTATTTTTGGAAGGAGATTTTCTCTTACGGAATCGGCAAAATTCCCAGGATATCAATAGGCAAACAGGACTATGAAACACGCTCGTAATATCACTTCACCAATTTTGAATGTAGCAAACCAGTGATGCGTGCGTAGCACACTATACTGTCGTATCCACGGGCTACAAAGATCAAAAATGCTAAAAAAACTTCCTAAAATCAAGTTGCCGGAATTAGAAAAATTCACGAATACTGTATGGTAAAACCTATAGATTTTATGACCATAAACGTTCAAATCGGTTCATTTTTGTAGCCTAAATCCGGCTAAACAGGTATGTAATTCAGTCTTCCAGAAGCACTGGCAGTGTCCTCTTGTAACAAACTTGTTGCACATTGTGGAAGATAATGAAATCTTGAGTTGGCGTTACTATTATTTTCCGGTTTCACAGTTTCTTCAAATGCCACCGTGCGATTTACCATTCTACGCGTAACTCTGATAGTAGACTCAACTCCATAATGTATTAGGAGAATGGATTTACTGTTGAAAGGACAAGACCTCAGTGCTCAATTTATCGCCCTATTCAAGAAGTGCTGCACATTGGCGCCATAAAGCCACACCTTTCATCTCAGACGAAAACTTCTCGTATTTACAAGTACACGTAATGCTCACAACGACACGGGATTTCCCTTCGGATTTAATACAGTCGAAGATACTTGTAGAGGTCTTCGTCGGGTCAGGAATAAACAACCAGCTGGCTTTCAATGGTCTATTCTTTGTTGGCTTACATGGAAATGTAAATCTATAATCCAGCATTCAATAAAATGGAGTTTGACCTCGTGGTTAGGACGGAGGTCCTGAAGAACATGAAGGCATCTACAGTGATGGATATGGAGCGGGCAAAATCGAAAGTGCTCAGAATGCCGACGCCCCCCAGTATTTTGGTTCTTTTTGGTTCATGGTTTTGATTAAATCACTGTAATCGGTCAAGAAACATTTACTCTACCCCAACTGGCATTCTCATGTCAAGCGTTTCGTAGGGCGTGGATCCAAATTCGTAAAATTGAAAATTTCCCCAAATAAAAAATAGAAAATTTCAAAAAGATTCAACATTGACCCATCACAGGTCAGATTCTTCTGCCGGATCAGCCAATTTCACAGGTTTCCAGTAAGCACCATTTTCAAGGAAACAACCACATTTTTAATGTACGATACATTGAGCCGTTGACACTTAAACCAAAGCCTCCTTGCTTCCAGCCATTATCTACATTCATCTTCGTCCAAAGGGGTTAGTGGTAAAATACCTAAGGATATAGTCTGGACGGTGACATTCTAAACTAAGCCAATATCAGTTCTTTGTCAAAGGTTAAAGTTCGACTCAACGTCGAATGGATCAGTCCATGGGCAAAGAGAAAGGATTCGTAGGAGCACCTTTGCTTCGAATGTCGGCTTAGTGACGTTATCTCTACGGAGTACCAGCAGCGGCATCAATCATCCTTATCCCTGATTCATCTGCGAGTGAAACAGGGTCTTACGGTTCTTCAAATGTGGCTTGATGGAGATATCTTCAAGAGATAAGGTCGAGAATTTCACGATTCGACCTAGTGTTTTTTTTTCACTGATGAGATTATTTGGTCAAAAAATTAGGGCCATGTTTGATCGTGACGGGAGAACTGTTACGTCACGGTTCCAATATTCGAGATTAAATAATCCAAGCTTTCGATGAATTTTTTTAGAATCGTTACTACGTAAATCAGGCCCGTACCCAAGGGGGGTGCCGAGGGGGAATCCCCCAACCTCCGCAAAATTTCTGGAATTCCTTCACATAAGTACCTACTACGCCCATGATATATTTTTCATCATCAAACTATCAAGCGTCAAAATCACGATGAAACAGAAACCAAAACTCATAATCGATCGAGCAGTCAAACACACAATGAAACAGAAACTCGAACTACTAATCAAACATGAAGTCAAACTCACAATGAAAACGAAACTCAAACTCATAATCAAACTCGAAGTCAAACTCACAAAGTAACAGAAACTCAAACTCATATTCAAAACGAACTCATAATCAATCTCGAAGTTAAACTCACAATAAAAACGAAACTCAAACTCACAATGAAACTCGAAGTCAAACTCACAATGAAACAGAAACTCAAACTCATAATCAAACATGAAATCAAACTCACAATGAAAACGAAACTCAAACTCATAATCAAACTTGAAGTCAAACTCACAATGAAACAGAAACTCGCACTCATAATCAAACTCGACGTCAAACTAACAATGAAAACGAAACTCAAACTTATAATCGAACTAGAAGTCAAACTCACTATGAAACACAAACTCGAACTCACAATCAAACTCGAAGTCAAACTCACAATGAAACAGAAACTCGAACTCATATTCAAAATCGAAGTCAAACTCACAATCAAACTCGAAGTCAAACTCACAATGAAACAGAAACCCAAACTCATAATCAAACATGAAATCAAACTCACAATGAAAACGAAACTCAAACTCATAATCAATCTCGAAGTTAAACTCACAATAAAAACAAAACTCAAACTCACAATGAAACTCGAAGTCAAACTCACAATGAAACAGAAACTCAAGCTCATAATCAAATATGAAATCAAACTCACAATGAAAACGAAACTCAAACTCATAATCAAACTTGAAGTCAAACTCACAATGAAACAGAAACTCGCACTCATAATCAAACTCGAAGTTAAACTCACAATAAAAACGAAACTCAAACTCACAATGAAACAGAAACTCAAACTCATAATCAAATATGAAATCAAACTCACAATGAAAACAAAACTCAAACTCATGATCAAACTTGAAGTCAAACTCACAATGAAACAGAAACTCGCGCTCATAATCAAACTCGACGTCAAACTTACAATGAAAACGAAACTCAAACTTATAATCGAACTTGAAGTCAAACTCACTATGAAACACAAACTCGAACTCATAATCAATCTCGAAGTTAAACTCACAATGAAACAGAAACTCAAACTCATAATCAAACTCGAAGTCAAACTCACGATGAAACAGGAACTCGAACTCATTATCAAACTTGAAGTCAAACTCACAATGAAACAGAAACTCGAACTCATATTCAAAATCGAAGTCAAACTCACAATCAAACTCACAATGAAACAGAAACCCAAACACGAAGTCAAACTCACAATGAAAAAGAAACTCGACGTCAAACTAACAATGAAAACGAAACTCAAACTTATAATTGAACTTGAAGTCAAACTCACTATGGAACACAAACTCGAACTCATAATCAATCTCGAAGTTGAACTCACAATGAAAAAGAAACTCAAACTTGAAGTCAAACTCACAATGAAACAGAAACACCAATTCATAATCAATCTCGATGTCAAACTAACAATCGACTTCGATTTCGAAAAGAGTTCAAGTTTCGGTTTCATAGTGAGTTTGACTTCAAGTTCGATTATGAGTTTGGGTTTCTGTTTCATTGTGAGGTTGACTTCAAGTTTGATAATGAGTTTGAGTTTCGGTTTCATGGTGAGTTTGACTTCAAGATTGATTATGAGTTCGGATTTTTGTTTCATTGTCAGTTTGACTTCGAGTTTCTGTTTCTTTGTGAGTTTGACTTCAAGTTCGATTATGAGTTTGAGTTTCTGTTTCTTTGTGAGTTTGACTTCAAGTTCAATTATGAGTTCGAGTTTTGTTTCATAGTGAGGTTGACTTCAGGTTCGATTATGAGTTTGAGTTTCTGTTTCATGGTGAGTTTGACTTCAAGTTTGATAATGAGTTTGAGTTTCTGTTTCATGGTGAGTTTGACTTCAAGATTGATTATGAGTTCGAGTTTCTGTTTCATTGTCAGTTTGACTTCAATTTTGATTATGACTTCGAGTTTCTGTTTCTTTGTGAGTTTGACTTCAAGTTCAATTATGAGTTCGAGTATTGTTTCATAGTGAGGTTGACTTCAAGTTCGATTATGAGTTTGAGTTTCTGTTTCATGGTGAGTTTGACTTCAAGTTTGAGTTTCTGTTTCATGGTGAGTTTGACTTCAAGTTTGATAATGAGTTCGGGTTTTGCTTCATTGTCAGTTTGACTTCAATTTTGATTATGACTTCGAGTTTCTGTTTCTTTGGGAGTTTGACTTCAAGTTCGATTATGAGTTTGGGTTTCTGTTTCATGGAGAGTTGGACTCAAGTTTGACTTCGAGTTTGAGTTTTTGCTTTACTGTGAGTTTGACATCGAGTTTCACTGTGAGTTTGATTTCGAGTTGGAGTATGATTCAGAGTTCTCTTCTGTGAGTTTGATTATAAGTCTGAGTTTTCTGTTTCATTGGGAGTCTTATTTTGAGTTTGATTATGAATTTGAGTTTTTTTATGGTGAGTTTTACTTCGATTTCGATTGAGAAGTACTCGATTTCGATTGTTTCTGTTGATTGTGTTCTGGAGCTTGACTTCGAGTTCAACTATGTGTTTGGGTTTTTGTTGTTTGGGTCTTTGGGATTGTTTCTGATATTGAGATCCTGTTTTATTGTGAGTTTGACTTCGATTTTGATTGAGAAATTGAGTTTGAGTTTTCATAGTGAGTTTGAGTTTCGGTTTCATTGTGAGTTTGATTACGAGTTTTTGTTTCTTTCGAAGTTTGACTTCAAGTTCGAGTATAAGTTTGAGTTAGTTTCAGTGTGAGTTCTACTTCGATTTCGATTAAGGTTTCGAGTTTTTGTTTCATTGTGAGTTTTACTTTGATTTCGATTAAGAGTTTGAGTTTCTGTTTCATTGTGAGCTTGACTATGAGTTTGAGTTTCTGTTTCATTTTGAGTTTGGCTCTGAGTTCGATTATGAGTTAGGGGTCACTTCAGCGTTTGCTTTGTGAATAAACTAAGTTGTCATGATCCTATACACCCACGTACCCACCACCTGCTGGGGCGAGGGAAAGGTTATTTCGCCTTTCATCTCTTCATAATATAAATACGTCGAGAACCACGACCAACGTGTTCGCAAGAGTCGTATTCCCGTTCACTCTTATTCATTGAGACGAGCTCTTTGAATACATTTCAAACCAGATACGCCTTTCTCTCGACGACCCTAAAGTTCTCGACTTGGCGTCAGCACCAAAAGGAATACTGCAACATTACAGCTTGGTAAGGAAGTGATTCTGCAACTGTTTCGTCCATACTAGGAGCAGCCGAAGTTTCTATATGAATCATGTGGGGAGGTACGAACTATTTGAGTCGTAAGTAAATGCCGTCGTACGTTTGCGAGTTAAAATGTTGACTGTGTTCAACATCAGTGATTGATGATCATGAATAGTGAAAATGCGAAAAAATCAACAAGAGCTAATTGGAAAATAGCGCGTTGGCCATTAATAAGTTTCTACTATCCATCCTCGTCAGACCAGACCTACTATTTAAGTCATAGAAGGCTCCGATCCTCAGGCGACGGTATCAGGAATCCAGTTCAGATTCTGCCATGTCAATCCCACTAATTTGATGGGGACTTCTGGAATTATCGCGCCTTTCTACTCCTTCAGGCAGCCGAGTTTGAGTTATGAAGAATATCAAACACTTTTGTGAATAGCCCCATTCGGTTGCGGCAATTTGCGGCCGAAAGTTGGGAAAAGGACTTCGAAAATCATCCACAAAACTCTGATTTCTCTTGGTCCATGAGATATAGCTCTCTTGTAGCATTTCAGGTGCTGTGGGACAAATACCATACGTTGCCTGATCAAATTTAGTGTTGATCTCTCAAGCGCTGTATCCGGTTTTGACCTTTATTGGGGAATCCGAGATGCTGATGTCCATGGGGCAATTAGGAATATGCATATTATGCAGTACTGTACTGATAGCATTTCCTTGTCAAATCGAGTATCTTTTAAGCCGAGTCGAAAATTTTCCAAATCAGTTTGAGAATTTTCCAAATCAAATTGAGAGGACAAAATTGAGAATTGTCCAAACCTATTGTAAATTATTCAGTTTGGTTTGAGAAATTCACTGTTTGATTAGGAAAATGTTAAATTTAGTTTGGGAAATTCTCTGTTCGACTTGGAAATGCTATAAAAGCCATGGAAATCACCCTGAAGGCTCGTCATTCTGAACAAGTTAACTAATAGGTGGAACTGAGGATTCATTTTTATGGATATACCTAGTGCCAATGTAGGAGTAGGTAGGTTTTATTCCAAGTTGTTAGGTACCTAAAACTACGTTTTTGTGACACAGCTTGTATAATAAATAATTCATATTAAGTTTCATCTCGAGATTATTGACTCCACCTATAACCGCCTGTAACACCGACAAGGTTAGGAAGCGTAGTGCGGTCAATTTTAGGAATCGTAAAAGGATTCTCACGACGAACCTTCCGACATCCTCCACGATCATGATTTTGCGGTCGTCGGTTCCATGCGAGCATGTTACGAAATGGACGATTTACCCGCAAGGCGAGGTGCATTCCTTTATTTTGCATCGCCATTTCCTTTCCCATTTCTTGACTATATTAGAAGGAAGATTTGAAATAGCCTTGGACTCAGCTGGGTCAAGAACCGACCAATCCTTCCTTATGCGCATACGTCTAAGGGTAAAAACATCCTTCTCAGCCTTGTAACTGATACAGAAACTATAGTTAGTGGTGATAATATACTAATTTTGAGGGTGCGATGAGGAACAAAATTCGACTTCCTCCCATGAGCAAGTTTTCGTATTTTACAAGCGCTTTCGGCATGGCTGCCCTCATCAGGAGAAATCAGTATCTAATTTTGGTCCCGTAAAATTTTCTTAGGTATCGAAATGGAGCACACCCAACTAGATTCAGCATCATTGGTTCTGGCTTCCAAATAAATATATAAACTACTTTGTAATAAATGTTAAAAGTTGACTCAGGATCAGGAAAATTAGCTCTTTACTTTTCGATGCATGTTTTCTCTCATATCGAGCCTAGTAGCACCAAAATCGAGCCAAATATCCATCGAAATGGTCCAAAAATTGACGTTGGCACCAAAATATGGGAGTATGATCTGTTTGCTGTAACAAAATTTTGGCGTAGGTGAGTACATCTTTCTCATAGGGTGAAGAATAATGTAAGAGCAAGGACCATAACTTTTCCCTTATGAAACGCAGCCAGGCCACAAAGTTCCCTCTCACTAACAGCAGTTTACCTTCGTTGCGCAGACCGTTTACTGCCGTCCTAGCATTTTCCCCTCAACAATCAAAATTCTCCGAGCCCTCGTCGGGCATCCGACGTTGACCAGTGTGGGATTGTGATTCGGTTCTTCAATCCCAATTATTGTAGGGCGAATGCCGTGCGAAACGATTTTCTAGAAACCAGACCACAAGAGGTTCAGCAGTTCTGACCAATTCAGGAGGCGGTCAGTCCGTCTGTACCTACCAGAGAAATCAATGCGGCGAAAGTACAGAATACCGGCCGACGACTACGTACGGCCGTACGTCTAGACGCCTGTAGTTATTAAATGAACTAAGAACATTGAGTTTTTCCGACTAGAAACGAGCAATTGTGGACTGGAGAGGAGCGATTTTTTGAGGTCGTTGGTGGAGTAATGCAATGAGAAATTTTGAAACCGGCATTATGTACCAGCAGATAGTCAGGGTGCCTGAGCGAAACTGAGTTGGCTGAGTGAAAAGCAGGTTTCAAGCCACAAAGCCCACAAAAATGAATTAATAAAATAATAATTGGTACTGATGGCATTGGCGTTGATGTTGATACAGATGTGGATGTTAATGTTGGTGATGTTGAAGTTGATGTTGATATTGGCGTTGATGTTGATGTTAATGCCTATAACACTTTAATCAACATCAAACATTAGCATTCGTGTGGCTGGCCAACTAATTTAGTTGTAGTTGTTAGTTAACTAGGCAGGCACATACCATTTTGCCCATCGCTGATTTTGGATTGCTATGGTTTAATTTGGGGGCCAATGAAATACCCGAGGCTCGCAGCACAGAGTCGACAAGTTCAATCCAGGATTGTTCAAGGCCCATAGAAAGAACGATATCGAATCAATAAGCAGGAAATCAACGCCGGGAGGTCAATCTCGTTTGATAAGGTGGTTAGTTAACATGCGTATGACTACCTATAAATCTGGTGGGTAGACCAATCATTTTCAAAAGTCAAGGCCCATTGAGGCAAATCATGATCTGAAGTAACGCATGTACGATAGCTACCATATTTGTTGAACGCGTGATCGAACCTAGTCGGGAGTTATTTTTCGTGATCACGGAGATCGATGCCCTTCTCGGTGAGTAAAAGCGAGTAGGCGTTCGCAAAACAAACAGGAAATGATCGATTCTAAAAGATGAAGTATGGATTGAAAGAAATCTCTTATAAATTGAGAAACCGGTAGAGGGTAGGTTACACACTGTACTTCCATGTATTGTGGCCACTAGGATAAAAACAGGAAAACACACTCAAAATAGGTACACTAAATAAGTATAATGGAGTGAGGAAAAATTTACATTTCACTTTACGTCATTACTGCTCAGTAGCTACTGGACAATAGCTCCTGGATTATTTTGACTTGGCCTAATGTATGAATTTGTTAATTTAGTTTTGCTTCATAGGCTACGAGAATTTGAAACTGCCGCTCTCGATATTCACCACCACATCTCGAAATAATTGGTTATGCCTCGTCTAATTCGTCAAGACGTAACTTCTTTTCGGTAGGGCTTTATAGTTCATGATTGGAGAGTGTACTGTGTATCTGTGTACAAACATTGCATAATATTATACCAGACTCATCTGTTTTTAGCTATCATGAAGCGAGGTCGAGAAATCCTCATCTTCTAGGGACTGGAGTGTGGCCTATTCAGCCAGTTGACGTGGGAATCTTTTTGTTTTCACTTCCTCGACCAAAATGGAGCAGCAGTTTTTTCATTCAGTTACGTCGATAGCTGAGATTGGGATGAATTATAAGGACTGGGTCCTTGACATTTTTTTGCAGTTTTCGTAAACGTAATTTATGGAATAGTTGAAGAACCAGCATAAAAATCCAAAATAACCTGCTTTCGGCAAGATAATTTATGGTCCCTTGACACTATCCTATTGATCGAGTTAATGTGAATAGGTGCCATTTTTATGTCAGGTATAGGGAAAGACTGGATCAGACATGATGATCTCTCTTGTAATAGTTTTTGTAAATCTTGGGTATAAAACAATAAAGTGGTACCTAATAACGAAAAAATTATCCTCCAAAATGAGTTGAAAACGGGTGAAGTGGCTTTTCAAGTTTCCCAAAATGTATTGCTAATCATAATTATCTGAGTGACTATATTTTTATGAACGCCAACGATCGAATATGACCACTTTCACCCCATTTTTCGCTGTTAGCCACATAGTTATTTACGTATTAATAACCAAGCTTCGAGGAACGAGCAGCCATTAAACTCGAGGAATCTAATTATAAATTACGCCAGATTGAAATAAACTCAGTTTGAATTTCCTGGTATAACCGGCCATAACCTGAACTTGTCCTAAAAGTATGCAATACGATAATGAGTATAAAGATATCCTTCTCCAAATGAAGTAATAGGTGCATAGATGTTAGTTTATGGCCTTATGACGTCTGCTATAAAACCAATCTTCATAACTTTTGCGATTCAAATCTCAATGCTCAAAGCAAATCTCATGATTATTACGACCATTTCAGATACAGAAAGATAGGCGCCAAGGGGTTTGTTCGATATATACGAGTAGATACATAAACATTTCTCATTCTCAATTGAATCGGCTGTCACTCTGTTGGATCAAGGAGTCTGGAATAATCGTAGCTATTTGATAATTGAATATAAACTTGCTCAGCGTATTATAGATAAACTGTCAAGATAGCAATTTCAATATTTAACATACTCGAATGTTAATGTAATCGCATAATTCATAAAAGTTAAACTGCAATTTGCTCAGGCAGTTCCAAATTTGGTCGCCTTTTTTCAGTATCCAAGGTCTCATTTGGCGATCGGTTCAAATCATGGCTGACATGAGCGGTGATAAATCTGCGGCTTAATCTTTTATTCGGAAATGATTATAGTTTATGTTTTTTTCGTACTCCAGTTGGTAGCTACAAATCACTGATGCCGAAGGCGATTCAGTCGATTGAGCCATAATTCTTGTTGCCTGTACTTCATCTATGGCTACACACGTGTACAGCCAACTTCCATTCACCGTTCGAGTTTCTCTGGGCCCTACAGCTGATGCGCTTTTTCTCACGTACGATACCCGCGGGGACTTTCACCTTGAACTTGATTTCGTTTGATTTTCGTTTGTGCTGACGCCACCGAAGAAGATATTAATTCAATAAATTAATACTCGAGATTCTCAAAACACGGTATGGTGCAGGGACTCACGTGAGCTGTTGACCTTTTCCACTAGCAATTTTTACATTAAGGAGATTCCTTTTCTTAATTCAGACAGTTGTCCTGATGATTTATGACCTCAGGCCTGCCAGTCACGCATGAGGTCTTGAAGGACACAGAATATTATCCTCGAAATCATATTAGGATTCAGCACCCTTCAAATGTTTAAAAATCCCTTTTTTCAGCTCAAAATGCATTCACATTATTAAAAAATCAGGAAAATGATGTACAGATATGATGTATGGTACCTATTGCCAAAATTAACCAAACCCAAGTAAATGGTAACAATTTTTTTCTTTTTCAGATCACCCTTTTTTTGACTGCTGAGCCCTTACACCTACGAGATAAACCTGGCTATATGAGGTGAGAATAATTATAATAGCATTTCCAAGCGGAATTGGAAATTTTCTATATTTCATTGAGAATTTTCCAAATCAATTGATAATTTTCCTAACCAAATTTAGAATTTTCTCAATCAACTTATTAATCCAGAACCTTGGAAATTTCTCAATTTGGTCCGGGGGTAAATTTTCGAATTTTATTCGAAATTCTTGATATCACTTAAATTTATTTTATTCGGAGGCTAAATAGATACAAACTTAAACTGTGCCTGAAATCGAAGTAGGTACTTCAAGTTATTAAAATGCAAAAAAAATCTATCTACGTTGTGCAAGATACCCCAGCGTATCGAAAACGGTCATACAGGTTTATGAATACCTACGGATTTCCAATCTCGGGCGTACCCTACACTTGAAAAATTACCCTTTACTCTCAAAACCTTCAAATTAATACTTGGCAACATGTTCCACAGTAATTGCTGGTAAGTTCGCATACCATTATGTACTAACAAGACCCCGTTCACATCCGTCTTGTTTCTGGCTGTTTGCACCTTGTTCTGCCCCCAAAAGTGAAAATGCACTTGAGCTGTGTGAAAAATGAAACGATAGAGAGGAGGCCGTTTTCGATCCTCGCCGATTGTTTTTCTACGCCGGGTGTTCGCAAGCTCTGTTAAACACGACTTCGCAAAGAAGAACCTTCCATCAGAACCCCGAGCTGAAGAGACAAGAACCCGAGCCTCATTCAACATTCGTGCTCCATTTACCGCCGACCTGTCGCTGTCGTCCTCGACAAATGCGTACTCTTGAAAAGGAAGCGAACTGACGACGATTTGGAGAACGAACTGGACTTTCTCAGACGAAGTACCGGAAGGATTGATTAGTTGTAAGTCTGTCAAGATGTCAGTCTTGATATTCCGAAAGTTGGCCGAAACGTCTACGAACTGAAGCTCAGTCTGGATGAGTTGCTATGTATGTGTGTTTGCTACGTATGAGTTGCTACGTGTCTTTGCTATCTACTAATACCGACTCCGAAAAGACGCATGAAAAAATAAAATTCAAATTTGAAGAAGACAATTTTGTAGCCATTTCCGAAATGATAAGGAACTATAGGTACCTATCATAGGAACCTTCCTACTAAATAGCTCAGTACCACGAACAACCCAAAAAACCTCCCTGAAAAATTTGAACCCCGCTTGATCCTAGCGGGTGGTCCTATTTTCTAAATATTTTCCAAATCGCCACTGTTTGGTTAGGTGTCGTAAATTCGTATTCATAAAATCGATAAGCTATAGCGAAGGAAGTTTTTGTGTCCAGATTCATTAATATGCATGAAGGCTGCCGGTTGACGGCTCATTTCCCTTTCACTGAGCTTGACTGACCGGCTACGGTTGAGATCTATATCAAATTAATGTCCAAGGGAATCCAGTCCGCGGGAACGAGATGTGAGAAACTCGTAAAAAACTGAAAGAACTATTAGAAATTTACACTTTACTTGAAAATATTTCATTCCGACGTTGTCATTGACCGTAGAAATAACGGGGATGTTGGAGGTTGAGGTGGGTTGAGAAAATCTAGCAAAAAAAGATGATCCGATCCGATTTTTGATTTTAGGACGGTTACAATACTTCCATTTACTTCAAAAATATGGAAGTAATTAAAACTTTAGTGGGTTGGAAGTTTTTAGGGGTAGGTATTAAATTCTTCGGGCTAGACAGTTTTGAGGAGTGCAGTGTTTGGGGGGGGGGGTAAATTTTGGATGGAGATAAAAGGGGGTTATATTACATTAAAACGTTTCTTTTGCTCTCAGCTTCTTGTACTTAATGCCAAAAATGCTCAAATCGGTTAGTTAGTTTCAGAGGCTTTCAAAGGCTGCCTTAATTTTCAGGCAAATCTCGCTTTTGATGAAGTTGCGATGTGCACACCCCTGGCACTTCCAATTTTCTTCAATTTAGGAAATCTTGGCGAAGCACTTTTGTTGATGCCATGAGAATTTGGTCGAATTTCTTCTTCGCGCATTACTCAAAATTATGCAGGTATCATAGGCGTGCTCTTTCGGCGCTATCATCTTTCACGGAGGGGCCAATTTCCGCGACCAAAAGTTTAAGGACGATGATATCAGTTCGTTACATATTTAGGACGCGCTCCGCCCGAATGACTTCGGTCTTCACGACCTTTTCTTTTTTTCCTATTTTTGCGGTCTCGAAAAACGAGCGAAAATAAAACTAAAGCGTGTTCCATGCTTGTGAGAGAAAGGTCCGTACAAAATCTATTCCGGTCGGCTGGTTCTGCACAACCCGGAAGAACTTTGGTCGAATGGCACCTCGTCCTCGCAAGAGCGAAAAACTCATTTTGCGCCGTGTATGAGCAATTCGGTTCTAATAATTTTCAAAACTTTCACTAGCTAACCTCACCCGCTTAGCTGTGGTGGTTGGGACAGTAATTTTTGGAAATTTTAAACAGCTTATTCGAAAGAGCTTTGGCTAATTTGGATAATGGGCACCTAGTGCGGTTTTTACGAAAATAATCTTATAATGACGCCTTATGGAATACAGCACAAAAATTGGTGGCGGTCACGCCGAATTGTGGTTAATGTCGTCACTTGATATAAAATTGGTTGATCACCATGGTAAAGCGGACGGTCCTTTTCAGTAGGTTCGAGTACATAAGCAGTAACGTATCGCACGTAAGCGTCCGGTAGGAGAAATAAATCCGTGTAAGATTTTCGTCCTCAATCTACCATCATTTCCTGCCAGATTTACATGAAATTTATGTAACGGTCCTGAGTACGTGCGAATGGTTAATATTAATAGCTTCTCCCTCACACCGGGCGGCCGAACGTGATACGAATTCCAGCCCAATTTTTATTTGAACGGTGACTCGTATCAATTAGGGCGGAGAAAGTGTTTCCTAACGTGTTAAACGTTCAACTACCCGCCTGTTTTTATTTTTTGAAGACCGCTTCCTGCCCATAGAGATGATTTGGATTGATAAATACGGCAAAGTTTGAATAGAGTGAATTACCATTGGCATGACCACATTTCATGGAGATGGAAAAATTAATTAATTTTCTGAGATGGTATTTGGATAGTGCAATCTTCTGAATATTAAAGAAAGTTTGGCTCAACTTAATTTATAACGACTTGAGACACACCTGCACAATGTATTTACATACATACTTTTTTGCAGAGTAAATGGAAGTGTTATAATTATTGCTCAGTTATATGACACACGGATCAAACTCCGAAACATTTCCGACCTCAGATTTTTAAGATTGTTATGAGTTTATAAGATGGTGAAACTCGCTTGAGTTATCTCTCCATTTCCATCTAAAATCCATATAAAGATCAACACAGTTTCTGAAGTTGGTCTCCTAAAACTTTCACGGTCGAAAAAGTCCATTAGGTTGAGAACACGTACTTCCACTTTGACGAAAATTTGATGCCGGTAGTTCATTAACAACTATGAAAACACGATGAATTCTCCGCCAAGATGGTAGATCGTCCTGGGCAGTAATAGTGGCCAATGAACTCGGTAAAACATATAATTATTGAGCCGATCTGACGAAAGCATTGCAATGCGACACGAATGATGAGATCACACGCACGAAAAGGACCAGTTTGCTGGGTGCTGTCAGTCAGGCAACCGACAGTCAAACCTGATCATCAAACGAGTTCTTCAACATTTTTTGACTATAGACAGTCAGTCGAGTAAAATTGGCTGGATAAAATAATTGTGGCTCGAGCCGGAATCTTGTGTCCGCTCAAGGGAGTAATACTAAAACCGAATACTGAGCTGAAAAATACCTACTCAGGAGGATAATAAAAAATGTTTTCTTCGTACCCTCGTTTTGGCCTATTTGCCATCTTGAGGATTGCCAAAGAAGCGACTTTCCAGAAAATTGGATTCCATATTGACTGCGGTGGCATAATGAAGCAGATGATGAACGTTCATTATTCCCTTCCCTCCTCGCACTTCCTAACCTCGTGATTATAAGACCGGTGTGGTACATTTTTGTGCGTTACGTTCGAACACATGCTGCCCATCCGGCGTTTTTGCCATTGACGTAACATTCACCGCAGGCTTGAAAGATTCTTGAGCAACCTTGACGATCAAGCCAGCGCTGCATTGAAAACGCCATTGTCAGCTTGAGCTCCGAGTTACCATCAAAGGCAGCAGGAAAGTTTACAAACGAAAGGAGAACACATTTCGACGAGACTGGGCGTAATACCCAAACAATGCCGACGGACAGTGCCTTAAAAGGAAGATGACTTGCGCCTTTCTGAAAATGGGAGCAGTTTGAGGTATAATGTTTTTGCGATTCTCAAATTTCACTCGATTGAGATGGGCAATGTCACCCGAAGAAAAATCTGCTTCAGACCAGTAATCAATTAAAGATTAAATAAAGAAAAGCTGAGATTTTGTTTGTAGATGTGATGAAAATATCCTTCTGAATGAAAGAACAAATTATGTGCAGATACATTTTCTCGAGATGTAGGATTTGTATTGACGTACACTTTATTTTGAGCAATGAATAATTAAATGTGGTTTTCCACAAACTTCCATTGAAAGCAACAATTTTTCCACCCATTTTCGTGTATGAGCCACTGCTAAATATTTTAAACAATTTAGAAAGTTAAAAATAGTATTATTTAAACAATATATCATTTATTAATTCTTGATTCACCGTACTAACGGCATATTTTTAGGTATGCCATTCCCCTGGGCAAGGACAGTTAACTAACAAGACGATGTCACTTTATGTTACTGGCGAATATTCACAAAATTTGGGAGAGAACATTTATGGGCTACAGCAAACATAATTCTTTCCAAAACTTGATAGATCTCGCGGCTTTTTTATAGGAAGAGTTTTTTTTTGTGGATTATGTTGTACAAAAGGCCTTGACACACTAATATTATAGTATGTTATCCTTATGGCGTGATTTTTTTTTTGTTTGAATCGACTGCCCTGAGGTCTCGTGTGTACAAAGTAATTATTTACAAAAACGTTCGTGTAGGCCCCGGGTTCCGCTTGACCGTTGGCCACATGTCGATTTCTCTCGGTAAACAGTGAAGTCGAATATTGGGTATCGGTGTGAACAATAAAACCAACTCTTTTGTGGTAGCCACTATAATGGACTGAAAATGTTTCACTCTTGAACCCTTGTTCATCGTAAAGAATACCTTATTTGAAGTTTATAACGTTCTTGAAAGGTGGCCAATAGTCGAGTAAGTTGAGCTAAAAAAGTTAACAAAACAATAAAATCGACTCCAAAAAGACAAATAAAAATAGCTTTTGGACAGAAGTTTTTAAAAAATTGTTTAGGTCATCCCATTTCGAAGTTGGTGCTCCCATTCACCTGTAGCTTTTAGATTATGGATCTGTACTAAAAAACCATAGTGCCGGCTTCGAACTGGGACGTTCATTTCAGGAATTGTCCGATAAAACATTTTAAAAATTGCAGTCAAATTTTTTATTAATTTTTTTTAGGTTTTTGTAAATGCGCCTTTTTGAAGTCGGTTTTATTTATTTTTTTATTTTTAATTTTTCGTACCTATCTTTAAAACTGAAAATTTTTCAAAAATTCAATAAAATTAATACGTACATTAAAATCTTATAATTCTTTTCGTTAAACTTTTTTTCACAAAGATAATACATTATTGATTTCATCCTTATTCTCCAATTTCTCATTTAGTTCGAAACTATCAATCTCGTAACTTTGCCAAATCATCACCGTAATAGGCCCAAGGGGTTATGAAATATTTCAGATTGCTCAAACTTTTTCTCTGTAGAAAAACTTTAAGAAGTATGATTAACGGACGTCAGCAAACTGTAATTTCAGGGTCATTTGTCCTTCTTTCTTCACCAAGACGAAGTGTACCGGTTCGACGTTGGGTCTTTTATAAATGAGCTACAAGAGTTGTTTTTGTTTTTTACCCGCAGTCCGCCTTCAACGGAGCGTCTATGAAATTTTTTCGTCATTTCGGCCTCCGTTGATATCTCCAAATTACCACTCGATTGGTCGTAATTTCAGAGGCATTATCACTGGAGACGTTAGCAAGCTGTCAGGCATGATTTCTTAATCACGCATACCTACCAACGAAAGATGTCCCCATTGTATAGTGACATTTAGCAATATTTAGTCCGACTATAAGAAATTATTAATCTTTACAGAAAGGAACAAATTTAACTAAAGATAGTTGAAATTAACTATTTTTATACGATCACCATTTTGGCTTTGTAATGAAGGTACCAAGTAAAATATTCCCAAACCCGGCAAATTACTGGTTCAAAATTTTCCTCTACTTCCCATTACTGCAATAATTCCTTTCGAGATACACGAGCTCCGATTTCAGTTTAGTCGTTTTAATGACCTTAGGAGAAAGCATTCACTGACTCGTCCAGATCGTGAAAGGAAAAAATCCAAGTCTCACAGGACTAGGTAGTGCGGATATCAAATCCTTTCTCTTATTTCACGGTTTCTCATAAACCATTTTTTCATCCTAGCTAGAATATGTTAGCAATATCGGATATAGCTTTCTTCAATGATCATCAATTGATTGAGATCAGGAGAAATTGATTTTTTGAAAGGTATCTCAAACACGCTGAGCTTTTTCAATTCATCGAAAGCGATGAAGATTTAATTTTTTCTATTTGATCGACAGTTTTGATTGAGGTGTAGTTCTATATCTAGAATGGGTAACATCCGGTTTGTTGTAAGGAGTCATGTAAGCCTTTTTACTGTAACGCAAATGAACCGACGGTAAACAACTCCGTCGCGATTCGCACTATTGGGATTGACACGACAACTGCCGATCTGTCGAAAGAATGAAAAAACGAGTTTCGTCTTCCGTGCCAAAACAATGTTTTGTTTTCTCCGACCAATTAAAACGGTAAAACGCCTTTACGAACCAGCCGACCAAACAGTCGACCTGATAATTCGCCAAGGCGTTTTCCAGAAATGCAGAAAATACCCATACAAATACTTTTGCGGACAAACAATTTGATAAATAATTGAATGATGAAAAAAAATTTCAAAAATTTCATGGATGTTTGTACAAAAGTTTTTTGTAGCAATAAGTAAAAAAAAGTTACTAGAAAAGTTAACTTATAAAAAGTTATCCACGGGAAAAAAGATCTGTATGAAAAATTTTTCGTACACTAGCTACATTATACTTATTCCGTACTTTCCGTTCTGTTGAAGTGAAAGAGCTTATCACTGACTGTCGAATGACTTTCTATTCATTTTCGCTAGGCCTACCTACGTGCAATGTATCCAGTCAGCTGAAAAGTGTTTTTGTGGCTTATATACAAGCACATTTCTTCGATATCGTAAATAATTACAGCTCAATACGCAGTACAAGGGAAAACTGGAGTTAAAAGCGTGAAAATTCGAATTTTCTCGTCCCGTTGTACCGACACAATTTTCCTCAACTCTCACGCGTCCATCCCGGCGGTCAGGATACGTTGACACATGTTGAGACCTCCGACTGTCTCTGTGCCACTCGTTTACACGCCTTTTTCTGTTTTTCTACGTGACAACTTCGAATGGGATGCGAGGCGTGAAAAATGCTCGCGTGTATTTCGAACTGAGTGCGGTCGTTGGTAACCTACTTGAAAATGTGATCAGGCAGGACCTACTGACCTATTGAAAAAAATTATCTATTTTTCTTCGTTTTCCCTTATTTTCTGAGGAAACCGATGCTGTGGATGGGGTGGATGAATGGATTATGGTGGAGGGGGTAAGAAAATGCATTTCTGTGATTGGCCGAGGTGGCGTCGGCGTTGAACCCAATAAATTTTATTGGCGTTTCCAAGCCACGTTCCCATCCAGCAATCGGATAGTGTACGGCCGATTTTAGAAACAGGACAAGCGGTACCAAAGAAATTCGTAACTGCTTGTCCTGGTTGCCATATGAGACGTCGCCACTGGGAGTAGGGTCAAACGTAAGAAAACGGCCTCCTCCGCCCAGCTTTTGTTGCTCTAGTGCTTCGAAAATTCAAAATGCAAAAGTCTCTGCAAATCCTGCAATAGTCCTGCGATATTTTCGAGTATCACAACCGCTGAAGTTAACGTAAGCAGTTGGGTCCGTCGTCCGACTGAAAACGTAGGTATTTCTAACGATCTTCACCTAAACCTCTGATCCGATTTTCCAATTTCGAACGATCGAATACTATGCTCCTTTTACCGTGTAAATATGAGACTAAAAGGATATTGAGCACACTTCGTACTACACAAACTCGCTTCTGTCCGGCCGCTCGCTGTTCATCCGGTAAACGGATAATTAGGGACGATATGCCGCACAATGGCCTCGTGCCCTTGGCCGGTCATAGGCTGCTGACCACAGAGGCCCCGGTTAATTAACCGGAGGATAGGCGATGCTCAAATGTGGCGGCTGATGAGCCACGCTGGCTGCTCATTGCAAGTACAATAAACCCGCGACTCGCATCCGTCGGGGAAGATTCACCTGGCGCGCTCGCACGCATCGCTGACGACGCGTCGAGGCCAAGGGCAACGCCGGCCGCGTCGGCTGGGTACGAACGGACGCGCATCTGCCGGCATTAGACACAAGCCCTTCGAATGACCCAATTATTTCATTCGCGATGTTTAGATAATAATTCATAAAATACCTCCTCGTTCTAATTGGTTTTAGGTAGAAGTAAATCCGGACTGCAGAAAAAAATGGTGGTGTTCAGAAAAAATACAATTGAGGCTGTGATTTCCAAAACTTGCTCCTTGCAATTTTAACGAAAATTGGGGTGACAGCTGTTTCTGAAAGGTTTGTGTCCGCTCTTTCAGAATCCGAAGTCAGAATTGAGAAAAACGCGCTCCTTCTCCGTTTAATTGAATTTGAAATACCTGGATGAGATCCAAAACTCGTTCCTTGCAGTCAGTTGTGAGTTCCAAAACTAGCTCGATGAGATTTTGGTAGTAAAACTCGCACCTCAGTTTTCGCCAAGACGCCAAGCCATAACCATGCGTGTCTTCATGGATTTATGTGAGATCTCTAAAAACTCTAAGCTGGGTTAGTTCCATAACTCGTTAGATGCAAGGTTAGTGCCAAAACTCGCTCCTTGTGAGCGATAAATTCGTTCCTACGCAATTATTTTTCAATAATAATAATCTTTCGTTGCATACAGAGCTCCATTGATGTAATCTAAATCATGTGGTTAAAAAAAAACATGCAAATCGGCTGTATAATAACGTTTTAGAGGGTTTTCGTGATTTCTGAAAAACGGTTTACCTTGCAAGGAGCAAGTTTTGGAAATCAGTGCCTCAATTAGTATATTGATAAATATATTAATATTAATTAATATATGGGCTGAGTAATCTAGATATTTCTATTTTCTGGTGTTCACAATTTTTGACCTTACCAATCTAAAGTCATCTTCCAAAAATGGCTTTTTGCATTTAAAATGAGTTCCGAAGTTTTTTATGCGATTTTTACATCGAATTGAGTTATTAGGTAAATAAGAAATAGGCAGGTTGCTTTGCCACCTTGAAACTCAACTTGGCCTTCCTAAGAAAGACATAACGATTTCAATTTCGCACTCAGAGCCTGCGCAGTTTAACAAACGAGTCACTCATAATGTCGAACCTTCACTTTTCCCCTCATTATGTCCCGTTATTCAAATCCTCCGCTTCTGCGTATCTTGAGCTTCTGAAGATTTATTGGAAAACAGTCGACCTCGATTCGCCCGTTTGGTGAACGTAATAATCTCCAATCTGGAACTTAGCGAAATCATGATAAGCTCGTTTGACGTATTACTGCCTACCTATGGGAGAAAAACATTCCTACCGATAAACGTCATAAATATAATCATTTTACGGGTTCCTTGATTTATCAAAAGATACAAAATGTGATCTTAAAAAATCGCCGATTCCAATTTCCTGCCTTGAATTAGAAATTGCTCCAAAAAGAGGAATAAATCCATATTTCCGGCTGTCAACATTTAAAAAATAAGAAAATGATATTTTTGAGGTTCAATTCAAATGGAATAGAAATTTAATGTAAAAAAGTCATTCAAATACGATTTAGGCCTAAATTGTTTAATAATTAATTATTAAATACAATACTTATATAATAATAGAGGAAAGTGCCCAAAAGTGGACCCCCATTTTGTTTTTTACCAATAAAAAATATAGAACAATGAAAAACATATTTTTAAATGCATGTAACGATAGCACGGTAATGTTTTGTATCATTTCAATCTGAATTTATAAAATTATACTAAGAAATAGTAATAAAAAAATATATTTTCCAAAACCCTGCAATTTGGCAATCCCAAAAAAAGTTGCCTAAAGTGGACCCCTACTAAATATTAGGAAAATGGATGGAAAATTAAATGGAGGAATGAGATTAAATCACATAAAACAATGCTAAGTCAAAAGTAAGTATATAATAACAATAAATTATCCTTTAATGCTAATGAATATATCGATTTCCGATTAGGCATCGTCATTTTTTGAAGTCGTTACTCCAGGCAAAGTCTCCATCACGGACGACCCAGACGAAACGCTGTCTTCTTCACTGCTTGATTTCTCTTCGAAGTTGAGACGTTTTTCAGATTCAGCAGGTGTTTGAACATGAAAAATAAAGGGGGGTCCACTTTAGGCGACTATAGCCTAATTATTCATTACTCTTTCAATGTTCAACAGACCGTTCAATTGAGATAACTTGATGATAAATATTACCCTTATTCCTTACTATTTCAGAATAATACATGTTGGAAGCCTTACCTTCAAAAGTGTAGGAGAAATGTCGAATAACGTATGACACTGTAATAATTTTACTATACAAGAAATCACATAATGGCGAACTGAAAGCCAGCAGATGAAGTGGACGACGTGAGGGCTCCTACATGTTGTCACAGAAGTGGGAACTACTAGTTGCGATTGGTTTCGGTGAAGTTCAGCACCGTACAGAGCCTAAAATGTCAGGGGTCCACTTTTGGGGAGGGGTCCACTTTTGGGCACTTTCCTCTACAATTATTGTACCTATCCATTGTTCTAATGGAAGGATTCTGAAAAATGGAAAATACCCAATTAAAATAGCTTAAAATATAAAAATTATTATTTGTTTTCGAGTTTCTTATTTTTTATTAAAATCGTTTCAATTAATTTATTCGTCAACAGCTGACTATGCGAGAGACCAATTTAACGTTGATAGCTCGATGCGGCAAAAATTTTCCTAGGTTCCACCGAGATTTGAACTCGGATCGCTGGATTCAGAGTCCAGAGTGCTAACCATTACACCATGGAACCCCGTTGGGAACATTGAGTTCAACTTATTAACCTGAGTTACCTATCCCATTCCTGCGCTACTTGGTTCCTGTGCTACACATTATAAAATACAGAATATGGCATAGTATTATCGAATATAATGTAGTACTATTATTATTATAGTTTTCTAAATAAAATTTGAAAACCCCTGTTTTAAAATAATTATTATAAAAATATTTGTATTTTTAAAGTTACCTATCTCTAAGAATTAAAAAGATGGGGTTAGTTCAGGACATAATTTTTGGAAATAAAGGGTTAAAATGAAGGCAAACAATAGAACAAGTTTTCTTCGTCAGATAACCCTCGGTAACCAAAACCATTCTGACAAAGTCTGAAAAGTATTATTTATCTACTTGCTAGTATATTTTCAGCTCTTACTCAACTATAGGTACCTAACTTTATTTCTTTTACAGACAACTCGGGAACCACAGACTGTAAAGGCAGTCAGCGATCGCAAAGCGCCAGGATGTGATCAACCCGAGGCGCGCTCCATGAAACGCGCCAGCCCACCCGATGGCGCGCACCAGACAACGAAACGAAGCACTCAGTCCACCGCCCGACTGGAAATGGCGTTTCAGCGTACGGCAATTGCTGCTGCTGATTTCGCTGATTTCAGCAGCCGCTGCCGCGGTCGACCGTCCCAACCACCCGCCGCGGTTTCTCATTGAGGGTGACAAGACGGAAATTGTCCTTAGACTGAAAGAAGGTCCGGACACGCCCGCAGGTCAGTCAAAAATTGACATAAGTGTGAGAACTACACGACTTCCTTTATCGAAATTATTGATGCAGTAAATTCGAATGTATTCGAGCATACACGCTCTGAAAGTTTAGTGATCATAAATTGAAGAAAAGAATACTCCGTTTTTAATTTACAATATTTCGGTTACAGGTAGCACTATTTACCGCCTAAGAGGTTTCGACATCGATGGTGACAATCTGAGTTTCGGGAAACTCTCCTCAGACGGTACCGATGTAGTTAAGATCGTCAATTTGAACCACAATGAAGCAAACGTCATTCTGGCCAAAGAACTCGACCGTGAGGTGAGCGAATAATGTAAAATAATAACCAGTGGTGCGTAGATAACACACAATACTTCCATATTTTGAAACGTAAAATTGTGACACAATTTGATCATATTTTGACTGCTTTTGAAAGTGATTAGGTCAAAAATATCAAAAAATTCACTATTAAAATTTTAAAATTCGCCCAAAATGAAAAAACGCCACATTTTCGGAATGTAAAAAATATACACATATTCTGCAAGGTAAAACGAAGATTTTGAGACCAAGAACGCTCAAATCGGTTCATTTTTGCGGCCGGAAAAAAATAAAATAGAAAACACTAAAAATGCAAATATCTCGGAAGTACTGTGCGTTATCCAAATTCCGATTAAACAGGGTGTTAGGTCTTGCCGAGACAAACATTTCAGTTCAAGAAATTTGAAAAAAGGTTGAGAAATGAGGGAGTTATGGCCATTTTTGTAAAAGACCACAGACGGACAGACGGACAGACGGACAGACGGACAGACGGACACACGGACAGACGGACAGACGGACAGACGGACAGACGGACACACAGACACTTGTTCAGGAAGTGATTCTGAGTAAATGTGTCTAAGAAAAAGTTTTTTCTGAGGCTCCGTTCCGATTCTCGATTTTAGGACGATCACAATACTTCCATTTACTCTGTAAATATGGAAGTAAAAATGAATATACAGGTAGGTATACTACATACATATGACCTAGGACATACATAGACCTGGTCTATGTACGTAGTAGGACTCATTACATTAACAATTTCAAATTAAAACAAAAAATAAATTGAAATTAAATTGTAGGTAGGGCTTATTTTATATTTAACCAGTGGTGCGTAGATAACACACAATACTTCCATATTTTGAAACGTGAAATTGTGACACAATTTGATCATATTTTGACTGCTTTTGAAAGTGTTTAGGTCAAAAATATCAAAAAATTCAGTATTAAAATTGTAAAATTCGCCCAAAATGAAAAAACGCCACATTTTCGGAATATAAAAAATGTCCACATATTCTGCAAGGTAAAACGAAGATTTTGAGACCAAGAACGCTCAAATCGGTCCATTTTTGCGGCCGGAAAAAAATAAAATAAAAAACACTAAAAATGCAAATATCTCGGAAGTACTGTGCGCTATCCAAATTCCGATTAAACAGGGTGTTAGGTCTTGCCGAGACAAACATTTCAGTTCAAGAAATTTGAAAAAAGGTTGAGAAATGAGGGAGTTATGGCCATTTTTGTAAATGACCACAGACGGACAGACGGACACACGGACAGACGGACAGACGGACAGACGGACACACAGACACACGGACACACAGACACTTGTTCGGAAAGTGATTCTGAGTAAATGTGTACAAGAAAAAGTTTTTTCTGAAGCTCCGTTCCGATTCTCGATTTTAGGACGATCACAATACTTCCATTTACTCTGTAAATATGGAAGTAAAAATTAAGAACAATATTACAAATAAGTATAAAATGTAAATTATTTTCATAATTTTTTTAGGGTTGCGCTTCACAATGTTAAGGGCCCAAAAAATATCCTCGTTTTACTTTACCTCTTACCTTTTGTGTTACAGGAGCGAGACGAGTACATGGTGGTACTTACTCTTACCGATGGTCGATTGGGTGATGGTAATTTTATAACGCAGTCTCTTCTCATACTTGTCGAAGACGTCAACGACAACGAACCCGTGTTCAAACCATATCGAAGTACAATAACTGTAGCCGAAGACTCTGGGCCGGGTATTCTTACGACTCTGGAAGCCACTGATGCCGATGAAGGTCCATACGGGCAGGTGAGAATTCGTTTTGGTACATTATTTCTGTAAAATTTTATTCACAACATCCCCTCAATTTTGTAAGTAATGCGATGGTAAATGCCTTGGATTACGATTCTGAAAACGAGCCAGGGCTGTGAAATGAGTCAGCATATAATGTGCTGTGAAATGAGTTAGTATATTAGCACGTACTTATGGCACATTACGGACTTTATGGACTTTACTTTGGCAACTTAGCAAACAAATTAAATTTCACTTTTCAGGTCAAATATACGCTAGCCGATCAAGACAACGAGGAAAACTTGTTCACAGTGACAACTGCCAACGGGAAAGGTCTCATCAAACTTATTGGTCAGCTAGATTACGAAAAGAAATTTCTTTACCACCTCAAAGTTTTAGCGACCGATCGTTCGAATGGACAAAGGGTAAGCACCTACCTATTTGAATAATTGGATATCATAATCCCAACGTAGAATTTTAGCTACGTAAGTTGGACCCCGAAGTAGGTAGGGGAAAGTGACCTAATATGAGATACTTTTTTCAGAAGGCGGTAATGACCACTTAAATGCATTAAAAAAAATCAGTTTTTGGTTTAATTTGTTCATTAACATTCCCTTTTAAAGATATTTATTGAAATTTCAACCAATCGTTATTCAGATGCTCGAAAAAATCAATTTTTCGAAATCAGTCCAGCTTGTTCGATTGGGCAACAGGTTGCCTAATATGAGATACATGCTGTTCCTAAAATGAGACAGTCTCATATTAGGACTTCCTTTGTTAGGAATAATGAAAATCAAAATTTTGTTAGAGATTTCATTCATATAAAGGTACAAAATGAATTTCTGACTTACAATCAATACTATATAGGGTTAAGATCCCTACCAATATAATATCCTTGGAAAATGTTTCAAGTAATGGCCTTACAAAATTACAAAAAATACTGTCAGCTTTCAAAATTAGGTTAACAATCTTTGGTTGAGATTTCTATGAAATCTTCAGAAACAAGGTAAGTCTTCAAAAATTTGGTAACCATTAGGTTGATATCATTACGTAATTTTTGGGACTGAGACTGACCAGAGAAAAAAATGCACACAATGTAAAAAAAAGAAAGTTTCAAATCAAAAATGTCCCCTAAAAAAAGAAAAAACAATACGATTAAAGTTTTGCAAAATAAAATGAAAAATATCTGCACATAAAAAGATTGCTTTTCTACTCCAGGTTTTCCTCTTTGTTGGAGCCATCTGAGACGAGTTCCCATTTCCAATAACACTCATGTTAAATTAATCAAGGGCGAGATAAATTGATAAATTTCATATTGCAGAAGCTTTACATACTTAAAACGACGAGGTTTTGATTTAAAATAAGAAATTCGCTTATTTATCCCTAATATGAGATATCTCATATTGGGGCACTTGTAGTGTCTCATAATAGGCAGTTTGCCCTTGATCATTGATCTTTCATATAGACTCTAGAAAAGGAAGATAAGAAGAAAACTAAAATAAGGGATGGAAACTACATTAAATTTCGAACATTTTCCACTAGTTTAGTTTTAAGAAAATACGTATCTTGTCGGTGTCAAATCGATGCAAAAACTGATTCAAAAAATTTCACTTCACACGCTGGCCACCTTATCGCAAACTGAGGCCCCCACAGAGATGGAGTTGGGTGATTCAGCCATTCCTCCACTCAAGGACATCCTTAGGTATAAGTTTATGGAAAAATCGCTGGAGAATAGCACCATACAGAGGCTGTAGAGCGCTGTCTCATATTAGGCATGTATCTCATATTAGGTCACTTTCCCCTACTTACGTATTGTTATAGAAAAATCCCCAATTAATTTGAAGTCTTTGCGGCATTTTCAGGTCAACACTGCCACTGCTGGTCTCATCATAAAAGTGGACGATGTCGAAGATATGCCTCCCGAGTTTGTCGTAGTTTCTCCGGTAGCAAGGCTATCGGAGGATGCTCGAATAGGTACATCTGTCCTCCAAGGTATGAAAAAGTCCTTGCCCTACAGCTCGTTCTCAGAAAAATCGGTCACACAGGAAAAGTGGCTAGGGAACGCCAATAAAATTCATTTGGTTCAACGCCAACGCCACCTCGGCCAATCACAGCAATGCGAATAAATTAGGGTGTGATCTTTTTTTCAGTTAAAGCTGTCGACGGTGACAGAGGCGTCAACAACCCTATCAAGTATTCCATAGTCAGTGGAAGCGATGGCGTTTTTGATATCGAACCGAATACGGGTAAAGTCTTCACATTGAAGAAAATCGACCGCGAAGCCATAATCAACGTCAACAGCGGAGCGTACATTTTGGAAATTGAAGTGAGCGCCTTCTGGAGTTCTATGCTCAATAATCTATTAATAAGATAGTTGAGGCTTTCACAAAACTAGGTAGTCTTGAAATAGTCAATTTTAATAGTCAGTTGTCTAAATTTTTTTTCTTTAGTATACTCTTCAATCTCTCCGGTCATTGATACCCCATAGGCCCATTTTCATTCTATCGTTTTCCCCGTCTTTATCCCCTCGTGGTTCTTTCCATCACCAACACCCCATCTGCATTATTTCAGGGGCCGTTACCAGCATCATCTTTGTCATCTTCAATATTACCCCTTCAATATTTTCCCATGCCTTCCCCCGTCTTCCTCACCTGATCATTGCTATCCTTTAACAAGAAATCTTATATTATCATTTCCCCTTATTTCGTTAACTGACTTCCAGGCTAGGGAAGAAACATCGAAGGTTTACCCGACGCCGACTGCAAGAACAGAAGTGACTGTCATTGTAACGGACGTCAACGACGAGGCGCCGACATTCCGAAGTCCGAGGTACACGTGCCGGGTGAACGAGAATGCACAAGTGAGCACTCCTGTCACCTTCCTGCCTCCAGCAGAGCCTCAAGTGTACGACTATGATCAGGTACATGATACATTCTTTAAAAGATTTGAGTATTGCTGATACTTCCACTTGCAGGCCCGTCGCATAGTGCGGCGACCGCCCCAGTCCCCCCCCCACGCGACGGCCCTGTCCACTTGTATCGAAGGAATGTATCCAGAACGTATTGATGACATCGAGACATTGTCTTCAGCTATTGCTCTCTGGCATTGTACAAACCGTGGAATCTCAGCAGTGCATTGACGAATACTTTTTTGAAAATTAGGTACCACTAAAATCCAATTTGCTCCAATTCCAGGGCAACAATGGCACTTTTGAAATGTTCCTGGAAGGGGACGACGGCTTGTTTGACGTCACGCCCCGCCAGGGCATCAACGACGCTTCCTTTCTCATCAGGGTCAAAGACTCTTCTAGGCTAGATTACGAGAAAATGACTGGTGAGGAATCATTTTATTGCAGATCAAAATTCCGCATGGCTCATTCCATCAAACGATGCTGAAATCATGCCAACGGCTTCATGAACGTATCATTAGTATGTACCAACTTCTGCTTCATTGCAGTGATAAACTTCACGTTGGTTGCTAAAGAAATGGTTTTGTACCGTCCGAAATCGTCTACAGTTCCAGTTACCGTCTACGTACTTGATATGAACGATAATTTTCCGGAATTCAGCAAACCTTTATATGAGGTATATCGTCAAATACAAATTTACTGCTCCGCTTTACACTAGCTCTAGAAGCCAGGATTACCACGATATTAACTTAGTCAATCAAGCAAATCAATATTATTAACTGCAAAGGGGAACTTGAAGGCGAACTTTTGAGGTCCTGAAAATCGTAAGTATCGCAGCATTCCACAAATTTCAGGGCCCGGAAAATTCTCTTACAAAATTTTTCTCTGGGGAAATTTGTACGGGAAACATTCACTATCGTAGTTTTCATCCCTGAAATTCGTAGGACCGCCAATAACACACTACTGCTATACTGTCTCACCAAGAATGAGCGTGCTATAACTTCTGGTTTCCAAGGCTAGCCATGTCAGCCAACCGTTGAGGTCAGGTCTTCCTTCAGTACCATCAGTGCAGGAAAGCCCTTTTCTCTTGCTGGCCTTTTAAAATAAAAAATTGTGCACTTTCCATCAGGTCTCAGTTCCTGAGAATTCAGGCCCTGGAACGACAGTTGCCATAGTCTACGCGCGTGACAAGGATTCGGGAAAATTTGGCTCTGAAGGAATCCGGTACACAGGCCTTGGCGGGAGCATCGCTGATCTGTTAGTATAACGTAAAAATGATGTCAAGTACCAATTATCAAAAGACTTATAAAAATAATGTATGCGATACGAATCTGCCTTAATTTCACAGACTGGCTTTGGATTCGATTTCTGGAGCGATCACTATCAAATCAGAAAAGCCGATTTTCGATAGAGAGCTGATAGCCAAACACTACCTCACGGTCGAAGCTAGAGATGACCTCGGCATGGGGAATCGGTAGGAGTAAAAATTTATAAAAGACTAGTATTTCATAAATTAATATTCTTTTGCAAACATGAACTCTTATTTTGGCACTTGCATTGTGGGTTTGATTAGGGCTGCCAACTCCTACCACGACTTTAAGTAAGAATATTACGTAACCTTAAACTCAAACCTAAACTTAAACTTCAACTGAAATTCAAACACTAATCCAAACGTAAAGTACTCACACCAAAACTCAAACATAATGTCTAATTCCAACGTTTGAGTTCAGGTTTGTATGTGAGTTTGGATTTAGTTTAGTGTTCAGGTTTTCGTTTGAGTGGAAGTTTCAGTTCGAGTTTCATTTTCAGTTTGAGATTCAATTTGATTTTCAGTTTGAGTTTTAGTTTGAATTTCAGTTTGGGTTTTAGTTTTCTAGCTCCACTTTCCGTTTCACTTTGCGCTTACGTTTGAGTCCAATTATCATTTTAGGTTTGAGTTTGAGTTTGAGTTACAGTTTGTTTTTTAGTTTGAGCTGATGTTTGAATTCACGTTTGAACTTCAGCTCAAGTTGAATTAAATTCAACTTGAACTGAAGTTCATTCAGAGTTTACGCTAGCCATGTGAATAATGAACCACAATGCAAGAATGGCATGCATATCGTCGTCTGAGGCGCAGCATGGCACATCTAACATTTGGCAAATTTTCAGGAAAAAGGAAAAATCAATTATTTTCGAATGCATTAACATAGGTATCCAAGCGTATCAAAGGGATATTTCAGTGGGTTCCACGACGAATTTAGCGAATCTGAAACCGAGCAGTGATGTGGCACAGAGAGTAAACATGATTTTCTGTTTTACCTAAAAACTGCCAAATTGTTAGATGTGCCATGCTGCGCCTCAGACGACGATATTCACTTTTGGTTTGGGACAAATTTTAGGAAAAACGAGGGGGATTCCCAATAATCAGGGCTGCATTTTTCTCTAACTCCTTCTTTCACGTTCAGAAACACAGTGCAACTTGTCATCAACGTTGATGATGTGAACGACAATGCTCCACAATTCATCCAAAGCACCTACGAGGCAAGATTGCTCGAGAATGAGGCCAATTTTGAATCACCAGTGTTCATTGAAGCCAGAGACGCCGATCTGAACGGTTTGTTTAGTGGATTTTCGTTAGACTTTTTGGGAATAAGCAATTTGAACAGGACTTGATTGTATCTTGCATATTTCCAGGCACGAAAAACAGCGAAGTCCGTTACACTTTGATTGGATATTCACAATACAAACGAAATTTCACTCTGGACCCAGTCACAGGCGAACTGAAACCGATGAAACCGATTGATTTCGAGGCTCTTATCATGCCGGACACGAAGAATATTTTAGGATCGTACCCCGTCACTCTACAGGTAACAAAATATATTTTAACCACATATATGTGATTATTCCACTCATTTGGATCAGTTTGAGTTCGTACACGTCTAGCGATCAAACCATTTTGATAATTCTCAGGTGAAAGCTGAAGATGGTGGAAAGCCGAGTCTATCATCAGTGACGACAGTGACGGTTTACGTGCAAGATGTCAATGATTTCGCTCCTGTATTCGAAGTTGCCAATTTTTCAACCACAATTCCTGAAGACGTGCCTGGAGGAACATCTATTGTCAAGGTATCAATCTCGCATTTCTGATTGGAGGAAAAATGATCTCATCCGGGTTATGGGCAGGTTCAAAGATGTATGGAATAACCCGTAGTATGATTTGGGCTGTGGGGATGGGAGTGAAACCTTACCTAGACCAAGTATTTAGGTATATTCCATGTTTCCTATATAAAATTTACAAACTGGGGGTCCCTATGATTTACAGCTTATAGCTCACGACGCTGACGGTTCAGCCCCGAACAACGTGATCGCTTACAGAATCGTTGATGGCGCTGGTGATAAATTCGTGATGAACTCGATAACTGGAGTCATCAGCACTGCATTGGGCTCCAGCCTAGACCCGGACCTCACACAGCCCCGCATTTTGCGGTACCTATACCATCGATAATAATTATTTACCTACAATCATGTACCTGTTGGTAGGAATAAGAAAGGTATTAGAAGTTGTCAAGGATAATTTTCTTTTTCTCATCAATCCTACGGACGTTACAGGTACCAATTGAACGTCATTGCTCTTGACGGAGGAATCGGAAGGCAACAGATGAGCGCCACTGCTTCTGTGACTGTTATCGTCCGAGATGTCAACAATAAGCCTCCCGTGCTCCAGGATCCGGGAACAGTGCGAATTAGAGAAAACACTCCTGTAAGTTGTGAATAGAACAAGTGTAAAGTCGGCCACACACTATCCAATTGCTAGCTGTTTGAGGGGAGATGAACCACAGGAACTTGGTTTGGAAAAGCCAATAAAATTTATTGGGTTCTACGACGATGGCACCCCGACTAATCACAGCAATGCATTTGCTTACCCAAGTGGCCAGCAATAAAATCGTGTGTGTCTGGCTTTACTTCTACTACAATTCTTTTACTTCCCCCGCTACTGCTAATAATACCATATTGACGGTGTAGAATCAACACTGCCCAATCTTTTTGACATTCAATCTTTGGACGCGTGATATGCCAAGTTGCCACCAATTCAAGTTTTGAGAAGTAGGCAACTCAGTCGCCCCCAAAAGACACGATGCTTTGAATTGGGCAGTATTGCAGTTTCAGTAATATACCACTACAACTAGCGTCACCAATTGAAATATCTACTAGCATATAAACTCTGCTCTTTGGCCATCTTCAGGTAGGGCACATTGTGACAAGACTGGTAGCGCACGATCCTGATACAACGGCAAAACTTCGCTACACCATCGACCATTCTGGCACTGAAGGGCGAAATGAAGAAGGGCGGATCGTGAGGAACTCGGAAATAAATCTAGAAGCTTGCCTAGAGCTAGATCAAAACGATGGTACGCTTCGAGTCGCCAGGCTTATTGACCGCGAAGAAGTGGAAACAATCAAATTGATCATCAACGTTGAAGATTTGGAGGCTCAGAAGGGAAAACAAACTGTTTCTGGTGAATATGACGATATTTGCTTTTACCCCTCTTTTGAAAATGTACAATGGTTGTCAATAAAATGGCTGTGACAAGAAGTACACTATTGCTGTTGCAATGGGCCTACTCTGTAGATCTTCTGTAAGGAGCCCCAACAATGTACAAACACCATGTCAATTTCTGTTCTTCAACATCTCTCGCACGATTGGTCCGATAACAAAATGACGTTTTATGTTCCAGCTGTTCTAAATGTAGTCATCGAAGACGAAAACGACAATAATCCAGAGTTCCGCAAACCCTTCTACAAACGATCGGTTACTGAAAACAGCCAGAATGGGATTACAATAGCAAACATTGTAGCGGATGATGCGGACAAGAATCGCACTATCACATATTCATTACAAGGTGATGATCTATAGATGCCTTAAGGCTGTATCACACGTCAGACCGCGCGGAGGGGGGGTGCTTGACAGGATCTCGCCCCAGGTACCACCATACCACGCGACGGACCTGCCGGCATCTATGTTTCTTAATATTCGTCAATGAAGCCTTGTTTCTTGGAAAAATTACCAATTAATTTGCATGACAAAATTACCAAAGAATCGGTCTGTCCAGACGGTCTGTGGAATGGGGAGGGGGACTTTCTGACGTGCGATACAAGCTTTATCATGCTTTAGTCTCACGAGCTAGATGCCTCTAGTATTGCAGATCACAGGATCACATTGATCTAAAATCAATCTATTGCTTACAGGAGGGAAAAGCTTGAAAGATCTGGTCCACCTGGATTCAGCAACTGGTGAACTGCTGGTAGCCAGCAGGATCGACAGGGAGCAAGTGCCATGGATCAATATGACTGTGAAAGCCACGGATTCAGGCATTCCTCCAAGATCTGCATTTGTCGACGTGTTCATTCAAGTCCTCGACGAGAACGATAACAATCCTTACTTCCTCTCGGATATAAGCAACATAAGCATCTATGAGAACACGACAATAGGTATTGCTCAAATCTCAAGAGAATAAGGCAACTTTGAATATTCATTAAAAATACGTTGCAATTATGAATATTCTATTGAATTTCAGGTACCGAGATTGCAAGAATTGAAGCGGATGACGCAGATGCGGGCGATTATGGAAAGATAACATATTTGCTAGACAGGAGATCTTCGCAGGTTGAAATTTTATACAATATGCATATACCTATTCTGCCCGACTGTCCTTCCAAGTTTTTCAAAAGTGGAATTTTCACACGCCAAATATGTTTTTTTAGGGGAAATTCCAAATAAACCCGGAAACAGGAGTTCTGAACGTAACTGACCAACTGAACCGAGAAGAAACTAGCTCCTATTTGTTGATCGTGCAAGCCTGGGACAACTATCAATTTGGCTACGCAAGCGGAGAAAGTAGAAATGCTTTCAAACAGCTTTCGTAAGTATCGTCTACTAATTTGTTCCCCTCTTCAGGTAGCCAATGAACCGTGATCACCATAGCCTGGAATTGTCATGCTTGCATAATTGAAATTCGAAAAAATTATGGAATGCTTGTCATGCAACGAAACCGGGCACCCTGGAAGAAAGTATCCAGATCTATCTAATCAATTTAAAATTGTTCATTCCTACAATTGTGTAATGTTGTAGAGTGATTATTTTGGACGTCAACGATGAAGCGCCGCAGTTTACCCACCTTCCCGAAAGCTGCGTTGCAATTACGGAATTCCACGAACCCAGGGACACAATAATTTTGCTCAAAGCTACTGATGCGGACGATCCAAAAACACCGAATGGGCAGTTGATTTTCTCCATTTTAGCTGGCAACGAAAAAAGTGAGCAAGCTTCCATAATGAGCATGGTCTGGGTGGTGAGTGATTGATAGAGCAAGAGAGTTTGAAGTTCTGGAACTGGATTTATGCAATTTTGTTCTTTGTGGTTTCTGTGGGGGTTCATGGATGGTTCTTGAAGTTCTTCCTCTCTGCGCGGTCTGCCAGTTCTGGCTGGTTCGGTGCTCGCTCAGTCAACTTTTGACGTTTGCAATGACAGAATTCTGAATGATAGGTTCTCTAATCGAGTATTGTTGCACAACGTTCTTAAACAAAGTTTAGGCTGTACACAATTCAAAGAACGATCATGCATGTCCCGAATTATGTCAAGGTACTGGGCCACCAACCGAGCAGTGATCGAGAACATTCAAGGACATTCTTGAACGATGCTGGGTTGGTATCCCCGCACCTTAATCTTACTTGATTCTTATGTGTCGCATACTATTTTGCCCACAGGATTGTTCGAGTTGGATCCAGTTGATCCTTGGTCTTCCAAAGTTCTCAGTACCGGGTCTCTGAAGGGTCGATATGGAAACTATTCTCTCACCATTCAAGCTGTTGATCAAGGTATGTTGATTTGTGGAAATTAATTGCAAATATTTCTGGAACATCCTATTACAAGATAAGGACGACTGATCTGGCCTAACTATGTACCTATATTACTGCGTTTGATTTCAGGGAAACCACCAAAGTCCGCAATCGCTAATTTGGATATATGCATCACAGACTTCAACGACAATGCGCCAGTTTTTATCAGCCCTTCTCAGAACGCTACAATCCGGATCCCAGAGGTATCAATTGATTATTGATAGCTCTGATATTCGCTTCAATACAAGAGTGTGAGTGTTCAATGATGCTGGTCATCATTTCCAGAATGCAACAGTCGGCAGTGAAATTATCCGAGTGGAAGCCATCGATAAGGACATCGGTCAAAACGCTTTCGTCAGCTATAGACTGAAACAAGATCTATCCGGTGACTGGAAGACGTTTGAAATCGACTCCAACACTGGTCTCCTGTCTCTCAAGAACCCGCTCGACCGAGAAACCCAAAAGATCTACCAAGTAAAAAATTACAATTATTCTTGTAACACCATGAAATATGAGAAAATTTAGTCCAGATATGGGTTTGCCAAAATTGTATACTCCCTCAAGGGGTTTGAACGTTTTCTGACTTTTTGGTACATTGTCCAGATTCGTGTAGAAGCTTACGACCATGGAACACCAACGCCGCTGTCCAGCGATTTAGATTTGACAATATACGTGAGAAACGTCAACGATTACGAACCTCAATTTCTTGTTGAAGAGTTCGCAGTGAACTTCACAGGTACGTTTTGAGTTTTAAGAGCTATCGATGGAGCAGGCTGTTTTTTCATTTATTGATTTTTTTATTCTTGGTCGAAAACCTCGAATTTTCAAAGCTTTGATGCGTTTGCGACAGAAAATATGAGACCTGGGGTAGAACGACGGCAAATAATCGATACCGTCGATAGAGATGATGTGGACTATTTAGACGAACCCGCCCCGCCAGTATGTTATTATATTATTGCCGGTAACGACGATAATAATTTCGAGATCGAGCCCATCAGCCATCAGATAACGGTAAGTTTGAAAGAAAACATCAGGTGTCAGCACACCTCAACTTTCTTTACCTCAGGTTATTGGTTTCCCAAACTGAAATTTAACAGGCATTGCATAACAGCCTTATATCAACTAAAATCGAATGAACTAATGAACCTTTTTTTACTCAAACATATAAAAATTTTGGTTGGGGCCAATTTTTTTTTGTTGTCAGACAATCCGTGAGCTGGACCGCGAAGAGAAAGAAATTCATACTTTGCTGGTGAAGGCTTCTGAAGACTGTACAAAAGCACCACCAAAATTCTCTAACGCTACATTAAGCGAAAATGCTGTCAGGGACGATACTATATTGAAATTGTTAATTTGGGTTGTCGACACTAACGACAACGCGCCACATTTCGTCAAACGGGTGTTCACCGGCGGCGTCTCCACTGAAGCTGAATTCGGCACTGAAGCCCTTCAAGTTAAAGTAAGACTTGGGTGCTATGATAGCAACAAAATATTGTTATACTTTCCGCTTTCACAATAATAATTTTTGACTTTTGACACTTTCTAACGACAGGCAGAAGATCCGGACGTCAGTGTCAATGCAGAGCTGTCTTATTACATTGATGGAGAAATACGTACGACCCTCAGCGAGGAAATGGACAACGTTCAAGTGCCGCCGTTCGTTATTGACAAATCGACAGGAAGCGTGTTCCTCAATTTCGATCCGCAGAAAGGAATGAAGGGATACTTTGATTTTACGGTGCGTAGGCTTTCATCTTTAGAACTTAGTATAGTAACCAAGTTGTCTCTTGAAAATAAAAAAACTTTTTGAAAAATTGCGATTTTTGCATAATTTTTCAGGTTTACGTAAATGACACGGGAGGCCTGGCCGATTCGGCTCATGTGTTCATCTATCTTCTCAGGGAAGATCAAAGAGTTCGATTCGTGCTTCGACAGCACCCGCCCGAACTGAGAGGGAAGACTGATCGGTTCAGAGAGTAAGCGAGACAATCTTTTCAGCAAAAAAAAAACCTAAATTTTGGCGATACATTTTTTGCACTTTAAAATTTTTCTCTTTCAGGGTGCTTAGCAACGTTACGGGTTCGATAGCCAATGTCGACCTGTTCCGTGTCCACGAATCTCGCGACGGGAGAGTCGACAAGACGAAAACTGATCTGTACATGCATTTCGTTGATCCTAAGGACCATTCAGTGCTGGAAGTTCAACAAGTTTTGAGTGACATCGATCATAAAATTGAGCACCTCGACTCGATATTCAAGGTAATATACGAGCGAGAGCTTGAGTTTGCACGATTTTTCAAAATTTTCATTTTTCGAATTTCCTAACTTCTACAACCTTTTTCTTTGTATTTCTTGCAGGAATTCAACGTTTTGGATACTCAAGCCGGCGAAGCGATTACGCTTGCTCGTGTAGCTCAGCCGGACGGCGTACTGATCCTATGGCTCCTCGGTGCCACCGCATTCCTCACGATTTTGTTAATCGTCGTGATCTCGTTGTGCATGTCGCAAAGGTCGTCGTATCAGCGGCAGATCAAAGCTGCCACGGTCACTGCTTTTGGTAAGTGTAATGTCCTCGAATTCAGTGACCAAGCGGCAAAATATGTAGCGTTGGTGCATACTTTTCAAAGCTAGAAGTGAAAGGGAGACTGTAACTATCTGCAAGCCTTCAAAACCTAGTTTCAATTTCACTCACAGGCTTAGTTTAGTTCCAGTTCTACTCCCCGTTTTTGTTTTCACTTGCTGTTTCAGTTTTAGTTTTCTAGACTTGCGTAAAACGCAGTGTGGGAGGATCAGGACGGAGAAGAACTTTAACGAATATTCACTATAATAATAATTTTTTGCCAGGATCAACCGAATCTGACGTGGCTAGAGCACCGGGGCGAGTCCCCAACACGAACATGCACAGCGTTGAAGGATCAAACCCGATTTGGATGCAGGCGTACGAAAACGAGTGGTACAAAGATGATGAAATCAGGTTAGGCATTTTGAACAATTTTTCTTCCCAATCAAACCCCTTAGCGACGGGACTTGACAGTTAAATTTTTTGTTCCAGCCATAATAATTCAGAACGTGATTCGCTGGATGAGAACGCAGTCGCAAGTACTGGAGGCCATGAGGATTCTAATGGGAATTCATCTTGCAATAGGTAAAAATGACATAAAATGAATTTCAGGCTTGAGGAATAATTATGATGGGTGGCTAATTTTAACCCTAATTTGATCCTTAGCCTGCAAAGTCTGGAACCTGGGTGAGTATGAGAGTTCATGACTATTCAACTACAAAAATCAGTTTTTTTTCAAGGTACAAGAAGAAACTAGTCGTTTTAATTATTTAACACCAGAATATGTGAAGTAATAGGTACATCTTTTAAAATTGTAGTGGTAGTGATTATAGTATTTCTGCCAGGTTTGAAGCAAGCGCGTTGTCATGAACGTGTCCAGCTGCCTTCCTGTAGGCCTAGGCTAGGAATCTCTCAATCTCTGACAAGTCCTTCCTCTGGATTCCAGGAAGATCTCTCGTTGGAACGTTCGTTGATGCTAAATACCTATTTTCTGTTCGCAGCCAATCCAACATGATAAAAAACGAAGCGCCCGTCCCGCTTACGGTAAAAGAGCAGAACGACCTCAACCGCAATGGAAATACGTACCACCGCAACTTGTATCAGCATATGGACAAACTTGGCAATCCTCTCATCTCGAAGAAACTCGAGACGACGGAATTGTGACGAATGTCACCTCTCTTCGTCAAGACGCGAAGCCTGAACTCTGCCTGAGGCCGTAGTATGGAATCATGGCGAAATACTGCGAATCTCAGACGAAGCCATTTGAGGGTCCGATGTTTGAGTATGAAAAATTCCAGACGGTATACGCATGCGCCGACATTTTTAATCGAGTTGGCTGGATTCGTGTGTCCACTGCCTCATAGTTCCTGACCTGGGAATATAGGCGCATCCGTCTTGTTGCCTGTAAGAGAATTTTAAGAATCTCAGTAAATTATTCGAACACATTGGAACTAACCAATACCTAGTAGGCGTTAGCTTATAAGAAAAAATATTTGCGAGCCTTCAGATATTTATTCTACCAACGCTAACTTATACTTTTATGTTCCTGCCAAATTGTCGTACCTTATGAATTTTAGCGCATTAGTTGAAAACCGTGAAAACTTGGGCAATTCTACAACGGGAACGGAGTCGTTTTGATAACGTTGTAGGATCGCCTGAACTGTACAGTATGTAGTATCTTAGAAAATCATGTAGTCTTTAGAGAACATTGTAAAGTTTAGTGTTAACCATTCCATTTATTTCTGAGCTATCTGCCTCTTTGGAAATCGAGTTATGCAAATTTTTTTAGTTTGAGAACCAAAGCGGATTTTATGCTGACTTTGTCCTAATTGCTGCCTTTCTTATTCAGCACAGGTTGATTTTACCATGTCGGAATTAGGCAACGCGTTTCTCAGTTTCTGACCTCCCATCTAGCGGTAATCTTGACGAATTTTGTGAATCGATGTAAATAACCCAATTTTAGTGTACATTTGGCTGTGTATGTATGTGTAAAAATTATACGATTCAATTCATAATAGGTGGCGTCAATACTGTTCAAACTAGTTCAGAATGAAATTTCAAAAACAATTGATTGTCAAGAGCGGAATGTTCTGACTTGTACCAACACTCTCCTTAAGGTGGCAGGGTACGTCCTTGACAATTTCGGTTTTGGGGCAAAAACCCAACGTCTGGAACGGCGTTTTACTTTGCTCAATTTTTCCCACTCTTTACGAGGGAACCGGTGAATTGTACCATTTCCTCATTTTGGGCCTAAGCTATGAATTCCTGGCCTCGCCGCAGCTCTGTGTCCGCCAGCCTTCCATCTCGAAAAAGCCGACTGTTCTACCTTAGGAAAGACGATTGCATAAAAAGTTCTACATAAATATAACCCTGCAGTAGGCACCTACTGAAGAAATTAATAAGCGGGTTAAGCAAAAGAATAAACTTTTCATCTAATAAATTTATTTCATCATAGCAATCGATGTAGACATAAGCTGTAGTTGTAGCTGTATCAATTTCTGACCCAAGCAACATTGCAATTTTTCTTCAACAAGGCAGTTTGTAAAGGCAGTTTTAGTTACAAAGCTCCTACAATCAGTTCGCTGATTTATCAGCGACAATTCGTCCCATTTAGAAACCGCACCTATCTCGCTACTGTACTACTAGTTTTACGGTTACTAGTAGTTAAAAGTGCACCGTCTCACACTATGACAACGGACGGAAAACCCGCTCCAGGCTCGATAAAATAACGGAAACAAATTTCAGATCAAAAACCTTGGAACCATCCATACGCAAATCCATGTGTGAATCCCAACGAAGGATTCAATGGAAGAGTACCCATTTTCGGTACCGATACAACACCAACTACGTTCGAAAGTGCTCTTGCAAGTATTTTCTCTAGAGTAAAGGTTAGGGCACACCATTAGCAGGGCGCTTTGCATCGCGTCGCCAAAATGATAAGAAAGACTGGGCGCATTGTAGCACAAAATTGACAATCCGTCAGTATCAACATCCCGTCAACCTATGTTGCGTCCCTAGCCAACTGCTTTTGGGCGGAGTGGAACATATTTTCCCTACAGTGCGGTGCAACCTGGTCCGCCCCAGCGTGCACACCAACATCGACCAAAAGCTGTTGTCATAAGACACTTGGCACCAGTTGTCAAGGTGTTTTCACTGACGAATTGGAAATTTTGAGCTGCGATGCGCTGCAAGGCGTCTGTAGTATGTTTATCAAAAATTTTGCGATGCAAAGTGATGCGCCCCGTTAATACTGTGCGTCAAGAAAAAATGTTCCATCTGCGATTTATTATTAAGTTCTTGCAAGAAATCCTGCAAACGAGTTTCAGTCCGTACGGTACTGCATCGTTGCCATTTCTAACGGAATTAATACAAACACAAAAGTATCGAGCAATAACTCATACGCAGTACTATTTAGGACTTGGAATGATTGCACTTAACACCTTCAGAGGAAACAGTTCTAAATCAAAAAGGACGAATTCAATTAAAAGTATCCAAGTCCTTCGTACTGGTTGAGGAAAAAAACACTGTGAAACAGGAATGATATTGCACCTTAGACCATCAATGGTTCACACCTGTTGCTTTGGCAACAGCGGTATTAATGGTATTAACACGATTTCACAGTACAACAAACAGAAAATCGAACTAGATTCCCAGCAACTACTTAACCGGTGCCTCATAGCCACTCCAACGAAGTTTTGGGGAAAATTGATTGCCCCTTTAGCTGATGTTAGTCAGATACCTATCTATTGATGCTGATGGAGCGAAAATTTGACAAAATTAGCCAACAAAAACCTATACCTATCTGATGACTAGTTTCCAGAACAATAAGCAACAAATTCAAGATAAAATCAAAATTTACATGAATTATCGATAATACACTGCTTTGCCGTTTTGAGTTACCATCACATTGTAACGGACCCATCAGGATAATAATTCGATAACTATTTTCCAACGTTTTTGTCACTTTAAATCTATTTGGTGGTTAAACGAAGAATACACCCTTGAAAAATTATTCCAATATGTACTCGGAAAAGCTGCTGAGAATCCCTAACGGAAGGCGATACATGTCAAACTATATAAAAATAGAAAACCTGGGAAATGTAATATATTTTTTGAAATTTTGGTGTTCCCTAAATAATTTGTTTGACGTTGTATAATATTATTTATTCCTAATGACTAGATGCCATACATCCAAATCTGGCCGTAACTCTCTTATTTATCAAACTATGTATAAAATCTATTAAAATGATAACAGTCTACGGAATGGTAGGCTAGTGGATCGTGATAAGTATAACTCAAATATCGGAGAACTGAGAGGAACTACGGTTTACTAAGGTACGTTCAACCACTGGTAACAAGAAACGATTTTAAACTAAACATAATTTCCCCCTAAATGTTCTATTTTTTACTAACTACTAATTTAAACTGCTCTGTTTTGAGTTGAGCGTCATGAACACTGCGCATTACGGCGCTAAGACCCTGAATAAAATTTGGTCAACGAGAAGAAAAGCGCAGCAAGACCGCTTCTCATTTTGGTCCCCTTTCACCTTGGGGCCCGAATGCAGTTGACAATTTTTTTTTTTCAGCTGCCAACTCGAAAAGTAACAATTTCCAATTTGACCTGCCTAAGTTCATTTCCTAGGCATCCTCGGAGGCGGAAGAGCTATAGGAGCCGACGATGAAGAAGAATGAAGGTTCAGGGAGTCCAATTTTCGCGTTTCGCTTTCCAACGTGTCGGCCGCTGGATCTTGAGAGACGTTTCTCAACGAGTTGTCCAAAAGGCTGTGCAGCTGTTGAACCTACGTAAAACGTCGAAAAAAAATTAAGAATGAAGTAGAATTTATCAAAAATCCAATGAGAATTATTTAAAAGTTTTTGAGTTAGCTCTGAAGGAAAAAGGGTTTTCCCTGAACATATTTTTGGGCCGATCATTCAGAGCTCTGTGCCATTCAGCCTCACGGCTCAGTTCAACCGTTTCGATAGCGTTGAAAAAAAGTTCTACAAAATTTGACGAATAAACCGATTTTCAAATGGTTGTACCTCAACCGGCACGGCCTCGCTGTTACGCGGGTGGGGTATAACTAAGGTGACCAGATATCCAAAATTCAAAAGCGGGACGCTATGAAATGAACAACAGGTATGGGTATTTGTATATAATATATACATAGGTATATATCAAAGTTGGTATAAAAATGAATATCAAGTGTATTAAATTATAACGAATCAATACAAAAAGACACAAAATAGGTAGGAACCACACCAAAATAATTATTGACTTTGAACTCGAGGTCGACTTTGATCTCGAAGTTGTCTTTGAACTCGAAGTTGAGTTTGATCTCGAAGTTGACTTTTATCTCGAAGTTGAGTTTGATCTTGAAGTTGACTTCGATCTCGAAGTCGAGTTTGATCTCGAAGTTGACTTTTATCTTGAAGTTGAGTTTGAACTCAAAGTTGAGATTGAACTCGAAGTTGACGTTGATCTCAAAGTTGAGTTTGACCTTGAAGTTGATTTTGAACTGGAAGTTGACATTGATCTCGAAGTTGAGTTTGAACTCGAAGTTGAGTTTGATCTCGAAACTGAGTTTGTACTCGAAGTTGACTTTGATCTAGAAATTGACTTTGATCTCGAAGTTGACATTGATCTCGAAGTTGAGTTTGATCTCAAAGTTGACATTGATCTCGAAGTTGAGTTTGATCTCGAAGTTGACATTGATCTCGAAGTTGAGTTTGATCTCGAAGTTGACTTTGATCTCGAAGTTGAGTTTGAACTCGAAGTTGAGTTTGATCTCGAAGTTGATTTTGAACTCGAAATTGACTTTGATCTCGAAGTTGACTTTGATCTCGAAGTTGATTTTGAACTCGAAGTTGACATTGATCTCGAAGTTGAGTTTGATCTCGAAGTTGACATTGATCTCGAAGTTGAGTTTGATCTCGAAGTTGAGTTTGATCTCGAAGTTGACTTTGATCTCGAAGTTGACTTTGATCTCGAAGTTGACATTGATCTCGAAGTTGAGTTTGATCTCGAAGTTGACGTTGATCTCGAAGTTGAGTTTGATCTCGAAGTTGACTTTGATCTCGAAGTTGAGTTTGAACTCGAAGTTGACGTTGATCTCGAAGTTGAGTTTGATCTCGAAGTTGACTTTGAACTCGAAGTTGAAATTGATCTCGAAGTTGAGTTTGATGTCGAAGTGGAGTTTGAACTCGAAGTTGAGTTTGATCTCGAAGTTGAGTTAGAACTCAAAGTTGATTTTGAACTCGAAGTTGACATTGATCTCGAAGTTGAGTTTGATCTCGAAGTTGACATTGATCTCGAAGTTGAGTTTGATCTCGAAGTTGAGTTTGATCTCGAAGTTGAGTTTGATCTCGAAGTTGACTTTGATCTCGAAGTTGAGTTTGATCTCGAAGTTGAGTTTGAACTCGAAGTTGACTTTGATCTCGAAGTTGACTTTGATCTCGAAGTTGACTTTGATCTCAAAGTTGAGTTTGATCTCGAAGTTGACATTGATCTCGAAGTTGAGTTTGATCTCGAAGTTGACTTTGATCTCGAAGTTGATTTTGAACTCGAAGTTGACTTTGATCTCGAAGTTGAGTTTGAACTCGAAGTTGACATTGATCTCGAAGTTGAGTTTGATCTCGAAGTTGACTTTGATCTCGAAGTTGACTTTGATCTCGAAGTTGAGTTTGATCTCGAAGTTGACTTTGAACTCGAAGTTGACGTTGATCTCGAAGTTGACTTTGATCTCGAAGTTGAGTTTGATCTCGAAGTTGATTTTGAACTCGAAGTTGACGTTGATCTCGAAGTTGAGTTTGATCTCGAAGTTGAGTTTGATCTCGAAGTTGAGTTTGATCTCGAAGTTGAGTTTGATCTCGAAGTTGAGTTTGAACTCGAAGTTGAGTTTGATCTCGAAGTTGAGTTTGATCTCGAAGTTGAGTTTGATCTCGAAGTTGAGTTTGATCTCGAAGTTGACGTTGATCTCGAAGTTGAGTTTGATCTCGAAGTTGACTTTGAACTCGAAGTTGAGTTTGATCTCGAAGTTGAGTTTGATCTCGAAGTTGACTTTGATCTCGAAGTTGAGTTTGAACTCGAAGTTGAGTTTGATCTCGAAATTGAGTTTGTACTCGAAGTTGACTTTGATCTAGAAATTGACTTTGATCTCGAAGTTGACTTTGATACCGAAGTTGAGTTTGAACTCGAAGTTGACGATGATCTCGAAGTTGAGTTTGATCTCGAAGTTGACTTTGAACTCGAAGTGGAGTTTGAACTCGAAGTTGAGTTTGATCTCGAAGTTGACGTTGATCTCGAAGTTGACGTTGATCTCAAAGTTGATTTTGAACTCGAAGATGACGTTGATCTCAAAGTTGATTTTGAACTCGAAGTTGACATTGATCTCGAAGTTGAGTTTGATCTCGAAGTTGACATTGATCTCGAAGTTGAGTTTGATCTCGAAGTTGACTTTGAACTTGCAGTGGAGTTTGAACTCGAAGTTGAGTTTGATCTCGAAATTGAGTTTCTACTCGAAGTTGACTTTGATCTAGAAATTGACTTTGATCTAGAAATTGACTTTGATCTCGAAGTTGACTTTGATACCGAAGTTGATTTTGAACTCGAAGTTGAAATTGATCTCGAAGTTGAGTTTGATCTCGAAGTGGAGTTTGAACTCGAAGTTGACTTTGAACTCGAAGTGGAGTTTGAACTCGAAGTTGAGTTTGATCTCGAAGTTGAAATTGATCTCGAAGTTGAGTTTGATGTCGAAGTTGAGTTTGAACTCGAAGTTGAGTTTGATCTCGTAGTTGAGTTTGATCTCGAAGTTGAGTTTGATCTCGAAGTTGACGTTGATCTCGAAGTTGACTTTGAACTCGAAGTGGAGTTTGAACTCGAAGTTGAGTTTGATCTCGAAGTTGAAATTGATCTCGAAGTTGAGTTTGATGTCGAAGTTGAGTTTGATCTCGTAGTTGAGTTTGATCTCGAAGTTGACGTTGATCTCAAAGTTGATTTTGAACTCGAAGATGACGTTGATCTCAAAGTTGATTTTGAACTCGAAGTTGACATTGATCTCGAAGTTGAGTTTGATCTCGAAGTTGAGATTGATCTTGAAGATGAGTTTGAACTCGAAGTTGACTTTTGTCTTGAAGTTGAGTTAGAACTCAAAGTTGATTTTGAACTCGAAGTTGACGTTGATCTCGAAGTTGACATTGATCTCGAAGTTAAGTTTGAACTCGAAGTTGAATTTGAACTCGAAGTTGACTTTGATCATTTTATGTTCGTATTTTTTAATGTCGAAGTTAAGAACACAACTTTTTGAAAGTTAAAGGTTTTTAGTCAGAGGTTTTTTCGGTGCTCAACAGAGGGAAAGCAAGGCAACGAGTTGGCAACACTGGATCTAGCAGTCATCTAGTTGGTACCTTGTACTTACATAGGTAGGTACCAAATTTTTTAGAGGATGCCTTCCCAAGGCATGCTTTTCTCTTGAAGCAGGACATTTCTCCATCCCCTTCGAGATCTTGGGGACACCGGGACACAACCCTCCAAATCGGGACTGTCCCGCCTAACGCTGGACGTCTGGTCACCTTGGGTATAGCCTAAAATGCCGAGTTTCTTGAGAAGTAATGCACTCGATGCGAATCCTAGAAAAGTGCTGGTTTTTTTTGGTTAATCTTTATTTTTAGACTTTAGAGCTGCTTTACGGATCTTTGATATACGGATCAGCCGCAAGATCAGAAAAACAGCTGAGTAAGCACTGGAAAGAGACAGATCCTCACCTCTCGCCCTGTCCTTCCTGATCGTAGAACGAACATTTGCCGACGCTTTACCTCTTGGTTCAACTGTTCGCGAAGCATTTTCACCTGCAGAAAGAAAAACGGTGATGCAAACATAGAATGAATTTAGGTAACCATTTGGTTTGACAGCAAAAGATGATTTTAATGAACAACTGAATAAGAACGTGAGCAATCTTGTGGCACTTGTTTAAATCTAACCTGATTCTCCAGTCTCATAATATGCTGCCTGTGGCTTTGTTCCCGAGCTTCAAGAAGTCTTTCAGCTTGATGTTGAGCGGAGCGGTACCTTTCCATGTCTCCGGTCCACTCCTTGCTTGTCGACCTGCAGAGAGTGAAATCACAGTTGAAGTAATAATTTAAAAAAAAACCGAAAAACCGATTAGGGGTGGGCTGCACCATACTTTAGCACCGATCCTTCAGCCAATTTCGATTGAAGTCACAATTTTGGCAGCTGTAACGAAACTGGAGGTTTCTCCAACCTCAAAATTAGTCCATCCGTTGCTGAGATATGGAGGATTCAAAAAAATCCAAAATCTCATCACAACGTCCCTCGCATTAGCCTCCCACAATGCCTGGATCTCAAATAGATATGAATCAGTTGTAGATATGAATCATACCTGGATATTTCCAATTGTGATCGCAGTCTATGCAGTTCAGCTTCTTTTTTCGCCAGTTCGGTTTCCAAGTTTCTTATTCGAGCTTTGAGCTCCATGTTCTCCTGCTCCAAGAGCAGATTGGTCGAGCCGCCTCCTACGGTTCGGTCGCCGAGCATCGAATCGCCACAGTCGAGCCACTCTCGAGATCCTTTCTCGCCTCGCTCGTAACTCTTCGAGCGAGCTGAATGGAGCTTGCGTTCCAGGCTTCGTTTTTCGGTTTCTAGATTCCTCACCTGGAAGAGGAACGTTTATTGAATGAAATGCTCAAGAAGTAATGCCCAATTTGCAATCTTTGGGGGAAAATTCTGGACTAGCTTTTGAGAGGTTCAGTATAGTCCATTTTGAGCTACGAACCCGCAGATGCTGCACAAACTGATGGCACCAGGGCAAACATGGATTTGTTGCAGAAAAAAGAGGATGAATGGAGCAGACATTTATCGAGGAAACTACATCCTTCAAACTGAAGTATTCTCCACTCAGATACAACCATCTTGATTGTAATCCTGAAATAGGTAATTTACCTTATCTTGGAGTGCCTCGATTTTCATATTGAGCTCGTTCGCTTGCCGCTTGAGCTCTTCGTTATCGTTTGGCCAGTTGGCCATCCGCAGTTGAGCTTCAAGGGCGGATTTTTCAACCTCATTGGCTGAAAGGTCACCTTGAAGTCTGGAATGAGCCTCTTTCAGGACCGTGTAGCTTCTTCTGACCTGGAAATTAGTTAACATGGACAAACGAAGGACAAATGTAGTGAATAAGATCTTCATATCAGGTTGGCGACAAAACAGTGTAGCTCGATAAAAAAAATCATGGCTCCTTCTTGATGGTCTAAATAATCTAAAACCCTTGAAACTGGAGGAGCAATGAAATCATGATAGTCAGGTATTACCTCAGCAAGATTTTGCTGTGCTGCTTCTAGCCGTTCGATAGCCACTCGCTTTTCGTTCTCTGCATTATATACAGCTTTTTGGAGCGATTTGAGCTTATCAGCATTCGATTGTGAAGTGGCTGATGCTTCGGTCAGCGTACGCTGCAAACTCGACATTTCCTTGTTCAACTCTCTCTCAGTGATCGACGCTCTCTCGAGCGTTTGATTTAGTTGTTCAACAGTCGACTTGAGCGAGCCACACCTTTCTTCGAGTTCAGCAACCGTAGCGCTTTCCGATTCCAGTCTCTCTTGAAGTTTCTGAAAAAGCCGAGGAAGATGAACGGATGCACATTTTTAAAGACCTTATTCCAGCTTGAATCAGGGTCTACAAACCTGTATGGTAGCTTCCTTTTCCTGGAGCATCATTTGCAATCGCTGTATGTCACCTTCCATTCCCATTCGCTGAAGTTCCAGTTTGGTAGCCCGAGCCTCAGCTTTGGCAAGTTCGTCTTGGAGGTTCCTCTTCTCAACGTCACATCTATTCAAATTCTGTCTCATCTGAAATTATCAAGGCGCAGAAATCGTTGCATTAGTTTATTCAAGAGAATACTGTTGAATACGCAATGATTCAGCAAGCGAAGCATGATTGCCTTTTCAAGTTTGTCTTCACACGCTGATTTCTCCTCGTTTGCCGACTTGAGTGCCATGTCCAAAGAGGTCAATTTTTCCTGAAGATGTTGCGATTCGCTGGATTTGGACTGCATCACTTGCTTTTGAGATTGGAGAGCGGCCGATTTTTGTCCTAGCTTCACTTCCAGGGACCCCTTCTCTTCTTGAATCTACAGACAGAAAACCCGTGGTCCAAAACTCGCACTTGTTTCCAAAAAGCCAACATCTACAATACTTACCGTGATGCTTGGAAAATGCTTACTTGACGTAGATTTATCAGTGTGCTCTTCAGCTTAGCCTCATTCTTGGCCATTTCCTCGTTTTGAGCTTTCAATTGCTTCTTGTAATCGCTCAGGTGAGCTTTGAGATCATCCCTCTCCCTTTCGATCTGGAACAAGGGCAGCATTGGTTCCGAACCTCTCCTTGAGAGTGGCAAAGCACGAGTGAGACAACCATGGTTATCAGGCAAAAAGCTAACGACTGGAACGGAATGAATGCTGCAAAATTTTATTTAATTCAGAACCAGCTCAATATTACCTGTGCCACCTGCTGCATCAGCGTTCTCACGCCCTTGCGTACAGCGTCCGGATCGACGTCAAGAATGACGTCTCTTGTAGATTCACGGCCACAGTCTGAGTGATCTTGAGGCATTCGGACAGGACTCCATCTCCGAGTGGGGGAAAGCAGTTTGTATGGCAGATTGACGGAACCGTCCATTTGGATGCCTGGCAAATATTCAAGGACAACATGAACGCTTAAGAAGGACTTGAGTTACCATGGTGTATTATGCTGAACAAGCTTACCAGCAATGCGTCGAAGAGTTGATCCGACCGAGCTCAATTTCTGTTCCACTTCCCTCTTTGCGATCTCTAGTTGCTGTAGGGTAGTCTCTAAAGCGCGGACTCGTCCCTCTGAGCCTCCAAGACGAGCCTAAAACGTGATCCATTGAAAATACACACCAATAATCCAAATATATCCCAATATAATTCCAGTTGTACGATCTGCAACTCAGATTTCCAGTCATACTTTGAGCTCTTGGATCTGCTGTGTTGCATCAGCGAGGCAGACTTCCAAGTTGTGCGATTGATCCTGCAATTTCCTTTCGCTCGCTCGCGAATCTTCCAGCCTCATAAGGAGTTCTTCTTCGCGTTCCCTGAATCGTCTCTCTTCATCGTCTCCTTTGCTCCTGGATCGTGCAACCTCTTCTCTTGTCGCTTCCAACGAGTTCTCAAGTTCCAGAACCTGGCAATTTAATCGAGGGTGAAAAATTAGCCAATCTTCCATGGATTGATCTTCCAGAATTGTAAAGGACACATCTGCAGAATCTGTGATGACCGGACGAAGCAGTTGGCACTCGCCTGTTTTGACAGCTGATGTGCCTGATGCTGGGCTCTATCCCTCTCCTCTTGCACGGATACGATCCTGGCCTGAAGTTGTCTTTCTTCCGCAATCTTTTGATTAATGAGATCTTTGGCCTTCGTCAATTCTTCCCCTGTTCCACCTGCTTGTTGTTTTGATTCTATGAGATTTCTGTCGAGCTCTCGAATCAGCGATTGCAGTCTGGACCTTTCGCCCTCAAGATTCCTTCTCGCTTCATCAAGCGCTGAAGATAACATGAACAGAACAATTTATTGACAGCTGTGAGTAGCAACAGTCGTAGGTGCTACAGTCCACTAAAGTTTATTTTTCAATTCCTAATGGAAAGTAATAGCGCAAACACCTCCCAACAACACCAAATGTAGTTGTTGTATGTGGAAAAATGGTACACCACTGATCAACAAATAATTAAAGGCACACCGGTAATTTTATTTAGAGCCTCCTCCAAGGATCTTCCTTGCTCTCTTTTCTGTCCCTCGACTCGTTTCACATGCTCCCGAAGCTCCTTATTAGAACTGCTGTATTTTTCCTTCTCGAACGTAGCATCAGCTAAACTTCTGCGAACGTCCGTAAGCTCCTTCATCATGTTATCCCGCATGTTCTCAACTGCAACAGGGAATCAGGGAATATTAGAGAATTCTACACCTGAAGATTGCTGATTGCTGTTGCAGGTCAATTCGGAGTACATGACTACCATCTTTAAGACGGTGGGAAGTTTCGTTCAATTGCGACGTCACCGAGTCCAATTTGTCTTCAAGCAAATGCAACTGGAGTTTCAAGTCTTCGCAATGCTGAATCTCAGAATCTCGCTCCTTGATCAGCTCGGCCAATCGATTTTCTAGAGCTGCCTTCTCCTCTTCAGCACGAATCCTGGTCAGAAAATTGGGGAAGATAAGAAAAATGGGCCGTCACGATATTTCTCCACCAAGGTTGCCGCATTTGCCTTTTCTACACATTTCAGCCGGTCGACTCACTTGATCTGTTCACATTTGCTGTTGGCGGCATTCAGCGAATCTCTCAGGGAATTGATCGTTGCTCGATCTTGCTCTCCTCTGACAGCAGCGTCCCTCCTATGCCTATCGTGGGCAAGCCTGTAAAAAGGATTTTTATCCAAAAATAATACCGATAAAAATCGTATTTACTAATCCCACAAAGAATGATCAAGAAACATATCTTCAAAAAAAAATGCTGAGAACTTACTTGTCTGCATCTAGTTCCCTCTTGGCTTCTTCCAATTTCTCAACAACTGCTTGAAGATCTTGTTGAGCTGAAAGTTGAGCATTTAAAGTAGAATGCACCCCTTTTGGTAGACTTATGAAAACCCTCTAGCCCTAAAGTTTTACCTATAAGAAGAGCTTGTTGTTTGTCACTTTCTGCTCGGAGTAGAACCTCTTCATGCTGCTGAACGACGTTTTCAATCTGCTGTTGCAGGCCGGCAATTCTTTCTTCCAATTTTCGAATCTCGTCATCCTTCTCGGCAGTCAGGTGTTCAATAGTGGAAATGAGTTTCTTTTCCAACGTACTGCGAACTTGTTCCTGAAGAAGTCATCAAAATCCAAAGATTTTATGATGATAACAGGCAATTTAAAATTCAAGATTATTTCACGGATTATTATTTTCTACCATGAACATGGCACTCACTCTTTCTTCGTTCAGTTTGCTGATAGTTTCTTCATTTTTCTTCTTCAAATTGCTGATGGTCTGTTTGAATTCTCCTTCCATAGAGCCAGACTGGGATAGGAGTGACGCTTTGGTCTCTTGAGCCCTCTTTTCCGTATTGTCCAGGTCAGACTTCAATTTGGTGATCTCGCCTTTCAACGACTCCTGCAACAAATAACAACGATACGACATCACGACAGTTCGGCAATCCCAGAGATATACTCTCCAGTTGGCACTTGCCAGTGAAATGCCTGAGAACCTTACACGTTTGAAGTTGTCTATCTTTGCATTATCAGGGTGATCTTTCGACTTGAACAAGTTTCGAGGCTTTAAGTTCTTTAAGAACATTCTGCGAAAAGGAATGTTCGAAGGGAGTTGTTCGAAGGCGGCTAGATCAACTTTGAATGAACTTTCTGGAAGAATAAGACGGAACACGGAGGCGGCGGTGCCAGGGGCGGCTTCTGTACAGGCCGTATTAATAGCCTCCCTTTTATCATGCTGACGACCTGTTCCTGGAGCTCATTAGGCGGAAAGGCGTATCGGGAAAGCTATCAGCTAAATTGCTTTACGAGAAATGCGCGCAGACCGAGGCCCTTTGGGGTCATCAATGCTGGCTGCATCTAGTACGCCATGCCGTAACATATATTTAAAATTATTTCTCGAAGATCATTAAGCAGATAAATAAAATTGCATTTGTGACTACACCTGCTATATAATGATTCTCATTTCTTCAGGACAGCAAATAAACTGATTGTTGGGTACTGGAGCATTGATTCAAAGATGATAGTTATTTTTTCAAAGTTTAGAAAGGGCTAAGTAATTTCACGAATGGACTTTTGTGTTGAGGATTAAGGACAAAATGAAGGCTTTTCGATCATAAACACTCAGATCGATTGATTTTCACGGCCAGAGAAAATGACCCAGGAAAATCTGTCTGTGCCTATAACGTCAAAGTACCTACTGAATGTTATTTGGAGTCTGGTGAAATAGAGTGGTGTAGCTTAGCATTTAGGAGAAGATACCTAGATCCAGATTAACCATCTCGCATTGTTGGCTAAATGACACAAATGGGTACTGTAACAATTTTTTAGTAAGAGGGCAAGGGCAAGTAAGTGGTGACGATCATCTGTAGTTTATTCGAGCGCTTTCGACCGTGAGGTCTTCTTCAGGAGCAATTTCCGACGTACTCTCTTTCCACAGGAGAGTGAAGGCCAACAGCGCTTAGCTCACTGGCAATTAAGCTTGCCGCTGGTGGCCAGCTGTTGACTCGATTTGAACACCTCCCACACTCTGAATTATTCGTACTAAATTCTGTAAAATCTAAATCTGGAATAGCTGCCAACTACTGCCATTTACTCAGGTGATCATGAACGATGATTATAATGATGATGATGATGATGATGCTTAATGACTAAAAAACTGATTTTCAACCTGATGAACCAGAAGTTCCTGCTGCTCTTTTTCAAGTTGAATCCTTTTAGCATCCAGGTTTTCGATATTGGCTTGAGAATCGAACAATGTGGCTTCGAGAGCTTCTTTGTCGGCCCTCATGGAAGCGATTTGCTCCTGGAGTCGTTGAATTTCCTTTTCGTTCGCTTCAAGCATAACCTGGAAAACCACACCATTTTGGGGGGCGGATTAATTTTGACTGCTGGTTTTTTACTTCTCTCGCATACAAGTCATCAAACTTTCATGTGCAGCTCAATAAACGTAGGATAACTGGAATGCGAGAGCTCCGGCTTCCTGGTCCCCGCGCAAATACAATAAGTAGCCGAACACAGTAAATTTACCTGTTTGTTTTCACAGTCTTTGACAAGGTCTTCCAGGCTTCGGTTTATCCTGGAATTAGTCTCATTCGCTTGTTCAAGTCTCTGTTTGATTCTGCTGATTTCCTCATTCAAGCCTTCCCTCTTCCTGGCTGCTGCTGACAGCTGGCTGGAGAGTTCGCTCCGATCCCTCGTTACCTGGCTCAGTTCTAATTCGAGCTGAAATCATACCGCTGGAATAATTCACCAACCCGCAACATGTAATGTCCCTATTTTAATCATTGGACGAAACTTGTAATTTAATGGTATCCATTTAATGGAACCTACATTACCGATTTTGTACTTCTGGTGTGCTCCTATTATCTCACCTTTTCTTTTTCCATCTCTAAAAACTTGCACTTCTCGTGAAGCGTTATCTTTTCAGAGTCCAAATCCAGCCTTTGCTGTTCCGCCTGGAGAATTTCCTTCCTCAATGCTGCCAAATCGTTATTTTGGTCAGCAACCTGATTCAGAAGCGCTGCTTTTTCGTCTGACAACTGAAATAATTTACCCGATCGATCATCAAGAACCGTTTCGGCAAGAAACAGGCGGCAACTACGTAGATTAGAACATTGAAGTATTATGAAATAATTTTTCTTGAAATTCGTTTTAACAATTTAGGATGCAATATTAGGACACATACTTTCTTCATGTCATCTAGCATCTTCTTTTTCTCAGTCTCAAGGGAAGATCCCATGGATTCAGCTTTGGCAAGAGCCTCGTGCATGTCGGACTTCTCTAGGAGGACCTGTTCCAATTCGAGCTCTATTTCACCTGGAATTAAATTTTGAGTGTCGATGGGCTAGGTTTTGAGATTACCGAGTTTTTGGATTTCTAAGCTCGTATTGTTCAAGGAAGGCTTACGAATAAGGTTGGAATCAAAATTGACATCGTCCTAAGTAGGATGCCTGTATTTAGAACATGAATGTCTAATAAATTCGGGTTAATTTCATTGAAAGAAAGAATCTACCTACAGTACAGCTATAAAATTCATATTGTTTCTGTTTCATATTAGTTGTTAGGCCTATCCAGCGATGGACTGATGCTTAGGTCGAATTGGACTGATCAAGGATGTTTTTTGCTCTTGGAGGCCCAAGCATTCAGAATGCTCGACTCGCGCATGTGCGCGAACGGAATACTAGGGGCTCAGGACACTCAACTCTTCACTGCTCACACTTACCTCGATTTTTGTCCATTTGCGTGAGCATATTCTCGAGTTCCGATTTCTGCTGTTCCAGCAATTCCTTTGACAGGTAGGTCTTGTTGAGGTCCTCTCGAATTTCGAGTATTTCTTCTTTGAGTCGACTGCACCGGTCTTCTTCCGCACGAAGATTCAATTCCCTGATGCAAAAAGCCGGAAAATATGACATAATTTTTTATTCTGTTTTGACTTAATTTTCTCGTGGACGAGCATTTTACCTAGTTGCTCTCCAAACTGCTGGATTGTTTTTAGCAAAACTCGCGAGATTGGGGTTGACGCCCAATCAAAAAATGTCTATAGACAAAAATATATCTATGTCTATCTATGTCTATAGAAAAATCTATCTATGTCTATAGAAAAAATGATTTCTCTCATGGGAGAACACATATAGATCTATATGTTCTCCCATGAGAGAAAGCATTTTTTCCCATTTTCATCATTCAAAAAAGAACTGGTCCAGGCGGTTGGCAGCAAAAAAGTTTTATTGAGTTCCTTGGGGATCATGTAACGAAAACTGAGATCGGTAATTTTTCGCTGTCGATCGAGCCTTCTGTTGAAATTGCTGTACTAAGTTGCTCTCTTTCCCCGAAATTCGTGAAGATCGCGGGGCAAATTTGTAATCTGATTCGTTAGAAAGTGGGTTACGGGGCTGGACCATATTCTTAGAAGGATCGTATAATCCTAAATCTTCAGCTTTCTTCGGCCTGTTCCACTTTTGAATCCCCTCATGCTGCTGTGAGGGTCTGTAAGCAAAATCTTCCATAACTGAGGGAGAATATTAGGTACCCATTCTGTCAGAGCATTGGAATCTGTTAAAATACCTCTACATGACAAAAGGTTTTTCAGAAATCAATAAAAAATCTGTTTCCCAATCTGTACAATGTTGAGCACCCAATCAGCCTATGACAACTGCCTCCAAAATTATTCACCAACCGCAGTTCTGCGTCTTTGTTCAAGCGATCGATTTCGCTATGCAAAAAGTTTTTCTCGTCTTCCAACGACTCCACAAGTTTCGAATAGCGAATGTTCGACTTCCTTTCTTTCTCCAACTCAGCGTTCACGTTATCCATCTGAAATGAGAGATTTTTGAGAAAATGAAGCAAATGATGACCGCAAATATTGTCGTTTCCTTCAGAATGGCAAATATTCGGGTATTCATCTGCAAATTATAAACTCATACCATGGCATTCAGTTCGACGCGGTTCTTATCCAATGCATATTTTTCAGCCCTGGCCACCTCCAATGATTTTGTGACCATGTCACGCTCCTGCGACATTTGGTTGAGCTGAATCTTCAAGGAGTCCAGTTGAGCAGTCACTTCCGAAAGTCGAGATTCGAGCACTTTATGGGAATCTTCCATAGTCTCGAATTGTCGTTTCCAAGAGGTGGCTTGCTCTTTTGATGCAGCCAATTTCACCTTAGAACAAAAGCCATTATGCGAAAAAAGGGGCAATGCGAATTACAATAGAACAGTTTTTTTTGGGTTTTCCCAGGCCTGCAAAAATTCCAACGTTCCTATTATAAGGCCTAGACTAACGCCCTTGCAATAAAACCCGAATCAATAGCAATTTTTATTCGAAAGTGATGGAAGCCCATAACTTCCACTCCATTGTACCAAATCAAATATATTTGATATATTTGGGCAATATATTGCCCGGTCAAAGTAATTCCCCTTCTTGACATAGAAGTTCGGCTGAAGATATTGACGGATTGTTTTGAAAGTTCAAGGTTTGTAGAGAATTAGCAGGAATTGACGCAAACCTGGGCTTCGTGGATGTTGAGTTGGTACTTGTTGAGTGCCGCCTGAACAGCTGAGATGGTGCTTTCCACGAATGCAGGTGAAGTCGGAGTGCGGGCTCCTCGTTTTGGCGACCTGGAAATTAAGTTTTTATATTGCAAAAAATGGGTTATCATGGCCATCAAAGTCCACAAAGTTTCACAAAGTTCCACACGATGACTACATTAGTAGAATCAGCAACACCAAAAAAAGGTGGTAAAGGAAAAATCGACGGCGAGGTGGTGAGACCTCGTATCTCCATTTTCGTACCTGCACGCGCACATAAGAGATATCATGGAAATTCAATGTGGTTACATAGGGTGCCATAGGAACAGTGGCGGTCTTGACAAAATGGAGATACGAGGTCTCTCCACTTCGCCGTCGAAATGCTTCATAGTGAAGCCTTTCTTACTAGATTAAGAAGGGAGGAAAAAGCAAAACTAAAACTAACTTAACCTAAAACTAACCTAAAACTTGGAAAACTGAGACAAATCTACCGGAATTTGTTTTCCCCATGTTGATCATGTTTTCCCCAAATTTTTCGAATTTTTCAGGTTAATCAACGCTTTATAAATTAAACAATTAGGTTTTCCGAGTCTTTAATTTTGTCCGAACTGTCCAGTTTTTTGATGTAACAATAGAACCTGACCTGGGTGGCAGAGCTTGACTAGGAGTCAAGTGAACGTGATGCTTCGGCTCGGGCTCTCGGGATTCCGCATCTTGAAGCACAGCGTGGGCGATTTCCCGAAGCGCCGATTGAAGAAGATCCAGTTCCGTGTGTTGACGGTTAATTTCGCCGATCGAGGTTTCAGCCATGGCACACCTCTCCTCCTTCAAACGAAAGTTCAAATTACAAGACGGGAAAAAGCAAGGCGATTTTTTGAACGGGCCAAATACTGGGCTCATATGGAAACCCCGTTCAACGGCTTAAGGGTGGGTTCACCAATTCAGTTTATTCATCAAATATCCATTGTTCCCTGAATATGTAGCCTATGTATTTCAGTGTCAACGTATCCATGGGAAATCGTATTCGGAGAATAGAGGATATTCGACGAATAAACTGAATTGATGAACCCGCTCTCACTATAACTACCATTTGGCGATGCATAAAATCGACTCGAGCCTATTACCGTTATCTGGTACCCAGTAAAAACTTTTCAACTTACCAAGTGTTTACAATCTTTCATTAAAGTCTGCAGTTTTTCTTCTTTAGTCCGCAGCTCATAAGCGAGTTTCTCTTTTTCTGCACGTAGGTTCGTCATAGATTCCTTAAGGTTTGATATTTCTTCTTCCATCTGTTGCTTGTTTTCATCCTGCAAACGCGAAATATTCGAATATCAATTTTCACTTTCTTCATCAATCTCCGCTTAAATTCTATATAGAACAAACTGGTTCAATGGATTTTCTGTTAAAAAAAAAAAAAGAATTACTAAATAAACTGATAGTAAAGAGGAGAGCATCGTGAAAAAAAATTTCTTCAAACTTTCTCACCCTTTGAAGAAAAAATATCTTTCCAAGACAAATGCCTGCTAGCATTTGTATACTCTAAGCTTATGGGAATGCAAATTTCGTGGATATTACAAATTTCCTAGCGTTTGGGTCTGAGCTTGCCAAAAACGCATTGATTTGCTCAAAATGGCGAATAGACAGCCCAATTATCCATTGCCTACCTCAGCAGTCGAAAACCTCGCTTGCTTCACATTCATTCCACTGCTCGCATCTACCAGATCCCTGGCAGCGTTGCTGAATTCGGACCTCATTTTCATCAAATCTCGATGCGTGGCCGCTTGCATTTCAGTGAATTGTCTCTTCATGGCGACGACATCTCTCCATAAATTCAATAGCCTCGAATGTTCCTGGGCGAAGTAGTCGTTGAAACTCTGCAGCCAAAACCAGCATTAAATGCATTAGGTAAATGCAAAACCAGCATTAATTTTTTTAATTTCCATGAATTTATATTTTTGTAACATTTTTCTATGTGCGGGATGATATAATTTCTCCCGTTTGTTCACATACCGCCTCTTCCTCCTTCCATTCCTCTTCTTTGGTCATCATCTCTTCTCGCATCATCTCCCAGTCAGAGGAGAGTTTCTGCAAATCGTTCGTCAGCGCTTCGTTACTTTCGTGGGCTTCTTCGAGTTGCTGACGTAAGGCGTTGTAGTTTTGAAATAGCTTATCGTATCTGCAAATGGTGAAAACGAATTTTGATTTTATCATACGATTGTAAGTCGTCCTGCGCCAATACTGATAATATGAGAGGACACCCACTTTCGTCTTTCCTCGTGGACCGCTCGTACAGCAGAGCTGAGATCAGCAAATTGTTCTTCGCGCATTTCCCTCAGCTGCTGCTGGGCAGCTTCCAGGGCTGAACCGGGAGGACCGACTACCCCCCCGCCTGCGTAGACGGTTGAAGGCGACTCGAGATCGGCCATTTGCCCCTCGAGCTCTGAACACCTTTTCTTATATTGGAGTACCTAAAGGTAGAAAATCATAAGGTATTCTTTTTTCAGGAATGAAAAAATACAGATTATATTGAAATTGCAACCGCAATTTCGGGGAAAATGAAAATAGGATCGGAGGCTTATGAAAACATTTCATTCAGAATCAGATACCAATACGAAGCTTTCAACGCCTCGTGATATTAAATATCACGATCTGGCGATATAGCATTTTTAAGTCGTATTAAAAAAATTTCAAAACAAATTGAGAATTTTTGAAATCGGTTTGAGCATTTTCCTTATCAAACTGATAATTTTCCAAACCAAATTAAGAAAGGTTTTAATCTAAATTAGCCAGGAAAATTTCCAATTTAGTGCACATGGTCGTGGTATCTAGTAGTTAAATTTTCCTGCTCTCACTTGGCAATAGCAGCCTCATGTGTTTACTTGGATTTCTTTTTTTTACTGTTACCTTCTTATATTTGCGCAAGTCTATACCCCAATACTCGCACAAATTAGGGCCAAAAATAATTATCTACTATTTTACTTTGTGACAAGTAAACTGCCAATCTCCGTCTCCCCAAGGCTCCCAGCTTGCCATCGGTTCGTTTACTCTACGGCAACAGTATCGGCCATCTTGACAATTATTACTCTGATGGGAGAATTTAGAGATTATAGTTTTAGAAATCTAAATCTAGTTTTAAAAATCACGTTTAATTAGTTTTAAAATCGGATTTTAAAAATAATTTAAATTTATAAACTCGAACACCGAAACACGAATATTTACACGATTTAACTAGAAACGTTTTTTGTAGTCTAATATCAGGGGTAGGGTCTTCAGAAAAACTGTCTCTTCCGCCTAAGGACGAAGGACGAAGATTCTTTAGGCGAAGGAGACTTTTTTCTGAAGACCCTACCCCTGATATTCGACTACAAAATTGAATATAGGGTCTTCAACAATTTATTGCAACTGTTTTTGAGCTTACTTTTGCTTGCAGCCTGCTCACAAGTTCCGCTTGTTGCTTCTGCGCTTCCTTGTAAGTGTCAATTTTCCTACGGTAGGCGCTGGCCTCGTCTTCCAGACGTCTCCGCAGGTCGGGCCGGTTCAGATAATCCGGGGAGTCGTCTCCTGCGACAGAACCTCCTGATCGTGAAGCCCCGTCCATTCTTGCTCGCCCAGGCTGAAAATTTGATACAAGAATAAATATTTTCATTTAAAACTGTAATTCTTAATCAAATTCATGCAAGGACAGATTTGGCCTTAAAATGTTTCCGCAGTTCTAAGAGCTCAAGTTTGCTCTGGTAAAATAAATCTGGAAAATTGTTTAATATTGGCCAAAAATGTTTTTAAATAAATTTAATTCATTAATAAATTGCTGATTGATAACTAGGCATGGTTTGTTACGAAAAATCGTTATCCAATTTTCCCCAGATTTTGTACAAAATTATTAAGGTTAGAATCCTTTGAATTACATTTTTTCCAATCACTTTTTTCAAAAGAGTACAAGAGATGGGATACCGTGATAACCACAATTCAATTTCAGTTTTATGCTCCTATTAGTAGAAAAGGTTCATAAAACTGAAATTGAAATCATGTTAGCAGAACTTGTAGGGAGATAAATCGGAAGTTGAACTCCATGAATCACATTTCATTGCGGTAGGTTGGGAAAAATAAGTGGTAAGTTTCAGGGAAAACCTTGAGGCAGGTCGTGATCGATACTCATTTCCATATTTTTCTATTTGTGATCTTTCGGCTTTGAAGCACGCAAAGCTAGCTTATTCTTTTCTTTTTCAAGATAAAACCAGCGGTGCGTGAATAACGCACAATACTTCTTCCGGAATAGAAAAATGAAAAACTTGGTCAGGTTGTAAAAACACGCTTTTTCTGGGAGGATTTTTACAAAAATTAATTTTGCTCAGAAATTTCTGATCCTGTTCACTTCAAGTAAAACTGTAATATCTACCATATCGTTAATGTTTTATTAAATAAAACATAAATGATATGGTAGATATATAGCTTTATATTATTTGAAATATCAGAATTCTCGTAACGAATATCATCTTTATATAGTTTTGAGTAGGTACTTGCCCAAAGAATCAAATTTTGATTCTTTGGGCAAGTACCTACTCAAAACTATATAAAGATAATATTCGTTACGAGAATTCTGATATTTCAAAAAATATAAAGCTATTGGTATAAGGTGCCTATTGCTGTGGTAGGCTGCCGTGAGTTGAATGACTTTTTTAATTCAATTTAACCGAAGATTAACTATCATCAATTTGAACTATTTTCATGAGTTTAACAGGCTTATATACAGAATTGCTGAAGGAATCAGCCGGCACGTCGACTAAAGGCAGAATTCGACTTACAAGTAATTTGAAATTTGAAAAAGTACCCATCTCTAAAGCAGGTAGGTAGGTACTCATCTACAAAATTATTATAAAGATCCCTCATGAGCATAAAAAGACACGTATATGCATGAGTACATACGTTTTGAAAATGTTGGTTTCAGTATTTTACGCTCCTACTCACCATGTACCAGTATGAATAATGCATTTTCAATCTGGAGCCGGGGTCAACATAAAAACCGAAAGAGTTTACAAAATGTTTTCCATTTTCCCGGGGCTAAATCCGAAATTCGAAAATACGGATAAATCATTGATTCTGGTCAGTATCTACATTCTTCATCATTTCGGGCTATTGTAAAAAATCTGTAAAAAAAACCTCACAGAACTTTCTTCAAGAAGCGGCACTGTTTACTGAACGCTAGGTTAAGCCCCGGCTTTGTTTACAGCAGAAGTTTACTTGTCACCAGGGGAACGCGAGGGAGTCACGGGTGAGTCATTTGTGAAATGCATTGCGGGTTCGCATGACCGGTGGCTGACGGTACTGGCCATTCGATACATATAAAAATGCAAAGCTGACCCTTATCACGGTACTAAATTGCACTAGTTATCGATTTTAAACCAAGTTCAAGATAGTAGACTTGAGAGTTTAGTCGAGACCACGAAACACAATCGTTAAACCTTCGTCCATGACGTAGGTCCTTCAACTTCCCTCTCCTCGCTTGACTTCTTTTCGAGTGTTCGAGAGAATCCTGACGGAGGAACCGGTCCTGCGTTCCGGCCTCGTCCCACATACTAATCGATTAGTTAAAGCCCTCACTACAAGTCTCCCAGTGGTACCTGATGCACCATCCATTATGGTACACCAATTATAAAAACACCAATTATGAAAACACCAATTATAAAAACACCAATTATAAAAACGCCAATTATGAAAACACCAATTATAAAAATTCAAATATCATTGGAAGCCATTCAGAACAGTTTAAAACAACATAACAAATTAGCAAAAATCGAAATGAAATCAAGTTTGCATTATTGAAGAATGGGCCTGCATTTTCGGTCTTACTTCTTTTTTGGCGAGGGAAGGTGTTCTAGAGAAAGTTGGCCTCCTTGGGCGGTCCAAGGAATGCCCCTCGGAGATGGTACCATCCTTCCTCGTGAACTGCAACAAAAACAGTCGATTCATGCTTATTTTAAAGGAAATCAAAGGACTGAACTAACTGAACCGCTATGCATCTATTTATTAGTTCCTAAAAACCCTAAACGAATTGATTAATATTTGGACTAACTTGTAGACTACTAGGTCAAATAAAAAAAAATACGATGAGCTATTAAAAAGGGTAAAGAAATAATTTTCAATCTTAAGATGTCAGCTTTATTCTAGCATGAAAATTCAGGTCAATATTCTTTCAGAGGAGCCACCGGAGGATCAAATAATAAAAGGCCCAAAACTGTCGGCTGATGTACAAAACTAGGAAAAATCCAAAAAAAAAATAATAGCTATTAAAATTTTCAGACCCTTCTGAAATAGAGGTTACGTCAAGTAATCGTAATCAAAAAAATATCCCCATATTGACGATAGCCCGCTTTTTGTATTAATTGGAACTTGCCTGCACATAACATGATGGTACATAAAATAACATGGTATACATATTAAGCAAAATTTTGCATGGCTCCCCGTCCCCAAAAATTGAATTAGCGCCTAAAAATGCGCAGCACCGTGCATTTTTCCCCACAGATGGCCGACGGGACCAAAATGAACATCTTCAAAATATTAATTTTTTGAGCCGTGAGATGTTCCTCGATGTTGGAAGATCGAAACGGCGGTGGCTGGCCGTGACGGTTGCGTGTCACCACCTCGGACGATTTATTTACGCCGGGGGGAGCGTCACTTGAACTTCGAAAGATACGCGTGCACCGTCTGCATCTTCGAATCAATGATCGCCCCATGTTTGGAGGGATTCCACATCGGGTTCTCGACGAAAAATTATTTCATATTTTCGATTATCAGTATGCTGGCTTGAGTAATAACATTCAGGGAATTGGAAAAAAATTGTCGATGCGTGAAAGAATGTGAAACAACATCGCAGGAATGGTGAGAATCCGAGCGTCGAAGCGAGGAAATACTAACCCGCATTACCGTCAGGTCTTGCGTGAGGGTTCGGATAGGCAGCAGTCATATTATTTTGGTCGTATTATTATTATAGTGATTTAGTTTTTACCATAGTTCTGCATATCTACTTAGACACTTTTTTCAACAATCGAAGTATATTTCTTTCGAAATACAGAGGGTAAAATTTGAAAATATATCTAAAATGAAAATTTTTTAAAATATAATAACAAGTGTTTCAGGATAGGTCGCTGAGGGATGATTTGAGATTAAAACGATCTATTGCCTATTCTATCCCCACCGGCTATGGGCAATTTTGATATAAAAGATCGTACCAATCAAATTATTCAATCAAAATGGATGAATTTGCGTCTTGAGTTCCAACGTTAGGCAGCCTCGCCAAGTATCACCTCCCTCCGGAACCGATTTTGACACTATTTGTCGGATTTTAAGAAACAAAATTTTTCATGTCATTTTTCAAAAGTCAAACACCTCATTCACGGGAAAACTCTATAGCTAGACAGACCGACAAAACATAAGTAAAGATGAGGAAATAACTCAAAATCGAATTGTGGCTTAATCCCTGGACATCTTTTGTACCAGCCTGGTACCAACCTGGTTCCCACTTAATTCCCTGGTACTACCAGGTAATTAAGTAGGAAAATGTTCATGTCCTTCCCCTTCATATAGCCCGATTTTCCTGCTCGATGTGCATTCCATTTTATGGTCTTATAAGGTAAGTACAGCTACGTTACCTACTTCAATACTAAACCTAGGTCAAATTTTACCAAACATTTGATGATTCGTTATCATTAAGAGTAATTTCATTGGTAGATATAGTCATGTATTCCATAGAAACTATCGAGACAAGTGTCTGGAAAAAGTTGGTCAAGATTGTCGAACGAAGTGTTGAGTCGATTTTTTAGATGGTGGGTAGGTACCTAGTTACTTATAATATTGGTTCTTTTCGATGTGGCCAGCCCAAGCACATTCACCCAATCACAAGGCTTGAATTTGTTTGGCGTCAGTAGACTCGCCCAGGACTGTCCAGGACTGACCTCATCGAACAGACCCAATGTGATGCACATGGACAAGGTACATGGTGGTTTCGCCAAATGGTGCAATGGTCAAAATGTACGTGCGTTATATCTGAAGTTGCCATGCGACAACCCTTTTCCCTCCATATTGTGAGTGATCCATCAAGGACTTGAAAATTCAACGTAAAGTAAGCATGAATGAAAACGAGTGAGCATCTCGATATTGATATACCAGATTATACAGCGTCCTAAGGGATGACCATGCTCGAAGGAAAGCGCCAAAAGACTGGATCATGCAACAGCCGGGACGACGCCTCGACAGGTCGGCATAACCCGAGATCACTTGTCTCGCTCGCTTCCTCCGCCGGCACTTTCTGGGCCAACTCTGACGACTAATCGATACAGGTCTGCCACCTTTTCCGATCCCTTTCCCACGACCGACTGATTAATGAGAAAACAACAGGTACCGATGAGCACTCGGAGAACAGAGAGGAGATGAGGACTGGGGAGAAAGTCAAGGTCTGACGAGGAGCGATGACTGCCGATCGACGATTCTTCGCTATAACTAACCTGAGAATCTCAGGCTGAGATTCACTTGTTGAGAGATACGAGCCTCGAATTTCATATGAAGGGACAACAATGTATGCAAAAATTTAGGAGGAGAGCGATTGCTACAAAATATTTTGATTATTTTATTTATATCGTCTATGGTTCAGCTGGGAGGTATTAGAATCGTCTCTTTGTTGGGTAAACGTCGTATTATTGGATGTATTGAGTCTTAATATGATGACCCGAAGATTAAGGATCCTTAAAACTCAGCTTGGAATATCGATGGTTAAGTTGTAGGACCCCGCAGTTGGGTTCAACAATCATCACGGTCGACAAAAGATAGACCTCCCAAAAAAGTGCTCAAATCAGCAGTAGGCAATAACTGGCAATGCCTAAATAAACTTTTTTTGGTATTATGGACTTACCCTGCATTCACTTAGTGTATTCGGAATTTCAATAGGATGGCGTCGATGGTGGAATTGTGGTCTGAGAATCCAAGAAAATTCTCAAAAATAAGACGATGGTTTTGGTTTCATAAAAGTATGTTCAGCAGTGTGTTTTATAGCTGTGTACCTATTCACAAATTTAATTTGTATTCCACCAACAATTTGAACACTAGCTTTGAATCGACTAGCTTGTCACATGAGAAGCTCTCAGGAACCATAGTCAACTAACTTCCATATTGACGTAACCGAGGGGCAGAAGCCTCATGGAATTAAACTTAAAAGTTTTGAACGCTTTTCGCCAACCCTAAATACGACGCAGGAGATAACGTTGACGTAGGAAGGTCAATCTTTCTTAAAAACGAGACTTAGCAAGGAGAGTTCTAAAAGTATCCTATTTCCACGGACTTCGTACTCATCATATTATGTGTCAGTTCTGCATCACATTCTCGCGTTTGTGCCAAATATGGAACGAAAACTGGCACATGAATCCGAAAGCCTCATACCATCAGTCACGCGAATGTGAAGTCAATCAAAATATAAAAACAATCTACAAGCATACATGAATATTGTGGTGAATATACCTACTTAATTTTGATTTTGCTACGATAGTATATTTTATTCTCTTGGCCATTTGTTAGAGTATCAAAACTCTAGCTGGAATGAAGCGTACTTTCCAACTCAATTAAAAAAGCAATTCTCTCGGTAGAACCATTTTGCGGGTGCAAAAGAAATATACAAACTTCGTTCTGACACGGTATTCCCTAATGAAAAGGTTGACAGAAGTTCACAGAATAAGATTAGTTTCCCCGCAGTTTTCTCACGCGTTTCCATTCGTGTACCTTGTTGATGGTTTATGAAATCAGCGATGACTCAGACAAAACTAATTTTTTATGGTTTATTAAAGATAGGGCTAAACTAGTGTTTTCATTTATTTTATGAAAGCATGCTGATAAAATAAACCACAGATGGTAACAATGAAGATAATTCGGTTTAAAATTCAACATTTCCATCTTAGTAGATTCTGAGGACTGCGGACCACAAATAGTGTGTCTGTAACCGGTTTTGATTATTACGTCAAACGTAATAACGTAATAACGTAATAAATTGACTAAGTAAAGAGTGATTCAATTGGCCGAATCCCGACTAAAAAAAAGTAAAAAGTAAACCGCCGTTCCAGGCGTTGGCTTTTCGCCCGATAACCGAAGTTGCCCTCAAGGAGAGGGTCGGAACTGTTCAGGACATGTCGCTCTAGTCTCCCAGCACTTATGTACTGTGACACACGGCTACTCATTGCCTCACCCCCTTGAGTTGAGAGGGACCGGATCCAACGCGTTGAACCTATTTGGTTAGAATAGGTTCAGAGTTCGTTGAACAAGCCCATCGGGCTTCGCCTGGGATTGTCAAGCTCATGCCGAAGATTTTTTGCCTCGACAGTGGAGCTGGCCGTGAAAATTGAACTCAAGACAGGGCCCTCGCAAACACAGAAAGTCACACGCCTTAGCCACCTCGGCCACCCCGACTCCTATACGACGAATAAATTGGCTAAGTAAAGAATGATTCAATTGGCCGAATCCGACTATTTTCACCAGAAGAATAATTCACGGCCGACGATTCATCACAAAAAAGATTTGTTATACTCTTAACAAGTAGGTACTTTACACCCCTCATGGAAATACCTGGTTTATACGTAATAAAACGGCTGAAAGTTAAGATAAATTAACTATAAGTTAATTATTATTTTGGCTGGTGTCCAAATTGATGTAAATGAAAATAACACGGTCTCCGAAGTTAAAAATTAATTCACGTATTTTTACCGCTGGTTAGGATCGAGTGAAGAGCCATCTCCGGTATGATTGGGTAGGTACAAGCTCCACAATGTGCACTCATGGCCGGATGTTAAGTGACTAAACGGTTTTCCACCAATCGGTCGGTTCCAGAGAAATCCTGGCTCGACGGAAACTAATTTAAGTCTCTTATCGGTTCGAATCTCACTAATCAACTGAGTAATGACCCAAGTTTGAGGAACGAAGGTTGAAACAAACATTTCTTGTGAGTGGGAATCAGAAAAACATGCGTCAAGACGAGGTGGAGACTAAGGTAGGAGCATAAGAAAACTTCCAGTTAGAAAAAGTAGGCCACCTTCCGAAACTTCTTGCTATCAAAAACTGTTTGATAAATACTGATCCCCAAAACAAATTTTCATATCTTATACGGGCCGGTAAATTTCTACTATGTTCCTCATTGAGGAACATGCATGAAAAATAATAAACTGTTTTTTCGCCATAATATTCCTTGTTAGGCTTCGAAAATGGTGTTATGGTGGATGACGGTTCGGAAAAGAGGTAATTAAAAGAGGAGGGAGGCTTAGTGAAAATCGCAGATTTGAAGTCGAGCGGGAAAATGGCCAGCCGCAAGGTTACACAGTGTGATGCCATCTTCCCGTGAACCAGTGCAACCTCACCCGAGTTCATGTGTGTATGCTGTGATAAGACGGCAATAACGGATTTTTTGCCGTTACATGAAGAAACTACGTGCAGTCGCGTCCGCACAGTGACGTCATACGGTTAACCGCCACATTCAAAAGGGCACTTTTCATTAGCGTTTTTCACCAGGAAAAATGTTGTTTTTTTGTTGTAGACCATCACTACATCATTTTCGCATCCTAAACAGCATCATTCTAGCGGAAAAAATGGATTTCGTTTTTCATACATGTTCCTCATTATTATTATACCCACCTCCCTATCTGACGTTTAGCGTCCCGATCGCTTCATTTTCTGATTGCTGCCTTCTCAGCACTGGGAAAAGTGTCGGTGAAACAATTCAGGTCAGTTCGATCGAGGAAAAAAAAGGTTTACAACTCGATAAAAGGAAGCGTGTTCAGAACCACTCGTGACAGGTAATGCTGTTCCTTTCGAATTGTCTAAATGGCATCGTTCGGCTTTTCCTTCGCCTAAATTGCCTTGGCGTTCTGCCGTTATATTAAAATCGACCCTATTCGAAACGATTGGGGAAACAATTCCGCCTACAATACGGACGTAATTATTTCAACCGCGTGAGAAGCTTAGTAATTAGGCGAAATTCGGCAGATTAATTGTCCAGGCCGAAGATGTCAAGCACAAAACACTGAGGGAAGAACGGATTTTACATTGCATAGAAACTCAAACTCAAACTGAAATTGCAAACGCAAACTCAAACTCAAACTGAAATTGAAACTCAAGCTCTCAATCAAACTGAAACTCATGCTATTTTCGTTTCAGTTTGGGTATGAGTTTGAGTTTCAATTTCTGTTAGAGTTTGATTTCAGTTTGCGCATGGGTATGAGTTTCAATTTTTAGTTTGAGTTTGAGTTTCAATTTTTTGTTGGAGTTGGAGTTTGAGTGCACTATGCAAACTTTAAACTTAAAACTCGTAAATTGGCCTGAAGTCGGTGCTTCTATTTTATCTGCACAGCTGTTTGAGGGTTTTTGTATGATGCAGGCACCGTCTTCAAAATGGATGGCCCAAATCAAACTTGACTATTTAGAATGAGCCAATGCTTCGCATTATTTTTCCCATTTTAGTTTTTTCAAACTATAGGTACGTCTTTTCAAAGTCTGATATATTTTTCCGGAATTTTAAAAATACCCAAAATAGTTGGTTTTCATATCTTTGGTTCATTCCATCCAACTCAATGATGAACTTATGATTCAATAAATAATTTGATGACGCAAGTATGGTGAAAACTCATTCATTTATCAATCCCCAGCCCATTTCTTGCAAAATGTTTGTTTAAAACTCGAGGCTTCTTAGGTGGGAGTTCTATCGGCGCACGTTATCGGTCACGAACAAAGATAACAATTCTATCGAAATCGTCGAGTATGTCAATAAGTCTGATCCGGCCAACTATGATAAATTACTCTACTATTTAGTAGATATAGGCATAGTAGATAAGTGAGACTGAAGACCAAAATACAGAGGTAAAAAAATCAAAACAAAGCACAGATGATACATTTAATAGGTACACTTGATGCACTGAATAGGTATAATACCTAATTTTAACAATTGAAAGAAAGAGCAGCAAATAGACCGAGGTTGGACATTGTTCTAAAAATGTTTCTGGGTATAATAATGATATTTCTCTGAGCAATTGAATGCATCGTTTTTTCATAAATTTTCTTCGTACCGATCTAAAAAATAAAGGGTGGAAAAAATTAAAACGAAGTGGTCTAGGCCTGTGCGTACACGATTGGATTATAATGCGAACAGGGAAAACAAACGATAGGAGGCCGTGTGAAAACGTCAGGTGGCCATCTTTGATTATTCGGCAACCACGAAACGAAACTTCAGCCCTCACGCCGACTCAATACTAGGCCTTATTCAGCTCGAAACAGACACCTATTAGGTATATGGAAGCTGAACTGCCTGCGGTGAAAACTATACTTGACTACCTAAGATTTGCACAAATTTGACACTCCTTCCTGTCAAACCAGGTACCCAAAAAAACTGGGTGGAAAAGGGTACATATTCGATTGCAGATCCGGATTCTGGATAAATCCACTTGAAACAAATACGCAGTATTGAGGAGCTGTTGGAAAAAATGCTGACCAGTGTAAATAGAAGTATTGTGGTCGTCCTAAAGTTGAAAATCGGATCGGAGGTTCAGAAAAATTGTCTCACTTTACTTCCAAAATATTGGCACTTATAGCGTGTTTTATTTTATTTTTTTTCTTGCCACAAAAATGAACAATTTGAGCGTTTTTGGTCCTCAAGTCTTCGTTTTACCTTGCCGAATCCGTAGGTTTTTTCTTTTAGCTAACATTTCTTACTTCATTTTCAGGCGAGACTCAAAATCCGCACCGGTTGTTTTTGACATTTTTGACCCATTATGATCAAGTTCCTTTGAAGTTTTAAGTAGCGAAACATGGAAGAATTGTGTATTAAGAACTTATCATCTTTCTGAGGGTTTGATACAAGTTTGAAAATGATTCGAAAAAAGCTCAATTTTTCTGAAAGGAGAAAAAACCCTGTCTCTGACACATTATTTTACTTATCCTAACTACTTTAATATTTTCTTACAAGATACCGACATAAAAAGCTAGGCTTTTTCTGCTACCAATTAATTTTTTAACGATGTGTATTTTTAATAAGCAGATGTCGTAAACTGAATTATCAGTAATTAGAATTCGATGATAAGTTTCAATTTAGCAAACTGTTATGATATCTATCAGGTTATCTCACATAGTACCTACTTAATCCAATTAAGAATAGTTGACCGTTTTTCGAGACTGGAAGGACCTAAGAACGATTAATGATTCTCAAAGATTACAGGAAGAGCAGAGGTTGGCTGTAACGATATTTATCGTTTAATTAGTGCTGATTATTTCTGAAAATGATAAGAGCCATGTCCCCGACTTCTAGGTCAGACGGTCAAAGTCCGCACAGTAAGGACAGTGCAGACATCCAATTCATCACGTACACAATCATCATCAACATCCTCAAGTGGCAAATTGGGAACGTCAACAATCGATAAAAATAACAATGGCGTTCTAATAATATGTTTCTAATTTATATCCATGCCGTCTAATAACGATTTCCTCATGTGTGGAAAAATCGCCGAAATCACGAAGGTAGGGGTTAATTTCGACCGAAGAAGTAAAAATTGTAAGTTTTGAAATAATTATTTCACGAAGACTGATTTCAAGACTGAAATATTATTTTCGTTTGATTGCTGCTGATGGCAGCAGAGTGACTCATGTGTGGAAGGGAACTTGGAACGAACATGTAACCGACCCATGTACGAGTTTCTGCCTCCCGCTAATTCGAGTTCGTTACAATTTCTCGCGGTTGCCGCCAAGTTTGATTTATGCGGGCAACCGCAAGACAGGCATAGTACGTAGTACGCACGGTCATATCGTGACAATACCAAGCCGAGTGTAGCGTGAGCCAAGTTCCTTCACCCAAGTTATTTATAGTCACAACTTTTCATCCCCTCCCCGGCTCGACATCGGAGGGCGCATCAGCTGTTATAATAAGCGAACGACGAACTTCCCTTGATACAATGCGGCGTTAATCTGCGGCACTTCAAGTTCCGCTTTTAACGTCTTGCTCTTCATGGTGTTATGAACGTTTTGCTAGCAATATTTTCAAAATTTAACATTTTCTCCAAGTTTCAATTGTTTTGGTCTTATGAAAGCTACCTTTCATGTATTAATATGAATACTGATTACACTGGTTTCAATGCTAAATCCAGACTGCTTTATTTTTTATGAATTTTGGTATAAACAATTTTGGAGGATTGGTTACCATCCTGGTGACCTTTGATGGTAACCAATGTGGTGGTGTTACATCTTATGATCTTGGTTTTACCCTAGAGAGTATTATGAGGATCCTTTTCATTTTATTCCAGTAGTTTAGCGTTCATCGATTAAGGACATAGTGTTTCGGGGCATTTTTCATCGTTGTAGCCTCCAAATTAGAAAAGGTGTGGCGGGGTAATAAGTGCGTTTTCAAGTACGCACTTACCCCGCCTCACCCTATTCAACAAAGTAACAATTTCTTTCAAAAGCTCACGTCTCAAAATATGGGTATACCTACTCTGATTTATCTGTTTACCAATATTTTCTTCTAGACTTGAAATGCTTGACTTTCCTTTGTTATACGTCAGTGTTTTTCAATAATTTATTTCTCGATTTTTATTTACCATCGTACCTCTATTTTGTAAAGGGTTTCCCATTTTTCGATCGCTTGTTTTCACTCATTACAGAGCAAAGCAGCAAAATCATATGTTTTCACCATATGGCCGTAAAAGGACTCGATTTCAGAATAGACTGCAGACTGGTCAATGCCATAAACACAGTTGACCCACACCCTTTGTCCCGACCTTTGAGTCGTGTTCGAATGGGGAGCAGAAAGTGCACGTATGATAGCTGAAGCAAACACTTGCAGTTTACATAGCAGTCGGTCAATAATTCCTTCGATAACTGGCCTCCATTCTTGTATACAAACAACGGGTTGAACTTCGAATGTTTTTCTTTCATTATTGTCATTTTTAATGGGCAGTCTATAGAAATCAAGTTATATACGTTCGAAATCGGAACCTTTGGAACCTTCTTTGAGATACCTACCTACATGTCGGCTGTAGATTAAAAGTCACTTTTTTGAGCCATTATTTATTGGAGGGTTTGAGGACAGAAAAAATGAAATCGGAAACACTAAAAGTGCCAACATTTTGGACTTGGTTCGTGGTCTTAAAATCTTTGTTTTACCTTACAGAATATGTGGATATTTTTTACATTCCGAAAATGTGGCGTTTTTTCATTTTGGGCGAATTTTAAAATTTTAATAGTGAATTTTTCGATATTTTTGGCCTAAACACCCTTAAAAGCAGTCAAAATATGATCAAATTGTGTCACAATTTTACGTTTCAAAATATGGAAGTATTGTGTGTTATCTACGCACCACTGGTTTCATTTTTGGGAAAGCGTCAAAAACTACACTTCAATTTGACACATTCAAAATGTGTTGAACCTGCGGGATGTATCACAAGGAGTGGGTGTTGCCCTCCAACTTTGAGCCGAAATTTTCTGAAAACCCCATACCAGGCATGAATTTCAAGGCTATGGGCCAAACTTTTCGTGGGTTTCGAACCACTCGGCTCACGGGTGTGAGCTCCAATCCCGAGAGATCATGCACGCAATCTTCGTACCTTGAAAACGGCCAAGGTATCGAGGGGAACCGGCTAAAGAAAAATGTATCATCCATATCATGAACTAGCATTGACACTCTATACAGACGATTACCTTTGAATAAGGCTCGCTGATGAGCAATGGAAGATTCTAGTCTTTAAATTCCAAGGTGAAATTCTCCAAGGGGTTTTGATGACAGATACAAAGGCCATCAGGACACTTATGCGATACTGTGTTCCAGAGTTGATAGTCGGAACGATTTATCTCCGTCAAACTCCAATAAGAAAATGATTACATCAATATCACGCGGTTTCGACGTGTGCTTGTTCATTAAAACCGAAGAGACCTTGAACTCTGATTTTGAGGAGGGAAAATGCTACATTCGATTGAATTTGTGATAAGTGTCTTCAGTGCTTCGAGTTTCGTCTCCTCTCGAACAAATTTAATATTACGCTAATAAATTAGACCGCTCTTGCCCTTTGACATCCACTCGAAATAACGGCTATATTTGCAAGCCAGAGACGCAAGGACATCTCTGAATTGAGTTCTTGAAGAAATTCTATTGAGATGACCAATCCACTTGACCATTATTTACGTTAATATTTGCAACGGCGATACCTACATGATGAAATTTTATGAACAGAGCATCCTGTGTGCACGGCCAAAAAAGTCGTAAATTTTCTCATGGAGAATGAGGGCCATTTTACCAAAAATTTTGGCAAACTTTTCCATTGCATTACATTTGAATTGAATTTAAAAATTGTCGAACATGTTATCGGAGTAATAACTGTTCAACCGGTGTAGTGAATTTAGAAAATCAAAAATATATAAACCTCACCCTGGGCATGATGATTTCTGCTCAAATCGCGACACTGTCGTCCCAGATTCCTGCACCTGTCTGCAACTTTTACATGACAAAGGCGGCTGTCCTATAAGGAGGCAGGTAAGGAGGTAAAGCCGCCTCCGCGGTCACGCATGCGCCCAGCCATTGTTGCCCATGGTGACTGAACCGCGTTCCAATCCTTTGGCGCCTTCCTACTCGCTGAAGACATCCTTAATCGGTGTTTGGGGAAAAGTTGAAACGAACACTGTTGCTGGACAAGTGCTCAGTTTCAAAACGAAGATTCAACTTTACCAATTATTCTTATTAGTAACCTAGCCAGGAAACCGGGGAAAATGCCTGTTGAAAATATGCCAAACTTCCGGAATAATCATCAAATTCGTTTACTTTTCTGATGTTAATGAAATAAACATAATGCGAATGCCAAATGTTACCGGGTTGTTCAACCAGAAGACACCATAGCTGACATTTTATGGAGACTAATTTTTATGGTACTATAGAAGAGAAAGAATGAGTGACTTTGAAAGAATGAACAACTATTGAGAAAAAAAAAACTATAATGAGAACTTAAGTAGGAAGTTTTTCAGGAATTATTTACTCGTAGAATTTGTCATCCGATTACTATGCCACCTAATTTACTTCATTGATCCTACCATCCTCGAGTAATTGTCAGATATTTCTTCAACCACCAATCCGAACAAAAAGCCGATTATTTGAAAAAGAGCTCAAAAAAATTAACGGCAATCTGAGCATTATAAATTTCTATTGATAATATCCGTTACGAAACGCAGGTTTCAATCGTTTGAGAGATTTCTGCGGTAATTTGTGAGAGCGAAAAGAGAAAAAAATTACGTGAAAGAAATTTGTTGAAAAAAGCAGATAGCAACAATTCTTGGAGTAACGTTGTTTATCAATTCCATTATGAGATTGTCGGCGAACCGTGAGATAGATTGTATTCAATGGTGAAACAACCAAATAATTGCGCGACAGTCAAATATCAGGAATGGAGTACCTACCTACTTATTTACCAAAAGCCTGTTGTTGAACATCTTATACGGACCTACCTATATAGAAAATAAACTTCTCGCAAAAATCATATCCGAAAATTGTGCTGGAACAATACCGTCGAAAGGTGCAGGACTGGAGAGGATCCTTACGTCCACAGCTTGGATATCCAAATCTACTATTTCTTGAGGCAGAGGAGCTCTAGAACGGCTGCTGTTTTCCCAGGACAGCAGCTTTTCCTGGGACGAAAGATCGTTAATCCCTGGAACAGATAAAAAAACAATTTTCATCAAAATGCAGAAAAAAAATTTTTTTGAGACCCGGAAATTTTTTTGAATGTTTGAAATTTTTATTTGAAAGGTGGTATTATTCATAAAATGAGGAGAACCAAATTCTTGCAGTGATTTTCAGGGGCATTTTCGTCAATAAAATTGTAATGGAAATGGCCAAAAACAGACATTTTCTGGTAGAGCGGGAAGACGGTAGGGGTTAGGGGCTGGGAATGCCGCCAAAAATTTTAATTTACCAAGATACGTAATATCCTCTGATTGAAAATGAAATCGGGTCGGGGTGGGTACACTATTGCTATCCAGGGGTCTATCATTATGGCGATTATGTCGCAGTATGGCGGCTATGCCGTATTATGGCGGCTATGTCGTATTATGGCGATTATGTCGCATCCATTGGCCACAGGAAGGCTCCTGTGCTAGGGAACTTCCATGAATACGGCTTTATTCGGTACCACTCGTAATTTCAATGAATCATGGACTGCAAAAAGTTCAAAGTATTTTTATAAAATAATTTTACCTCGTAAATATTTAAGAATAATGGTCTCTATGCTCTATGATCGTCCACTGGACTGCAGCTCAAGGAAAGAGGTGAAACTGCTCTCTTACAAATCAGTGGATTCTTTCGCGTTGCAGCACAAGGGATTTTTACTATTTTCTCATTTTAACCCCTTTCTCTATGTCCAAATAAGTCCGCATCACGGACTCGAAACGCACGAAACGCGCATATTTCCGATGACAGGCAAGTGACATCACTGACACGAAGATCACGTCAGTGAGCATGTCATTGCCGTGAAAATCCATTAGTTGTCAGCAATTTCAGATCATATTAGAATACAGTTTCAATATCATCACGAACTGTTCACCCTGTAAGATGATGATTTATAGCACGACGAACTAGTTTTCCATAGCCATTACCTGCAATTTAAGGGATCACGGGGAATGTGAATGATCAGCAAGCGTCTTTTAGATATCATTGAAGTTGACACGTGAGATGAGAGTTTCTTTGCGCTTGCTGAAAACTCAGGGGAAAACCCTTGCAGAAAAGGAAAATTGGTCTTGAAATCTTTTTTTACCTTGCAAAATTCCTGGCAAAAATTGTTCATATTCCGATAATTTGGCGTATTTTTATTTTGGGCGAATTTTGAAATTTGCATAGTGAGTTTTTTTATATTTTTGACTTAACACCCTTAAAAGCAGTCAAAATATGATCAAATCGTGTCACACTTTTACGTTTCAAAATTTGGAAAAGGTATTGTGTGTTATCATAAAGGTCGATTTTACTTATAATAGGACTATCTAGCATTTTTTGACTGAATTATGCCCACCAATCAAAACGAGTCAATTTCCCAATACGTCATCATAGAACTAGTATCAGTTCAAGTCACCTCAAAGTCGAGAAATATCTGGAGAAAAACGAATAAGGACAAGACAGCCTCTGCCAAGTCTGAAAGGTAATGCGTGCTCATCACGCACCGGAGAAGCGTAGAACTTGATTCAGTCCAAACTCAAACGCACGCACCCACCCCATTACAATAAATCCATCCCCATCATCGGAGGGATGCACGATCCTCGTGTATCTGGTAATAGAAACAGAAAACTCGATGTCGGTGAAAATCTATACGAAGTGGAACCCGGAAGCGGATAGTTCGAATTCAGCAATAGATTCACGTGGACTCGAATTACTTCTCAACAGGGAACAAAGTGAAATTCGTGATATCGGCTGCTTGATCCCATCTCCGAGCGGCATAGGTAATCTTGTTCAGATTCGGGTCAAGAGTGCATGTTACGGTCTATTGCGGAAATACAGATAAAACCGTGTTTGCATTTTCATGGAGCTCCCTTATAATACTCCTTACTTTGCAGAGAAAAAATAAGGAAACCAAAAAGAAAGAGTAACTCGAAATGAAAAAAATGCCGCTTGGCCAGAATTGTCTCTAGCTCACTGGATTCCTCAGTTAATGTACTACAATTTTTGTCCTAAAAACGTTTTTGTGAGCCCCATAAAAAGTACTTTTTTTTCAGTTTTTGACTTGGTCTCAGCCAAATGAGGGCTGTTTCCATAATCCCTTTCATCGTGAATTGCAGGTATAATGGTAAAAAGTTTGTGAAAGTATTGAGTTTAGCTGCATGGTTACAATGGTAACAATCTATAAATACTCTGTAACGCCCGGTCAAAATACGATTGTACTTCAATTGTGGAATAGATTATTTTATTAGTTTATTATATTTATTTGAATATTATATTTCTTTTCTCTCATTTTCAAATCCAAGATAAGCAATGTGCGAAAAATGAAAACCGAAAGAAATGGAAAGAGGGAACTCACTCGAGTAGACAGCGATCATTTCGAAACGTATGTACGTATCTTATTCCTATCGCTATACAAATATTGTAAATCGGCGTAGTCGTCGGTAATCAGAAATAGTGCAATGCTGATTCGAAACCCACGAAAGTCGGTAAGGCACTGAGCTGCTCTCCGTCGACGACAATACTTGTCAAAAGACTATTAATCAAAATCGACGTTCATTGTCAACCGAGAAAATTGCCCTTCCCAATCGTTATCCTTGTCAAGAGGGCTAAGAGCTCCCAAGACACACTGTAAATCTAAAACCCTTTTTCTGCATGCATTCTTTTAATTAGCATTACCTGAATTATTTCTTAATAATATTATGATGATCATATGATGATCTTATCATATTATGATGAAGCCCAAAAAGGCACTTAAAAACGAGTTCCTTTAATGTTTTATTTTTGAATAGTAATCAACCAAAATGAGGCATTTTAATTTACAGCAACTGTAGAGTACGTAATTCTGGTTTTTCGACCACCGCCACTTTACTTAGCGGAATCTTTTCCTATTCTGGAGGATAGAGGTCGATAGCCTCCGTTATTTAGGGAACAGATAAAGCATTTAAAAATTATACATCCGTTATTATAAGTTCCAAGAAACGAATCCAGATTATGGAAACGTTGCTTTTTGAAAACAATTCGCGAGACGCTCGATTTGGGTCGAACCGTAGCTCACGTTGGTTTGGTTGGAGGTTGGACCAGTTTCAATATTTTCATGAAGAGCTGCTCTCCTGGCCAGTAAGTTACACAATCTGCCGGCAAGATAAAGACGATGCAACCGATAAAGACCTGCCTCAACAACAGAAGCGTTGGATCCGGTCGGAACGCAATTATATTTTAGGACCGAGCGACATCTTCATGGCAATTTCTGCATAATGTTCTGCAATCGCATTATTCTGAAAAAATGCTGCTTCTGCTGCATCTCTCTACGAAACGGATGCTACATAATCGCAGGCTTCGCTCTTGTTTTCTGGCCAACGGTTCTCATAACTTACTTGATCGATACGTTGGTTAAACCCGAGAAAAAACCTTCCACCACTTCCATCTTCCTTCTTCTAGTGGTGGTCTTTGAGGCTCTGATGCAGATGTTACTGGCCGTACTGCTGTTCATCACGACGTATAAAAAAAGTCCATCCTACATGGCCGTCTGGGAGGATGTCACTTTAATGTTATACGCGATCATTCTGCTCGAGTTCGTGGTCAACATGCTAGAAGGGCCAATCGAAACAATGAGAAGAGTGGCCTACATTCTCTTCACAATAGCAAAATGCTTGTATCATCTATACACACTGATCGTGGTGCACAGCTATCGGGTGCACCTTCTAAACAGTGACGAATACAATCCGTCAGATACAAAAGGGACTGCTTAACCTTGAGCCCCTCTGGAGAAATGTATGTAGCTATATTCAACCAAATATATTGCGAGGCGGTTTTCATTCGGTGGCTAAGCTAATTATTCGAGCGATTTATGAAAACTGTCCCATAACTAAAGAAGCAGGATGAAGCGCACGTATTTTGACTTATAACAACTTGAGTCATTGAAAAAATATTAAAATCATCAATCAAATTGCAACATTATGAATGCAACTCAAGTCATAATGAGTAATAAACTTTGCAGCGTTTAAAATTATGGTTCACTTTCCTCCCCAATTCGCCGCGCACTAATTCGAAGAAGATCAATGCATAAATACTTCATAAAATACGAAAAATCTAGTTATTCCCCATTGCATAACAAGCACGTGTTAGTACCTCAGATCCACGTCCCCTTTGAGGGCGAGTATTGGCCCCTTGGAATCTAATTGATCATTATATTTTGATTATTACTTGAAATCAGGAAAAATACGCTCTTCAGAAGTTATTGACCCAGGCATCTCTGACCCCGGATAGATAACAGTCGTCTCACAGGATGTGCGATTAGTTCGGGAATTAATTTTTTCAATCAACCATTTTATTAGAAACAGGAAAAAATGCTATGGGAAGTTCATAATAGGAAAATTTGAAGATATTTACAACAACGACTAAGTAACAACGTATCACAAAAATCGAGCTAAAGTCAATAATAAATAAAGACGAAAATAGTCAAAAAATAATAATATTTTCAGTCTTGACACGCACGAGATTATTGCAGAAGCACTTCGAAAGCACTATTCATGATTGTCCATATAAATTATTTCAACCCAAAAAGTAATCGCCCGTGTTTCCAGAAAAAGGGCCTGACATAGAATACGCGTAAAACGGGGTTTCACGAAAGTCGCACGGTAGGTACCTGGGTACCATTTTGATAATTAAAATATAAGTAATTACTCATATCGTTAGCTAAATTCAAACCGAAATAAATAATCTTGGTACATTAAATGACACCAACCTAAATTATTTTGCTGATGAAACGCGAAGCCCAGAAATTGTATCAGTTAAGAGGGAGCCATCACATGAAAAGTGCGGACCATTCCGGTGCAGGCATTTCTTCAAGTAGGTACCTACTAGCATTATAAAATGTATCGGGTACATAAAAAAACAAAAAATATTAAGTTGGAAGAATGTTTTGGCAATAAATCAATACAGTCAAGTTCAATTAGTTAAGAGTCAATTCTTCAAAAGTGAGGTGAAAGTGAGGCTTTTGTAAAACTTGGTGCTTAAATAATTGTCTCCATAGCCATCAGTTATTTTTAACTTTTTTTTCATCGCACGAGCAGCATATCATAAGCAGCCGAAGCCATGTTTTTCAGTATAAAGACCCCATAAGCTATCGCCAGAGTTCTGGTGCCTACGTGTCGATATTAATAGGACAACTTAAATTCTCAGAAGTAAAAAAGATGAATTGGCGTGAACGCTATCTAAAACCTAATTTAAATAGGATTACTTAGCCTACTTTGTACAAAGTGATAATTTTAAAAATGTCTATTCTCGCGTTTTCTGCAGAAATTTTGTCAAATCGTTGGTATCTGAGTATGGTGCCTTCCTTGAACAAACCGTAACACATGCGTAAAAGGAAGCTGGATGTGGTAGTACGCGCAGTACGGTAGCGGATCCCAGTACGCAAACAGTGCTTCCCGCTTGTCCAAAACTGTACCAATCAACGTGGACACCGACTGGACAGACGGATGCTTCAATGTATCAATGACAGCTTCGTGCATCCAATAGCGACCTTGTGGAGCCACCAAGGGCCCTGAGGCTTGTCTTGTGAAGTGTCTGCAAGGTTTCCAAACTAACCTCGCGTGGACAGACGTGTGGCAGATGTATGGCATTGATACACCGACCCGGCACCCGAGCGGCACGACAGATCCGCTATTTGTGCACTCGACGAATCTGAAGCTCATGTGACCTGAGACAGGACGGCTGAATTTCATCTTGGCGAACAAATTGTTCAGCCAGAGTTCGATCTCTTTGTGCTCCTGGGGCAAAAGTTTGCCTCCCGAGCCTTCGACTCGGCAGGTCACGTTTGCGACGACCTTGCTCTCCTTGACAGTAGTGCAAGTGATGAAATGATCGCCAGGGTAGTCCCTGACGATAACCCAGGGCCTCGAGTTGGAAATGAAGTGAGGAGCCTTGAAATCTCTCTTGAAATTCGGGAGAAGGACCTTCATCCGTTCGCGACAGCCGATCTGACCAGTGCTGAACATGATGTGACGCCCGCTGCGAAGGATGCCCACGTCGTACAGCCTGTCAACTTCTTCCTTCGAATTGACGGGGTAATATTCTGGTGTCGCCATACCCTCGGTGTCGCATTTTCTCAGGAGCTCCGTGACATCGTCGAGCTGGCAGATTTCTTTCAGTCCAGGACAGAAAACGCAGGTTCCCAAGGCTTCGAGCTGAGGCTTTGCTAAAGCGTCATAGTACGCTGTGGATGTTGAACACACAGGAATGTAGTACGACGCTTTCTCTTTGTAAACAATAGATTTTAACGCTTCAATGTAGTCTTCGGCCCTGTCACCTTGAGGCGCTGGGACAGTATAGAATTTGTCAACAGCTGTGGAGAATCTGGCCAGACCGAAAAGACCCTCCAGCTCGACGACAACCACCCGGGCGCCTGCGCAGTAAAAATTCCTAGCCAAGTGGAGCGTCTGAATGGAACTGCCTCCGGAAATGACAACGGTGCGTTTTTTGCGAGCTAATTCTGTGGCGGGTGTGATGACCAGCGTGAGGGACCATTTGATGATTGCCAGCGGCAATTGGATGCACTTCCATACCAGCCATAGCCAGGCCGATAGCCATAGTGCTGGGCCCATCAGGAGTATCTGGCTCCATAGCAAGTAGATCAGGGTGGCGAGCAAATTGCGGGCAAATTTCAACATGAACCATGGATACCAGCCGATGATTTTGGGCAGGATGCCCAGTTCTTCGGATAGTTCCGGAGGTGGCGTCGGCGTCAGATAGCGGCGATCAAGGAGCGTAAACGTCGAAGATGAAGACCGAGTAAGAACTCGTAGGGGCGGAGGCGACGGCGGTGAACAGCTCAAAGGAGACGACGGACTTGGAGGTGAAGACCCACCGCTACTTGAACGCCACAGGCGACCTACACTTTCGTCCGTACACGCAGGCATTGTGAATTTTTTCCGCACGCACAAACTAAAATTACTGGCACCTGTGAGATTTTTTCAAACTTGAAATTAACTCTCGATGTTCGCGACGACCAAGAAGTTGGTCATATAGGTAGTAAGAACGTTTCGTTCAGGACTGTTATCATTGACTGGCATTACCAGTCGCAGCGCATCGACTGCGGCTCTCTGCTGACTCCTTCTAATTAGCCGAGATTATCTTATCGAGAGACGAGTGACCCTTCATTCCTTCCTCACCCTTAATCCATCACCATCTCTTCATGGCGCTAGAAATGCCACTGCTCATCTATCAATTGAAATGATTTCACTTTCTAACGGGGCGTCTCCTTCGGTGTACGTACATCCCTTTGCAAAAAACTAAGCGGCTTTGAGTTGACAGTACCACGGCCAACTTATGCCCCATGCCATTGTATGATACAATGTTATTATTAAATGGATTTATTGTTTGTGAGTAGGTATAGAGTTATTGGGTTGAGTTTGTGGGTTGAGTCTGAGGGTGGAGTTGATGGGTGAGTTCGCAAGTTGAGTTTGAGTTGATTTTGTAAGTTGAGTTTGTGGGTCAAGTTTGTAAGTTGAGATTATGGTTGAGTTTATGAGTTGAATTTGTAAGGTTAGCTTGTAAGTTGAATTGGATACCTCATGCATGATGCAAAGAAATTTTATTTATTTGAATCATGATTAGGTAGTAAAGACTCATGTATGAGGTATACCTATCATTGTCAAACGATAGGCAGCTGAACAGTCATTTGGGCTGGGGATAAAACCAGTACAATTCCATGACCATAACTCTGTGAGATTTGTTTCGAACACGTTATGACATAACACATTGTGTTACAACTACAACTTTTGCATGCCTCTGACAATCAGGTACAAGTGCCCTACAATCATTATTTGTTAATCTAAAAACGCAACGCTTCCTCGTTGCTTCCTACGATTTATTTTCATCGTCTCCGGTGGCGAATAAAGGAAGAAGAAATCCGAGAAAAGAGAAACCAAGTAAACAGGAAGTTATCGAGTTCGGAAAACGGAGAGGGTTTCTTCTCCTTCTAGGTTTCGTTCGTATGGACGCCGAACTGTAAGAAGGGGGTAAATAGAGGAATGATCGACTTCGGAGCCAAGAAAAGCGTTGCGATTGCTGGAGGGTCGAAATGACGAGAAAGAGTGAGAGAGAACGGGAGGAGGGCAGTGACAGACGCTGACTGGTACTTGCGTGTGGCTCCACAACGAACACCCATCAACCTCACCTGACACAAACCCACATACTTTCCTGACTCTCGGATTTACACACTCACGCACAAAACGCCCCTCACCTCAATCCCGCATCCCATCCAGTCGCTCACGAACTAAGTTACTAGGCCATGAAAGGCAGGGACCGCTATGATACTGCAGTAAAAATGGGAATTGGAAATAGGTACATAGAGGAGAAGGCGGGCAAAAATATCCACTTCCGGTGTTCCGATGTGTATAGTAGCATTCCATCATGGCTCGTACGATGTAAAAAGAAATACCTAATTTCTTACAATTAGGTACCTACTATATTGTTTATTAGTGTGTTGATTATTGTACTACAATTATTGTACATTGTACTTAAGAAAAAAAGAAATACCTACAACTCCCAGGGTTTCGCCCTCCACTGCAAGAAATCCGAAAAAGTAGATACCTATGAGCAGAATTTCTTCATTAGCTGTGTGAACGTGGAAGTGAAAATGTAGAATGGCTCTACAAAAAACTGTACTTTCAATACAGCCTCAGGCTTCAAGCCTCTTCAAACGTGTAAGAACAAAATTTCAATGCTCTTCAATAAAAATCTCCGAACTCCCGACCGATTAGTTGGAGAATTTTTATCGGCAAATTTTCCTTGAAACTGTTCTAGTGTCCTTGGAGCTGAAAAAAGAAAATCCACCAACGGACATCTGTGCCATTTTCTCAATAGTACCTAGTAATTAATCCAAGTCATTAGCGACACAAATAGCAGAGCATACTGATGATAGCACCCAGATCCAATTATCTAGTCTGGGTTTATTATTCGCACGATAGCGAAATCTCCTGCATAAAAGGTTAACGAGATCAAGGACAAATTCGGACAATTTAATTGGCCAATTAAAAAGCTTCTAGATATTCATACAGATTTAATTGCCCTGGACCACGTTTTTATCAATTCGCTCGTCCACTTGGGGATCATTACTATTCACGTTATGTGGGGTATACGTGCTCTGCTGAGGATAAGAGCGTCTCTTTTATCCGCGGCAATATGAATGTTTGTCATATAGATTAGTAAAAAAATAACTTCAATTACAGCACATCCTCACACTATTTGAATGATGAATAGAATTTTTTCAGTTTATTTCTACCGAGGTGGACGAATACCAGTATAATATACTATATAATATATCGTAGTATAACATATTATGCTATATCTATAATAATAAAAGAAAGTGTTTGTTTGTTTGGCCGAGCTCTCCAGCCCAATCTATCGCACGCAGGGACCTGGAATTTTTTACACGGAAGCACAAAGGGGCTGGCAACAAGACCTCAAAGCCCAATTTTCAATTTTTGAAAAAAAAAATTTTTTTTAAATTTTAAAAAAGTGAAAAAAGTGAATTTTAAAAAAGTGAGTTTTTAAGTTTTAAAAAAGTGAAAAAAGTGAGTTTTAAACGTGAAAAAAGTGAAAAAAGTGACAACACGGGCACACGGGCGGGTACGGAGTAGGTATGGGGGGGGGAGAGAGAGATTCCTGCGCTATTCACTTATCTGCATTTTTTTTATTTTTTTGCACGGGCAACGCCGGGCGGGTACAGCTAGTGATATATATAATAGGCGGTGTAAGAGTACTACCTACCAAGCTACACTCACCTATTATAGTGTACTACTTCGAGATCAATATTAATAATTTTATCTGTAATTCAAACATTTCTGCGAATACGGCGCTACGGTTTCTATTGGCGCTAAAACCGTTCACTCTTGATTTGGCTGAAAAATTGGATCTGATTGTCATGAAAATTTCAATTTTTATCTCGAGCCGTTTGAGAGAAAAAATTTGCCTATAAGGAGGACAGACAAATAATGGATGACCAAGAAAATTAGGTAAATGAGGATGAGGCGTATATCCCAAGCATTATAACTCGGACGAATCTAGTCAGGATAAAAAAAGCGAAGCTCAATTTGGCCCCGTCACATAATAATTTATTAATAAACCAAAATTAGGTGTCCGCTCTAGACGCTTCGGTCAACAAAAGTCGGAGAAAGAAAAAAAAAACAGTTTATTCACAGAGTAATTCAAATAAATAATTTATCGAGGTCACATCAGAATACAAATCGTTAGAAACCAGTCTTCTTGAATTGGACACTGGCAGAGAAAATTTGACAATTTTTCTAAATTTAGCAAGAACAGTCTTATAATACACATCAATTGTTACGCTTAAGGTACAAATAACATCTTGTTCTGGGTTCAAAAATGCTCGACAACAATTTGGTTGACATCGCTTGAGAAATAAGGCAGTCTCACTATCGTTGAATTGAAACGATCCGTGTTTTAAATTAGGTAACGCTCAAATCAACTTGTTCATTGGGAACAAATCGGCGATCTTTCTCTTGAGAGAAAGGCCAATCCGATCCCGATCAACCTCCAAACTCGTGATTTGGACTTCGACGCGATCACCCAAACCAATGTCTGGACGATTGTAGTCCTGGAAGTGAAGGAGACCAGTGACACCAACTCCGATATCTACGAAAGCGCCGAACGTCGTCACATTCTCAACCCTGCCAGACATGATCATGCCTTGTTTCACCTGATCAATCCTGCAAACCCTGGTTTTGAAATCGGGCGGCTCGGCCAACGAGCGGATATCGTGGTCCAGTAACATTGACAGCGCGTGGTAAAGAAGTTTGACAGTGTCGACGTCGGTACCCAATTTCTCCGCGATATGGTCAACATTTTCGACGCTGGAGAAATTCTTCACTCGGGCGATGAAATCGGGAGTTCCGATTTGGTCGATGGACAGGCCCATAAGGCCAAGGAGTTTGCGAGTTATGTCGTAATGCTCAGGATGGACTATCGTCTGGTCAAGCTTGTTGTATTTATTCGACTGCTGGCCTTCGTTCAGCGGAGGTATGATCCTCACGAACCCGGCACACTGCTGATACGTTTTCGGCCCGATGCCTTTGATTTCGAGCAGCTCTTTCCTGTTCACGAAAGGACCGTTTTTATTGCGGTAAGCAATAATGGCTTTGGCCCTTGCTTTAGTTAAACCAGAAATCGATTTGAGCATAGCCAGAGAAGCTGTATTCAAATCGACTCCAACGACGCTAACGATTTCCGAGACGGTCTCTTCCAAAGCTTCAGACAGCTTTTTTTCGTTGATGTCATGTTGGTACATGCCTACGCCTAAATGTTTCGGTTCAACTTTCACATATTCGTTGAGTGGATTGAAAAAACGTTTGACCAACGAAAGGGAACTGACAACTTCGGGCTTAAAATCTGGATATTCCTGTTGGGCTTCCTTGCTACACGAATACACCGATACTCCCTGCTCTGGTATCACAGTGTATCGAACCTTTGAAAATTCTGGCATTCGAATCACATTATTGATGACAGTTTCAACTTCTTGACAGCCCACGCCATTGCCGAGGACGATTATTTCTACGCTCCAACTTTTGATCATGTGCTTCAAGTCGGCCTCAAACTTGCAAGGATAGTCTTGCGGGCCTTTTTTGAAAGAGTCGAGATGCAGGATGCCGCTGTCTTCAACCGCTAGCGTTCTCGAATGGACAACTACTGTTTTACAGCCGTTCCTCTTACCTGGATCGATGCCTAGGACGGTGAATACGTGGTCGCTTCTGTACGGAGGAGTTAGGAGGAGCCTCTTCAGATTTTTGATAAACACCTTTGAACAGAAAGTTGGCCATTATTCGAGACCCAGAAAAAAACCAATGAGGTCCCATCAATACAGGCAGGGAGATTCCTGAACCGATTTTTGTGTAACGTCTTATTCTCTGATCCATCAACTAACAACTCTATTGAGAGTTTGGAGAAATGTTCGTCCGGGCCAGTGTGGCTGGGGCTTAACACAAAAATAATATCAACTCTCTGCTCTGAAAGGCAGATATCACCTACCTGGATGGCGGTCGCCTCAGCAGACCTGGTGCAGTCAGTCTGGATCTTCTTAGGTATCTTCTTCATCAGCCTATCTTGGGCTGTCGTCACAGCTCGGCTCAAAACATCACCCACATCGTTCTCCGGCAAATTTTTCAGGCCAAAACAGTCCACAATGGCACGTCGAACGTCCTCCTTGAGGTGGTCGCGAGGAGTCAAGGAAACCTTGAGAATTTTCTTCTTGCCTCCCCGGTTCATGGCTAGCATTTCGTCTGCTCGCACATATCGTGCAGGCCGTCTGAAGTTGTAGAATTTTTTGAAATTCTCTTTATCGTCTACGACCTTACCTCTGGTCAGTTTGGAACAATGAAAAGTCCAGTTTTCCTCTCTCCATAAGCGAGGGAAGTCGGCCATCCGACAAACCATCGTTTCAGAAATGAAGGCAATCAGTAGCATTTTTACGTCTTCCATAGTTTTCCTGTGCTCGCTTTCAGGGTCGACGAACCTGGTCAAGTCGATATGCTGTTTTTGAAGGATTTGATCAGCCACTCGGTCCAGGCCACAGTTGCGACAAATGACAAATTTGGATAAAACTTGGGCCGGTTTGTAGGGCTCGTACAAGTCGTCAAGCTCTGACATAGTCAAGGCACAATCGAGTTTGTTCTGGATAGCTGGGGTCCAATGTCCAATGCCGGAGATCGCCTTAGATACAAATTTAGCCCTTTGAACTATTTCCTTCGCCTTTGTGTAGTGATCTTTGAACGAACGCATCTCATCCGGTGACCAATCGCCAACGATGTTCTTCCTGTAGCGAATAAGGAATGGTACTGTGGCTTCATCGTCCAACATCTGGATCAGAGCTTCAGCCTTCGGGATAGGACATCCCATAAAATGAGCTACTATCCTGGCTTCCCTTGACCGGTGGAAAGGACGGGGGGTTGCGGCATTCTCGGCTTCGTTGCTGGATTTGGCATCTTCATATTTTACTTTTTTCGATGGCTCGCCATTCTCTTTACTCGCCAGTTTCCTTTTTAGATCCACCTTATCTTTGGGTTCTTCTTCGACAGCCTCGGCATCTTCGCCTTCTGTTTCAACCTTCTTTTTCCTGGCGGTCACTTTTTTCTGACGAGGAACTTTCGGCTTGTCCTCGGCATCCTTTTTAACTGTGCGGCTTCTTTTGGGTTTTTTGGGATCATTCGTTTCGGTTTTAGCTTTTCTTCCTCGCTTAGGCTTATCAGAAGGCTCAACTTTTGCTTCATGTTTCACCTTGCCTCGCTTTGGCTTTTCATCCTCTGCCTCCCAATCAGAATCATCTTTAATCTTTCTTTTAGAAGTTGGCTCGTCATCTAAACTGTCAGATTCATCTTCGGAAAACATTTCTCCTTCGACGTTCTATTGAGTAACTCAATCCTCAGATCCAAGAAATAATTTGTTACTTATTGATTCGATTTGAAACAATCATCTAACAAGGGAAGAACATTTTGAGTGGACGAGTGGGAAGGCATGAAGTGAATAAGATGCCTACCAACTCAGCCAATAGTATTTCTTCAGTATTTGGTAAGATTGGTGGATTCACTCACTTACTTACTCCCTTCAACGAACCACCGCGAACCATTGGATAGGTACAGGTAACACACCGGATAGGTATGTACCTTTTACAGGTAGAAAGGTTCAGGTAGGAAATATCCCAAACAAACAGAAACCAGGATCAGGAATAATGCTCCCAACGTTTGATGTATCAATGTTCTCAATCGATCAATTGGATCGATAGTACATGAGGTCAGTTTCAGGCCAAACGACAACGCAGTGTAATGCGGCTCAAGTAAAACTTGGACAGACTAAAGAATTGATTATCGAATAATTAAAATCGGATTTTTAAAAACGAGAAATACAAGAAGAATAACGGGTTTTATTCTATGAAGAAGTAAGGAACGTCCACTGGTTGAATGATCGCTGTTCGGGCAATTTTGTGCGCTGCATGGTGGTGGTATCATCGCAATATAACAGCGATGACTGGGTATTCGGTCATAATACTGAAAATAGGGTATTCTCCAAAATCCCTAAACATCAACTCTTCGACCAAATGATAATTTATAATGGCAAGCTCACCCCTGTTTGACAGTAAGGTGACAATACGTACAATAAGAAACTTGATGCTTACGAATTACAAAAGAATGCCAGAAGGAATATAAGTACACCAATATTGTTAAGTTGGTACCTCCTTACTTATTTGTTGCTAATAATACCTACTCACTTACGTATAGTAAAATAGCAGCTATGTTAGCTGCTAACAGTGAGTTTCAGGAAGAAATTCGAAATTGAAGAAAAGGCCTAAACATTGGCTATCGATGGTCCAAACGGTAAATCGATTTGTGGGTTCCTCGTTTCGTCCTCTTGTTCCTGGGGGATTTTCGCTGGTTTGTTTTGCTCCTCATTCAATTGTTCAGCTGACCCCCTCCCCCCTCCTCCGACCGTCGTCGACGGTTTAACGATGGCCGTTTGTCTGCGTCTGTTCGCGTGCTTGCAGTTTTTGAAAATTAGTGATTTATGGCATTAAATCGATGTCAGCATTCAGCGTTGTCAGATCAGTCATTTGGAGCCTGTGATTATTAGTTGCACTTGTTTTTCAACCTATTCAGCGGTTCAAAATGGAAAAGCTCAGGCCGCCCGACAGTCTCCCCAAATGCTGCATTTGCAAAATGAGTTTCGTAGCGCAAGGTAACTATCCTAGGAAACCTGGGTACCAGAGTGAAGTAAGCAACGGTTCAGCAACGGTCAACTGCGTGTCTCTTTTTTCTAAATTTTCGGACTCTAGGGACGTATAGGAACACACATTTATGGCAATTTTAAAATTGTGCCACCAGTCATACAGTCCGCACATCTCGTTGCTAACTGTTCCTTCATACATTCCTTATACAGATCAGGTGACCTGGATGCTCGCTGCGCGCGCATCTCCAAGAAACAAAAACATCCCTGACATCAGTCCAATTCGACATACTCATCAGTCAAACGCTCATCAAGCTCGATATTTTATAGCCTACCAACTTATCCGAGAAGGTGTAGGATACACCAAGGTGTTTAATCCTAAGGCGTACAATGTGACTGGTGGTACAAATCTTGTACAGCCAGAAATGTGTTCCAAGACATCCCTAGAGACCAATCAGTAAGAAAAGAAACACGCAGTTGACCGTTGCTGAACCGTTGCTAACTTCACTAAGCTAACCTGGGTCTGTTCAGAGGTAGAAACACGATCGGTGAATCGTCATCCTTGCTTTTTGCAAGATTTACTTGCCTTATTTACTGTTTTACTTGTTTCATTCAAAATGCAGCATCCAAGCAATTCAACCATCCATAGCGTTCTGCATGATACGCATTTTTAAGATACGCATAAAATAAGATCAATTGGGAAAATGGCAAAAATATGACAAGTATAAGGCAAGGGTGTTTCTCAAAGACTATCAGTCACTTGTGAGTGAGTACCTCTAAGAGCTGGATGTGCCAGGTTCGAGTACTGCCGGTGAGTGAATTTTGCCATTTCCCAGTCGATCTCATTCAGACCCTTAACAGCATTAGGGAGCTTTTTTCAGGAATTGCGAAAAAAGAGAGAGTCCCTTTGATACTCGGATGCGGGCACTCATCATGCGAAAACTGTATTTTGATGTACTGCTACATGAACCGCCCGATAGTGTGCGATGTCTGCAAAAAGGAATCTCCGCTTCCGGCCAGGTGATTGCCATTTTGGGGGACTTAATTAATACCTTAATTGCCTCATGAAAATTCAGATAAGAGAAGTTTAGTTGCGTACACACCAGATTTCCTAATAACCTAATGAATTGCAATTCCAGTACCAAAGATGAAGATATCAAGGCGCAGTTTCCTGTCTGCAAATACCTACTGGGGATTTGGGCGAAGAAAAAAAAAGAAGCATTGCTAAGCGGTGACTCCAAAGTTGGCTTCGTCAAGAAAGTCAAAACTACCCCTGAAATGTCGACGGGTAAGTCATATTGCAAATCGTCAATTTTAACAAAAATCGTGTTTCCTGGTTTCCTTCCTACAGCCTAACAAGCAAAATCTAAAAAATAAAGCTAAAAATTTGAAAAAAATCTTGAGGCCCGGTTTATTGACAAAATTTATCAATCCGATATCCGAGGAAGCCTAAAATAGAATTCACTTCGGTGGTATTTATATAAAATTTTAATGTAAAAATCTCATTGGAAATGTTCGTCTAAAGCTTCCATAGTTATCAGATAGATACATTTTGCCAATAAACCGGCCCTGGGAATAATAATAATTATTATTTGTTGATGAGTTATTTGTAGATAATCGTAATTTCTTTGTTCAAATTTTCAATTGTTATTCACCTCGATTTCAGAAAAAAGCTGTCAAGAGTGTGGAGGGTCAGCTGACTGTTTTTGCGATTCGTGCGCAGTCCCTTATTGCCACGGGTGTTTTCAGCGAGTAAGCTACTCACTTTCCCTGTAATTACATACTATGGGCACCTGAAGAGGTTATCGGACTCTTGTAAATTCTACTGGCCTTCCAGTTTTGGAGAAAAGTCAGAATCGTTCAGTCATTTATTGACACTTTGCTCTCAATACTCAAAAATACAATTCAACAAAGAGTCTATTATTATTCTTTGAGCTGTTTTCCGTTTCCAGGTACACAGGGCAGCCAAAGTATTCACAAATCACAAGCCAGTTGCACTCGCCTTCGCATCGGGTCCTCTCTCGAAATTGGAAGAGCCCGTGTGCGAAATTCATCCCGATAACAAAGTCGACGTTTTCTGCAAACAGTGCAATGTGGCGATTTGTATGTCTTGCCTCGTTTGCGACCATAACGGCCACACAATGCAATCCATCGTTGACAAGGTTTGTTTGGAGTAATACCTTTCACTTAGGCAGTACTTTCACTCACTTTTCACTTTTCCTGCCACTTTTTAGAGTTGTTGTTAATGGTTGAAATTTTCCATTTCTTATTTTGGTTATTGAATTCTCATGCATAAAATAATTTTTCTCCTAACGACTTTTTTTTAGGAAAATCTAGCTTGTGTGGCCTGGGATAGACCACTCAATTCTTTAGCCATACCATTTAGCCCAATCCTAAGGTCTTGAAAAAAGTCGTTGAAACCTTGGAAAAATTTTCATTTCAGAACAAAGAACTCGTTGAAGAAATCGTCGCCTCCTACGCTCGCGTTTCCAACTTGCAGCAGCTAATGAAGGCGTCGAAAAAGGTAAGACAATTTGACAACCTGTATTCAAATATATTTACATTTCATTGCTACAAAATAGAACTTAACTACAATAAATATTCGTTTATTGATAATCGAAATCGTCGTTTCTCATTCAAATATGGGGCGTTGAATTCTTATATTTCAAACATGGAAAATGTTGACTATTCAAGTCAATCGTGGAATGATGAGTTTTGAAATCTGCGACTAGGAGCCGTGAAGTAAAATTTGATCAAAATTGATTCTTTCCGCGTTGTGTGGATTTGGAGGCATTTTATGTTGATGTTATAAGTCGAATCTGTATTAAAAATTGAAATTTTCTGTTCAAAATAAGATAGTTGCACATTTGGGCAATGGAGTTTATTTGGGATACATGGCGATAGTTGGTTCATGGTTGGTCCAGTGGGGAACATTTTTTCCTAACCCAGGAAATTATTCGGGTAGAAAAATGGGCATATTTTGGGGGCTGTTCCATGAGGAATCGCCTCGTGAGCTGCTTTATGGCAATTAAATTTTACCTAAATTTCAATCGACTTACAGATCAGTTTTGTGTCGTTTCACTCCTGAATAAAGGCACTTGAGGCTTAATATTTCCAAAATCGGCAGTCCGTGTCGAGCAATCATTTAAACTATACTAAACATAAATAAATATTCAAACTACCTACTGATTACGTTGATAGTCATTTCCTCTTGGAACAAATGAGTTTTTAGGTTGGCACATAATATCGAAGGACTCCATATCGAAAAATTGATATGTCTTATCATCTCGTAACTCCTGGATGTGGACAATTAACGTGACTAGCCTTTCAAGAACCTCGGACCGAAAATTCGTTCTTATGGCTGACGAAATTCTTTCGGCAGTTTTTTTTCTAACCGACATGCATCACTTTGCTTGTACATGAATTTCATGATGTTGACTGCTTTCGTATTGGAACCTTGCTGTCCAAGAATCACAGTAAATTAGTTATGGCGAAAGTCCACATCTTCTCTGATGTATGTTATAGAATTACGTTTTTACGCTTATCGATCGAACTTTGTTTTCCGACTCGACATCGTCCAACGAATATTGATGATCGTCGTCGTTTATCGAAGGGTCGATCTCCTTCATTTTTTTGAGGTCCATCGTCTTGTTCTTGTTACCCTGGAAAAAGACGATCGGGTTTTACGAAAATTCGATTTTGCCAGGATTGAGAATTTGTGCTAAGTCCATCAAGAAGGCGCCATTGAATTTTTTTAGTCAAACTGTAGATAGGTCAAACTCGATGTGAAGACAAGATTGATTAAAAAATGTGTCGTTTTACCTGTTCGATTTCTTTGAATTTATTGGTGAGATACTGGTCGACGACTGGCCCTGCGTAGTCTTCGGGGAACGAGGGTTTCTGCGGAAGTATGTACTTGTAGAGTCGCTCGTTCAAAACGTACAGTTGTGCCGTCGATGCGCATTTCACGTTGAACCACCAATCGCAAGTGAGCGCAACTTGCGAGAATATCGTCCCGTTAGGACAGAGGAACGAAGCTTGCCCTCCGTTCAGATCGCAGTAATGCCACACCTGCTTAACAACATTTTGGGCATGTAAGTTGAGGAATATCTCACAACAATCTGCTCGCAACGATCTGACGGTCACCAAGAGCATGGGATAGCTTCGTTCGAAAGCGGTTATCATGGTGGATTCGGAGCAGCCAACTTGTGGAGCAGATGTGAACTGGTGATGCTGCTGTAACGTCCATCATCACGAATCGAAGCTTTTTGGAAGATTCAGTCTTGCCACTCTTATGGAATCTAAGTAGTAAAATTGCTGCAAGATCTGACCTATTCCAAAATCCAAGAAGCTCCAATTTGTGATGCGAGACGTTTCGGGTAGCATCAGCTCGCATCTACTCCGCAATCCATGAAGGAATTCTTGTTTTTGGTGAAAGAAAATGGAAACACAGTTAAACCTTTTTGTCCCAAAATCTAAAGAGTCTTCAGACAGTGTCTGGATCCGCGCCAGATCGGAGTTGGAAATCTTGCGGGACCCGCGCATGATTGTGGACTGCCAGATTGAAAACCCTACTTCACGCATTACCCTGCCAAGAATGATGTGATAGCATCCACAATTCTTCCAATTTTCATTCAACTTTTATTGGGTTTTCCAGGAGTGTGGGCGTAGAGTAAGTTTTGTTTGGCAACACCCCAGCTAGAACACTGTTGTTGCTTGGGGTTAGCTGGAGAGTTGCCTAACAAACCTGTTTTCGTCATGCCTTCACTTATGCTCCTGGAACAAACCCAATGTTGGGCTAACTAGAAATGATGTATCTACAAGTATACCAATCGATCCGTTTACCAGGGATTGATTTTCAGTATCTCACCTGGCAGCCGGTTTCCGGGTCGCCGAAAAATCCCTTGTACCGTTGAGTTTTGCAGCTGAAAGTTGTCTGTGGTATCTCGTCATGGACCGGGTAGTCAATGCCTGCTCTGCCCGGAGTCGCGCCATCTTCATCATCACCGTGTGGTTTCTTCTTGGGAATTTTCCGGAGCTGGAATGTCAGAAAATTGTTGGAAACCGACTTCTTTAATTCTCATGCGAATGAAAAACGCCCAGAGGGCATTATAATATGGGCATTATGATCGTTTATGGCCTTCTGAATTTCGATTAGACATCTATTCTACTGAATGAAATTTTGAGGTTATCTTTGCCAAGATATCCGACCATCAACGTGTCTCTAATAGCTGATCAGCTCCTACGATAAAACCTTGAGATAACTAGTGTTGCCGGTTGAAGTACGATATTTTATTCTTCTCCCAATTTTGCTTTATAATTATTTTAGTACGACTCACCTTTGTTGGGTAGATCGATTCTGAAATCGACTGTATCGGCTTGGGCAACCTCGCTACCTCTTTTCCACTATCAGTCAAGGCATTCGCCCTCTGAAGGATCTTCAAAATTTTAGATAGCGCCTTTATACTTGAATCGAGATTTTCAGCTGTTATCCTTTCCGGGATCGTTTTCGTCACTCCTTCCAGAATATTGTTCACATTAGAACTGTCGTCTTCGTACTCGTAATGCTCCCCAAAAGTCACCGGTTCTGAAGTTAAAGCAAACACAACGATAAGTATGTTATGATTCAGTGAATGATTTGAGGGAAACAGAGCTGTATCGACAACCTCTTCACGATATTAATAAAGTTCGGGTTCTTTTGGCCGTACGGTCCTCTTTAGGAGCAGTTCATTTCATATCAAAGACGACCCCACTAAGGGAGACGGAAGATCGACAGCATGGCACCTACGGCACCATGAATCTTCAGATAGTTGAGAGCCGTTAGGTTCCCTTCACTCTTGTTACCACAGGTATCATCTCCCAAATAGCTCCAAAAGAGGGCCATACTGCCGAAAGCGCTCGAAGTTCAATAACATAATCGAAATCGAAGACAAGCTCACAATAAAATAGAAACTCAAACTCATAATCAAATACGAGATAAAAACTCATGGCCAAACACGAAGACAAACTCACAATAAAACTAAAACTCAAACTCATAATCGAACTCAAAGTCAAACTCACAATGAATCAGATACCCAAGCTAACAATCGAAATCTAAGTCAAACTCACATTGAAACAGAAACTCAAACTCATAATCAAACTCGAAGTCAAACTCACTATGAAACAGAAACCCAAACTCATAATCAAACTCGAAGTCAAACTTATAATCGAACTCGAAGTCAAACTCACAATGAATCAGATACCCTAACTAACAATCGAAATCTAAGTCAAACTCACATTGAAACAGAAACTCAAACTCATAATCAAACTCGAAGTCAAACTTATAATCGAACTCAAAGTCAAACACACAATGAATCAGATACCCTAACTAACACTCGAAATCTAAGTCAAACTCACTATGAAACAGAAACCCAAACTCATAATCGAACAGGAAGTCAAACTCACAATGAAACAGAAAATCAAACTCAGTCACTCACAATGAAATCTAAACTCAGACTCGTGGTCAAACTCACAGTGAATCAGAAACTCAAACTCATAATCAAACTCGAAGTCAAACTGTTAATCGAACTCGATGTCAAAATGAATTTGCGTTTCTGTTTCACTTCAAGTTTGATAATGAGTTAGACTCTGTTCCCAGTGAGTTTGATTATGAGTTTGAGTAACGGTTTTATTGTCAGTTTGACTTCGATTTCGATTGTTAGTTTGGGTATCTGATTCATTGTGAGTTTGAATATGAGTTTGAGTTTTTGATTCGTAGTGAGTTTGACTTCGAGTTTGACTATGAGTTTGAGTTTCTGTTTGTTGTGAGTTTGACTGTGAGCCTGAGTTTAGATTTCATTGTGAGTGACTGAGTTTGATTTTCTGTTTCATTGTGAGTTTGACTTAGATTTCGAGTGTTAGTTTGGTTATCTGATTCATTGTGTCATTGACTATGAGTTCGATTATGAGTTTGACTTCAAGTTTGATAAAGAGTTTGGGTTTCGGTTTCATTGTGAGTTTGACTTGGAGTTTGATTATGAGTTCGAGTTCCTGTTTCATCGTGAGTTTGGTTCGAGTTTGATTATAAGTTTGAGTTACTGTTTCATTGTGAGTTTGACTTCGATTTTGATTGTGAGTTTGGGTTTCTGATTCATTGTGAGTTTGATTTTGAGTTCGAGTTTCTGTTTCATTGTGAGCTTGACTTCAAGTTTGACTTTGAGTTTGAGTTACGGTTTCTTTGTGAGTTTGACTTGAAGTTCGAGTTCCTGTTTCATCGTGAGTTTGGTTCGAGTTTGATGAAAAGTTTGAGTTACTGTTTCATTGTCAGTTTGACTTCGATTTCGATTGTTAGTTTGAGTATCTGATTCATTGTGAGTTTGACTATGAGTTCGTGTTTCTGATTCGTTGTGAGTTTGAGTTTCTGTTTCATTGTGAGTTTGACTTCGATTTTGATTGTGAGTTTGGGTTTCTGATTCATTGTGAGTTTGACTTTGAGTTTGAGTTCCGGTTTCATTGTCAGTTTGACTTCGATTTCGATTGTTAGTTTGGGTATCTGATTCATTGTGAGTTTGACTATGAGTTCGAGTTTCTGATTCGTTGTGAGTTCGAGTTTCTGGTTCATTGTGAGTTTGACTTAGTTTTTGATTGTTAGTGAGGGTCTGTTTCATTGTGAGTTTGACTATGAGCTTGAGTTTCTGTTCCATTGTGAGTTCGACTTTGAGTTTGACTATGAGTTTGAGTTTCTGTTTTGTTGTGAGTTTGACTTCGAGTTTGATTATGAGTTTGACTTACGGTTTCATTGTCAGTTTTACTTTGAGGTTGACTATGAGTTTAAATTTTTCTTTCATTGTGAGTTTGGTTTCCCAATCCCGTACCCAGGGGGCCTAGACCCCTCAGAATTGTCTAGAACTCCTTCACATAAGTTCTATGAACGTGATAGATTTGTATGTAGACAGTAATAAAATAACAAAATATTCACCTGGAGCCGGTGTAGTCGTGGTTTTGGCCACGTAGACCGCATGATATTTCGGCGCGCTAGATGAATACATCGGCTTATATTTGGGTGTCACCGTGACGATCGGTGTCTGAAACCGAGTTGACTCGGTGCCCACTTCGATTTCTTGACTCTGCATTATGGAAACTGTGGGCTCAGTCATATCAATAGTCGTGGATGCCGTCTGGTAGGTGAAGGGCGTCGGCTTTCTCGAGTAAGGGCGTAGTTCTACGTTTTGAGGGGCGTACAAATTTGGACGGATGGCCGGTCGGGAGATTTCTGTCAGGTGCTGCTTAACGGGTGGCAGCTTCTTTCTGGGTTTGTATGCTGGGGGTTGTTCTTGGTTGTATCGGTTGTCGTATTGCTGCACGGTTCGGATCGGTGCCGGCGTCTGGTATTGCAGTACGACTTCTGGTCTGTATTGGTAATCGACGTCTTGATACTTGTATTCGTTTTGAGGAGGTTGAGGAGTTTGGACTGTTTGAGGTCTGTACCGAGGTCGTTGTCGATACTGTCCAACGTCATACTGAGGCGTATACTGTTGCGGTTCTTTGTCGATTTCTTGTTGCAAATGGTCCGGCTCGACTGATCCAAGGTTTGCCAAACTGTAACTTTGCGGCCCTTGCTGTGGGTACAGGTTGAGCCTCGGATGAAGTTTTCCGTGTTGCTTGGCTATGGCTAAGTAATCTTGAGTAATTATCCTTGCCAACGGCGATCCCTGATCTTCGTACCTGAAACATTGATGGGGTATAAATGAGAAGGATAAATCGAGCATAGCAGCATGTCCTAACCCACCTCTCGAAAACTTAACATGAAAAATAACATCGATACAATATTTTATTGATGATCGATCAATACCTCGTGTCATACGACGGTTGATAATTGTGCGGGGCTACTATGTACTGCTGTTGCTGCGGCTGCTGTTGCTCTTGCTGATGCTGGGCTGGAGGATATGGCCAACCCTGGTCGTTCTCCTGAGGCAGCTGTTGGCCGTATGGTTGCCCGAGGGATTGGCTGACTGGCTGGGCCAAATAGAAGGTCATGTACGGTATCAGTCTTCTGATCCTTTCTTTCGCAGCCAGCTTTGAAGATGTTGTACCGTTTTCTACTTTGGTACCCCAGCTCACGGAACTCATACCTGGAAATAAAATTGTGTTGGTGAAAGACGACGACTGGTTCTCAAATGATAAAAAATGACAAATACAGCGAAGGTATTATGTGGCTGTACGATGTACCTATAACTGGTCTGCCATAAATTGAGTTGCCTACATTTTATGCACGCCTTGCTCGCTTCCTGTTATTTCTGGTCCGGTTTTATTTGCTTTTCCAGACTGATTTAAATTTTCATTCATCTTAGGGCACGGTTGTAATAGGTCGACGCATCCGTGACGCAATCAGGATGACACAGTTTCAAGTTGCTTTCAGCCTCCCACATCCGGTTATGTACAATTTTACCGCCAGGGCTCGAACTTTTTCGCGTATTTCACTGCAGGCTGCCCCGATCACCAGTTGGCCGGTCGACTTCCTGCTCTCGAGCTTTGCGCAAGTGGCGCGTTGGGGCTGATCTCGAAGGCTCGTGAGTTGGGTCACTACACTTTCACCTTGATCTTGACTGTTTGCGACGGTAATTGGACCTATCTCGGCGTTGAGAACTAGCGATTTAGCGTATAAGGGTAGGAATATTTTTTATCGATTTGTTCAACCTTGCCGGCAACCACAATGAAAATTTTCTCCTAAAAATTTGTGATAAGTATGTAGTGACAGACTTTGATGAAGATTAATATAAATTCAGTCGAATTCAAATGGCAAACTAAACTTTTTATTCTTGTAACATTAAACAGTTACGTGGTTGCTTGAACAAAAAAATAAATAGTTTCCGGTGGAGTTATGTGACTCTACATAACCCCCCCTCCAGTCGTTGACGAAAAGGTAACCTTTCTTCGCCGTGTGTCTCTTTTCTTGGGTGTGAATTTGTCCAATCGTGATGGGTCCTCATGCAGTATATAAGCTGGCTTCAAGCGATCTATCGAAATGTTTTTCTTGTTTCCTTTGATATTGATAGTGTAATATTTTTCATTCCTTTTTATAACTGCGTAAGGTCCCGCGTAAGGTGGTTCCAATGCTTTTCTCATTTTGTCTTGTCTGACGAAAACGTGTGATGTTGTGTGCAGATCTTTGAAGATAAATGTGTGGCGACGTGAGTTGTGAGAACAGGTTTTTACGGGTTTGATTTTGGCGAAATGTGCACGAAGTCGGTTGACAAAATCAGTTTGGTCGGAACAATTTTGATGTGAGCTATTGTTGTATAGGAATTGACCAGGGAGTTTTATATTCTCTCCATAGACAAGTTCTGCTGGCGTAGCTTTTATGTCTTCTTTGAAAGTTGATCGAAATCCCATCAAGATAACCGGCAGTTCTTCTGACCACCTAGCTGTGTCCATGCACATCAGTGCTGATTTAAGTTGGCGGTGGAACCTTTCTAGTATCCCATTAGATGCTGGGTGATAAGCAGTCGTCTGTAAATGATCAATCCCGAAAAATGTACAAAGCGCTTGAAAGATCGTTGACACGAATTGTCTACCCTTATCTGACGTAATCCTGAGAGGTACTCCATATTTGGAAATCCAGCCACCAAACAATTGACGTGCTACTTCTTCTGCTGAAGTTTCTTTCAGAGGGAATACTTCCGGAAATCGCGTAAATCGGTCTATTACCGTGAGACGGTCTACGACCGTGAACAATTGACCGATAAAGTCGAGGTATCGAAATTGTCGTGGGGTTGATTTTTCGGGTTTCTGTCGAAAAGCGAATACCAATGGTTTATGGTCGGTATAAACGGAAAACTGTCTCCCTTCTACCATGTGCTGGAAATGTTTTATCGATGCGTATACAGCTAACAATTCTCTATCGTATGCACTGTACTTTTGCTGGGCAGTGTTCAACTTTTGAGAGAAAAATCCAAGGGGTTGCCAACCTTCTAGTGTGAGCTGTTGAAGAGAAGCTCCGATGGAATTCTCCGATGCATCGCTCATAATGGCAAGATCGAGTTGAGGATTAGGGTAGCTTAATAATGCTGATTTTGCTAATGCGTTTTTGCACTCATTGAAGGCATTTTCTGATGTTGTCGACCAAGAGATCAGAGAATTGTTCTTTAAATTTTTACCTTTGAGCATTTCATGCAATGGAGCTTGTATTCGTGCTGCGTTTGGAATAAATCTCCTGTAAAAATTTATCATTCCTAGAAAACGACGTAGTTGTTTGATGTTACTAGGCAGCGGAATGTTGGCCACAGCATCCACTTTTTTTGTTAACGGTTTTAGGCCTTCAGGAGATATTGAGTATCCCAAAAATTCTATGTTGGTCTGACCGAATTCACACTTTTGAGCGTTTATTATAATGCCATAGCTGTTTAATTTTTCAAATAGAGTACGTAAATGAGCTTGGTGTTCAGATTCTGATTTAGATGCCACCAGAATGTCATCGATATATGCGAAAGCAAATTCAAGATCGCGTACCACTTCGTCGATGAATCTTTGAAAGGTTTGAGCTGCGTTACGTAATCCAAACGTCATCATTGGGAATTCGTATAGGCCAAAAGGGGTTGTTATGGCTGTTTTAGGGATATCTTCTGGTGCTACCGGGATTTGATTATACGCTTTTAGTAGATCAATTTTTGAGTATATCTTGGTACCGGCCAGGTGATTAGCAAAATCATGGATGTGCCTTACTGAATAAGAATCGTGAACGGTTCGGGCATTAAGGGCACGATAATCGCCGCACGGTCTCCATTCTCCGGTTTTTTTTGGTACAAGGTGTAGAGGTGACGCCCATGGACTTTTAGAAGGGCGAGCCAACCCCATTTTAACCATGGTAGAGAACTCTTTTTTGGCTATTGCCAATTTATCAGGAGCTAACCGTCTGAATCTAGCTCGAATGGGTGGACCATCTGTAGTTTTGATGTGGTGGACTGTGCTGTGCTTTTTAGCTTGCGTCATGCCATCAGGTTTGGTGATGTTTGGAAATTCTTTCACGATTTTCATGTATACTGAAGAACCCTCACGGATTGTTTTTATACTTTCGATTTCGTCTTTCGTGTTTATCAATTTATTTGAACATTTGAATCCAGTTGTCCCATCGACTAGACGTCGATGACGGATGTCAACTAGAAGATTAAAAAATGACAGAAAATCGACCCCGATAATGGGCTTAGAAACATTGGCGATAACGAATCGCCAGTTGAATACCTTTCTGAATCCCAAATCAAGAGAGAGTGGTATAGTGCCAAATGTATCGATTTTGGTTCCGTTTGCCGCAAACAAGTGATAGGATGATGGCTTGATTCGTTTTGCCAGGTAATTGATGGGGTAAACACAAAGGTCGGATCCTGTATCTATAAGGTACTGGATTTTGCTTACCTTTTCCGTGATGAAAAGACGGCTGGGATGTTGGGCATTATCACCTACAGCCATTAGTGATTGCCGTTGTAGTTTTCCTGGTACGAGCACGGTGGGACGCATTTGTGGGCTTTAGCTCCATAGGTTCGATGATAATAGCACAAGTCTTCATCTTTTTGATATTGGTTTTGCTTCACAGGAGACCTACTTCTGAACCGCTGTCTTTTCTGGCATTTGCATTTATTGGGAAATGTTAAAACTTCCACCTTCTCAGTCAAAGCGGCGATCTGTTGTTGAATATCATTGTATTGATTATTTGAACTTGTTGCAGCGGTTACTGGCTGTGTGGGCACGATTTCGTTGATTTTATCGGCTAGTTTGCCCAAGTCTTCTAACGATGCTGTATCTGGTTGGGTTGCCAAAATTGTTTGAATATTTACGGGCAACCGTCCAATCCATAGGGTGCGAAGAAGAGCTATTGGGACATTTTGACCTGCCAAACTTTGAAGATGACGTAAAAATCGAGAGGGATTTCTGTCCCCAATTTCTTCACTTTCAAGCAATTGTTTGAGTTTCATTTCTTGTGAAGCCGAAAGTCTGTTCACTAACTCAGTTTTGATTTTATCATAAGCGTTTCCGATGGGAGGATTGGTAATCACATCTTCAACTATTGCTGCTTGCTCGCAATCGAGTTTTGAAACAACATGCCAGTATTTCGTTATGTCTCTAGTGATTCCTCCCAAATTGAATTGGGCTTCAAGTGAGGCGAACCATAAGGCTGGTTTAGACGACCAAAATGGCGGGATTTTCATGTCAATTCGATCGCATTCTGTAGTCGGATCGTTGGAACGGCCTCCGCCTGTATTCATTTCAAGTTCAGGGTCACCAATTTGTAGTGACAGACTTTGATGAATATTAATATAAATTCAGTCGAATTCAAATGGCAAACTAAACTTTTTATTCTTGTAACATTAAACAGTTACGTGGTTGCTTGAACAAAAAAAATAAATAGTTTCCGGTGGAGTTATGTGACTCTACAAGTACTTATTTTTTGACGCTCTGGTGTTTTTCACTCAGTTTCGTGGAAAAATTCAACTCGAGTTTTTGACCTGAAATTTCGAAGAAAAACGAGATTGTATAATCACTCAAAATTACCCCCGCAATTCTCGGTTGTAAATATTGATCGATTTCCTTTTCGAACGGTATCTCATTCTGATCGCGCATCTCGTACACGCATTGTGAAACTCATGAGAATCTATTTTTCTTTGCCGGTTAAAGATAACTAAACCTTGGGAGGAGCCTGAGGCCTCATTGGGGCTCGGTTTCTCAACGATTGCTTTTCCCACATTGTACCTTCTGTCTGAATCACGTCCTTTCATGAACACGTCTCACGATGGCAGACAATGTCGAGTTGATGGGATACATAAATTCAGCGATCCCTTTTTATTGTACAATGCAAGCGCTTTTACCCTCAGTGCATATTGGTTCATAGATAACACACGTAGTTTAGTTAGTATAACATTTCGCCCCAAATTTATGATTCTAAGCTGAAGAATGCGTGTCAACGAGCATTGAAAATATTGAAGGCTCAAATAAAAAATGGAATTACGACGATTTGTCGAGACTGACAATATGGGTACCCCTGTACTGCTCTGTGTACTGTAATTGCCAGTAACGCGTGAAACCTGGGTGTTTAAAAAATTCTATGTATTTTCCTCGTTTGAAAGGTGTAGGTATCTTAAACATGAGAATGTGAAAAGTTTGTTGGAAGAGCAATTTATTCTCGTTACCAGTCCACTCCAATTATGGGTTGGTCCGAACGGATCTGTCGCGTTTCGGATCCTGGATGCTATGTCCTTCGAGGCGTGGTCCTTGAAGGCCGTCTTGAGCACCAGGACATTCACTGATATTCGCGATATAGTTCTAACTCTTTGTTCTGCCCAAACCCGTATTGGAATCATGCTGTGCTCTATTTGGTCGAGATTTTAGGACAAGATATTTCTGTGTTAGGGGCATCCCACATCCTAAAATAAATAAAAAATAAAATGACTCCGAAAATCAGTTTGTCGCAGTCTCGTCGCTCCACCGGGGACAAAATTAGCCTACAGTTTGTGCTGAAATAATTTATTTCTTCTCTCTCTATTATTTCTATCTCTTTCTATTGGTAATTTCGGCCAACCCTAAGGGGTACGAATGTTTTGTTTATTTGCCCACCAAAGAAGCTCAATTTTTCTTTCCTCGGAGTAGATACATCCTTCTTAGAAATGTCCTTTTTCCAATAGCTGTTATTTTGAGCTCGACCTCTTGACACCAATTGTTTGGTCTCTTCCTTTTCGAGAAAACTCGTTTTCAGAGCATGACGGACCATTTTTACTTGAACTTGGACGGCCATGTTACTTTTAGGAATTACCACTAATTCGTCCGCCGGGTAGGTACAACCGATTGTGTAACGGAGTGCAGAAAAGGCAGATGCTATCTGATACCAACACGTGTAAGTGGTAAAGTGTCTTCGCCTCTCGCCTATGGTTGCATAATTCTATTTTTATTGCCAGAAACTGTGAGATCATTATCACTGCTATAAGACTACTTCGTTGCATCATTTCCGCGTCATCAGAAGCTACTCAGCCCCTCAAACCATTTTTCGGAACATTTTTATTAATTGGATCTGTTGTCCTTGATCGCTCCATTTTGGCCGGGCGTCCCCGGCAACCTGAAAGACTGTTTGGTCCGAAAAAATGTTAAGGTCAAGCGTGGCGTGTGTTTAAATTTGGAGCAAACGCGTTTTTACCTCAGAGAGAACATGGGATTATTCGAATTAGGGGATTCCACAATTTCTCCGCGAGTGATTTAGTGCCAAGGAACACAAGTCTTCAGAATTTTGTGAACTAGAATCGTGTTTTGTTTTCCTTCAAATGAAATTTCAGCGAGAACTCGAGTCTTTACCATTTTTTCTATGTAGATATAGTGAAACGGTGAGTAGTAAACGCTAGAAATGTTCACACGGCATTGCACTGCGCGCCGATGTGATGTCAAGGCTAGTTGTTTCATGAGCAACTCCTCTTGTCTATAGTTATTGACATGAAACAACTCGAAGGGCATTTATACAATAGTTTTTATTATAGAAAACCAATTTTTTTTACCTACCTAGTTTTGTAATTTCTTCTCCTATGTTCGTTCGGGCAAGTGTGGAACGACGACTTCCTCTTGACTTATTTTGTATTTTGAGCTCAAATAATGTATGCTTATACAGATGAAAATATAAACTAATTCAAGAAGAAGTCGTCAACGCACTCTTACCCTCGTCCCACGAATATTAAGAAATCAGAGTAGATATTTTTGCATTATAAAATTGGATAAGCCATGCGGAAGAGAAGGCAGCTGTGGGACGGGGATTGTGGGGGGGGGGGTTGACTGTAAAATTGTATGGTCTCTTACAGCCCATGTACATAAGGTTACATCCTGAGTAACCGGTCAAAATTCTGGCTCAAATAGTCGGACTGATCGCCCGCTTGAGTGAATCGCAAAACTGGACGAACGAGGAAGTGCCAACTTGACTAAAGTGAACGTGTTTAGACAAGGGCCTACACTTCTTTCACTTCAAAGTCCTCCAATTCGTCAACATCGGGCTAAATCCGATCGCCTCGTAATTGGCCCACCGACACATGCGAGGACTTTCACTTTTGAGACGTTTCGAAGGAGGAAATGAAAAACTTGATCGTGGTCTGCTGAATAATTTGTAGGAATAATCCCCTTCGCTAATAAGCGTTTGCCGTGAGAACCAGCGTGCAGAGGAAATCTGAAAAAATCTTTCTTTGTTACGGGAAAGGTTTGTTCGTTTGTGAGTTTGCATTGCGGCAAAAAATCAACTTTTCGCCGGACGTTCTGTTATACAACGTCGAATGTAACTGCAGGATTGAATGAAGAGGCGGTCGTTCATCTTCCTTCGTAATTGTACCTTATCCATGCAATGAACTTTTATCCTGCTGGTCAATTAACATGGTTTCCTAAAAACCCAGTTTGACTGGACGCATTTAATTAAATACCTGCACGTATTAGTTTTCTTATTTTGCACTTCCTTGGTTAGAGGCTAAGATTCTGCGTAGGTCGGGTTCATTTTTCGATTACCTAGACGTAAAATATCAGGTACTCCTTTCACGCGAAGTTCAGCTATGAATATTTTGGTATCGGGGCACATCTAGACGTGGATTGGTGTATCTTTTGGCGAGGGAAAAATTTGAGTTACTACGTTTTTATTACAATAAGTGCAACGATCTCATGGTCATTTGCTTCGGAATATCAGTTCTTTGATGGCCAAATAATTGTTGATAATTCAATTATACTGGGCGTTGACTCTTAAGATTTTCTCTTTTGGAGGGGTCGATTCTTTAGCTCATTTGCTACAGTTTTTGTTCTATAACATTTTTTGTGAGCCCAAGGGAAACTACACTTTTTTCGCATTGAAGTTTTTTTTTCGCGTGTTCGACTTTGTCCCATTAAAATGGCAATAACTCCCTTCAATTGTGGAGTAATTACAAAAATGAGAATACCGTTGGAGAGCCCGTTAAATTTCCTATAAATTAACGGTATTTGTAGCTTTCCAACGTTGAGTCAAATAAGCGGAAAATTTGATAAAAGTCGAGAATTGCTCAATTTTTGAAAATTACAATTTTTTCAACGTACGTTTAAGACTAGACGTAAATGGAAAAATCCCGCGCGCGTTCCAGGAAAACTGGCTCGGAATGTCAGCTTTCCAACGGTATAATCATTTTTGTATTTACTCCAAAATTCAAGGGATTTATGGCCATTTTACTGAGACATATCGTATTTCTCGATCTTTCAAATCAAGCTAAACCTCCTACTCTTAAAAGAGCTCATGTCCCAAGGATTTACAAACGCGCTCCTGCGCTTTTCAATTTGCTTCACATCGGCCGATTTTCAAACACACGTACAACATTTTCATTTGTTCGGACCCGAATAGCCCCGATTCGTGCTGTCGTTGCCCAATGTTTACATTCGAAGTTACCGTTTCGACATGATTAGTCCCCGCACTCGTTTCTTTTTGTTCGACCATGGCTTTTGTGTTTCGACGTGGCTCACATCGTTTCGTGCGCACTTCGTTATGAAATTGTTGACCATCATTACGCCTTAATTGTTTCGCCCAAACCTCGTTTAGGAGGTCCGACGCAACTCCTGCGTCGCCGGTTCCTCGCTATTTTTTCGGCTTGCTCATCTCTCCTTCGATTGAGCTCACATCTTTCAGCCGGATAGTTAGCTTCTGTTGTGATGCAATCGGATGAAGATGCCGTCTTGAGAAATTTCATTCGCCTCCGTTCAGCCGACGGTTTCTGATCTGGAATAAAGGATTTCAATGCTCGCTCCTATCCTAATAGTCCCGTTCTATGCCTCCGATTTTACGAAACGTATAATTTCCCGATGTTCGTGACAGCCCGTTCGATTGTTGCACGCTTCGAACATAAAGCAAAGGGGGTAATCGGAATTAATTTCAGACCTGGGTTGTTTCGGTTGTCTCCGGAGGCTCGAATTTTAGGAAATGGAATTCTTGTGGAATTAAATATTTCAAAGTTGAAATAAAGGCGTGTGTTTTGAAGGGATTGATGATAATGATGTTTCGAATGTTGTTACTGGAGGTAATACTTTTTAGGTTTTTTACTGCAATGCTGATTTGGTGATTGTGGTTCTGATGATGAAAGCAGGGGCTTTCGAAACGTTATGAATTAAGGAGAAATGGAGTAAGGAGAGTTTCCTATTGGCCGAATCCCTACTATTTTCAACCATAATAATGAATTAATGATATAACGATGTTATAAATATTGAATGCCTTGTAAAAGTACGCCCAGTAGTACCTTTGCCGACCAATGGTAATGCCATAATTCGCAGAAAGGGCTTCATCAATCTGTTTAGAAGGCCTCTGCAAAAAATTGAGTTAGCTTCTTTTACCTTCAAGATCTCGTACGTAAAGTTGCACAATTCATCTGACAACTTCAGTCGCACTTTATTATTTCGCTATTCATCTAAAGACTCGAAAATTGGAAGTGTTGGGTTTTAGAAAGGACAATGCGACCGGTCAAGTAAAGCGGTAGCTCTTGAGCTAACGTAATATTCTCCTTCCGTGTTCAAGGACTTCACCTTTCTCAGCATAGGATGCGTCTTGGGGCCTTAGGATCCAGTTCTTGCAGGACTGTTCACTCGGCTAGCTATTTGGATTATCTATGCTCCACCTGTCCACTCTCTGGCCGAAATGGCGATTTTATCGCCCATTTTCATTCTGCGGACACCTTTCGCTCGTACCTTCAAATCGCACGTACTCGCAGCCTTGGTTTGCTTCAGAAGGAATCGACAACGCTCCTTGCATCCTGACGCTAAACCTTGGTGCTAATGTACATTACCTCACACTGCGTACGTGATTTTGTCATCGGAAAAAACGGTCACTTTTGATCCACATTTTGAACAGTTTTTCCTCAATTTGTGGAGAACACTGGTTTTTGAAAAGCTCGCTGAATAATGTATGGGGATTTCAACCATTTGAACACCTCTTGATTGCCATGTTTAAGTAACGCTACCCGATTTTCTTTCTACTACTGTACTTAATTGCTCAAGAATTTTTTCTACCCCTTCCCCCCGTTTCATAGTTTAGGTAGGTACTTTTCAAAGGGTGTAGAATCCGAGTCTGCGACGAAATTTTTTTGCATTTTTCATGTCAACTTTGTTGGGACTGTGAGGCTGATATTTCTTTATTATTGACCTCAGACGAACTTTTTCTGCTCCGAAACGTGACATTGTCGCCTTTGATCCTCCTCTGTTCTTTCTCTGCGCTCCGTCGTGATCCAAATTAACTACCGTGACAGGAAAACTTGACTCTCTCGAAGGTCAATTTTTACTTTATCCTTTGTGGCTGTCCCCTTCGAAAATTATAGTTACGGTTCATTGATGTCCTTCCGATTATTCACGATGCGCTTGAAAAACAAGAAGTTGTCAATGTTGTGGTTTGTGTGAACGTAATAAGTATACACGTAGGTACTTTCATGTGATTGGCTATTATTTTGCCCCTGCGATATTAATCTTTGGAATTGCTGGCCCGCTAAAATGTTATATCAACTTCCCACTCATGGGAATATACATTACTAAGAAAGAACTAATTATTCCGTTGATGCAACTTGAATAGCTTGTGTTTCATTTAAAAACTTGAAGTTTTCTATGCATCTTGTTTTGGGGACTAAACTCTTTAGTGTAGAAATCCGAATTATTTTCGGTTGATTAGCTCGAGCGCTTCGTCTTTTTATTTCAGCGAAAAATAACAAGGTATTATGTCGTGCTGCCACATTTTTCTCAATTTTTCAGATGAAAAACTACCGATTTATGATTAGTCATTTAGGTGGCCGACCTTAGCAGAATGTTTAACCTCCGATGTAGCACGTTTGACTTGAACTACAACTTCCTAATTGTACCCAGCGGTTTTCGTTACATGGATCTTGGTTTCGAACATCTTCACCGACACGGGAGCCTACCCACGAAAATGACTGGAAGTTACTGCAGATAGTCACCGCTCTTGTCCTGTAGAAAATGAACCTGTTATCACATCATTATATCAAACCGTGTTTCTCTCGTATGGTTACTTAATTTTCCAGTTGGAAAAACGTTAATATCCTTATTGCAGTCCTTGGTAATTTACAACTTTGTGCAGCGTCTGGAGTAAAACATGAGCTGCCAATAATCGTACACCACCGATATAATATAGTTAAAAAAATATTATTGAGCCGAGAAAAACTAGACCAAAACGCTTTTAGAATGAATCATTAGCAAAAAGTGCAGAAAGCTTCTCATAGCGTCTGATTTGAAAAACTGCCCGAATGAAAACGGTTAGGGTCAAGTGGGGTAATTATGAACATGGGGTAATCAAGAACAAAGTATGTTTGCGCCCCTGTGAGCAATGGAAAAATCAAAAAGATGTAGCAATCGAATGTTCATTCTCTCATTGATAGGTTACGACTTTTTTTTCTCCAATTTGGCAACGCCGATGACGCCATTTACGTGTTTATCAAAAACCTTATTAAAAAGTTTGTAAAACAGTTTTTTTGTGTTTGAGGTTCTTCCCTCTTCTGACTGAAAAAATTGTGTGAAGTTATTGTTTTCAATATTTTTACATGCGTTAATTGTTTCTTCAACAGGATTTCACTCAAGTTTTGCCATATCTCGTTCTCAGTGACTTACAGAGGGTGTTCATAATTACCCCATACTTTTTTGGGTATGGGGTAATTATGAACATTTTTTTCTGAGAGTTTTTTTGCACTTCTTGTCCATTTTTAGCAATGAAATGGTACAAACTAGGTGATTTTCGTTTGAATTATGATATTTTGGGAGTATGTAAGTATATTGACTTGATTTATTTGGATCTTGGGGTAATTGTGAACTATGCTATGGGGTAATTATGAACATCGTCTTTTACATCTCATACGCCTAGTGTAACACGTTCGTGCTAACTGTCACATGTAACAGTGTGAAATGAATCAAATGTAACCTTTTGAACACCTCTTTTAAACGTCAAAATCGCTGTTCATAATTACCCCATACCCTATGGGATAATTATGAACATAAGGGGTAATTATGAACAGTGATTTTCAAAGACCATACAGCAGTCAAAAAAATTCAAAAACTGTCTCACAGTGTATTGGGGATGTAAACCGATTGTTTTAGAGAGGTTTCCAGGTTTTTACATGGACTAGGTACTTCTGAGAGCTGTCAGTTTGTAAAATTGTTGCAATTTGTTCATAATTACCCCACTTGACCCTAAACTTTTTTGCACCTAATATATTAGGCTATAGGCTACAATTTTGGAAGGACCGAAAAAATTCAATTTTTTTCCTCCAAAATCTTTGCCATCTTCTGGAGCTATTTCCGGGTCGACATCTCTTTTCAACATCATGAAGGGAGCCAACACCTTCCGATTATGGAGCGTGCCGCAGGTGGCCTGCTAAAATAGAAAATGACAAGAGGAAGTCGTCAATGAACCTTCCCACGAACTTATCTTTATAAAAATTATAATTGGTTGGATCGGTCGAGGTGGCGTCGGCGTGGAACCCCACGAATTTCATTCGTCACCCTGCAGAATGGAGTATGGATTCTACTTTTCCGAAGATTCTCCGGCAATTTTCGGTTTTTGGAGAAAACGCACAAATGATCTAACTGCCTGGGAAGATGAGATCGAAGATAATTGCAGTTACGATTGCCAGGCCTCGGTTATCCAACTGAGTTGCACTGTTGTACTTATTTTCGCACTTCTTCGCACAGATTGGAAATTGCGGTCGGCTATCCGAAATCCCGTGGGCTCAAAATTTCTTCGAGTGTCCTGATTATTAAACTAATTCAACTTTGTATATCGAAACTTATATCTTATAGGTACCTATTTCAAGAGATTCGACTCTTTCTTTGTTGGATAACTATTTATTTCTGGCCTCCTCTGCCCATATTTTTTAGTCCTTCGGTTGTCGAGCAGATTCGTTTGTAATTGTTCGCCTTTCCTGGAGATTTTCGCACTCTGCCACTAGGTACCCGGTTTTGGTCGTCTGACCGTCATTAGGTCACTGGTTCTCCGCATTTTACCTAGTTACAGCCTTTTACGGCCCCGGCCTGCCGCGCTATAAAATATTATGCCGGTCTGACCTGTCCAGATTTTTTTAATTCCTCTCGCAGCTCTGGCAATATCGGCTATGGAATGGCCACGTTTTATGTATCTGTAAGATTACTCAACCCCGGGGACATTTGGCTTCTTGAACTGCCACGTGATGCCTTTCTAAACTAATGTTTATTATGGTAGACTGCCAGCGTTCCTGGTGCCCTGTTCTCGCAATATGAATAGGAATCCTCATTTTTCGCAATCACCACTCACCTAATTGATTAGTATGGTGCAAACATCTTCATACCGTTAAAATACCAGCTGAATACCTTTTTTTATCTTGAGAACATTGTTTAATCCATGCTCCTGTTTATCGCACTCATTTAAGATGCATTAGCTCCATACTGGTGTTCTTTATTTATTGCTCGAATAGCCTTTCTGGCAATCCTCCGTTCCCCAATTAAGCATAGCCGACCTAAAATCGTTCGGAGCAAGTGCCCTTTCAGAGTTGTTATCAGAAATTTAATTTATTCTCGGGGTTGAACCCGTTGCGCAGTCTCCAGGTCGTACATTCCTAATTTTGGTTGACGATAACGTCCCTCAATAAGCCTCCTGGCTATCAAGCCTTGTACGAAAAGTATGCCCTACTTTTCCGGCGATGCTTTACATCAAGTCAAACTGGTTGGCACTCGCAGAACAGAAAGAACGCGGGTCCAAATCTCGTCTCGATGGCACGAAAATTTTTGATTTTTGAGTCTGAGAGTCGTGAGATATTCTCATCGAAGATCGACTCGATTATTATGTGTGAGGGTATTCGTGTCATAGGTGTGATTATTATATAATTTATTATTTTTTATATTACATTTATGTTACCTATGCATATGGGGCGAATGACTGCGGATCGTCACTTCCATTTATTTTTAATTAGTATAGAATATGTAATAGGGGGCAAGGCCTAACACCCTGTTCAAGCAAATTTCGGATTACTCACAGTAGTTACTTCCAATATATTAGCACTTTTATTTTTAGTTTATTTTTTCCTGGACACAAAAATGAATTTGACTGTTCTTGGTCTTAGAATTGTTGTTTTACCTCGCGGAATAAAATTTTTTATATTACGATACCTTGGCGTATTTTGATTTTGGGCGAGTTTTGAAATTTGAGGAGTTTTTTGATATTTTTGAGCTAAACAGTCTCAAAATCAGTCGAAATAATATTTCGATCATATTATGATCAAATTTCGATCATATTTCGATCATATTATGATCAAATTTGGTCAAAAATTTACGTATGAAAATACGGAATTATTGTGCGCTATCTCCGCGCCACTGGTTTTTTCTACGAAACTATCCCGTGTTTTCTAGGCGACAGTCGTAGCACAAACGAGAAAAGCCTATCGATAGCGTTGACAGTTAGCTCTAATGAGCGCAAACAGGTCCGCGATCGGTAAAATAGGTAACGCGCGGCTCGAACACAATCGACTGGCCAGCTCTGCAGATTTCTGAAACATCCTACGCGAAACGCAACCGGAATGAGGGCCACCGTCTTTCCAAATTTCACAACTCCCCTCCGCAATTAACACGCAGAGCTGCACTCGTCTCAGGGTCACTCTAGAATCATTTACCGGGCGATAAATTTTCACTTTCGGTCAAAAAATAAGGTGTCTCGAAATTCCCATTATTCCATAAAAATCGGCCTATTGAAATCGAGCAAAATTTTTTGAAATAATGTACCAAAAACAAAAAAATACTTTCTTGGAAGTAATCAAACCCGTTGCATTATCTTTAAAAAACTTTATGGAATGCTGATTTGAACTTCTCAGGGCCGGTTTATTAATACATTCAAATATATATAATATATTCAAATATATCCAGTGGATATATCCAACTCCGCACTATTGGTTTAACAGTTTATCTCGATTTTGGATTATTAATCGGTAAAAAATCAGATAAAAAAGAGAATCTACAAATGAAGATTCATGCTTAACAGAAACAATTCGAAAGGGAGCGGGTTATTGATCTCAAGTATTGGCAATAATGTTACTGGCAGACACCGTAGTAATGAGAAGTACGGCCAAGACGTTTCCTTATTAGAGAAAGGTATTTACAAAATCGGGCATCTCAGCAGTGACGCAAGGGAACGGTGAAGGGACAACCTAAGCTTAGGTACGTGCTTAGGAAACATTGGGCGATCCATTAATGGCAAACGCAATCCGAACAATTCGATCGTGCTGAGTAATTTATTTGAACGGCGAATTTTCATATGCATTGCTACCAAAACTGTTTTTCTCAAAAAGGCAAGGAGCTAGTTTTAAAATTCGGATTGTTGTATAAGGCCAAAACTAGCACCCTAAAAGTCTTGACTCCCTGAGCGGTGGCGAAAAGGCGAATTAGTGAAAATAAATTCTGGCAGGCCTCGAATTTCCATTCGATTTCCCCTTTTTTCTTATTCCCCTTTTCTTTCCCCCCAGAGCCCAATTGTCTCCTCAAAAGAGGAATTTTCCCTCGATGTGGAACCGCAGGTTAATGACATAGTTTTGCCGCCATACATATTGTATATTTGGCCCGAAAAAAGCCGAGTACCCTGCTGTATTCAAAATGTTTGGGTAACTACTTCATTTCTGTATGTTTTCCAAAACGGTAAACAGGTCGAGAGTTTACTATAGTTGAGTACGAGTTACCACGGATAGTCATTTTCAGACTTTCACTATTCGCGTTGATTTTATCGTAGTCGCCGCACTTGTTTTCGTGAGCCTCCCGACTTTACTATCTAGTTTCTCGCACGTTTTTCTAGCCGACACATGTAACAGTAAGTAACCAGGCGTTGGCTTCTCGCCCGATAACCGAAGTTGTCCCGGGCGTGCCCCGCCGCCCTTAAGAAGATGGTCCTAACTATTCAGGACATGCCGCTCTAGTCTCACAGCTCTAACAGTATGGCTTTGTGCCAATGTCGTAATGTCTCTTGGTTGGCGATGTTTTGTCAAGAATTCGACACCTTCGGTCACTTGTATTGTTCATCGCCGATCGAAATTGATTAGGTCTGCCATCCTCGCTTGACGCGTTTGTCGTGCCGCTGCAATCTGCCGGACAGAATCGCTAGCCGCTAATTGGTGTTTGCACCAGTACGAAATTCCACGGCTACAGATGGCGATTGGTGTCGATATTGCAAGCTCGAAAAGATTGACCAATATCGTAGGTGACAACTTTATTGCATCGGTCTCATTGAATCCTTGATTATTTCTTGCGATTGAAATTATTTACGTTTTTTTCTATTCTGAACTATTTACAAGTCTGTTTAGATAGAAATTTTCAAGAAACTCACTCCAAAAATTTTGAAACTGGCCTAAGATCAAAACAAGTTATCGCAATATAAAAAATATCCACGTATTCTCCATGACTTGAACTGGTAATGTATTTGGCTTTCTAAAATGGGAATATGCCCCCAAAGAACCAGCAGCATCATAATTAAAATGAATAAATAATTAAATTATTAATTAATTCATAATCAAATAAGTAATTGAGATTTTTTTATTTTTTGAGTTGATAAACAAAATTTTATTATTATTCAACATCGTATTCCAGCGGAAGAACCACTTTTTCCTCCTGCCAAGGCTGATTCTGCCCACCAGCCCATTAAGGGTGGAATGACCCATGTAGGAGGACAAAATGTATTCGTATCTTTCGTGTTGTAGTATCCGGCCAGGGGGTGCCCCCTGCCGTTATTCTTGAACCCCCTGCAGGGTTAGGTGTATCACAATTTTATTAAAATTGGTCGTCCCTAAATCGCCAGTTAGATGAAAAATGTTCAAGCGCGATTTATAATTCTTGGATTCAGGAACTAGTGTTTTATGCGATGTCTAAGAATGTTCAACGGATGTAGATCGAGTCATATGGGTAGTGAGTTATATTTTGTAAACATATTTCATACGATTACACTGAATATAGCGAAATCACATGAATCCTCATTGATCGACGTTTTCTGTGGGGCTTGTTCCAATTGCGACTTAGAATTTATCAATACCAATAATATCAATATCAATAAAAATAATCAATTCAATAAACTGGAAACTGGTAGGTACCGCACATCTCTTAGGATGGCGCAAACTCGTATCACTTATTTATTTACCTACTTTTCATTTATTTAATCGTGCCAATAAAATTATTACCCACTCTTTAAAATTTCACTATTCTCCAAAGTTTTTAGTATTTTTTTCATAATATTTTTTGTGATAGATTCCCCTTTAATTCGGCGTTATGAATTTTAATCTTCGAAAATAAGATTATACCTATCAGTGAGAGAAATTTTTGCGAATCATACTTCCATAAAAACATAAGTGTGTATATAATAGTAGTGTTGCAATATAATTTTTTGTTACTTACACGAAATTATGATGAGTGTTAATATCCGTGCCATGGTGGTAGTAGTCGCGGTTAACACTTGCACTCCACTGGTACGCCGGACTGTCGGCGAGCTGATCACCCCTTCTGCGGATGGACCGCGCCGCAAACACTTGGCGGGGGAGCGCTCCCGGGCGATCCCTTCCTTATCGCTCTATTCGATTCTCAACCCGACTTTTCACTGGCGGACCTATAGTGACCTTGCCGCCCTGGGAAACATGGGGGATCCCGAAATCCGCCCTGGTCCGTTGGCGGGTTGCCAGAGCAGGAAGATCGGTCCACGTCACATCATCATTGATTGCCATCATTCCATCTAATTGATCATTTTTACCTCCATATTGGTTATATTATTCAACAATAAACCATTGTAAACGTCGAATTTTACCGGCGAATTTTCTTATTGAAACCATTTTATCAAACATGATTGAACCACCCGAGATGGGTTCCGAGCCGGAAGGAAGTGGCGGCGATCGCTGGCGACCTTACAATGTCGACGAAGTTTCTGAAGAACAATAGTGCTATTGACCAGAGAAAAGTTATTCAAAAAATACATTCTTTTTGTGAGCAAGTCAAAAATGTTGTTCTCGTGTTCTCGCTTGACAAGTTTCTTTAATCAGCGTTGCTATTAGGTATGCATAAATTGATTGTTCAGCAACAGGTCTATTTCAATTTTTTCGTTTCAAAAAGTACCTACAACATCCCGGCATGTTAATTTCAAAAAGTGCCATAAACCAGTTTCAATTTCAATAAGTACTCTATCGAAAAATTTAAAATTTCAAATTGCTGAAAAAATTATTATCTGCAGTAGGTACATAATTTCCAAAATTTTCCCCACAAATTTGAAAATAATTTACAAACATTTGGCAAAGAAATCTAGCCCGTTAAAGTGTTCTGAATCAATTCTGCTATTACCATAGCAGTTTTCCTTGTTTTTCTCAAAACTTGTCAGAATGGATAATTATATACTATATTATAGTACCTTTTGGAATTAACATCCTCAATTAAGGAATAGTTTAGTCACCCGGGTTACGGTACACGATGCGTTCTGTCCGCTAGGCCGTTGAGCCGCGGGCGCTAGTGCAGCCGTCCCGTGAGGTGGGAACTGCCGCGAGCTCCTGCCGCTTGCTGTTCCCCTGGTGCTGCAACGGTCAGAAAAATCTGAGCCACATGCCAGCAGCGCCACACGCCCTTCCGGGTTGGTTGATCTCGACAGTCCCGCTGCCGGATTTCAGTTGAGCCGCTCCCCGAGCTGATGTGGGGTCTGCTGGAGGGGGAAGTGTCCACCCGTTGTGCCACCCGCCACCTGCTGCACTGTACCCCCGTACTGAACAGAACCAGACCTTTATCGTAAAATTTAATATTTTGCTTCAGTCAGGCCCAATTTCTTTGTTGATCGACCCGATTAGTCCAATGATGAAGTTCGTCGATAATGTTCAACTTTTTTGATCGATAATACCACCAGCAGATAGCTAAGGGCCTTATTGACGCCAATATTTTATGAAAGCGCCGGTGCAGATATCACGCAATACTTCCAACATTTTTGAAAGTGAATTGTTTACACTAATTGATTATATTTTGACTTTGAAGGCTGTGCTGATCGAAACTCAAACGTAAACGTGAAGTCAAACTCAAACTGAAATTGGAACCCTTAGAGAAACTCAATCTGAAACATTAACTCAAACTGAAACTCAAGCTGGAACTATGACTCAAATGTAAACTCAACTGCAAACTTGAAGTCAAACTCAAACTAAAACTGGAACTCAAAGTGTAACTCGAACTGAAACGTTAGCTCAAACTCATACAATAACTCAAACTGAAAAAACTCAAACGTGAAATCAAACTGAAACTCAAACTTAAATTCAAACTCAAACTAAAACTCAAAGTGAGACTGGAACTGAAACTTAAGCTCGAACTATTACTCAAACTGAAACGTGAAATCAAACTCAAACGAATGCTCAAACTGAAACTGGATCTGAAACTCAAGCTCAAACTAAAGCTCGAACTGAAATGAAACTGAAGCTCAAACGTAAACTCAAACTTGAAGTCAAACTGAAACTGAAATTGGAACTCAAAGTTAACGTTTACTCAATATGGAACTTGAGATGGAACTATAACTCGAATGTACACTCGACCTTAAACTTGAAGTCGAACTCAAACTGAAACGTGAACTGAGTTCCCCGATCTCGACTAGAAAATATGAACCGAGTTCAGTTTGACTTCAAGTTTGAGTTTGGGTTCAAGTTTGAAAATCAGTTTCAGTTTGTGTTTTACCTGGAGTTTGAATTTAAGTTTGAGTTTCAGTTTGATTTCACATTCGAGTTTCAGTTTGATTAAATCAAACTGAAACTCAAATGTGAAATCAAACTGAAACTTAACCAACTCATCAAAACATTGGTAATTTTACGGCCAACAAAAAACCCTCTCCGCCCATGTACTTAAAATCAACGCATCATACCGAAAAACCCAAAAAACCGAAACTACCTTTCGCAAAAATGAAGTTTCCCCTGACCAGGTCCCATACCAAAAGAGTTACAAGTAATGGGCTCAAAATCCGTTGTCGCCCGACTTTCGGTTCTCGAGGCTTCAGCGAAAACACTGAAAATTTTTCAAAATCCGTCGAAAACCACTAATATCTCGGCTAGTAATGCCTCGAAAACCCCCAACAAACCCATCAAAACATTGGTAATTTTACGGCCAACAAAAAACCCTCTCCGCCCATGTACTTAAAATCAACGCATCATACCGAATCTCAAGCTCAAACTATAAATTTTATAGTTTGAGCTTGAGATTCGGTTCCGGTTTCAGTTTCAGTTTGACTTCAACATTAAGACTTGAACGTGAAATCAAACTGAAACTCGAATGTGAAATCAAGTTAGTTTCAGTTTGATTTCACGTTTGAGTTGGGGTTTAAGTTTGTATTTCAGTTTCAAGTTTAAGTTTGAGTTTACTTTTGATTTCACGTTTCCGATTGAGTTTCACTCTGAATTCCAGTTTCAGTTAGAGTTGTAGTTTGTGTTTGACTTCAAGTTTGAGTTTACGTTTGAGATCTAGGTTTGCGTTTCAGTTTGAGCGTTCGTTCGATTGAACGATTGAGTTCAGTTCGACTTCAAGTTTAAATTCGAGTTTCAGTTTCAAGTTTGAGTTCGAGTCACAGGTTGAGTTTCATTTTCTCACTAAAGAAACGTGATTTCGATTACGCGATTTTCGGATTTCGATCTTTGTTAAAAGTTTTGGTATTTTTAGCGATCGCTCGATCGAGTGACCGTCTTCAAAGCTGGCTTAGGGTAACTTTGCGAATTCTTAGTAAATTTATCCTCATGCCTTCAGCTTTTTCTTGCCATTTCGTTCTTGATACATGAGGCAAAAACACCTAGAGTGAAACTTTGCCGTTTCGTATTATATAACAAAATGGAATTTCTATTGAGAAAACCCTTCGTAGTTTGGCATTGCCGTGAATAGGATTGGGTCGTTTCGAAACTCGAAGAAGCTGAAGAAAGCAGTACAGGTACTCGTAAGGTCAAGATGTCAACTTGGAACTGACCAACCGATTCGCGCGTATGGACCAGCGAAAGTTACCCCACGGCCGATTTTACCCCGCTCCTCATTTTACATGATTCATTCGAAATAGGTTTTCGATTTGCGGTCGGTTATTGCGATGGCAAAGGTGAAAAATATTTCAGTTTTGACAAATTTGGACTCTGAAACTTTGCGTGGGAAGAGGTTATCCACTGGAAATTCACTATTTTGAAGCACAAGATCTTCAGTTCAAAGATTGCGACTGTGACGATCCGCGGAAATTTTAATGTTTAAATTTAAATTAGAATTTTGCTACTCGGTTTTAATTATAATCGGTAGCTGTTCATTGAAAGAAAGGGGTCCGGTAATTTTTTGTTTATATTAAAAGGATGAATTTAATTTTTTACTGTTGCGTAAAGAGGAAGTTGTTCTTTTATCGCTGCTGTACCGGTACCGGACTGTCCATATCCACTTGTACAAACTGTACAGTCATAGTTTTCTCTTTCGTGCTGTTGTTTAATGGATGCTTTTAAATTGTCGGCGACTTTTTTGTTTTACATTTGCGGTCTATTTCATCAGTCATCGTTCGGCCTGAGATTTTTTCATACAACTAGGAAGACACGATTCGCTTCGATCCTAGAACCGTGAAACTGACCTGCTCTTTGCACTTTTCTCTCCGGTGGAATCAATTTCAAATTACATCACTCTGAAAGGGGTCCACGCATTTATTATCGAATTCCGGCTTTGGAGATTACCTATTGCTGATTTACCTATTGCACCAAATATTCGAAAGCCTATGCTCATTCGTTAAAATCGGAAATAATGGGAAATGTATTAAAAATATATAAAAAATATATATGGTGCGCATTTGTTGCTAATTTTATTCTCTCAGTTTTTTGTCGATTTCAATGCGTTTCATGTGTTTTTTGTTCCTGTACCGATTTTGGTGTTATTATTTTCAAAATATTGAGTTTTCTGATTGTAGGTTTTAACGCATTAAATAAATTTATATTTTTTTTAGCATCTTAATTTTTTTTTAATTCAAGTAGATTTTTTTTTGTTGTATTTATTGAAATATTGTGGGACTGGATTCAATTCAGACATTTTCTAGAGTTTTCTTAAAGTTTTTCAGGGTTTTGATTTTGGAGCGCATAATAAATTAATAAATCATCACGGGTTGTGTGCTTTTTTCCAGGTGAGTACCTGCCTCTTATCCTTAAGAATGGTCGCTCAATGACAGGTAATTTTCGATTTTTCTATGTGAACATTTTTGGCTATTACTTGAGCCCATATTCTTCGCTTTCCATCCGGTTCCAGCTCCAAGTGGTCCTCGGGTAATGTTAACATTTTCCCACTAGCCCCTAAAGGTCGAGGTCCTTGAATCTTATTACTATTCGATCGTTTCCTTATTGCGAATTGCCTATTTCTCCTGAGTCCGGAGCAAAGGCCATTGTTAATCGTGCTAAGGGCCAACATAGAGCAAATAAACTGACGTCATCATGCGTGCTGCTACTTATTTTAAAAGTTATTCTCCAGTCACGGACTTGCGCCATCGTGCGAAATTCGGTACACATATTGCCCGCTGCTTATCTGAAATCATGCCCATGGTGGTATCCTGATTTCTTATCATTCCCACGCCGTTCTTATCGACGTCCCTCCAAACCTGGCTCCATTCCATTTCGATTATTAGCCATTTGTTTGAACTAAAATTGAAACCTTGACATATGAACGAATGAAAACTACGCTGGAAATGAATCGGTACGTGGTGTTCACGATGCTGACCGATCGGATTGTGCCTCAACGGACCTTTACCTTGAGATGTGGGGCGTTTTTGTTCCGTTGTAACTACGCACGTCGAGGGAAATCAGAACCTGGCAGAATCGAACCTTGAGGTCGCAGGATATGATAGAATGGATCTTGGAGTTGGATTATTCCTTCTCATTTATGCACTTGGATATTGAAGTACTTCCATATTTTGGTACGGAAGATTTGGGACCTTATTTTGACCATAAATAATTTTACATGACGATTTTCGAGATTTGTCCATTTTCCCAACCAATTTTTAATCAATTGAACCACCTCAAATTTTTTTTGATACTGTAGTGTGATTGGAAATTTATCGCTCTTTCCAACGGTATAGTCAAAATTGAAATTTCTTGATAAATTCAAAATGTTATGGCCGTTTTATTGAATTAGGATCGAATTCAAGGAAAAAATCTTGAAAGTGATAAAAGTGGCATTCAGAAGCGAGTAAAAAAAATGTTAGGCATGGAATGATTTTTTTTGGAAATTTTAGAATTTGTAGAAATTTGTAGAATCGATCCTCAGCCAATGGCATATTCCTCAGGTTAACACCCTGTGTAGCGCTCCTTCAAAAAAAATTTATTGACTCGAAATAACTCATCGTTCCAGCAGCCATTCGCATGTCGGTACGAGGTTGTCAACATTCACTTGCATCGTTGTTCGTCCTTGTTCTTCAGTCTCTTGTAATTTCAGAACTAGAGAAATTCAATGAAGTGACGAAATGATAGCCGAGCGCATTAAAAGCAAAACGCTCTAGGTAACGACTTTTAGAACTGGACAATCTTTTCAACGACCTTCTCGAAGCTGCTTGGATTATTTGCTGGGTGGGATACAAAACTTGTGCGAAGATAAGTGGCTGAAATTGATCAATTATTTACAAGCTATTTAAATGGCTATTCAGGCGTAGTTCGAATGATAGTAAGTAATAATTCGTTCAAACTTCTTAAAAACGGTTGAAACTCCTGTTTAATTACAGGATTTATGCAAGTAGTACACTCGATTTTAGAATGGTTATCGGGGGTATATCTGATAACAAAAACGCCCTACGTTTTCTTTCCTAGGACCCATATTTTTGCCGCAGAAAAAAGAAGACTGAAAATGCCGATATTTTGGCCGTATCGCTGATTACTCCTAAAATCTACATACCTGGGTCACCAACGGGTGTTTTTTGTGTTTTCCAGAATTTCGTTTAGGCTGTCACGAAGTAGGTATGTTCCAGATTTTGATTTTGTCTTTCCTATGCCAGATAAAAATGAATTGAAAAACTGGCCCTTAATTTGGCAATGAAAATTGCTTAGGTAAGTGTCTACCGCATCCAAGTTATAATATATTATGTATTATATTTCCTCATATTTACCTACTTTGAATATTTTGGCTCGAAATCTCTGTTTCCGGTCATGAGAAATGAGCATTAGGTACCTAGATTTTCCTCTAGATATCGAACGAGAAAAGCGCAAATCTCAGATCGGTTCCAAACTATTCTTACCTACTTCCTAGTTCATTATGTTTGTCTTCTGTAAACAATCTGACCTACCGCTCAGTTCTCCGGTCGCCGAATCGAACGCCTGACGAGCGGCCGTTCTCATTTTTGGCTTCGAATATCGTGTTGTAGGTATAATTTTTTTCCATAGGTAGCCATACCAGCCAAATTTAGATTTCAGCATGGCAGCTTACGTTTTTTGGGTGCAGTAATTTCGAAGTTAAAACAGTAATTGAGGGTCTGGATTAAAATTATTTCTAGATTTTTCAGTTGCTTACTACCTTTTTTTTAAATTCCTAAATAAAAAAATAGAGGTATTTCCGAATTATCCGAATTTCTGAATTATCAATGCGAAGAAACTCATCATTTCAGAGTCTCTCAATTTTAAAATTTAACTGACCGGTTTACTCGTGTACGTAGCTACTTGATACGATTGACGTCAGCCGCTGTTGCTCTACGTCCAATAATCCAGCCTGCTCGTCCTTGATTTTAACGTTCTCAGGGCGTGTTCTCATAGACTTTTATTCACCATCCATTCATAAAGATTGGGACATTCCTGCGGGAAGATTTTCGTTCTCATAGTTCAAGTGCATTGCCACATCCTCATCGCTCGCGTCTGGGCCATTGCGTACGGAAAACAGCCCAAGCAATTCAAAAGCCTCAAAACGAATTTTGATATGAGCATTGATCGATATAAGATCTGATTGTTATTCCTGATTGCAGTTCATTATAGGAGGAAATTAAGTTGGGTACTTCAGATTTTTACTCGAATTATTTTCCAGAAATTATCGAATTTTGTTTTGCCGGACACGCAAATTGGCAGAAACGCTTTTGCGACGTGTGTCGTTCGTTCTTCACCTTTATTTGTCTTTCACGAACCCCGAGCGTTGAACCAGTTATTTCTTTTTTGCCTATTATCCAATACGGACGGAAAGATCGTGGGCATTTGGTATAACCTTGGGAAATGAGTGTAAATGCCAACTCATGGGCGTGCCCAACTATGTGCCCAACTGCGATCGCTTCCTGGGCCCACTTTTTTTGAATGACAAAAACACAGTATCGCCAAGTATTGACCTTTTCCGAGAAGCTGGGGGGAGCTCTAAAAATGGTGAGAAAATGTTGAGTATCATGTTCGTGGGAAAGCCATGCAGTAATGATTTTAGCATTAACTGGATAGGAATGTGAATTGAAACGGTATTACGTTTTTATAAATACATTAATATGCATCCATTGTCGAAACAGGTACCAACTTAAAATTCTTAATTTATACGCGATATTTATCTCCCAAGCGCCAAATCAGTTCAAATTATATGAATTCGTTTCCAAATGATTTTTTTTTTCAAATCAATGCCTAATTATAAATTTTAGTCAAGCCAATACCGTATACTAACATCGTACAATCGAATACAATTTTTTTTCTCCATCAAATCGTGATGCTAGTGTAAAAGCAATTTCAAAATCTGATAATCTATTATGTCAACGTAATTACAGGCAGCGCAAGCTCAGTTAGCAGGCACGGAAGATATTTCGTGTGAACTGAGCTGAAAAAAATTGCTGACCCGATTTGACGTGGGCGGTTTCAATGAGCCGATTTTCACTTCTTCTAGGAAAGGACCTCCTTTGTGAATAATTCAGCTTGGCGGATAAACGGCTTTTTGTCCGTAATCGACACCCTTTACTTTGTTACAGTTGCCTCACCCTGGCCGTTTATTGATTTTTTCCTCCATTTTATGTCGTTGTTGAAATTCAATTCTCTTCTTAAACGAACCGCGAAACTCGAAGGGCAAATTATTATTGTGCTTCTGATAATTTTGTGATTTTTTTGGGGGGTATTGGATTTTTTCCTTTATAAACCGTCGTATAGGTAGTTTCGCTATATGTGTTGTCAATAACCTTTAGGCTCGGTTTCATAATTCATTTTTATTTATCCCGCGCTGTCGTTAGTTTGGTGGATTTTAGGTAGGTACATGCAATACCAGCATCCTTTTTACTTCCATATTTACGAAGAAATTGGAAGTACTCTAATCGTCCTAAAATCAAAAATCGGATCGGAGCTTCAGAAAAAACTTTTACTTAAGTAAAAAGTTAAGTTTTTATAAGTATAGATATAAATACACTTTTACTCCGAATCAATTCCTGTATACCTATTTGCATTTTAGTGTTTTCTATTTTATTTTTTCCTGGCCTCAAGAATGAACCGATTTGAGCGTCCCTGGTCTTAGAATCTTAGTTTCACCTTGCAAAATACGTGAATATTTTTTATTTTACGATATCTGGACATATTTTAATTGTAGGCGAGTTTTTTGATATTTTTTACCCTAACACCCTCATAAGAAGTCAAAATATGATCGAATTGTGTTAAAATTGTACGTATCAAAATATGAAAGTACTACTCATTCAAGTATCAAATTGTGTTATCTAAGCACCACTAGTTACCTATACAGTTCAAGGTTCTGAACGAGGATCGTATAGGGAAGTGTTTTAAGTGGCCCCATCGACCGTTGAACTTGCCTTTCAACAGAACGCTTTCACTTATGGAACTGGTCACACGTAGGCTCAGCCTGTATCGAGTTACGTGGCCTCTTTTGGAAACTGATCCGGCGGCTTTGGTTTAACAACCGAGGATCAACTAGCGCATCGTTTGCTGTCCACAATTCAAATTGCCAGCAAGGCCGATGATGAAATAGCGTTTATTGCCGGTTGCATGCCTGACCCGGTGTTTTCCAAATTTTGCCCCATCACCTAGAAACCATTCGTCATTTGCCCAATGAATGAGAACTTACTTAACTACGAGCGCTAAGCGGCTCTCTAATGCGCTGAAGCTCCACGAGTATTAGGGCGGTATGGCAGTCTTGTGGAAACAGAGATTGCTTGAAAAATGTAAATTGGCTGTAAATTGTGAATGCCAATAAATTAAGACTTCTCTTCCTTTGCCTATGAAATATTTTAGTTTCATGCCCTCAGCCGTCCGACTTCGTTTCGGTGTTCGTTTAAAAAATTTACTTATTTTAGCATTCAAGTGAAGTGTGTAGGTAGCCATACGTATGTAAGATTGTCGTGTTTGAACCCTTCTGGGTCGGTCAAAATTGATACTTCTCGTTTGGTAGGCTACCAAACTTAGTTCAATTCAAATGTGTCAGAGTGGAATACAATCCGGTTCAGTACTAGTATTTTCTGCTTTGAAATATTGGAGCACCTAATATCCACAATAATATTGGAGCTACCTATTAATAATCAATTTTTGCTAAGGGTGGGTTCATCGATTCCGTTTCTTGGAAATGTAGACTATCAATTTCCCCGTCAACGCATCCATGAAAAATTTTTTTAGGATACCTATTCGATGAATCAACTGAATCGACAAACCCACCTTAATGACCGGTTTTTCAATTTTTTTATAGCTAGATTTATCTCAGGACGCTTGCATTAACTAATTTCCAAGAGATTTTCAGTATGACAGCCAATGAAAATATGTTCTGATGGGTGGTTTGAACATACGAGGTTTTGCAGGTTCACTGTCGATGTATAAAATACCGAATATCCGAGCAATCGCGGGCAACAGAAGCTATCAGCGCTGGCGATTGTTTGCATTTCCTCACCCGCGAGTCGCGGCCGCGAATAGGAGCTCCTCGATTTCGCTACTCTCCTGATCCGCGGGGACTCTCACTTTGTGCCTGCGACAGCTAAGCGACCTGTTGCCATGGAACTCGCGGGTAACCGGCCCTCCCCCTCGCGGTTGAGCATGCGCCCGAGGGCGAATACAGTGACGCCCCTTATTCAGCGTTGACCGATTCAGCTGTTTAGGGCTATCCTAGCTCCTTTTTAGAAGAAAGCTCTCTTGGTTTGTTTTCTTCAAAAAATTGGTTGAAACCTGGCGACGGCAGTACCTACCTAATAAAATAAGTAGAGTGATAATGCCCCCTGCGACATATTTTGTGAATTTCTGAAGGGCTGGTTTCTGTTTTTAAAATAGCGCACTGTTAATTTAGCTTCAGGTAGATTGAACGTAAACTGCTTCAGATTAAAACCAAACCAGCTTAAAAACGTTGAATTGTAATAAATTTTATTAAATTATAGGTTTCAACCCATCAGCCCTTTTTCCTAGCCCCTTTTTTCGGAGATAAGGGTGTCCCAGCCCCTTTTGAAGGATGTTCAGCTCTTATTGGTGATGGGAAACTGGCAACACTGCCCTTATTACCAGTTGCCATTCATCAGTATTTTTACCGTTTTTTATCATTTGCACTAGGTACGTTTTACGGACGATAGTAGCCACCACCTATTAGTAAGTATGGGTTTAAAAACTATAGTCAAGTGATTTAGGTACACAGGTATAATATACCTCATATAGGTAAATATATACCCCATATAATATACCCCGAATAAATAATAATAAAATATAATATATTAGGTATAAATAATTATATAATATATTATATTATATTTTATAATTATTTATTTGAATTAGAGCTTATGTTTTTCAAACATGATGAAAACAGATGGTTTGTATTTTCAGAGCTTTTTAGCAATTTGAAGCTTTTCGCCCTTCTTACACATACCTACACACATTCCTCTGTAACAAATATTATCCGAAAATGTAAAGAAATTGGAAAACGTTTACTAAACATCTTAAACGGTTATATGAACCCCTTTGAATACCTTGATATCGGTCCAAAACCATCCTACGTACCTACGTCTTTTGTTGGACCGTTCAATTTTTCTCGGGCCAAGGTCTAATAGAAGGTTGTCATCGTTGCATAGCATTACTGGAGGTCCAGACGGTTAGAATCCCATTCAACCGCGTTTCCTTCCTCAAGTTCTTCTACTGGCTGATTAATCTCGAGTGTTTAGAGTTAATTGGGAGAAAGACAGCCGACGGCGACCAGTTGCAATAGCAACAACAATCTTCGAAGGAAGTCCACTCGGAACGGGCTTCACGGACAGTGAAAGTGGGCTGGCAAGTTAGCACCGTGATTATACACGCTTACCTCATAATCCAAACTGGACGGAGGATGTTGGACCTCAAACTCCTTGCACGAATTCGACTCGGAAGCGAATTTCGAACACCCGTTTTCCCACGTGTTGGTCTCTTGTGGATTCTTTGAGCAGATATATTTTATGGATTAAAAAAAATTGTTTTTGAGCGTTGGTGTATCCATAAAAAAAAGTTGTAGCTGAAAAAAATTAATTATTCGGGTTTTCTTGCAATAAAAAGAAAATTACTCACTTCTCAAATTTCATCATTACGTCCACAAATTGTTTATCTGTGGTTGTCGCATTGTTTGGTTTTTTGGTCGAATTTGGCACTAGTTTCACTCCATAGGTCTACCATGCGGGGTGAATTTTTGCTTCGGGCTGAGTCGGCATCTTTTGACCATTCCGATTGAGCAATGATGGCAAATCGTGATGGTCTCCACCTACATGTAACTAGCAATAACCTACAGCTACTCTATGTACCTACTTATTCATACTTCGTGGGGATTTCATTGAAATGCAGTTCACCAGTTGCATAGGGGCCCCCTATTTGCGGCTAACGGTAAGGGTCCCCGAAGTTATTTAAAACCAGAGAATCATGATAATTTGTTTTCGAGTTTGGATCCAAAAATTTCCAAATGACTAATGAGTGAGAACTGATGAACGTCTTGCTTGCCACCTGGGAGAATATTCCGAAATATGCTTACAGTCTCAGGAGCTAGAATAAAAACTGCTTTCAGCTTACGCAAATCCCTGCGAAAGTAATTGATCGAATTTCGTATCAAAAGTTGATTCTGATCTGATAGCCATTATATATTCTGAGCTGGCATTGTAGTTATGAAAGTAACCAAGAAGATTTCAAATAATTTTGATAATGCGTGCATTAACCTTTTTTCAAGATAGTTCATCATTTTGGCATTCATGTATATCAACAAGGTTATGTTTTTTCTCACTTGCCTATGCAGATGGCCTGACATCAGGGAGGGCGGAAAACACCCCCTGACAACAAACCCCCAGTGCACGAACTGCCTTGGCCTTGGTCCTCGTGACTTTCGTACTGGTCGCATAAACCTCTCGTTCGCAATTTGGGCGAATCTGATTCATTGTTGCCATTATACCCCCTTCCAAGGGTTGGGCTGTGCTATGGGTACACGTCCAAGCTTCCTTCGTGACTTCTAGGGACACCTCAAGGATCTAACGTGATCTCCGAACTTTCCCTACCCTACCCCTGATCGTTGCTCAACTTCGAGATCGTTTTGCATGTACTACCTCCCTCTAACTCACGCTCCACTTATTCGTTCGAGAAAGGTATTGAAATTTGACGACAAAATGCGTAAAGCGAATGCGAGGAATATTTTTAGCATAAATTTCCATGAAAAATTGAATACGCCGGTCTCATTGTTTGAATACTTCCTGCTGGTTTTGTATTCGTATCATGTTAAACTTGTATTAGCTTGGAACGAGATTTAACCTCCATACCTACTGCCCTTTTCTATTCTATTTCATGTAAAGAAATGCGGTTTATCCAGTTTATTATTTTACTCTTCGCGAATGACCGAAGTTCCCGAAGTTTTGTAGTGTGGCGTCAGGAACGTCACCCGATTGCCGTCCTGCAGATGATCGTTGTCCTCCGCGGTGACAACTGGCACCCGTCGAAGCCTGTCTGGTGACGGAGAGATATCCAAGTGCCACCCTCTTACTAAGCGAAAGACTTGGTTGTTTTTTCCTCCTTATGCGCCGAAATATGGGATGGCACTTATCAACAGGCTCTTAGGGTTTAGGGTGACAGTTGGGTGAAAAATAAAAATGAAGTAGAAGTTGAGAACCGCCCGGCTTTTGGTAGTTTTGGGTATAGCCGAAACCGATTAAATCATTTAGTTTTTTGAGCTGATATTTTATCAACTTAGATCTCAAACTATAATGAACTTGATGAATTTTTCATTTTTTTTGCCAGCCATTTATTTGTTTCATTAAAACAAGGTCTCATTATTAGATGATGACTTGTTGAAAAACAATCCGTATTTTTCATTTTTTAGAGCCCGATGCCCTTTGTTGTGTTTTCCCAATTTTCCAAAATTGAATAATTTACAAGGTTCATTCATCTCTTGGTTCATCATTACGAGCCTCAGGTTGTACCATTACCCGTTTCTGGAACCTCATTAGAATATCCTGTTTTGTACAAGGTGACTAACATTATCAGTCGTATTTTCACCTCCGGGCCTGCCCGTTTTCCCAGATAATCGCTCTTGCTCGTGTTTTGCCCAGGTTTTCTAAGTCGTTGACGCTTATATTCTTCGTCAGCTAAATATAGCTGTGGGTTTTAAGCGTAGCGTGTTGTCATCCATTATCCTGCTACTTCAGGTTGAAGGTTTTCTCGGCATTGTTATTCGTAAACCTGTGACGTCGAAACCATCAATTATATTACCCCATGTTATCAATCGATTTTATGTATGAAAGACATTTTTTGATCCTCAACACCTTCATTTAAATATTGGTTTTCATCCTTGAGCATTCAAAAACTCCTTGAGTTGTTTGGCAGTTTGCCATCGACCGTGGGATTTCTCAACGGGTTGATGATCGTGGAAAGCCGATTGATAGCATCAAGCCACTTGATGTCGTCTTCTCAGAAGCCAGTCCTATCGTGATTTAATTAATCATTTACTTTATTTATGATAGTACATTACGTTCCGGCACGACTATGACCTTGACCAAAAATAGTGTGATTTGAAAATTGCGTCTCCCTTGAGTTCCTCGCCCAAAATCATTGGGACAAAGTATAATTAAAAGAGAATAAACTGCTGAAATTATATGAAACCGGTGGTGGGTAGATAAACAATACTGCCATACTTTCTGGATATAAACGGTTTATTAACAATACTCTCATATTTTTTCACGTTCATTTTTGAAATGAATGTATTATAATCCGACTATTTTGGGGGTTACTAGGATTAAAGAAGTATAAAAACCTCCCTCGTCTTGTTTCAAGAGCGTGATTTTCGGCATGTTTAAGTTGAAAAATAATCAAAATACGCCGAATTTAGAAAAACATACCACGTATCCCTCAAGGCCAGTAGGTAAGCCATAAATGATTGTTTTTTGTAAATTTCATTGAATGAAGTTCATTGACCTTGGAATTCGGCCATAGATCGCTTCCCCGTTAACATTTCAAAAGCGCTTCAATGTCGTTTCCTCCTTTCCCAATTTCTTCAGTTGTATCTTCCTCTTCGGTATCTTCGGCCAATGCACTTGTACAATGTCAACGACTTGTATTGCTGGCTACAATCGGGGATCATCTTTTCCATGAAATCTAGATTTGTCGTGACCATTTCGAGACAGGTTTATCGCCAGTCATTGGTGTCGGAGCGGACAATAAGCGCAATCAACTTGCTTCGCATGGAACCTTCATGGTTTGATGGTCAAGTGATTCTTCATCGCTACCTTCAGTCACGTCGGTTAAACTGGTGTCTTATTGAAGAGGTATGATAGTCCGATCCTAACTCAGTACCTACCAAAGTAGTCTCTGTCGATCCCGAAAATCTCATCTTGTGCTAGGTACCTATTTCAAAAGCCATCTGGTTCTCTTACCGAGGGTGCACATTGGACAAAAAAGTTCATGCGTGATCACATATCCTTACCTACGTATCTCTTACCTGATACCTGGGACATTTCTTGTGGAAAAAAGTACCAAAATAGTTTCTCTAGTTTACGAAGCATAGTTAGGCTAGAGAACACTTTGCTCTATTTCGTTCAAATAACTAATGATTTTTGCAGAGACTTCTGGTTTATCGAAAGACATTATGGTGTTGGATAATATACATATGAGTAACATAATTTTAGCCTTTGGGTTTTTTACTTCCGTCCTCGAACAACATTTTCTTTCATTCCCACGTAGTCAACACATTTCGAATGCTACAGGGGCTGCTGATTGTGCGGTAATAAAAGTACAAATCGACGTTTCCACACTTCACATCCGTCGATTACCCGTTCATGTTTATGGCGTAGAAAGTTGGGTAAATAGTCTGTCGTGAAGTGTTGCCCGGTATTCATAATATTACGCCTTGAGGCCGTAACACACGACCGGCAACAGCGTCTAGCCGTCGGCAACGGCACGAATTTCGGGCGTGGGTCGTTATTTCGAACCTGATCGTCTATGAAGTAGAGAAAAGTATACGGTCAATGTGATGAATTTGGGAATGAAGAAAATTGGTTCACTCAAATTTCACTCTCATTCGAATGGAAGTATAGTCGTGACAGTCGATAAACAATAAGCAATTATTGTTCATGATTTTTTATCAATACAGGGTTTGTCCTAAGTGGCAATATGGTAGGCATAAGGTAGGCAACAAGGCATGACCTTATTTGGCTACATAAAATCCGGGACTAACGCCATTCGTCTTTTTTTCGTAGAATCCAAGAACAATTCTTTTAGCCGGACCACTTACCATAACCACTAACTTCATTTTTTATGCAGATTCGGACTGTACCCGAAATTTCATGAAAAATTCATACCCGATTTCAATCGCGCTCAACTAGTACAAAATTGGGCGCCAAGTGACCATGGGCGCAGAAGTAGCTACATTTTTTCCAGCCTCAAACCGCGGCACGTATTATTTTTTGACGCTGAATTACACGTTCATACCGGCTTTGAGATTCGACTTAGCGTAGTATTTATGGTATTATTGACCTCCTTCAGTATTAAAGATGAAGCTGTAAAAGTCAGTGTGAACCGGTCCAATAATACGTTCTGCTTAAGCCCTTTGCTTTTCACGGACTGTCGATTCTTCTTTTTTTGACCGTCCGATTTCATCTTGCCTGTCGAGTAAGAAATAATATTATCTCCAGTCAATTTTGCGAGCGGAAAATCCGCGTGTCCGCTCTTCCGGTATTTTTGGTCTGGATTATGTATAAGTTATCTAATTCTGCTTCACGGAATGGTTTCATTGATCGCTGAAAATAGACTCGTACAAGAGATATTTACATTGGAGCCCTTTTGAATATTAGCGATAAAAGATCCTAGTGTGAAATGGTGTGAAATGGTTGTGGATCAATTTTTTTGAAATTTCATCCAAGCTCATACATGATAGAAGCTGAGCTGTACTTTTTTGCCGAGGCTCTAACAATTTTCTTTTCACATAATTTCAATTTTCGCATAATTCTCATTTGCAAACAAATCCAATTTTCCCCATGGTGTGAGCTTTTTTGCTGGTCGGTGCACACAATCCGGGAATGGATACAACGACAGGTTTGACGTTGGTTTCGTAATAGTTTGTTCTTCCAGCCTGGCGGTGGTCCGAACTTCCTCTCGGCTAATTGTCTTCTTTTGTATCCATAACACCATCGTCATTCTTTGATCTTAAGATGATCTCTTTCCTTTGTCGACGCCCCGTTTGAAATTGATAACCGCTAGATTATTCCCTCAGGATCGCCCTCCGTTAAGCTCTAAAGTCGTGCCGTTCCTTTCGGTTTTTCAATTTGAAGAAATCCCAACTCAACGCATTACGATCGCTGGAATTGAGTGAAATGCAGAGCTCTTCCGTTTTTCATTCGCTGTTGTGCAATGATCGTGATGATTGCCCTTTCTACCGATAGTGCTCTCGATTCCTAGGAGTATCATGAAGATTGACTTTGGTCAATTCCCCTCTCTATTCTGAAGCACAAAAAAATTAAAAAACGACGCGAGAAAGAATTTTTGAAAGATTTAAAAAAATAAAAGGAAGAATTTTTTTATTTTGAATTTCCATGTTCAAGTTAGGCTCGGCCCGTTCAAACCTTTCAAATTAAATTCAATTAAATATTCTCTAAAATCGAGGCCTTCGGACACCATTTTTCTCTTTACGAATGAAATAACGCAAATTGAGAAATTTTGGTATCGCGATGGCAGGTATCGCTGTGTTTATGGTATACACCGCACTCTGGTGAGCAAGCCCCAACTCGAACTACCACGATTCGGTTGCCGAGGATCCCACAGAGCGCGGTTAACGTTGCGCTCGGTTTAGGATCATGGTGCGTCCTCTAGTGCCGTTCTAGTCAACTATTGGCTGATCTTTAGTTTAGTTCAACCATTTCCCAACAGATGTAACCAATGTGCGCTTGGAACATAACATGACATGTATTGTATAGAATCTGCATGATCTTTTTATAGAGCTCTCAAATTCAACACAATGTGGATGTCATGTAATACATGATGTCATACTCATCAGACGTTCTTTTAGAATGACGTTCTTTTAAGAGGTACCTTGCAGGTACCTTCCTAATTTCTAGATTCCTAGAGGTACTCCTAAAACTCCGCTATCAATATCACCAAGAAATCTACTCTAATCTTGATTATTAGGTACTTCTGATCGTGGTAGTATTTCAAACGTCCTGAAATTGAAAATCGGATAGGAAGGTCAGACAAAAGATTGTTTGCCCACGCTTTTACTTACCTCCTTTTTACTTTTTCCATCATTATCTGTCTGTCCTTCTATCCATCTGCCCTTCTGTGAACGAAAATTACCATATCTCTCTTAATTCTCATCCCTTATTCCAAATTTATTGGACAGGATTTTTTTTTCTAGCAGTGAAAGTTATAACAATTTTTTCACAACTGTCGTTTTTAACCAAGTCTACTTACTACCTATCAACTTGAGCATAAGTAAATTATTTCCACTTTTTTCCAACAAATTTTTGTTTTTCAGCTATAAAAATGAGGAAAATGAACAATGTGGGGAAGGGGGGGGGGGGCAAACAGCTTGAGCAACATCGTTTAACCTGACTGTGGCTGAAGATGTCACGCCTCCGTAACCATTCCAGCAGGGTCTCATTCCTACTATCGATTAAAGGGATTGTAATCTATCTTCTACGGTGTGACCCGCTTCTCGATTTCGACGGAATGACGATGAAGAATTTTTCCACTCCATGCCGCATGTACGGAATGACGCGCTTCCCTCAACGCTAGCTACTTACCTCGATCAATTTACCTGTATTATTGAGCGGAATTGCCGACGAACTGACGTGTGTGTGTTTCGAATGAATCTCCACTTGTAGACAGCCCATCAATTTGCATTCCAGAAACAACAACAATTTTGCCATGGCTATTGAGCTTTTTTCTGGAAACCCCGCTTCAGATGTTTACTGGTCCGAAAATTTGCCTCCATCGCGTTTCGCATTATATTACTGTGATCCATTCGATCCTCGGTGGAGGCAAAATAAAAACAAATATATTCACCAAGTGGTCAAGTGGGAACATCTTCAAAGGCCAAGGCCGTTGTAGGACGAGACTAACAGGAAACATTGCTTCTCCGCAGACAAGCTGACCCTACATGAGGATGGGATGGCGAGCGATTAAACATGATATGGAAATGGCGTCTTACGCAAACTCTTCACCATTCTAGGGAAAATATTGGTGAAAAAATCCATGCAGGAAATTTGATCGGTCTTTTATTCTGGATCTTGATTGTTGCCTTCCAAAACCTCTCTGCTTTTATCTTCATACCTAAAACCAAACATCGCAAGTTTGTTTTTATCTTTCTTCAGGTTTGGAGGTCATTTTCACGAGGAGAAAGACAATATTCACACGTTTGAATAGGATAAGCAATCGTGTTGCTGCTAGCATTTCCGATTTTTAACCGACTAAAAAAAACCGGTTACTCAAGTTGACTTGTAAGGTTTTTTTTGCTTTCTCATGGTGTGTATTTTCTGCTCTCAAGCAGCCAGTTATACTTATGGATTTGTTCTGGGGTTTTATGAATAAAGTATGCTGCCGGAAAATTTTCCAAGTTAGAGCGTGCTGTATCGAAAACGAATGCAATTTTTTCATAATTTAAACTATCAAAATTGTCTGTAAAATTCGAAGCGAATTTTTTGTGCATTATTGAGCCTAAGATCATCTTCATTCTTTCAATGCTTCTTGTGATGATTGCAGATGATCAAAGTAAGTCCGAGTCTCGCCTTCCCTTCACTCATAAAAACATTACTGTCATTACATTGCATTATACGTGTTACCTATCATAATACCTGATTCTGGCGGTGAAGATTTTTTCTCATGAATGTGCAAATGGTAGCATCACGACTTCTTCCCTCAATCCCCGGTACGGTAATACGTCCTTGCGTACTTTGACTTGTTACCTGCCTTGCGAGAGAAGGTCACGAGATACTAAGCGACCATGATTACTGAGCTTCAAGTACTCGTCCTTTTCCATACATGCTAGAAAATGGTTACGAACGAATCTGTACGTGTAAGGTCCTTTCACTGCTGGAAGTTACTGTTGATAATTACGTCTAGGAATTCAGTTTCATTCGCAGACATATCCATGACCATTGACTTTACTGCTTATGAAGAGCATCCAATTGAAATTATTGCTCCCAATGTCGAATAGTTCAAGCAAGTTCGTATCATGCACTTCCCTGATTCGATATGACGTTTTACGATCCTACAGGCAATAAAACAGCGGAATAAACTCTTCCTTTGATTATTGTTTGAAGAACGATTTTAGTTCAAGCTGCTTTTACCGCTTCTGATCTTATCGATATTAAATGATATGATATGGATATGATATATATCCAACATATTATGTTGGAACATGTTGCACCATTACACCGCCATATTCAGGTTGGTGTAACCCACCTATTGAAGCACCAACTTGTCGTGTTGAATTTAATCGACGCCCTGCCCTTTTTTTATCTAAATAGTATCAGCATAACTTGGGGTTTCTTTAACATGGGTTATAAATTTATTATGCACTTTCGCCATCCGTACTTCTTATCGACTGACAATATTCGATAAATGCAGATCCTGCGTCTTAACACACTCCCTTACTATTTCTGGCCAATCTTTCTAATCATTCAGCCATTCTTTCAGTTCTGTAGGCTTTGGTTTGGAGTAATGGGAATTTTAAGAAAATGGTGACTTAATTTTTTTTTAATTCGTAAAAATGAAAAATCGTGTTTGAAGAGTTTACATTGAACAATCACAATTCTGATGGCCGATTTACAGTTAATAAATAATATCGTAGTTCTATCTTATATTATTCATAAACGCTACAATGATATCAGAACGCCACACAATAAATCTAGCTTGTTTATGATCACAGAGAACACACCTTACAAGTTAGTATGCTTTCCTAGAGTAGGAATTCAAACTTCATTATGAATAAGTAATCTGCTTTTTTTATAGCCTACATTATTTTTTTATAAAATCGTAAATTAAATTGCATTTTGAGAAAACAAAGTTTGCTTAATATTGTATAAATTACGTTGATCGAAAATAAATCTTAGAACATTATCAGAAGGTAATTCTATCATTCCAGATATCTCTTTATCATAGATCTGATAAATAACGTTATGTGTATTTTCGATCGGTCGTTGGCGCCTAAAAAAATTCTGGAATTAAATTATTGAAGATAATTCCTCATACGTATACACTCAAGCCTGTAAACCTATGGCTTCGAAGATAAACTTAACTTAATTATATCTTAGCTTTTGGGCCGGTTTATCAATGCATTTAAATCTAGATTTATCCTAGGACGCTTGCACTAAATAAATACCAATGTATGATTATAAATGCAAATACGTCCCAGGTGAAATTTAGTGCAATCGTCCTTAAATAAATCTAGATTTAAATTAATTGATAAACCTATACCAGCGGTACATAATTTGTACACAACTGCGAATTCGGTGTCGTGTGCAACTTTTCGACGCTGTAGAAGAGGATTAGAGGGTAAATAATTACCACTGTTCAGATTGTTTTGTAAGATCCAAATTGTTTCCAGCACTTTTTTGGGAGGAAAGGGTCACATCCATGACGAACAAGATTTTTGATATACCTAGTTATCGGCATCGTATATAGTTTAGTCTTCATATTTTTACAATGAGTCGTTTTACTTAGAATCTTTAGATAATGCTATAGGTCGTTTGTATGCCGTGCAATTCATAACAATTTCAACCAATGGCTAAATTTTAGTTCTTAATGTTCCCTTTAAAGGCTTTTGACGTCCTCTCTATCGTTGAATGAATGAAAGACCCCCGAATATTGGAGTATTGGTCAATCTTGCCGATCGGTTTGATTACCCACATTCTCCGCCATGGTAGGCCTTGATACAAATTTCAATTCGACTCCGTTTCGTCAATTTTTCCATCGCCTTATCACAATCTGCCTGCTAATCAACGCCTGAGAAATATATTTTCTAGAACTTCTTTCGTAACGACCCGATGAGGTCGAGTAGGATTGACCTTGGGTCGTTGGTAGAGGCGGGCGTTAATCTTGTACAAGTCTTTCGATAGGTCGCATCTGACGTTGAACCACCAGTCGCAGATGAAAAAGGCCTGCGAGAATTGCGTCCCGTTCGGACATAGGAACGATGCTTGACGTCCATCTATGTCACAGTAGTGCCAGGCCTGACATCTCGTGTCCATGTCGGCGAAGAAGCCGGGGTATTCTTGTTCGTCGCAGTAGAAGTCCGTGTACGGGACTATCCCCAGGACCGGATAGTCTGTGCCTGGCCGTCCTGAAAAAAAAATTAAAAATTTATTTACTATAGCTCAATATGTCGGCCGACGGCTTTATGTAACAACGTTTGTATCTTAAGGGCCTTTTTATAGTGGAGAAATTGACCGTATAGTGGATTTATAGTTTGAAATCGGTATACCACTTGAGGCAGGATTCACAAAGGATGCTGTAGCAGAGCTTCTGCTCTCTAAAACTCTTCTGTTCTTTACGAATTTTGATTCACACAAATCACCTTCGAATTCTATGATCGATGGGATTCATCTTCTACGAATTTCGACGGCGATGAATCAAAAACTATCGTGATACCTGATAACCCATACGTGCAGCAGCACAACATAAATTGAAGATGCCGAAGTAATTGAAACCCGCCTAAATCACCGTATCAGATTGATACTCCTCCGCCGGGGGTATCGTTTATATCATGCCAGAACAGATCGCTTTGTTAACAGATGATTTCACCTGGCGGCGATTTTATTTTTCATCCTACGACAGGTTGAATAGATCCGAACTCTTCCGCCCGGTATTAATCTACAGAATCCCCTGTGGGCCCGGTATGTTTACTAGAACGAATCGCCCATATTGAGCGCCTTGACCCCGCCGGTTTAGACGATTCTCGAGTGCTGAGGGCCTTCGAAGATGAGTCGAAGTGGAGATACTTGATCGTCTGGAGTCTCGACCAACCTGCTTGACAACTTTAAAGCCGGCCTGTTATGTCAACTAGTTTCATCGCTTGAATGCAATAAACTACCGAATAGATGACTCATGGCGATGGATTTTGCAGAGGTTGCGAATCGATTTGTCGATTAATCGAACTTCAAGTTCTCCTTGTCCCTGGGCCTAGGGTCACCAAATGGTATATCGTTTCAATCATTATGTGATTGATTGCATATATCATTGGAAACAACCAATTCTAACACTTCAATTCTCCTCGTAACAATTCAAAAAACCTGCTTTCTACCCCTTCAGTTTCTCGCGTTTTCGACATTGTCTCATGAAAATGGCCATAAGTCATTACAATTTGTATACTGTAAGTAAGTAAACCGCCGTTCCATGCGTTTGCTTTTCGCCCGATAACCGATGTTGTCCCGGGCGTACCCTGCCGCCCTCAGGTTCTGCCTACAACGGCAAAATACCCCCAAACGAATACAGAAATGCAAAACTATGAATAGGTCTACTGTATTGGTACACTGTATTCCTATACTGCAGCAAATCACATGACATGTGATATTGAACATTGTTCAATATCTGCCATTCTCCGATTTAGCATCCTGGTTTTCTAATCGTTTTTACTCGTAACCGATTTCCTGATTTTCCGAAACAGATAATGGCATTTCGGTCCCATGAATCGCAGCCCTAATGGGTGACATTGATCTTTGAATGTTTGCTTCGTGACCGATCCGACCTTCCTCGACTTGACTTAACGGTTAACTTCTTCTTTCGCTTTCAGTCAGATAACGATTAGATTTACCTCTTGCTAGCTACCCGATTCCTAATGTCGCACAGCCTTCTATGATAAGACGTAACAAGTGCGGCCGACCATTTATGTGAATTTTGAAACTGAACTCGTTCTATTCGAAATCGAATCATGATACTGGATCTCACGATTTCCGAAGGAGGATATCATGTTCATCTTATATTGTCACGGTCTTTTTTTTCCGATCCTTGAAAAGTCGTGATAGATTTGCCTAGGGACATGATCCCATTCGTAATTTCAGTTCCTATTGAAATACCTTCGAAAAGTTTTCCTAGGTACACTGCTTATGATGATTCAGTTTTTTTTTTGTTTTTTGTTTTGTTTAACATTTCTGTTTCTTTTCCAAAGATAGATCGACGACTTCGTAAGATGTGTTTTTGCTCCTTTCCAGCAAAAACTTTGACATTTTTCGTTTGACAGCTTGTTTGTTATTGTCTGCAACTTTTCACTATTTCTTTTAATAACAGCATTTTAGTTTTTCTTTTTTTTTTAATTTACAAAGCTCAAAAGTGAGATGGCGTGCTTGATGGTAGTCGTTCTTTTCTATGATTTTATCATTTTAATAAAATTCTTCGGTTTGAGGAGGTCAGTTCTTAGTCGACGTGTGATCAGTCTTGTCCTACGAGTTATGTAGGCATTAAATTTGCCCACTTTACCCTAACGGGCAAAAACTGCACGATTTCTTATTCATCGTTGGTCATTACTAAACTTCCCCGTGTCCCCGTTGACCTTTCGTTTGTGTCAAGCAATCTCTTTATAATAGTCTCCGGGGTGAAAGTCCGTGTGCAATGCTTTGCGCAACAGCCATCAAGTGGGTCGGAGGCGACAGGTGAAGAAGAAAGTGAGTTTACCTCCGAGTGATTTAATAACTTGTCAATCCGGTTCTAGCTTCTTCTAGTACCAGCACCATATACCGTGGTACAATAATATATTTACCCGTTACAACATGTGCAACTCCTTCGGGCACCTCAACAAGTATCGTACATGGTACCGACTTTATGTAGACATCCTAATCTCCCTAACAAATGCTGAAACATTTTAAAAAGTAACACGGTTTGGTCATTCGCTCCATTTCATGAGCCTCTCGCATTGGATATTGGTCGCTTGTAATGGATAAATTTCGCCCTCAGGGCAATGTGTACTCATCGACTTGGGCCGAATGGCCTCAGTGCTTCAGGCGTCCTATAATAGAGGTCGACCTAATGGAATTCAATCATAGCTTTACACTTCATCGAGTTAGAAACCTTTAAAATTGGCTCGGTCCCTGAAATTCGATGAGGTCAGTTTCTGATCCATTACTCAATGCTTCTGACAAACTGCCATTTTTAACTTCGAATATATTTAGTTTGACCATGGTATAGTCCAGTCATTCAACCAGCTGCCCGAAATATTTACTAAAATGTTGACATAATATGCGGAGTTGCAAAATTATAATACCTAATGTGCATCATCATGTTGACCATTCTGTATTTTTCGCCGGCTCCAAAAAGGAGGATGTTACTCGAGTGGACTTATAAGGTTTTTTCCGCTCTTATGCCGCCAATATTTATCTGATTTCCTGTTGGTCTGGGATGTCGGAGAAGTCCGTTACCTACTTGGTACCTGAATTGTTTCCGAAGAAAATTCAATAGCCAATATGGTTAATATGCTTGGTCACCAAGTTCGTATGCTGATCTACGTAGGTAGCATTCTTCGAATAGCTAATGTTCAGGTGTTGAGAAATGGTCAACTTCTCCACTAAAAGGTTAAAGCGATGTCCCCTGCTCCTGTCGTCGGGCCATTCTCTCTTTCCTCGTTGCACAATAGGAAAATAAGAACTATCGATTCAGCGGAATTCGACGTGTTTGTTTCGTCTTTGAAATCCTATAATTCGTGTACGATGGATATCGAAACCGTTGTATAAGAGCTGCATCCCACTCTGTGGCTTCTCGGTTCTTCTGTTTTATCGCCTACCGTCACTCGTGTGTTGAGTGTAGCAACACGAAAGGCGTGGAGGTGCTTGGCCGTTTCGTTCTGCTCAAATGTCAAGCCACTAATTCCATTTCGCCTCGCCTTGTAGACATGTAGACGCTGGACGCATTATACGATACTATTGTTTACATCGCCCATTCATGGCCGCTACTTCAGCCTCGGGGCTCGTAAAAAATTGAGTCGGCTTTCTGCGATTGCATGCAATTATTTCGGCGATTATTTCCAGTTGCAACCCGCCGGAACACAAAATAGGGCATTCTTGATCGAGATTTTATCCTACATTGATAATAAATTAGTTTGCCCATATTTTTGGAGAGCGATTATTCACCATGAATTGAGTTAATTCATAATTTGGTAGCCCTAGGTGTGCCAGAAGTCAGCAGTGTGTTATAAAAAACGCCATAACTCCTGAATGGTTATAGCTACAGTGCCGGGAATGGTCTTAACCGAATCAGCGTCCAGAACTCTATTGAAAATGATACCTCATATGGCTCAACAAAATTGTTCAAATCGACGTCCAAAAACAATATTTGGCAGGACCTATCCAAGTATAATGTTGAGTCACGTCAGTGCTGTTCGTACATGTCCACATTGTGGCAGCAGCAATGATCCATGTTATCAATCGCTCCCCACCAAATCATCTGAATTCAACGCTAAACACCTTTCTCTCTCCCCAGTTCTCTGGATGAAGCTCTTGGTATGACACCTCTTATTAATTATTGTTTCGTATTTTTCGTTTTTGTGACAAAAATTTAATCATCCAATGCCTGCGAAATATTTTAATTTTATTCAATTTTTGCAATTTAAGTATAATTTATTAATTTTATAGCGGTTTTCCTGAAAACCGTTTTCTGAAAATTTTTCTGAAGGCCATAGATGCCGCCAACTTGTTGGAGTTTGGACCCCATTTTCAGGTATACCACTACTCGACTTTGCTCGAACTTTGGTGGGCTTGGTCCCCAAGCATACTGAACAATGATCAGTAGGAAATCAGGGGTAGTTCCATTTCCAGCCCTTTTTTGACCCAATTCGAACCTAAAACCGCGAGAATGAATTCTTGTACTAATTCTCATATATGCAATTATTGCAAATAAATTCGATGAAGAGCTAAGATCCCGATGATTCCAAAAATTAGATACCGACATCGCAAACTCAAAGTCATCATAAATCGTTCAAGTAAATAATGAAAATATCCTGCGTACAGGCACCGACTTGTTCTCACTATTGTTACAAGTTCACGGTCCAACCCACGCAGGGCCTGTTTCCGCCCTCGGACCGAATCCTCGTATATGGTCGATCCTCTCTATTTTGTCCTGGCCTGATATGGTCGGTATCTTGAAGGTTCCACCATGTAACGTTGTTACGTCCATTCCACGGGTCACCTCCTCTTGCAAGCCATGTTTGTTCCACATTCGCATTTTCTGACGGGTCGGATGATTTACCGTGTATCAAGATTTCTCACGCCCTGAAACTCCCGCGTCAACGAGGTCGCAAAAGGTTTTCAATGCTTCCTGCTATGCTTTTTCAGCTATCCTATAATTTTCGGGCATTCCATATTGGAATTTTTTTCATAATTACTTTGTTCACAATTAATTGTATTTTTGTGATCGTTCTTCGAAGCTCGAAAAACTTTCTTCTTTGCTATGGGGGCATTTTTTTAGGAAACCTGAGTGGCGAATTTTCTTTCAAGTCTGGGATACCGTTTTAAAGAAATTTGGTTTAAAAAAACACCATTGTGAATATCAGTGTGGAAGTTTGGTATCACAGGATCAATGACCCTGGGATCTCATCCCATGATCTCATTCCACGTTCTCCCTTCCAGGGATATCAACGATCTTACTGGGAATTCTTACTCGTGGAATTTCAAGAAGTATAAACCAACATTCAAGACCTGCAGCTGCTGTAATGCGCTAATAGCGTGATGCTGAGTCACGACATCATATTAGTTGTAGATGGCGTTTTATGGTATCTGAATCGTACCGAATCAGTTGTGATTGAATCGAACTATTCCACCGATGCATTCCCGGGCTGAATATGACTTATCGTAGCCTCCGGGTCAGGGCAAACTGCATCTTTCAATCCTTCGTTAAGGAGTCTTTCGTTTGGATTCCAACATTCCGCAATCGATTGTTGTCCAGAATGTGGCAAAATCAAATTTTAATGAAAATCGCATTTTCCATCAATTGGCAAAAATGACTAAGGGCACGCCCGGGGCAACCTCTGCCTTGAATGTCGGTTTCTTTCTTTTTCTTTTCTTTTGGCGAAAGAAAGATTTTCGGTACAGCAGCATGGATCTTTTCAGGCTGTTGTCTGGTCCTTTCTGATATCTAAAAGAGATGGTGCATAAATGACTATTTAAAATCCTTTTTATTGAAGTAGGTAAATCCTTTTCAAGAAGGCTGCGAAGTGGTAAATGGCAAAGTTATTCGAAGCTGGACTTATTCAAATATTCCGCACTCTATCGTAAATGACCACATTACCGTATCTCATTCAACATCTCCGAAATGAACAAAAGAACAACTTATCGCTCAATTCAAGTCCAACTGGCGTGTATAATCTTTCATCACGATAATTCCATCCGCGGGACGCCTACAGCCTCTCTCGTGTCCGTGAACTGAAAGGCTACAGCCGATTCTTCTGTCTCTCGAGCTCTTGACATTGTTTCGCCTCTGAATACTTATTGCTCAATTTGGTCCATATCTGACGTTTCGGTATGTAAATTTTTCTGGCGGGTTTCATATCTTCTCGTACTATTCATAGTGCACATTGTCCTAAATATCATGATGAGGTAAATGAATTGGAAAATAAGACAAATCTGAGTCCTTGAATACCTTCAAGTCCTTCAACAATGTAGGCGAATGGGTTCGTAGGTCTATGAACGTATGTTAACGAGAGTTTCGTGATCTTCCGAAGTATAAAAACTGGTTGAGAAGGTCTGACAGAAATTCGCCGTACAATTTGCCCTCGGAAATTCGCTGGGCGATTGACTGTGTGGCCGTACAGGTACGTCCATCGTTGCCCATTGTCCTTCTCTCCAAATATTTTGCAATATTCAAAGAATTATATTACCTATTGTGTTTTTAAACACAAGTGCTTAAAAGCACTTCTCTTTACTATCTTGCAATCGTATGTGGATGCCAGCAGGCTATGTAGTTATTTGGGTCTACTCAAATACTTGGGTAAATCATGTTTCTCCTAAAAAAGAAGAAAGAAAAAAATTTTCGGGTAGGTAGTCTTGGATTAGTTCTGGGCGTTTTATCCAACCACGGGGCTTGAATTCGTTTGATTTGGATCGCACCTCGTCGGGGGTAAGTGCCCCCGAACATCTCCGAACATATCCAAAACTTCTCTGTTCCTGGGCCGAGGTGCCTAGAAATGAGAACGGCATGACTCCAAAACATGTTCTTCGTTGATGTTTACCGACCTGGTATGGATTTCCCCAGTTCGAGGTATTGCTGGACCGACGGGGACAGAAATCCGAAAGGAACAGATGGCTGGTTGAGAGGTCCTTTCCTTTCCTCCAGCGTCTGTTCTGGAGGATCCAAGGGCTCGTTCAGGACCGGTGCTCGAGCTCTTTTCTTCGATTTACCCTCTTCGCTACCATCTGAAAAGGAGATTATTTTATTACTACGTTTGTTGCCGGTACGAGTCTGCAGTGCTTTACTGCTAAAATACAGCTTCATGATTGGTCTATAAATTCACGATTTTATTGCTTACAAGAAAATAGTTCTTATGAAATTTCTTGCTAAATAAAACCCGTTAACCCACCTATACTTTTAGGGCCGCATCGTCAATAGTCGATTATCCGAATATCATTTACCAATTTCTTGGTGATTTTTGGCTCGATGATCTTACAGTATTTTTCCAAGAAATTTGTGCCCAAAACGATTTGAGCCCAAAATCTGCGTGACTGCTGATAATTATTTCCGAGGCTTAGCAATTTTATCTGCATAATACTCGGGTGCTTTTAAGTACCTGCATTGACAACAGCATAAAAATGCTAGGTGCAAATAACTCTACTTTGAAAGTATCTCCAGGTGACTATCAGCCGGCCCTCAGTGTGATAAAAATTATGATGCGTGTTGGTTAAGTTACATGCACCTCGACGATGTCCCATAATTTTCATCTCTATTATTCTAAGCGCCTTCGCTGTTCAGCCCCTTCAGAGGAATCCAGGATTGAAGGAATAAGCATGACTGGCCGAATTCCGTCTATTTTCGTCAGAATTCCAACAATTTCTAGATAACTGATTTTCGTATATGACTACCGACATCCTGGATTCCCTTCCAAGAAGAGTCCGAAAACTCAGCTTTTTGAACGGTTTGAATTTTTTGACTTGACACTAAGATTTTTTTTGCTGAGAACGACCCTCTTCATACCGCCCATAACTCGTTTAACCTACGCCTCCATAGTTTTACATAGTATTTTGCGATTCGTATTCGATTTAGTATTTTTACATAGTCATGCTTCATTTTTCTTATGCGCATCATTCTGCTCAAAGCTCGTTTCAGATTTGCTAATGTAATGAGACCTTTTCCCATAAGTCGCTATCCTACATCATGTTAGCTATTCAAATCACCAGTTCAACGTACATATAAAACGTGCCTGAAACACTGAGAACGTTCTGATTTTCGATCTTTATCGTACGAATACCGATCAACCTCGATTACGATTCAGTTCGATTCACAATCTCAACTTGGCGTACGGTCATAAGGTTCACCGATTGAGGTCATGAATGGGAGAACTGTATTGTGTAGTTATCCCCGTAAATTACACGGTGTCGGTTCTCTATTATAATCGCGATTTCTCGCATTGGTCCTTCGAACAAAGTATGAAGATCGTACTCGATCCTAACAAGATAATTTATATCCCTCTTACCAGTTGCATATCAATTCTACGCCTGCTGAGTCATGGGATCGCCAGGAACGAGAATATTCTCATTATGCTATCACCGATTATACTGATCGCGGTATGTTCTAATGCGTAGCCGCGTACAAGGTCGACGTCCGCGGTCGATTTAGGTAATAATAATAGAGGAAAGTGCCCAAAAGTGGACCCCCATTTTGTTTTTTATCAATAAAAAATATAGAACAACGAAAAACACATTTTTAAATGCATGTAACGATAGCACAGTAATGTTTTGTATCATTTCAATCTCAATTTATAAAATTATACTAAGAAATAGTAATAAAAAAATATATTTTTCAAAACCCTGCAATTTGGCAATCCCAAAAAAGTTGCCTAAAGTGGACCCCTACTAAATATTACAAAAATGGATGGAAAATTACATGGAGGAATGAGATTAAATCACATAAAACAATGCTAAGTCAATAGTAAGTATATAATAACAATAAATTATCCTTTAATGCTAATGAATATATCGATTTCCGATTAGGCATCATCATTTTTTGAAGGCGTTACTCCAGGCAAAGCCTCCATCACGGACGACCCAGACGAAACGCTGTCTTCTTCACTGCTTGATTTCTCTTCGAAGTTGAGACGTTTTTCAGATTCAGCAGGTGTTTGAACATGAAAAATAAAGGGGGGTCCACTTTAGGCGACTATAGCCTAATTATTCATTACTCTTTCAATGTTCAACAGACCGTTCAATTGAGATAACTTGATGATAAATATTACCCTTATTCCTTACTATTTCAGAATAATACATGCTGGAAGCCTTACCTTCAAAAGTGTAGGAGAAATGTCGAATAACGTATGACACTGTAATAATTCTAAAATACAAGAAATCACATAATGCCGAACTGAAAGCCGGCAGATGAAGTAGACGACGTGAGGGCTCCTACATGTTGTCACAGAAGTGGGAACTACTAGTTGCGATTGGTTTCGGTAAAGTTCAGCACCGTAGAGAGCCTAAAATGCCAGGGGTCCACTTTTGGGGAGGGGTCCACTTTTGGGCACTTTCCTCTATAGGTATACCATCGAAGAATTTGGTATGAGAGCGCGTAGTCTGTAATTTTTGATGTAATAACTTTGATATAATAACCAACAAGAACGGTGTGGTGTTTGGTGGGTCTGTTGGTTTCCTTGGTGCGATTTTATGTCAATTTAGCTGCACCCAAAGCCAAACAATAGGCCTAAATGTTGCTGCGGGAAAAATGCCCGAGTACGTATGCTCAAAAGGACCACTGAAACTATTTACAATAATAGAGCTATGTATAGTAAAGCTGTATAGTAAAGAACTATAGTTGAGAGATATTTCTGTACGAGATGCGCGTCAAGACTGGGCGTACGCCCGATATTGGAATATGCCCAATTACAAACCTTCAAAAATGGCCAAAATTAGTGACCATTTTTGATATGATGACCAAAAATGATGAATTGCCTCAAAATTGTGTAATGCCCATTTACAAACCTTCAAAAATGGCCAAAATTAGTGACCATTTTTGATATGATGACCAAAAATGATGAATTGCCTCAAAATTGTGTAATGCCCAATTACAAACCTTCAAAAATGGCCAAAATTAGTGACCATTTTTGATATGATGACCAAAAATGATGAATTGCCTCAAAATTGTGTAATGCCCAATTACAAACCTTCAAAAATGGCCAAAATTAGTGGACATTTTTTATATGATGACCAAAAATGATGAATTGCTTCAAAATTGTGTAATGCCCAATTACAAACCTTCAAAAATGGCCAAAATTAGTGACCATTTTTGATATGATGACCAAAAATGATGAATTGCTTCAAAATTGTGTAATGCCCAATTACAAACCTTCAAAAATGACCAACATTTGTGAACATTTTTGATATGATGACCAAAAATGATGAATTGCCTCAAAATTGTGTAATGCCCAATTACAAACCTTCAAAAATGGCCAAAATTAGTGACCATTTTTGATATGATGACCAAAAATGATGAATTGCCTCAAAATTGTGTAATGCCCAATTACAAACCTTCAAAAATGGCCAAAATTAGTGACCATTTTTGATATGATGACCAAAAATGATGAATTGCCTCAAAATTGTGTAATGCCCAATTACAAACCTTCAAAAATGGCCAAAATTAGTGACCATTTTTGATATGATGACCAAAAATGATGAATTGCCTCAAAATTGTGTAATGCCCAATTACAAACCTTCAAAAATGGCCAAAATTAGTGACCATTTTTGATATGATGACCAAAAATTATGAATTGCCTCAAAATTGTGTAATGCCCAATTGCAAACCTTCAAAAATTGCCAAAATTCCAAAATTTGTGACCATAATTGTTATGATGACCAAAAATGATGAATTGCTTCAAAATTGTGTAATGCCCAATTACAAATCATGCTCGTGGTCAATCCTCTGAACGGAAAAGAGGTCGGTCAATACTTCCACGCCCAGGATTCAGGAACCGTCTGCAGAGGGGACTCGGACACTGACGTAATCCAGTAAAGCTACTAAGCCCCTGCCTAGTACCTACCGACTACTGACTCCCTCTATAGGATTAACATAACCCCGCTAGGGGGCATAGGGGTTGCGTTTCTCAATCGTGTCAAGGGCACTGTACCTCCGTTGCTCCCCCCATTAGTATATTATAGTAAATCTTTAGTCTGTACCGATCGGTATTGCTTTCAGAATCAATTAAAGCGCACGTCAGACAGTTCCCCTCCCCATCCCACAGACCGTCTGGACAGACCGTAATTTTAACATGCAAATTGATTGATTATTTTTCCGATAAACAAGGTTCCATTGATAAAATTTATTTTATAATAACAAACTTTGATGCAGGTGCGCAAAAGTGAACATATCCATAGCATCAGCCAATCAGAGAAAAGGGTCTGTGTGTCTGGACGTGGGATGGGGAGGGGAACGGTCTGACGAGTGATACTGCTGCGAACTTGGGCAAATACTTTCGGTTGGATACTGCCTACCTTTTCAACCCGAAATAGAATAACTTGACTATAGCTTGACAGACCAGTAAATTTGAGTCTTCATTGAAATTAAGTTAAAATTCGCTTTAAACATTTCCAGAATAATTTTAGAGTAATTCCCTTATAATTAATATGCTTGTACCATCCCTTGTACGCTCCATCCCCTCCATCCTCGTGTACGTGTCGAACTCGATTATCGGGAAGTAATGAAAGCCCTGAAGTAGAAATAATTTGTGGCTTAGATGCCCGAGAAATGCGGCTTAGTTGGTCAATGGGGCCAGTTCAACCTGTTGGTGATGTGGAGCAAGATGATTTCGATAATGTATAATTTTCTTCTGCCAATGCGTAATGGTCGGCACTCAAGCCTATTTTATGAGGGTGTACCTGACCTTTTTCTGGCTCATATCTTAGCCATAAAAGAAGATTTTGAATTTCATACCAAACTATTATTCCATTATAATATCGCCTTTTATTATATTTTTGATGCATGGAGATTTTGGCTATTCTAAAATTCGTATTGACTATTTCAAATTTTTGATCGATTCTTCTCTCGATTTTCCTTCGACTATTATCTGCTGGAGACAATAATTATTTTTATTCAGTCAAATCCCCGCTCTGTACGAATTTTACTTTTTTACACTTTTTTATTTTTTTACACAATTATTGACAATATAGGAATTTTGCGTCGTTAAGCTCACTGATAAGTCTATGCCTAGTATAAACTTGCATTCTGGATATGCCTTCTAGTACACCTATGAGTAGTTCATGTTGAATATTTCGGCCGTTCATTTTCGGTGCTAAGCTATTCCGAAGGTTACGATTGCCAATCGTGAAAGGACCTAAACTTGAAATTCAAACGTGACCGGTGTTTTGTTATGCACTTGTCACATACTAAACGCCGATTTCCATACGCCCCAGAAACGTTCGTCGCTCGGGTTGAAAATCTTCGATTTGAAGGTGAAGAAAGCCGACGAATCTTCTCGAATTTAATGCTTTTATTCGAAAATTTCCAATTTTTGATTTTTTTCTCTAGTATTCACAAAGTTTGTATCTTGTTTGGCTATATTTAGCTCTGATTACACGTGGTACTTACTACTTATGAATCATTTTCGAACATTTTATGGAAGTGTATAACAGCTTGTAGGTACGGTGTTACATACAGCTATTTTGAATATTTGTATGAAAACATTTTTAGGTATACCTATAAGTACTTTATTTTTTGAGGCTGGTTTATAGTTTTTTATAATTAATTTTCAATTAACATAATAATTATGTTAACTGATAATTAATTATTATTGTATCAAGATGTATCGAGGTCTACTGTCTACCCTAATTCAGCTTAATTAAAAGATCATTTTCAACGGCTAAAAGCCGCAAAAATATGATATTCTTATTTACAAGAGCCTACGAAAATTTGCAATTATCGACAACCGGCCAGTTCAAATGAGGTAACTTGAGCTGGCCGAATCTGGAAGAGGAAGGAAGCTGTCCGAGTGGCATTGACCTAATGGGCAGATCCAGTGGAACCTTGGAAATGGAGGAAGTTCACACTAGACCAGGAGTAAATGACATGTTAAATAGACGAAGCAGAAATAGGCTTAAATCAAAAAATATTCGAGGATTATTTGGAAGTTAGGTTCCCAAATTTACGGGCTATTGAAGGAAGCATACCACAAATTGTAAATGAATCCTTCTTGAGTTTCAAACAATCTAAATCGAGAGAATGTAGATTTTTTGACGCACCACCGTTCGTTTCCTATCCTTCCCCCACCCATCCCAAAATTTGGGATTATTTAATAAAGGAAAGCCACTCAAAGTGAAGCTCAGGGAAAGGAAGTTTATTACAACGAAAAAAGACCCTAGTAACTTGAGGCGCCGCTCTGATGATGCAACTTGAAGAAATTGTTGTTTCAGAAAAAATAATGAAACAAAGCCAACATCATAGACTCGAGTCAAGGACTGAAGAAAATCTGCAGTTTGGTGAAATCATCATTTCATATAGGGACCTTAGCAAGATTTGTTACGCCCATTTTAATTGTAGCCGTAAAAATGATAAGACCTAAGCGCCTACTTCAGATTCAATTTTTATTGGTTTATTATTCAATGATAAACCATTGATATCGCCCGAGAATAAAATTGTTCCAACCTACCCTGAAAATGTCATGATTTACTTTTCAAAGGGCGTAGAATCCGAATCTGCAATAGAAAAAATATTCGTCCGTCCGCCGTAAACACTTTTCCCCCCAAACGGCTGGAAATTTTTTTGTTGATATCTTGAGGAAATAGCAACCTTGTTCCGGGACAGTCCCAATTCTTTAGCCAAGCCTTCCGGAAAAATTATTGAAATCTTGAAAAAATTGTGTTTTCCAAAATCTTCTCCAACTTGCAAGTAAACTGCTTCAATTGATTGCTTTTTCATGCTGAATCGAATGGCTCCATTTCCTGATTGATAGCTTTCTTCATTCAGAACTTACAGGCTTCACGCTGCTTGTTGGGTAGACTGCGATGACTTTTCGATTGCCTCATATTTAATGAAATATTGTGTTTCACCGAATTTTGTTAAACCAAATTTCAATCGTTCATCTATTTTTGTCTCAAAATATTTTTATTTAATGATTTTCAAAGCAACATTATGGCAATTTGATGTTTAATTTTCATTCATCTAGGCGGATGGTGAATGGTTCTAGTCTATCCCTAGTCTCGTCGGAGACTTTTGTCGTATTTCATGCAAGGAGACTCGTAATTACGGCTCTATGTGTCCTACATTTTATCACTTCTGGTGACTATTTCTGGTTCTGTGCCAACCTTTCCGAGCTGCATCATAAATGTCCAAGGTCGTGTGTCTTCTCCGTGGTCTTCGAGTCAACTCAAATGACGAGGCCCATAAAAAACTATACCCCCGATTCCGTCACGGTTCCCATCCTAAGCCACTGGACTGCGCAACGCTGGCCATGTCTGTCGGCTCTTATGTCGCCACGCATCAATCAACTGTAAGTTGTTGTCGGCTATCCCATCGTTCGTCTAGTCCTTGACAGTCATAATACGGTTTACGGAACTCTCAAGTAGTTTAATGCGACTTTATGAAATAGCAGTGGCTGAGCTTCAAAAATTATTTTACCTCATTTTATGTTAACCCTTGAAAAATGTGGATCTAATAAGCAAATTGCGCACTTGCACTTGGTAAATCGGTGGCAAAAACGATTTCTAAATGTTTTTCCATTTTCTTCAATTGAATTCTATCCACGAAACTGTAATCATTTTGTATAAAAATAATTCTTGTAGAATGATGCAACAATTGGAAACACATAAAAAATTTCAAGAATTAGTTTACAAACTGTTGACAGCTGGTGACATCAGTGTGCAAATTTCGTTTGCTTAGCCAAGTTTTATCCCGCAAAGTCCGTGACACAATACCCAATGCACCTCTCGTCAACTAACCAATAAATCGTCTTAGCAAATGCCGTCGCCCAAGCCAAATAGACTTGATGCACCTTGACTTGTTATTACTCAACAAACGCATCGCCGACGGCTCGCTGGTCTAGCTCGACTATGAATAATTTATAATATGTGTAAGTACGGCACATCTTCGGCACACCTTTACTTACCTACACTACGTTATTTTGACGACAGACAATCTAATAAAATTTGTTGGTTCACGTTTCAAGGGTTGTTGCATCCGAATCTGCAATAAATATTTTTTAGTCTCTTCGCCGGAAATTTGGAACGTAGGCATGTGTGGCATCACATTAGATAGATTTTCCGATGCTAAATCGAATGAGACCATCGCCACGCCGGTAGCTTCAGCCGTTTAGGATTTATTGCAGTTTTAGTGAGACATTTTTGAGTTTTTTAAAATTCCCCCAATTCTTAATAAATCGCAAACTACTAGAGCTACAAAAACTCTGCACATTTCACTTAGATCAGTGTTTAGAAGCTTTTTTTGGGGCTCGAAGAGTATGTTGGTACCTTATCTGAACAATTAAAATTCGAATTTCGACCTTTTGAAGAGAAGGCTGCTGACAAGCTGAGTTGACAATTTTGACCAAAAGTGTTTTCCCAAACCTAATTATCCGACTGACGTAGCTATTGCAACAGTGCGTTCGCATGTGCATCGGCCATCGCCTCGTGACATTGGCGTCCTTGCCAAGTGCAGTGAACCTCAAGTAGCTTCCACGCCTTGTTCTCGGCGGGCTGCGCGATTTCAGAATATCTAACGTTCCGCCCACGCGATTGCTACCTTTGTATAGATTATCGCACAGAAAATATTCCCATCCAAGGCTGACCGCTCTTCCTCCTACGTCTCCTTATACGTATCAATCGCCTTCCTCTTCATCAACGGCCTTCGAGATGCGTCTTTTCGTGTCTCGACAATAAACCATCGATTGCTTCCTATTCAGTATGTGGGTGTTCTAAGGACTCCCTTCTCTAGACACGGGGTGCTATGTTCTTAAATAGTGAAGCATTGCCGTTTACCTTGAATCTAATTGTTCTCTGTTCCAGCTGTTTTGCTTGTTACTTCCATGTTTACGGAGCAATAAAAAGTGCTCGTATTCAGGAATGTGTGAAATGAAATTCTGGTTTAACATCTCATGCTTAGAAGAAAATAACATTTTCTCGAAAAATTGATAATATTGCACGGGTATGGCCGTTTTTGTTAACCTCTCCAAGACGATCCGTCAAAAACCCAGGACGAAAATTGTCATCCATACAATCCAAATTGTCAAGTAGTACGCAGGCACCAATTCGTTTTAGTGGACAATTCCGATGAAACTCGAGGATGTATTGGAGAACTCGAGGCATTATTAGTAGGCGCTTTATTTATTTAGATGCAGAATTTTGCTTTAGCCGTGCACTAGTTAAACCGTTTTGAATGTGTTTTTACTTCCATATTTACAGAGTAAATGGAAGTATTGTGATCGTCCTAAAATCGAGAATCGGAACGGAGCTTCAGAAAAAACTTTTTCTTATACACATTTACTCAGAATCACTTCCTGAACAAGTGTCTGTGTGTCCGTGTGTCCGTGTGTCCGTGTGTCCGTTAGTCCGTCTGTCCGTCTGTCCGTCTGTGGTCATTTACAAAAATGGCCATAACTCCCTCATTTCTTAACCTTTTTTCAAATTTCTTGAACTGAAATGTTTGTCTCGGCAAGACCTAACACCCTGTTTAATCGGAATTCGGATAACGCACAGTACTTCCGATATATTTGCATTTTTAGTGTTTTCTATTTTATTTTTTTGCGGCCACAAAAATGAACCGATTTGAGCGTTCTTGGTCTTAAAATCTTTCTTTTACCTTGCAGAATATGTGGATATTTTTTATGTACCGAAAAACTGGCGTTTTTTTATTTTGGGCGAATTTTGAAATTTGAATAGTGAATTTTTTGATATTTTTGACCTATACACCCTTAAAACAAGTCAAAATATGATCGAATTGTGTCACAATTTTACGTTTCAAAATATGGAAGTATTGTGTGTTATCTACGCACCACTGGTTTTTTTTTTTTAAATATTGTACCTATTGGGCTACTTGTTTTGGGGCAAGGCCCCGAAGTCGGTAAACAGATGAATTCCGGCTCAGATGGATTCGGATCATTTTCGAGAGAGCTATAACTTTCTAGCGCCGCATAAACAAGTGTCGAGGTCGTTCGACGTCCTTCTAACGCACAATCGAAACTGAGAAGAGTAGGTATTCTTTGATATAATGATAGATAATGGGCGAATGATAATTCCGTCGGAGCGAAACGAACCCTTGGGAGTGGTGGTCTTCTGGCAATAATGGCAGCTGATTTTCAAACGAAGTTGCCATTGAAAACGTCCGTTAGAACAATCAACGGATTACTTTGGGCGGGCCCCTGTCATCATTGTAGAAGGTGCTGGACGGTCGCAATTTCATCATAGATGATGATGACTGTACTTCAGTCGATTATGGTTGCCGTCCGAACGGGAGGGCTCTGTCATTTCAAGAGAACAAACTGATGCGAACTAAAAGATCCGTGAGGTGTATCAATTCCTCGCGAATTTAGCTAAAAATACGTTGAATTATGAAAAAATGAGATTCCAACATCTGAGCGGTCTGCATTGCCCCCAAAAAGCCGCTCAGGTGTCGATATTGGAGAAAACATTAGATACCTATCTATATTTAAAAAAATATATTTCCGTTCCTCAAAATTCATCGACAATTTCTTCTTCGATCCTCTGAAAATCCTCATGTCGAATTTTAAAATACTTACATTTTTTTCCGATTCACGCTCCCAGCAGCCATTGTTGGCATTTACTTTCTGCTCCGCTTTCAATCGAACACAAAATAAACGATTTGGCCTCTCAACTTGAATGTTGACGTTCTGTTTGTAAAGGTTAGAATATTGCCCTCTGAACGGTCAAAAACGAAGGGAGTGCCTCAGTCGCCCCATTGCGAGGTCATGAAGGTTCAGTCGTCATTCCGATTCAACGTAGACCTTGTTCTTATTATGACCTCGATATTTATTTATCAACGACCTATGTCGTGAAATCGAAATATAAAAAAGTGGGTGGATACAAAACAAAAATAAATACATAAAATGCATACAGGGACGTGTAATTGGATTTTTCCGGATCGGGCAACATGGCCAAAAGCGGCCCAATCCGGGTTTGGGATGCCAGAAAACGATGCTAAAATACCCCGTAATACCCCTGGCTTTTACTCTAAATTTTCGCCTAAAATATTATATTGTAAAACAACGGAAAAGTAGGTACGAGGGTGCCAATGCCTACCGACTATCAAATTCATAATCAAGCTCAAAGTCAAACTGAAACTGAAACTCATTCTCATACTCATAATCAAACTTAAACTCATACACATGATCATAATCAACCTCAAAAAAAAAACTCGAAACTGAAACCAACCCTGAGATTCCCACTCAAACTCACGCTCATAAATCGAACTCAAAGTCAAACTCAAGATCAAACCGAAACTTGAACTCAATCTAACAATCAGAATCGAACTCATACTCAAAATCGAACGCACGAAACCTCAAACACAAAGTCGAATTGAAACTCGAACTCGTACTCAAACTGAAAATCAAATCCAAACTTACACTCAAACTCGAACAGTAACTCATAATCAAATTGAAATTTGATCTCAATCTCACGATCAAAATCGAACTCAAAGTCACACCCGCAGTCAAACTCATACTCTTGAACAAACTTGAACTGAAAATTAAACTGAAACCGAAACTTTAACTCAACCTCGAACTCATAATCAAACTCAATGTCCGACAAACTGAAGCTCAAACTCGAACTGAAACTGAAAAGTAAAATTAAACTTAAACTCATAATCAAACTCCGAGTCAAACTGAAACTGAACATAATAATCAAACTCAAACTCAAACCGAAACCCACAATCAAATTGAAACTTGAACTCAATCTCATGATCAAAATCATACTCATAATCGAACTCACTAAACCTCAAACTGAGAGTCAAACTGAAACTCGAGCTCATACTCATGATCAAACTGCTGAAACTCATGATCAAACTCGAACTGTAACACGCAATCAAATTGAAACTCGAACTCAATCTCTTGATCAAAATCGAACTCATACTCTTATACAAACTGAAAATGAAACCGCTACTTTAACTCAAACTCGAACTCATAGTCAAACTCGAAGTGAAACTGAAACTGAACCTCATAATCAAACTGAAACTCATAATCAAACTCAAAGTCGAACTCATAATCACACTGAGACTTGAACTCGATATCATAATCAAAACCGAACTCAAAGTCAAACTCATACTCTCATACAAACTGAAACCGAAACTCGAAGTTTGTTAACACAAACTTCGACCAAACGGTCATGAGTTCGAGGGTGAGTTGAAGTTTCGGTTTCATTTTTCAATTTCAATCAAAGTTGAGTTTGAATTACATTCGACTGTGTCAATGACTTCGAGTTCGATTTTGATCATGAGATTGAGTTCAAGTTTCAGTTTGATTATGAGTTATAGTTCGACTTTGAGTTTGATTAGGAGCTTCAGTTTGACTTTGAGTTCGATTTGATGAGATTGAGTTCAAGTTTCAATTGCATTATGTGTTACAGTTAAAGTTTGAGTTTGATTATGAGTTTTAGTTCACGTTTGAGTTTGGATTTGAGTTTGATTATGAGTTATAGTTCGACTTTGAGTTTGATTATGAGTTTCAGTTTGACTTTGAGTTCGATTTGATGAGATTGAGTTCAAGTCAAGATTGAGTTTCAATTGGGTTATGTGTTACAGTTATAGTTTGAGTTTGCTTATGATTTCGACTTTGAGTTTGGATTTGAGTTTCAGTTTGACTCTCAGTTTGAGGTTTAGTGAGTTCGATTATGAGTATGATTTTGATCATGAGATTGAGTTCAAGTTTCCATTTGATTAGGTATGGGTTTCGGTTTCAGTTTGAGTTTGATTATAATGTTCACTTCCAGTTTGACTTCGAGTTTGATTATGAGTTCGAGGTTGAGTTAAAGTTTCGGTTTCATTTTTCAATTTCAATCAAAGTTGAGTTTGAATTACAATTCGACCGTGACTTCGAGTTCGATTTTGATCATGAGATTGAGTTCAAGTTTCAGTTTGATTATGAGTTATAGTTCGACTTTGAGTTTGATTATGAGTTTTAGTTCGAGTTTGAGTTTGGATTTGACTTTCAGTTTGATCATGTGTATGAGTTCGAGTTTCAGTTTGACTCTCAGTTTGGGGTTTAGTGAGTTCGATTATGAGTATAATTTTGATCATGAGATTGAGTTCAAGTTTCAATTTGATAAGGTATGGGTTTCGGTTTCAGTTTGAGTTGATTATTATTGATTGAGTTTGGTTCCAGTTTGACTTCAAGTTTGATTATGAGTTCGAGGTTGAGTTAAAGTTTCGGTTTCAATTTGATTTTCAGTTTCAGTTTGACTATGAGCATGACTCCGGTTATGATTATGAGATTGAATTCAAGTTTGAGCTTGATTATGAGTTTCAGTTCGACTTTGATTTTGATTATGGATTTTAGTTAAAGTTTTGGTTCAAGTTCAGATTTTAGTTTTAGTGTGATTATGAGTATGAGTTTCAGTTTCGGTTTCAGTTTGAGTTTGTTTATGAGGTTCAGTTTCAGATTGACTTTGAGTTTGATTATGAGTATGAGTTTGAGTTCCAGTTTAATTTTAGGTTTGAGTTTCAGTTCGAGTTTGATTGCGAGTATGAGCTTCGGTTTCAGATTGACTCTGAGTCTGATTATGAGTTCGAGGTTGAGTTAAAGTTTCGGTTTTAGTTTGTTTAAGATCATGAGTTTGAATTTGAGTTTGATTTTGATAATGAGATTGATTTCAAGTTTTTAATCTTCTTATGAGTTTCAGTTTGAGTATGAGTTTGATTATGAGTATTTAGAATTTGAGTTTTCTTAGTTTCTGTTTCGATGATTATGAGATTGTTATACAATAGGTCTAATAATAGTCTGAGGAGGTCAACTTTTCAGGAGACCGAAAAAACTTCATAACTTCAATTTTTTCGGACTCAAGACTTTTTTCAAGTATACGAGCGATTTGTTTTCGTTTGATTATGAGAACGTCAATTATTTTAAACTACGCCCCCGATATTATTCTTGCCAGGGCTAAATTGTGAGTTGTGCTTCAAACATGACAGCTGGCGTCTTTCAGTTCTAACATTTGAATACATTATACGCGGAAGGCGCGTTCTGAGTCCTGTAAGGATCCAAAGCTCAAAAAGAACCTGGGCGGGGTCTTGGTCGCTATTGGGTAATGGTAAAAATCAAGGGATTGCGGACTTCAGCCGAAAAAAATCCACTCTGGGTCAAATGCCAAGGCTCTCCTTCCGCGAATCGACCCAGTTGGTGAACGCCTGGAACATTTTACTGAGTGAGCGTGCAAAAGCAAAAGTCTAGTGCTTCTTGTAAAGTTCGTTAATATTATTTCCTTATAGCTGTTCTCTTTAGCTAAGTCGGACCCCGGCATAGTTTTTAGCCAATACTTTCCTTTTTATATAGGTTGGAATGCCTAGAAAAAAATTTTTCCGCTCCGTCCGCAGATTCGCGTAAGATTATTTTACTTTTTTAATGTTGATAGGTTCTTAACTTTTTCTAATATTTCTGTTATATTTATTTACCAGGAAAAATCAGGTACCTATTATTGATTTTTGTATTAAATACCGACAAACATACTAGCTCTTTCACCCATGAGTAAAAAAGAGCTTTTTCAGCGTGGAATTGTTGAAACTATAATTGATAAAAACTTTTAAAGGAACAAAATGTTGAAAATTTGATTCATCAGTATTCTCATGAAGTTATGAAGAAGCTAAACGAAGATTATCTTATCTGCAGAGTAGGGGGGTTCATACCTCAGCTGTAAAAGGTGCTAAGTAACAGTCAATGATGAAAAGCTTATCGAAGAAGTTACTATCCGACCTCAATTGCCTGGGGGCCCAGGAACATGATGTTTGCGGTTTGGCATCTGTGGGGCAACGGTTAGTCAAAAGACTGAAGATGAATGATCATGACTCCAGGGAAGACGTTTGCACGAATAAAACCGGCAACCGTTTGCCACCTGGAGAAAACAGTCGGTTCACCGCGTGGGAGCGTAAAAAATGGGCTTTGCCTTTTGGGGACGTCGACTGACGCTAATACCCTTCTGACCAACGTGTTGCGAAGTGCAGTAGGACATTTTCCGGCGGCGTCGAGGCTTCTCGTGTCAGAAAATGACCGATGATGAGATTTTATTTTCACTATTTCTCTTTTTTGCTGCTGCGTATGCCTTGAGTTGAAAATAGGAAGGTCGAAATTTCAATTGAAGGTTCGCTGATGAGATAAGTGACTATAATATAGTCTCTATTGTGGTCGGAAGAATCATATTTTCGGTCGTGCAACTGAGTCTTAATGCTTCACCAATGCTCACCAAGAAATAATGCTTGTCTCAATGAATGCAGATGAATATCGATTGATCATAAATTGAATTTTTCTAATGTTGTAATGTAGGTCCACTTATTTCGATATAGTTTGAAGCTTTTACCCGATTTTCGCACATTGTCAACCGCGTCTCATATCTCGTTGGTCTCAAACATATCCGTTAGCCGTTGTTGTAGTGAGAACGACGAATTATTGTCTCATGTGCATGTAGGAACCGGTGATGCATAGATCACACACAATATTCTACCATAGCATTTCCAAGTTGAATTGAGAATTTTCCAAATCAATTTGAGAATTTTCCAAATCAACTTGAGAATTGCCCTAATAAACTTGAGAATATCTCAAATCAACTTGACAATTTTCCAAATCAATTTGACAATTTTCCAAATCAAATTAAGAATTTCCCGAACCATCGATCAATATAATCAATTATTGCATACCTGTAATTATGGCGACGTGGATGAGTAAAATACATGCGGATACTGCTACTCTCACCATAGTTAAACATCACCTCTACACTCGGTTTAAAGTTTCGACAACAACTGGCCAAGTTCGTGATGGCCGGATTCTAGCGTCTGAGGTTGTTGATGCCCCTCCATGAGAGGACGGGCCTTCTGGAGGTGCCGGTCCCAGTCCCCTCCAGACTTTGTCGAAGATCGACTTGGCTCATCTTCAGATTGGTGTGGAGAAAACGTTTAACTTGAAGTGCGGGAAATTGTAATATTTCGTGCCCTACTATGTTTCATGTTTTTGTTTTTAATTTTTTTTTCAAATAAAATAGATTTGTTAAATAACCAGACATTGTTTGGTGTGAGTGGGCCCCTACTAATTTTACCGTCCATTTTTTTCAAATTAAACAAATTTTGTCTCACTTGGGCTTAATTTCACGAAACTCAGTTTGAAACCCTCCAGATACTAGGGATACTCCGGAACATCACCCGTTTAACCCTTGAAAAATATCACTTTCCCAAGCCCCTTTGATGAAGCAAATTTTCAAATCTCCTCATCATTCCTGTTTCAGAAAGCCAAAGAAGAGCCGCCATTTTCGAAAGGAAAATCCGATACAAACTCCGACTCCTTGGAGCAACGGATTGTCGAGCACTTCATAAAACTACACGCACATCTTGAGCTCGTTGAAATCCGTTTGCTTCAGGCCCTCAATGAATCGTCGAGCGTTGTGTCTTTCAATGCCGCTATCGGTCAGCTGTCCGAACAAACTGATGTGAGTGGTGCTTTTTATATCTTTTATTTTACGCGAAGGTCGAGGTCAATGGTAAAGCCTATCTAGAGCCAGCATGAGGAAGCTTTGTTGTATTCCCTAACCCTGCACCTTCAATGAGGAAAATGCATGAAAAACGAAATCCATTTTTTCCGCCAGAATGATGCTGTTTAGGATGCGAAAATGATGTAGTGATGGTCTACAACGAAAAAACAACATTTTTCCGGGTGAAAAACGCTAATGAAAAGTGCCCTTTGGAATGTGGCGGTTAACCGTATGACGTCACTGTGCGGACGTGAGTGCACGTAGTTTCTTAACGTAACGGCAAAAAATCCGTTATCTCCGTCCTATCACAGCATACACACATGAACTCGGATGAGGTTGCAATGGTGTTCACGGGAAGATGACATCGCACTGTGTAACCTTGCGTCTGGCCATTTTCCCGCTCGACTTCAAATCTGCGATTTTCACTAAGCCTCCCTCCTCTTTTAATTACCTCTTTTCCGAACCGTCATCCACCACACACCATCCACAACACCATTTTCGAAGCCTAACAAGGAATATTATGGCGAAAAAACAGTTTATTTTTTTTTTCATGCATGTTCCTCATTGTCCGTGCATATAAAAATGAAATTATAGATTCCTTGTGCCTCCAAACTTAGCTTCCATGTCAAGGTTTTTTTTTTTTTTTTTTTTTTTTTTTTTTTTGACAGCATTTGGATGGACATTTTTTATTATTTTTCGGCCGAAATTCTTGATATCTAGCAAAGTTTTATTAGAGAAAATTAATTCTTACGTTAGCATTTTCAAAAGGCGTTTACTTATTGAATTCATCACACTTGGAATAGGTACATTGAGATTTATTTCCTTTTTGACAGGAATTTGTCTGAATTTTACAGAATATCCAATCCGTTTTGCTCAAAACGAAGAAAATCCTAAGAAACCAGGTCGTCCGCGATTATTCCAGTCTTCTCGAAGAGCTGAAATCTTTCGAAAATTTACCGTCTGTATTCGTCTGCTCGGAAAAAGAGCCCGTCGACCAATGGTATGTAGTTGATATTTTTTTACTCCGCTCCCATTTGATCCCTTTACTACGCATCTGCATTAAAAATTAACTGCATTTATTCTTACAATTTATTCCAGTCTGTTCATCGACCCAGAAATATTCGAATCCCTCGATAACCACATCGCCCTGACGAACAACTCTCAGATGTATTCCCTTGTAGCTGATACTGAAGTTCCTGAACACGAAGTTCCTCATATTGTCAAGATGACCGCCGACGAGGCTCGTAGCTTACTATTCTCTAGTTCCAGAGAATCAATCTCAACCTCGTCTGGTAAACGTAAATGCAATTCAATGTAAATTGAAAAAATTTTCTCAGGTGGTCTAAGTTTTTCTCATGAAAATATTAATCTTCGCAAAAATAACTTATTTTCATCATTGAGAGTTTTTTCTGTTAGGCGCCTCTTATTGAAAAAGTAGGTACTTAATTCTAAGTATGAATAAGTGGAAAACAATTCTTAACCTTCTATCCGATTTTCACTTTTCCGGCGATTAGTTCTTGAATCCATCGTCCATCCCTGATATTTCTATATGAAGTTTCGACGCTTAATTTCCATCGCCAATCAGTGTTTTCGTAGGAATTTAGTGGTGAAAAATCTTGATAGCTAACAGCAATTTTTCACTTCTGCCCTCGGTGAATCAAGATAATGATCGCGCTGAATCAAGGGGCAGTAACTCTTCCCGCAGCCGTACATCTTCTATCAGTTCGTCGAGTGTCGATACTCTGCAATCCATTTCACCTCCTGATGATCTTGTTCCTGGTTAGTAATATTACCATAATAATTTGCACTTAATAGAGGAAAGTGGGGTATTATGGACACTGGATAATTTGGACTGCTTGACCCTAAGACGGGGACCAGACAAACTTGCGGTCTAAATTATTTTATTTTCCAGGCATGATCATCCGAGTGAGTGTATCGCATATTGGCAGTCCATCAAATTTTTATATCCAAAGGGATGGAGTTGGTAAAAGATTGGAACAGTTGCAGAGGGGGTTGAAGCGCGATCATCAATTCTATTCCAAACACCGTAACAACGTTGAATATCGAGAAGGTTTGTATTTTTTATGATAAATTATTCACTTATGCCCGGTTTATTGACAAAATTTATCCATCCGATATCCAAGGAAGCTTTAGATAAATTTCTCCACGGTGGTATTTGTATCAAATTTGAATGTAAAAATCTCATTGGAAATGTTTATCTAAAGCTTCCTTGGATATCGGATTGATAAATTTCGTCAATAAACCGGCCATTAGTCGAAAAAACACAAAACTCAATTTTGACGGTGATGTCGTGGGTTTAATTTTTTTTAAAAGTATTTTCCTCAGATTTTTTGCCTGATATACCTACCGTATGATATTATGGTTTTTTCTGGAAAATTTTGGAAACATTTTCTTCAATCGGTTTGGCTCAAATTCCTTAATGCGATTTCTCCTCTTTTCGTATAATAAAATAATAATGGGAATTCATAACATCTCAGTTAACAGCCCTCGATTAGAATCAAAACGATTTTTTTCTATCTTCGAGTCACATCGTCTATTTACAGGCCAATTGTACATGATGCTGTACGAAGATCTCAGTTGGTGCCGATGCCAACTCCTCGAACTCTTTGGTATATCTCAAGCGAGAGTTCTCCACATTGACTATGGAGTTACTGAAGTCGTCGCGCGAGCAAAGTAACGTGCTTACTTCTACATAAGTACCATGTACCTCAAATCGAAAATCTTTTTCAATTGTACCTACCTAGTCTTTTTTTTAATCTCCGCGCCAATATAATTGATTTTCCACAGGTTACTGCCGATGCCTAATCATTACGCTCGAGTACCGCCTTTAGCCATCCAGTGCAGATTGGTTAACTGTTTTCCTGCAGATGGGGACCAGTGGTGTGCCAAAGTTACGCCCTTAATGCTGAGAATGCTGGATGGACCGTGAGTACTGGATAGACACTCTTATTTTGGGAAAGATCCAGGAGGGTGAGCGTATGGGCATTGCGCATGCGCAGTGTTCGGTTTTGTGTTGGTGATTGTTGTTGCTGGAGCACTTCACTGCGCATGCATGAGGCACCAAAAATGCCTAGATCCATTGACGCTCCTGGAACGAACCTTTTGAATGGACTAGACTTGAATTTTGTTAAAAAGAAATTTAGAGTGGGGGTTGATTGACTTTTATTGCTATTTTCTAACATCACACAAACAGGATGTGTCTACCTACTGGTAGGTAGTTGTCGGCTTCACCTGCTTCCTATAGTGCCTCCAGTTGATGCGCCTTCACTTGACTAAGTAGTCCAGCTGCAGCTGTGCGAATGTGCGTTGCTTTTCTCGTTCGCTTCAATGTTCCATCCATGTGGATGTGGCATTTTTGATTTTCTGATGATTTGGTCATAATCAAATAATTTTTTCATTGGTCTAGTTTCAAGTTTTATGCTGGTGATATGCATGTTTTATTACGTTGGTAATGATTGAATTTTTTTAAAGATTTTTTAATACCTACCTAATTTTCATCATACAAGTCTTATTCACTTCTTATCAACAGCGTAAAGAACATCCCCTACAAAACCGAACCAAAAATAAATTTTATACAATTCCTCAATGAAAAAACCGCTTTTTTAAATTTTAGGCAGGTATATTTAAACGTCATTCTTGCACGAATATTTGTGAGAGATATAGAGAAAATAGGTACATACCCGGATCCGAGCCTCCTAACCCTGCATATTGTCCTCATCATTTTCCCTCATTGGAGGCACCGCGTATTCCTCCTGATACCCTTCTCTACGATTTGTTAGATAATAATCCTTTAATATTCTTCCATTTTTGTTTTGCACATTATCATTGCACTTCTTTCTCACGCATGTTGCTTCATTTTCAGAGGGGCAACGTGGATGACCGTCTACGAAAAAATTCAACCCGAAGGCTGGGTCGTTCAGCTGAACAAAGATATTGAAACTAGTTACATAGATATCGGAGAAGCCCTCGTCTTCCAAGGATTGGCTGTGTACGGAGAAACAAAATCAACCCTGAACATGCCGGAGGTTAATCAATATTAATTACGTACATACCAACCAATAGGCCTTGATTTTAAATATTCTATTTATGTTCACGATCAACGTATATTCCTGTTTCAGAACGTGAAAGGCAGGAAAAACCTAATGTTCCCCCCTCAACCAATGTTGAGAGAACAGGATCTGGACAGGACCACTGTTGAATTAGCGAAGATCTTTGATCCTCACTATTTCTACATCACTATACCCAATGGAGTAAGCTAGTGTTTGTATGATTTTGTAGATGAGTTAAGCTGGATTCAGATGTGGGTTTTTCTCTGCGTCCTCCGTTCTGAGTAATGAGATCTGATTGGTTGCCAGCAGAAACACGTGCCTGCGCAAGTCTCCACATATTTCTCTGGGAGGAGGAGTGATGTGGCTAGAGGAAAAAAATACCAACCCCATGAGGGTCCCATTTTTTATTTTCCTCAAATATTGTCTAAACTCCTGAACCGTTTTTGACATTTCATCCACTCCTTCTTTGATAATAACCTCAATAAAAAATTTTAGTCAAGTATTTTTGGCAGGATTTGTGATGAACTTTATGTTTCATTCAGGTTTCATGTAATTAATGCAATCATGTTTTAAACATTACTCCTCATTTTTATCGTTTTCTGCAGGATTTCAAGACGTTCCATCAAAACTTCCAAAAAGAGTGTAGTGCGAGTTTTAGAAAATCGAGCAAAGTAGTCCATTATCCAGCTATTGGTACGTATCCAATCGTATTGCACCGATTTCATAAATGCAAGCTGCGTACCAAAAAGCATATTTCTTCAGACGATCACTTTATTTTGGACTGGTTACAGGTATGGCTGTGTTTGCCCGATCAAGTAACGGCTTTTGGGAGAGGGGGCTGGTCTACGACTTCCACCCCAAGCAGCAAGTCAGGGTGTTCTTTGTAGACACCGGAGATATTGAAGTCCTCAACTGTTCGGATTTGAGAGTACTGCCGAGTCGGAATTTTCGCCTCCACCCTCAGGTATCATTCTGATCTGAATTGGCTCACCGTTAAAAACAGGGGGTCTATTCTGTAAAATTGAAGCAATATGTCTTGGCAGTCGCTATCGACTCATTACACAAATTGTCATAAGTTGTCATTAGATTTGCCATGGCAAATCGATATTGACTTCCAAAGACATATTGCTTTCAGTTTACAGAATAGGCCCCCAGAGCATACCTATTATTTTATTACTGTTGGCAAATCATTACGGCTATGTTTTTTTACCTGTATTCGCTAAATTGTTCAGATATTTCGATTCTACGCGTTTCGATTTCATTATTTCCAGGCCTACCGCTGCTCTATGTCTGACATAGCTCCTCCGGATGGCGGCAACTGGCCATCCCAAGCGGCTGAGCTGATTTCGAGTTTCAAGATGAAACCGCTCACTGTCGCCGACCCCCAGATGGCGTCAAATGGTATGAGCATACTGCTCATAAGAACTGGTGCCAAAGCAGACGTATGCGTAAATGCGCTGCTGGTTCGAGAAAAGCTTGCCAAAAGCACCGGTCCCTAGTGAGTAATTTGAAATAACCAAGCTTGCCAAATAACCTTTTGGCGAAGGTTAGGATGAGGGGGAGACTGGATTTTTTCATATTTTTATAATACCAAGCGTTTTCGACTTATCAAGCATCTTCAGCTTAATTACCATGTTAATAACCAAAACATTGAAATTATTTTGACTTCACTGTTGAATTTTAACTGCGGAGAATTCTATGATTTTTTTCCAGTAAACAGAAATTCACATTTCCTGTGATACCTCCCATCTATCCATCAACTCATTTTGTAAGTATTCTTCTCTGATTACAGTGGGAACATCGTGGAATATCCAAAGGTGCCCTCTCTTATGACGTCAGTTGAACCGGTATGCGCCTCTATTGTAGAATTTTCAAAGAAAGTAAAATTTTTTGAATATTTTTGTTCCCCTCGTAGAGTCAATGGTAGAAGCAAAATGACGCTTGAATTTGTTTAGCAAAAATAAAGTTTTCAAAATAAATAAATGAATGAAGTTTGAAAATTTTTCACTGTTCTCAGATAATTGTCAATCAAGCTGATGAGCTCAGAGTGATTTCCCCAGCTAATATGCCACTGAGGAAGAAGGCGGCTCAAAAATCGACCGCTGCTTCACTTTCGGAAGCATTTTGTCAATTTGCCGAATCTAGCGATCGTGTTATTCAAGTAAACGATTCCATCCGTCTGAAAGTCAAAATTATCAGATACGACAACCCGGGAAAATTTTACATCACCCTCCTGGAACTCAATGAGAGATACGAACAGTGAGTTCATTGATGGTCTGACAACACAATCAATGACTTTGACGGGTGATACTGTCCTTAAATGCCTATCTTCTCAATTTCTAGGTTGTTCGACAGTATTCAGCAGTATTACAATCAGTCCACTGATTGGAAGAAAGAACTGGATGCAGGGAAAACGTGGGAAAAAGACGAGAAATGCGCCGTCAAGGTGAACGGCGAATGGAAAAGAGGATTAATTGAATCAATCATCGACGATAGCCGTGCAACAGTGAGTTTGACAATTTTTTGAAATTTCGTCTTGGAGCCCAAACGTCTCTAATTCCTTCTTGTGCTTCCAGATAAAACTAGTCGATGAAGCTGGAGAGGTAAGTGCGCCTACCAAAATCGGTATTGTGGCTCCGCTCCAGGACATTTTTTGGACGATGGTCGACCGGGCTTACAAATGCGCCCTTGGCGGTATACAGCCTGCCGCCTCTTCCACGTGGACTGGCACCGCCATTTTCATGATGGAGGAATTCATCACTGCCCACCGCGACAGCCTATACATAACAAAAATGGTGAGAGCTTTCATTATTTTGGCTATCGACAGTGAAACTGGAAAACCTCATAAGTCCAGTTTTTTGGGAAATGACATTCTCAGCTTTCAACAAAACAACACGTTAGACATGTCCTCGAGTCAAGAAAACTGGACTTATGGACTTATGCCACTTTTAAGGCGCCCATTCACTATCCAAAAGCTGATCAACAGGTCGAGACAATTGATTAATTTAATTCCTTAATTTAAATCCTTCTGAGATGAATCCATTAAATTTGATTGGCATTTCCAAACCACGTCCGCGTCGCCATCGGCACTCGCACACCCAAAAATTGGAAGTTTTTTCACCTCCTGTAAAATTCTGGGTTTTAGACATGGAGGTTTCCCAGAATTACTGCTACTGGTAAATTTGAACACCTGTCTCTTTTCGCACTCTTAAATCCTTAAAAATATTTTTGCATTGAGATTCAATTTTTCTCGAATAACGTCAATTTCCATAGAAAAATCCACGTTTTTCGCATTCAAGCTAGATTTCCTTTGCTAAATTTTAGTGTGAAATCAACTTCGATTATACCGTTGGATAGCTGAAATTTCGGCGCATTTTTTAGGAATGCAGGCTAAATTTAACCAGCACAATTGTATTAAGCACACGGAGTTTGAAAAAACGACGATTTTTGAGATATTACCAAATGCACTTTTCCGACCAATTTTCAACGGATTAAACCATCTCAAAAATTGTTTTTGGTACAGTAGGGTGATTGGAAAATTATCGCTCGTTCCAACGGTATAGCCAAAATTGAATTTTTTTGATTAATTCAGGAAGTTATGGCCGTTTTAGTAAATTAAGATCGAATTCACAGAAAAAATCTTATACGTCAAAAAAGTGGCATTTAGAAGCGAGTAAAAAGAAAATGTTATGGAATAATTTTTGTTGGAAATTATATGTAGAATCGATCTTTAGCCGGTGGTTTATTCCTCAGGTTAACACCCTGTATACACTACAGATGATACTGTTGTCAGCAGATTAGGGGTAGGGTCTACTGTAGAGAACTGCCTCCTTCCCCAAGCTTTCGATGTATTATATTATATCTTTTTCAGGGCTTAGAATGATAGGTTGATTCCAACATAATCTTGATTACGTTGAAATATTGTGCATTTGTTTTTGAGCTACTTTCTTCGGTTTATCGTATTTTGAACAAATTTCAACATGGTTTTCGCAGAAGGGGCTGGGACCTGATGACAGAATCATGCGTGTCCAGCTTTTCCATAGGGGAAGAATTGAGGCAACTGCTGTTGACCCTGCTTTCGACTCATGGACGAGTCTGAACCACAAACTGCGAATGTGCGGCGTCGCTAGACCTGATGCTGTGTAAGTAGGCTTGAGTCGGTTGTGAATCCTCGTTGCGTGTTCGGGATGTAAAAATTGGTTCTGGAAAAACCTCCTGGTGGTCTATTCTGCAATTTTGAAGCAATATCTTGGTAGTCGCTATCGACTCATTACACAAATTGTCATAGGTTGACATTGGATTTGGCATGGCAATTCGATATCGATTTCCATATACATATCACTCTGAGTTTAGAGAATAGCCCCCAAGCAGTATTTTGACGGTGAAACTGCTACACTGCCCAATTCGAAGCATCCTGTCTTTTGAGGGCGCCTGGGTTGCCTACTACCTACTCGAAAACTTGGCATATCACAAATCCATTGATTGCATGGCAAAAGGATTGGGTAGTGCTGATTCTAAACCGTTGATTTGCATTTTCCAAATTAAAAAGGCACCATTTTCGAGAATTGGTACAGCTGCCTTAACATTTTGCTATTCAATATGTCCACTAATTTGTGCAACGCTGGTTCTGATTATAGCACCGAATGGGACTCGCAAGGCAACATTAAAAATAACGAGGTCGATAATGCGTTGGAAGATGAGACTGAAATATTCAATAAGATGATGAAAGAGATGTTCCTTACTGAAGCAAACGTATGTACTCAAACAGATTTTGTGATTGCTATATTTCACTAGCGGCTGCCAACGGCTAAAATTTCACAAAGTGAAAATGCACACAAGTGCATGGGCCACCCCCGGGTCACACCTATGGGCACGATACAAGTCACGGGCCACACACGCTCACTGACCCACTTATTCGTTAAAATGAGTTTTGATTCTTTGGGAATCAGTTAGGCATCACCCCTCACTGTTGGCATAAAAGCCTTGTTTATGTTGTTGTATCAACTGTTGCAGGGACGGCTAAGACCGCGCGTTGATTCAGACCCGTGTAAAACCACATGGATGCCAGCAGAGCCGATGTCAAACCTAACAATCATTGGCAAACCGACATTTGTCGGCCCGAATTGCGAAATTTATTTTCACGACATTTTGAACGGTGGGTGTTTGCAGATCGCTGGAAAGGACTGTACAGAACGTTGCGATACTTCCAGATATAGTTTTAGTCCAGGAAGTTTTACTACAACTGTAAAATTTTTTCTCTCAAACTCGCTAGTATCACTTTTCTTTACGGTTTTAATTTATATTTCAGTAACCGTTCTATTGAGGGTGATCAATGATGAAGCGAACCGCTTGTGCGAAGGTACACTACCGCCTGATCCGCCGATCGATTGGGAAGTGGGTGATATCTGTCTGGCGCAATTCTACGCTGACAATAATTGGTACAGAGGCGAAATTGTCAAGGTGAGTTTTCAAAAGTCGCGTATGGTTTTTCGAAAAGCAGGCACAAATCTTGGACAATACGGTTTGAATATGGCAGTTGTTTAGAAGACAAATCGAAAGAATCCCGAATCAATTATCAGATAACAGGAATCTCTCAACCAGCAACCACCCTAGAACGTGACGGGGCAGTCATGGTCTGCCTGAGAGATTTGATGAACCAATATTTTCGGCTGCAGGTTTTAGCGAGCTCAGCTGCGACTTTTGGGGGTTGAGAAGTTAGTGTGATTCCAACTTGAAACCATCCAACCGTTGGCTATGAGAGGAGGGGTCCTTTTATCTTGAGACGCGTGCAGTGATCCATCAAGAGCAATCCCCCAAATGCGGTTTAGTGGAAAAAGCTAGCCAGCTGGATGTTTTTGTACAATTTGCTACCCATCTAGCATCTCTCATTGCACCCTGTTGGCTGGACTGGTCATCCAACTATTTGGCGGTTTGAAGAGGCTCTACTCACGTCAAACGTCACCCCACTTCGGAAACTAACGGTTGGATTTAAAATGAATTCCTTTAGAATCCTAGTGCAGTAACCTAAAAATGATTGTTTGGTTTGTCCATTTAAATCGTTATCCAACCAAATGTTGTATTATCATGCTGACCGTTGTAACTGCTTGTGGGGTGGGATACGGGCATGAAAGAGTCTCAATCTTACACTTCTGTCCAAATTCGTACACTTTTACAATAGCGGGTACAATAGGCACTGCCTGATCGAGTCTCAGCATTGAATGCTCAAATTTTGAGATTCAAATGCCGGACTTCCACTTTTCGTTTTTCAGACCAACGTGGCTTTCGCAGAATCCTCCATACCTATTCATCTTGTAAAATTCGTCGATTATGGCAACGAGGAATTCACAAGCACAGATAAAATCAGACCAGCCACTGGCATCACGATGCGTCCGATACAGGTTCAAATCGGACACTTTGACAATTTGGCTCCGGTAAGGGTGTCGAAAAGACGTTTCGATAATTTTGTGAATAAAACTATTCAAATTTTACTAATTGAATTCATTTTTCCTCACTTACCAACTTTTTAATTATCAGATCGAGGAAACCTGGACGTTGAAACTTATTGAAGAAGTCCATAAAATCATTGTGGACAAGGATTGTCGAATCGAACTGCGCAAGCTTTCTTCAGGATTCTTGGCGGTAAGCGAATTCAAGAGGTTGGCACTTCCCCGTATTTTGAGCGAGAACGGATTATGTTGTATATGACCAAACGAAACCTTTTTCACATTAATCTCAGTAAAAAAAGCGGAACAACAATTTCCTTCTTGGACAAAATATGAAGCACAAAATACAGAGATAGATACAAAAGATACAAAACTGATTGGAGATATTGGATTTGTAAAGGCTTTTCTCTGTTATTATGGACATCTTCTGTGATGATAAATTCTCTTGGTTCGTAGATAAGAAGTATGTTTCTCCCTGATGGGAAAAATGTTCTGGAGGAGATAATCTCGAGAAGACTGGGACAATACCGGACTTACGGAGGCGCTAAGAAGACGCCGGACTTGCCTGATGTCGTGTCGACGCAATTGGTCGAAGAAGATTTTGAGTCGGATCAAATTGCGACAGGAGATCAACCTAAACAGTTTGGGTTAAACTGGCTGAACAGATACGACAAAGTCGACAGATATGAGGTGAGAGTCGAGTGAGGTTTCAAGGAATTAATAAATGGTGTTTGAGATTATGGGCCGATTTTCAATATTCTTATCAACGTCTGCATCTGCTTTCCAGTTGCCTGAAAATTTCTACAGATTCTTGGAACTTCCGAACGACTTGGACGAGATGATCGTGGAAGTCCTGGCGTTCACCTTTCCCGACCTTATAATTCTTCAGATCGGAGAGACCGATAATCAAGAGGTGAGTTTTTGTAGCATGACGCCTCAAAAAATTGAGTGTAGAAAAACTAATCAGAACCATCAGAAAAATAACAATTCGGCAGATTGTCTCCTGGTAGCGTATGGGATTACTCATTCGCTTGAGGCGACTTGTGATCACACCTTGTATTCAGCTATTAACATTTTGCTTATATCAAATCAAATTTTTGATTGAAATCATTTTTGGTTGAGTTGTTGCAATTCCTCTCTAAAATATGCCTCTGTTCACCCACAGCTCCTCAAAACTTTCGAAGCGTTTGAGCAAATGTTGAGCGTCATGCAAATTGAGTCTGAATCTCAGCCAATGTTAGAACCTCCATATATGCGTAAGTTGATAGTCTTCATAATGGAAGGCAGTTTTTATTACTTTTATTACTTTTTACTTCTTGTTAGGGTACTTACTTCGATACCCGCTGAACAGCTATTCCGATTTGCGCTGTTTTTTGCATTTTTATTCCTACCATCTGTGGGCAAAATATAATTTCCTCTGTCTTACAGATAAAATCTGCTCCAGCCAGTACAACCTGGATAAAAGATGGTACCGTGCAGTTGTAATTCAGGACATGACGGACGATGGTGGCAGTAACCTTATGGTTCAGTACGTTGACTATGGAAACACGGAAATTGTACCAGTCGACAGGTGAGTGCTTCTATTCTTGAGCTGGATTCAATTGAAGCGTCCAGCGCCAAATCTGATTGGCTGGCTCAGGAAATTGAAGAAGAGTAGGCGTTTTCAGTGGTTTGCTGGTGATAATTCAGTGTTTCTAAAGAATCAGAAAACAAGGCGAATAGCGGGATGGAATTCGGAGCGCTCTGGTGGCGTTTGATTTCCACGGGCCGCGCATCAAGGCGGGCCAGTCAAATGCCTCGATAGTTGAAGTCAGATTTTTTCTGCATTTGGCGTATATCGCCCCGTCATGCACCATGGCAATAGCACAAAGATTTTATCAAAATGCCAATTTCCCGCTCGAGTGTACCCTGAAGCAGATAATCAGATTCGAGATTGCGCTAGATCTTTAGGTTCTTTACTTATGGGCTGTCATCACTACTTCCTCATGCTGTTGTTGTCATTCAAGCGACGTTATGCTATTGATGGACAACTATTAGCTCTATGTGTGTCTTTTGGTGTCTCTCGAAGGCCAAACAACCTCGAATTGTATCTCTTCAATTTTTCGATTTCAGAATTAGGCAGATGAAATCGGAGTGGCTATCCGTACCTTTGAACTCGCTATACGTCCAGATCGCAGGCTACAGATTTTCAACTCGCGTCCCAGCCGACCAAATCGTTCAGAACCTCATGGAATCATTTCGCGTGACCGGTTCTATAACCGCTAAAATTATCGTGAGTCGTACTCGCTAACACTAAAAATTGAAAAATTTCGTTAAATTATCTCAATTTTAAACGTCTGTATTCCTCGAAATATTTTTCATGCTATTTTCAGAAGCGGGAAAAGAATTTACACGTAGAGCTCGTCGGCCCGGATGGCAATCTGCTCTACCAAGATCTCATCGATCGGAACTTATTAGTTCCACATGCAGTTTAATTTTTTTACTGGCGCTCTCTGAAGAATTGAAATAATATCAATCTTTGTACATTCCGACGTTCAAGTATTCTTTGTTTTCATGTGTATAGGACATACCAATTCTGATATTTCTGGAATAATGTTGTTCTTTTATTATTAAAGCGTTGTCAATTCTTTACCTTTTAACGCTTATATTTGCCTTGATCTTCGTGTCCCACATAAATGCTTTGATGCGTTGAACGCTTGGTAGATTTGTTTTGAAAATATAGGGTGTCCCATAAAGAACGAGTTTTCAAAACGTGATCAAAAACGTCAAATTCGAATGAAAACCGATTTTTTCAACCTATTCACATACACCTCTAATATTTTAATGATCCGCAAGATATAAGGATTTTTATATGGGTTACCCTTATATTCTAGTTATGGAGTAAATACAGCACATTGGCAGAGAGCAGAATTCGGATACCCTATAATCTGCCAGGAAGATTATTTTTGAATTAACCTACCTTGCCTATGCTTTGAAATTCATTTTCTAGCTTTTTTGGCCTGAAGTACAAAAATGTCAACTTTGAATAGCTTTTCGTATGAACCAAACACGCCTATTTCTTTTAAACGGATATTTATTTAGGCAAATATTTCTCAGTAGCAATCATATTTTCACGCGATAAAGTATACATCAGCCAGCCTTCACTATCAGTGAGATCTCTGGCTCCGATTTTTTTGAAGAAGCCCTCGCATTTGTCAGCATTGGTGGTGAGAAAGTTCACTTGCAGGCACCCTTTTTCTGAAGCGTGCTGAAACAACAATAAAGCGTTGTAAAAAAATGTTCCCGACCGATTGCATAGGTACATACATTAATTCTAGAAATAATGTACCAAAACCAAATAATAGTAGTAAAAAAGTGGAAAAAACATTACCATTTTTATTAACCTCGATATCTAATGAACTGATAAAAAATTGTGAACCAGGTATGTAAGTTTGTTGTGCGACATAGTTGTCCTACCCATTTCTTTCAAAAATTTTGAATAAGGCAGTAGTGATTGTTTTACGGTCACCAAAACGGAAATTTCTCAACCTAAAACAATCGTGTCGCCAGTTTTTGCTGGATTTTCATTTAGGAACGTTGCAGTTAAACGTGCGGAGTCAGTTAAACCCTTGTTTAGTGCAATAGCGTCCCGTGACGTTCCTGTTCACGGGGGAATGTCAATCCGGTGCCGTTTACGCAAGACAAATTTACTAGAGCTCAATAAAGCCCTTCTGTTGCTGAAGGGTCTTGCCAGCAAAGATGGGCTTTCACACCGGGCGTAGAATCCAGGTTACACCGGCGATCGCTCTGCGCGTCGCTCAGCCGATAAGCGACGCCACGCGCGCAGATAAAAATCTAACATGTGGTCGACCTTACTTGGTGAATTGCTGCCAGCAATCGAGTGCCGATTCCTCTTCTGCGATAATTTTCCTTGACGAATATATTCTCCAACATGACACTTTTTCCAACCCAGATGGCGTAGTTGTACGTGCACAGTGCGTAGCCGACCATCGCTTTTTTCTCTGCAAAACGGAACGATAAGCTTCAACATCGAATATCTTCATAAGTAGTACCTATTTAAAAAAATAAATTCATACCTTCATCTTCTGCTACAACGCAGTAGTACAAAGAATCGGATTCTCTAAGTAGATCTGAAAAAGATAACGCACAATTACCATACTTGAAATCGATATTATTATATCTACGCCTATTTTGGTTAATTTGAGTAAAATTAACATCAAGATGTTTTTAATTCGCGACGTTCTTTTATAATTGTTAGAATTCACCCTGGTGTCGAAGGCTGCGTTATGACGAATATAAAAAAGGTGAACGAAGCCCCTTTCCCTCACCAATCTATTTAATAGACCTAACCACTCAATAATAAATTAAACGCCATAATATGGCGCCATAATAAGACATTATTTTATTCAAGATTCTAAAATTTATTTTTCCTTCAATTTTTTTTTAAATTAAACATATTAGGTATGTTAATTTAAAAAAAAAATTGAAGAAAAAATAAATTTTAGAATCTTGAATAAAAAAAATGTCTAATTCAAAAAATACTTAAAATTCTTTTTTTTGCTCTCTAGTAGAATTTGAGTTTTTTTCTACTCGCAGGTAAAATTTTTGGCCCGTAGTTTTTAGGAGGAGTTTTTGTAAAAATGTTATCGAGTTTTCTTTAAAAAAGTCCAAAGTCGGTAAGTTGCGAATTGACCGATGGGCATCCATAAAACACTGACGTGCTAATTACCTGCGAAGTCGAAACTCTCGTCTACCGGAGGAAATAGAGTTTGGCCGGCAATCCATTCCTAGAAAATAGAATCGTGATTAAAGAAACCAGTTTTTATTGCGTTCTTGTTAGGTAGCTTTAGGAATTCCATAATTCCCGTTTTTCAAAAACCTATTGAATCACACGAAAACCTGAGTATTTGACATAAGCACCTACTCTAACAAGATTTGTCAACTGTTCGGTATCCGCAGAAGTGACTTTTCTGATGATCATAATTATGTAGTAGAAGACGTGTGACGGTTCGGATTTTAATTTGACAAAAATTTTGATCCCTGTTTCATTAACAGGGGAACAGGTAGGTTGAATTATGGCGATGAACTAGAGTTAATTTGCGAGCGTTTCATACGAGAATGATTGTGATAGATAACTCCAACTTCGATAAGATTGCTAGCAGCGCTCTCTAGCCTAAAACACGTCCATTGTGAGATACGAGATCCAAAAATCATATGCCTTACAATAATGAATGAGTTATCTCATACCCCCCAGCAATCAGTATAAGAGAGGTAGGTATATACTTAAATTGTTTATCTTCACAATTATTAAAAAAAAAAAACTTGTCATATGACAATGCAAACGCGAAACTTTCTCAGAAATATTTTCATAAATTGAGTCTAAATAGATGAATTAATAGCGGATTAATACACGAATGCCTATCTATTAACTAATGTTACTCATGACTGTAATTTTCAAATTGAATGTTTATTTCAAAATATCAGAACTGCGAGAGATTAAATTGAAGTCGTCCGAGCGATTTCGATTCCGTATCAGTCAATCGATAATTTCGCGAGCTGAGAAATTCCTCGGTAAGAAACTTGCGATCCCTGAAGAATAGGAAGCCAAGATCGCGAAGGAGCTCTCGCGTTTTCCGCGGGCTGCTAAAACGCGCAGCTGCGAGGAGGTGGCGCGACTCTGCCGATTCAATTCTCTGTTCCCTGGCTTTCCATGGCCTATTCTTCGCTTTTGGTTGAGCAATAATTGCTCATAAATTATATAGGGTGTATTTAAGGTCTATGAAATAAAGCGTTGTCTCTCTACGTGAAAAGAGCAAAACACCAAATTGTTTTAGCTCTATTCGGACAATTTTTATACCCATTAAATGCATGGGTATACGGTCAGACATTCTTGCAACAACCTCCCTCTCCTCCCAAAACCGTTGTTGGGGGCTATTCGTACAATTTTGGCTTCAAACGTGAAAAACGGTGATTTCGGGCATTTCGATAAAGTGTCACAATTTTCATACACTTTTGTACACGTACTTACGTGTAATTTTGAATCCTAGAAAAAATGTAGCTACTCACTTCACCAATCTACTTAACTGGGTTTTTCGATATAGAATTATTTTTACTTCCATATTAAATATACAAATTTTGTAATCGTCCTTAAATCGACAACCAGATCGAAGCTTCAGAAAAACCGTTTACTCATACACTTTTTCTCATAATCATTTAATGACCAACTGTAGTTGGTCAAGACATGTCTGTATTAAATTAAGAATTAATTTAAAAAACTGAACAACTAAGGATGCTATTAAAAAAGTTATTTACTACCGAACAATAAGTTCAATAAAATTTATTGAACATTTAATTTAAATTTAATTTAATTTATTGAGCATTTGATGCAGTTCATGCACAATAGGAATGGTGGTGGAGTACGAAATATTAAAAAAGAAAAAGAAACCGGATCCTTCTCCTTCAATGAACCATTTTCATCTGCGATTACCTATAATACTAGGTTGGTATCTACTTATTAGGGTATCTACTCACCTCAATAAGAGCAGCCTTTAGATTGCATTTTGGCGAGACTTCATTATCATTGCTGCTTATTCACGGTCTGAATAGTTTCTTAGAAATCGCAGACACATACCAGATGACTTGCTAACTGATCGACACCTTAGGCTCCGAGTGTGGATATTTTATATTTTTGATTATTCGACCTAATCATTAACCTATTAGCCAGACGGCGTCCTATTTCCTTCCGGCATTACGTTTCCAATCCGAAAATACCTAATTCGTCCGTCACCTCGTCAATCTCGAAAGGAAACAGATAAAACGGACGTCTTATTTCTGGGGAAACCACTCGCCGATATTTCGCCCTAATTGGCTTTTTGTCGTTTGCAGTTTTGGGAGAACCTTTGACGACAAATCTTCCTGGACCCTTCCATAATCTACGCATCGTTGACGATGTATATAATGGGGTGGTAAACATCCATAAGCGACAGTGTTGTTGCTTTGGTGGTCGACGGGTGAAGTGAACTTATTTTTGAACAATGCAGACGGGATTTAGCGCGTTTCTTCTTCTGTCTGTGGCCTTCGGTAAGTGAAAAGAGAGGAATCTTGGCCTAAACAATGAGATTGCTAACATCCTATATCGACTTTGCTCACTCGCTGAACCGTCCGATTTTATTTCAATGATTTGAAAAATAAATTGGGTTCAGTATATCTACTAAATATTGGCTGAGGTTCTTGAAAATTGATACACCTAGTCAGAAAAAAATTTGGTTAGTTAAGAAGAATATAAATATAAATAAATAACAATACAGATAAATTATTCTCAGGTAAAATAAAAGAAGAATTGAGTCTATCAGAAGAATGGATTGGTTCCTCAGCCGTTGAGACCTTAGGTGTTGATTCCATCAATAATAAATCGCGTTTCATTGTTCTACAATAATTCGTACCTCCTCCGCCGCAATGGTCTTTTTTGCGGTCGTATATACGTATTTCGCAATTGTGTGTCAAACTTGCCAAATTATAGGTAACAGTAACACGATTCCTTTTCCCAACTTTACAATGGAGTTGAGTCAATTTTGTTTATTGCTTTGAAAAATAAAATGTATTTTTAATTACCATTTAATGGTGCCTATATGTTGGTGTGTTCTTTCAAAAAACGTGGGTTTCTGGTGGCTTGGGTGGACTTGAGTCAAACTACCTCCGAATTATGAGAAACTTTATTATGGCGCTCTCCAAACTTTTCATAGACGTATGCGAATCTCGACTCATCCAAAAATGATGGTGAGCCGAAAATTGAAATCGAGAGGTTTTAAAGGGAAATAAATCCCAATTAATTATTTTACAAATCTGGTTTCAATAGAAGTTAAACTTTTTTTTTTTGCCCCGAAGAAGATATTTTTCAAAACGTCAGCAACGAAGTGAAGGAGCTTTTTTTAGCCTATTCCCAATCATGCATGATAGGATGATAGGAAAAATACCATCGGGTCAATAAATAGCTCCTCATCTCCTGCAATTATTCCTGAACTGATGAGCAATTTGTGCTCATTATTGAGGAGCAATCTGCTCACCATTCTGACTCAGCGTTGTTATTGTTTACGTTACCCCATAATAATTATTGATCGTTAAGAACAACTGTCAACAAAAACCAGGACTAGACGAAATTCGGTGGAAAAATATATCTGTTTCCTATTTACCACCAAATGAGGCTAAATTATGGATTTGAACAAATATAGGCGTTCTTCGACCATTAAGGCACAGTCGTCGGAAAGAGATTAGGCATACAAACCTATATTGGTCTGATGCTAGCATTCTACAAAACCACAATAAGTTTACCAATCTCAAAAATTTGAATGGTTCCTGATTAAATTATTGCCCAATATCTCACTGCGTACAGCAGAAGATGCCTCGTACTCCGAAACACTAGCGATTATTCAAAGACAGTGGTTATACGCTGGACTGGAATCGTGGAAGAGTTAATTAACAACTAGGGTTCCCTCTGGTATTCTTCGCCGGGCACGATGTGATTCACTGCTCAAAATATCTGCCGAAGATTTACAGGACGAGGAAATACCCACAGCGTAACTTCTTTCGTTGAAGATTCCTACGTAATTCGAATCGGTGAACATTGTTCAAGGCCATAATTTTAGCCCGCCGGTTTTCACCTGAAGATTAAGGCAGAATTGTGGGCAATTGTGGGACAGTGATATTGTACTCATAATATCATTGTGGCCTGAAACCAGCAAACAATGTTGCACAGCACAGACATAAATTCGACTTTTTACGCTTTCAAGGTCTTTACTTTCTTATTTACCTTCCAAAAGTCGAACCCCCTACCCAAGAAATATTTCTGATAGGTACCTCCTGACAAAGTACTTATTAGTTAAGTACTAGTTAGCACTTCATCTATACAGTTGATAAATGGCGTAATCAATTAATTTTTTCAGCGCACGGAGCTCCCGAAATACCCCCTTACAATCAACAAACAGCTGCATACGCGTACTACCACAATTACCCTCAATACGTTTACAACCAGCAACTAAGCGCTGAAGAAAATAACAAAGCTTTCAAAGACCAATGGGAAAAATTCTGGAGTGAGTTTAAATGAATGAAAAACATTTTGAATTGAACATTATAAATTCCAAAAAACCTTAAATGGTGGAGCTTCAGAGCTAATAATTAATAATCCACTTCCTCACGATAGCTTTCGAACAATTTCCATATTTTTCAGATAACGTCCAAGGCCAGTATGGAGTTCAAGGGACATGGGGTGTCTTGACTGGCGACAAACTCCCAGGACTCAACGGAGCCTGGAGCTGGCTCGTCGGCTCTGGATCCAGTGCCAACTCTGGAGCCAATTCTGGAGCCCACTCCGGCTACAATACCAACTATAACGCCAACGCTGGCTACAATGCTGGACAGAATGCTGGATACAATGCCAACGCAGGGTACAGCGCCAATGCAGCTTACAACTACAATGCAGGATACAACGCCAATGCAGGATACACCGGTAATTCCGCCCAAGGCGCTAACGCAGGCTCCAATTCTAACAGCAATGCAGCCGGCAACGCCATCGCAGGCTATTTCGGCAATGCTGGTTTCCTCAACCAAAACGGTCAAAATAGCGGCTTCAACAGCAATTCAGGATCTCAGGCGAACGCAGCGTCAAATGCAAACGCCATTTCTAACGCTAATGCTAACGCCAATGCAGTTTCTAACGCCAACGCTAATGCAGTCTCAAACGCCAATGCAGTTTCTAACGCCAACGCTAATGCAGTCTCTAACTCCAACGCAGTTTCTAACGCTAACGCAGTATCGAACGCCAATGCGAATGCAGTCGCAACTTCGAATGCAAACGCAGGTGCCAATGCAAATGCAGTATCGACCGCCAACGCCAACGCAGGTCATGGCTCAAGCGCGAATGCAGTAGCCAACGCCAACGCAGCTTCCAATTCAAACGCTTATTCAAACGCAGCCGCTACTTCAGGCTCTAACGCTTTGTCAGGATCCAATTCGAACAATAACGCCAACACGAATCAGGGTCTCAACTCGAATTCGGGATCGAACACTTTGTCAGGATCGAACGCACTTTCTGGTACGAATACGTTGTCAAGCATGAACTCGAATTCTGGATATTCGTACATGCAGACTTCGTTTAACCAGCAATCATCCCAGGCGACGAGTGGAGTTAACACTAACCAAGGAACTAACATTCATCATGGGTAAGTGAATTACTTCGTAATCCACGCAAAAAAGTTTGAGGCTTTAAAAAAAGTACCTAGTTCTTCATTTGGATTTTTTTTTTCAAATTTTTTCAAACCAGAAAGTTAGTCAAAATAAGATATGGAGCAGAATAATTTTATAGTCATAGCCATAGGCTGGCTGAAATGTTGTGGGATTCATGGAAGAAAATTATTCCTGCTATGATCGAAAAACGTTGTTTTCATTTTTTGACCTGGGATATTTTTTATTTCAGGACGAATACCCACTCTGGTTCCAATACTGGGCCATCCAACTACAATGGGCCTATTTCTGGAGCCTCTTCAACTGTGAACCAGGGCACAAGAAAACCCATTTTCATCCAAGGGGCGGTTTCTAACGTTGGCAACGCAGGCAGCATTTCTGTACCATAAATTTAAATCATTTTAGATTCCAATTACGAATAACTCAACTACGAATTGCAAATCCGCTTTATTTATCGATTTTTCAATTCCTACAATAATAGGTGTTAAGATGACCCAATTTAGAAAAAATAGCTTTTTCAATTAAATTCCAATTTTATTAACAGGGCCAGCGAAAATTCAGCACTGATGTGTGGTATGGTACCTAGGTATAAAGTTAGCATTACAATATTGTACTTATAAATCAATTTTTTTACTTGCCCACTGCTATCACTAACGATAATGACATTATAGCGGTGCTACCATTTCATTTAACCATTAAATAAAAAAAACTTATTTATTTTGACTACCTCCATGTTACATTTTATGCACCCCGAATCTTTGATTGCATTTCCCCTACATCTCTAGAATTCAACCCCTGGAAGAAGATTCTCAAAATATTTGCGATCGACAATTGTCGTTGTTGAAGAACTATCACATTGGTTACTCCATTGCAATAACGATGTCGGTCGGTCGATAAGCATTTCAAAATCTAATCATTCCTCGGGGATTTGTGAAAATATAGGAACGGATTGCAACACGATTTGTTCACCAGGTATTAGGTATAAATAAGCCGGATGATGTGACTGAAGATACCCTTGACCTTGAATCAGCATGATGAGAATTTGAAGACCTCCGGCCACCTGAACCTGGGCAATAAAACGTCTCTATTTCTGTGCCTAGAAAAATCGCTTGGTAGGAAATATAAATAAATATTCACCAATTTGCATATTCCGTATTTTTGCGTTAATCGGATTTCCGTGTGAGATACGACCATAGGTAGGTAACTAAAATGGTGAATGTCACATTTAGGCGTAGACCAATAATTGGTCTAAAAATTATTTTGACCGCTCTCAATCTTGGCGTTCAATGCCAGAATTGACCATTGGATTCTGCGATACCGATAATTTTCCGAAAACCCACTTGACGACATTTTGTTTACAAACGAATCTAAAAACAGCGTTCTGAAGAAAATACTCGCTCAGTAATAATGGAGAGAGAAAACAAATTTAAAACAAATCAGTTAGATGCTTGTCTAATAGGTGAGACGTTAGAAGACTAAACACGCTACATTGGGCTCCTTGAGTCAATCATTCTTGAGATTGCTACATATGATGCAATGTGCAATGCTTATAAATAAGATGCAATATGCAATGCTTATAAGATGCAATATATGCTTCCTTGAGGATACGCTTTATCCAAATTCAGCTCAAAATCACGTTTGGTTGAGCCTTGAATTGCAATTTAAGATGTTGTATGACGCCATCGTTCAGAATGAGTGCGACTGAAACAGACGGCTTAAAAGCTCTGTCTATTTCGGCTTTATGTTCATCGAAGGCACCTTTTTTTGAAAGCCCGCTTCACAAGCCACCATTTGAAGCAATAAAGAGAATCAACTTAAGAAGCCCATTAGCGTTATCAGTACAGTCCATTGGACTATTATTCACTCCAGACTTCTTATTTCTGTTTCATGGGCAAAAAAATTGAACAGGAATTTTTTCGAGAATTATTTACCTAATCCTCAGCGTAGACGCAGATATTAGCATTTATGCTATTTATAAAACAGTGGAAGATCAGAAAACGACAAAAGAAGGTTTGGATAAAAAATTATTTATCGAAAATAAAAAAATCCCATTATCCACGTACCTATTGTAAAATTTTCCAGAATTAAATTTTTTCATTAAAATCAAATTTTTGACCAAAAAAATTAAATTAGGCTTAAAATAAAATTTTTGACAAAAAAATCAAAATTGGCTGAAAATCAAAGTTTTGACAAAAAAAAAACAAATTTGGCTGAAAGCCAAATTTTTGGCCAAAAAATCAAATTTGGCTAAAATTCAAATTTTTGACCAAAAAAAATTAAATTTGGCAGAACATCAAATTTTTGACCAAAAAACTTAAATTTGGCTAAAAACCAAATTTTTTGCCAAAAAATCAAATTTGGCTTGAAATCAAATTTTTGACCAAAAAAATAAAATTTGACTAAAAATCAAATTTTTGACCAAAAAATTAAATTTGTCTGAAAATCAAATTTTTGACCAAAAAATTAAATTTGGCTAAAAATCAAATTTTTGACCAAAAAAATAAATTTGGCTAAAAACCAAATTTTTGACAAAAAATTAAATTTGGCTCAAAATCAAATTTTTGGTCAAAAAATCATATTTGGCTGAAAATCAAATTTTTGACCAAAAAACTTAAATTTGGCTAAAAATCAAATTTTTGACCAAAAGATTAAATTTGACTAAAAATCAAATTTTTGACCAAAAATATTAAATTTGCCTCAAAATCAAATTTTTGACCAAAAAATTAAATTTTGCTAAAAATTAAATTTTTGACCGAAAAATTCAATTCGACTAGAAATCAAATTTTTGACCAAAAAATTAAATTCGGCTAAAAATAAAATTTTTGACAAAAAAATTAAATTTGGCAAAACATCAAATTTTTGACCAAAAAATTAAATTTGGCTAAAAATCAAATTTTTGACCAAAAAATTAAATTTGGCTGAAAATCAAATTTTTGACCAAAAAATTAAATTTGGCTAAAAATCAAATTTTTGACCAAAAAATTAAATTTGGCTGAAAATCAAATTTTTGACCAAAAAAATTAAATTTGGCTAAAAATCAAATTTTTGACCAAAAAAAATAAATTTGGCTAAAAATTAAATTTTTGACAAAAAAATTCAATTTGACTAGAAATCAAATTTTTGACAAAAAAATTAAATATAGCTGAAAATCAAATTTTTGACAAAAAAATTAAATTTGGCTGAAAATCAAAATTTTGACCAACAAATTAAATTTGGCTGAAAATCAAATTTTCGACAAAAAAAAGTTAAATTTGGCTGAACATCAAATTTTGACAAAAAAAAATTAAATTTGGCTAAAAATCAAATTTTTGACCAAAAAATTAAATTTAGCTGAAAATCAAATTTTTGACCAAAAATATTAAATTTGCCTCAAAATCAAATTTTTGACCAAAAAATTAAATTTTGCTAAAGATTAAATTTTTGACAAAAAAATTCAATTCGACTAGAAATCAAATTTTTGACCAAAAAATTAAATTTGGCTAAAAATAAAATTTTTGACCAAAAAATTATAAATTTGGCTGGAAATTAAATTTTTGTTAGAACCCTATTTGTGAGATTATTCAACCGTAGCTCATAAAAGTAAAATAGGAGAACATTTTTCAGAATAAACTTCCTTCGTATTTCGTGATTCGAAGTAACTTCGGCTCGAAGATTTTGTTTTCTTTCGCGATAAGAAAATTACCATTTGTATGTATATTATTAGCGGAAATCAGGTGAGTCACAAGTCCGAGAAGCAACGCACTGATTTAACTGCGGGTTTTAAAAATTTTCTTTGTTCCCCGTCGCTATCCAAGACCTGATAATTACAACAGCTCCCACGATCAGGTCAGGAAATTTTCAGAAGTTTCTGTTTCCCCATATCACAAAGCCCATGGTGAATCACCATTCTTCGACGATGTGCTTCACACTATTTTGCAATTAGTTCACTGTAAATGATTATTTTTCCAGAGCGGTGACACCTGCAATGGGGGGAAACTTTCGGAAGATTTTCCAAATAAATTTTCCTAGATGGCCACCAAATAATTTTTCTACATTGAAGATTAACATGAAAAAAAGTGAATTAGGATCCAAATGCTTCAGTATGTCCCATGACTTTTTTATGGCATTTTTTCAGGCCCCAAGCAATATTTCCGATTTTTTTGCAGGATTCACCAAAAGATTAAGGGCCGGTTTTTCAATTTATTTAAAGCTAGATTTATCCCAGGACGCTCTCACTACATTTCACCTAGAACATATTTTCATTGACCGTCATACTGAAAATTCTTGGCAATTAGTTAACGCGAGCGTCCTTGGATAAATCGAGCTTTGAATGATTTTGATAAACCGACATTAAGGAGTTTCCCCGGAATCCAAAAAACAATATTTTTTGGCCCTCATTTTTGGATCACGGTTTTATTTGAGGGAGTAAAAGGTTGATTGTCGGGAAAATCTGTAAACGATAGGTTCACTGAATTGTCTCCAATCCGTTTAGCTGAGCATCCACAAAAAAATATCCTACTGCCCATGATATCGTCGATGTTTCCTGCGAAGGCCGCAACTTGTCAGGACGTATCGCTCAAGGATCAGAAAACAGCTTTTGGTACTTAGCCAGAGCCACGGCTGTTAATCGTTTAGTTGGGTCCAGTTTGTTGAACCTTATAATTTGTAGCCTTGGGATTGTACATGCTTATTATAGTACCAGTAAAAAATTGCCAGGTGATGTCGGGTAAATTTACCTCTTATAACGGGGATGAGCAATTTCAAATTGAGTCGCCTGGTCGTCTCGTCGATTCCTACTCCTCTAATATACATGAGGTTCGAATATTGATTCGAGCTCATCAGGCATGAAGACGACAACTTCACATAACACATGCATGATAATAATAATAATTGTAATAACAATAATTGTTCTATTGGTACATTAATTTTTTCAAATTACGGCAGTAACTAAATTATTTCTAATCCAAATTTTCCAAATTGCAATGCGTTGAATTCTTTAACGAATGCCGTACAAATTAATAATGCATTTTAACTAGATATAATTATTTTTAAGCTATGTGATGTGAATGCACCCGATGCATTTTTATAGTGGATTCTACGGGGAATTTCGGCCACGTTACAGATTTTTCTTGTTACACGTTAACCCACTCTGTGAATTCTGCATAAAAGCGATCAACGAATGTATCCTAAGAAAAGTATCATAGCAACTAACCAATCGTTTCTGTTGGACTGCCTTGACCGGACTTCGCTCCCCAATTGACCTTATCAACTTGTAATAAATTCTCTGTAATTTTCGCTGTCGAACTCCAAACTACTTCGCTGCGATTAACACTGTATGCGAAATCGTGAATGCCATGAGGTTGATTAAGGTCGGCTGATAGGAACTCGAGTATTTCAATAGAAAAAGTTTCAACTCTTGTTTCCAATTTGGGAAAGAGGATCATTTAAATTTGATCATCTACACTTCGATAATAATGGTCTTTGAAGCGGGCCACTTCGAGTTTCATAAAGATTGATCCTCTTCAGACTCCACCCCCAATCCCCTAACCTACCTGGTATTAAAGAGTTTTAATGAAAATGTTTGAGCATTATTTTCTTCTAGGATTGTCTCTGATATTCAGCCATAGCGTTGATGTGTTATGGACCGTAATGGGGTGTAAAAACCATCAATCGGTAATAACTTAAGAAGAAAAATCGTGAGTCTTATTCAACAAAATAATAGTACGTCAAAAAATCTACCTATAGTTTTGAACCCAAAACATTGAAAGCAGTTCATTAGTTTAGGAGCTAGATTAATCTCATATTGAAAAATACCGAAAATCTGAGGGGACGAACTTTATGATCTGAATAAATCTCCCCCTTTTTTTAGGCAGTACAAAAACATAGAGGTACCTACCTACCTATTACCTTAACCCTCCGCTAAAACTCCGATAGGAGGCCTTCTAAGGGATGGATTGAATCGCGCATAAGCAGCATCAATCATTCGCCAACCCGTCTATCATTAACTCCCTCCGTCATACCTTACAGTTACTAAAAAGGAGAATTCTTTCAAGGATCGAGGAGGAAAGGATGCAGTCGAGTTGATTGCCAGGAGGAGGATGAACGCCTGAGAAGCGAGCCGTGTCCTGACGGGGGAATTCCTCGGCAACTCTCTCATGAGGGGGGCCTACGAATCCTTGCCCGTGGCCAGGATGGCAAGTTCAAGATCGCACGATGTTCTTTTCGCGATGGGAAATGACCACCAACCCATCATCTGATTCGAAGCCCATAGACTGGTCGGATCACGATTATTGCCAATGCCCCTTCAGAAAACGACTTCTTTTTTCTTGAAACCTTTATAATAAAAAAGTATGCTTGAGGTTTTTTTCTTCCCGATCAATCGGTACCTATGCCCTCCTATTCGTAAAGCAGTTCACCGACGTTGCACGGAAAGATAATAAATTATGATTTAATCGGACGATTTCATCAAAATTTTACCTGAATATGCAAATCACGCATTCACTCAATTTGCAGATTTTTAAAAGCTCTCTTTATTCTATTAGAAGGATAAGATGGGCCGATACAGTGTTGGCTCGAGGATATACCGTCTTAAGACTGGTACCCTTACCAGAAGCCTTTATTCCTAATTTGAGCAATTTCGGTCCCAATTGGGGGGAGGATCGGATGTAAGTCCTATTGACATCACTGCATTGTGCAACTAGTGTAAATCGTCGAAATAGCGATGACGCAGGGTACCCGCTTCTGTCTCAAGACGGTAAAACAGGCTTAAATACTCGAGCCATTTAGATAAAAGGCTTCTGAGGAAGCCCATCGAGGCGAAAGCGCTAGGGCAAATGATAAGACCTAATAATGTCTACTTTGACGGTATCATACGTCCTTTGACTATGTGTACTACTCCTTCCTCACACGAGAAATCACGAAATCCCATGTTTTAGAATTGTGCGCCTACTTGTAAGTAAAAACCAACCACGAAATCAAAAAATAATCGCAAGTCGACCGCTTCATTTGAAAGCTGATTAAATGGGCAAGTTTTCCGGAAACGTGACAACTTCTAGCGCAGTTAGCGCACCTGCATGTATTTTCAGAAAAAATATTGTTTTCGATTTTTGATGTTTGAACTGCAATTGCAGTTGGTATACCAATGTCTCATATGTGTACATATGAGTTGGTGCTTGATCTCGAATGTACACAAAGCTTATCGAGTGCAGAAATGTGCTCAAAACGAAGAAACAGTAAAAACCCGGAGGAATGTGAGCTTCCATGAAACAAACCGTGGTCTTCCTCAAAAAAACCTTCAAAAATCGTACCTTGGAAAAGGGTTAAGTTGTAAAACTGCGGTTGGCTGCGTTTTGTTTAATTTTTGGTCTAGTTTCACCCAATTTTTTTACACAAATTTCGGGACACCCTGTTTTTTTACTAGTTCGGAGGCATCATCAAAGATTCAAAAATTCTACGACTCTGGAGTTCATTCGATACTCAAATTTTCGTATCGAAACAGCACAAACGCTGAGAGCCTTATTCCCAAGCAATATATTTAATTTAATTAGTACCCGACCAAGAGGCTTTGCAATGAGTATACTCTATGAAATCCATCATCATCGCCTTCCTTCTCATAAATAATGTACGAGCTGTTCAATTATCGACGTTACATTTTTTTTTCCTCTAGACCGGCAGAGTTTTCAGTTTCCTGCGCCTGACTTTTTGCTAGTAAAATGTGCTAATATAGTTCGCAGCCAGGTCGAGCGTCAGACGTAAACATAGCGAATTGAAGACTTCCCAAGCACTCGGGGATTTCCTCGGTCGTGATGAGCACCGCACCTGCCCTGCTCGTCCAAGCCCCTACCTTTATGTGTTTTGAGTCGGTGGGGGCAGTATAAATGGCATTTGGGTTCTGGTCAGGACCCAAAACAAACGATGGCTGCGCCCCAGGTGAAGAGCAGTTGGTTTTGGTCCCTGTTGGCCCTGGTGGCTTGTGCTGCCGCAGCGCCCCCGACTCATATACCAGGTATTTGGAAATAATTTTTGCTATCACATGCCGTTTTTCGTAAGATATGCAGGAGAAAGATTTTTGATTTTGAATAATTTTTGCTATCACATGCCGTTTCTCGTAAGATAGGCAGTTGATAGACTTTCGATTTTGAATTTCTAAATTTTTTTTATGGGGCGGAGGGCCTAAAAAAGCACGATTTTGCATCAAAATGTATCAAAATAGTAAAGCAAAGAAGTAAGGCTAAAACCATAGGCTATAACCAGGCTAGGTCCCGGCTAATAATAAACAATCCAAAAAGAAAGTATTTATTAAGGCTTTTTTAACGCAAATTTGTCACTTCAAAGATGATCAAAAGCTTTCAAAAATAGGTCTTCACCCGATCAACAAACACAATTTTTTGAATAAAAAGAAATTAAATATTATCTGGAAAGTCAAGATAGGGACTGGTAGCGTTGGTATTGGTATTGATAATTTCACAACTGTTCTAGATCCACTGCTGAAAGCAATTCAAAATCCTGGCACGACTCACGTCGAAGCCGAAATCTCTGGACTCAGCCCACCATCTGATGTAGCACCAGAAGAACCTCGAGTCTCTCCACCACTTCCACTGGTAAGCACTAGCTAAATGTGGGTGGCAGTTATGTAGTTTAGAATTTTTGTTCAATTTTTTATTTTTTTTAAATCTTAGTTTAGAGATTGATATACTGTGTCTTAATATTAAAATTAGGTATTAGAGAATCGCGAAACTCTCCAGAAATTATCTGACGTTCACGAACATGATTAATTTGGGCAAGACGGTTCGTGAAAATATTCCTAGGGCTTCAAATCCTAGGAAGGCCCGGTATTGTCAGGTCTGAACGGATGATGCACTAATAAAGGCCGGAAATGAGGCAGATCCATCGTTTAACATAACAATAACCCTACGCTTATACAAAAATAACGCATAGGTGCGTAACTGCTGTGTTTTAACATAGCCGGTACTCACTCGATGGTTAATTACATTTTTAGCTCATCCTTTTAGCCGGGATTTATTGTTGATTGGATTGTTTCCATATTGCAGACAGCTGATGCAGATCTCAACAGGCCAAAACGACACTGTTTGAAGTGCGGTAAAGGAGGCTTTGGCGGCTTCGGCGGTGGAGGCGGTGGCGGTTTCATAGGCGGAGGTTTTGCCATCGGTGGTTTCAAAGGTGGCTACGGAGGTGGTAACTATGGAGGCGGTTACGGAGGCGGTAACTACGGAGGCGGCTACGGAGGACACGGTGGAGGCTATGGAGGCGGCTATGGCGGTGGCCCGACGAAAGTCATCGTTGTAACCCCAGGGTAAGCAGTGTGCTATTTATAAAATTCTGAAGAACATTTTTTACCCAATAACTTTATTGAGGAAAAACATTAGAATTTGATTTCTTGATCAACCTTCTTGAATTGAGTCGCCCTAGGCAGCTCCGTCCTCTTTGAAAACGTCTCTCCAAAATTTATATTTTCTTCAGCAGACTTTTGGGGAGTGATGTCATGATTCTGGTTCTATTGCAACATTTTTATATCTGACTACAAAGTTGAATAATGGGTAGATGTTCAAAAACATACTTAAGACTTTCCAGTACCTATATTTTTTCTAATATTGTCCCACCCAGTGTACTAGTTCGATGAATAATCGAATGCTCGGCAAAAGACGTTACGTTTGTTCCCGACCCCGATCTGACAACCTTTATAATTACTGACCAATTTGATTGTATTGCTTCACCAACAGCGGAGGAGGCTATGGCAAAGGCGGTTATGGAGGCGGTTATGGAGGTCATGGAGGCGGCTGCTATGGAGGCTGTGGTGGATACGGAGGCGGCAATTACGGAGGTGGAGGAGGATCGTGGAGTCAGTCGTCTGCTCAAGCGTCTGCTTCCAGCTCGAGTGGCAGTTGGTAAGGCAGAATTTATATTAAATATAATTTAAATTAAATTTTAATCAAAAACTCATCTCGACACCATTTCTACCTCGATGGGCTCGGTTTTGAAATCTTTTCGAATCCCCATCATTTGGCTAATTATTTCCTTTTACCCGATTTTTTTCCTAATAAATCTCCAAAAATGAGTTGACAAGATAAACCGTTCCAATATAGAAGAATAGCAACGCGCAAAACCTACGATCTTTTCTTCGATGGGAAGATTTTGAAAAAATGTAACATGCTCTCTATAAATTGAAAATGGTTATTATATTAACTGAATTTCCTAGGACGTTGATGATGGTCCAATAAAATTTATGAGGGTAAGTGATGGTGGAATAATTCAGCACTCCTACGATCGATGCTTGTATATGCTGACTTGAAAATAATGTCACTGTTTTTCGATAGAATGCACTCATTACCTAATCATACTTGGTGTGTACCTTATTGTAATGCTACACAAATGAAGTAGATTGGTAAAAATTGTAGCTTATCGTAGCAGTTCTCACCAAATCCGAAAAAAATTCTTTGCTCTTTCTCACCACCTGAATGGAAAATATTTTTTTTGGCTAAAAACGTTCTAGGTACCCTACTTATAAATACATTATTATATCCACTTACGCCCATTTATCTTAATTGATTATGGTGCCTACGTCCTATATTACATGCCAAGTATATTTTGCTTCATTATTGTGTTTTCATGTGCTCATTTTTATTATATGTTACTTATATCAATTTTTTAAATCAATTTTCAGGGGCCGAAAATGAACCGTTCCGTTTATGATCATCTGAAATGTTTGTAACTAGACTCCTTTGGACGAAGAGGCAAGATTTCCATTTTCTTCGAGAATCCAGAAGTGAAGAAGAGACTTGTGATATAAAAAAAAGTTGAAGTTACTACTTGATTTAGTTAGTCTACAGCTATATTGAACTGTGTACCTATTTATGATGTTTGCGAAAATGAATCGTCAGTATTTTTTGAAAGCCAAATAAAACTGTAGTGCCCGGTTGACGAAGCGGTTGTTTTTTAAGTTTGTTCTATATTAGGGCAAAATAAAAGAGACACAATATTTTACAATCCAGAATTCAGAATTTATTTGATCAATTTTTTATCCAAACCTTCACCCTAATACAGACTGTTTTGGTGGATGAAGTGCAGGAGTCCAACCTAATGGAAGGAAGGCCCATCATAACGATGGTGTTGGGGTGAGAAATCTCATATGCCCAGCATTTTTAAATGAAAATGATGAAAATCAAAAAAGCCGTATTTAGAATAATTTGGAGTGGTGCTAATCTACTAGTCAAAAACAAAAAAAAATCGCTGGTGAGTTGCTAAAAATGTCATTGGCCCTAATTTGGGGCCAAAAGCTCGTCTGCAGCAGCAGATGAAGTTAATTTAAGCATTCAAACCCGAAGCGAATCTTAAACTCATAGTTAATGTAAAACTCAGAGTGAATCTTAAACTCAAAGTTAATGTAAAACTTGGAGTAAAAATGAAACTAAAACTGATTCGGCCTGATACTGAGAGAGTAAAACTAAAAGTAAAGCGCAAACTGAAAGTGGAAGTAAAACTAAAGAATGGACAGTTACTAAAACTAAAACTAGAAGTACGACTCAAATTCAGAGTGAAAGTACTACTGGGGGTGAGACTAGAACTCGAACTTAAAAATCAAACTTGAACTGAAAGTGGAAATCAAATTCGAAGTGAATCTCAAAGCGAAAGTAAAACTCAAAGTGAAGCTCAAGCTGAAACTACAATTCAAACTCAAACCGAAACTTGAACTGAAACAGAATTTTAATCTGAAAATAAATTTGGACGTATAAAACTGAAAGTGAAGTACAAGTGAATGTAGTAGTAAAACTAACATTATCTACTATATAGTGGAACTCAAACCGAAACTGAAATTCAATCTGAAACTGGGAGTAAAAAACGGAAAGTACAACTAAAACAGAAAGTGGAGGTAAAACTGAAAGTGAAACTAAAACTTCAACTGAAACTAAAAGCGACACCAAAATTCTGAGTGAAAGTGAAACTGGGAGTGAAACTCAAACTAATAGAGAAGCTGAAACTCGAATTGAAAACAAAACTCGAAATGAAACTCAAGCTGAAACTGAAATTCAAACTCAACTTGAAAGAGAAACTCGAGCTGAAACACAATTTCTACCTGGGAATCAAAGTGAAAATAAAACTATAAATAACTGTACCTAGTAAATAAAAATAAAATAAAATGCAAACTGAAAGTGGGAGTAAAACTAAAGGTGAAGGAAACTAAAACTAAAACTTCTGAGTGGAAGTAAAACTGGAAGTGAAACTATAACTTAAACTGTAAATAAAACTAGAACTGGCAGTGGGAATGAAACTAATGGTGAATCTTAAACTCAAAGTGAAAGTAAAACTGAGAGTGAAACTCGAGCTGAAGCCAGAATTCAAACTCAAACTGGATAGGTAAGTAAAACTTGAACTGAAATAGAATTTCAATTTGGAAATAAGAGTAAAATTAAAACTGAAAGTTCAAGTACAGGTGCAAGTGGTGGTAAAACTAAAAGTTCCAAAATGAAACTATAATTAAATTAGATTTAATTTTGATCTAATTTAATAATTCCAGTTTAGAATCAGTTGAAATTTTAGTTTCGGTATGAGTTTCGTTTTTGGTTTTGCTTTCACTTTGAGTTTGCGGTTCACTTTTAATTTGAGTTCCACTTTCAGTTTCACTTTAGGTTTGAGTTACAATGTGATTTTTAATTTCAATTTCAGTTTTGGTTTCACGTCGAGTTTGAGATTCACTTTTAGTTTTATTAAAACTTACTTTGAATTTCGGTTTCATTTCGAGTTCCAGTTTTAGTTTAAGATTCACTTTTAGTTTGAGTTCCACATTCAGTTTTAGCTTGATTTGACGAATGCACAGAAACTTCTTCAAAAAGTGATTCTGTGAAAAGGCGAATTTTTAGATTTTTCCTATAATAGAGAGATACCTCTATTATACTGATATGAATTTCAATTTTAGGACTATTACAATACTTTCATTTACGTAGGTGATGCTAGTCTGGGCAAAGAGCACGTCGGTAAATTTATTATTTTTTTTTGTCGCGAGAAAACTATGCGAGTTGATGATGATTTTTTTTGTGATGAATCGTCGGCCGTGGAATATTCTTGTGGTGGGAATAGTCGGGATTCGGCCGAATCCCGACTATTCCCACCACAAGTTGATGATGATCTCATGATCTCGACGCATTGGCCTCAACAATCAAGCCTGCAGTATTGGATCCGTGAAAATCCTGTCAGTGAAGTAATTTACATTATACCAGTCACGTCCGAGCTCCTATAAACTCGAAAACGATAATTATGAGAGGACAAAATTCGTTTCTGGCGATCTTTCAATGAAAAATGTTGATTAGAATCGGTAATCCCCTGAAAAATTAATTTAAACCACCGATCCACTCACGAACCGCAAACGAGATTATAAACGATTCAAGGCTACTTCGGGCTTCTTCGTATAAAAAAAGTTAGCATAATTTCCCACCGGGGATTCTCGGCGAGTAGTCCGGCATAAAAACCGACCAATGAACAGGAAATATTCGCAGTAATACTCCCTCACCAAGAAGATCCTCCCCACCAACCCAGAAGGAAAAAGGATGTTGGAGGATTTATAAAACTAGATGGTCGACTTTCTTACGGTTCAGTTGGATTTTTGGGCCGGGCAGAAATGGCGGCCTGGAAATTCAAGTTACTCGCAATACCGGCTTTTGTGGTGATTGTGGTGGCTGCCGAGTCGGGAATCCACGAAACAGGTATGTACCTACCTATTTATAAGGAAAAGCCTTATTGGTCCCCACCTTACTGGATGCGAAAGACTTTTATAGAAATAAAAAGATAACCAACTAATTTTAGATAATTTTGAAATTTTCCAACTTTGAAAACTTGAAGTGTCTATGTAACGAAAAAAATTGCAGCCAGCGACATTGTCTTTATAATGTGAGACCTAAGAAAATCAAATTCTCGAATGAGTGGAATAGAGGTAATTTTTTGCGGATTTTTCCTCCTTCCGTTTTTGCTACTGAAGGTCTGAATAAATTTTCAGTATGGTTCTTAACTAACTCTCCCAAGTTCTGGAAATTCTCCCTTTTCCTGAGATTTTCCTATTCGGTACTGGGCTCTTTTGCAATATCGAATTAAATTCGATAGAAAATTTTTCTATCTTACTCTTTACTGGCCATGAAGGAGATGCGGCTTGAGGGTTTGAGGCCTTGTTTGTTAAAAAATCTTGTTTTTTATTTTTGATGTGGCAACTTATCCAAAAGTCATGGATTTGGATAATTTATTTTGGAAAAATGGGAAAAAGTGGATGGTATTAACATAAGCCCCGCAGAGGTTGCTCCTTATTCGATATCCCCCAAGTTAAGTGCAATGGACCACCGTTGTGAATAGCCCTATGTGTTCTATGGTGAATCTATAGATACATTATGTATTTATTTGGAGTTAGGGTCGGTACCTATTATATACATAGCATTAATTATATTTTGTAAAATAATTTTGAAATTCTGACACACTTTCAATTCAACCTAGGCAGGAACATTAGGTATTGTTTACAAATTTCAATATGATCATGTTTCAGGAGAAATCAGAAATCATCATGTTGTCCATTCTCCGTCTGCATTACGAACTGTAAGAGACCTGAACACTGGAAAAATCACCTCTAGAACGGTAAAACAACAAAAAAAAATCTGGATGCTCTTTACAGGCCCGTATCCTAGGAGGGGAGGGGGCTAGAGAGCCGTGGCCCCCAGAATTTTCGGGAATTCCTTCACATGAGTATTACGAACATGATGTATTTTTTATTATCAAAATGTCAAGTATCAATTAAACAGAAACTCAAATTTATAGTCAAACTCACACTGTAACAGAAACTCAAATTCATAATCAATATCAGAGTATAACTCACAATGAAATAGAAACTCAAACTCAACATCGAACTCGAATTCAAACTCACAATGAATCAGAAACTCAAACTCATGATCAAACTCGAAGTCAATCTCACAATAAAACAGAAACTCAAACTCATAATTGAAATCGAAGTCAAACTCGCAATGAATCAGAAACTCAAACTCATAGTCAAAATTGAAGTCAAACTCACAATGAAACAGAAACTCAAACTCGTAATTGAAATCGAAGTCAAAGTCACATTGAAAAAGAAACTCAAACTCATAATTGAAATCGAAGACAAACTCGCAATGAATCAGAAACTCAAACTCATAATCGAAATCGAAGACAAACTCACAATGAAATAGAAACTCAAACTCATAATTGAAATCGAAGACAAACTCGCAATGAATCAGAAACTCAAACTCATCTATGAGTTGACTATAGTCAAAATTGAAGTCAAACTCACAATGAAACCGAAACTCAAACTCGTAATTGAAATCGAAGTCAGAGTCACAATGAAACAGAAACTCAAACTCATAATTGAAATCGAAGTCAAACTCACAATGAAACAGAAACTCAAACTCATAGTCAAAATTGAAGTCAAACTCACCATGAAACAGAAACTCAAACTCGTAATTGAAATCGAAGTCAAACTCACAATGAAACAGAAACTCAAACTCATAATTGAAATCGAAGTCAAACTCACAATGAAATAGAAACTCAAACTCATAATTGAAATCGAAGTCAAACTCACAATGAATCAGAAACTCAAACTCATAATCGAAATCGAAGACAAACTCACAATGAAATAGAAACTCAAACTCATAATTGAAATCGAAGTCAAACTCACAATGAAACAGAAACTCAAACTCATAGTCAAAATTGAAGTCAAACTCACCATGAAACAGAAACTCAAACTCGTAATTGAAATCGAAGTCAAACTCACAATGAAACAGAAACTCAAACTCATAATTGAAATCGAAGTCAAACTCACAATGAAATAGAAACTCAAACTCATAATTGAAATCGAAGTCAAACTCACTATGAATCAGAAACTCAAACTCATAATCGAAATCGAAGACAAACTCACAATGAAATAGAAACTCAAACTCATAATTGAAATCGAAGTCAAACTCACAATGAATCAGAAACTCAAACTCATAATCGAAATCGAAGACAAACTCACAATGAAATAGAAACTCAAACTCATAATTGAAATCGAAGTCAAACTCACAATGAAACAGAAACTCAAACTCATAGTCAAACTTGAAGTCAAACTCACAATGAAACAGAAACTCAAACTCATAGTCAAACTTGAAGTCAAACTCACAATGAAACAGAAACTCAAACTCATAATCGAAATTGAAGTCGAACTCATAATGGAACAGAAACTCAAACTCATAATCGAAATCGAAGTCAAACTCACAATGAAACAGAAACTCAAACTCATGATCGAAATCGAAGTCAAACTCACAATGAAACTGACAACGTTTCGGTTTCATTGTGAGTTTGACTTCGATTTCAAGTATGAGTTCAAGGTTCTGAGGTTGACTTCGAGTTTGAGCTTGTGTTTCATTGTGAAATGAAAAAACAATTCGTCAGTTTCATTGTGAGGTTGACTTCGATTTCGATTATGAGTTTGAGTTTCTGTTCTAGTATGAGTTCGACTTCAATTTCAATCATGGGTTTGAGTTTCTGTTTCATTGTGAGTTTGACTTCGATTTCAATTATGAGTTTGAGTTTCTGTTTCATTGTGAGTTTGACTTCGATTTCAATTATGAGTCTGATTTTCTATTTCAATGCGAGTTTGACTTCGATTTCAATTATGAGTTTGAGTTTCTGTTTCATTGTGAGTTTGACTTCGATTTCAATTATGAGTCTGATTTTCTATTACATTGTGAGTTTGACATCGATTTCGATTATGAGTTTGAGTTTCTCATTCATTGTGAGTTTGACTTCGATTTCAATTATGAGTTTGAGTTTCTGTTTCATTGTGAGTTTGACTTCGATTTCAATTATGAGTCTGATTTTCTATTTCAATGCGAGTTTGACTTCGATTTCAATTATGAGTTTGAGTTTCTGTTTCATTGTGAGTTTGACTTCGATTTCAATTATGAGTCTGATTTTCTATTTCAATGCGAGTTTGACTTCGATTTCAATTATGAGTTTGAGTTTCTGTTTCATTGTGAGTTTGACTTCGATTTCAATTATGAGTCTGATTTTCTATTTCAATGCGAGTTTGACTTCGAGTTTGAATTTCTGTTTCATTGTGAGTTTGACTTCGATTTCGATTATGACTTTGAGTTTCTATTTCATTGTGAGTTTGTCTTTGATTTCAAATATGAGTTTGAGTTTCTGTTTCATTGTGAGTTTGACTTTAAGTTTGACTATGAGTTTGAGTTTTTATTACATTGTGAGTTTGACATCGATTTCAATTATGAGTTTGAGTTTCTGTTTCATTGTGAGTTTGACTTCGATTTCAATTCTGAGTTTGAGTTTTTATTACATTGTGAGTTTGACTTCGAGTTTGAATTTCTGTTTCACTGTGAGTTTGACTTTGAGTTTGAGTTTTTATGACATTGCGAGTTTGACATTGATTTCGATTAAGAGTTTGAGTTTCTCATTCATTGAGTTTCTCATTCAAGTTTGACTATGAGTTTGAGTTTTTATGACATTGCGAGTTTGACATTGATTTCGATTAAGAGTTTGAGTTTCTCATTCATTGTGAGTTTGACTTCGATTTCAATTATGAGTTTGAGTTTTTGTTTTATTGTGAGATTGACTTCGATTTCGATTATGTGTTAGAATTTCTGTTTCATTTTGAGTTTGACTTCGAATTTGACCATGAGTTCGAGTTTCTTTTTCAGTGTGAGTTTGGTTTCTTGATTGATTATATGAGTTTGAGTTTATTTTTTCATTGTGAGTTTGACTTCTATTTTGACTACCCATGAGTTTGAGTTTATTTTTCGAATTCGATTATTATTTCGAATTTCTAATTCATCGTTAGTTTGAATCCGAGTTTGAGTTTCTGATTCATCGTGAGTTTGACTTCACATTTCTTCACATAAGTACGAACGTGATAAATTTTTCATTATCAACACTGTAGGTACTTACATACTACCTAAAAATAGGTTGTTCCCTAATGTTGATAACCTAATGTTGGTAGTTAAAAGTGTTTCAATTTTTTGGCGTCCCCCCCCCCAAATTGGGATCCTGGATGCGGGCCTGGCTCTGTAGTTTAGAAAATAAGAAAATTTTCAACATTTCATCAACCATGAGCTGTTCTCCAACTGATACCATGCGTAACATTGTTCTAAATTATGAGGAGTACCTAAATGTTTCTTCCTTCCTATTCTCATGTTCAAACTTTTCCGTGTTCCAGATCCTTCGACATAGGAGGAGTGCCTATGGAGGGTGAGTTCTGTTCTAGCTATGGTATTTAAATCACGTCTGCCTATTTACTATGTATTCGTGTGATTTGAGGCCAAGAGGATAGTGACAACTTCGTCTTGATTTGAGATTTATTGGAGCTTGAGCGCTTCCGGCTGTAAAGCCTTTTTCTGGAGCAATTTCAGACTGATGTGTATTATTTTTACCGTTTTTTGACAGGGGTGGTTACGGAGGAGGAGGAGGTGGTGGCGGCGGTGGAATCAGCTTTGGAGGATTTGGAGGTGCCATTGGCGGCGGACTCGGCGGCAAAGGGGTCAAGGGTTGCGGATTGGATGGTTGTGGAGGAGGGGAAGCCGTTGGAGGAGGGGGAGGAGGCGGGTTTGCCTTAGGAGGGTTTAAATTTGTCGCAGGCGGCGGCAGTGGACTGGTAGGAGGGGGAAAAGGTAGTTGCGGTCCAGGAGGCTGTGGAGGCGCTAATTTAGGTGGAGGATATGGAGGAGGCAGTTCTGGAGGTGGATATGGAGGAGGCAGTTCGGGTGGGGGATATGGGGGAGGCAGTTTGGGTGGCGGTTTTGGCGGAGGAGGCAGTTCGGGTGGCGGTTTTGGCGGAGGAGGCAGTTCGGGTGGCGGTTTTGGCGGAGGCGGTTTAGGTGGTGGATTTGGAGGAGGCGGTTCGGGTGGCGGATTTGGAGGAGGCCATTCGGGTGGCGGATCAGGAGGAGGTGGTCATTTGGGCGGAGGACATGGAGGAGGTGGCCATTCGGGTGGTGGACATGGAGGAGGTAGTTCAAGTGGTGGATATGGAGGAGGCAGCTCGAGTGGCGGATTCGGAGGAGGCAGTTCGGGTGGCGGATATGGAGGAGGAAAGGGTAGTTGCGGTCCTGGTGGTTGCGGGGGAGGATCAAAAGGGGAAGATTCGGGTGGTGTTTACGGGGGAGGCGGCTTTGGAGGAGGTGCTTCGGTTGGAGTCATTGGAGGCGGATTTGGAGGAGGCGGTTCGGGTGGTGGATATGGAGGAGGAAAAGGTAGCTGCGGTCCTGGCGGTTGTGGAGGAGGATCCGGAGGAGGCGGCCATTCGGGTGGAGGGTATGGAGGTGCCAGTTCTGAAGGGCTTATCATAGGCGGTGGAGGAGGGGGTGGTACAGGTGGGGGGTATGGGGGAGGCAGTTCAAGTGGTGGATATGGAGGTCAGTCAGGTGTGGGAGGAGGCAGTTCGAGTGGCGGATATGGAGGTGGCAGTTCGAGTGGCGGATATGGAGGTGGCAGTTCGAGTGGTGGATTCGGAGGGGGCAGTTCGGGTGGCGGATATGGAGGAGGTCACTCGGGTGGTGGAGGAGGCCACTCGGGTGGTGGAGGAGGTCACTTTAGTGGCGGATATGGCGGAGGCAGTTCAGATGGACTCATCTTTAGCGGGGGAGGAAAAGGAGATTGCGGTCCTGGAGGCTGTGGAGGAGGAGACTTTGGCGGTGGAAATTCCGGCGGCGGTGGCAGTTATGGCGGTGGTAAACCTGGCGGAGGCGCTTGTTTGACTGGCAACTGCGGAGGAGGAGGGGGCGGATATGGCAGTTCATCGGCGCATAGCTCTGCAAGTGCAACTGCATCTGCATCAGCTTCTGCATCGAGCGGAAGCTATGGCGGTGGAAAAGGGTAATAAAGTCAAATTCTCTTTTGAAATCAGCTTCCTCCGTTTAGGTTCTGTGAAAATCTCAAGTATGGTGAAATTATTCATATGAGTAAATTTTTAGGTAGGTATCCAAAATGTTTGAGACAAGAATTACGGCCATTACTTACCATTAATTCAACTCACAACAATTATTCCATGCATTTTATTGTAATGATTACAATTAATTTACCGTTTATCCACGGATATCATCAAATATCAAATGAATATTTCATGATTGTTAATTGAGCTGTGTTTTATATTAAAATATTAACATTCTGCATTATTGCAGGGGCGGCGGTTACGGCAAATAACTACAGAGCCGAAGACTACACCTACCCAAGACATTGTTGAGCTAGCAACATTTCTCAACAGAGGATTCTCAAATATAAAATTATTTTTCTATTGTGTAACGTGGTGATTAACGAACATCAAAGCCATAAAGCACCATCGTCAGTAAATTCGAAATCAATCACAATTATCCTGTACTTTTGTGGTTATCTTTCATACGAATAATTCCACGGGCGTTTTCATCAGAGCACTGGTGCACAAAGTTCTAGGTGTCGCAGTCTGTCTAAATACACAAGTGCAAATACAAACAGTGAAGATCTTTGCTTGGTATAATTTTATTCCTCCCTTTCCACTTTCCTCAAATTAATCTTCTAAATTCAAATTCAAAATGAAAAAATCTTAATCGAGCTCTCTCTTGCTATCCAAAATTTGGAGTATTTAATACTTCAGTAGTATGACATTATAAGGAATATTCTTTAATGAAAAACTTTTTGGATGTTTGGGCCCTAAAAATTGAGCTTTAACAATCAGGTACCCATTTCCAAATTATTTAGCATGTACCTATTTATATTATTTGAAATTTCTGGCAAGAAAAGCAAAACGGAGTAAATACGCATGGTAGTTCATGATACGAGGTAGCAGGGCCGTCCAGAGCCAAGCCGGGCCCCGGGGATAAAGACTCGACCGGGCCCCCCCCCCGGTCAATAAAAGCATTTTTTCTAATTTGCATATTAGTACGTAAAAGGCCCACGGGCGGGCCCGGGCCCCCTTGGGCCCCGGGCCCCGGGGATTTTGCCCCCCCTGCCCCCCCCTCTGGACGGCCCTGCGAGGTAGTAGGTACCTACATTGAGCTGAATGGTTATTCCCGTTTCATTAAAGAATTCAGTTTAATTCCATTCAACCTGGATTCTATACGCCTAGTGAACCTAGCTTCATAGCGAACATAGGGTCAAGTGGGGTAATTATGAACAAAGTATGTTTGCGCTCCTGTGAGCAATGGAGAAACAGAGCTTCGTATTTATTATACTACCTTACTAAGGTAACCTTAGTGTAAAATATCCTATACATTTATTGAGCTTGCACCATCCTATTTCTCGATGTTGCTGCAGCTCTTAGCTTTTTGAATTTTGCAGCTACTGCAAGTTAGAAAACTAGAAAGAAAAAGTTAGAAAACTATAGGCTGAGGAAGATCCTAAGGAAAGTTCTTGATTTTGATTGGACGGAGTATTTTCGCAGAGGGATATCGATCGTGCGATGCGCTCGAGAGTATCGATGCTTACTATCTAAATAAACTGTCAATGTTGTGAAGCGTTTGAATCGTCGAGTCGTTGATTTCGTTGCCAAAATGTGACGACTGTTTCGTGTGTTTCTGGACGTATTTCAATGTTTTATCGGCATGGTTTCGGCTTTCGAAATTGTTGAAACTTTTTGCTTATCGTACCGTTATTTTTAATTGTTACGCGTCCCGTTGTATTATTCGCCTACTTGAGCCAGTGAATTTTCCCGTTACATGATTTGACATATTCACGGGGCGATTCTTGACGTTTTCCACGATGGCCACTTACAGCAGGGGTAAGCAGAAACGGCCTACGATTCGGGCTAATGTTCCTCCGATTTTCCAATTGAGAGAGGCCAATAACGATTCTTTCGATCGTCTCTTTTCGGCCAGTTCTACAAAGCAGCCGATACGAAGTGTTTTTTTGTCTTCTGAGAGCGAGTCGTCTGCCTCTGGAATACAACAAGATTCACAGTCGTAAGTTCTTCAAAACTGTTTTTTTAGTACTTGAGTTAGTACTTCGACGATGAATCTGCAATACTGCCCAATTCAAAGCATCGTGTCTTTTGGGGGCGTCTGGGTTGCCTACTTCTCAAAACTTGGATTGGTGGCAACTTGGCAAATCACGCGTCCATAGATTGCATGGCAAAGTAATTGGGCAGTATTGATTCTACACCGTCGACTTAGTACCTACTTTCTTACTACCCTTTAAATTAGCTCTACTCTGGAAGTATAAAAATTGGAACAATTTTCATTTATTCTCCGCCTTTCTGATTCCCTAAGATCACCAGGGTGATGGAACCAGTGGCTGGGTGATCTACTTAGGTTTTCCTGGCCAGGGTGGTCGGTTTCCTATGTTCCGTATGAGCCCTATGTTCCTATGAAGTTCGAGTTAAACGAAAGGTGAAATCCTGCATCACGTGATAATGTAAACTTCAGCAAAGGCATTTGCTTCATCAGCCTCTTTCTCTTTTCTGTCCTGGGGTTTCAATTAAATGTCCCGTACTTGAACGTATGATTGAATCCACAGCATAAGTCGATCTTTGCGATGATTGGAGCCGGTTTGATTTGATTAATCTTATTGAAGGTTATTTTTGTCAATTCAGGTCCAGCGTCGAGGGATCCCCGCTGGTTTTTCATTTTTACCCAAAACCTCCCAAGGTCTCTCAACATCGTCATACCCCAACTTCTTCATTGAGGACGTTTCGTAAAATCAACCAAGGAAGAGGTAGGTTGCCTTCATTCATTCTCTATTTTGGGTGGCTTGCACCTTTTTTATTGCTTGATGCTTATCGAGGATGAAATCAAGAGAAAAACTAGCCATTGGTGTGATCCGAAAAATAAGATGATTATAACCTACTTGAGGCTGATGGCTCTTGTAACCCAGGAACTCCAAAAACACTTCGTCTTTGCTGGGTTCGGAGGATGAGGAGTCGATTGCCAATTATCGCCAAAAGCGAAATTTTGTAAATGATTAAGATAAAAATTTGAGGGAACTTATTGTGTAGTTACTCAGCCTTTTTATTGGGCCAATAGCGACTGTCAATAAACCAGGCCTTTGATTATTAGTCTGAAGATACCTATGTTAGTAAACGAAAAAAGCCAGCAGCAGGTCACAAAATGGCCGGAATTTTTCAATTATTCGAGTTCGATATGGAATGTGCAAATCACCTATAGCTCAATTATCCGTATGAAGTTTTTTAATTTTGCCGTACTATAAATGTCTCATTTTAATTCTATCCGCAGTTCACAAAAGAACGAAGAAAAGAGAAGAGATCGACTTCCCAAACTTCCGTTTGCTGCCGGCCAAACGCAAGGCGATGATCAACTTTGATCCACCGGTTCAGAGCACCCCCGTACCTTCGACCGCTAAACCTGAAAACCAACAATCTCCATGCCTCACGGATCTTTCGCCCGTGACCAGATTCTCCCTTCAAGCTCAGAGTCCATCGGACTCTTTGCTGTCAAAATTCGTCAAAATGAACATCGGAAGCGCAAGACTTAGTTCGAACACTGGCCAGCAAGAAACCTCGGATCATTCAATATCAGATCGCTCGACCTCCAGATTTGAGGGCTTCAAGTCACCCGCTGTACAACCGTTTCAATGGGAGGTCACCATGTGCAAGAAATGCAACGGCGCGTTGTTCAGGAATGCACGCGACCTGTGCAAATGCTTTGGCAATTGCTCCGGCGATGCGTCCAGCGTCGAAACGACCAAAGCCATCGAAGAAAATCGGTCAGCTGTCTCGGACAAGGTTTTCACTCCAAATTCCACTCCAGACGGTCGATCGTTTGTCAATTCGCGGCGTAATAAGCTCGGCTTCTTCCTTCGTTCAAATATTCAACCGAGTCTCAGCGATGGGACGAACGATTCGAGCCAATCGGACACAGATGAAGAGGACAGAAATGAAGATTCGACCAACGACGGGAGCGTGTTGTACAATTCTTTTGAGCCTGGCTCTCTCGACACGCTGGATGAAAACGCCGAAGACCAATGCGAGGAATCCGATAGTTTCAAGTCGGCGTCAAGCCCCAAAAGGAGTCCTGTCGAAGGAGCCGAGACGCCGACCAATCGTACGCCGACCATGCGCCGCAAAAGCGTACGAAACAGTGAAGAACGCTCTCCAACTGGGCGGTATGTTCAATTTTACTACGAAAATATTTTCTTTTCGTTTTTTTTTGTAGGCCACCAAAAAATGTTTTTGTAGGTTATGAAATTTTATTTGATCATGCCATGATTTAACATTCGCATTTGCATTTCAAATGAATGAATATTTGATGTGTTATCGTTTGTTTTGATTTCGTGAGAGCAAGAGAGTGGAGGCTGCTTCCTCTTGATGTAATTTTTTTCAGCTCGAGGTTTGACAATTTTCTTTTTTCATTCGTCCAGATCATCGGGTCTGGGTCGGGCTTCGATCATTCCCGATCTGATTAAGGTCGACGAGGAGCCCGAAATTAATGACGAGAACGACGCCGTGATGGCACTGCAGAATCTATACCTAATGCCAGGGAAAATGTACAGGCGATCGTTGGCTATAGTTCGTAGTTTTGACACCAACGAAACATCGATTTACCGACCTGCGGAGAAAGGCAGCAATTACGAGCGTACCGTTGAAGAAGTGCTTAAACTGCAAAAGAACGTTCGCCTCAGTGGTGAGTGTTGGCGTTTGAAAATTACCGGGTATCAGTTATCAAGAAAAAAATTATTGATTTTTTCGCTGATCGAATAATTTCAGCCATCGGTGACGGCGAAGGGGACGTTTCCCAGATCTTACGTCAGAGCATCAACGAACGGCGCCGACAGATGTCCTTGTCCTTATCACGACGTCGTTCTGCGGTTCCTAGGTCGTCGGAATTTTGCCAAGATCGATCCGCGATCTATCGTCGAATTTCTGTCGTATTGAACCAAAAGGATTCGTCAATCGGTGGCAGTCAATTCCTTCCCTCCTGTCGGCCATCCGGCGCTGTGCAGGACTTAGTCAGAAGTGCGTACTATTTGAACGACTTTTAATTTTTTTAATGGTTTTACAATGTCTGTGATGTAAATTTTGCTTATTCTGAAGCATGCGTTTCAGTTTTTGGAAATAATTGGGGGAGTATAGGGCACGTGCTAGGCCTGTCTGCAAGGGTCGGCTAATTAGAGAATTGCTGGGTTTTTACGTTTTTGAAATTACTTATTAGGATAAATCTACTCAACCGATTTGAATCGGGCAAATGTCATACTCAGTTTTGAGGGCCAGAGAAGTGATTAAGATGATGAGAAATTTTCAGTTCAGTGAAATTTTAAGCAATTTATTTTTTTTTTACTCTCGCCTTGAATTTTCTTCAATTTCAATTCTTATTAATCCTTTACAAAAATGAGGATTATAAACTTTGCAAGTACAAACTCGGTTTTGCCGATGCTGAACTGTCTCTGAAGTAAGTTCGCTGATTTTGAGACGCCACTAGGTGGCCGCTTTTGAAACTATACTGGGGGCACAACAAAATAAATCCGATGATTAATTTTTTTCATGTTTTTTTTTCTTTACGTATCTGTTACAGCTCCCGTGCATTCGTTTCTTCACCCGGGCGACTGTTCAAGGGATTCACCATTAAATGACACCACAGTACAGTACGACGACAATAGTGAGAAGATAAGCGCGGAAACGCTTATTCTGAGGATTTGCGGTCTTGAAAGACCTTGCTATTTTGAGGATGTTCTGAACGACGAGTGAGTTGATGATTCAAATATAACCGTTTATTTCTGAAAAAATTTCAGAATTTTTTTGAAATTAGAAATGCAAATGTCCTAGTCACTCTGACGCCTCTCTTACGATGTGATTTCACCCGTTTCTCATCCCATTTTTCCAGCTGCTACGCCAACGGTCGTAAACTTGGCGAAGGCGTTTTCGGTGAAGTGTTCCTCATCACTCGAGGGGAAAGGCAAACTGTGCTCAAAGTTATCCCCATCGAAGGGGACTTCAACGTCAATGAAGCTCCTCAGAAAACGTACGAGGAAGTGTTGTCCGAGGTGTTTATTGCCAAGTAAGAATTATTTTATTGCAAATTTCGTTTGTAGGTTACTGAAATATCTGAGCAGAAAACAGCGATTTGAAACGAGGCGAGTCAACGTTTTTACACGATAGTCCACTAATTGCTGAAATTTCAGGTCCCTTCACGAATTGAGCTATGGAACTATCGATAACCACTACAAGACGGACGGGTTTGCTGAAATTGTCGATATTCAGGTCGTACAGGGCCGGTACCCGGAGAAACTGTTGGAATTCTGGAATACGCATAACCGGGATAAAGGTGCGTTATCGACAGCTTTGGTACCTATGGGAATAAAGAAAGCAACTTATGCGTTGTCCTTTCTTCTTGTGAGTAACTTTCGGATCAGAATCGTTGACTTTTTGCACCAGAAAACTTAAATCCTTATTCCAAGTTGGAATTTCCAACAAATGTACGCGGGACTTGGTATTGCAGGCTTACAAATCATACTTTGGGGGACTTGAGCTTTTCATGGTTTTTATGTGTTCAGCTCTTTTAGCCTCCAAATCAGGCAAAATAAACACAAATTCGTTTCCGAAGGTTCACTTACCAAAATATTGAGCCTCAGCACGCCTAGTTTGAATTGACCGTCAAATTTACTTCTTAGGTTCAATGAACGATAATCCTAGCGTATTCAAGGATGATCAGCTGTTCATACTTATGGAACAAGGGAACGGCGGTACAGCATTGGAAGATTATTGCTTCACCACAGCTCGCTCAGCTCTCAGTATTTTTGTTCAGGTACGTTTCACGCTATGATACGTTTTAGCTCTTGACAAAATTATTTTTGAATAGTTGCGGAGCTTATCGTTTCTGAACTACGTTGTTTTGTTTCTTGGAGACTAATTGCGACAATCTCGCGAGGGCTTTCGCCTGGATCCTTTGGGATAATATGCAATACTGTTATCGTAGTGTACGTTGCACTAGGTGCTTATTGGGATCCGAATTTCTTTTGTCTCTTTGGGGAAAAAATTGAATGATATACGTTTTTTGGGTTAAAGTTTAGCCCAGTTTAGCAGGAGGAGGAAAAGGGGGTGTTGAAAAAATTTACTCTCCGGCAGGACTCGAACTCGGTAACTTTTGCTCGCTTGAATGCCTGAGTCTCAAAACTGCTAAAGCTTAGATTACCCAGCGTTCAGACAATTGTAAAAATTGTGACATGTTGCAGGTTACATTCGCTCTGGCTGCTGCCGAATGTGAGCTCGAATTCGAACACCGAGATCTGCACTGGGGAAATATCCTAGTGGGGCGCACTACTCAAAAAACTGTCTGCTACCGTTTGAAAGGAGTCGACTACCACATTCCAACCCATGGCGTCAAAGTGGGTACCAACAACGTTCTGCTTGTTTTTCCATTTGAACTGCGCACCGAGAATTCCAAAACAATTACTTGTTCAATTTTCAGGGCACAATTATCGATTTCACGCTATCGCGCATGACATACGAATCGAGGATCGCTCTGTACAATGATATCGGAAGAGATCCTGATATGTTTATCGGCCATGGTGATTACCAGTTTGAAGTTTACAGACAAATGAAGAAAGATGTGGGGTGAGCAGATTTTTTTACTTTAGTGTTTCTGACAGATTTTTCTGAATAATTTTCGGTACCTAACCACTATTTGTTTTAAAAATTCATCCTCCTCTAAGCTTCTTCTTTGTGTTTCAGCAACGAATGGTCCAAATTCGCCCCGAAGACGAACGCTCGCTGGTTGTTCTACACAATCGACAAATTGTTGACAAAAGCCAAATATCTTAGAAGAAAAGCGAAAATCCATTTGAGCTCGATCGCCAAAATGGAGAAAATCAGATCGTGGATCGAAGAGTGCGAAAGTGCCTTTGTCGTTGCCCAGGAGCTTGCCAACGAATTAAATTTTTAACCATTCCCAAAGACGTGAGCTACTTGTTGTTTTGTGTATGTCTCAACTGAATTTCATCTAGATCGCTACAAGTTGAGTTCGTTTTAAACATTGATTGATATTTTTCGAATAGGTCCGTTTTGTTGGCACTTGCAGATCATCACTTCGTAATGTTCAAGTTCCAAATTTGAAGTTTTTTAAAATCAATTTAAAATTTTTATCGTCTACTGTACGTTATGGAATTGCATTCCGGGTCATCATCGCATTTATTATCTATTTTCTAACTAGATGTGTCGGTATTCGCCTTCGGGCCCCAGATTATTGAACAGGCTGCTGCCAAAGACATTCTTGCATTCCTCAAGGGTGCAGGTTTGTCTGAGGTTCTATATTAATGGGGGTATGTCACAATAGGCCCATGGAGCCTGCATTGTTAGCTCTAAACCTCCCCACCCCTAAAAAAAGAGAGTTGTATTGAATTTTTTTAAATGAAATTTTCATCAATAGCAAAATTTATACTGTTCCCCATATCACGTACGTACTTATATCAGTATTATTTCTACCCGACATCCCCTCTATAGCGTGAAGTGTGTAAATCATTGTAATTTATATCAGTAATATATTATGTAACTATTTACTACACGAAGTACTGAAATCGTCTCTAACTTCAAGAGCTGAATTTGTATTTATTGTGCAGGTTAGGTATGTGTGGCCAAATATTTGGAAAACAATTGGTGGCAACTTAAAAATCTAGTCTTTCAGATGTTATTTTTGTACCGTATCTGTGAACTCAGTTTAGAAAATTTCGACCTTTTTGAACCCTTGTATATTTTCGGCGAATAAACTCTTTTGTTACCTATTCCCTTTATTCCCCCCCTTTATTCATTTTTGGTTACTGAGGCATTCCAAAAATCGACGTGAACTACCTTTGAGAAATGAGGGGCTGCATAGATTTCAACGAATTTGATGCCCAATCAAAGGTGCTTTTACGTGCTGGATTTTTTCCAATCGCAAGGTAGAATCTAAAGATGAAAGTTCTTGAGTTATGAGGTACCTAGTATCGACGACTTGCAAAATCCAAAAACGTATGCAAAAGTCGTGGAAATAGCTCGATTTTCGGATACAAGCGAACCAGAAAATATTTTTTACCCTTAGATCATTGATGAGATTTTAATTTTTACATTTAACCCATAATTTAATAATGAATACTGGACTAGACTATTAGTACAAAAATTTAGCTACTTTATCTCCATATCGTAGGAGGAACAAAAAAATATGGATAGTACCTACTGATTTAGGCAGGCACTTAACTTCATTTTTTGCCTCAATAAGTACCTAATTTCGAACTGCTCTAAACACCTGATTGCGGCCATACCATTTTTTCGGTTACCATTGGCCCAAAACCTAGGAGATTCAGCCAAGCCGAAAACTACTGTTTAGTTGTGAATCTAGTCTTTTCCTATGAATTTCGATTTCTGAGTCGAAAGGAAACTCACTTTCGGGCTATTTGGAATTAATGTAATATTGATCCAAGATTTTAGTTGTGCCGTACAATGTCAAATCTCGTTGAAAATGATAGGAAAGATCCTCCAGCTAAAGCGAAATCCACCTGCTCCAACGGCCATTTGTCGAGTGAAAATTCTTCGTGCGAGGTAATGATTTCCGTACTGAGTGAAAAGTGCTATGAATTCTGTTCATCTCCCTTTTTACAAAAAGCGGGCCAAGTGCCGCCCGGCAAGGCGGCTCTACGGACGAGACTGTAGACGGCTGCGTGCCTAAGCGTTCGTCCGATAGGTCGCACCTGAATGACCAAGGAACCAAAATTTGGTTTCAACATTTTGTTAAGTTTGAACCAAAATTTGGCTATATTTAATATAGCTAGGTACTGAAGATTTGCTTCCAGCAAATATTTCAAAAAAAATTCTATAATTGGAAGCACATTTTAGTAGGGCGTATAATTAATTTTGATCGCAGTTGGATGAAGGGCCTTCAAACGAATCGTGGCCTGGCATCTACTCAGCTCCTGGACTGGGTCTGTACAGAGCTGGAGGGTATGCCCATCCGATCTGGAGGCAACCGAGGCAAAGCAAACTGCACCCGTACTTCCCGGTTGGCGATGAATCCTCATACTTCTACCCGGTCAGTGACTTATACGAGAGCCTTAGGTATTATACCCAATGGATCCAAATTATGGATTCTTGTTTGTGCACCTGGAATTCGGTTCATTTTATCTATGTTATGAGGAGTCAGAAAATCCTGAAAACAGGTTCACATGGTTGACGACAAACTACTCTTCAGTATTTAAGGGCTATTCTGGTCATTCTTGCATCCTTCCTGCGCAGGCGGTATGCTTCCGCAAACTGCTCATTCGGAATTAGAGCCTTGATATGTTTACCGCAAGAATGGAAGTAAAGGTCTCAACCTTCGCTCAAAATCCAAATGAGTAGCATGAGGGAGCTCCGGTTGCCTGGTCCCACCACAACTCTGACCCTACATGAGCTCTTTGGGATTGTGAAAAACTAATCTAGTTCATAGTCTGAGATTCATTCGAATACACTTGCCCAAAATGTTCGCACTAGATGACCTATGGAAGTGATTTCATCCCCTACGATCCAGATCCAGAAGGCATCCCAGGGTCGGCCGTAGCCACCCCTCATGGGACCATTTCTCTTCGCCTCAATCACAAGATGAGAGTCGACTTGACCATCGACCGAGCGATTCGCATCATCAATTTCAAGGTGAAATGTATCTCATTTACAATATGAATTCACTGCAAAGTTAAATTATCTACCCTAGGGATACCTGCCTACTTTATTTTTTAGAAGACATTTCTCTCAGTCAAGCTCATCAGTTTGCAGAACCTGATTTAGGCCACCTTGATTGAAAATCCCTCAGTTCCTTGATGAACTCTCAATTCGTTCAACGTCTTCAATTTCCAGAATAACATTGTGATGGCGATGAATTCCACCGGTTCAGCCTGCGCTCTACTGCACCCCAATGGACGCATTCATCAGTACGGGAATCGCGTAGAAATCATGGCTTACGACAGCAGGGGCAACAACAAGTATTGCACTAAGCTAATCATTACTATCCATCAATCATTTTAGCCTTTCCGAGGCGTGTCATGTCACAAGAGATCTAGCCAGGTATGGTCGACGGAATGGGACTTGGTTCTCGAGGGCTTGATTTTGAAGGAAGTTGAAATCTTCTGCAGAAATACGTATCCCTAAGCCTTTGAAAGTTCCTGACAAAGCGTCCCCACATTGTAAATTACTTTTATGTTTGCCTTCAGGAACTGTCCAAAAACTCTCATTTCGGCGTCCGCATCTGGAGATTTCTAATATTAGCTCAAAGTCTGGGCGATCTGGTGTCGATACCCATTTTGGTTTACTCAACATTAATCAAAACTATCTCTGATGATGCCCATTTTCAGCAATACAGTTACTGCAATTCGTTTCCAGATTCGCCAAGATGTGGTACAAAGGCGTCAGTTTTACATCTGAAAGCTGCGCCTTGGTATACCTCGTCGACTCGGCTGGCACGCGTACGACGACCGACAATTTTTCCGATTTGACGCAAGATTTCTCATTGCAAGTTTACTACAGCGAATCGCGCCATGGCGCTGCTTTCATAAGCGAGGCGATCGAAGCAATTCAGGCAGCTCAATATTGGGTTACCGACGATGGCATTGAGAACTGGATCGTCAACAATGTCAGGATATCGCAAGCACCTGATGGCTTAGTACGGTAAATGTAGTCGTTATCAGACGATTTGCTGCAGCGATTAGGGGTTTGGTAGACTTGAGTACGAATGTTCAGAGGGTGTGAATACCTGGCAAAGGGATCAGGCGAGAGAGTAGGGAGGAGGGGGGATTGAAGAACGAAAGTATCCTCTCTTCATACTGTATTCTCATACATTTACGGTTTCAGAGTCGCTCGGAATAGCAACAAATACCACTTGAGAACGTCAGCGGCAAACGGGACGGCCACACTGACGACACCATTCCTCCACTGCACAGCCTCCATGGGCTCGACTTCTCATCTGTTCGTACGCAGGGGCGAACGGCGCATGCACTACGACGGGTCCAGTTTCATCGTGCGCAACGCGGGCCATTCGGCCGGATTCGACGAGAAGAACCAACTGAAAGTGTTCTGACAGCCTGAGATCCGCGGGAAACCTCAACTTCACCGATGCCATTCAGCGATCGAACGCCTTGGATAGTCATTTTTCAAGTTTGGTTGAGAGGCACCGTTTCCCCCTGATCAGACCGGGTTGTTTTCACCGTTTGAGCAGGTGCATGGCTTGGAAGTCCTTCCGCGTGAATAAATACAGTGTTCATGTGCAAAAACATTGTCTAATGATTGCGAATGGAGTGTGATGAAATCGGTTGAATGAGGCGGTTAGAGGCCAGTTACGTTCTACATCGAGCGGAAATGTTCAAAACGTCCCTAAGGCCTGTTCACCTAAAGTCCGTATCACACGTCAGACCGTTCTCCTTCCCATCCCACAGACCCTCTGGACAGACCGATTCTTTGGTGATTTTCAGGTGCGAATTCATTGAAAATTTTTCTTAGAAATAAGGTTCCATAGATGAATAATAACAAACATTGATGCAGGTGCGCCAAAGTGAACATATCCATAGGACCAGCCAATCAGAGCATAGGGTCTGTGTGTCTGTCCGTGGGATGGGGAGGAGATCGGTCTGACGTGTGATACGGGCTTAAGTACGAACGTCCTCAGGAACTAGAGCCCCCCAGGAACGTCCCCAGTTACGTCTCTGGAGCTGCATCTAACAAACGTCCCCAAACAAACAGCCATTTTTTTCACAACAATCCATGTAATTAGACAAAATCGTATAAAATCAGTCAGCCAATAACGTCATCAAAACTTTTTGCATCTGGAACTTGATTACAAATTATCAACAGTTGTGCCTATTTAAATATATACATTTATAAATTTGGACAAAGGGACAGGATGGACTTGATTGAAGACGGCGCAATAACAGGGCTCAGCAGGGTTCTCAAGAGTACAATCGGGGTAGATACAGTCCATAAGGTTCAGCTTCCCATTGGTTGGGACTTTTACATGCTTGAATCCGAACCGTACGACCGTATCCAGCCCAACCATACTCTAGTAAATCCCGCTTGAGTCCATTGTCCCTTGTTCCACTGGACAAGTTTGGTTACAGGACAAGGCAATAAAACATAAAAGCCACCGCTCAAATAACAAACTTGAAGCATTGCTGGTGATCGTTGATTAGAACGCAGGCGATAGGTCTTTTCTCGCTCGTTTTCTTGTGATTCTTCGACTCTCCTCGTTGGATGTCTCACTAACTGCCGATTTGTCACCCTGATAGCGCAGTGATCGCCTGGTCGTTCTCTGCTGCGGCGGTTTCTCACCCAACTCGTCCGATTCCTCCGTATCTGTCGACACAGTAGGGGTGGGCGATGCACTGCCGTCACGGCCGGTGCCTGGAATAGAAGTGAAGTTAACATGGAAAAATATTGAAAATTAAATAAGCATACTCGATGAAACATAAAAATACACACGCTAACTGACCATTGCATACTCCAGCAGGATGATCCGCACTGTCCTGAGATTCCGAAGAATTGGACCCTGGACTGCTTTTGGATTTCCTTTTGGTGCCTCGGGCAGACAGAGTTTTGGTGGTAGACCTGGTGAACCGCCTCTTCGTTCTTGCGTTCTGGGGGGTCGACTCGTCATCGCCGCAATCTTCGGCTAATTTGTCATCCTGCTCTTTGGGCTCGTTCGCAACGTCTTTGGAGAGACTTTTCCTACGGAACGGCGTGTATCTTGTGCATCCTTCAGCAGCGGGGGTGTCCGGTTTTGCCACCGCGTTCGTCCTGGATGGGGTTTTGCTTGTTATTTCGAAGCAATCGTCCTCTTCACTTTCTGAATCAAGCGTCGGTGGATCCAGGATATGGTTCAGCAATTTGGGAGCACTGGGAGATGTGTGACTAGTTTTTCGTACTTCTAACGTTTCAATGGCCTCGTCTTCAGCAGCAATAACACTCGGCTTTGCTAAATCGGTTCGACCATCATCGTTTTCTTCAATAGCTGGAAGTTGGGTGTCAGCTTCTTCGACTCGAGTTTTATTCCAGTCTATCAAGCCAGACGGCTGAGGACCGCTTTCGAAAATGTCCGAGTCGGATTCACAGGATTCTTCATTCTGATCAACAGACGTGTCCTGTTCTGAGGTGAGAGGAGGGTCAACAGTCGAGCCATCTCTTGACGTTGATGGCCTGTTCGGATCAAAGTCTCCCCGATTTGGAGCTGCTGTCCTCAGGCCAGAATCGTCGTCATCATCGTCACTGTACACTCGGGCGGGGAGGCCGGTGGGCTTGATGTACTTACCCTCTCTAGCTCTCATTTGCTCGATAAGTTTCATGAAACTGTCACGGTTGTCGTCACCTGGAAAAGAGAATGTAATGTACGATATGTCATTAATTGCTTCGTCGAGGATCCTAGTAAATCAGCCAATTATAGAATCAAAGATGCAAAGATAGTCATTCAACTTACGATACGCTTTGTTGGCTTGCTCGATCACTTCTGGATCCGCTTTGCGGTCAATAACAATACGTTGCTGAAATCAAACAAGCACTTTTGGTGATGGTACAACACGGCAACAAAATGCTTAACAAGTCACATATGCCAAAGGGAGAAATCTGCAGCAACTTGCAGACGCCGATTCTTCAGCTCATTTGCTACAATTTGCTTAGAAATTTACCTGCTGCTGCTTCGCAAGTGACTTGACCAGCGAACAAGGCCTTTTCTCTTCTCGTTCTTGGCGGTCAACTTGAGCTATCAGTTCAGCAACTGACCGAGGATTGGGAGAGTCGTTTTCTGCGTTGTACAGCACTGTGTACCTGAAGCAGCGAACAGGCCACCGACTCTTAAATTCAACTTGAAACTCAACAGAGAAACACAACTCAAAAACAAGACTCAGAAACTCAATTCATAAACTCAACTCGCAAACGTGTAGGGTTCCGAGTTGTGCTTGTGGGTTGAGTTTGTAAGTTGAGTTTGCGAGGGTCTGAGTTGAATTTGTGAGTATCTGAGTTGAGTTTTGGAGTTGGGTTTGAGTTTAGTTTGTGAGAAGCATTCAAAACTCATTTCATTATTACCTTTGTATTCGAGAAATTAACGTCTTCCGATCACCGTTGGTATTCAGGCCGTACTCTTTGCAAACCTTCTTCAAACCTTTGTCCTGCATTAGGTGGTACAACCGTTTCGGAAGTAGAGGTCGTTTCTTGGGAATCTTTTCCTTTTTTTGGCTAAAAGTCACACAAAAATAAGCGTAGAAAAATAAATTAAGGCGTTAAAAATCGTGGAAGTATGACGATTGACCCTGAAAACTTCAAAAACCCATCCAAATTAGGACACCTCTTCAGGAATATATCGAGGGTTTCAAAGCCTTGATATGTAAAATAAGGAAGCAATGTTGCCCTGCTATGTACTATTTTAGATAATTACAATGCATTCTTTGCACGATCACTTTTTCGGGTTTCATCAGCGAAAGTAAAAACACAAAATATTTACCAAACATCACTTTCAGCAGCCAGGCAAGCGTCTAGATGCATATTGATATTTCTCGCAGGAACGTCGACATGACAGACTGGACATTGAGCCATCTCGTCTGGCTTTTTAGCCTTAGGAAACACCACAGGCGGATTGAAAATGCCTGGGATCTTGACACCATTGACAACGATGTCTTCGCCGGTCGTACTCTTATCGGAAGGCGTTTGAGATGAAACTGGAGGCAATCCTGGCGTTTTTGACTGGTTGGCAGCACTGCTGGCACCTGACGCCATCTTCTCGGTAAAAAAGATCAAATATTAGATAATTACGGAAAGATTGTGAGGAGCTAAACAAACTCCTTGCCAATTCCATTTTAAATTCTGGAGACGTGATTCGCTTAAGGGTTCGAGAGCAAAAATCACCAAATGAGCAATGCCCTCAAATATTTCAGAGTTGGTGATTCATAAATTGTTCTTCAACCGCGCTCTCAGTGTGCAATTGAAGCAAAGTACAAGGCAATTGGGGAAAGAGTTTTAGAACGGAAAGAGTTTACAATGTCATGATCGGCAAGACATACAAAGAAAGACAATTTGATGAGACGTTTTATCATGGCTATCAATATTATCATTGTTCTTTTTCCCCTATCATATTCCGTGAATGTCCCTGTTGTCAGTATGGGGAACTACTGTCAGTTAATGCGTACAATCCACCCCAAAAATTCTTGGCTTGCCGATCATGTCCCACTTCACCGGCCGCTCTACTTCCATCCCATCCCGTGCTAATTCAGCATTCTTTTGCTGGTAAACGGACCTTCTTCTCTCTGCACGGTGATGCCTGGTGACTTGCAGAGCTTGAAGACAGAAGGTCATCGCCACTCAAATCAATCACAGATGAGTCTTCGTTCGTTTTGAAAAGTTGCACAGCTAATGCACCAGCAGATCCTCGAAGAGCTGATGGCGTCTTGGGAGCGAAGACTTTGGATGAATTTTTAGGCGTTTTTGCCAATGAAGACGATTCTTCGGTCGAGTCTTTGGCGCAAGGGACGATGGTAGCCAATCTGAGGGCCCTCTGTAGTTTTTCCTTCATCTTGACGAAAATTGTAATCACCTCGTCAAGTGGTCGATTGTTTCTCAAATGGATTTCGTACGTCTCTTCGAAACATGCAGGGCATTGGTTTTTGTACTGCATAAACTTCCGGATGCACAAAGAACAATCTGTGAAAATTAACATCCAGAAATGTTTAATTAGGGCTCCTGAACTACAAAAAATGACCTAAAGAGAGAAGGAAATTTGTGGAGAGTGCATGCTGGATACTAAGTATGGGCAGTTAGATTTGCAATTTATTGTTCTATACGTACATGTGTGGGAGCATGAGGTGATCATCGAATTGGTCATGTAGTCGTAACAGATTCCGCATTTCAATACCGCATCGAGCCTCTGCAAACATTTAATAGGAAGGATAGTACGAAATTAATTAAATACAAAGGTAAAATTTGGAATCCAGCTTCAGGGCCACACAGCTTATTTTATTCACTAAATCGTTGCCCCAAAGCTTGATGGTTTAATTTCATCGACTGATATTCCAATCAAACGCAACTAAACTCCATGAAATTCGGAGTAATATCCGTAACAAATACGACATTTGTAATTAAATACCCAAATGTGTGGATTAGAATAAAAATAGTAACCTTGAAATCAGCAAACTCGTTCGGCCAACTTGCTTCAGAACTCATGATGATCAAAATATAATTCAAAACTTTCTAGAACAATAGTGAAAACGAAACGCTCATATTCTTTATGAGAGTATTCTTTGATCTTCCTTCAACAAAAATACTTCCAATGAATGAACAGTAAAAATTATTCTTGGGGAATGACGATTTTTGTGATGCAAAATAATAACGTACGTCCAAACAACAACAAAAACCAAACCGCTCAAAAGTCCTCTCTTATCTTTGTATGATTAGGGCCCTCAATTTTTGCCCAGGTTACGCAGTTGCAGTGGTGGATGTGAACATCTTTCTGGGTAACTCACTCCTCACTCCATATTCGAACTGAATAAAGAATTTGAGTCGACAACTCTTTCTCTCAACCAAATCAATAAAAATCATGTTCAATGTATGTCTGTATCTTGTATGGAAGAAATGTATGTATCTATGTATAAATGTATGAAATGCCCAGGTATGCAGGTTGCACCCATGAAGCACACTATTTGGTTGGCTTTCCTATAGGGTAACGGAGGAATAGCCGTTAGGGAATAGGAAGAGAAGTTGTAGGGAATTTAAAAGGAACTCCATACTAAAAACAGAAGCTAAGACATCAGCTATCCGACAGTGTACCCCCCACACACCAACAGTGGTGAAAGGGAGTAAAGTCATATACCTAGGTACCTACCACAAAAAAGGCTGTCATACGCCAAATTTCGGATTTTCAAAGCAGTTTAATAAGCAAAAACTTTCATTTGACTAAGGCCATTTTTGGTAAAAGCGCCACCGATATTAACAACCCTACAGAAATGAACCATCAGAGGTACCTATCGACCAAATGGTAGGCTTCGCCGACATTTCAATCCAAGAATCATTCAAATCGGATAAAAATTGCCTGCATGGTAGGAAAAATACAAATATAGATACCTACCTACTTGACATAAAAAAGCGACAAAAAACCTACGACAAGTCAAGACAAAAAGGCCCAAAGAAAGAAATATTGGAAAGTGTCATTCTTGTCATTCTATCGCAAAGTACTTAGGTATGCCATCGCCAAGCCCTGCAGTATCTAAATCAAGAGGAATTTCAAACAAGGACTTTCTAGATAAACCGTTCGCATCACGACTAAATTATTCCCATTGCCTACATATTCATAGGCGTAAACGCTTTAAAACCTACGACCCCACAAGTTAAACGACCAGTGATCGACAATGTTTCAACCGACCAAATTTGCCGGGCCTGTGTTGCGTGTTCTCTCAAGTAGAGCGTCTCATACTACGCCCTATTACAAACCGGAGTACACGGGACGGGTTCCAAAGGGTAAGCTGTTCGCTGCTTTCAACAAAGGTAACAGTATAAGATATAATCACCCGCTGGATGAGCAGGACAAGTATTTGCAATGGCTGAAGGACGACCTTTTTCTCGAATGCGTCGAACGAGTGCCCGAGGCTTTTGGATACAGACAACGCGCGATTGAAATGCTGCACTACAATGTTCCAAGCTTCTTCCCTTCCTGGTCATTTGTTCCTGAACTATTTTACCGAATAGTCGCTCCAGCAGAGCATCAAACGCCAGAAAATTTGAGGAAAGGCCAAATTTTGCGTGCGTGCGTCGACCTAAAATTTGCATTTGTGGCAGTGCTTGACGACATAGCGGATGAGTCAGGTGTTAGACTGGGTAAACCTTCATGGAAAGATGCTTGTCCGGATGGTATGGCATCAGCCCTCTACGACGCAATGAATTTGTATAATTTCCCCTCCTATTTGGTGTACAAAAACTTCAAGGGCACCGAAGCCTACCCACTTATATATGAGACCTTGCATAAAGGAGATTTCTACGGGACCATGGGCAGCCACTTGGAGATGCTCAGTCAAAATAAGAAGTGCAAAATGTCCAAGGAGATGGCCTACACGATCAATAGCAATAAAGCTGCTTCGTACTACTCTATGCAGCCAGTTCTTGGCCTGGCGCATGCCGGAGTTCTCGACGAAAAGGTCATCAAGCAAGTGAGAAAAATATTTTACGAATTCGGCCTGATGTTCCAGACTTGGGACGATTTCACGGATTACTACTGCACGGAAGAGCAAACTGGAAAACCAGCTAGCGATTTCGTCAACACTGGCATCACTTGGGCCAGCACCACAACGTTGGACTATTTGACACCTGAGCGAAGGAAAGAGTTTGACGAATGCTACGGCTCTGCGGATGCGGAAAAGGGACGGCGTGTCAGAGAGCTGATGGACAGCGTCAATCTTCCAGGCCTCTACATCGAATACCAGAAGAACCAGACGCGTCTCATTCACAAATTTATTGAAGAGGTTGACCATCCTAAGGTAGCAGAAGCATGCCTCTCTTGGCTCGAATATTTCACCGGTGACGTTTTGGACGACTAATCATTGTTGCCAAGCTTGAAGTGTGTTTCAGGCTTTGGAATTTCCCATTCTCAATCTGTCATACAGAACATCCATTTTCCATCGAAGATCTCTATAAAGATGCCTCGGTGGAGTTTAACTGTGAAGTACTCGAATAAAAAAAATTATTATCCTTTCATTTTTGTACGATTGATGATCATAATGCAATGCGGTGTTTATTTGAGAATACAAGTGTACCTGCCAAATCAAAGTGCATTTATTCAACATCATCTATTTGAAGTTGGGTAGAATGGGCCATCCTGGATCTTGTCGCCTTCTTCTCTTGTCATATTTTACGTACCTACCTTTTCCTTCGTACCTTCAATGGCAATGAATCCGATTGTGTGAATAGCTTCGAGCTTTGGGATCCTGGGGGCCTATTCTGGATCCAGGTACACGACAGCGTCTTCGGATTGCGCTCATCAACACCGATATCAAAAAGTTGAAGAATGGGGGGCCTGGAGTTGATTCAGTCTTAGTTCCACCACCAACCTCTCTGCCTTCGTGGTTCGTGTGACTACATACTAATGACCAAAAATTGTTGATGGCTTCATTTTTATAAAAAGTACAATACTGAGTTATTGCGAAGAGTGAATTGTTGCTATGTGAAGTTTGAGATGTTTGGAAGCTGTTGCAACTAATACCACTGTTTCCACTCCATAAAAATAGTATTGTTCCAAACAAAATACTGGTTAGAGGTTGGAGCTTTGCGGAGAGCAAGTGCAAGGAGGATAAGAAGTACCTACATTAAATTTGCAGATTTCAAAAAGTCAAGTCGAACACTTGGTAATATTCAAAATCATGAAGAAGTCGAGCAAATCGAAGAAGAAGGGTGGGCCCTCTTTTAATCCGGTAAGCCTATCTTCATTTGGGGATTACAAAATATCAATGTGCTCAAGTCTTTGGCATCTGACCTGGGTACCTATACCCAAATGGGGTGATACATTTTTTCAGTTTTTCGGTTAGCTGGAAACGCGAGAACATTCAAATGTTGGAGTTTGCAGCTAGAATATTCAGAGGTCCCCATCTGAAGTTTTAAAATGATGAGCGCAATTTTCGTATATTCTATGCCATTTTATTCTCCAGGACGAGCTTGAGGGAAAAGCAAAGATGTTGAAGGATTCTTTCCCAACAGCCACGAAAAATGTTGTGAATATCCTTGAAGAAAAATCGTTTCCAATAATTCATGACGCCATGATGGTATGGAGAGGCGCTGAAATTCGTGATGAGCAAAAATATAAGAAGTTCGACTATAGGATAAGAGGGAAATTCATGGGATTGTAATAATCTAAGAATCCTTCAAGGCCTTCTCTTCGATATATTTTAGCGAAAATGGCACCAGTTCGTTTATGCAAGCAAAATGAGGGATTTGTATATTCACAAACTAAAAGAAGACTTAGATCTTTTGGATGAACAGAAAGTGATTTTGCATCAGCTGGAGCTCCAACGGATCGACGAACTTCTCGGTAAAAAATTATTAAATACGGACGTTACAAGGGACGAGTCCCTTCATGAGAATATTCAAGAAAAATAATCGATCCCCTATCTATAGAATCTATATCTGATATCTAGCTACCTTCAACTTATGCTACCCTCGTGAAAAACTCTTTTTCTCCAGCAGTTGGTTGCGATATGTTTCTAAAAAATGGAATTCTACTCAATGCTCATCAAATTTGGAGTTGAAAATTATTGGAGTTAAGAAATTAGAAATTAGGTAATAACATCAATCAGCTTCAAGCATTTGTGTTACAAACCTAATTAAGCACGTATCTCAAGGCGGAATCGCAAACCTGAAAAGTTCTTCACTAGCATCGTATATGGGGTTCAGCAGTCGCAGTATAAAAGACAATAAATTGCCCAATGCAGACGTATCATTTCAGGTTTCTCAACCAATGGGCAAAGAAAGATAAGCAATCGAACAGTTGTAACGTTTTCATCATTTTAACACTCGTATTACTTTGATTTCTGGTTCGTTTGTCGTCCGACGGTCAAGTTCTTTTCATCGGAGATCCCTCATTATTGCCCATTTTTGAAAAACTCCCCTTTGTCATAGAAAAAATGTGAATCAAAGAGGCCATTTGGGCGGCTTCGTATCGATGTGCTTGATTGGCTCATTTGTGCATTATTCAGCCAATTTTCAAACCGAAAGTCAAAGACGCCTCAACGAGTACGAAAGACGTCGCGAAGCTATCATTGCCGAAAGGAACTGTTTTCTATCGAATGTGGTGAAAACCAGCAGGAGTGAACAGGATTGGATTCAGTCCACTGTGTACCTAATGACAGAGGACAATGCGGAATATAACGAATATTTCTTCCAAGACGCCAGACTGGCTCAGTATTCTAAGAGACAAGAGGTGATCAATCATCACTGACAGTGCAATATGCTAAAAGAGCTATTTTTGCTGGAAATCAATCATTTTTATCACGGGATCTTACCAATAACAGTATAAGTAGGTTAGGTGCCTATTTTTGCGCCATTTAGCCTCTTTTTATGGAAGCTTTCTTCCAAGGCCTTTTTTTTTATTTTTGATTTGAGGTTATGCGTCTTGAAAAGATCCTCTAGGGTTGCCGAGTAGGTCAAATTTTCTTATACGGTCTTATTTCCGGTATACGTCTTGGTCTCTTTTGAAGTCAGACAAATGTCCGAACCATCAATTTGGCAAAATATTCAAGAATGGTTTGGGAGTTCTGTGTCTACTCACCATTGGTATTTTGTCATTCGTTAGAAAAAATAATTGAAGAAAGCTCAGGGCACAGCTTGATCAATTAATAAATTGGTACAATAAAATGTGAGCGTAAATTTCGCAGTACATTGCTGAAATGAACAGTTACGGAGAGTTGACCCTTCAATCCATGAGAGATGCCTGCACGAGGATACAAAAGCTATACGAAGACTACGTAGTCAATACTCGAGAAAAGAAAACGCTATATGACAAATTGCGAGAACAGAATCAGCAGGACGAACTAACGATTGACCGACTCAATAAGAAGATAGCTAATCTTAAGGTTTGCCATTATGCAATACCATTAATCCGGAAAATAATAATTTTTCCAATTATTTGATGTTCGGTACTACTTGGAACCGATGCTTTACTGCAGGTACAGCAGACGAAGGCTCTTGATAGGATTAGTAAGACAAAAACTTTGGTCAGTAACATTTTGGATTTGGAAGCGGAAAAATCTACCTACGAAGAAGCTCAAAACGTACTGAGAGCCAGATTCGTCTCAGAATCCGAAGAGGACCAAAAAAAGCTGGATGAGCTTTCGCAGATCAGCAATCGAGCAATTCAGGTGAATTTTCACTTTGAGTTTGAGTTTCATTTTCAGTCATAGTATGAGTTTCAAGTTCATTTTCAGTTTGAGTTTGAGTTTTGGTTCATGCATGAGTTCAAGGTTGAGTTTGAGTTTCAAGTTCACTTTGAGTTTGAGTGTCATTTTCAGTTTGAGTTGGCGTTTCAGTTTATGAATGGTTTAAGTTCTAGTACCTAGTTCACTTCGAGTTTGAGATTCATTTTCAGTTTGGGTTTCATTTTTAGCTTGAGTTTTAGTTTGAGTTTCAGTTTTTGAATGGGTTCAAGTTTGAGTTTTAGTTTTAGGTTCTTCTTATAATATAAGATCTTATTTTTTTGGAACATTTGTTAAAAATTTCATATTGGGAATTTTTCAAAGATTAATATCAGGAAAATTATTGGCCTGGAAAAGTTTTTTGTATTGGAAAAATTTTTCCTAATTCAAGATGGTATTATGAATCAAAAAATCGTCATGAATTCTCTCAGATTTACAAGATAATTATAGAAATCGTTTTTATAATGATCAGGAACTAGAAACAGATTTGAAAGTGGCGGAAGACATTTTAAGCTACGCCGTTTTGTGCAGCAAGTACGAGACTGCGCAGGAAAAGTCGGTGGCCGATTCATCCCAAATCGTAACAGTTGAAACTCCGCTTGATAAAGTAAGGATTTTGCAAATAGGTAACCTTAGGTGATGATAATTATTTACTGAATCCCATTACGCGTTACCATTTGATATTAATAATTCATTTTCCTTAAAAGTTGCTCGACGGCTTTTATTTTTATTTCAGAAATTCGTAAAATTCAAGCACTTGCAGCAGCTGCTATACCGAATCGCCCTAGCGGAAGTGCAGTGTGAGTATATGGGCACTGTGATATTGAAGTACGAAAAAGAAAATGCAGCACTGGGAAAAGCCGTCCGACAAGTAGTCGGAGGATTTGGATCATCTCCGAGCTAATTGGAAGCTGGAACTGAGTGGATAATATATAACTCGATCGTCGATCTCGGGTTATCTCTAATATTTAGAAACCAGACATTGATAAGTCTGGTCCGAAGTATAGAATAAAAATGACTAGCTCAAATAGATGAGAGCAATAGCGGAAAGACGATATTTTTTTGTTCTGTTTTATCGACTCGAGCGCTTTAGCCGATGTGGCTATCCGAACATTATGTACTATCGAAATGTATCAGGGGCCACAAGGTCCACGCAGCACCTGAGGGGGGTGGGGGGGCTCCTCACGATTCATCTCTAAGCCTTCGTCTTATCATGTAGCTCCACACGATCTTTCTTGAAGCTCCTCACGGTGAGCCGTAATGCTCTTCAGGATAGGAGCTTCCGGACGCATCCCCGTAAAAAATCAATTTACAATAAAATCAAGCTGGCCCAGCCATTTAGTACGAAAATTAAACAAAACAATAAACAAAAAGAATGGAGGAAATATTTTGAAGCTTGACGGGGAAACTTCTGTTTTGGTGGAGCAATGCGGACGGACGTACGATCTGACTGGCAGATGGGCTGTCGGGCCGACGTTTTCTTGTAAAAGTTATTCCAAGAACTGGGGAAGAAAGATTTACCTGAGCCTGCAATTTTTCATTTTTTGAATAATCAACGTACTTTCATTTTATCTTGTTCCTAATGTGGAAATGAAATTGGACATCTGTTTGTTTATTTAAAGTTTTGATGATGTGAGATTGTTCATGAGGGGGTGGGTGTTCGAAGGGGGCAAGCGCTGATCAATACACTCGTGGGGACGGAGAAGGGGGCAGTGCCCCTCTTGCACCCCCCAGTGGCCACCTTGTCATGAGCCGATCCGCACCCACCACGACATGTCTGTGAAAGTAAGCGGCAGGAAACAGCTTCTCTCTTATCTTTACATAAAGCCTGATTTACACTAAATGCTTTTTCGATTATGTTCTCGTCGAACTGCATTTATGGGAACAAAATGAATGAAAACCATGGGTTTGCTGCATTTATTGAATGTAATTCATCGGTACAGGCTTCCCAATTTGTAGTTTCGGCTGGCTGCTTATCGAAGTAATTAATGACGATTTACATGTTTTAAAGTCATTCTTCATGAAGCAAGATATTGCGTATCAGGAAAGGAACATAGCTGAATGCCATGCTGGTATGGTCTGGTAGAATAACAACGTCTTCCTGGTTGGGTGGCTGTTCGGCCTTGGGTAACTTACCGTGCCCATGTCAACAGTTCAATTAATTGCCATCACGATATGTTTTATACCTTGTCAAATCTTTATAAAATACCTCCTGTCCCAGAGACGTTGAATATGATTTTTGGGACTGCCTAGTTCGTAGACGTTATCAGGTACCTACTTATTCAACATTGCCCTTGAACTTCATAATACTCTGGTGTTTTTACAACCACACCGTACCTACTTTACAGTTTAGAATCAGTTCATTTGAATAATTATTTATTGATCGAGGCTGCCCTGTACTTAACCCATCATCAGCATTGTTTTTCAAATGACGCAGAGGGGCGTTCCTCATAAACTGGCAGTTGAATGTCTGCATGTTTTTATAGCTAAGCCTAGATTACCAATCTCATTGAAATAAGTGCAAACTGTTACAGATCTCTAGAAACTATGCTCACTAGCATGGAAATTTGTTCCCATTTTACTGCCCAATCTCAGGCAATCATGTGCCAAGAGAAACGCTGTCAATTATTTTTATGTTGGGTTATGCACTTTTTACACTCAACGCATGCAGGAAATGATGGATTGCCTATACTCCCGAAGCGCACTCTGACCCTGGAACATTATTATTATCCTTCACCAATATGATTTCCCAATGCTGACAATATGAACGAGCATGATTTTCTCCAATGACTTTATTGCTTGCATCGAAAGTCATATGTAAGAACCTAAAAGTTGATTGCGCATGGGCGTTCAAAGGGCGAATTTGCTCCTCAGACAGATCACATATTGGCCCTTTGGCCGCTCAGGTAGAAAAATTGAGAAGAAAATAAGGTTGGAAAAACTGACTAGAAATTTCCACCGTGACCATGAATCGAACCCAGCATTTCCAGGTTTATGGTCCGACGTCTTCTCGGCCAGGGTGGATTTTTTTAAATCTCAGTCAATTCATCTTTCTTTGAACGTTTGCTCGTTTAGATTATCACATTTTAGTTGAATTCTCCAACCTTTTAAGGGTCGGTGCTGAATACTAATTTGGATATCTAATGCATTGTTGCGCGCGCCGACACAAAAACCTTTGCTCGTACCCTTGTCTATGTAAACCAGCTATGTATAAAAAATTGATTGAAAAATTGACTCCATCCGATACTGGTCAGGATTCACCGATCGTTTTCTCGAATGAATTTTCAGCATTGATCTGACAAAAAAGTGGGGCATTGAATTCATAATATAAAGCTTTAACGAGCGGGTTGACAATCTGTGCTGATCAAGGCCCCGCCCTCCAGACGCGGCCTCGCTCCCATCTGATGCACCACAACGTTTCCTCCCCATCCCATACACGCCATCTCAACAGCGGAGAGACACACGTATGTGTGTAAGCGTGCAACGCACACGCAGGCAATCTAAGTTGTGTTCGTTGGAGTTGTTCAATACATCAATTCACAACCACAAACAAACTTCACCCATCCAACTGTTCTCTTGTCTGGCTTCTCTCTTTTTTTACCCGCCTCTCTCTGTTTCGCTCGGAGTTCATACTGGATGGGACTCGAATGCTGATTGCTGCTGGTTTACATTAGGGCGGATATTTTCGATTTGGAAAATGCCCAAAATTATTTCTCAATGCGTTTTTTTACAAGCAGGTACCTTCAAGTACTCATAGTACTCAAGTACTACTTCATATGTACAAGTAGGCAAGTTTACCTGAAAAGATTCCTCCTCGTGAAGGTACCTCCAGCAGAAACCAATAAATTGTGGTAGGTATTTATGTTGGAAGGAATGGACTCCTTGGGAGTGTAGGAATTTCATGTTTTTACCACATAACGATTTCGGCCATGCCATGGTTCCCAGAAGGAGCGAGTTAGACGGATAGATAAGGCCGCACATCATGGACCTTTTGGGACAGCTCCATCCCGAACAACCGTTTGAAGCAAAATTCAAGAAATGTGATGCAGAATTTAAGGAAAATCTACTCAAAAACCGGGCACTCCCCACTTGCGAATGGTGAAGGGTTTTCCATTCCATAAAAGAAAATTTGATTCGGTGAATTCCGCAGCTTTGTGAACTGACACCTGATATGTGACTGTTGCCTGTAGGCCGGCCGGTCTCGTTCCAACTTCCCTCAGGCTCTCTCCGTCGCAGTCGATCTCGCTCTCGCCTTCGCGCTCTGTCTCGCACACGTGTCTTGTACCAGTGAGAGTTCCCCCTCCATCCAGCACAACCATTTCGGTACGGCTCTTGTTCGGTCTCTAGCCGCCCTACGCATGGTTTTCAGTTGGCCAGCCGGGGCTGAGGCCGTGGTCGGTTGTGTTTGTAGCGCAGTGATGATTAGACCGCTGAACGCGCATTGTCGAAATTCCTCTAAGTTTTCGCGGTTATCGTGAAATAATTGGCCGAATTTTCTAATTTTCTTTTTGAAAAAAATCTCTCATAATTGCGCCGTTCGATTATCAACCTCAAAAATTGACTTCGCCCGAAATAACATGATTCCCTGGCCTTTGCCCTTTAACCTGAAATAAAGATAGGGAAAATTGACACCTACCTGAACTATGTCAATCTTGAAATTAGGTACGATTGACTGTTGACGCTTTTCCAAATTTATGCTCGGGCTCGATTCTTCTGCCCTGAAAACAGACGTTGACGTCCAACAACACCAATCAGTGACAACTAACACAATTAGTGAACCTTTTCCGAAACCTTTCGTGAAATTTGAATGAACGTCGAGTGTAATAGCATTCATTCTTCCCGGTATTCACGCTTCAGTTACTGAGCTAAAAAATTACTGTCGATTTAAAGTTCAGAGTGTCGTTTAGATAACATGAACTGCTTTGGAAATGAGGTGAGTTCTTCAAGATACCTAATTCAGAATTTGATAAGAAATTGATGCCGAAATTGAAGTTGGTTTACATACTAAAGTATGAGGAAATTTCCATTTTCTCATAATAAATTTTTCTATATTTATTTTCTACCTCTTCTTCAAAATCGATAGGTGAATTATTACACGTAAAAGATTTCTGGTAACCCGAAACATTTGTGAAGGGATTCTTCTTCGTCTAAAAATGACCTGCCTTTCTACCTGCCTTCTACCTATCGAGGGGTAATTTTACCTTAGAAAGGTGGTCCTTATATACCTAGCTTTCCACCATAAAGGTCGATTAGGATCGTAGACTGATACTTCAGGCTTGCCACAGCCATAACCTACATTGGATAATTTAGTGGGTACTTCCCCAGTTCACTTTGCCAGATGAGAGCGGTCAGAAAATTCAAGAACCTATCATTAATTTTGGCATAAAAAAACTCGAACTGGTACCGTTTCATTTTTTCATGAAACGGCTAAACCAAAGAGCCCATGGGTTGCCAGTGGTTGAAATGAATGCGAACTATACAAATTATGGATACAATTCATAGGAATAATGGATAACCATATTGCCCTAAATCCAATCAAATAGTAGATATAACTTAAAGGCGTGGCCATGATGTTCTGAAAGAGTTATCATGGACTTCAAATTGCACATGTCTATTCTACGATTGCAACATTTATTCTGCTGAGAAGGTTCGAAGTATCATTAAATTGATAGCATGTAAATTGGTTTTTCCTTCGATTGAAATTGTGGATACAAACGGGTAATTATCCATTGACAGATCATTTATCTGTGTTGACATTGAAGAAAACAACCTTGACTTGCTTCAAAGACAATCAATTCGAATTTGGATGGTTCAAACGAGAGAACCATCGTCTGCCAGGGGATTTCCTCTCCCAACCAATGCGCAGAAGGAGTTTTTCTGTGCACTTGCTGGGAAAAATCCAAGGTGGAAATAAAATTGGCCTATCGTTATGCTTAATCGAAACGCTGCAAAGTATTACACTAGGGTTAACACCTTATTTATAAAAAATATTGCCTTATAATTTGAGTTTGTTTATGACTTTGCAGCTCTTGGAGCGTCAAAAGTCGGGGATGCTCGCTATAAAAACTCCGTAAATCCTAAAAAGTTAGACCTTAATGAAATCAGCGCCCACCAATATATGGGAAACAATGCCTCACACAACGCTCCAAATACTAAAAATAAATATTTTTTTAAAATATAGTACGTGAAGGTAATATGGAATATTGCAATTTAGTGTTCGGAAAAAGGTTAAACTCCTTGTGCGACTTTTATGCGTCCTTGACATGCGGGTGTATTTTTTCTCGGTCCCCGATTCGACTCGATGCGCCCCAGTCAACTCGACGGAGCGTCTCATTAAATCACGAGTTTTTTTGCCGCAGTGACGCAAAAGAAAGTCACGCTAACAACCTAATGGTCTTAAAAATTATCAGAATTTAGAAAACAGCCTATTGGTTCTGCGTCAATCAACACTTTAGGCCACAACTCAAAGCTAATAATAATAAAGCTTGAAACCAATCAAGCGTAAAGATTTTACAAGCAGACGTATTTTTTACGAGCAATTTATTAAAAAGAAATAAAGCTTGGTGGTTTATTGCTTTCAATTTATAATTCAAAAATTATAGGATTCTACATTTTTTTTTTTGTAAAAATGTTTGAATATCTAATGCTTTCATATCCCCTTTTACATTTTTCCATTTTGGTTAAAATGCCAATCTTTCGCTGACTTTGATGTATTGACTCAATAAAGTTTTTCAATACAGTTCAATTGTCAATATGTGGCATGTGGTCATTCATGTGCCAGCTATTGATGTCCACTAATTATTGGCCAAAATTTGATTATGTATGTACAGCTGTTATCGGGTCTGCGTAAAATATTTTAGTGAATGTAACATTATTTATTACCTTATTCGGTTGTATATTTATCCCAATAATGCTGTAAATAGGTGAACCAAAACCTTTCCTTCGAAATAATATAATAATATTTTTATATTATAATGAGGTCGCTGTTTGGGTGTAGGAATTGGAGGAACTCGCCGGAGATCGGGTTTGGCACCTTGGGATAGAGTTTGGCCTTGTATGTGACCCGCCTCAATAAACAATTCATTAAATCATTTCTAATTGCAGTTTGCTTGTTTTCTATCTCCGGGCACGAGATACGAGATAACAATAACATCCGTACGATTTATCCTAGGCTAATTATACAAAGGAAGAGTAAATAATGCACCAGATGATCCAGAATAATTTACTCGGTATAATGTACATGCATAACACAGCACAGGAATTTGTAATTTACATTTTGAACGTCTACTACCATTGGTTCTTAGCCTGGCCTCTTTTCCAGTTTTCGTATACTGCAGGTCGGGAATCTGAGACCATCTGGTTATGCAGTAGCTAGTTACGTAAAGAATTCACAAAACACCTTGGTAAGGTAACAAGAGAGTGGTAAACAACTCTTTGTTTGCCTCGCTGTCCAACAACCTTCCGACTCAGCCAATAAATTTAACCTAGTTTGACATTGAGTTAACATAGTTTGATTTTATTTTATGCACACCAGTTAGTACTAATACGCTTGACCTGCGTTGGCCTGATGCGTATGTCGAATTGGTCTGATGAATGATATTTGTTTCCTTGGAGATATGAGGGTAGCAAGCATTCAGATCCCTGGTTCGCATTCGATCCTGATAGGATTTTTAGGGTTAAATTTAACGATTTTAACGATTTAACTATTCAATGATTTATCATTACAACGATAAAAACAGCGCTGTACGTAGGGGGTCAAGTGGAGCAGCCGTTTAGACATGATAGGAAACAGTTTTGTCTTTTTAACGCCTTATGAACGAAAGGAACCCGTAATGGGGTTTGTTCATGACTGCGAAGTCCTGCGGTTAAAAAAGTTCGGAAGCCCTGCTCTGACCAAACTTCCAGAAATAGAATGATGATATTGACTTTGTGCGAAAATATCGATGAAATGCTGAACGGTCGTGTTTTCCGGCGATATGAATGCTGGCTGAAAGGGTTTTGAGTTTGCTGCTGGATCATTGGCTGATGTAAGCGACTTATGTGGACGACCACTGCTCGGCCAGCCGCATCCCTCTCTTCCCTACCCCCTGTCCTGTTCGATTCCCGGCCGTTATCGTCCCTTTCTCTGCCCATAATTCAACTCAAGTTGAAGGTCACCGTCGCCTCGGTAACTTCATTTCCTTGTCCATCCTTTTCCACCGTACCCGCCCCTAATCCATCCCCACCCTCAGCGGTGCTAATATCCGCCCGCTCTGAGTCTTAACTTAATTCTCTGACAAACCCTTCGAGGCCCTAGCGCCGTTCGTTCTAATGAGATTTCACCGGTTCAGGGAAATTTCGATTGCTGGGTCCAGAGTAAATTGCGACTTTTCTAAACGGCAGGAGCAGCAGTCGATTGAAATTTTCTGTGTTGCGAAAAAATTCAAAACACGGATATTGATATCAGCACGGAAGAAATTATGTTTTTTGTAGTCTAATATCAGGGGTGGGATCTTCGGAAAAACTCTGTTTCCTTCGCCAAGCTTTCGAAAATTTATCTTTTCTTCATCAGGGCTTGGAGACAGGTCTATTCAGTCTAAGCCCTGATGAAGAAAATATAAATTTTCGAAAACTCGGCGAAGGAGACAGTTTTTTTTAACACCCTACCCCTGATATTTGACTAGATATTTGACTACGAAATTGAATAACCCGTCGATCCTCAACAATTTATTACGAAGAAATTATGGTTATCATATGTTTGGATCAAATTTAAAATGCTGTTCATCCTAGTTGATATTTTTGTGATGAAGGCAGTTGGGGTTCGGCCTGAAAAACAAATAAAAGAAATGAACTAAATACAAAACATACAGAAAACATTGCTTCCTCTCTTCAGATCCACCTTTTTTTAATTTTGCGCTTATAAAACTATGGGCTTATAAAATTTGGAGTTTGCCATTATAAAATTTCATCGACTTATCTCCTTCATAACTGTTTTAGTGGGTCTGAAGAGAGAAGCTCTTTTCCTTAGATTGAGAGATAGTTAGCTCATTCGATGGCCTGTGTAGAGGCGAGTTCTCCGATTAGATACCCATGTCCGTGCCTGAACTCACGGTCACGGTTGCTGAAGCGTTACAGTCTCGTTGCATGACGGGAACTATTCTGTGCGACAATAGTTGGTTGTATCCTGTTTCTCAAAGTCCATAAATGCCGTAATGTTCGGCGCGATGATTATTGCGGTGCAATTATTTCGCCACCGGTCTTGGTGAACCGGTTTATTAACTGAGAACTGTCGGTACTCTAAGCTGTTGAAGCCTTCCGCAAGACCCTTGGAAACTTAACAGATCCCCTGAGTAATAGGTTAATAGGCCCTGGACTCAATACTCTTATCACTCTATAGTCACCATGGTCTTATTAATGCTATAGGGCCTTATTAGTGCATTGCTCATACTCTTACATTTTTACATTACTCATGTTAATGCTACTGCTTGATGTAAATCGAGTCCAATGAACATTGAAATATTTTTCTGTCTTATTTGATGCCTTCATTAATATTGTTGCAGATGACGCGCTATAAGAAAGCGGATTTTGAAGAGGACATAAGCAGCATCGGCTCCGTCCAATTGACAGAAGGTGTCTCGTCAACTGCCACTCACATCCGCTACCATACCGTACGTTCATTTAGTATTATTGAGAACACCTGACTATTTACCAAAAATCCTCAAACTTGTTCCAGGCTAATAAAAAATGAGGGTCTTTTCTCATTTTAGTTACTACCTACATAAGCGATTTAGTATCCAAAAACCACCAAAAATTTGAATAATTTTATTGCCTGTTTAAAAAAAATTGATCCAAGAAGCCCCGGAATCAGTACAAATCTCATGACTTAGTTCCAAACTTTCGCTCATTAAAATATCAATGCATTATACGTCAACGCTGTATCTGCTTCAGGGAACTACATTCTGGAAGTCAAGAACAGTACTGGAAAAATGCCTGATAGTCTCAGTGGCGTCGCTCCTTCTGATAGTCTTCATTCTGACGCTAGCTCTCAGTGCTACAGGAGGCCCTAGTCGCTACGTCCAATATGCCAATGTTGCAGGTAAGCATTGTGCCTACTATAAATAAGATTGTACATAGGTACGGTATAACAACTACCGTAATTATGTATCATCATCAAAATATACAATTTTAATGTGGAAATACCGATTAATTAGCGTAGATGGATGATCGACCCTTGTAGACTATTGTTGTCAGCAGATCAGGGTTAGGGTCTACGATAAAAACTGCCTCTTTCGCTGAGCTTCCGATATATTATAATATCTTCATCAGGGCTTGGGAAGAACGTCTCCAAGCCCTGATGAAGATATTATAATATATCGAAAGCTCGGCGAAAGAGGCAGTTTTTATCGTAGACCCTAACCCTGATCTGCTGACAACAACGATTAATTAGCGATTGGAGATATTTGAATTTGAGCGAATCGTATGACAGTTTATATAATTTTATAAACATGTTTTCTTCATAAACTATTTATGTTTATAAACCTTTAAGGCACATAAACATGATGGTATAAACACATACAGTATATTATGTAGGTTTACCTATAAATGGTAGGCACATTATCTCTTGGTGCATCTCAATGAGAACGAATATCTACTTCCTGTAGAACGTAACACGTTTGCAATATGCAAGTTGCATGAGCACGCAAGTTTTCCCGTTCGCATTTAGCCATAATGGAATGTTGAAGGTAAAGACGCTATTCTCCGAACTCTCGCATGGAGGCTAATTTATTTCGCTGAGGCGGAGTTTTTGTGTTAGGGAAATGAGCACATTCGCCTCTTCCATGGGGGGCCATCTGGGCCAATGACGCACTCCCGCGATCTGTTTACACGCGGAGCGTTATCTTCAGGGCAATATGTTCGTTCAATCATCGTCGTCCTGGCACGTAAATAATGGCATATGCATGAAACCTTGTCCGAAAACATTATTCTAGAAAGGAAGCCTGAAACTGAAACATTTTCAATATAACAAGGGGAAGAGGGAGGGAAACGGTGATATGAAGTATTGAGATTTTTTACTGTGTTTACTCAAATCGCATTAATTTTGAAGACCAGAGAGTGAAAAAACTGGCGAACCGGGTTTTTAAATTTAGGTAGTTGAACCCATTCAAGGATAGCTCAGCTTGGGGGTTCATCATATCGACGGTGAACGGCTTCGCGTGAACCTTAGGACACGTAAAAAACGCTGCTAAGTAGATTAGTGACATGGGTACATTATTTGTCTGGGTATCTCAGAAAATAAAGTTCAAATAGTTGGAGTAGGTCGGTTTATCATCATATCATTTGTGGAGTAATGGTCAATCGTGAATTCAATTATGCCGAAAAGGTACGTTTTCACAATGATGAATAAATAGGTAGGTATAAAAAGAAAATACCTGGCGGCTGCTTTCAAAGAAATATTTCCTGAGACCTGGCGGCAAGAAGGCAGCCATTTTGTTAACCGCGTTAACAGGTGACAACTGTTATCAAGATCCGCCCCATTAACATAAGCTGTCCAATCCCAGCTTCACACTTTCAGTTTCTAATAGCCGAATCGCATTTTTGCAGTTCTGAGCCAATAAACGACGAAAGAGCCGGTAGGGGTAGGGGAAGTCCCCTACTTCCCCACCCTACCAAGATCAGGGGTGGGAATGTTACAGCCGCCATTTCGTATTCCTCACGCCTTGAACCGATTGGAACATGGGCCGTGAACCCAAGAAAACTGCAAAACCGCAATTTCAGCAGTGTCACTGCCCCCAAAATTGACCCTGTTGACCAAAATCTCGAAAAAATGCCAAATTTCATGTTTCATAGTCAATATCTAAAGATTCCCGCCAAAAAACCCCGAAGTCAAATCCATCATTTTTTTGAAATTTTTCCTAGGTAGGACCTTGGATTTTCCAGCTGAAATCGGTTTTTTTCATTTTTCTTAGTCCTGGAGAGTTGTAGAAAATTGCAAATTTTTTGTGTCATGTACCTGCCCAAAACCTACTCAAAAATATTTTTTTTGGAATTTTAACATTTTTTTTAAAGGGTCAAAAAAATATTTTTTGTTTAGGTCAAAAATTAGTCTTTAAACCAGTTTTTGATTACTAAACCCAAATCGATTTTGACTTATAGGGAGTGAAAAATGTGTAAAAACCTTCAAGGAATCCAACGAGCTCAAAAAATTCAAAATCGGTCCAGTAGGACTCCCTCAAATTGCCAAAAACGCGAAAACGCAGAAATCGCATTAAGAAATTCAAGCCAAACCGATTCAAAAACAAAATTTTCGAATTTTTTCGGAAAAACCACCCTATGTTATGGAAAATCAAGCGAAAAACACGGGAAAAATACTCAAAAAATTCTAAACCCACGGCATCACCTTCAAAATTGAGATTTTGTGTCTTTTCAAAAATATACCCTAATTATGCCGAATTGGACCCGTTAACCTTCTCCGATCGGATTGCCCGGACAATATGCCTCAAGTTGGAGCAAACCACAACTTTCAAGACTAATTTAGTCAAAATCGGATCAGTATTTCAATACGAAGTGGCTGGACGAAATTTTTGGCCAAAATTTCGTCCGTCCACTTCGTATCGAACCGCTGATCCGATTTTGGTGCGGTTAGTCCTAAAAGTTGTGTTTTGCTCCAACTTGAGGCATATTGTCAGGGGAATCCGATCAAAAAATTTTAAGGGGTCGAAAACCCAAAAAAACTGTTTTTGAGATCATGACTTTTTTTACATTTGATCGTTTTTGAGTAGTCTGGAGTTGATTCAGAGGATTCCCTTATAGGAGGTGCACGTCACAGGAAAATTTGCTAAACGCTCGTTTTTTTTTTTTTGAAATCGGACCACTCCTTCTATGCGTTTTGCTGCTGACGGCGTACGGCGTACGGCGGACGGACAAAAAATTTTTATTGCAGATTCGTGTTCTAGAACCTCAGAAACGTGAAAGAACAAATTTTCAGGGGGTGTTGTAAAAAAAATTTTCCTGAACAATTACATAGGTACATTATTTCTGGAAATAATGTACCAAAATATCCCGTGCTTTGACACCACAACCTTCTCTTCCCTCCATACTTTCCGTTTTCAAAGTGATATTCGATCAACGAATCCTTCATTCTAACAGTGCCGGAGCAGTTGGACAAATTTTAGTCAAACACCCAAAGTTCACGTTGATCTCGAAGTTGAGTGGGAACTCGAAGTTGACTTTGAACTCGAAGTTGACTTTGATCTCGAAGTTGACTTTGATCTCGAAGTTGACTTTGATATCGAATTTGAGTTTGATCTCGAAGTTGACTTTGATCTCGAAGTTGAGTTTGAACTCGAAGTTGACTTCGATCTCGAAGTTGACTTTGATCTCGAAGTTGAGTTTGAACTCAAAGTTTACTTTGATCTCGAAGTTGAGTTTGATCTCGAAGTTGACTTTGATCTCGAAGTTGAGTTTGAACTCGAAGTTGACTTCGATCTCGAAGTTGACTTTGATCTCGAAGTTGAGTTTGAACTCAAAGTTTACTTTGATCGCGAAGTTGACTTTGAACTCGAAGTTGACTTTGATCTCGATGTTGAGTTTGATCTCGAAGTTGACTTTGATCTCGAAGTTGAGTTTGAACTCGAAGTTGACTTTGATCTCGAAGTTGAGTTTAAACTCGAAGTTGACTTCGATCTCGAAGTTGACTTTGATCTCGAAGTTGAGTTTGAACTCAAAGTTTACTTTGATCTCGAAGTTGAGTTTGATCTCAAAGTTGACTTTGATCTCGAAGTTGAGTTTGAACTCGAAGTTGACTTTGATCTCGAAGTTGAGTTTAAACTCGAAGTTGACTTCGATCTCGAAGTTGACTTTGATCTCGAAGTTGAGTTTGAACTCAAAGTTTACTTTGATCTCGAAGTTGAGTTTGATCTCGAAGTTGAGTTTGATCTCGAATTTGAGTTTGATCTCGAAGTTGACTTTGATCTCGAGGTTGACTTTGATCTCGAAGTTGAGTTTGAACTCAAAGTTTACTTTGATCTCGAAGTTGAGTTTGATCTCAAAGTTGACTTTGATCTCGAAGTTGAGTTTGAACTCGAAGTTGACTTTGATCTCGAAGTTGACTTTGATCTCGAAGTTGAGTTTGAACTCAAAGTTTACTTTGATCTCGAAGTTGAGTTTGATCTCGAAGTTGACTTTGATCTCGATGTTGAGTTTGATCTCGAAGTTGACTTTGATCTCGAAGTTGAGTTTGAACTCGAAGTTGACTTTGATCTCGAAGTTGAGTTTAAACTCGAAGTTGACTTCGATCTCGAAGTTGACTTCGATCTCGAAGTTGACTTTGATCTCGAAGTTGAGTTTGAACTCAAAGTTTACTTTGATCTCGAAGTTGAGTTTGATCTCGAAGTTGACTTTGATCTCGAAGTTGAGTTTGAACTCGAAGTTGACTTCGATCTCGAAGTTGACTTTGATCTCGAAGTTGAGTTTGAACTCAAAGTTTACTTTGATCGCGAAGTTGACTTTGAACTCGAAGTTGACTTTGATCTCGATGTTGAGTTTGATCTCGAAGTTGACTTTGATCTCGAAGTTGAGTTTGAACTCGAAGTTGACTTTGATCTCGAAGTTGAGTTTAAACTCGAAGTTGACTTCGATCTCGAAGTTGACTTTGATCTCGAAGTTGAGTTTGAACTCAAAGTTTACTTTGATCTCGAAGTTGAGTTTGATCTCAAAGTTGACTTTGATCTCGAAGTTGAGTTTGAACTCGAAGTTGACTTTGATCTCGAAGTTGAGTTTAAACTCGAAGTTGACTTCGATCTCGAAGTTGACTTTGATCTCGAAGTTGACTTTGATCTCGAAGTTGAGTTTGAACTCAAAGTTTACTTTGATCTCGAAGTTGAGTTTGATCTCGAAGTTGAGTTTGATCTCGAATTTGAGTTTGATCTCGAAGTTGACTTTGATCTCGAGGTTGACTTTGATCTCGAAGTTGAGTTTGAACTCAAAGTTTACTTTGATCTCGAAGTTGAGTTTGATCTCAAAGTTGACTTTGATCTCGAAGTTGAGTTTGAACTCGAAGTTGACTTTGATCTCGAAGTTGACTTTGATCTCGAAGTTGAGTTTGAACTCAAAGTTTACTTTGATCTCGAAGTTGAGTTTGATCTCGAAGTTGAGTTTGATCTCGAATTTGAGTTTGATCTCGAAGTTGACTTTGATCTCGAGGTTGACTGCGATCACGAAGTTGACTTTGATCTCGAAGTTTAGTTTGATCTCGAAGTTGAGTTTGATCTCGAAGTTGAGTTTGATCTCGAAGTTGAGTTTGATCTCGAAGTTGAGTTTGAACTCGAAGTTGACTTCGATCTCGAAGTTGAGTTTGATCTAGAAGTTGACTTTGATCTCGAAGTTGAGTTTGAACTCGAAGTTGACTTTGATCTCGAAGTTGACTTTGATCCCGAAGTTGACTTTGATCTCGAAGTTGAGTTTGAACTCGAAGTTGACTTCGATCTCGAAGTTGAGTTTGAACTCGAAGTTGAGTTTGATCTCGAAGTTGAGTTTGATCTCGAAGTTGACTTCGATCTCGAAGTTGAGTTTGAACTCGAAGTTGACTTTGATCTCGAAGTTAAGTTTGAACTCGAAGTTGACTTCGATCTTGAAGTTGACTTTGATCTCGAAGTTGAGTTTGAACTCAAAGTTTACTTTGATCTCGAAGTTGAGTTTGATCTCGAAGTTGACTTTGATCTCAAAGTTGAGTTTGAACTCGAAGTTGACTTTGATCTCGAAGTTGACTTTTGTCTCGAAGTTGACTTTGATCTCGAAGTTGACTTTGAACTCGATGTTGACCTTTATCTCGAGGTTGACTTTGATCTCGAAGTTGACTTTGATCTCGAAGTTGAGTTTGATCTCGAAGTTGACTTTGATCTCGAAGTTGAGTTTGAACTCGAAGTTGACTTTGATCTCGAAGTTGAGTTTGATCTCGAAGTTGACTTTGATCTCGAAGTTGAGTTTGAACTCGAGGTTGACTTTTAACTCGAAGTTGAGTTTGAACTCGAAGTTGACTTTGATCTCGAAGTTGACTTTGAACTCGAAGTTGACTTTGATCTCGAAGTTGACTTTGAACTCGAAGTTGACTTTGATCTCGAAGTTGACTTTGATCTCGAAGTTGAGTTTGATCTCGAAGTTGACTTTGATTTTGAAGTTGACTTTTATCTCGAAGTTGACTTTGGTCTCGAAGTTGACTTTGATCTCGAAGTTGACTTTGAACTCGAAGTTGACTTCGATCTCGAAGTTGAGTTTGAACTCAAAGTTTACTTTGATCTCGAAGTTGACTTTGATCTCGAAGTTTACTTTGACCTCGAGTTGACTTTGATCGTTTTATATCCTTATTTTTTAATGTTGGAGTTAAGAACACAACTTTTTGAAAGTCAGGGGTTTTACGCCGAATTCAGTTGTTTTTGTCGGTGCTCGACAGAATAGAAAGCAAGGCGACGAGTTGGCAACACTGTTGGTGTGTGGCTACATGAAACGATCCCTATTGTTTGTTGCTAATGATTGCGGTTAAAATAGTTGACATGCGTCAGGACCCGTATGACGTGACGGTCATGCGGGCTCTTGCCTATCCTCCACAAACGCAATTGAGGCTTGACAGCGTCTAGCGCAGTGACCATTGAATACTTGAGTAGTGTATTGAATATTTGAGTTGCTCTTGATGGCCGAATTGGAAAGCGCAACTGATTGGTCAAAATTATAGGTAAAAAAAGTCCGCATAATTCAAATCAAGCTATTTTCTCTTGGTAGCTATCCAGCTCCATCAGTTCGAGCCCTTTTGGTGTCATTGCCCTCTTAAGGAACATTTCCATTGGGTCAATGCGCGCCCGCTCAAATTCTTTGGGGGCAGTCTCATAGGTACCATGTCGTGCCCCCGTTGGTGTATTAAATTAAAGTGAGATGTATTTTGGAGAATAGAAAATAATTTTAATTTGGACCTGCAATTACAATTCTGAGCTGAAAAATTCCAAATACGATTGTAACGAGTGATTGTTATTTCGGGGTTTCAGTCATAAATATAGGTACAAGGAATTGCCATGTGGTTGTAATTGAAATCACATTTTTCTGGGTGTTAAGAGCAAGTCGCGGTTTTCTCTTCCCCTCACTCACCTATAAATAAATAAGTCGAGTCTTTTAAAGATGTACCTATATTTATTTTGATCTTGGAAATGAACAGAAAACGGGCCCGAAGCCGGTCGTAGCGTCTGTCTGACGGAGACTTGCGTCAAAACTGCAGCCTCCCTGATGTCATCGATAGACAAAACTGTCAACCCATGCGACGACTTCTACGAATACGCCTGCGGAAATTGGATCAGGGCCAACCCGATACCAGATGGCAAATCTATGTGGGGTACGTTTGTTCAACTGGAACAGCGGAATCAGCTCGTCCTGAAGACTGTCCTTGGTATGTACCAGCATGGACTATCAACCATAATTTTTCATCGTTATCTTCATTTAATCGATAACTCCAAATGTATGAAGTCGCATTATTTCCGTTGCTGGAATTTCACATTATTTATCGTTTCAATTCAAGTAGATTATTGTTCAGACAACTTTGACGTCTAAGGTCTATTTCTGATTCTCTTCCCACTCAGAACGACCACTCACAGAGTTGAAATCGAAAGCTGAAAAGAAGGCCAAGTTATATTACCTGTCGTGTATGGATGCCAATGAAACCATTGAATCTCTGGGAGGAGGACCGATGCTCGACCTGCTCAATACAACAGGTGGATGGAGCATAGCGGGCGATTTTGATATCAAACGATTTAATCTTCAGCAAAAATTGCAAACTCTCCAGAACAAGTAAGATTTTTAATGCTATCGATTTACTTTAATCTTTCAAACTTCTTTGCATTTTCAAATAATATTTCATTATCTTATTATATCATTAGGTACAACATGGGTGGCCTATTTTCCTGGTCTGTTCAAGAGGACGACAAAAACTCGAGTCTTCACATTATTCAGGTATGTTTTTCAAAGAGATCTCTAAAAAATCATGTAACTTTTAGATTTTTCTCTTTGAAGTCTGATTTTTTTACTGTCCCATATTAACTTTTTCTAGGTGGACCAAGGAGGATTGACGCTTCCTACGAGGGACAAATACTTGAACAAAACTGCCAACGAAAAACTTCTAAATGCCTATTTGGACTACATGACTGATGTAAGCTAAACATTTTCTTCTTTGGTGTCGTATCATATATTTGGGTAGGTTGAGGGTTGGCTAAATTGATACATTTTTCATCGTTGTTTGATAAATTAATTGAGAATCACGACCCCTTGGCAATTTCAAGAATTTTTAAAACACTCCAAAGTCTCCTAAAGAGGCCAATAATGGAGAAAGCGCTTGGAAAATTGTTAATACAAATAAGGAGATGACGCCGTTGAATGCGTCTCATCCTCAGCCTATTGAACAGCTAAAAAATTTGATTTTTATTGAAAACTGCCTAAAAATGAAGCCCGGTTTTCATGAGCGCTCAGAAATTCAGCGTCTTCAAGGCGCACGAGGCATTCACGGTAAATCAAAACTGTTTTTTGAAAAAGTTTCACTTATATCTTCCCTGCAGATGGGTGTGCTGTTGGGTGGCGAGAAAAACCGCACTCGGCGATTGATGAATAACATTCTCGATTTTGAGACTCGCCTAGCTGAAATAACTGTGCCAGACGAAGAGCGACGAGATGAAGAGAAAATGTACCATCAAATGGCCATTGCTGAACTTCAAGAAGTCGCTCCATTTGTGAGTAAATTTGCCTCGATTTTCATTCTCTTTTCAAATAATTTTTGCTCTCCGATACACGAAGAGCAAATGAGTGCCGTGCAAGGTATACCGAAAAGATTTTCAGCAGCTCACTCTACAAAATAATTTGTTTGATGTTTTATCACAATGTGGAACACAATTATCACTGATATTTTCCAATTTTTCCAGATAGGTTGGCTCGACTATTTTTCTGACGCTTTTCGGCTCGTGAAGAAGAAATTAACAGATAAAGACAAAGTAGTCGTCTACGCGCCCAATTATTTGCGCAATTTAACGAGACTTGTCAACGAATATTCACGTTCTCAACAAGGCAACGAGTCAGTGCCAATTTATACAATTCATAATTGTAATTATACAAAACTCATTGAGTAATGGGTATTTGATGGATTGGTATGTTGTACCATGATAACAAGGTTACTTATCCAATTACCTACTTACTGCTTTTTCCTTACAGGACCCTCAATAACTATCTCGTTTGGCAAATGGTCAACTCCCTTCGGTCTTGTTTATCGAAAAGTTTCCGTGACACTTACAAGGGAGTGAAAAAAGCCCTGTTGGGAACAGAAGGTAGGGCGAAAATTTCATTTTAAAAAGTAGGTGCCCACCACATTTTTTTAGGCAATTTTAGACTCGTCACTTTTACTGGATAACGTATAAATTCAATATCTTCATGATGTTTGTTTTGCAGGTGGAGAGGAATCGTGGAGATACTGCGTGCAAGACACGAACACTCTCATGGGATTTGCAGTGGGTGCCATGTACGTCCGTGAGGCCTTCCACAACGAGTCCAAAGCCAAGGTTACATTTTCATTTTATTCTGCACGTATTTTGTTCCATACACTAAACTCGTATCGCTCTCCTACCCCGTCATCCTTCACGAAATTAAATAAATAAAATAACCAAGTGGACCTCCTTAATTTATATGCCTACTCATTTATAGAATTCAAATTCATATTGCCTTGCCTCCTAAAATTTTATACTTAATGCTTTAGTTTTGTACTTCAACGGTACTTCTGATTTTCGCTAGGCAGAGGCGATGATCAGTGACGTCAGAACCGCATTCAAGGAAAACTTGAAAGCTCTGAAATGGATGGATCCGGAGACAAGGAAACTCGCAGAAGAGAAGGCTGACTCGATTACTGACATGATCGGTAGGAAGCTTAAGGAGTCATAGATTATAATCAATAACTAGGAAATTGAGTAAATTTTTTAAGCATTTTTCTCAGTATTTTTTGAGCGTCGTAAGCACTAACAATTTTAACTCCTATGTGCCCCTAGGCTTTCCTGATTTCATCATGGATCCGAAACAGTTGGACGAAAAGTACAAAGACCTGGATATCAGCGAAAACCAATATTTTCAAAATAACGTCAACGCAAATATTTACACCTTGAAACAGAACCTCAAACAACTAGGACAGCCAGTCAATAGAACAAGGTAAGATGATCATGATTAGGCGCCTGGCATGTGAGAACCATGGGACACCTGGCCAATGCTTTCAGTGAAGTCCCTGGAGGGTCTAAATCTTGACTTCGGATCGGTTTCCACTCTCTACCCAAGGGCTGACTGCAGCATTGGTCAGTGAGCTGAAGAACTATGATAGCTGATTTCCAGTTCTGGCGATTTCAGCATTTCTTCCATCTCCAGGAGCATGACAAGTCAGAAGAGCTCCTGGAGATGACCAGAGGGCGGGAAGCGCTAGAGCTGGAAAAATAATGTCGAGAGAAAGTTGCCAATCGATTCTTGCCCTTTTTCCACGGATAATGGTGAAGAAATGACGAATTAGTCAAAGGATTTATTATTCTTTGCCAAGATGGAGCATGACCCCTCCAACTGTGAACGCCTACTACACACCGAACCGGAACCAGATAGCATTCCCAGCCGGGATCCTCCAATCGCCATTCTACGACGTCAATCATCAGGCAGCCCTGAACTTCGGAGCTATGGGTGTTGTCATGGGTCATGAGCTCACCCATGCTTTCGACGACCAAGGTATGTTTGTCTTGTCTGTTTGCCTATAAAATGCGATTTGTTACGTTTTTAACCCTTATATCTTATAAACTGATTTGACGTTTGAAGGACGAGAGTACGACAAATACGGTAACATGCACCAATGGTGGAACAACAAAACCATCGAACGGTTCAACGAACAAACGGAATGTGTTGTCAAACAATATTCGAGCTATGAAATGAACAACAAACACATCAATGGGAAACAAACTCTCGGTAAGCTGACTGAATGGAGGGATCGGGTCGAGAATGCTTGGGCAGAATAAAAATATGATTTGGCCGTTAGAATTTCAATTTGATTATCAAAACATGAACCCTGGTTTGATTGGCCATACATTTCTGTTCTCTACAGGTGAAAACATAGCAGATAATGGCGGCTTGAAAGCTGCGTTCAGAGCGTACATGGATTGGACAACACACAACCCAGATGAGGCACCATTGCCAGGCCTCAACCTCACGCACAAACAGCTCTTCTTCCTATCCTTTGCTCAGGTACCTATCAAGAACAAATAACGGCTATAAATCACTTCATTTGGTACATTTTCGATCCCGAATCGAATGAAATCGCAGAGTCAATAGCTTTCTCTGTTCAAAAGCCATCGACCTTTCAGCGAGCGCCCGTGTGGAGCAGACTGAGAGGATTTCTTGATTTCACCAGATTCACTGAAGTGTTAACACTTCAACTTAACTCACTTGAGTTCAACATACTTATTCGAAACACATGTCACAAGGAGTGTGATGTGAAATGTGTGTATAGTCATTCTTATGCGTCACATATTCTCCTCCCCATCCCACGTACATACACGCAGACCCTATTCTCTGATTGGCTGATCCTATGGATATGCTCAGTTTTGCGCACCTGCATCAATGTTTGTTATTGATTATCTATGGAACCTTGTTTCTCGGAAAAATGATCTATGAATTTGCAAGTTGAAATTACCAAAGAATCGGTCTGTACATACCAACATTCAATTTTTACGCTTTGAAGGTTTGGTGTTCTGCGAGCACGGATGAGGCGACTGACCTTCACGTGGAAAAGGACACGCATTCGGTGCCTAAATATCGGGTCAAAGGTTCACTTTCGAATTTGCAAGAATTCGCCGAAACGTTCAACTGTCCGATCGGTACGAGGATGAACCCCAGGGAGAAATGCGTCGTCTGGTAAATCGTTGGCGATCACGACTGCACCGTCGTGCACCATGGGACGAAGGAACCATCGAAAACACCTAAATCGACCAAATCGGGCCCTTGACTGAATGTATCTCTCCGGATTCGAGCCGCGTGGACGTTTTCAGTGCCAATGTCGCCAACCACTGAACTATTTTTCCCTTGGAATTGAACGAGAGAAATTTTTGTACGACTTCGCGCAGCTCTTGCGTGAAGTGTTGTTGGGACCTATATGTACCACCGTTAGCCAAAGAATACACCCACCTAAGAGTATACAGAGCACAATGTTACCGGGGCTGAGGATAGTATATTTTTGCTAGATTAGTTGGAAAAATGATTTTTATTACTACCTACCGTTTCGGTGTATGAAAGGTGTACGTGTTTTTCGAAAAGTTCGCGGAGTTGAGAATGCATTTCTTGTTCTATGGAGTACAAAATTGCGCCATTCGGAACAAAGTAGTGCAGGTGATAATTTTCAACGCCATATTATTATTTCGTAAGTTTGTAAAAAAAATTAGACCGGCGGTTCAAAGTTGTGGATCCATCGTTTCTATTAAGCATATGATTTCTCTTTCCTAGTTTCTAGTCTGGATGTCGAGCCCACCTGAAAATAATTATAATTATGGTAAGTAGCCCTGTAAGTAATATTTTCTACTGTAACCGAAAGGGTATTTTTCATTTTCTGCTTATACGTACAAACGCGCAGTGGATAAGTAACTGAACAAGAATTGATAAAATGTTCCTTTATAGTTGATTATTATGTTCGTTATATTAGTTGTACCGTGTACCTACTAATATAATCTCGGCGCCAAAAAAACACGTCGTACTTCCTTCAAACTGGTTTTCCTGGGTGTGCTGAGTGCACAATTCACCCTCTAATAAAGTCTTCCATTTTACTAGTTTTCCTCCTCGAGATTTGTCGTTGAGTACTCAGGGTGGTCTCTGAATAATGTTTTGGTAAATTATGATTCCCATAAAGTGAGGGATTTTGAAGAACAGCTAACTCATTATTTATTTATTTTTATCAATCATAGTAGTTTATTCAATCATAGCACTTCAATTATAGCAGTTTACTCAATCATAGTATTATTATTTATTAATTTATTTTTACCTAAGCCGTTGCGCATTAACCTGATTTTTCAAATTGGAAATTCATTTTTATTTCCATGAAATATAGAGAAGCGCTATAAAATGAATAAAAATTACTCGTATAGGGACCACCCTGCATACCAAGTGGTGCATTCAGTTAGATGATAGAACCAAAATCAAAGATAGCCATGAAATCTAACGTTTTATTTTTGAAAAGTCTTTTGGTATAGGATTTGTTGGGTAGGTACTGGGTGGTCGAACTACAAAATTCAGTAAAACCCCAGTAGCTGCAGGGTTGCAAGAGTTTTGTATTGAAATATGAAATATGAAATTATGAAAGTCCTAAACTGCTTGTTTAAAAGATTAATTATAACTTAATATTATTATTACATGTTTTGCTTTGGGAGGATACGATCTTCAGAAAGAGTAACAACCGATTGTGGAAGTACGGTTTTTGAAATGGCAGCGAGTGGAAATCGTTGTTCTATTTGCATTAGATAGGTACCTACCCTAACAATCTGGTGCGTGTTCTTGGAAATGCCGAAATGAAAGAACCTACCGTGAATGGTAGCATTTTTCGGTATACATGTTTTGACTGATTTACGGTGAATTACGTCAACTCTGATTTAACGTGAGGATCTGTTGATTGACGAGTACAGCAAACTATGATCCACTATTGAGCCGAGGTGGTGAAATACATTATGAGGATACCCACCCTGCTAGTCTATGGAGTAATGTCAAACTGTCGATAGTATACTTGGTCAATAGGAAACGTTTGGTTATGGTTGAACCGATAATAATCAGAGCTTCCACAGGCCTACTGGAGCTAAGTAATACACAGGATTTTCAAGTCAAATAAGAATTTTCCACACCTATTTGAAAACTTTCCGAACCAAAAAATGTTTAAATAAATTTGAGACTTTTCCAACTAGAATTAAAAATTGTGCAAAACAATTTGAGATTTTTCCATTTTTCGATTTGGAAAATTCTCAAATTGATTTGGAAAATTTTCATTTTGGTTTGGAACATTATCAACTCGACTTGGAAGTAATGCTACGTTAATTGCTAAGAGTAAGAAGTCTGCAGACACCTACCTACTACTTCCTGACTCGTAATATAATATATTACGTACAAAAATATTATTTTGATGTACGAAAGACGTGGTAATGTGGTGCCTCTTTTGTCTTTTGTTAGGCGTTGAGTCCCTTCCAGAATTAACGGAGCGTATATTGGCAGTTTGGCATATTACAAAATTGACTCTGTATTTTATTCATTTGTAAATTCTCGATGCTTCATGTTTAGAAATTATAAAGTTGACGTTCATTATTTTTATAATCGAAATGCTTAAACTCACGTTCAATTTGACCTGATGCGATTTATTTAGGTTAATGTATGTACCTAGGTATATTACGTCCGAATTTCATAAAGATACCAATGAATTCACGAATTTGTAAAAATGTATTTCCTAATAAGTTTATATATAGATGTTCATTTATTTGTTTTCACATCTGTGATAATTCTAAATGTTATATCATTGTTTTGTTACCATTACACTATAATAAATAATTGCTTGTGATTGTAAATTTATTTAAAAAAAACCTCAATTACTACTCAAACCTCGTATTCATTAAAAACCGCACCGGATTTTAAATTCGCCGGTAATTTAGCGTAGGCAACAACTTCAATTCTAACCAGTGGTGCGTAGATAAAACACAATACTTCCATATTTTGGAACGTAAAATTGTGACACAATTTGATCATATTTTGACTGCTTTTAAGGGTGTTTAGGTCAAAAATATCAAAAAATTCACTATTCAAATTTCAAAATTCGCCCAAAATAAAAAAACGCCAGTTTTTCGGAACATAAAATATATCCACATATTCTGCAACGTAAAACAAAGATTTTAAGATCAGATCGCTCAAATCGGTTCATTTTTGTGACCGGAAAAAAAATAAAATAGAAAACACTAAAAATGCAAATATATCGGAAGTACTGTGCGTTATCCGAATTTTGATTAAACAGGGTGTTAGGTCTTGCCGGGACAAACATTTCAGTTCAAAAAATTTGAAAAAAGGTTGAGAATTGAGGGAGTTATGGTCATTTTTGTAAATGACCACAGACGGACGGACAGACGGACGGACGGACTAACGGACACACGGACACTTGTTCAGGAAGTGATTCTGAGTAAATTTGTATAAGAAAAAAAAATTTCTGAAGCTCCGTTCCGATTCTCGATTTTAGGACGATCACAATACTTCCATTTACTCTGTAAATATGGAAGTAAAAAGCCGCCGTTTGAGCCATTGAGGAGACCTGATCTCTGTGTACAAGCCTTTGCTTGCGAAAAAGGCTTTTTCCCCGAGATGTTCCCATGGGATACGCAACATCAAAGGGAAAAGGGAACGAGGCGAAAATACGCCAACACAAACATTGGGCAACATCGCCGAACCGAGTAACATTTTGGCGCTTTCAGGCCCCGCAAATTGAGATGACCTGATTTTGAAAAATATTCATGTCTGTTCAATCGTTTTTGAATACATTTTTTTGACAATTGCTTCGTTCGGTTGCAGCATGGACCCATCGGACCTGGTCCAGTTATCATCAGAATCGAAGGTAAGCCGTTTTTAAAATTTCATAGATAAAGAAAAATATTAGTTATTTTATATGACTCCATGTTGAAATAAGAAATTTGAATTCGAAGGAATATGGTTAAATTACAAGCGAATCGGAAATCGATCGAGATACTAACACTTTATTATATTTTTATAGGAAATAGGCATATTGTTGGTCCGGGTTCAGGCTAATCTAACCTATTTTATACGTAACAACTGCCAAATATTAAAATTAAATAATGAATTTTGATTTTGATTTAATTGAAAAATGTTTTTGTTTGTGTTTGTTGAACATACCTATTGAGTTTGATGATAAAATCTAGAAGGAAATCGCAGGTGTACAGATAACACACAATAAGCTCTAGAAGAAAAACTGAAAATTTTTATGTTTAGCTCATGTGAAAAAAATCTTTGGCGATTACAATGGTTTATTACTTATTGAATAATTGAGAAAAAATAATGAAAAATTACTCTTTGTTATTAACAATGTATTGAAAAATGGTCAAACTTAGAAATTGAATTAAATTAGGTACTTTTAAGTCTTTTAAGGTAATTTAAAAAAATAGATTTTAAATGTTTTTGACCTACTTTCTGTGAGCCCTTAATTGATCGGTTCAAGTATTTTTTAATGTAACAATAACATAACTGCAATGTTGAGAGAGCTACGAAAGCTGGGACAATTATCAGAGAGCATACCACATACTTACTCATTCAGGAGATGGAATTCCATACGAGCTCCATTCATCTCGTCTCACTTGCACGTCTCGTTTAACTCTTTCCAACAAGGTCGCGGGAATGAACTTTCTGAAACAAATGTGGACCCTGGCCAAATATTCGATGTTTTCTTGCCGACAAATGGTACCAGAGATTGCTCGGTGCCATCGTTTACAAAAACAAGCCCTCCCAACTTGAAACTGCCTTATAGTTTTACCTTCTCGAATTGGAGCCGCGCCAGTGGTCACCGATAGGCGGTGACAAAATCAAGATTTTCACCCTCCGGCGCCAGACAGTGTGAAATATGACTTGAAGTTGTCGGAAACATTGGAGAATCCCAAAAAGGAGCACCTTGCTTTGACTTTTCCTTATCGCATAATCTGCAATACAAGTATAAATATTATTATAACTAATATTGTTTAAAATAAATACTTTTTTGTTATTTATTTAAATAAATATTAATTAATACTTTTTAAAAAATAAATATTTTTTATTATTCATTTAAATAAATATTATTTAAAAAAATCAAAAATTTCAAAAATAATTTTTGAAATTTTTGATTTTTGATTCAATTATTGAGGTAGGTACTTTTACTCATAGGTACTTATACTCATAGTAATATAATATGATGATTTTAATAAACTAACGACCAATCGAACTTACCTGAAGTTCGGTCGAAATTATATGAATCCTCAGCCCGAAGATGTTACGGATAGTTGTAGTATTGTCCATCACTGCAATGACATTGTGTGAAAACAAATAGTGAATTTCCGATCGAGTTACAGCCTAATTTCTGATCGATGGCCGTAACATGATTACGAACAGTGGATATTCAAAGCACAAAAAATTATTCAAGGTAATTTTTGTATCTAATAATTGGCATTTTTTTTAATGAATCGTACTTACCTATTCTCACGACTTAATTGAACGCTCGAACATCAGGAGGAACCCGAGTCACAATAAATCACGAAGACTTTTCGAGAAACACTTCAGAAATGTCAAGAAAAACTGTACAGGACACGAGATAATAAAAAACGCGAAATTCTAGTTTATGGGAATGTAACGGGTCGATTAAGTGCCAAAATGTGGGGATCCTTTACTACAATACCTACCTATTTACCTATTTTTCGTTCGTGAGCCATGCATCTCTTCGATTTCAAATGAAAAACTCTTACCTTTGGACCAAACGCAGACAAGTTCGGACATACCTGTAACAAAAAAATGGAAAATCCTTTGAAGCTCCATTTGCTTCAGGGAAGCAGAAATAATAGAAATAGTGTGATATAAATTATAAATTTTTCAAAAATGATAAAATTTATCATTTAATGGTAACTTACGTTTGGCCGCGTCGCTCCTCGTTGGCCGATGTCCTCCGGCTGCATACTCCGAGGTGTTGCACTTCTCGAACCACAGAATGTTTCCACAGCACGACACTTTTTTTGTCAAAATAAAACTTGATTTTAGGAGAAAAAATCCAGAAAACAGTTCAATTTACGAATTTAAGGGATTTTTTGAATTTTTCTAACTAGGTTTTACTCAACGGTTTTGTGTCGAATTGCTTTCTATGGTGAAAATTTATAGCAAAGAAATACCTACCGACTCAATTGTCAAAGGCTCCAGTCAGGAATTGAAACTTTTTGAACTTTGAAGTTTGATCAGATGAATACCAAACCGAAATTTTCAAACCTAACGTAATCACCTAGGTACTAATATTGATCAAATGTTTGGAATTGCACTCCCTTGAGAATAAACACGGCACTTGATCACACCTGCAACAAACAAGAAGAAGCATTGCGGTTAGACGTCAAATTTTGAATAAAATCGAGAGAAAAAAATATTGCTTACTACACTGGATTAGCTGTAGACTACAGCGAGGACGAGTTCATAAAAATGTAAGATGAAAATCTCAATCATAAAAAAATCTGAATTTCCAAGTTGATTATGAAAACGACAGCCACGAGCATAGGAATGCGCCAGAACGAGCATAGGATGAAAGATTTTCGACACTATTCTAGCACTTACTTTCATCGAACCGATGGAATCTTGACTTGTGGCGTTACCAGGGCGGCAGACACAAAGTCCAAAGCGAATCCACCGCACAACACAACACAGCGACACAACACAGAACCATTTAAAAATTGTTGTTCCCTCAACCGGCACGAGAAATCGGACGGACGCGAATCGGAACGAGCGAAACGGGACGGTAAGAAAATGAAATGAGTATTTTGCAAAAAATTGTCGGTTATATTCATCGAATCCGAGATTTCGTGGAATTATTATTACGGAATAGTGCTGGCTTAATATCGATAGTATTAATCGATCGGTGCTATCGATAGTTCCGTGTTATCGATAGGTCGACAGAATAATATATTATAAATATATATATTTGAACCTGAAAATTTTTACTCAACCTAAAAAACGAAAAACGCTCTTCAAGTCCCTACTATGATAGCCTGAAGTCCTGAAAAATAAAAATAAATCAAGAAGACAGCATTTACGCTGAATAATGGGTCGTAATAATGATGCTAAATAATGATCTTATTAAATTTCCAAATTATTTGGAATCTTTTATTAAAAAAAAGATATTTGTCCTCATTCCGGATCTGGATGACCCAAAACAACCATGCTAGATACCAAATCTTACCATAGATATCAGTACACCGAGCTAGAGAAAACCACAATAATTAACTAAGTATTGAACTATTAATTAATAATAAAATAATAGGTAGGTTGGCAATAATAAAAATAATAATATAGTAGGTAATGTATATAAGTAATGATACAATGTATCATCTGTATTATGCCATAATAATATAAAACAATATATACCTAATATAATAATGTATAAATAATAATAATAATAAAATAATCAAATTCTACTTTACAGTTACAGTTGAATGCGAAAAAAGGTAAAATTTTTTGAAACTTGGACGATTACGAAGATTTATTAATACTGAATGATAAACCAAAACTATCACTAGGTCAACGGTAGTCCAAATTAGCAAGGGAGTCGGCGTAGAAAGAAATTTACCGAAACTATCTTTATTTACCAAGAAATAAACAAAAACTATCGATAGGTCAACGAAAGTCCAAGAAATTTACCAAAACCATCTTTATTTACCTTTATTTTTATACTAGCTGTACCCGCCCGGCGTTGCCCGTGTCAAAAAAATTGTGATTAATTAATTAATTAATTAGGTAGACTGTCTCTCTCTCCCCCCCCCACACACACACCCACACACACACAACATTCCCCGTCGATAAAAAGAACCAATCTGTTAAAAAATTAGTTTAAATGAGAACAGGTCATTTTTTTTTAATTAAAAAAAATTTTCAAATTTATCTAATTTAAAAATCGAAAATCGGGCTTCGAGGTCTTGTTGCCAGCCCCTTTGTGCTTCCGTGTAAAAAATTCCAGGTCCCTGAGTGCGATAGATTTGGCTGGAGAGCTCGGTCAGACAGACAGACACATTACACTAAGTGTTTCGCTTTTATTATTATAGATTATATTTATAAATATTTATATTATTTATCTTAATTTACCAAAACTATCTTTATTTATCAAAACTTTATCAAAACTATCTTAATTCACCTTTATTTATATTATTTATCTTTATTTACCAACGAAAGTCCAAGAAATTAACCAATACTATCGATAGGTCAACGAAAGTCCAAGAAATTTACCAAAACTATCTTTATTTACCTTTATTTATGTATTTATATTTTATTTATATTTTTATTATTCATCTTTATTAATATTATTTATATTTATTAACAAATTGACCAATCTATCTTTATTTACCTTTATTTATATCATATTTACATTTATATTATTTATCTTTATTAACAACAAAAGTCCAAGAAATTTACCAAAACTATCTTTTCTTACCAAGAAATAAACCAGTCGGATTAGAAAGAAATTTTTTGATAATGAGAAATAATCGTGAGAGTACCTACCTACGGAAAATTTTAAAATTATTTGAAACTTGGGCGATTACAAAGATTTGTTATTGAATAACAAACACAAACTATCGATAGTATCGATTAGCGAGGGCACAATTCAATTTACACGGCCCCGCTCCACTGGCGAAATCCGGGAGCGCGGCGCTGCGTCTACGCGGCGATGCGCCGCCGACTATTTTTTCCGTAGACGCAGCGCTATGCACCCTCATGAGCGTGCAAGACAATTCCTGGCCAAGCCCGGCGTGCTAGTCCAACGGACTCTGAACCCGAGGCGACCGCGATGGACCCAACGCCCTCAACACGCTGGATCCAGTCCGCTTGAGGCGGCGAGGCAATGACCGCCGTGTACCAAAGTACATATTAAGCTATGAGACTAGAGCGACATGCCCTAACTAGCTCCGACCCTCTCTCCGATAAAATCGGAAAAATTCGGGATAAATTCGGTTAACGGGCGAAAACAATGGCATTTTTCTTAACTTATTATCGATATTAAGCCCGCACTATGCCGAACTCACTTGCTTTCACGCAGAAATGATCGAAATAATCGGTAATTGAATTATCGAAAACCTTCACTCAAACCAGTGGTACACACAATACTTCCATATTATGATTCGCCAATTTTCGACACGATTGTATCACATTTTTACTACTTTGGAGGCTTTATGGCTCAGAAATACCAGGACTCATAATGCAAATTTTAAAACTCGCCTAAAAATAGGAAACGTTATCGGAACATGAAAAATACCAACGTATTCTGCAGTCTAAACCGAAGATTTTAAGACTAGGAACGCTGAAATCGGTTCAATTTTGTGGTCAGGAAAAAAATAAAATTGAAAACGCTAAAAGTGCTAATTTATCGGAAGTACTGCGAGTAATTCAAATTTCGATTCAACAGGGTGATAGGTCTTACTGAGAAAAATCTCTTAGTTCAAGAAATTTGAAGAAGGAAATCAGAAAAAGGACAATTAGAAACGAAGTTTTTCTATGTAGAATATTTTTCGAAATGTTTTTTCCTATCCTAGGGGGGCAAAAAGGAAAATTTACTTACGCGAGCGCGACGCGACCGACCCGGAGGGAAAACGGCGGAAGACTGAGGCCGCGAACAGGCGATTCGCACTAGCAGGATAGCCGAACATGAAATTACACAAACGAACATGCGCGCGGGTCGAAGATTCTCGGAATCTAAGCCGTGCCGTTGCTGAGCCGTGCCGGGCGGCTGGTCCGGGCGGCTTGTAATATCGTTGATCGAAGGGCTCGAATCGCCCGGCTCGGCACCGCCCGGCTCAGGTTCCGGCAGCGCGGCGCGTCTCCAATTTTCAAACGGAATTGTGTTTTCCTGCGTTAAGTTGTCTTTTAAGGCGTGTAAATTGTATTTTAGATACTAGTTAAAATTGTCTTTTAACAAAAAAAGTCGCTGCGTGGGCGAAAAAATAAAAATACAAAAAAATTAAATACTTCGTTTATACAATAAGTTTTGAAATCAGCGAGTGTCTTCAATTCACCAAGTCTTTTCATCTGTTTTCACCATTTTTTTTTCGTTTGTAAAGCCTACAAAAAATTGAGATTAAAAAAATTATATTCTTGCAGCATGTTCTTGTTACAGGAAACCAGAAGTCCGTTTTCGAAGTTGTAAGGCATTTTGTCAATTGTGGGGTTAAATTCAGGTTAATTGAAAATTTCAAAACCGTTTTTACATCCATATTTACAGGGTAAATGCTAGTATTTTGATCGTCTTGAAATCGGATTGGAACTTCAAAGAAAATTTTCTCTTACACTTTTACTGAGGCTGCTTCGCGAACTGTGGTATTTCACAACCACTGGTGCGTAAATAACACACAATACTTCCATATTTTGAAACGTAAAATTGAGACACAATTTGATCATATTTTGACTGCTTTTGAGGGTGTTTAGGTCAAAAATATCAAAAAATTTACTATTTAAATTTTAAAATTTGCCCAAAATAAAAATACACCACATTATCGGAATACAAAAAATATCCACATATTCTGCAAGGTAAAACAAAGATTTTGAGACCAAGAACGCTCAAATCGGTTCATTTTTGTGGCCGGAAAAAAATAAAATAGAAAACACTAAAAATGCAAATATATCGGAAGTACTGTGCGTTATCCAAATTCCGATTAAACAGGGTGTTAGGTCTTGCCGAGACAAACATTTCAGTTCAAGAAATTTGAAAAAAGGTTGAGAATTGAGGGAGTTATGGCCATTTTTGTAAATGACCACAGACGGACAGACGGACGTAACGGAAGTAACGGACACACAGACACTTGTTCAGGAAGTGATTCTGAGTAAATGTGTATAAGAAAAAGATTTTTCTGAAGCTCCGTTCCGATTCTCGATTTTAGGACGATCACAATACTTCCATTTACTCTGTAAATATGGAAGTAAAAATTGCACCCCTAATCACTAACAAATTTTTTATTATTTAATAATGGTACCTACCTAATAACTAGTCATAATAAAAGAAAAACAATTTTTGAAAAATTGGTTTCACATTAGATCAATAATAAATACATGAAATAAGGCACTTTATTCAAAGCGAAAGTTTAGGTGATAATGGTGATTTGAAAAATTCACACCAGCTAGGTGGTATCTACCAATTTGATTATATGCCTGGGATTTTTCATAGTAAGGCAAACATTTTAATTACGTCTAAAACTTAGAAGTTATCACAAATTGATACAGCTAATAAATACAGACTCAATACTGACACATAAATACTTATGGGTAAATTTAAAATATTTGGAACATTCTCCAAATTTCCAATGATGCGTATAAATACTGACTGATACTGCGGTTTGGGACCTCAGCCCCGATAACTGATTACCAATTATGGTTTGTGGGTCCATCATACGCCGTTAACGTATAAATACTGGTTGCCAACCGAATTACCAGTTTGCATAAGTAGGTAAAGGCTGCCATGCCGTTCAGAAGGGCTGTAGGATGTCAAATTCATGTAAAATCACAATGTTCATGTCACGAACATTATTTTTTTGGTGCCTACTAAAACACAGGTCCCCAGGGATTGCGTTCGTCACCTGATTCAGCGCCGTTTTTAATTAAGTCAGCTCCTAATACTCAAAATTCAGGTACACAAAGTGACTTCAATCTTTAAAAATTATGATTATTTGATCGTATACCCATCCTTATCTCGAGGAGAAAATACCTATTACTTATGGGTGTTTACAAAATGTGAGGCTATTATAATAAGCAGCGTAGTTGGTGCCTAGTTAAAATCGCTCCCTCGAGCTTTTCGTACATTGCAATATATTCATACATTGCAATTCCGTATACGGAGGAACAACCAATTTTAACCATAATATTATTTGGAAATGAAAAAGGCACAATTAAGGTTTGAGAGGCTGCTACGCCCTCTATCCCTACGATCTCGAGGAGGAGAATGTGATTGTCAATTTTGAAAGACGAAAATTGGGTAAGTTCGTAGACTTATAAAAAATCATGAGAAGGTCGATCTGAAGAAAATACTGAGCAGCATTGCAGGTATTGTCCAGAATGGTACGCGACTGCTAGCGCTTGCCGCTACGTAGTACCAGCCTTCACATTGCTTCGAGTTGAAGTTCTCACAATGGCTAATGATTTCCTCTCTGAAACATTTTTTACATTAATTGATCATTATCTCCTCATTTCATTGCTTTATGCCTCTAATTGCTCATTTTTTAATAGCAAACAAATTAATTGAGAACAAAAAGTAATGTAAGTGGGTAACAAGCAGTACCCAGTATTAGGTACATACAAATTGGCACCGAATGGAATATTTTTCTGATTTTGTGCAGCTTGATCTCACCTTGTGCCGACCTGAAGAAGAACGGCCATACCCATTTCAACGTGGTTGGTAACGTGACAGTGGAACATCCATGCTCCTGAAATTCAATATTTTTCAAAAAAATATAAAAACCTCAAAGGAATCCGGATTCGAAATCAACCTAGATGCTGATCTGAACCCACCGGTATTATTGGCGAGGAATCTGATTGCCATCCAGCCTCGGTTAGGAACACCGGCAGAATCTTTGGCCACAGCTTTGGTCAATTTCTTTGGCAGAAGTCCAGCTTCATTGAGCTCTCTTACGTCGTCAAGAGTTCCGCTGTCGTTGAGCAGTCCTTGGCCCACAATATGGAACGTATAGCCGTGCAGGTGGATGGGGTGGTCCTGCTTCCGTTTCCAACCTGTTTGCAGACACGTCCGACCAAATTAATCGCTATAGTTATCACAATCAATTAACCAAAAAAAAATTAATTTTTTAAATTTAGATTTCTTTCAAAATTTTTTAACAATTTATAATCACATTAATTTACAACCCTTATTATCAAAGAACCTCTGCCCAAATTATTAAAGGCCGTATTGGATGAACGGCTCAACCCGCAACGTCCAACGGCGCAGACGGTGGCGATCGCGTCTCTGATTTGCGGAGTACCGTACGTCCCATGACCACGGACCCGCCGAGGCGGCAGTGTGCCGCACAACCGGGCGGTTCCGTGGACGCGAGTGTAGGCGGTTGCAGGTTGAGCTGTTCGTGTGATTCCCATCTCAGAGGAGGACCAGCGTATTTTTGTTTAATTTTAATTTAATTTAATCTGTAGGTCATGACTAGATAAATCGCTTTAATTACTTACTGACGTCAACTAATACGAGCTCTACGAGGCTCCCAGTCGGAATTTGCTCGGTGAGAGTGCAAGAGCAATAGCTGCCGGTACAGTGTTGCCATTTGGTCTCTTCGTCGCACAATGACAGCTCGTAGCCCTCCATGACTTTACCCGTCGCAAGATAATACATGAACTCGGGGCCTGGAAACTTGAATGAGACGTTGTTGAACTGATGCCAAGGGCCAGGGTAAGGGACGTCGCCTGTGACATGAAGCAAGACGGTTTAGCTTATTGAAATGGTTGGAGCTAAAATACAGAATGGAGATGGTGATCTGACAATCTTGAACCTATAAGCCAAGCAACCATGCCGGGACTGTTCCCGAACCACTCTAGCGGGCTCTGGACACATTCAATCAATGGATGGAAACCAATGCTTGGACCGGTGGTTTTCAATCAATATTGTACTTACTGAACGGTGCTGAGTGAACCTGCATATACAGGGTGATGTTGGGGGTGCCACTGTAGGATGGATTTTCATCCTCTTCAGAACTGTTCAGGTGCACCAGATCAACGAGTTCGTATCCAGAGTAATTGTAAGTGGCAACCTGCACCGGGTTCAATATCTGGAAATCGGGTAAGAAAGATAAATCATGGGGAAAAAATGATACCATAACAAGTTCCTACGAATCACTGAGTGTTTTGAATAATTGGCTTCCGCTTTTGAAGAAAAATGGAGCAATCGACTCACTTTGCCTTTTCTCTCGGCTAGTTTGAACGAAACTGGCTTCATGTCCTGATCGCCAGGGATGGCCTCGTCGTAACAGACGTAGGCCTCTTCGTGGACAGAGCTTTTGTCTTCATCGCAGTCCCCGAGTGCCCGGATTCGCATCCAATAGCAGCCTGTACCATTTTCGATAGTGGGCAACACGAAATCGTACCGTTCACCAGCCTCCATCATGAATGTATCAACTGAAATGTTGGTCAGGATCCAAGTTTAGAAATTCAGTGTTTCATCAGTAGGTCCTCACATTTTACACCGAAACATAGAGGCTCACCTTCAATAGGCTCGAATGGTGACGTGTCGCTCGATATCATGACTAGTTTATGTTCGTCGACAGATATTTGTAGCGGGCAGTAGATTGCGCTGTTGTAGATAAATCTAAATCTATGCCGAAGCCCCTGTTGGCAGAAAATGGATGATTTTTTTAACAATTACAAATAGATCTCCTCGAAAAACTTAGAAGCAGATAGAAAGCAGGAGCTTCTCCAGAAATCAGAAGCTTCTTCAGAAAGCAGAAGATTCCTATTTCCTACCAGTTTTAAACACCAATAAAATCTTACACTAGTGACGTTGAAGACTTCGCGTTCTGTTGTAATAATTTCCCCAGGCCTTGCTGCGTCCGTGAAATTTTTGAATGCGGCTTTGCCATTGATGATGAATCCGTGTCCGATCACAGAGCCTTCAGTCTGAAGAGTCGACACCAGAATTTCTTGGGAGGGCTGCAAATAAGATTTTCATTGCATTGCTTCGAATGATTTGCTTTTGCTTCAGTAACGAACCTAAATATTGTATTCGAACTTACTTTTGGATACCAGTGCCAAATTATAGCGGTGTGCTCCGGCAGATCTGTATCGTATAATGACTGGACATAATCTGGTTCTTTCCTTCGAATCACCACTGGGCCAAATAGTCCTTCGGCTTCTTGGAAACCTGAAGAACACAAAGAATACAACATTCTTTGACTCTGATCAAATTTTATTGATTAATAGGCAAAAACAATGCATAAATGAGATCAAGTGGGAAATGGCGAAAATTTCCTCTCCACCAGAATTCGATCCTCACACCTCCAGCTCTCTAGACAGACGCCTTGCCACATCAACCCAGGCTCTCCTTGGCCTCTGCCTAGAGAGCAGGAGGTGCCAGGTTCGAATCCAACCGGAGAGGAAATCGTTGTCGTTTCCCACTTGACCTCGTTCATTTTCCACAAGGGCTCATTCTGTGTCTCCATAGTTTTGCAATCGATATGCAAAACAGGCAATTCAGATATGCATTACGGGATTGCATAAGATTTTTTTTTTTTTCGAATTTTTTTTAGTGTAGGTATAACATCAGGTACCTAGATTTCAATAAGTGTATGCATAAAAAATGTCTCTTTCTGTATAGGTCTCACTTAATGTATACATTTTTCGACGAACTACAATTTTGTCGATCCATTAGTTAGGTACTGAACCTGTACCTAATCCATACGGCACCACAAATTCATGTTTCAACGCGTAACTTTCCTGAGAAATATAAACGTAAACTTACTCGAATGACCGTGCCAAATATGAGTACCGCGAGGTTCAGCAATCCACGAGTAATTGAAAATACCACTTGGCGGTATCGGTATCTGATTCACGTACGGCACGCCATCTGAGAAGGGGCTGATAATCTGATGAACGCCGTGCCAATGTATCGTCAAAGCTTCCGTTCTCAGTTGATTGTTCACTCGTACTTCGACGTTGTCGCCTTCACACACCTGTGGGGAAGAAAATTCATCAACATCTTAAAACTCAAAAGGTTTCTTTTTTGTAAAATAAAAAATAGAGCAGGTCTTATTTTGCAACGCAGCTTTGAAATTATTTTCGAAATTTCCTCGGATTTTTTTAATTACCAGTATAGAAGGTCCAGGTACACGACCGTTGACGGCGATGGCTGTCCTGGTAAGGCCGCCCCCCGTGATGCATCCTTGGTTATAGCAATCGCCCGGCTCGATCGGACATCGCCCGCATTCTTTGCTCATCGTCGTTTTCAACGTCACAGTCCAGTCGTAGACGCACTTCATTCGGGTACCATTGCATTCCCGCCAGCAGGGGTGTAACGTGCCGCCTGAAAAATGATAATCCATAAACTAACCCTGCCAATCGTGGGATTACAAACAGACGAGAGAGGAAAAAAGTGTTCCATTTCTCGAAATCGACAGAAATTTTCAAAGTGCGACTTAGCTCATCACTAAATCGAAAAATCGTGTCCAAAGATTGTGTCGGATAAGCCCTGGGAAAATACTCAATTTGGCTTGGGAAATTCTCAATTCGACTTCGAAAATTCTTCACATATACCTATCGGTAGCTATAGGTTAGGTTTTTACCTATCGTTGGTTTTTACCTATCGTAGGTTTTTACAATTGCCAGATGGACGAATTTGAAGTCTTGAATTTTGGAAATATAGAAATCGAATCACAACTCTATCTGAAATGGGTATCTAGCGCATCTATTAAGTACATGCCACGTCTATTTTGTTTTACTTATACTCACCAGCAATCAATCCATTTTTCGGTTGATTCCAATCCTGAAAAGAAGACAAAACAGTTAGAAAAATTTTAATACAGTTAAATGCGAAAATTCGCATGTTCAATGAAATTAACGGTGAATTCAGGATTATTTGGTCAAAACCGAATCAAAATCAATATTATACCATTTTAACGAAAAATTAGGTTTGTCGTACCTATGCCTTGAAATGTTTAATAAATAAAATAAACGTTCGATGGGTAAACTACTTAGGTATATTGGTACGTCCTAACAGCGTGATTCTAATGTTGACATCCAAGTCCAGGAAAAGTAAAGCACGGATTGACTGTGTCTGCAGCTCCTACCAGGAAAAAAGAAATTTCTTGTCAAAACCCACCAGCTGCCGCAATTTGAATGTGGAACGAGACGTTTACCTAATATAGGTATACCTATAGGTAGTTGTTTATGAATAAAAATCAAGTTAATATTCCCTTGCCAATTTCGATAGGCAGCTTTTAATAATAATATTCATGCTTAATCCTGGGAAAAATTGGCTAACTCGCGTTTCGGAATATTAAATTACTTCCAGGAGGAATTCCTCGTAATTTGCAAATACCAAAACCGATCATGTTCGCGAATGACGCCACGATTCGCTGAACTTTGAAAGCAGGAAAGTTTTGAAGGTGGACCAGTAGTGTTCCTACAGTATTATAACATATGCGAAAAGATTCGATAAAAAACGATAAGTTATTTTTAGAAAAGCTATAAATTATATTGGAGTAAGGGCGCCATGCACGAGCTATACTGCTGATAGAACCTGCAAGACCAGATCGGGACTTAACGTTGCGACTTCGACTTAGCTCTTTACTACTGGTTCAGGTAACTTAAGTCGGGTAAACAAACGGGTCGGTAAATTCACACGTACGGAGTTATCAAGAATTGCGTTAAAATTGCTGAAAAGAAGCCCAAAAGAAAAAAACCGGTATTATAGGCTCACCAGTCAAAAATTTAATAGGCTCAAAGCTAATATCCTACGAATTCTACAAAGAACAAAAATTGCAGTATTTTTGAAGCCAAATATCAGAGGCGATAGCGTTTTTTGAAGACCCCTGATATTTGACTACAAATTGAATAACGGATCGATCCTCCACGATTTACTAAAATAGCAGTAGGTAATTCTATTGGTTGGATAATTCATTTTTTCTATGATTCATGGTAGAGACTGAGTTAAGATTAGGTATACAGAATCTCCTGGGGGGCTCCGAGTGCACCGCGCCACTCAAATAAGGACACGAAACCGGCCATCCTCGAAGGGTTAACAATATTTTCGCGATTTCAGGGTTGTAATAAACTCAATGAGATACCTGGGCCAACAATAAAGGACTGGTCGATAAAATAATAAATTGATGCAAGAAGAAACTCTAGGTTCTAATAGGAATTAAAGTTGAATCCAGTCCCGGTAAGGCGGAATTTTAAAAGGCATAAGACAAATGGAGTCGTGCGTGTGACCAGTCAGGTCAATCGGCCTGGCAGCCACTGGGGCAGACTATAGAGGGCATTTTCAAAAATGAGTAGGTCGGGGTTGAGCTGTCTGTCTCCACTGACGGAGATCTTAGGCGCCAATCTTTGGTGATCAGATCGTATGGTTTTAAATAATTTCGCTGAATTATTCATGAATATGGGAAAAAATAGCTGCAAAGACAAAATTTGTCTAAAACTTTAAAAAATTTAAAATATTTAATATTGTACCCATTTCGTCAGGTTTTTGTCTGAATATTAGAAGAAATTCTATTTTGTCTGAATATTATCCTAGAAACCGTACCTTCTCTTGAAATATTTTTCTTCACTCATGGCCGTAACAAGAACGTAAATTTTACATGAAGGCGTGTTAGGGTAGGTTGTTAGACTAGTAAACTAATAAAATAACAATATAAATCAATTGTTAGATTGTGAAAAAATAAACTAATAGACGGTGTCCAAGTTGTCGATGACCAAAAGGTACCAAAAATTTTGGCACTGATCGTGACGTCCATTCCTCGATGACGCGGGTAGAGTGAGAAGGTGCCTAGAGGTCACCGCTCGGCGGGCTGGCACACAGGGCGGCACTACTGGCGGTACACAGGGCACGGTTTTGACACGAACGCCGCGGCCAGCTGATCAGGAGCGCACGGACAGGCAGGAGCTCGCCACGCAATGGTGCTCGAGTATTTTCTGAGGTTGCCCCGTACGAAAAATGGGGAGTAGGTAACAACCGTGAGAAACTCGGATGGCAAACCCATTTTTTACATTTTTTAGCGTTCTCAAATTATGATAATTACTTCAACTTTGGAAGAACACTATTGGAACAAAGTTGAAAAATGTATTTATGTACTAAGATGTTTCATTTTTATACGTGCCCTTGGATACCTTGCTCTTGGGAGAAAAGATATACTTAAATAAAGGTACTAACCATTTTAATGAAAAGAAAACTAAGAATCAAAGCAAAAGCTAACATCAAGATGCCAATTTTGATAGATATCAGGAATTTCAGAAGCCTGGGGGGTGTTAAATGATAATTGTTTTTTAGTTGTGTGCGTGTCCGAATTTTTTTTATAAATCTATTTAATTATACTGCTATAAATCATGCACAGTTTGCAGAGTCAACTTGTCATTGCCCAATTCTCGCAAGCGAGTCTCTTGTTCGATTCTGAACCCCTAATCAAAAGTGACTCGCTCGTCGACTGGATCGGTCTGGATCGGACCGGTCGCTGCTCCGAACTTGAGCTAACCGGAACGTAAAGAGAGTCTGAGCTTAGTTAAGCTTATTATAGTCAAGCTTTATAGTTATAAAAATTAAATAATTGTTTTATGGTTAACCACTTTACAACAGACCGAAATTATTTCCTCTCAACCGGAAATTACGGTTAGCTTTAGATTTGGGGAAAAGGACTTCAGAGCGAATGACCAAAAAATTAAACCAAAACCAATTGTGTTAAAAATTACAATTTAAAAAATACGCCCTTTTACCCTGTTGATTAAATGGGAGTAACAACAATCCGGTGTTGATTGGTATTTAGAGGTACCACCTTAATTAATAGGGCGGTGTGAATATTATTGTTAATTACTTAATATAAAATCTTTGTATGCTAGAAGCGCCGTCCTTGTGAACTTCGATGAGGTTGGTATTTCCAAATAAAATCAATTTTCCTTCATTATTTTAGTTTAGAGTTTAGGCGTATCAAGGTGGAGATATTCATGTTTCTGTTTGCCGGCAGCCAGCTACTAAATAAAGTTGAAGCGATTCCAAAAATTAGAAAAACTAGGAACAGTTCTTTACTTCGTGTACGTTACGCGACCGGACGGTTCGAATCAGATCCAGAACCGATCCATTCCACGAACGAGTCACTTTTGAACAGGAGCCCAGAACTGAGTAGGAGAACGCCAGAGTGAGCTAGAGTTCAACTGAGTTCAACAGTCATGTAGGTTTTGTATTGTAGGTTTTGTAGTCACTTGTAAGTATACTGAATATTTCAGCAATTATGATTATTTCCAAATTTTAAATTGTTCACCCTAAAAGCAGACAGGGAAAAATCGCTTGTTTGAAGGTTTTTATGTCGTTTTCTCTTCATTACAATAAAGCAATACGATACAATAAATCATCATTTAAAGCAAGTACAAATCAGGCGAACTTAGCCGCTGGTAGTCGAGGATACCGCGTGAAAGTTTGCCATTCTGATGGCCTCGGTTGACGGCCATTGGGCAAAGTGTCATCAGCGGCCGAGAACTGGCAAGTGCCAAGTACCAAGAGCCAACTTAACAATGCTGAAGTCGTGCTTTGCTGCCGCACCAAGACCAGGCCTTGGGTATTTCAATTGATGCCCATAAGATGACCTCTGGGTGTAAACGATGGACCACGCTTGTCCTTCTGTCTCGCTTTTTCACCAGGGACAAAATGAAGAACCACAAATTAATTTTCAAAATGTCCTCTCTTCTGTTGAAACCCCAAAATGGTTCAAAAAACCTTTCCAAATGTATATCAATTATTTCGGAAATTAATTCGCTGCTAAATCGCACACTTTTTGGAGCTACTTTTGGAGCCTTTTTGGAATAGCTTTGTGTCTGTTTGCCTCTGAATACTTCAGCCGGGGTCACCATTTGACTCACATTATCTGAGGCTCATCTGTACGACAGAACTCACGACTGGCAAATCAACAAACACGGCACCTGCCTGATAACTCGACTTGAGCTCGATGGATGGACTCGAGTGGTTTGCGCAATGTCTGCTTATAAAATGGGACCTTCCCCGTTTGTTTTGGAAGGTCTACCTCAACTTGTCTTATCTAAACACAAATGCTAAAAGTCCAGGTTACGTCCTAAAGCATCTATTCGCAATTTCTCAACGTAAGTACCTTGTACACTTCTATTTCACTTACGATCATTTCCCAACGCCAGGGATTCAAATTGCTCAAGACATTGAGTACCTAGGTGGGTACCTAAAAGAAAAATAAATCAAGTAACTAGTTTGCCTAAGTTAAATGACAATTATAGAAGAAACCATCACGAAGATCTATTGGGAATTTTTTCTGGCTTGATGTACCTATGGTTTATATTTTTTATATTCGAGAGTTATTCAAAATTAAGAAAAAAAAATTAACTAAAGATCAAAAATGAAAAAAATGTTTTTTTAAACAAATTATGGAGTTACATAGGTATTCTAAACCCCTTTCTACTGAATAGCTCAGTACCAAGGACAAATCCTCACACAAACTTACCACTTAGAAGTCGGTACCATCGTTAATAATTAAAATGTGCGATGTTCAAGTGAGCAGTTATCCTTGGTACTGCAGACTTTTCAATAGAAAGGTGCAACATTTCAATCATTCAAGAAATAATTCTGTACTGTATTTTTTGGCTGCAGCCCCACTAATATTAACCCAAAAAAATGGAAAAATGGTGGTACCAATCCGCAGACTACCCCAAAATTTTACTGAAAGAATTTTGGGAAATCGGATTAAAATTGGCTGCGTGAGAGCGAAACAAGCATAAAAGCAAAAGAAAAACTTCGCAAGTGAGTGACCTCATTTAAGACAACTTTGAACACATGCTTGCTTTGGTCGCATGTACAAAGCACAACATACAAAAATGTTTTAATCTCCTTCTTCCATTAGGCGATTTTCTATACTTAAAAAAAGGAGTTTAGTAAAAATGATAAATCGTCCACGTGAATGGCCATTGGGGCTGTCCCAAAGAAACATCGAGCGACATGGCTTTCGGTCTCTTTGACAGACGGGATTCCCTCGATTTTCCTTATCCAGTCTCAAAAGAGGCCTATGTTTATTTTTCGCCCCACAGAAATGAACTCACTACGAGGAAGTTCGCTGTGCGAAAAACAGTTCCTCACAAAACCAGTTGGGTGATGAGCTCTTGGGGAAGACCAAGACCGCCTTGAGTATTTTGTAGTTTAAAAGGCGAAAGGGAACTTTTTATTTTACTCACTTCCAGTCACTTTTTTCTTCTTTTCTCACACGTACCAGTTCAAAACGTTTGTCCTTCTGGAGTACCTGAGCAATCACTTCACGGATTGGAATTATAGTCGTCGGCAAGGAAGGAATTTAGTTTCTTTGTCTAATGTCTTCAGTTGATGAAGTCACGGAAGCTTCATTGCCGGTGTAATATTTTCAATAATTTAGTTGTATACTTCTTTAAAATTGACGACGTCGTTCAAGGATATGTTGTGTTATCCTCCGCGAAATAACAATTCATATTGCAGTAAGACGCTTTTCCGCCATCGCACACATGTGACGTTATCTCATTCTGACCCCTCGGGCAATAGAATAAAAATTCAGAACCCATCGTCCGCATCCCTTTATGTTTCATCGATCTCGAGATAAAAATCCACAAAAATCCATTCTCAAAATTCACTGGACACTCGCAATAATTCGCAAACTAAAAAGCAAAACAACCTGTATGATCCTCTATATTGTATTTTACACCACATCAAACAAACAGCCAACCCGACCAAACCAACCTTTCAGGTCGAAAAAACGCCAAACCCCGAAACCACCTTCGTCGAAACATCCATAGAGAACATTTTTAGTTCGAAAGAAAATCGAAAAAAATTGATATTGTTCGGTTGGTTGCGTGAATTAATCTTATTCCCAAGGCTGTGAGAGACGAGTTAAGTTTTTCCGATGTTCCGAATACATTATCGTGAACTCACCGTTTTAATTTTTAACGAGACCGAATTTCTTGGCAGCGCAAACTGATTTGCAATTCATTTCACTGATTTCATCTCATCATCATTCTCGCTGGAAACGAGAAAATTTATCTTGGTTTTACACACGTAGCTACACGTGCATTGGCGTGGGCGTGTCGCCTTCAAGCACACGTGACTTCTGCAAGTCTTCTTCCTGATGAATGCGAATTTTCCCGTGTAAAAACGCGATGTTGAAAAAATATTTATAATCAACTGTGTGAAATTGGTTTTGAATGCGGGTGCAGATTGAGCCCGTATCCCACATTGACGGGGTCATACTTTCAGAATCTAATCTGCCCTGACTCATTGACGTCATTCCTCCATCCGTACAAAAACTCGTTTACTAAGACACCCCCACATGGACACCAAGTTTTCAAAATAGAGAAAAAAATTAATCGATACACCAACGTACAGGAGGTACGTAAACTAACTGAAAGTAAAACTGAAAATCAAACTTAAACTGGAACTGAAACTCAAACTGGAAGACAAACTGAAAATCAAACTCAAACCGAAAGTCGAACTGAAACTCAAACTGAAAATCTAACTTAAAATGAAACTGAAAATCAAACTTAAACTGAAACTCAAACTGCAAGTCGAACTGAAAATAAAGCTTAAACTGAAACTCAAACTCAAACCTAAACTGAAACTCAAACTGGAAGTCAAACTGAAAATCGAACTTGAACTGAAACTCAAACCGAAAGTCGAACTGAAACTCAAACTGAAAATCTAACTTAAAATGAAACTGAAAATCAAACTTAAACTGAAACTCAAACTGCAAGTCGAACTGAAAATAAAACTTAAACTGAAACTGAAACTCAAACCTAAACTGAAACTCGAACTGGAAGTCAAACTGAAACTCAAACTCAAACTGGAAGTCAAACTGAAAATCAAACTTGAACTGAAACTCAAACTCAAACTTGAACTCAAACTGAAAATCTAACTTGAACTGAAACAGAAAATCAAACTTAAACTGAAACTCAAATTGCAAGTCGAACTGAAAGTCAAACTGATAATTAAACTTAAAGAGAAACTCATACTCAACTGTTCAGTTCAACTTTGAATTCGAGCAGAGTTTGACTTCAGTATCAGTTTGAGCTCAAGTTTGACTTTGAATTGATGTTCAAGTTTGAGTTTGAGTTTCAGTTCCTATCCTAGTTTACGTAAAAGTTTGAGTTTTAGTATTTGTTTGAGTTTGATTCTACGTTTGAGTTTAACTTGGAGTTTCAGTTCGAGTTTACGAACGAGTTTGACTTCAAATTTGAGTTTGAGATTGAGTTTAAGTTTGAGTTTGACCTCAGTTTCAGTGCAAGTTTCAGTTTGAGTTAGAGTTCAAGTCTGGTTTTGAGTTTGATTCTCAGTTCCCGTTTTAGTTTGAGTGCAAGTTTGACTTAACGTTTGAGTTCAAGTTTGATTTTGAGTTACAGTTCGAGTTTGACTTGGAGTTTCAATTCGAGATTGAGTTTTAGTTTGAGTTTCAGTTTGAGCTCAATTTCGAATTTCCGCTTGGATTTGAGTTCCAGTTTGACTCTAAGTTTGAGTTTCAATTTCAATTTGAATTACAGTTAGAGTTTCAGTTCCAGTTTGGTTCAGTTCGGTTTTCAATTTCAGTTTGAATTTGAATTTTAGTTTCGGATTGAGTTTCACTTTCTTCACATGCAGGCTACTGGACACTGATTTTGCGGGACACTGAGAGTTGTTACACCTCGAAAAAACGTGAGGAGCGAAACGTGAGCTTAAAAACCATTCCGCCTTTTTGTTTGTGTCAAGTGAATAATTTGAAACTGCATAGGATTCCTGGTATGTCAGCTGCATTTGGATGAATCGCATCAAGTCAATGGTTAAACGATTGACCGAGTGTGGGTAAATTTACTGCCGCCTGTAGATATCGAAAGAATGCAAAAGACACCTGCTGGGGATTAGACTGATTCACTGTCGTGATCCACGTGAGCAGTAAAATTGGACTTTCCCAGGATAATGAGACATAGCATGAGGCTGGTGACGAGGGTGCTGATTACTGTTCTATATTCGGGATGATGATGATTAGTTATAGGATTGGCTAATAGGATATGGAATCAAGTTTTTGTATCCTGTAGCCTCCATTTCATCATTCCCGGAAATAAAAAGATAACGGCAGGTATTCAATTATGTGAAAAAGTCTAATACAAACGAATATTATTTTAGTGAGAAATTATTGATGGATTCTTCAAACTAGTTGCCGCAATTTAGAGTTAGATTAATGAGTTTCATTAATTTTTCCATTTCATGAAATTCATGACATTCATTTTTATAGGGTGTCTGACTGTTCAGACTGGACGGCCATTATGCTCAAATAATGAACGATATCATTTTATCTTGCAGACACAAACAAATCATATTAAAAAAGATCCAAGTAAAGAAAATACTAACTCTTCGTATGTGTGGGAGCAGTAAAATAACTGTTTATTGGCATGAGCGTTACGTGATCTTCCGAGTCAATAAACTGTCGCAATATCTTTTGCGAAATCCCAAACATTACATGCGGTCTTAGTCAGATTACAAATAATTTTTCCACGATTACGTATAATCTTTGCTGAATAACGAAAAATGATGAAATATACCCGGTTTGTGCGATGTTTGTAAAATTTAGCCGGAGGTTTTAGCTGATTTTGATTAATTTTGTTATCATACATTATTTTCTCGGGGAGAGAGGAAGAGTCAGTTGCTTACTCTACCTGCAGTTACCTCTAACCATCACGGTAACTTAACGAGCCGTTGAAAGTGCTCCATGAGAGAGGGTAAGAGTGCAAAATTCAAACCATGAGAGAACACAGGACTCACTCTCTCACCCTCAAAATTGTCCAAATGAAAACAGAGTGGCAAAGCAAAATAAATTTTACACGTTCATTCTTTGATCCGTTCTGGCAGTTAGCAGTTGTTTTGTTATACCTACGTATCCGTCAGATCATCATCCCACTGAATTAACGATCGCTAACAATTTGCATAAATTATTACACATGCCAGGAACGACTCAGTAAATTGTTCCAGAAAAAACGCGGCCTAATCGTTCACGCACCTCTTGCGCAAGATCGCCATGTCGGCCGACAAGCGGTCACAAGATGGGGGCAGGATCAGGAGCGTACGATCGTGTCCTTGGCGCACAGCCCAGCGCGTCCTTGGCAATGAAGCAGGACGCGAAAGAGGTGAAGATCTATCGACGGGATCGCAAGCTCTTATTAGTGAATAGCGTACGATTAGCACTCAATGGACGCATTATCTGATCGAGGTGAGATCATCGCAGGGGTGTTGAGAGGGAAGAGGGGTTTGGCGAATACCTTCATATCGACAGCATAGATGCAGCATGACGTTCCTACATCTTGACATGGATGATTCTTTCAGAGAAAAGAGAAAACCCAGTGGAGAGCAGATATCACGTATTTGACTTCCATATTCTTCCGAGTATCTGGCGGTGTCAAATTTTTAACTAAAGTTGGGTTCATCAATCCAGCTTATTTATCGAATATCCATTATTTTCCGTAGAACGTTTTCCATGGATACGTTGACAAAGAAATTCACAGTCTACGTTTCCAAGAAACCACTTATTCGGAGAATAACATTAATTCGATGAATAAACTCAATTGATGAACTCAACCTAAACAGATCATACCTACAGTATTTAGGCTGATATTGAGGCGACCAGCAACATTACGAAACACGCACAGTGCAAACCCGCCTAGAAATCCTTGGTATGGCCTACGATTATGGTCGTGCGGCCTGATGAATATTTTTTTATTAATCTGATAGATATCTAAGTTTCGACCAGGATCAGTCACCTTGATGACCTTGAAGGCTGGAGTAAGACCAACATTCACGCCACCTACCGTATCCTGGAGACCACGGATGGAGGAAAAGAAGGGCAGCGTGAATAACTACAATGTGATGACGCACGGAGTCGCCCAGAAGACGGAAAAAGGAGTGAACCTGATATTAGAGGCACAAAGACGCGAGACGTTGGGTGCGATTGCGGATAACGCAGCTTCTTTTAACTACCACTCAAAAACTTCACGTGCACACAATGTTGGAAAAATGCGTTCTAAAATTGAAAAAAAATCGGATCAGAGGTTCGTGGAAAAATTGGGCCAGTAGGTTCCCATTTCTGAACCCGTTTATTCGCACTCAACGCCACTCATGTTCCAACATGTGCTATCTAACATTTTGGTGAAAATGAGTTTAGTATTCATTCTAATGAGAAATTTCTCGCCTAACCCGCTGAAACGCCTAGTTTTACCGTGAGACCGATTTATTTCGCTCGAAACGCTAAAAATGCCACATGTTCTATTGGAATTTCTGACCACCAGTGCTATCTAACATCCCCGCTCACAGCTGCTGCAGAGCTATATTATAGGTCAATGTGCAAATTTTTTCAGCCAGTAACCTGTACTTCGTTTTTAGATGAGTTTTGTATTTTTTTGGATAGTGAATTTTTTTGAAATTTTTAATTCGCGTACCCTCGAATTCAATTCGGTATTGAAATAAAATTATTTCAAAATTTCACGTGCTTCCTTAAATTCTGAAGTATTGCATGCTATCTAAGCAATATGTACTAGTTAAAACTGTAACACCTGATTAAGCGTAATTACACTAATTTTCCAAAGCACTACTCATCGTATAAGTGCACAGGTTTTGCCCAGCGCCGGCATCAGGAAGCTCGCTCGGACAAAGGCAAGTTCAGGATTTCCCAAATGGATTCCAAAGTACCGATGATCCTGGACAGCGTGACGCCAACGCCTCGCGGATCTCGTTTTAATGATTACTCCGCTAACTTACTCTCCCGCCACTGGGAAATTACGCCGGAATCTCCGCTCCCATTCTTGGCGCGTCGCATCAATTTAATAGCGGACACCTGCTGAATGATTCTCCGAGTCATGCTTCAAATTTCCATCACTTGAGTCCAGACAATTATTTTTAACGCTAACATACATTAGTTCATGTGATCCGATCTATCGAAAATCCTCCCCGTACAATCCTACGCGTTAATATTTTTACTATTTTATGGTTCATTTTATAAATAATTATCCTTACCGTGTAAAATAATGCAAATAAAATAAATAAAACATTTTTTAAACTCTTCTTATGCGTCTAAGGTATCTAGGCATAGTATTTTTGGTTAGGTATTAGGTATTTTATTATTTTTTTCTTTAATTTGTAGGACAAAGGCGACTTCCTCTAGATAATATTAAATATTGATCATCAACAATTATCAAATTTTGGTGCTCCAGCGCTTTTGGCAACTGTCCCATCTTCAGGTGCGTTTTCTGATGCACCCTCTCAGGGTGAAGAGGGACAACGGCGTGGCACTTCAACGTGTAGTATTTTTGTTCTCAGTTGAGACAATTCGTTCAACTTCCATTTCAATTAACTGCCTTGTGTTTCCTAAACGTAACCTTAGCACATATCAGATTCGGGGACCTTCAATCCTTAAATATGGACCTTGCATTTCATGACCTGTTGGCTGTCTGGAATGACTGTCCAGCGTAGCCGAATGATGAGTCTGATTCAGTTGTTACGCGATATACGGATTTTAAACGTATCTAATTTCAGACCGAGTTGACCGTCACGCTTAGGTTGACCGAGTTCGTCGCTTCCTCATTGTTGCTAATCGGTTGAACAACCTTGCCTAACAGTAACTACAAATAATAGGTGATCAATAATTCGTGCGTGCGATAATAATAGGCGCTATAATGATTGTTAACCGTAATTAATGAGTGAGCAACCTAAAATGTAAAACCAGTGGTGCGTAGATAACACACAATACTTCCATATTTTGAAACGTAAAATTGTGACACAATTTGATCATGTTTTGACTGCTTTTGAAAGTGTTTAGGTCAAAAATATCAAAAAATTCAGTATTAAAATTTTAAAATTCGCTCAAAATGAAAAAACGCCACATTTTCGGAACGTAAAAAATATCCACATATTCTGCAAGGTAAAACAAAGATTTTAAGACCAAGAACGCTAAAATCGGTTCATTTTTGCGGCCGGAAAAAAATAAAATAGAAAACACTAAAAATGCAAATATATCGGAAGTACTGTGCGTTATCCAAATTCCGATTAAACAGGGTGTTAGGTCTTGCCGAGACAAACATTTCAGTTCAAGAAATTTAAAAAATGGTTGAGAAATGAGGGAGTTTATGGGCATTTTTGTAAATGACCACCGTCGGTCCGACGGTCAGACGGACAGGCGGACAGACAGACAGGCGGACAGGCGGACACACGGACACACGGACGCACAGACACTTGTTCGTGAAGTGATTCTGAGTAAATGTGTACAAGAAAAAGTTTTTTCTGAAGCTCCATTGTCGATTTTAGGTCGATTACAATACTTCCATTTACTCTGTAAATATGGAAGTAATAGGTAATATAATAGGTAAAATAGGTGGATAACACTAGTCTAGGTAAGATGCTACTCCAGAGACGAGACGAGCCTTTGTTTCAATGTTTCTTCGAGATATGAGTATAAAAATACGCGTTCCATTCATAGCGTGACTCGGGATTAACAGACAGTTTACAAACGAGCGTTTAGGCAATAAAAGTAATTGAGATTGCCTTCCATTTTGTGACTTGAAATTAAACATTTTTCGCTAATTATTTTAATTGTACGGCGATCCATAAAATACGAGGAGGTAATATCTGACGCGTGTAGGAGTAAGATGGAATGCGCAAAAACAGTTTTTTATTCAAAAATCAAGATAATATTCCTCATTAAAAACAGCATAAGACATTTGAAAATTCCGTTTCAAAATTTTGCGAATTTAACAAAAAAATTTAAAAAAAAATGGCAAACTTGATTTTTTATGCATCTGGGTTAGACCAGTCATCGAGAAGGTAGTTGAAAGTTTGGTCCTTGAACGGATACAATTAGGTAGATACGTGATTTATATAAATAGGATTCCTGTAAACGAGAATGAACCGAACATCCACATGCCTACGTACTAAAGCCATTAAAAAGAAGTTGGCGTATTTGTCAAGTCTTTGTTTGTGACTTTGTACCAGGAACTCTTGAATGCCTGATTCAATAATCGCTAATGAACCAACTCGAAGGTTCAGTACAGTTATGGACAAAAATAATGGATAGGTAAGCATTCAGAGGAAAATCCCACTTGTGGAGAGGAAAGAAAGTTAGAGTAAAAGGGGGTGGTTGAGCTGGGCCATATGCACTGTCTCATGAATGATTGAATGAATAGTTATTTATGGATTAGAACATTAGAAATTGTGGCTTTGTTGAAAAAAGATTAGAAAATAAACGAGCTAAAAACCCTCCCCTCACAAACAGGGTTTTTAAAAATTAATTTAATAAAAACATGGGTAACGAACAGCAGTTTTAGTCATTTTATTGGATCCAGCATAGGCGTATTTCGATTCAATTTTACTTTGGTACCTTGACATGATGTGTCAAGCCGATAATGTGACCTGCTATGCCGAATAAGGTTTGACATGAACAATACTCATGTTTTTCTTGAGCAAGCGCCTCATTTCCTTGGAGAAACGGACGTTCCAGTACACGTTCATTACATAATCAATGTCAAACGTCTAATAAGGTATTTTGCTTCCATGATCGGACGGCAGGACATGTCAGCTCAGCATAAATTGTCGGCGACGGAAGACCGCAATGTCGGGGAAGAATAATTAAGGACTTCTGAACACTTTTATTGGCTTTGTAAGCGTTTTTTAACCTACATCCTTGAAAGAGTGACGAAAGAACATTAAATTTTTATTTCTCCCGGGTCATGGTTCTGGCCCAATTTGTATTATGAAACTATTTCGGCGATTTGAACGGATATAAATTAATTTCGCTTCTGCAATGACGTTGTTCTGTAGCTTGTTGTAATCATTCTAAATTTGGCTATATGCTACCTATTCAGAAAGTTTTATGACACCTTTCTTCATGTAAAGCATGGAATACAGTTAATAATTTGCGATTTATTTGGCAATGTATTTATCTATTGTTAATTTTCGCGATATTTATCTCAAGTGGATAAATGCAAGGCAATAAATTATGTGCATTCAATAACTATGCACTTTTAACTGCATTCAATAATTACGCGATTTCCCAGATTGCGATCAATAGGGTTGATTTATGGTCAACATTCTGTTCTTCAAATTGGCTTCTTATTGGCTTAACGGCTGAAATTTGGGTATAATATTTCAGTTGCTTAGAAGATAATGTCGTGCTTCTGGCCCGTAATAAGTACAAATTACGCTAAAATTTATAATTATATGGCTCAGGATAATTCTGGTAACCTACGAATTTTCCTGAAGAATGAGTCTAACCTGAAGTACTTGAAGGGTGGGGTTTAAGCTCCTTAACTGGGTCGTATTTTCGAGCACGAATATTCTCCCATCTATTTTTAAAATTTATATATTAAAATTTAAAAAAAAATCCTAGGTACTTACTTATTTTAGATATTTCTTATTGTGAGCACAGGCAAAAATCTGTAGGTACCCATGCAAATAATGAGTTGCGCATCTTACCTGCGAGTGAACGATGTGAGCCAGCATCATGAGGCATACTGAGAGTTTCATGTTTGGCAGCATTATTTTTAGAAAATATTTTTAAAAGGGTTTACAATTATATTGATTGCGATAAAATTGGCACTTGTTAAGCAAGAAATCACTTTTGAAATTTTACAGATTTTGCAAATTCGCGACTAGTCGATTAGCACGAGAGACGCGTACCGGTAAGCGGCCGGTGCCTGGCGAATGAATGAGCACGTCGCTACGCTCACCTGTTGAGGAGGGTGAGCTCGAGTGACCTGAGTAGGAGGGTGGACGCTGCTGCCTGTCTTCAAGGGTTGGGATTTGGGAATCACAAGGAAATTGGTCATCGTCTGGACACTCATTTAACGGGCACTAACTGGGAATTCACACTTAGCTAGCTAGGTATACATAGACAAGGTACAGGTAGTCCGCCGAATGCTCTTCCGTTCTCTAGCACATTGCTGTGCGAAAATAAATCCCGTAAAAACCTATCTGCCTTTGGAGTTACCCGGATGATCCTGGATTTCTTCTTCTTGGTATTATTAGTAAATAGTTCCAAAAAACAAAATTTTTGAGACATTTTTTCTCCAGATTTAATCTATGTTTTTCGGCTCTTAAGATCCTGCACATGATAGTTCGATATGCCACTTAATACATTAGGTATACCTAGACATCTACTCTATATAACTTGAGGTATAATCTGTGTGACCGATAGAACGTAAGTTTTTTCACCCTGAATCTTAGAACGTGTAAAGGGGTCGATTTTTCAGCTCATTTGATAATTTTATCGTTTTTGGTACCTACTACACGTTTTTTGTAACCTCAGCAAAAGTACACTTCTGTTATTTATAACTTATATGTATAACAAATGGTGTATAGGTACACCATCCCAAAGCAAGAATTTTTCAAGGAAATTCCCCGAGAGCCTTCCAGGGCCAATAAAAATGTCTATTTATGTACAAACACATGAAATCCCATAAATTATGCAAAACATGCCATATCTTTTATTGCAAATTGCGGCAATTATAGTACCTATAAAAATATAAAAAATAATAGATATAAATAAATAAAATAAAATAGGTCTCATTTTGTTTCTGGTGTGTGAATGGCATAATTTTTCTGCACGCGCGATAACTGATCGTCATAATATTAATTATATCGAATTAGGTACTCTTCGGTAATAATTCTTTCTTCGGTTCTTGAAGCCGTTGAATAATTTAATAATGAAGGCCTTGTGAACATGCTGCGAAGGTAGCACATTCATTGCTACGTCCTTGACTGCACACCTGCACATCTCCGACCATTTTCATGTCGGATTTCATGGAAATTGATTAACCATCCGAACACATCTCGACCATCTTTGATTGGCGGCAATTCGTCTGGGAAGAATGATTTTCAAGCATAGAAGCAATAGGTTAGTACCTGTTCAATGTTACCTATGATTACCATCGGACTAATTGCTCTTCCTATGCGGAAGAATCCGTAATTTTTCGCTACAATGAACCCGAGATAGACAGTGAGGCGGTTTTTTTAGAACTAGGTAATATTCAAGTGATATTTAGGTTTGGGGGCGATTTAGGTATCTACTCAACAATAACTTTAAATCCCCCTAAAAATTTGATGATTTTTGTTCATGTACCTAAATGAATTCTACGAGCAAATGTTGTTAAAGATGTGAATATCCTTACCCACCACTCTGCATCCCTTGGATGTTCACGAATAACAGAGAAGAAACGACGAATCACCAAACTTTACTATTCCTCAATTTTCTTCAAAAATATAGTAAATACTGAAAACCTTCTCCCTTTTACTATCATGAACGCAATTGGTTTAGGTAAAGCCACATTAGGTAGACCATTCATCATTTTATCGTGAAAACAAATTTCGTAAACTTTAAACGGTTGCATTTCCCGTTCTTGTTTCCGGGAAATCGCAGCTAATATCAAAAGATGGTATCGACTTAGGAAATGCTGCATATCCCTGCCATATTGCCACCTATCATGCATCCTCATCATCGACCTTTTTAACTACTGCCTTCCTCTGACTTTGACGCCAAGTGGCAATGAGATTCGGCGCAAAAGCGAAATGTGCAACGGACTGTGAGACGGGAATCCAAGTTGTTGGCGGTTTTCGGTTCGATGCCGTCTTCCCATGTCATTGTTTTCACCGCATTTTATTTGTGAGGTCACGTGAGTTGAGGATGGTCTGTGCGCGTGTCTGCAGCCAACAGTTGTAACTAGTTCATGGACATGTTAGTCATGAGGCTTCCATCTTCCAAGTGGATTGACCGCTCGTGAATGCTACACGTATTTTTATCATTGTCCATCGGATTTTCCTCGCAGGTTCTCATTAGTCGGCAAAATAGATAGGTTAATCAATTTGTTCAAAAAATTTACTTTCCAAAATAAGGGAATGTGGTGTATTTATGCACAACTGGTTTGTGAAAGACGCTTAATTCTAAGTCACACTCAAAATCGTGAAAAACGTGGCTAATCTGGAAGATGACGACTATTGAAATAGGTACCGTTTATCCGAATGGCAGCGGTAGAAAATAATTTTGTCCAGGCTAATTTCCTTCCAGAAGGTCAGCGATTCTCTTGCCCAACCGAATCGTTGAAACTGAGGTTCATTGTCTCACGAAGACATCCTCAAGATAGACAGTGATACCAGCATACACCTTCCCATCCTCGAATTGATAGACAGGATCGACCCACGCAGGATGATTCGTTCCAATGGCTCGACTATAGCGGATTATGATAGGTCCGGCTCTTCGTCAGTACTTCGCTATCTTGTATAATTGACTGCGAGATTTTCATCGTGACAGCGAAGGTGACTATGGAAACTCATGGTCGGCCTTGCCAGATTTGGATCACCAATTTTAGCTATGAAATACCAAGAGAGGGATCCTGCCGTATAATCTAAACGTTTTCTGTTGCCAAACCGATTGCGCATTTTGGCAAAAATAATAAACCGGGTAATTTAACGATTACGAAATTAAGCGTAGGTACCTAATTCCTCTTCGGGCAGATTGGAGGAAACCGTCTAAACGCCTATAAGCGTTTAGACGGTTTCCTCCAATCTGCCCGAAGTTTATAAGTAAATAAATAAGTTATAAATAAGTTATAAATAAGTTATAAGTTATAAATAAGTTATAAATAAATAAGTTTATAAATAAACTTATCGAGACAGAAGTTCCATGAAAATTTACTCCTTTGGTGTCGTATTCAATTTATGTGATGGTTGAGGAGGTAAACAAATTCCGCGACGTTGTCCCATAATTTTTATTCACCCTATTTTCACGAGCGCCTTCGCCGCATAAGGCCTCTTTAGGTGAACAACAATGGGAAAATCACATAAATAATCAGGTGGGGAAAGTGCGTACCTGTTTTTTCATACAGCTGTCTAGGCTCAAATTGACGTAGGTTTTTCGTCCGATTATGACATTGATTCAACATCAATCGACGTAATTGTTTTTGTGCGAGATGTATGACATACATGTACGACATTGTCATAGTATGGGAGTAAAAAAATTATTTTATTTACGCCGAATTTATTTTATTGGATCAAACGAATGATACGATAGGCGATGAACTGATGATTGGAATAATAGTCAAACTAAGACGACTGGATAATACAGGGGAACGATTGTTGAATATTCGTACCTACATCATGAAGCAAATTACACCCAAGGCCAGGAAACGCTCGAAAATTGCACAAAACATCTTGCCGGCCTCTGCAAGTTCAAGGGGGAGTGCCAACCCCGACGTGATGGTCATCAGGAGCATTGAATGGCAATTCGTGCAGTGACTCGGCATCTTGTAGTTCGGCTTGTCCACAATAGCGTTGTAGTTGTACTATTGTGTCTAAAGAAAGACCTGTGCGATCTCTTTTAACCGCTTAGTTGGTAGCCATGACAACCATGTGTAGTACAAGTACAACTTCATAACCTATCATTAGACGTGTTTCGTTGCGTAATCCAAGGAGGAGATGCTGCAGAATCCTTGACTTGTCATGACAAGCAGCGCACTTTGTTCGTCAAATTTGACTTGGGCTCATCACTGAGGGGGAAAGTATTTTTTCAATCGAGTCAGAGAACTGCCCCTGAACTTGGAAAGATCGTTAAACATTGTTGGAGATAATAGCCAAAAATTACCTTTACAATATTCCATAACTGTCGTATGTAGGAGAAACAGATTGACAATTTTCAATAAAGATCATGGTAGGTTGCAGCTTGAGCTGCTAATAGAAGGTTATGGGCTTCCCCTCCAGTGTTCTACAGCTTGACAGCCATTCAGAGAGCAGATCAAACTAGGCGCAGTTCAATCTGCTCTCTGATTGGCCGTCGAGCTTCAAAGCCCTCGCATCTCTAAACATAGCCAGGGGGGCTATTCTGTAAGCTAGAAAGACTGTCCATGAGAGACTAGAAAGCGATTTCCACAGATTCTGTGACCTCAGATGTGAGTGAGTGCCGCCATCTTGCGTCTCTCACGAGTTCTTCGGCTAGAGACTGATCTACCCGTCTCTTGATGGTGAGAGTCTATCTCTTGTCAGCTTATGCTAACCGTCCTTTATACACCGTAGTTTCAGGTCACTCATGTTCAGGTCACATTCGCGTTGGCTTCTTATTTTGTAAATGCAATTTCGGTTAATCATTTTCTTTCAGTAAGTGGATGTTATTTTTACGGCATATCTATCAAAATATTTGCAAATAGTCTTTTCTTGGACAGGTGGCAGTGTAATGCTGCAGCTTTCATAGAGCGTTGAAGTAAGCCAATGCAGCTTATTTGGGCTTGATGAATTCTTCATAGCCTTTCCAGCCTTCGCCGTTGTTGACCACGCTGGAACAATTACAACAGGTGTTATCATTAACAGTGTCACATGAAGACCAGTTTTAAACTCCGGCATTTTTGAGGTTATGCGCACATTGATCACCTACATGATTAAGAGACTGGTGGTGAGTAAACCTCTAAGAACTACTGTAGTAAATTGACTTACTCAGTAAATCCAAGCTTCTTCATGGCTATGGTAGCTCTTCTGCTCCTATTGCCTGATTGACAGCTCATGATCAACCGATCGTTTGCACTCGGTTTTTCGAAGCCATAGCGCTCTTTGAAATCTGCCGGACTCATTCCCATCGCTTCTTCCAGGTGACCGACTACAATAAAATGCAGGTTGCAGCTATAATTATTTTTGATCATATTTTCAAAAAGTCAATCAATGTTCTCACAAGTTCTTAAATTTTCGTACCAGTAAGCTTAATCCTATTATTTTATAAGGTAACATTCTCATACATAATATACCAAAGAATAGTAGGTATGGTGATTCAAGTCATGAATACAAAAACTCACGAGGAATATTGACCGCGCCAGGGATGAGGCCAGTGTTATGAATTTCCACTTGTTCTCTCACGTCGATTATATGTACGCCCTTTTTGCCTTCCTCCAAAACCTCTTCCGTGGTCAGATTAACCACGGTTTCATCTGCAGCTTTGCTCATAACTGCAATAAAATAAAATCCTATACTGCAATAAGACCACTAGTGGTTTTAACTATAATTCGACAAATTTCTACAATCAGAGAGGCATGTGATTTGAAAGGAGCACGAACCGATTAATGACTCGGGAATAACATCAACCAACTACTTATACTCATCTACCAACATCTGGATGGGGTAAGAGTAAAACTCAATATGGGCTAATGGATAGGCATTTTATTATCAACTCCCAAAACCGATAACGGCACAGATCAATCAATACCAACAATGTGAACAAATAACTGAAAACAGATATACCTAGGTTTATCAAAGACCTATCACCTGTCAGAAGAAAAATTGATTCATTTTTTACACAATTTGAAAGCGCCTCATTTGATTCACGCAAGTACAATCGTTCTATGGCTCAAGAGATTCTACAAAACTACACCAACTTACACTACTTATAAGGAACGGATTTTCAATTCATTTGTAGCTAGATTTATCCAAAGACGCTTGCATTAACTAATTTCCAAGAAATTTTCAGTATGACAGTCAATGAAAATGTGAATTGGTGAAATGTGGTGCAAGCGTCCTTGGATGAATCTAGCTACCAATTAATTGATAAACCGGCCCTAGAAGTAACTTACACCGGCATCCAAGCTGAGTTTTCTCATGTATTTTGGGAAGGCGAAAATAATGGTAATTGGCTGATTGCTTTGGAATATTGTTATAAACAGTTCGCAGTCCAAGCGAGGCGAAAAACCGGGAGTACCTCGCGATTAACATGATTTTTAACCAAGATTTTTGTAGTAGGTAAGCTGTGAGAGTGCAAAAGTATGTCTGAGGTGTATACCTTTTCGTTGGGTTTGAAAACGTAAAATCAAAATAATTTACAATCCATGCAACAGCCAAAACGCAATCAAGCAGCAGTTCAGCACCAGCACTTGTACGAAAAAATCAAGGTAACTGATCTCCAGAATCGAATGATATCACTAGTTTATCTCCATTGGAGAAGAAATTCTTCTTCCATGTTTATCTCCCAGAAACCCCGAGTAGCTCGCCACCAGTCGTTCACCCGTTTGTCTCCACGAGAGCAGCGCTGTTCTCCATTGTGGACAATATTGGAACCAGATTATCCACTCGTCCACCCATGTAAATGGGTAAAGTACGCAAACAAAGTAAAGAAAGAAAACACGCCTGATGCGTATGTCGAATTTCACCGATGAGGGATGTTCTTGAGCTAGGAACTCAAAATCAAAAACATCATTATCACTAAGAATTGGGAACCTCAGTAACATCAACTCAACTTGTTCAGCTTACCCATCTTCTCAGACCCGGAGTGCTGTAAAAATGGCACAATTTGAATTACCATGAAAAATCGAGTGAAACTTAACGTGTGATAGACCATAAATTAATTGAAACTGCACAAGTTATTGTATCAAAGAACACTGTCGTCCAGCGCTAGAGACGCTAAAACCAAAAAAGCAAACATGCCGAACAAAATAATCATTCTAGAGAAAAAATAATACTACTGCTCGATTCACCAATATTACTCCATATAACCAAACGGCACGACATGTTCAGAAACAGCTACCAAAATGGACTTTTGTCTATATTCTACAGCTGTGGAAATCGGCCGCTGAAACTTTGGTCCAAGAGCGTGAGTCTAAAAATTAATTTTGGGAATTTTCCATGCAGTTATTGCGCGTTACTGCTTTTTCAATTTAATGGCTTTCTGTTACTGGCTCCTATTTGCTGAAATTGGAGCTAAAAAAGTACTTTTCTACAGTCCATTCAGAAAGAAATGGATTTGGTGGAATGGGATAAAAAAAATAAATTAAAAATCAAGATTTGATAGGAAAGTACCTGAGTGTCTCTACCTCCCAGTTAAATCTCTTTAGGTATTTAAATTTATATATTTAATAAATTAGGGCTCACGGGCTGGTGTAGTGTCCTCGCTGCAGGATATACATACCCATTCATTACCAACGCATATTGAATTCATTGTTTTCAATCAAATTTACGCCTAGGTAATTTTAATTAAATTTCCCCAGGTGAAGAATGGATACGTGAAGCGGATCACAGATGAGCAAGTAAAAAGTCTCGTCCTCGAATTAGTCGGCAACAATGTCGTCTCAACGTACATCGCTTGTCCAGCAGACATGAGTGAAACGCTCGGCATCAAAATGCCATTCCTCATTCTGATTGTCAAGAATTTGAAGAAATATTTCACATTCGAAATTCAGGTCATTATTGAAATTGATGTCGATTGAATTCGTCGTGTGGTAGAATTAACCCGTATTTCAGCAAGAGCCTGTTGCTATAGGCGTGGAAATAAGAATTGGCTTCCTACACTAAGTAATTCATTAGATACCTACTCCTCCGGTGCCATATTAGATTGACGGGTACATTGAGGGTGAGGCATTATACCTTGACGTAGTCCCATAATTTTTATTCCCCCCAACTCCCAAGAGCTTACGCCACATTCTGCCTCTTCAGGAGAATCCAGGATGAGGGTGGACATGAATAAGGAAATCATAATCACTGTATTGAATTTGCCTAATGTATTCATAACTCAAATGAATCGCCAGAATCACATAAGAATAATTAGCCATACCTAGTTATAGTGTGACACTAAAATATGATCAATATTGGCTACAATAAGGAGAGGGCCCAGGAATTGACACTTCAACCTCGTGGATACTACGCCTACTCGAAATGCGAGGCGTTATAATATCAAAATTGATGCGTTAGAATCCAGTTTTGTGGAACTTGGACGAAATTTCCAATCACTATCAACCTTCGCAGGTTTTGGACGATAGAAAAACCAAGAGACGATTTCGAGTGAGCAATTATGCATCGACGACAAAAATAAGGCAATTCGACGTTACAATGCCCATCTGTATGAATGACGGATGGAATCAAATCTATTTCAATCTTCAGGATTTTACCAAAAGAGCGTTCGGAACGTCTTACGTCGAATGCTGTCGTATTCAGATCCACGCGAACTGTCGACTCCGACGAATTTATTTTTCGAACGATCTCGACTCTGAACAAAATCTACCGAACGAATATAAATTGTTCGCGACCAAATAGAATGCAGGATAGACGGAATTTCGGAGAAAAGAAATTGTGCACCGATATAAATGAGCGTGTAGTACCTCCATTGCCTCGAGTGCCCACCATTTGATCGCTGCAATAAAAATTGATACTGGATAGTAAAAACTGAGTTTGAATGTCAATTCCTGGGCCACCAAAAGATCAGAAAAAATACACACTGGGGTTCACACTTCATTCCCTAGTTATTTCTTATCCTATAGTTCTTGTTGGGTAGTTATAATTCTATCCTTGAGAGCAGCAGGACACGTCAGGGCAACTCAGGATTACTGTCCCAAAACTGTCCCAAAAGCAACGCCTGGAATTTCAATTTTGGGAACTTGTCTGATAATAGTGTCATGATAGGTTTTAGATGACAAACAAATGAAGAGGAAATTTACGGTCTCGAATGCGGCTACTACGACGAGAATCCGTAATTTCGACTCCACTCTGCCAATTAATTTGAACCCAGGATGGAACCAGGTGTGTGTCTTTGTGCCTTTGTAAATGTAGAAATAGGTACCTACCGTGACATTAGGTCAAAAGATTATCAATAGATGAACTATGGACCTACGTATTTTAAACCACATGATTACATCCAGCCGGAACGAATCCGTAAAGGCAGATGTTGGAATAGCTGAGATGGAAGGTGGAGAGTGGGCATAAAATTCGACCTTAACATTTTTGATCAGATTCAACTAAATTTGGCCGAAATCACCAAAAAGGCCTACGGGACGAATTTCGTCGAGTGCACGAGGATTCACGTTCACGCGAATTGTCGGCTGCAACGCATTTTCTTTGCCGACAAAGCCTATGCGGATGAAGATTTGCCGAAAGATTACAAACTGTTTGTAAACGATTCTGCCACGTACAATAAAGTGAACCCTAACCGCCCTCAAGAACTCAGTAAGAATGCTTTTGAAAAATTATAAAAGTATTTATATGAAATTACAAAATAGCCTGTAGGACGATTCTGGGATGATTTAGCGACTGATGAGCATCGTTATTGCCGTGGAGTTGATAACCGTTCTTCAGAGATAGCATCAAAGATGTTTGTCAGGCGGAAAAATTCGAAGCGTAACTTGGGGTGACAGATGGATAGTAAATATAAGTAATAGTTACAAAGCACCTATATACAATTTTGGTGGATTTTCTGTCATTCAAAGGTGCGAGTTCAAACTGATGGAGACTTCATCGCCCGGTTGGAAAGTTCAGGCCAAAAATAGATAATCGCCGTTTAACAAAGACACAATACGATGTCAGAATCTGATACTGCCACCACCAAACTACCACTACCAAATATAAACTGAAGAGAATTGTGAATAAATTTCTATTTGAAACGTACCTACCTAGGTTAAATAGGTTGGATTCTAAAGAGCTGCATGATCGTTCATGCACCTTTTTAGCGGAAGAAGTAAAAAATTCCGCCATAGTTTTTCTTACGGTTATGGCCACCGCATTTCGCAAAAATATGTTAACCGCAATGGAAGAACTCATGGCGGACGTTATAGATTAGTATAACTCTATAAAAATTGGACACGCTTGCGTACAATGGGTTTGTTGAATTCGGAAATGGGATAGGGTATGAGACGCCTGATCAGCAACAAGCGCGAGTCGTCTCAAAACGTACGGACGTTTATCAACATACGTTTTCCCTGGGCAGGAGCACGAGGGTACGTTGACCATATCACTTTTTTTAGCCTCTTCGGGTGCCTAGATGATTTTTTCGCTATAAGAACCGTTTCGAGCTTGCAACTGGGCAGATCATGGACATCGCCAAGAGAACTAACCTCTCGCTCAATTCTGCTCTTGAAACCAATCTAGAAAGCTCTTATCTCGTTCGGATTACTTATCACCTCCGGCTTTCTGCCGACCCAAAGCCAAACAAAAACATACGATCATAACGTTTTGTCGTTATCCAATCCAATAATATTGGATATTATCCATCCATGAATCTTCTCCTCAAAACTTTTCCAATTTAGATGGTCTTTGCCAGCGTTGGATTAGGCAGGACATACCTAGTCTTGAAGCCAAATCCCTGCTAAATAGCCAGCAATTGACATTCCTCCGAATGGATTACAAATTAATATCTTCGTTGAAATGCGACCAAGGCGCAGTCAGGAAAGTACGATTCAATATTGATGGAATGTATTGTATTACATGCGGCTCTGACAAGACCCTGAAGCTGTGGAATCCTCATCGGTAGGTGAACCGTGGGAATTCATGTTCTAAGATCTCAACTGAAAAGTGTGCTTACAAATATACAGTCTGTATACACCAATATGCTACCGCAATATGCTGGCATAAAGCAGACAAAGGTAGCAGGAAGTTAAAAACATGTTGGCGGATAGGTACATTTAACTCCAGACTCATCTGCAATTTCTAATTAATTGGACCGAAAAAACTTAGTATCTCCAAACAAAACCTTGATTTATGTCGATTTCTGTACAGACTTCAAAAGTCTTGACACGCTAAACTGTTCACTTTTTAGAGGCCTATTTTTGAAAAGCTACAGCGGCCACGGAAGCGATGTTATGGACGCATGTGGTTCGTCCGACAGTAGTCAACTTCTTTCCGGGGGCACTGACAGGGCTGTCATGACTTGGGACGTACCAACTGGCAAAGTTCTTCGCAGGTAAGTTAAGGGCGGTTACTGCGTGGTAATATTCGCCAGAAAATCGCTGTTTAGGCTCTCCCAGGCATTCTCGACAGTTTCCCCATGGAGGTTTAAAAATTTTTCCATTCCTTCAGGTTCAGAGTCCACGTGAGCACTGTCAGTTGCGTCAAATTCAACGAAGAATCGACTCTCGCCTTCTCTGGCTCGTTGGACAACGCAGTTCACATTTGGGATCTAAAAGCTCACAATTTCCAGCCGATACAAACACTCAAGGATGCTAAAGATGCGATTACATCTATATTGGTAAATAACACAATTTTTGCTTCTGTCAGAGCCAGTCTGACGAGCCAAAAGGTCCCCATTTCTTTCAGTCCATTCTCCCCTGCTTTCATAATCTCGCACTTTCATCGTCTGCTTCGAGGCGAAGCCATGCAGCATACACTTGGAGGGCAAGATACATAAACACAAAAACACACAACAGCGACATTCTCTCTTAGTTTCCTAGGTTTGCCTCCAAGCGCTTTCGGCTGAATTGCCATCTTCAGAGAGGTTTTTGGAAGGTTAGGGTCTTAACCAGTTAGGGTCTTAACCAGTCAGGTACAGTGAAAACAGGGCCCGGCAGTTTGTGTCCTTGGACATCATTCTGCAATGGTGCAGGTGGTCTGGCTTCTTATGTCTCTGTCTTCATAAAGCAACGAGCCTTAATTATCCTTAAATTTCTGACGGAGCCATTCCAGAGGCTCTTATCTGGAGAAACCAAGCCTTCAAGGCCTTCTTTCTAGAGTAACCTTCCCTCCAGTGCCAGAGCCCAACTCCCAGATGCAATCTCACTTTGGGGACTATCTTGGAGAGGTATCCACGCTAATGAGTTTTTCTCCCATTTTTTCTGAAGTTACGCACCCTGCATGCCCTATAACATGCTGCTCATTACAGGTAACTGATCACGAAATAGTCACAGCTTCGTTGGACTGTCAAATCCGAAGGTACGACCTAAGGAACGGCTCCTTGACCACCGACTACACCGGTGCGCCAATCGTGAGCGCAGCCATGACGCAAGATGGGCAATGCTACGTTATCGGTACTGATAACAGCCGACTGGCACTGTTCGACAAAAGTAGCGGCGAATTACTCAACGAATATTCCGGTCACCAAATTGGCAACTATTTGATCGAAGTTGGAGTCGATCGAAAGGATAAGACCCTCCTATCAGGTTCTACAGACGGGTCCGTCTATTGCTGGGATCTGATCGGTAGCTCTGTGCTTTGCAAGCTGCAACATGACGCTAACTCTGTGGTCCACTCCTTGGCAACCCATCCGACATCTGCCTTCCTTGTTACTGCAACGCAATCACAGGTGCATCTTTGGGGGGAAGAAGAACTCGCCTTGGAAGAGTCATGATGATCTTGAAATCAATTGTGTGGCTGACCTCTGTAGGTGGTTGCCCTCTGACTGCTATCTGTGATTTTTGGTGCATTGGCTACCATGTTGCAAGTGCCCCAGTGTTCATTGGCAATTATTTATGTGAATGAGCAACAATTTTTTTACACATTTACTGGAACTTCATATTCGAATACTGACAGCCGTCTGGATACTTTTGTACCATTAAAGTTGCATTTTTTGTTGTTTTCTATCATACAATTTCTTCCTTCTTTTATTTCTGTATGTTGTACTAGGCGGCCTATCTTATGTAATAAATATAAGCAGTTCTGAGATCGAAATAATAACGCTACAGTATTGCTACACTTTACCTCGTTTAGTAATGCTGTAGTATCACCACGACGTAGATTGAGAAAACTTGATTCTGCAGAGGTACCTAAAGAGGTGTCAATGGACGTTACAACGCTCCCGGAGTTTTTTTAACCTAAAAGTTTTGGTGACGTCACTACCACCTGTGAGCCTAGAGGCAAGGTTCTAGGTTGGACCGTGGGGCTAGAACAAAATGATGGTTGGTTTTACAAAATGAAGCTTGCAGGATAACTTAATTTTCTTAGTTTGAGTTTCTATCCTAATTATGTACGTTTTCCCTAGTTGTACAGAATTGATGGTTTCTCAAGTATACGGATGACCTAGACCACCAACCCGATTCGTCAAAATCCTGTTATTATTTTGGGAAAAAACAACCAGGACATTAAGGTGTAATAAAATGAAGCGGCTCAATTATCCAATAAGGGCTTTTTATTGTAAACCAATCCTGGTAATGTGCTAATGTTCTTCCTCAGAACAAAAATATTCATATGTAAGGTTGTTTCATCTTCCAAGAATTACGATAAAATTGATCTACCTAAAAACCTGAATGCGAGTTGCAAATTTGGATCATGCAACATCGCTAAGGATGAATTTTCAGGATTTTTGGATAGCCGATAGGTTGAGCCGTTTATTGCAAATAAAAAGCACCGGTCACGACATAGTTGCCTCATCCTTCCGAGTAGAGGTCGAATCGCAAGTTCGGAGGGAGTGAGTAACGTCATAGTTTTGCAAATTTTGGAATCCATTTTCACAAAGGTTTACCCATCGGCCATTGTCACTGGATTGTACTTCGTACTACTCAACCCTCGTTGCCATGGAAAATGGGAAACTTACGTCATAGAAACAACCGATACCATGAAAGTCGTCAAGGCATACGCCGCTGACGGTTTGTAGTGGCAAGCGAAGAAACACAATTACTATCGAGACGAAACTATCGATTTTGTGACGATTTTTGCGTTGGAGCAGATGTATGAAAATAAAAATATCGAAAAGAAACAATGCCGTCCACACTGAAAGCAACCTGGCTGAGAGGCCTTGAGAAAAGAAATCATCAGTGGAATATTTCATTAGTGTTTAAGCGCAGTTTTGTAGCATCCACAGTGATTTCTGATAAGGTTGAGACATTCATGCGAAGAAATAATAATGGTCGAACCGTACGACTGGGCAAGTCGCGCCCATCATCTTTCAACAAAAAACAGTAGATACTAAAAAAAATGCTATCACCTTATGCCTCATCTGGCTACTTGTTCTGCGTCGACGGGGTAACGTAAAATTGCACAATTTTTCTATCTTCAGCCAGCATAATTGACGGATTTTTATGCTGTCCTGCATGACATACAGTTCTCACACGAGCGTTTTAATTCCACGTCACTCGTTCCGTCAAGATTCACGTGACCGTTCCAGCTCCGCCGCGTTCCATGGCTTTTCGCCGTTTCTCCTCCTTCCTCTTCGCTCTCAGCAGTTCTTCAGCGTTCCAGTCGCTAGAGTCGCCCCAGTAGCCGTCACGTTTTTCGGATTCTTCCCAGGATTTCAGCTCGCCCAAATCCTGAAACAAATCGTTTATTAACGAAGAGAAAGTCAGCTAAAAAGATTTTAGCTGTTTCATTTACAGAAAAACTCACGTCAGGGACGGCAATGTCATTGGATGGATTAAATGCAAGCCTGTCCATTTGAGGAGAATCTTTTGGCCTGAGTATGACCTTCTTCTGTTTTCTGATGGCCGGTTCCATATCCTATAACAAAATAGTAGCTAAAGTAAGAAGGAACTAGAGCGGTTGAAGAAGATGATTGAACAATCTCTGATAATTGTCGCTCAACGTTTTTCATTCCTGTTCCATTACCTGGAAAAAGTCCACTTGAGATTCGGATTGTGGATTCGACTCCGGTTGACTGGCAGCCATCCTTTGACTTCTGTACAGCTGGATGTGCTCTTCTATCGATTGCGGCGCTTTCGGCTCGTCACCCCAGCCATTCCAATTAGCCAGTTCTTCTCGCTGAAAGCCAAAAATCCATTGATATCGTAATCTCAACAATTATGGGTTTACAGTTTTAGTTTGAGTTCAAGTTTCATTTTGAGTTAAAGTTTGGATTTCAGTTTGAGTTTATGCTTGAGTTTACGTTCGAGTTTCAGTTGGGTTTCAGGGCTGGCCCAGAAGCCCAGCATGGACTAGAAAATTAATATGAGACCATTTTAGTCCCAGAAGCCCAACTTGGTCCCGCTTATTATTAGAAGCTTTTGTAACAGAAGCCCTCGAGTTGGGAAAAAAATTTTCAAAATGTAAACGAATAGAAGGATTTTGTGCACCTCCACGCAAAATAAAGAAACTATTTCAGAGGCCAAATTTCAGTTCCCATATCAAAAAGTTTCCATCTTTTCAGGCCTTCAATTCACCGACGCAAACAATCCTCGATTTGTTCGGTCATCATTGATTGACAGGGGTCAATCATGAGTCGTGATCACCATACCTGATCAGCATGCGTACGCGTTTGAGCCTTGTAATCGGGTACGACACCGACGTCAGTAAGCGGCACGACGTCTGCGGACGACTTCCTACGACGTCTGAAACAGCAGAGTGACCGCTTGACCAGGTTCAGCAGGAACACCAGTACAGCTTTCAGTTTCTGTAGAATCATATTGCCGCTCGTTGAGGACTGCAAAAGTGAGATTTTTTTTATTTTAACGATTGCAGATTAGGTAGAATAATAGTTGTCAACCAGAAAACATCAGGTGGTTTGACAGTCGATCCAGCAGCTGGTTGCCAGTGTACTTAGAAATTAAATAGGAATGTTCTCATCAGAACGCCGTCTACAAAATACGGTACTTACCAGCTCATTTCACACCGAACCAACGCGAGAATCTACCAGCCTATTTTACACAAATATTCATAGGAAGAAAGTAACTGGTGCGAATTGTGAGATTTCCTTTCCCTTCTTCGTTTGATTTGACGTTTAGTTATTTTGGCGTTACCTATCGGTCGGCTAACCTATCTTCGTGTTACTCGATCTCAATCTGGAAGGCTACATTACTGGATACCACCTTTTTTTAGCTTATCCCAAGGATGTTGGGTGGCTTATCCACGGTCGATACTTTTCGAGGAAATGTAAGGATGAAATTTTGAAAAATGTGAGAAATTTTAATGAATGTTCGTTTTTTTACGACACTGTTCAACGAATGCGAAACATGGGAAGAATGGCAAACGCCCCATCAATTACCCGAAAACATTTACCCCTCCCCCCTCTCCCCATAGTTGGTAATTTTGGGTCATTTTCCCAAAAGCTAATGAACCAATTTTGGTTTTTGAGCTCTTTTACGAATTAAATGGAAGTATTGCGTTTCAGAGGAGTTTAAGAACAAAAAACTTGGGCCCTTTCTAATTCCAACTAATTCAGACTCACAAGTGAGTCTCCGTAAGTTTACGAAGCAGGTGTCCCTGACTGTGACAATTTCACAAAAATGGTCAAACCTAGGTAGATACTCAATTCTCCACCTTTTTTCTAATTTCTTGAACTGGAATGTTTGTCTCATACTGTCTGTACTACGAATTTGAGTTACTCACACTAATTTCGATATATTAGCCCTTTAAATTTTTCTATTTCATTTTTTTTCTGTCCCAAAAATGAACCGGTTTCGGCGTTCTTGGTCTCAAAATTCTTGTTTTATCTTGCAGAATGCGTAGTTATTTTTATTCCGGTAACTCAGCGTACTTAGATGTTAGGCTGGTTACAAAGTTTGCATAGTGTTTTTTTACCTTTAAAGCCTCGAAAGAGGTCAAAATTTAATCAATTTTAAACATTTACGTGCCAAAGTATGGAAGTATCGTGAGTTAAGTATTACACAGCTGGTTTATGCTTTGTGTAAGAACTGCCAAGACTTCCAAGAAAGGTAACATTTAGGGAGGTTTTGATTGTAACCAAAAAATATACTCTTGAAAATAACTACAAAGCGAGCACATTTCACTTGCATAATTTTTGGGTTTTGCTTTATTCCATTTGTGAATGCAAAATTTCTAACTTGTCCTATGTATTTCTCTTATTCGAGAGCTTAATGGTATTTGAAAGTTCTGCTCAATATCAGGCCAATATTGTGTAATGTCTGTCTCGAGTTTGCTGAGGAAGGTTTTGTTTCTGTCCGTAACGCCCAAATGCAGAGCTGTATGCGCTCTTCGGCCAGGCCTTGTAAGTGATTCATTGTTACTTTAACTTGTGTAAAATATAAATAAAACTAATTTTTTTGAGGCTCAAAAAAGCCATTAAATGGTCCATAACAATTGAGACCCTTGAAATAGGATATGGTTCCGCTCACTGGGGCGGCTAAGCAAGTCCACGACATCTTCCGGGTTGCTCGGAAGTTTGAAATACTTGGAAATCGATTGGAAATTTATAAATAAGTTTCAGGCCAGGCCTGAAGCGAATTCCTCGTGGCTGACTTCATACACGCGGCGTCACAGGTCGACTGAAGCTGCGCCTGAAGAAGAGCTGAAAGAGGAAGAAGAGGAGGGTGGTGTAAAGACGAATGAGATAGTCGATGATTCGAAATTCCTCAGAAGGGTTGTCCAGACGATTCCTGTTGAAACCAGCATCAGATATCTCAAAAGTAAAGGTAAGGCCCACCGCAGAGTAAGGCCAAGCTAATTTTCTATATTTTTACAAGATCGATAATTTGAATCAATTTTCCAGCGTACTCAATCACTTACGGGACGGAGCCTGTTTGGAAGAATTACCGAAGGAACCACAAAGGAAGCATCCCGCCGAGGCTGACCAGGAAAACCTGCGTTGTGAGTAATAGTTTTTCATTCACTCGTTTGAGAAGCGTTCAAAATACAAAAAAATATTTTTAACAAATAAAATGAAAATAAAAAGAAACTTTTTTGACATACTTACCAAAGATTATTTAGACCTGAAGGGTCAAATCGGTTCTGTTATCCATCAAAGAAGATCTATTCGTTTTTTTCCTCATACCTGTAAAAAGGTGCGTCGATCACATAACCATCATAACCTTCCGAGGCTCGTTTTCCATATTCAATCCATCTACGTTCATTGTTATATTTTGTAATTCTGAAATTTTTTGTTTCAGCGAGCGGGCAAAATCGCCACCGGCAATCCATGCCCCATCTGCCGGGACGATTATCTCGTCCTGTCCCCTGACAATGTTGAACTGCTGAAACAGTTCATCTCTCCGCATTCGGGTGAAACGTTGTCCTTCAAGTGAGTTCAAGAATTAATAAGCATGTGGGGTAAATTTAAAAAAAGTTTTGAATGCGAATCTCGGACTGGAAACAGAATTGAGTTGAATGTTCACGGACCCAATATCAAAATTTAATTAGGGGAACCGTCTGAAAACCGCCTAAAACTTAAATTAGGGGTTATCGAGATTCGAATTTTTACAAAAACTTGCAAAAACGCCTATCTTACGGTTAATGAGGCGAGAAAAACGGGAAAAATATTCAAAAAACTCCGAAATGATTTCTTTGTCAAAATCCAAATTTTTATGGTATAACCCAAGCAAACTCTACTAGCTATTAAACGCCTGAAAATAATTGTAATTATTAATTTGCAAATTCATCTTTGTTTACACAAGTAGTTGTACTTGTACTATAATTTTATTTCAGCAAAACCGGCCTCTGCCAAAAACAGCATATTGAACTTCTGAGCGCCATCGACATCGCCAAAGATCGCGGATCGATCACATACGACGTCCCGTTTCGAAGTTATGATTACTCCGAATTTGTGAAGAAGAATTGAATTTATTTCGCTACCTAGTAGAAAATAAATAAATAATTATAAAAAAAAAACAATACATTTTTATTCAAAATGGTCGAAGCTACATTCGTCGTCATAGGAGGAGGAATTGCTGGCGTATCTTGCGCGGAAGGAATTGCATTTCTGGCGCCGGAAGAGCCCGTAATTCTTATCAGTGCCTCACCAACAGTCAAAAAGGTCACCAACGTGCGAAACTTGACAAAAATGCTGTCCCGATTCGACGTCGAAGAGCAACCCGGCCGAAAAGTGTTCGAAAGCTGTCCGAACGTGACAGTCGTCCACGACACTGTTACGCACTTGGACCACGAGAACAACAATTTGACACTATCGTCGGGAGCTGTCGTCAAGTATGGAAAACTCTGCGTTTGTACGGGAGCTCGCCCTAAACTCATAGCTCCTGATAATCCGCACGTACTCGGTATCAGAGACACGGATTCCGTCGTCGAATTCCAGCGCCGCCTGAGCTCCAGCCGCCGAGTCGTCGTCGTCGGCAACGGCGGCATAGCGACGGAACTCGTCCACGAAACGTCGAACGTTCAGATCGTCTGGGTCATCAAAGACAAACATATTTCGGCGACGTTCGTCGACCCTGGAGCCGCTGAGTTTTTTCAGGAGAAACTCATCAAGAAGAAGGACGATGACGATAGCCCTGGTGAGTGTAGCATCATTTTCAAATCACGTTGATTCTTATTTTTCCTGATTTTTATGTAGGTATCTTTTAAAAATTATTTTCACTGAGTTTCCTTGATTTGGGGTTTTTCAGTTGTCAAGAGGATGAAGTTCAGCGTCGACCGAGGGGCGACCTCAGTGTCAAGCGGCGCAGCTCTCGGCCCCGACTGGCACGCCAACGTCCGGCTCAGCGGACTATCGACGGACGACGTCACCGTCGAAAAGTGCTGCGAAGTGTCCCACGTCCACGAGGGCGATGACGAATGGCCCGTCTACGTCGAATTGACCAACGGCAAACGCGTCGGTTGCGACCTGATCGTCTCCGCTACGGGAGTGCAGCCCAACGTCGAGCCGTTCGGAGCGGCAGGCGCCCGTATTGCTGACGTGGACGGCGGCTTGATCGTCGACTGGGCCATGCGGACGACGTTGCCGAACATCTACGCAGCCGGTGACGTCTGCTCGGCCGATTGGCAGAAGGCGCCGCACTGGTTTCAGATGCGCCTCTGGACGCAGGCCCGACATATGGGCACGTACGCTGCCAAGGCCATGGTCTATGATAACCAAAGTGAGAAAAAACATTATATTATTATGATTTGGTACATAATGAATGATGGACTGAATGAATGATCGGAATTTGTCTCAGAGTTCTCGCTCGATTCACCATTGGATAGGGAGTATTCCGGATTTTTTTCGAATACCAACGATTTTTTTCGAAAAATGTCTATACTCAAATTTGCCGATTTTCAATTCCAGGTGAACCGTTCTTGCAGGATTTCGCCTTCGAACTTTTCACCCACGTCACGAAACTGTTCGGCATGAAAGTCGTCCTTCTGGGCCTTTTCAACGGCCAAACGCTGAACGACGAATATGAAATTCTCCTCAGGATGACGCGGGGCCAAGAATACGTGAAACTGATACTGAAAAACGGCCGTCTCCAAGGGGCTGTTCTGATCGGGGATACGGACTTGGAGGAAATGTGTGAGAACCTGATACTGAATCAATTGGACCTGACGCCGTTCGGTGAAGATTTGCTGAATCCTGATATTGACATAGAAGATTATTTCGACTAAAAATCGGTTTTTCCGGAAAACTGCTAATCCTCCTTTAGCCTCAGTTTTTGTCCATGTTGTAGTACTTTCAAGAAATTTAGATGCTTTTGTTGAATAAATCCATTGGAAATTGTAAGCAAATCGTTCGATATCTGTCGAGTTTTCTTCAAAAGACCTGAAAACTGATTGAAGCATTGAAGGAAAGTTGCGATGAGTGCAAACTAGACGTTTGCTACTTGAGTTTGCAGTGCGAGAGCAGTTCGTTCAAAGAAAAATAGAATGAAGGTACTCAATACCACTGAAAAAAAATCAGCAGAAAAAAACCTTACGGCTTTTCCCTTTGAAATCGGTTTAATAATCATGTTTTCCCAGTAGCTTACGGGACGGCGCGCCGTTCAGTAATCCACCCCTATGTTTGCCTTGGGTGCCATCTGTTGGTGGTTTTGTGAGGACAGGAAAGCACAGGTGCGAGTCGAAGGAGGTGCAGGTGGAACGTCTTGGGGTGAGGACAGGATGCGGAGGATTGGTCTTCGCCGTGCAGGTTCACGCGGAACGTCCCGTGCCGTTCCTGCGGCTCCTATCGAGGGGTCCTTCCATACAAACAGTGAACTACCGCTTTTAAAAATGGTACTTGCTGGAGGCATTAATTAAAACGAATTCGAATTCCACCATTATACACTTACAATGTAGGTCTTACATGCTTCAAGTCACCTGCTCGCCGAGTTTTTTACCCTCCGCCTATTCAATATTTTACCAGCGAAATATCATGAATTGTTGCCTTAAAATAAAAACCATAAAAGAAAGAAGACATAATTAATAGGTGTACCTACCAACCCGGTCGGATATTTGAATTATGAAGGCTCACTTTATGGCTCGCATCTCCACCTACTACAAGCTACTTGCCATGCAATTTTTTCAAAATAAATTATTTTTCAATTTTTAATAAATATGGGAACCTTAATTTTGGGACAATCCTCGTAGATACGTAGACGTTCGGGAGGAATTAATTCCAAATGATTTGTAAGTTAAGGCCTTCCAAAATGCAGGGGCTGATGGCACAATAGTTCCGCTGGGTCGCGCTTGGCCGTTCAAAGCCTACAGATTAAAGCCAAGTGTGCGTAGATAACACACAATACTTCCATATTTCGAAACGTAAAAGTGTGATACAATTTGATCTTGCAATCGAAAAATGAACCCTTGTGCAGAATTTCGAGAGTTCTTCGGATACAGAAAAAATTATGTGCTCATGTCACTGATCTACTTAGCAGCGTTTTTCTAATTCTGTCGACTAGAGTTTATGAAATCATCATGGAAACATGGACTATTTTTAGGGAGGATAATCGTGTGTTTCAATTAATTAAAATATAGGTATATAGAATGTTTCAAGCTAGTACCCTTGGAGGTTCCCAGGTTAAAACATCCTATCTCCAACCCCTTGCAGCTTAAGCGCTAATTGCTACCAGCTGGGTAATCATCGAGGTTTGGCAACATTTCATAAATTTGCGGGGGATATTAGGTAGGTTGCTGTGGTAAAAATTTCAGATCGCGAGCATGAAAGGAGTGGGTTGCGTAAAGAATTTCACTTAACCGCATTTTTCTCGGAATGAAAAATGGAGATAGGTTGTTTTAACGACGGCAGTTATACCCTCACTCATCGCACAAAATAAAACTATTTCAGCATAACTCTCTTCGGTTTCACATTACTTTTGAGAAGAGTACTCGCATACGGCATGGGAACGGCACCCTCAGTATGAACGTGGAATAAGACGAAGACCGAGAGGCAGGCCGGCAAGCAGGGCAATGCTCCTCCGTTCTTCGGCGAAGCATTCTCCCGGGTCTCCTACCTCATCCTGGCACCTCCATCCTAGTGCCGACTTCTTCGACCTCCACCATCTCCTCCTGCTCAGGAAAGTTCAGAGCCAGGCCCTGGCCAGGCACCGCCTTCCAAGTCAGTTCCGTCCCTACCGCCCGCCTTAGCGGTTCCTCACCGAAGAACACACCATCTGAGGACGACCGAAAGTTACTTCTTATAGATTAGGGTGACTTCAAATTCGATAATTAGGGCCAATTTTCCCGCCGAAATCGGTTCCGAATTGAGTTGAGTGCCGAGTCGAAGTGCCGAGTTCTCGAGTGAGGGATTTCCTCACTACCTGAGGCCAACGGTCACCAGTCTGGGACATATTCCTAGCATCTGCCAGCCGGATTCACAATCAAGGTATGAACTTTTACCTTTAATCAATAATCACTAAGGTTAGCTGTGCACGTTATCATTAGTTTCACATCTTCCACTTCTTGGCAAGTGGAGGAATGGTTGTGGGAGGGGGGGAGGTCAGGACATCCCTTGGTATGAATAGGTATGGACCTCCATTTACGTTCTATAGCTGGTTTGAGTAATTCCAATAATTATAATTAAGTATTTATTTTACGCCGCGTAATTCTCTCTCAGCGACGCAATGACGGTAACAAAGAAATATATTAAGCTATAGGCATCAGGTACGGTCAACCATTTTTGGTATGGTCTGGGATCATAACCATTTTTAATTTTTCCTCATCCATCAACAGAGAAGTCTATTATGGCCTTACAATCCACAAAACCATAATCGTGGTTGTGCATTTAAACCGTGCAGGCCGTCCGGAAGCACCTACTCGTTTTTGGGGTTGTAAGTTCCAACCCCAGCCCAATCTATTGCCGCCACCCCATTGGGGAAGCAGGCAGGAGAGGGGAGGACCTTTTTTCTTCCAAGGGTGGACGTGACATGACCCTTAATGAAGAAATTTTTTCGTCAAAAAACCCCATTTTAGAAATGAGCGTCAATTTTTTTTTTGAAGCGGTACCTATACCTAATTTCAAACATTTATTTTGAGATGATGCAGCGCTTGAGATGATTGTTCCTGTGTGTGATTGAGTCCCTCCAGACCAAAACGCCGCACGCTAATCGAGAATTAGAAGATTTACGTGTTTTAAATTTGTATTTACGGATAATTCTTGTACCTTTTTGTTGATCGCAAACTCTCATGTCCTGACCAAACTGAGGATTACTCATAATATTTTTCATGGAAAAATTTCTCCAAAGGGGAAAGCAGCAAATGACTCGATACGACTCATCTTTTTGACGCGTTAAAATCTCCCGACTCTTCAGTGTCGGGTGGGATGTGGGCGTGTCCCATTGATCAGCGAGCGCTGAGGCTTTTATTGGATTTTATTATAAAGGGCTCGCTTTTTTACAGCCCCTCTAATAAGACGTTTTTACCTTCGCAGCTTTATAACTGTTCAAAAATTTTTTTCTGAAACGCTTTTACTTTCTAATATAGTTATACCTTCCACCATTCTCCAAAAAATATTCAAGCTCTAATGTGAAACATGATATTGATTTGGGACTATGAAGTAGGAACTTTCTCAAGCTAGCTCTATAGAGAAATTGCCAATAATTGACCTTTGTCTTTACGGTAAAGGCACAAAGCCAATGTGCATATAGTTGCAACCCAAGGAACCGGTCCAAAATTCCGGATGAATTATAATAATAGAGGGAAGCTCCGGCTTTCTGGTTCCACCACTAATCTATGGCCACGTTGGCCTCGCTCTTCAAAAATGCTACTAGCATAAATAATTATAGAAAATAATGTGTGAAAAGCCATAATTATGGTTAGGTAAAAACAAATTTTTGTGTTCCCCATTCTAATACACACCAGGACCGATTTACACGCTTCCTTTCTCAATAAAATAAAGTTTTTCTATGGTTTTATAGGGCCAGGATTTCTGATCAGAGCAGGAAATGCTAATCGAGCCAAGAACGCATTCAGGCTTTCTTATTCTCTCCAAATCTCATGGCAAGAACCAAAAAGACAAAATTGTTAACACTTTTTCATTCAACAAAAAGCTTCTCGGATAATGCAAAGCGAGTCTGTAATCTGAGTCGACTCAGAATAGAGAGCTGGAATCCAAAAAAAAGTTTTTATGACTTCTGGGTAGACGCATAATAGTCTTACCTTGATACAAAATAGAAAGGGCCCACAAAAAGTCGGGTATGAAAGTTGATGAGCGCATCGTCGTCTGAGACCTTATCAGGACCGAAAGATTGAAAAGCTCCCAAGACACCTGCGAGTCCTAGTTTTTGTTAAGAACGAAAAATATACGGCACAAGGTAACGTTTTTTGTGGGCTTCCAGAAACGATCCATTGGCGGTTCGGTCGGTGAGACAGGTATAGGATGAAGGTTAGGAAGTTTTGGTAACGTTAGTCAGTCTTTGAGAGGATGAGGATGCCGAGTGAAACTTTCAGGGCCTCGCGACCTGTGTCAACGATTCCGTGTCGAACATTAACGTTTTTGTCAAGCATCACCTCTGTCTCGGGTACTGGGTTAACTATTCGGGAGATAATGCAGGTACCAAGTTATGACGCTGGAATGGCTTGGCCACAGATATCCCTCAATCCTGATGTATGAGTATTAATATACCTATGTCGTAAAGAAAAGAGAGATCCTCCGTTATGACCCTTTCAAAGAAATAAAGCACTCTATAAATACGAAAGTGATTAAAAAAGGCATTTAACTCGTTCTACACGAGATAATACCCAACATTGGATCCACTCCAGTACCATGAATTATAGGAGTGATTCCACCTTCAGTGAGTAAAAATGGATTGTAAAACTTACTGCCCCCTTTTAAAGATAGCCTTTGAAAAGGGGTCGTTCGAAAAGACTTCAGAACGAATATGATATATAATTTATATTATAAGTTATATAATAAGTTATAATATTATGTTAACTGGGAACTCACAATGAAACAGAAACTCATAACCAAACTCGAAGTTAACCTCACGATGAAACCGAAACTCAAACTCATACTAGTACTCGAAGTTAAACTCACAATGACACAGAAACTCAAACTCATAATCGAACTCGAAGTCACACTCAGAATGAAACAGAAACTCAAACTCAGATTCATGCTTGAAGTCAAACTCACAATGACACAGAAACTCAAACTCATAATCGAACTCAAAGTAGAACTCAGAATGATACCGAAACTCAAACTCATAATCGAACTCGAAGTCAAACTTAGAAACTGAAACTCAAGCTCAGATTCAAACTTGAAGTCAAACTCACAACGACACAGAAACTCGAACTCATAGTCGAACTCGAAGTCAAACTTACAATGAAACCGAAAATCATAGTCAATCTCAAAGTCGAACTCAGAATGGAACAGAAACTCAAACTCACAATGAAACAGAAACTCAAACTCATAATCGAAATCGAAGTCAAACTTACACTCAAACAGATACTCAAAGTCATAATCGAAATCGAAGTCAAACTCAGAATGAAACAGAAACTCAAACTCACAATGAAACAGTAACTCAAACTCATAATCGAAATTGAAGTCAAACTTACAATCAAACCGATACTCAAAGTCATAATCGAAATTGAAGTCAAACTCAGAATGAAACCGAAACTCAAACTCATAATCGAAGTCGAAGTCAAACTTACAATCAAACAGATACTCGAAGTCATAATCGAAATCGAAGTCAAACTCACAATGAAACAGAAACTCAAACTCATAATCGAAATCAAAGTCAAACTTACAATCAAACAGATACTCAAAGTCATAATCGAAATCGAAGTCAAACTCACAATGAAACAAAAACTAAAACTCATCATCGATCTTGAAGTCAAACTCGCAATCAAACAGATACTCAAAGTCATAATCGAAATCGAAGTCAAACTCACAATGAAACAAAAACTAAAACTCATAATCGAAATCGAAGTCAAACTTACAATCAAACAGATACTCAAAGTCATAATCGAAATCGAAGTCAAACTCAGAATGAAACAGAAACTCAAACTCATAATCGAAATCGAAGTCAAACTTACAATCAAACAGATACTCAAAGTCATAATCGAAATCGAAGTCAAACTTACAATCAAACAGATACTCAAAGTCATAATCGAAATCGAAGTCAAACTTACAATCAAACAGATACTACAAGTCGTAATCGAAATCGAAGTCAAACTTACAATCAAACAGATACTCAAATCATGATCGAAATCGAAGTCAAACTTACAATCAAACAGATACTCAAAGTCATGATCGAAATCGAAGTCAAACTTACAATCAAACAGATACTACAAGTCGTAATCGAAATCGAAGTCAAACTTACAATCAAACAGATACTCAAAGTCATAATCGAACTCGAAGTCAAACTCAGAATGAAACCGAAACTCAAACTCAAAATGAAACAGTAAATCAAACTCATAATCGAAATTGAAGTCAAACTTACAATCAAACCGATACTCAAAGTCATAATCGAAATTGAAGTCAAACTCAGAATGAAACCGAAACTCAAACTCATAATCGAAGTCGAAGTCAAACTTACAATCAAACAGATACTCAAAGTCATGATCGAAATCGAAGTCAAACTTACAATCAAACAGATACTCAAAGTCATGATCGAAATCGAAGTCAAACTTACAATCAAACAGATACTACAAGTCGTAATCGAAATCGAAGTCAAACTTACAATCAAACAGATACTCAAATCATGATCGAATTCGAAGTCAAACTTACAATCAAACAGATACTCAAAGTCATAATCGAAATCGAAGTCAAACTTACGATGAAACAGAAACTAAAACTCATAAATCGAAATCGATTTATGAGTTTGAGTTTGGGTTTCATTGCTCGACTTCGAGTTTTACTATGCGTTTCAGTTTCTGTTTCATTCTGAGTTCGAGTTTCCGTATCATTGTGAGTTTGACTTCGAGTTCGATTATGAGTTTGAGTTTTTGTTCAATTGTGAGTTTTACTTCGAGTTTGATTATGAGTTTGCGTTTCATTGTGAGTTTGACTTCGAGTTCGAATATGATTTTCAGTTTCTGTTTCATTGTGAGTTTGACTTCAAGTTTGAATCTGTGTTTGAGTTTCTGTATCATTGTGGGTTTGACTTCGTGATTATGAGTTCGAGTTTCTGTGCCATTGTAAGTTTGACTTCGAGTTCGATTAGGAGTTTTATAGTTTCTATTTAATTGTGACTTTTACTTCGAGTTTGAGTGGGTATGAGTTTGCGTTTTATTGTGAGTTTGACTTTGTATTTGATTATGAGTTTGAGTTTTCGGTTTTTTGTGAGTTTGCCTATAAGTTTCGGTTTCATCTGTATCACTGTGAGTTTGACTTCAAGTTCGATGATTAGTTATGTAGTTTTTATTTAATTGTGACTTTTACTTCGAGTTTGAGTATGAGTTTGCGTTTTATTGTGAGTTTGATTTTGTATTCGATTAAGAGTTTGAGTTTTCGGTTTATTGTGAGTTTGCCTATAAGTTTGTTTCTTTTTCACTGTGGGTTCGATCATGAGTTTGAGTTTCTGTTTCATTGTGAGTTTGATTTCGAGTTGGATTATGAGTTTGAGTTCCTGTATCTTTGTGAGTTTGATATCGGTTTCGATTGTGAGTTTGACTTTGTGTTTCATTGTGATTTTGACGGTTTGGTAATGAAGTATATATCATGTCTCTGGTGTTACTTGTGTGAAGGAATGCCAGAAAATGTTTGGGGGAAGTCCGTTCCGGGTACGGGCCTGGAGTAATGGTAAAGTTGGTAAGGGTAAATAATGATGGTAATAAATGATTCGTTAGGAATTGTTGCAGACAATTCTGCCAGGTTTGTCCAGTATATAGGTACGACTCCAAATGCCCAAATGTTAGATTGAAATTATATATTGGATCATCAAAGAGGAAGAACTGTGATTGAAATTCGCAAGCCGACGACTGTCAGCACACTTTCTAAGGGCCGCATTATCAATTGTCGGTTATCCAATAACTCATAGCTAATCACCAGGCCACTAATTTCTTGGTGATTTTTGGGTGGATGCGCATAGGCTGCGTCTCCGAGAAATTTGTAGCCAAGAGATTAGTTATTGGATAACCGACAATTGATAAAGCGGCCCTAAGACTAGTCAAAAGAAGAGTATGATGGTCAAGTACTTGACAATCGCAGCGCTGCCTTCGATGGGCAAAATTTGCTAAATCAGCAACCGATTGCACCTGCTTGTAGCTGTGGTATGCGCCAGAGGTATGCGACGCTTCTGTGTGTGCGTCTCGTGATGTGAACGCGGTGACGTGTGCGTTCCCTTGACGCAGTGGTCGGCGGGGGCTGAGGCTTGTGTTGACCCCAAAAGCGAACAAGTAGGTTCGGCGTGTAACGGTTCAAGCGCAGGGGCGAGGCGAGAGAATTCCCCGCCCCGTTCGCTACTCCTCGACACATCTTCTTTCCCACTGGCCGCTTCACATTTTTCCCTATAGCTGATGTCATCTAAGTCACCTGTTCGACTGTTGGTTAGTGAAATAAAGCAGTACTATTAAAGTCCCTACCAACATACAAGAAATAGACGCAAATGAAATGATTTAACGTCTCTCATTTTCCGCCTCCTCTTTCCTCCACACCCTTGATGGCTTCCAGTCTGTCCCATTCTATATATGGCATGCGATCTTTCACAGCGAGTTAACCGTAGCCCCCAATACCCTTCGAAATTTTTTCTTCTTCATAGGGAAGGAAATTCTTGGATTCTAAAATAATTTTTGCCACCGTCGGATTTTCTGCTATTTATGATTTATTCAGCTGAATTTTGGGTAAGTACCTTCCTACTATGGAAAACGGTGTGCGACTGCAATTTTCCATCCCTATTTGAAAGGAAATCCAACGTCCCGAAAACTCATATTTTACCTGTATAATCAAGTGAGCTAAAACGTGATTTTGACCTCAAACATTTGACTCTGATTTGAATTCCGGTAAAACTAACGGTTAACGCCTCAAAGTACCTATATGAAAACCGATGTAGTATCCTTCATTAATTTAGGTATTCAAAATTTTTTTTGGATTTGTCCTGGCTCCTCCTCGATTTTTTCCCATTTCACACGGAGGTTATCACCCCACCACTGTCAGCACCTACTTATTCTCGTATAGGTACGTCAGTAAGACAAGCGATACCCCCGAGGCGTGGTGTATTTACCGCACTCACGGTCGCGCAATCAAGGCTGTCTCTTTGTTCGTCTCAGACACGGTAGCGAACGAACGGAATTAATCGTTAATCCCACTCAATACCAAGGAATGCAGACTTAGCTAGATGACGAGACATGCAGATTTTCAATTCTCTGAGCCAGTTGATTGGTCGATTTTAAAATTTTCCCGACTTCTATCTTCGCGACCTCTTATTATTTAGAAATTCGAACCGAAGGTAGCTATGGTGGATGAACTCTGACCCTGACGGGCTATCCTCCTCGCCAACAGTCTTTTGACTTCCCAGGTCGAAGGACGCACCTCTTCTTCCTTGCTCGGCGAAATTTCTCTTCTTCACTTGCTAAGCTAGGAATATTTTTATATTTACGGGTAGAAACTTTCGCCTTCGGTGAAACAGCATGTTTAGGCAATTATCTTCGGCACTTGAGTTGGTAATCAGTGAATAAATTATTGTTGGTAAAGAATCATGGCATTGGCTCACCGGTCGTGAATTTGAACATTTAATCCTCTCTGTCCCTTTCTTCAAAGTTTTAATAGTACCGAGGAAAAATTTTAATTTTTTTCCATCCTTCCCATCGTTGAAATAATTCTTGATTCAATCTTCTCGGAACTAAGGAAACGAAGCTTTACTTACAATCTGTATGAAGGATAAGGATGGTTTTTTTGTGGCGTCCCATTGTTCTCTCGTGGATGAGAATGATACTGGTCGTAGATTATAGGCAGACGTGTTTCCTCTTACTCTTTCCTCGTTTTTCTGTGTATCACTTTTAACTTCGAACCCTCGGGATAGCAGATCCCCATTCCGCAGTTCCCATTCTACGAGACGGTCACTTTCGTTTTGTTGCTTGCATCGGTATACCGGAAGTTTTGAAACTGCAGGAATTCGGATAGGTACCTACTTACATATTATATTTACCTACCTACCAATGTCAATTTTACTATTTAATTTTCAAATTCCATAATCGAATGAAGAGTAAACTTACAAAATGCAGAAATTTGGCTTTTAGAAAGCGTGAAAAAAGTTCGAAATCTAATATGCCTAGTTAGGTACCTTCGAAGAAATAGCATTTTGACTTGGACAACATCATTATCATGATCATCGCAATTTCTGTCATGACCGTTGTATCGAACGATGTATCGTTCGTTGCCATGGCATTTCTCCTGCTGCTACTGTTCCCATAGCAAACGATTCTGTTTCCAAGGCTGAGGTACGAATTCCGGTGACCTAGCAAGTTTTGCCATGAGGACCGTTTCCGTGGGGACCGTTGGCATGACTTAGCGCCAATTTGTAGCAGTAATTCGAGTTCTGTCGATGTAAGTAGCTCTGGCTCGTAAATTATACTGTTACTTTGAAATTATCTTGAATTGAGTCACCTGAAGAGTTCTCAGAAGGTCCATAATCGTGCTCCAAGACCTTTCTTTTTCATAAGAAAGCTCCTCTATATTACCATTTTTATTTTCCTACTGGAGTTTCTTCAGAAGGAGTTCCCCGCTCTACGCTTGGGCTTGATGGCCATTTGCTGGAAATGCTATACCTAAGTAAAATTTCCGTAGACGTAGACGGTAATGAATAACAAACGCCTCGTTCTAGTTGAACATTACGAGGGCCTCCATGCGATTGTCAGAAGTTTGGTGGAATTGGATTTCACAAAAACAAATTTTTTCCAATTGTTTCTGAACAATGTCAAAAGTTTCTGATCAGCACCCGAATAGCCTGGATATCACGTTTTTCAGTGACGCCTTCCTTGACATGGGACGTTATGGCTCGATATGGGGGAGCAAAATTCTTCAAATTCAAAAGCATTTTTCGTTGCAAGATGAATCCTGCGTACTTTTCGAGGGCATAAGTAACCATATCAGAAAATTCGGGGTCAAGGTTTTTTTGGATTTTGACTATTTATGGTAAACTAACAATTTTATGGCCCAACAGTCGTCGAACGAGTGGATCAAACTGTCTTGGAAATCAGCTTTAATTTTCGTCCTGCATAACCGAAGCCAGTCTCAACACCCTAATAACCAATGAATATCTTGGTCAGTACATACACGGGCATTAGAAGGTTGGTCCAAGGGAGATTAAGTTGCGCAATAACCGCGGTTTATGCGGTGGCTGCTGTCCTTTATGTGATGTAACCGGCCAGGCTATCTACCTGTATTCAGAAGTCACTTCATACTCGGTACATGTAGGCATAGGTTAGATTTTTTCATCGACTTTACATTCAACGTGGCTATGTGTGTCACAAGGGGAAGGATCCCAACTCACCAATCCCCTTCCATATTGTTAGTTTCCGAACTTTTTTAACCCTTTTACTCCTCAAACTGTAACAGAGGGTGACAGGTGAGAAACTTTTTGTTGCACGGACTCGTCGGATCTTTTTGATTAGCTTACGTGATATTGAGTTCGTGCGTGGTGCGTGTTACCAACAGCACAGAATGAAGTCGACTGGACAGGACTGGCCTAACCAACAACCGATTGTTTACATGGCCACCCTGTCCCAACTGAGTTGAAAGGTGTCCCTTGTTACCGGCCGATATGGCTTGATTGGATCATTGAACTTCATGACGTGACATGTTGCGTTTGAATGCGCCGCACTCTCCTGTGATTGCCCTGTCGCTCAACGGCTATAATCCAATTTTGAGAAATAGGTGCCGAAACCCACATTATAAAAATATAATATAGATATTAAAAATGTAATATAGATATCAACTATTTTTAATCCCAGTTCATGAGAAACATTTGAAAAACTCGTTCATAATTGAATTCCTACTCACATAGAATATCCAACAGACGATAACCAAAAATCATTCCATTCGATTTAGGCAAAATGTTACGTACCTTCGTATGTTTGTAGTCAAATATCAGGGGTAGGGTCTGCAAAAAACTCTGTTTTCATCGCCGAGCTTTCTACCTTTTTCTTCATCAGGGCATAGAGACAATTCAGTTACATTATGACCACTGTCTGATTTTTGGGGGTGATGTCCATGATTCTGTGCTATTGTTAATTTGATGAATTGTTAAATATATCATTGAATGCACGAAAAAAAGCAAATTCTCCTGGCCAACTTTTTTATAGAAAGTATTTTGAAGGTATCCAGCTGCCACCTGCTAACTGCCCCCCAACTAACTCGATCTTCAACCTCAATTTGTTGGTGTCCAACTTCAAGTGATGTTTGAGAGTTGAGTTTGAGTTTCTGAGTTGAGTTTAAATGCGTAGGTACATGTACTCATTGTGCTCTCACTATAAATTGTGTCATCATGTCTCCATCATGTCTTCATTGCGTTTGTGCTATGGTGCACCATAATTATTAAGTTGTATAATACTTTTTTTTTATTCGGCATTTTCTGTTCGTTGTTTTTAAAGCGTTACGTACAATTTTCTACCTAGTTTAGATTTTCAAAAAACCTCATTCCACCGACTCGGCCGATTTTCCGTCTGTCGGTCTGTAGGTCAGTCGTAGCTCAGATTCACTGCCGCGTTTCCCCGTTTACAAAAACCTACCGACTCCACTCGAACGAGCGCAATACTACAAAAGACGTAACGAAATGTCGCGCTCGTGCGTTGTCGTTTTTTGTGGCACGTCGGAAAACCTGATTTCCACGTGAAAAAAGGAACACATACAAAGTTCTGCAGTGCTATTAAACGGATTTCAGTCCGTGTAATTCGCTTTACGAGGGCGACTATAGCTGACTCGGAGTGGTAAAATGGTACATTATTTTCATAGTTATGCAATTGCAATATAGGTATCTGCAAGTGGTCATCAATAATTTATTATTTGATTTATCGCGCAATAGCATGCTTGAAAAATTGTGATTTTGTTTTCAATTAAAATGTGAAGCTATTAATAAACTGAAAAAATTTTCTTCTCCGGGAAAAGATATTTTTTGGTGTCCTACCGATTAGGCATAATATTTTGCCAGAACGAAAAACTTCGGTTTTCGGTTATAACCGAGACATTTATAAAATAGATGATAATAAAAATAAGTGTAGAATTTGTCATTAAGTCCCGAAAATCTCGTTACTATGTCTCGATTTTTGCAATAAAAATTAAAATTCATTCTCTGCATGCATTTTGAAAGGACCTATAATTTAGTTCAAATAGTTCTACTACTTCTCGAATTTCTTACCATTGGAGCAAACTAATACCACACCACCTTCAGACGTGCTCACCGAGGTCACACCCCGACTCAGTTAGAATAGCCATTCAAGAATTACGTGAGGTGCCACAATTCTGGACCTTCAATCAGCGCATGATTTGTCTGACCGCTAACTGATTCAATCGCTAGAAATGACCAGACTTCCTCAATACATCATAACAACCTTTACGATAATTATATTTATTATTTCTCAGTAATGGCGTTATTCTGTCCGTCTGGAAAATAATTGGTCCAAAGGGAAAGTGAACTGCCGACCAAGGACGAATTCCTGCCCCACTTAGTGACCAGTTTACACTCGTACTTGTTACTTCTCTTTGTTCCACTCAAGAGAATGAAATGGCAAAAAATACGTGACCTGCCCTTCTATTACCTGTATGTATAGGTAAATACATAACGTTCTCTTTCACGCAAAGGTCAGTGAATAGAATCTATGTGCCGTTTTCAAAATAATTTCTTCTTTGGCAAAATCTCGTCAATTGAAAAGAGAAAAAATGGAAAAGTTCCTGAAGATGGCGACGACGCCAAAAGCGATCAACAATCTACAGGATTAATACCAAGAAGAAGCCGTGTGTAGAACCTAATCGCTTGCCCTCACCCAATTACAAAGTTACCAGCAACAATAAGCCAAATATATGATTATATTTGATTCGCGTAGCTCAATTGGTATTCTAGGACGAATCCGCAGAAAATTGTATATTATTCCGGGGCGTATTTAATCGAAATCGAATTTCTTTCATTCTTTTACAAGCGTTAAATATCAGAATTACACAGTAAGGACCAGTTTAAACTATGCCGAACTAGGTAAATCGTTTCAGCTCGAAGCTGTCGATGTTATGTCATCCAAGACGGAAATAGTTGCTGTTGACGACCGAACTTAGTTTGTCGGTCAGGGGTTGGGCTCCGTTAACTGTGAATAGACTTACCCAATAGCAACGAAAATAGTAAGACCGAGAGACAAATCTGATCGCCATTAGCCGTGTGCTGTCTCTTGTAACTGATTGGCAACTCTTTCTGCAAACCGCAAAAACGAGGGAAAATTGCAAAAGTTACCTATGCCATTTTTATTTTTTTGGAAAATGCTAAATAATCATAACGAATTTGTTTTTTAACGGAACAATAATTTTGAATAATGGCAGTACTGCAAAGTAATTGATATAGCTCGTAACTTTATGTAATACCTTATTTTGAATCATTTCTGGATAAAGCAAGGTAATAGTATTTTTTTGTTCTTGTTCCAGGTAAGCTGTTTCCCCAGATCTGGTCACGGTAACTTGTTTAAGTCGTACCTACTGAATGCACCATATTACGTACGTACGTGAATTTCTTGCCTTTCAAATTTCAGCCTACAGAACGTTTCGAACAAAGTTTTGAAACCCCCATAAGTATAGTTTCAGGTCTCTTGATAAAATAATCGAAAATATATGTCTCATATGCGAAGGTTGCATGAATTGTTTGGTCGGCTCATCTTACCTAAAACCACCAAAAGTTACCCAAAAAAAGTTTAATTCTGGTTCGAAGACAACTGTGGCCTCCAGAAGACCACAATCGTTTAGAAAACTGGTCCCAAGTCGCCTTCGGGTCGCATTCGCTGCCTTGCAGCGCCGAGCCTTGCGAAATCAGATCGCCTTGCTTTTTTATTGTGGGGTACCCAGGTACGGTAAATTCTGTTTGAATATCGGGGCCTAACAAGCAGAGTTGGAAAGTTTATTCATTGCGAAACCACAATCGACGTGATTGAGGTTCGATATTATGGGGTACATGGTATAATTATTTATCTATAGGACTCGAAGAGAAAAGAAGGATTCTTATTAGGCCTGATTTGATCGGCCCTACGCGCAAGATTTAGTGAAAACGTAGGTTTATATCGCCCGATATGGTCCAACATTGTTTGATTGGGTCCGATTTTGTCTGATATGGTTCGATAATGGCTGATATAGTCCAATATGGTCCAACATTGTTTGAAATGGTCGGATATTGTCCGGTACGGCGTGACCTGACATTTTTTTATGTGATCTGATATTCCCCAATACTGTTCGATACTAAACTCATCCCAATTTCTATCGGTATTTACTCATTTTGCTAAAAATAAAATGTTCCAGGTGTTGTCACTGACGGAAGAATTTTAATATAATTTTAGCTACATTTGTACTACTGGCATTTTGAACTATGGACTATTTCGTTCACGAGACATGAAGAAATCTCGAGGTTATTATAGCGTTTGTTATTCTGTCGTGAAGGCATTCTCTCCAAGAGTGTACGTATCTTTCAACCCTTTCCTCCTAAGGTCAGCTTCATAGCATGCCTCAAGGCCAAAAGCTCGAGATCAGAGTTGAAAAAAGTTAATGGTGGATTCTTGGTCAAAGAGCGAGAACACGTCTATTAATTTCCCGTAACCGAACGAGACATGAAGAGCTGCGCTTACGCTTAACAAGGTTAATCAGTTGGTCGGTAGGACGGGGATGACTTGAAGCAAACCGGGTCATCCGGCCAATCTAAATTCCTTCTTCGATGGACTGAAAAGACTAAAAAGAGAAGAGCCGAGTCGCTTCTGCGCCAGAAGACTTAACATCCAGTTATTGGTGGGAGAGTCTTCAGAATTGAATATTCCGGCGACTCTCATCAAGAGGATGAGCCTTGGGCCTGGCCTTTTCTACCTTGTCTTGACTAGGCGCTGTTTCTAAGCTAACGGGATGTTGGGGACGATGAGGAGTTTTGACTCGCCTTGTTCAAACGGCAAATACAAATGAGCACTTTTCTGATGAGAGGTTTTATCAGTCAGTTTCCCATAAGAGAGAACAAAAAATCTTTGGCGCTGTTGCTCTAGCAGTATTACTGATTGAAACTGTTGCTAACTCGCCAGGACGACCCGTAACTGAGATGGGAATTGTTTCTCCACCACCAATCCGAGAACTTCGGTACATCAAAGGTCGTTTTACGAGCGGTGCACAACCATCAAAAGAGATTACAACTCAGATGGCATTGCAAAATATCGGTTTAGTCATCCGCGCATTTCGTGCTCTGGCCTCTGCTTGGAACTAGTTCACGACGAGATCGGAATGAGTGTCGGAATCGGTTCGGACTTCAGTTATAGTTGAACAATATTGAAGGGCCGATCGACAAAAGCATCGTCCATACATGAGCATACAAGCGCATTGTCATCCTATTTTCTTGCGACGGAATTTCGCCTGAGGTAGATTTTCTGATTGAAAGTAAATTGCGAAAACTGGTGAAATTTGGTTCAAAAATTTGTTCTGAACCTCTATTGTTCACTGACTGGTGAAATCAAGGAATCCTTGCTGTCTGCTCCATACGGGCGCTCAGTAAAATGGCTATAACTTTGGAACGGTTGAAGCTACTAATTGAGTGAAGAAATTTATTTTAAAAAAAACACAATTTTTTAATACCAAGTATTTCAACTATTTTGTTAGAAACCTGTTAGAAATTGAGCTGTTGTCTTGTCTGAAGAATTGGGAAGAAAAAGTCTTCAGCCGTTAGGCGGAAAAAGTGTTAACGTTGGACGGCAAACGGCGTAGTACGGAAGGTAATGTTTTTATTGCAGATTCGAATTCTTCATCCTTTGAAACAAAAAGCTTGCCTACTATGTCGGTAAAATCTATGCAATAAAATGAATACATTAAATCATCCCCTATAGTCCTATTGGGTGTTTTTTTCTCGCATTTTCCACCTTTGCCCAGTGGGACGTTGCAACCGTTCTGCTCTATTATGATTGGCTACCCATACGTACAAATTTAACATTTCCGCTATGTCTCTCTCTCTCAACCTGGAGAACTCACTAGATATGTCGGCCACCAGTGCGTTTACATCTGTTGCGCATATACGCATCGTGCCTCATTATGCAAATGTACGTATAACTACGCCCTCGCATGTTTTTGCCAGGTCGTCCACGTTCGTAACAAGTTATACCTACATATGATATTCAGAGTGAAAATACTACGATACTCAGTTGTCAATTGTGGATTTAGAAATGAGCAATTTTCATATTTACAGATAAATATATCTCTTTTATAGCACAAACGTTTTGTTGGAAGAATCTGATTTTTATTGAAGAAAAATGCTGATTTTTATTGACGGCGGAAACTAGCCAACAATGTTCGAAAGTTTTTCAAAAATTCAACATTTTGGGTTCAAAGCTAGTTTTTTTATTGCCAAAAGCTTTTCTGTATTTTGTATTTATTTTCAAATGATAGTAAACATAAAGGTGTTGCAATGGTATTGTTTTAGTTCCTCAATTTTTTGGATGACACCGCCCTTTTTATTTACTTTGTCAAGATGAAAGCCACCCCTTCATTCAACAGTCAGTTTATAGACATATTTCTCGACGATTGGCGTCGGGGGTAAAACCTTACCAGGTGGGCCAAACTGACTTTCACGAAATCTCATCTGACTACGCTTTGCCGTTCCCCGAAACCTCCAGCTCGTATTTTGGACGATGGCGTCTAGGATGGTGCCTAGGGGTTGGGATTGGTCTGAGGATGGGCACGATCCTGTGCTGAGAGATTGAGGTGAGCCCAGCCTGGGCGAATGACTGATGACGAAGAGGAAGTTGCGTAAGTCTGACGGCTGATCTGCCAGTCGAAAGGTTTAGGGTGAGATTATCTGAGCTAGGATGATCCGAATTAATTGAGTGAAGGCAAAGGGGCGCGTTATTTCTGCGCCTGTCATCTCAAAGACACTAAATTCACTATCATGCTTGCCTTATTCGACAAAAGGACGATTCCCCGAACCGAATTGAGAATTTTCAAAATCAAATTGAGAATTTCCCGAGGCAATTTTGCTTGGAAATTCCTCAATTCGACTTAGAATAATGCTGTAGGTCCTGTACTTTACTAATGAAATATTGACATCTTGCGTAAATGAGTGAATTGATTTGATTTATTTTTGACTTTGGGGTGGCCAACCAAAAATTTGAATTCAGCACCCCGAAAAACATACAAAACCGTTGAGAAACCTAATTCAGAATTTTTACCTTAAATCGCCCCTTTCGAGCGCGCATTTACAGGAATGTAGGTATTTGAATCCAGATATACACAACCTAGCTCAACAACTGCCATTTTTTCCTCATTTTTCATCCTCTAGTTAGGGGGGGGGGGGTATGATGATACATAAAGATGGAATTTTACACGATGGAACGATATGGGATGAGATTCTTCGAGATGGTGCCGCCTAACGGTCTTCCCGGTTAGTGCGTTCGCTAATTGCGAGAACTTGGCGACTCCGCGAGAGCTGCTGTTATGTTTAATGAAATACTTCCGCCACACAAGAGCTCATAAAGGCGCAGATCTTCATTACTCGGAGTTGCCGGGCTCAATGGCCCGATCGGATCCGGCGGGAAGTCCCAGGACCCGGAGCTATGGCAATGTTCTCACAACATTACTTCGATTGCACGCAGGTTTTAGACGAAAACCCTCAATTTGCTCACTTTGCATAATATCGCAGAAGTGCTTTAACTTGGATTCCAAAAAAAAGTAGCCGAAATGCGATTAGGGTGATTTCACAAAACACATAGTTGACCGGTGATTCATACATGATACGAAGAACTTCAATTTTTAGGAGCGTCGATTTCAACTGTAAGGGTGGGTTTATCAATTCAGTTTATTCGTCGAATTAACATTATTCTTCGAATAAGTAGTTTCTTGGAAATGTAGACTATGAATTTCAGTGTCAACGTACCCATGGAAGATTTTATTCGGAGAATAATGGCTAGCATTCAATGAATAACCTGAATTGGTGAACCCACTCCAAATACAAAAGATTTGACCGCCATATAGAAATAATCCTTTTTAGTAGGTACCTACCTAGTAGTAGGTAGGTACCTACTGCAGGGTGATGAGGCAAAGCGCCTTTAGATTTTGTGACTGCTGCCCAAAAATGAGAACCAGTGTTTTGATACTCAAAAAAACATTATATTTATGAACAGCGTACTTAGTGTCACCAAAATGAACAAATATTATTTTGCAGCCCATTGACTTTCAAGACCCCGCTTGAAAAAACTTATTTTCATTCTTTGGCCGGGGTAGAGGGAAATTGGCGTCCTCGATAAAATCATAATTCATTCGTAACTCGACCAAAATTACGCCAAAGTCCGTCGAATCGAGGAAGAAAAGAGATCATCAGCGAAGTAGGCCAATCCGATACAGCCAACCAGTCTCAGCACTGAAAGTTTCCCCTGCTCGAGGGCAATTCTCGAGGGCAAGCTCCGAGGGCAGGTCTGCTTGCTCGCTTCCCGTCGTCTGGCTCGCCCATATCTAGAGGTGACGTCCCTGTCCCGATACTCCTCAAGGGAAAAAGAAAGCGCCAGGACCTCGCCGGACCTGATGGAGAAGTCGTTTGGCAGATATAGGCCTGACGTCTGTTCGGATCCTTTTCGCTGATGGATTAACAGTTATTGGGGACCGCAGATAACGCACAATACTTCCTTATTTTGGTAGGTACATGAAAAAAAAATCGGCGAAAAAACCAAAAAGTAACAACGATGCAATAATAAATCGAGAACATGTCAGGCACCGAAATACTAGCTGTCAAACGAAGTATTACAAATTTCAAAAAACGCTGCTCAGTAGATCAGTGACGTGTGCACATAATTTTTTTGTCATCGTTTAATTTTGTTAAATTCACTATTTTATCTATTCTTAATTACCGACAGAATAATTATTATATTCTCTGGATGATTAAATTAAGAATGCATCAAGAACCGTTGGTAAAGCTTGTCGCGCTCACATGTTGCCTAGCGCAAAATTAACGGTTTAGACGAGACGGTGGAACTTGGGATTGAAACATTTTTTCAAGAACCGTCACTTTTGGTCATATTTTGGGAACGATTGGAGTTAAGAAAGTATTCCATGGAATAAAATTTATAAGAAATTTATCCAGCTTTCATTTTTAGTCAGGTCGCTTTTTCTGTCACACCCTCTTTGAGTTTTGGGCACGAATATCATGATTTTCGGGAATCGTTCTATCCCTATTTTAGGTGGCAACTTCTCCTCCTGTAGCGTGACAATTACTCCTGAAACTATTGATCTTAGCACCAAGTCGTAATAAACAAAGTAGTTGAGAATTTAATTTCCTTCTGGACTATACATCTATTTGCTCATTTATCTCTTACCGATCGCCACTTCTAAGTCTTTAAAAAATAGTTCGAACGAATCTTTAAAAATCATTACAATGGGCAACAGCTAATTGGTGAGCTAAACTTAGATTAGTGAGAATTTAATTCGTATTCCTGAAGAAAATTTAATTATTTAGAGAATTTTCTATTACACGACACGTTCTCAATTTTCTCCCACCCGCTTCGTTTTCTACTCGACGATTTGTCCACTAGGTGATTCGTGCGATCGACCCAGTTCGCTTGGAGTGAAACGTAGATCGGATCGTCTCCGGAGATGGACATGAGCAGCGGGAGATATCGCACATATACGGGTACATGTACGTGTTGGGCAGGATCGTATCCGATCGGATCCGGACCGGATTGTCATCAAGTACGAGTACGGGGATCGACCTCGTAAATACAAAGGCGGAGAGAGTGTTTCTTCTCCGCTGTTAAAAAAGGAGCGACACTGACGATCGAGGGAAGAGTGATTTCTAAAAGAGTAATTTAGGTCAAAAATGCCGACTAGAAAATCAATGAGTCGAGGATTTTTCTGATTGAGACCTCAACCGAAAGTGGAGCGTGTGATTCCACATTTCAAACCCAGCTAATGGTAAATATGATTTTACTTCTATATTTTGCCACTTACAGCTGCAACCTGCTGTCTCAAATTTCTTCCTCCCATCAGCCAAATGTGTTCAAAATTTCACGAATCATGAAAGTATTGTGTGTTACTTGCAACTTTAATTTTATTGTTTGGTTTTGGGTTTTTCGGATCATTTATTCACTTCCCCAAATTTTCACAGCCGCAATTTCAAAAAATCCAGAAAAATTCTCCGACTCGATTCGACGTCAATTTCCAGAAAAGCGGGATTCTTTACAAATTACACAAGATCGCTCTGCCATCACGATTACGAATGAAACGGAACGCATAATACCGAGCAAAACAACCGCTAACCGCCTCGTCGGTCAGTGTCTAATTGTAGATGAGTCCTCGCTTCTCTTTCCGCTTCTAATAGTGACCGTTATTATAACCGCGTGAACCGGGGAGCCGGTAAACGAGCGAGATGCCGAATCCGCGACCGGCTCCCTGTTTACCGGCTTTTGGCATTCGTGGGAAACACGCGACGTGCGAGCCGATCGAAACGAGCCAACAGTCAGTTGATAATTTTATGAATTTTGAATTTTTAGAATTGGTGACACACAGTACTTACATACTTTTAGCTTTAATTAGTTATAAATTTATGTTTTTTTGGTTTTCAAAAGGCTTTGCATTAAGATACTTTTGGTTATTTCCACTGTTTCCAAGTCTGAATTTTTTCAATAACCAAAATGACAAGGAACATCAATTTTTGATTTATTTGAAAATAGTTTAGTTTTTTGTTAGTTATATAAAACCGAATGGTATTTATTTATTTCAGGCAGACGTTAAATAGTCATATATCTCAATTGTTCCCCAAAATACTACCATTCCAGACTTTGCGGTTACCACAGATGATACTTCCTCGAATTCTATGTGCTACGGTGAACTTGAAATCATATCGCACAATCGATCTACCAATCTAGCGACCTGACCTTGTCTAATTTTTCCTTTCTAGCCTCAAAAAGAACACAATGCGCTCCCCATTGCTTAACAATCCCAGTTTTCAATTACCCGGGAACCGAATAGAGACTCAGGATAATGAAAATCCGTCAAAAAGAGGAACCTTTGAGAAAATGTGCTCCGACAAAGGACAATGATCCTCTCTCTTTTATGAAAAAGTCGCACACCTGAATTGTGTGGTCATCTACTGCGACGGGTATCCTCAAAAATGACCTTGTCAATTTTGAAGGTGAGACCTTGCCCGTCACGTGGGAGAACCTTTTTCAAGACGAAACTTCGTTTCGAAGACGATCGAAAATTTCGAGCGAATAGTCAAATAATGTAACTAGTTCAACCACATCACATCATTTGAGTACAAAATTTGTACAAAAAAAAAAACTCGAAAAAACTCTCGGGAAGATGGAGCAAGATTTTAAGACCAAAACGCTCAAATCGTTCCGTTTTTGTAGCTAGAAAAAATGAAATAGAACACCCTAAAAGGGCTAAGACACCGGACATAATACTAACAATACTAGTAGTAATACTACAAATTTCACTACTTAATTTACTAAATTCCCATTTTTTAGGAAAAAGTAAGGAATTTTTCTTCGGGAAGAGAATTTATAGTCTGGCAACGCTGTCCCTGGTTTTGGTATGCGGATCGAATGGAACGGGACGGGATAGGGATAGGATTTGGTATTGTAGTTTGCCTTGATTGAGGACGTTAACCTTTGAAATTCTCCTGCGCCTCCTAGGAGATACAAGGGACGACCAAACTAATTGGCCATTCCCCACACGAGTCCTGAGGGTGAAGGATCGAAAGCTGCGAGGAATCCTTATCAACTATTCAAAGGATGACTCAGGATACTTCTGGAAAGCCAAAGGATGAACGTTACTGTACTCGTCGGGCGAGTCGCCGTTGTCTGTGCGGCCGATAGCCGCAATGCGCGCAACTAAAGGCCGAACACGTAGCCGACGGAGGCGGTACCGAATTTCAATCGTTGGCCGCAACTACCGCTAGAAAGCGACCAACGATCTGCATTCCGCAGAGGAGCGGAGTTCGGGGGGCGAAAATCAACGGGACTCAGTGCTTAGTATGGACATGCACTGGGAACAATCAGTTTGACCATACGTATTGCGATAGATATTAACTTTAGTTCCGGTATCCATCATTGGTATCTCCACCACCTACTGCGGTTTCGGGATGTGAAATATGGAAGGTTCCGGATATCGTACGAATACGGTCGTATTTTCATTTCAAAATAATTTGAGCGTACCTAATTGTACTCCCAGCACTACTTGGTGCAAAGAAAAAGAGTTGCTAAGTAGATTAGGGACGCTGGTAATTTTTTTTCTGGGTTCAAGAAAATAAAGCTCCAATAAGTAAAATAAAATTATGTGACAGAATCATAATATCTGTCATTGGTTGATGGTGAAGGTCTATTGTTGAGGTGAGGGAGAGAGTGGTAGCCCATCGTACTCTCATGTTCTTTACTTCTCCTAGCGCCTAGGGCATCTCCTAGCTACATTTTTTAGGGGGTTTCCCACACCTTTTCCCTACGCGGTGTTCCCTGTCGATCCCTAAAGAGGCCCAGCGGGGCGAAAGCGCTAGGAGAAATAAAGAACAAGAGAGTTCGATGGGCTACCTCACCACAACAATCCCATGTAGCACACGATGTTGGCCCAACGTTGTGTTAACGACGTTGGCCCATTGTAGAGGCGCCGACGTTGGGCCAACGTTGGGTTAACGAGCCAACCTTACGAAATGAGCGGGCAATTTTTTCAAAATCTGAGATTTTTCAGGCAAAAAAAGGGAATTTAGGGTTTTCAGCCGGTTTCAGCCTGTAACGACGTTGGCTGATTAACAACGTTGGCAATACTTATTATTCAACTCTTGAGCCAACTGACGGATTCGTCGGTTTTCCGACGTCGTCATAACGTCCGATTAGCAACGTTGGCAATTTCTAATGAATAATTGAAATCTCTGAAGATTGTAAAAAATTTAAAAAAAACCATTGAATTTTTGAATTTTTCATTTTGGTATTTTGCATTTTTCTCAGTCCTTTAGTCGTAGAAAACTGTCAGTGTTTGTGGAATGTACCTAGACAAAAAATTTGTTTTGAAATTTTAGACTTTTTTTAGAGTCAAAATTTTTTTTAAATGTCAAAAATTATAGTCTTTGAAATCGACTTTTTGTGTTTTTACAAAAATGAACCATAGGTGCCAATGTTGGATTCCCCAGCTGTATCGAGTTGGAAGCAAACCGCAACTTTGAGGACTAGTTTCCTCAAAATCGGATCATGGGTTCAAAAATTACATAGGTACATATCGTACAATAACTATGAATATCTCCTCCATGAGAACGAATTTGATGAAAAGGGCTGGGCCCCGTAGCCGGCGAGGAGGTGGAATGTCGGCCGAATCACGGATAGTTCAGGGTCTTGGCCCACTTACAGCTGGTCGGGCCTGCAGCGTAGCATCGTCCTCACCGAGGAACCCGAAGGGGGCTCACGGGTCGGGGGGAGCCCTTTCTCTTTTAAAGCTGACGAGCGAGCAGAACTGCTGCGGTCGGGGGTCGGTGGATCTGTCCGCTTGTTCTCCTTACGACTCTCGTTCTCGGTGGAACATTGTTGACATACCTACGGGTAAAAAAGTCGAGAATCCCGCCGTGAAAATTGTTCGAAGTTTCACTCAACCTGTTCATGAGCTCGTTCGCTTGCAGCTCTTGCACCTCCCAATTTCAGATAAAGATTTCACTTTCAACGACAAAAAAAAAAACGAGTAAAACATCTCTTAGTATTTGCCAACTTTCGGAGCACATCGCTAGTTATTCATCATGCTCATTGCTGTAAAGGGCACTAACCGAACACTGTTTCAAAGAACACTCTTGAATCTTCTTGACTCCTCCTGTTTTGATTTTTACTTCCATATTTCTCCAGATTTATTGTACCTTCTCCGTTAATTTGACGTATTTTGATTTGAAAGGAGGAATACTTGCATAAAGAGTTTTTTGGCATTGTTCATCCACCCAGCCTTCAAAGAAGTCACAATATACCTAATAATTTGAGTAAAAAAAGTAATCGTCAGAGTATTTTTTTGTGATGAATCGTCGGCTGTGGATTATTGTTCTGATGAAAATAGTCGGGATTCGGCCAAGAGCTGAAGAGTGTTTCTATTGGCCGAATCCCGACTATTTTCATCAGAACAGCTCATCAGAGTATGGAAGTATTGTGTGTTACCTAGGCACCAATGGTTTCAAACATAATGTTATTGTTACCTGAGCGATACGCAGATTTCTCATTCCCTATGATCCATTCCATTGCGTGCCTTATCTCCTTAGCTTATCTGGACTAGCTTATCGTGATAAATCGAAATGCCAACTTTATTTCGAAACCACTCGAGAATCAGGTCGTTCTGCAACGTAGCTCAATAAAATAGTAAATCCCAGATTAAGAATTACTTCCGTACTTGATCCGGTCCTCACGCCTAAGCCACCTGTTCCCGGGGGCTCACCTGTTTGCCTAACCGGTTCACTTTTCCCTCAACTAATTCAAAGGACTCCGCCCTCGAGCTCGCACCGCATAACGGGCTAACAGAGCGAGGGCACATAATGTATCGCTTAATACAAATAGGTACAACCTGACCGAGATAAGGAACGCCTTCGGGAGTTCTTGCAGTAGTCCTGGTTGATTTAGATTTCCGCTCCAAGAGTCAGTAGGTATAACAGGTTTTGCAATTTTCCGTATTTCAGAAAATATGGCATCGGTCCAGAATTGGGGCAATGAGTCTCTATTTTTGCACGTACCTAGCCTAAAAACCTGAATAGTAGCACGAAAACAAAAAATAAACACATAAAACCGAAACCCCGAAATAAATTATATGGAAAAACTAATCGAAAATGTTCGACCCAATTTCTCATTAGTTTCGTATTTAAAAGCAAATGGCAGATTGACTGATGCAGAAGTCATTGAAAACAGAATCGGTGGTCCAGCAAGACAATGTACAATCTAAAGGATTGTTACGGTACTTTCATTTCTGCCACTCATAGCATGCACTTCAAAGTATCGAAATTTACTGTTTTCAATATTTTATTTTTCACGACAAAAATGAACCGATTTGAGAGCTTAGGGGTATCAAATTTTGGTCGCAGTTTGCCAATTACAAAGATATTTTTTCACTCAGTAATAACCTCATTAATTACTACGTTATTGGGTTTTAAAATACGCAAATATGGTTTTCAAAGCTTCTGACCTCAGTAGGTATAGCCTTCCCTTCAAACCTAGATACTTAATAATGTTGCCTACATAATAAAAACTTTCAGCTCGGACTACCCAAAAAACTGAATTATTTTAAAATAAAATTATGTAAAAAAATAAAAATAATTTTAAAGTGTGTTCTTACCACCTGTGTGTTTTTATTTGACGGTATAATTTATTGTTGCTTTAAACGATGTTGCTATATTATGAATCTACCTGCAGAATGTTGCGATGGTGTTTGACACGTATGTAGGCTATGAGGAAGTATCGACTCGAACACCTGTAATTACAGCGGACACCGGTGGACCAGACCAGTCAAGTGTTCCGTTTGATTCGCTCAAAAGCGCCCTAGGTTCACGTCGAACGGTGGAATGAGTAACCATCAGAAAGTTGAACGGTCGTGCAGGGAAGGCTAATGCGCCAGCATAAGGAAAATGCCAGACGTGTAGTTGCGTCATGGTTGACTGCTTCTTTGAGGGGCCTCTGCCTCAATGGTGAGGGTAAGAGGTCCTGTTGTTCTTTACAGGTAGTGCATATACGGGAAGAGCTTCGATTGTGTATACCTACTATTCGACTAAGAAGGTACGAAGATACATTATAGGTACCTTAATATATAGGTATATTATAGGCACATAGGTTTTTTCTTTGACAGACAGGTGGGATCTAAAGCTCTCGACTATTGTTCATCGGGTGTCAAATTCTTATTTCAATGATTTCTTAAAAGTATACCTTGAAACAGGGTTAATGGAAAAATTCGTTCAAAGGCATTTTGAAACTGAATGAAACAAAAACTATTGATTATTGCAGATTTTGTCAATTCAACGCGATATCAAATCCAAGATATTGGCAAATGAAGTCAAATTTCTCCAAGTCTTTTCAACCCTGCAATTTTATGATCAACTTTACTCTTTCTTAGAACAGGATTGCCATTCCCAAGTTAGGCGCAAAGATGGTTACATGATACACGATAGCTATGCGGTTCAAAGGACCCGAGTTGCAAATTATCGGTGTAAAGTTTCATTCTTTGATTGCTATTTTTTATTTCAAGCCAAAGCGTCGAGTGCGGTTGGAAAATTTCAATTAAAGAGAAACACGATACTCGATCCGTCTAATTGCCATCGGAGTTGTTCGACGAAATGAAACTCAAACTCGTCACTGCATAAGGATACCAAAATGTCCGATCAACTCTGGGATTACGTGAGATACACGTAGGTACAGGTTGCACTGAAGAAAAAGTGATAGTGGAACAGTTAACCCCGATTTCGACCAGTTTTACTTTTTCTTCGGAATCCTCCGTTCATTAGTAAGGAGAAACGTCCGATGTGAAGCAGTTTACCCATACAGTGCTGAGCTGAAGGGTCGGAATACTATCTATAATAAGCTGAGAAAATAATATATGCACAATGTCGACCAACCGGTGGATTCACAAAAGAAAAACGGTTCGAATCCAATAAACGTCATGGGAGCAGAGTTAACATACTTTTGGTGAAGGCTCTGCGAATGATGAACTTCGGGGCTTTCGGTGGCTCCCGCTGCTGTAACTTATTAAGCATCGAGGGACAATGCACTCTCTCATGCAGGAATCGCAGGCAAAACATCGATACTTTAGAGCACAAAGGGAACATTATGTCCAGAAATATTAATAGTTGATTTGGTTGATTTAGGGCTTCAATTATGTGGCCATTACGTAAAAACACGTATGTACCTGTAGCTCAAAAAACTCAGTACCTCAGTCTCGACTTCAGAGTATTAAGAAGTTTCCTTCACTTTGACCCAGCTTCAGAGCTTGTTTTGTATGCGATCGTTACACGACTTGTGTGTCAGTGTCCGCCACAGCTGATGCTAGACAGTCAGAAAAAAGGTTGGAAAGTGGATGATTTTCAACGGTTGAAACGGAAAATGTTTCACTCTCGCGCACGTTCGACACACTTCCTTCGAAAAGATGAAACATCGGAGGGGTTTCGTTGCTTGGAATACTCACGTCTTTCTATCCCATGGGAAAACATCGAACTCCGAGTAAAGAAATCTGAAAATTAGGTATTTGAAATATTTATATCGCGATAACCAATTCGACTATTGGCAAGATACATCCCAGGTTTGTGCAGTATAATAAAAAAAAATAAAAAAACTGAATTACTCATAGATTTTTAGCGGTTTTGGTACCTACGTTTATCTTCCAAAAAGTTGAATTGGTTGAGTTAGAGCATTAGGGCATTTCATGTTAATGAATCCGCTTTTTGACTCGTAACTGAAGACTCTCTATTCAAATTCTCTACTCTATTCTCTATTCGACAGTTAAAGGACAATTTTTCCGGAATGTGGAATTTCCTGAAGAATGGGGCTATGGGTGGCATGTTTTTAATTAATTCGATCCTCGTCCAGCGAAATCACTCCCTACCCTTACTTAGGATTCGACGACCTCTTCGGCAGGAAAGTTGCTCAAGACTAGAACTTGAAAATCGTGGGGGTGGGCTCGGGCTTTGTTTCAGTCGCCCATGTTCTATCCAGTTGGAGGAATACCCCGTGATTACCGAGGGCCGTCTCCATCCTTCCATTGCACTTAAAAGTAGATACAATAAGAAGGCAGTCTTTTCCTCTCTGGCCTAAGAACTGGGTACTAAGTAGTAGTAGGCACCATGTAGTCACTATCCCTACAATCTCGTGTACCCGGACTTGAGTCAACTCAGCCAGTCAATGCCTGGTCGTCGATCCTGGGGCCCGGCCTGGTCACCATCTCGCAGACACAATGGGCCAGTTCCAAAAAGACAACGCCTTCCTCGAGGCTCATTGTCCGATGGCCCGTAGGCCCCTTATCTCCCCCATATGTGGATCTTCTTGGCTGCCTTTTTCAACAAGGTCCTCTTCAGCCTCGGGTCCGGCCCGCCTGTTTGCTAATAACAAACTCCGGTTGGCCATGGTAGCCTCCTGGCTATTGCTGAGACACAATCAGGCATTCACTGGGAATCTATAGTGATTGGTTATCCGGCCGTGTCACACGAACCGCCTTGGTTGGATACAGAGTTTCTAAAATGTGAATAGGTGCCTGATCTGCCTGATATTGAAAAATGCCCATCAGTCGTCCAACTATTGTGCATCAGATGCTTTGATCGGATGACAAATTAATAAGTGGTGGGTACTTAATTATTTGTCATTTTGAATTAATGGTCTGTTGAAGTGAAATCTGGAATGCACCTACAAACAACAAAAACATCACTGGTATACAATGTCTTATTGAAAACCACCAGTTAACTCAATAAACTAAAAGTTGTCTCCACCCTGAACCGATGTCGTCGGTGTGACGCTGCCATTGATTCACTGGCGCCAGTGTTTGTATTGGGTAACCAGAGAGTTTCAGATACGTACGCCTTCTTTTAATCAGTTCGCCCTTTATTATAGGTAAAGTCAGGCGTACTTTAACAATAGCCGCCCATCCATGGACAATCGCAAGGTATAGCAATCCTTGGTTATCATGGCTCCCGATGATCTTTAGGTATACCTAGGTTACTAAGCCTTGGTTCTCCAGTCAACAAAATTGTAATGTACATTTTCCCTTTTTTCAGGTGAGCTTATTCTACGTTTGTAAGCAACAAAATCGAGCAAAATCCACATTGGTAAGTACACGAGATCGCACTTGCTTGTTACAAGCCCCCAGCAGTCTTTCTAAAGATTGTCAGCAACTCGATTACGACCGACAGTGTCCAGTTCAAAACTTTTTTAAAATAATTGCCATTATACTCAAATGTAAACTTCCCTCAAAGGCATTTATTTCTACATGAGTCTCGGCAACACCGAGATTTCATTATATCGGCAGGGATCTTCAATTCATGACTTTTCCGCACTTCAGTAGGTACCTACTATAGGTTTCTTCTATGGTCTTACGACCCAACCGTCTACCTTACGGTTGGGGCTAGATCCGGCTTCCTGGCTCCACCACAACTTTGGGATCACGTCGTCCTCGCTCCTCATAAAATTTAATGCCTAGCAAAAATTCAAACTTTTTATAAAGCCCTAGTCTACTGGAGCTCACAGCCCAATCCATGGAACCTGCCAGATCGGAAGACGCCTAGCAGTCCTTGGGCGCTAATTTGAATAAAAGGATACAAAGTTGAGTGCAGCCGAACTCGGATTTGCTGTGGCCACCTCGCGTGATTCCTGCCAGGATATCTGCACTGATAGTCTCGGACAATTTTCCACAGACTGGCACCGACCATTCAACTGGGGAGCCAGTGCCATCTTCTGTTTATCATTTATCAGCGGCCATCATTCCATCTTTGTTCGCCCGGCTACCGCCAGTTCTTCGCTGTTGTTACTTCGGCCGTCTTCGACAGACCTCAAGTGGCGTTGTTCCTGTTGAGCCACTCAGATGATAGCGCTGTTTTCCGTCAGAACGTCACGCACTTACGAGTCCTCCTAGGCGTGTCCTCTTGCTCTATTATGCCGTTCGAAGTCGCTATGGTAAAGCTGTTTCACAAGTATAAGTCACGCCGAATGACTCGAGCATTTTTGCTGGTAAAACTCCTCCAGTCTGTTTGGTAGTCGAGCTAAACGTCCTGAAAATGACCTGACAAGATGTGCGTAGGTCAAGCTAAGGTCTGGGTCAACTGTGACTTGAATAACTGTGGTCCAGATGTGTGAAACGTCGGAGGGACTTTCTCTTAATGACTCGATGCAAAAAAGCGAATCACAACCCATCCTCAAATTCAATCCTTTTACAGCCAGTAGAGCGGAGGAGTCCAATTTCCAATTTGTGGAATACAGATAGAAAATGAATTATATCAACAGCACAAAGAAACGTGGGTAAAGACCAATGATGGAATGACAGTATGAAGATGAGGAAGATGTGAGGAGAGAGTTGAAAGGGCAAGGCCAAGAAGACATTGAAAGAACCTCCTTGCCCATAAAAAGTGAAAAGGCAGCATTCACTCCTTCGTAGTTTCTCTGCAATTTAGTCTTCATAATTGCATGCTTGCAAGTTGTTTAGCTGTCAACATTTATTATTTCAGAACGCATCACATATCAATATGAAATTACGAGTTTAGAAAAGGCAATTTATCTTGGAGCAACGAGATGGTCGCAATTTTGAAATAGTAGATGATTTATGACTCAAATTGATCGGCTGTAGAAACATACTGTTGAGTCCCGAGTTATTTAGGTCGCCTTAATGTCTTACCGATGTAAGAACATGAAGAAATTGCAAGTCGGAGGTGACATGAGTGAAACTGAATGGAGAAATAGGATAGAAGATGTTGCTGAAGAAGAATGGCGAGTCCTACTTTCTACACGTTTCTAAAGGTCTCCACGGGGGATCCGATTGTATGCCATATCAGCGCAAATGCTGCCGGACACAACGATGCATATTGTGCTGACAAGTAGGCGTGTCATCCTGGTTGAGAATAACCACGATTCATGATGGCGCAGTTAGTGCGTGAAGTAAAAGTTCCAATGGGCTAAAAATGAGTGGTCAGTTTTTAAATCAATAGGCACGAAAATAACGCATAACACTTCCAAAAAGTGTAAGTGAAGAAATGGCCGTTGCAGGCGCTGCTTTTCTCTGGATAACCGAAGTCGTCCCGGAGGTGCCCTGCCGCCGTCAAGCAGCGGTTCAGAGCTCCGATAGTCCTATCAATTGGAATGCAAAATTTTTCATTTATATCTAAATCACCTTAAAGCACGCACGGAATAATGTCCCATAATATTGATTTTGTGATTTCGGTATCGAAAGAACCTATTCGTCGAGCACCGTCAAAATCATGATCCATGAGTACCTATTTACCCAAATAGGTTATTTATTTTCGTTGCCAAACGATAGAGTTGCATAACGTTGAAACAAAAAATGATGAAATCTGAAAAAAATTCGGAATTGGAGGAACAGCAGAAAGTATTTTAAGAAAAAAACCTTCAAACGGGCTACTATGATTTTTTTGGTTTGCGATTATGAAAGGCAACTTTACTCATAAATCCAGGAAAATTCATCACTTCGACACATTACAATCTCGATGATTCATTGGGTGCGATGAAATTTCGTACCATCATCGAACACGTATGATGACAGGACCGACTCATACGGGATCGGAATGTTGTAAGGCACGTACTTGGCCATTGTTTGGTAAGTACAGCCTCCAGGTACGTCTCCTTCCTCCCACTCGTACTTCTTTTGAGGAGTTGATGGAGCATTGAAAAATAAATCACGGCCCACAACGGTAAAATCATTGTCCTTCCCGTAGACAGCCTATTCGAATTGAGACAAAGAGGTCTCTTTTTATTGTTCTGGCACAAGTACCTAACAGCTCGGAACCAATCTAGTGTGAGTCATTCAAATCAAAATTCGAATATAAAAAATAATGCATTTATCTATTGATATTATTTTATTGATTGGCAATATTACGATTTGCGTGTTTTCTGTTAGATTCATGTTTTGTTGAACAAATCACTCATTAGATAGTATCAACTGAAGATAATTTAAGGGTCGGTTTATCAATTCCCAGAAATCTAGCATCAAAGTACCTGCAACTACTATTGACAGCATTTGCATGGGCGCGCATATAAAAAATGCTAGGTGAAAATAAATCTACTATGAACGAAGCTTCATTGATAAGCCGGCCCTAACTGTAGTATCTCGACGATGAAACTGCAATACTGCCCAATTCAAAGCATCGTGTCTTTTGGGGGCGTCTGGGTTGCCTACTTCTCAAAACTTGGATTGGTGGCAACTTGGCAAATCACGCGTCCATAGATTGCATGGCAAACGAATTGGGCAGTATTGATTCTACACCGTCGATGTACAGTTGGGAAAAATCATATGTGAATAACGGCAATGGTCAATAAACTTTAAAAAGCAGCAAACATGAAGTTTCAATGTTTTTCAAGACTGGCCAAAATCGCTTCATTTTTCCTGCCTTTCACTTACCCATTTCTGACCATTGTGTATATACGAACCTCCTCGATGAATGTACCAAAATACTGACCATCTTTGTACTCTTCGCTTCACAAAAATTGCACTTATTATGCGGTAAATTTCCAGTCCCACATGTTACATTGAATGTTCTAACCTCGGAACACACCCTGGAGAACTTGACCTCAGATCGGATTCCTATCGTCCTGTCCCGACTTGCGAGTCCTTGGTGGTCGGTTCGTTCCGTAGCAGCCTCGACACTCACGGCTTATACTCTCATATATTTATGTGTACCAACTCGCATGGGGATCCATTCACGATCATGTGAAAGGAAAACTCTCAGCGTATTCGTATATTTAGAAGAAGTGCACAACCTTCGTTAGCCGTTGTCCTAATTCTCAATAGTCTGAAGGACCTCCGTTTCCTATTATTATCATAACCGGCATTAATGTGGTATACCTTCTACTATTTATCTACGGTTTCCAATTGGACACGTGGAAAATGAGGTCATCAGAGGGATGTGGATTTTCTCATAATTTGCAACAGCGAATAAAACAATCTATAGTATTCTGATTCGTCTAGTGCTAAACTCAGATTAGACTGGGTGCTAATCCCATTTTAAAAGTTAACCATAATTTTACTGGGTTTAAGTATTTCCATTTCCCAGATAGAAGGAGAATGGGGAAAAATTGCCAAACTGAGTAAACTTGCTAGGTTTATTTCTAGATTTTGCTAAATTTTTCCTCTGAAATTAGCCGATTCTGGATAGATTAATATCTTCCAAAAATTTGTTTTCGCTTGAACCTTAATTTCGGTGCATATCAGATAGTTCTTGATTATGACTGATTCGTCAAAAGTTGAAACACTGAAGTGAGAAATGTGTGCTTTTATGTTGCAAAGTGTGGGGTTTCTGAAAGCCCCCCTTATTTTTTTATAATATGTGCTGGATATTTTGTATGCCTAGGTAATACAGATTCCCAATATTATCGTTATTCACGTCGCGGGCTCCATGAAAATTGAATAAAGGCGAATAGAGAAAATGAAGATTGAATATGGAGAGAGGGCGTGGGACGATTGAAGCAACAGGCGCACAGGCTGTCGAATACCGTTAGTAGTTTAACCCAGTTGCCTGAAAGAAGCTTGTTCCCCCGGACTGGTGGGGGTGGGGTGCAGTGGGTCCGAAGATGGGACAGAGGACCACAAACGAGGGTGATTCAGGAACAAGTAGGAGGCAGAAATGGGGAAGAATCAGACAGGAAAATCAACTTGCAGCCTCGACCTATTTTAACGCTCGTTTGCAGCCTAAACGAGCAATTTCCTGACGAGGACGAGGCGCATTGAAGACACTATAATTATGTGTCCATTAGAATATGCAATATCGATATTTTCTGCAGCTCGTACACAAAAGAGTAACGATGATGTTGCATAAATATAAATATCTTCAAAGACGCGCAACTCAATTCCGGAGTTCCGCCGGCACACTGACCTAGTGGGAGCGACTCTGAATCTGAATGTCAGTTTCGAGGGTCGACATGAGATATTCACGACATTGCCCAATTCCAACAAATAAACAATGCTTTTTCAAACTTTTCGGAACTACCATCGAAATAATCAAAAATCTGTGTTTCGAACTTTTGAAAACGTTGAGCCCTTGATGATCAAACCTATGTCATTAGTGGGACTTCTATGTTGAAATCAATGACTGAAGCAGTTTTCATATTGATTCACTAAAAATCAAGTTTGAAAAAAATGGTATTGAAAGAAAAGATTTATTTTGAAATTTTTAATTTTTTTCGTAGCTGTCATACGTACTCAAAATGTCAAATTTGCGATAAAAAATGTTATATTTTAAAATATTGATTCCCTACGTGAATTTTTCCCAGTTAGGTGTACCTACTTTGTAAATTGACTATAAATTGGTGTTGAATCCAAGAGCTTACTGATCTTGCTGGTTTGAGTCCAAAATCTTACTGGAAGAATTTCGATCATTTGAGAAGGTTATCTTTTCAAAAAAGTAAGAATAGGAACCGCTAGTTACTGAGAATCCGGTTGGTGGCCTGAGTCAAGAAAGAGCGCCATCCTCCGTCTCGGCTCCTCCGCCTGTTTTCCCACCGCCTGTTCGTCCAGTCGATCGCCTTTTTGTACCCGTCTAGCCGGGCCGAAATGCGATCGATTTACCGCCGTTTTAGCGACGAGTGTGAGTTCCGATTCGTCCCAAACCGTTGGACCCAACTCGACGTGCACGTCCGCTACTTGCCAATCTCCCGTCCGTATCTCCCGTACGTGGTTACACATCGATCGGACTATCACAATTGGGACCACTCATGTTTACAGTTCGACACGATCGATCAGCGAAGTAGAGCGACCCTTGTTGAGTAGAATGCCAAACGCGCCCTGCTAGAATGCCAGAAATCCATGATAATTCTGAGCGCAAACGGTAAATTCTGAGTCGATTCGGTCGTTCAAGCAGATTCAGTCGTACAGTTAGATATTGTAATCCTTCTAAGATTGAAAAAGAGGTCGAAGGTTTAGAAAACCAATAGTACCTAAACTGGTCGAACTCGAAGGAAAGTCAGAATAAAGCTCAAACTAAAAGTAGAAATGAAAATCAGACTCGAACTCAAAGGTAAACTCAAAATCAAACTAAAACAAAAGTCGAACTCAAACCCGAACTGAAACTCAAAGTCAAACTCGAACTCAAACTGAAAGTCATTAATACAAGTCAATATGAAACTCAAATTGGAACAATAAATCAAACTAAAACTGAAAGTCAAAGTCGAACTCCAACAGAGAGTCATCATGAAACTAAAACTGAAAGTAAAAGTCAAAGTCAAATGGAAACTCAAACTCTGAGGTGAAGTCAAACTCATATGAAAACTCAATATGAAACACAAACTGTATCATCAGACTGAATCTCAAGGTCCGACTCAAACTCGAACAGAAGTCAATATGAAACTCGAACTGAAACACCAAGTCAAACTGAAACTGAAACTCCAAGGTGCTCCTCAAACTGAACGTCAAAATGAAACTCAAACTGAAAGTCATCATGAAAGTCATTATTAGTCACAAACTCAGCATGAAAGTCGATATGAAACTCAAACTGAAACCCGAAATCTAAGTCAAACTCAAACTGAAACTCAAACTCGAACTCCAAGTCAAACTCAAACTGAAAGTCAACATGAAACACAAACTTAAACTCAAACTCGAACGCCAAGTCAAACTCAAACTGAAAGTCAACATGAAACACAAACTTAAACTCAAACTGAATCACGAAGTCAAACTCAAACTGAATCACGAAGTCGAGCTAAATCTGAAACTCAAACTTGAACTGCGAATCGAAATCAAACTCAAACTCGAAGTCAACGTCGAAAGTCAATTTGACTGAGTTTCATATTGACTTTCTGTTTGAGTTTGACTTGATGTTCGAGTTTGAGTTTCATTGGCGTTGACGTTTGGATTTCATTTCAGTTTCACATTGACTTTCAGTTCATATTGACGTTGACTTCGAGTTTGAGTTTCAGTTTTAGTTTGGCTTTATGATTCACTTATGGTTTCATATTGACTTTCAGTTCGACTTTGAGTTTAAGTTTCATTTTCATGATGACTTTCATGTTGAGTTTGAGTTTGACTTTGAGTTCCAGTTTTAGTTTGACTTTGTGTTTCATTTCAAGTTTCATATTAATGACTTCAAGTTTGAGTTTGACTCAGATTTTGAGGTTCATATTGACTTTCAGTTTGAGCTTGACGTTGACTCAGAGTAAGAGTTCGATTTCAATTTGCGGTTCGAGTTTCAGTTTTAGTTTGACATTTTGATTCAGTTTGAGTTTGACTGAAAGATCGAGTCTGAGTTTCATTGACTTTGACCTTCGAGTTTCATTTCAGTTTCACATTGACTTTCAGTCCATATTGGCGTTGACTTCGAGTTTGAGTTTCATTTCGATTTTCAGTTCAGGTTTGAGTTTCGGATTTAGATCGACTTCGTGATTCAGTTCAAGTTTGACTTTGTGATTCAGTTTGAGTTTTAGTTTGTGTTTCATGTTGACTTTCAGTGTGAGTTTGAGTTTCTGTTTGAGTTTGACTTAGATTTCGGGTTTCAGTCTGAGTTTCATATTGACTTTCATGTTGAGTTTGAGTTTCACAATGACTTTCGGTTTGAGTTTGACTTCGTGTTTCGGTTTGAGTTTCATATTGACTTTCAGTTTGAGTTTGAGTTTCTGTTTGAGTTTGACTTAGATTTCGGGTTTCAGTCTGAGTTTCATATTGACTTTCATGTTGAGTTTGAGTTTCACAATGACTTTCGGTTTGAGTTTGACTTCGTGTTTCGGTTTGAGTTTCATATTGACTTTCAGTTTGAGTTTGAGTTTCTGTTTGAGTTTGACTTAGATTTCGGGTTTCAGTCTGAGTTTCATATTGACTTTCATGTTGAGTTTGAGTTTCACAATGACTTTCGGTTTGAGTTTGACTTCGTGTTTCGGTTTGAGTTTCATATTGACTTTCAGTTTGAGTTTGAGTTTCTGTTTGAGTTTGACTTAGATTTCGGGTTTCAGTCTGAGTTTCATATTGACTTTCATGTTGAGTTTGAGTTTCACAATGACTTTCGGTTTGAGTTTGACTTCGTGTTTCGGTTTGAGTTTCATATTGACTTTCAGTTTGAGTTTACCTTGGAGTTTCAGTTTCAGTTTTGACTTCGTGTTTCAGTTCGAGGTTCATATTGACTTTCAGTCCGAGTTTGAGTCAGACCTTGAGTTTGAGTTTGACTTTGTGTTTCATATCGAGTTGTAGTTTGAGTTTGAATTTACGTCAGAGTTTGAGTTTCAGTTTGAATTTGACTTGTAGTTTCATAATGACTTTCAGTTGGAGTTTAACTTTGAGTTAATGTTTTGGTTTGACTTTGTGCATCAAGTCGAGTTTCATATTGACTTTCAGTTTGAGTTGGACTTTGCGTTTCATATTGACTTTGACTGTGAGTCTGACTTACCTTTAAGTTTCAGTTTGAGATTGACTCAGTTTCAAATTTAGTTTCAGTTCGAGCTTAATGTTGAGTTCCAGTTTGAGTCTGGGTTAGGTAGTTTTGTAAGTCTCCGTGTTGTTTTTTTTTTTTGGATTACCAACGTTGTTTTTGCCTCATTTGGTAGAATATGATTTTGTACGGTACTGCCGTCCTAAGATAAAACGTCCTAAGTCCATTCAAATTGTAGGTGACTTAGGACTTTTTAACTAAGGACGGCAGGGTATTGCTTGTGTGTTTAGACCCCAAGGTATTGTAAATTCGTGATCAGCGGTCAATTTCTTGTATGAAGAGAGATTTTTTGGCATTTTCGGGGTCTGGTGCGGTTCGGTTGCCGGACTGGAAAAAGCGAAACGAGCGATAATTCTTCAACAACTCAAAAATTTGGAGGTCACCTGAAAAAACAGTTGTCAGATTCGGCACCCTAAATAAGTGAAGGTTGATGATGTTTTCTAAGTGGCGAGGTAATGCCTTTTTTTCTGTAAACCTGTGTTACTGTCAACGTCAATCTGTCTAGTTGTTTACATTTTGGTGAAATTGGGTGTTAGTCGAGTCCTGAAAAGTTGGACGTCGTCGAATCGTTGGACATCTCTACATGGTCGTCCATTATACGTGGAACCCGAGATTAACTTCTGTTCCTTTCATGAAGCGATAAATGTGGCATTCAAACCTGAATCTATAAGCAGAGAAAGGTGTATAATCAGTGAATGGCAGTATCATTCATGATACTAATGGCATTTCGATAGAGCTTGTCATTAGTGCTTTACCAGGCGCTCCTGGATTTACATTGTGTTTTGTAAAGGCCGAACGTTGGGGTGAATGACTCGCTCGGTATAAAAGCTGGTATTCTCAAAGAAGCACTGCATTATGATCATCAATCGTATAAAAATAAAAGGATGTTAATTACGGGTATCAAAAATAAGAGGATATTGATTTTTGTGTTCTGAGCACTTCTCAGTTAAACTCCACCTTTATGGAAGTTTCGACTGAAAATGGGCGTTCAAAATTAAGAAATTACTAGACGGATTGAGGGCCGGTTTATCAATGCTCTTGAAGCTACTTTCACAAAAAATTTAATTTCATTGATCTTCAATCAGGAGTCAGGGTGGCCGAGGTGGCTAAGGCGTGTGACTTTCTGTGTTCGCTTGGGCGTCTTCAGTTCAATTTTCAGGGCCCAGCTACACTACCGAGGTAAAAAATCCCGTCAAGAGCTGATAATTCCTGGCTAAGCCCAATGGGTTTGTCCAACGAACTCTGAACCTATTCTAACCGAATAGGCACAGCGTGTTGAATCCCGTCCCTCCCCACTCAAGGGGGTGAGGCATTGAATAGCCTGAACTCGCTACATTGGTCCTTTTTGTAGGTACCAGATAGGTAAACAATATTTTACTTACTAAATATTCTCTAAAACTTTGCTCCTCCCTCAATTTCACTCCCGAAAAATGTCATCGTCATGCTTGGGAAGCAATACTAGTTTCTGAATCGACGACGTGGAGTGGTTTGTAGACGATGAAGACAAAATCGAAACGGCGCTGGCATCTCGCCTTCATCTACGGTACAGTGAATTTTTCGATAACATTGTACCAAAATTAAACGAAGAATTTTCATACCACTTTCGGATAAGCCGTGGAGCAGAAGAGGAATTGAAACACCACTTCCAGCTAACAACCACTACCATAAGTAATTCGGGGATCATTTGCCGATATTTCCTACAGCTTTGCGAAGAGCGAGCTATATAAAACTGTCACACAATGTCATAATAATATTCACACAGGGATCTCTTCAAGAAAAAAAAACTTATTTTTCATTCGCATTTCCCTGTAAGACTACTCGTAAGACCATGCTCAATCAACCATGAGACTGTACCTACCTCAAAATTTAAGTATTGTCTATTTCCTACTTATATTCGTTTACCACGTTGTTATATTAATTGAATTAACTACTTACGAACAGTTGAATAATTTTATTGGTTTGGTCTCCTATTTTACTGAATACGAATCACACATATTGTGTGTGACTATTATTATCATATTATGATGATATTCGTCAGCGGATTGGCTCATGAATAATATTCAATATATTATATTCAAGCAGACTCACGAAGGAGCGATACAAGCCTTCATTCCAGCAAACAACCACTACCATAAGTTATTCGGGGAAAAGAAACCATTCATTCGCAGAGAAAATGAAGAAAAGAGACGAAAGAACGAAGAAAAAAGAGACGAAAGAACGAAGAAAATGAAGAAAAAAGAGACCCTTCATTCCAGCAAACAACCACTACCATAAGTAATTCGGGGAAAAGAAACCATTCTGGCGCAAAAGAAACCATTCATTCACGAACCTGCGTCCTAAATTAATCGAAAACAATTTTACTCCGTAGTACAATTTGCGAGGCAATATAATGGGAGTCATTTGGGAATATATTATGACCCAGCGTGCGGCTAGATGTCCGAATAAGGGAAGTATTGGGTTGAAAATACTCCTTCTTTACCAAAAAGCGGCGCTATCAGGGTCTGGGCTTTCCAGTCACAGGTGTAGTTTAGGATTCTCATGAATTTTTTAGAAATTCAGGATTATTTCTAATAAGTTTTAGAGTGCTGGTAAACCGTAAAACTTATCTGAAGGTTCAAAGCCTTATTTCGGTTTGTACCGTTAGTTCAGGCATTTTCCCTTTCCCCGTGCAGGTAAACCCACGCGATGGGTTTTACCCTTTCCATTGTCTTTCTCTTTGGAAGAAATGAATATAATATGGAAAACGCATAATGACAGATAGCCGGTACCTGCACGAGATGGCTGGCTATTCCATTGTGTACTTTCACTGGACTTCGTTCGTCTCCCGAAAGAATGCGGATTTAGGAATAGAAATGACTGAAGGGCAATGACATTGGATGTAAAGTAGGTATAAGTACCACTCAAATCAGGGCGTAAGATTCATTCCCAGTCCAGATCTTTTCGCATGAGCATCGCCACCAAGGTTTCTTGATCTTCAAACCTCCAGTTTCGACAATCCGTTGAAGTCGTTCGCCTCCTCAGCTGTGTTTCGGAGTTCATCTCGATCTCTCCAAAAAGTGCCAACCCATTTTTCCTCCTATAAAATATTGAACACCCAGTCCTTTTCAAGCTATCTCCATCCGTCCCCTCCGTTTCTTACCAGCATCCTTTACCGAATCCTTGTAAATTTACCACCGATCACCTCGAAATGGAATTGGCACTTGATACAGTTCTGATGCTCGCCGACTTCACGAGGAGACTCGCCGAACGGGACGTGTTCAGGACGAAGGCCGACAGCTTCGAAATGGCCGCAAAACGTATGCTGCTGCTGATAGCAGTCACGCTTTTGCACCATTTGACTGACGCAATGGTGTTAATTATGACGGTAATCTACGCCATTTTCGTCATAATTGAGGCGTCGATCGAAGTACTGGAAGCCCACTATCGTCGGAACGTACGCATCAGAATGACCATCCTAACGTTCATGGACTCTTGATGGACAAGAACTGGGACCAGAATCTTCTGAATGATGAGGTAAATATGATTTTCCTAATTAACGCAACAGCCTAAAATTTATTCAAAGTCAATATTATGGATGAAAGTTTGGGCTGGTACGATTTAGCGAATAGAGCATTACCTATTTTCTTTTATCTCTACGCGGCCGACATTTTATCACATTCACCATAAAAATGTTGGTAATTTCAAGTGACTCGGCAAGGACTCAATCAGTAACATGTCCAATAACGTAGGACAAAGGTAAATTTAATTTGGTAAATTTAATGTACCTTTGTCCTACGTTATTGGACATGTTACTGATTGTATACATTAAAATTTAATGTACCTTTGGTAAATTTAATGTACCTTTGTCCTACGTTATTGGACATGTTACTGATTGAGGTACACCTACCTCCCTTTTGCGTAGCTGTTCATAATGAGCTAAAGATGATAGGTAAATACAATTCGTTACAATGTGTCGAAATAAATTCAAATTATCGCTAAGCTGGCTGGTTGAGTGAAAAAAAGAAAGAATCGTTCGGCCTGTGAAAGATTTGAATTTCTGAGAGTGAGAGGATTTTCGTCGGGGCCCTGATGATACAATCGGTTGCTCAACAGCTTTTATTGTGTTGGCTGGGTTCACATGCAGAGGTACCCCGTAGTCTCTCTAAAACCTCCTGAGTCTTCTATCCCTTCCTTGTAGCCCTGGAAGCAAGTGAAAGGTCGCTGTCCTTGATCCGACCGTAGCGTCAAATCTCTCAAATGCAGATTGTGTGTACCTGTAGAGTCGCACTCATCGGAAATATCGTGCTAATTATTTTAAATACTTTCATCCTTTTCTTAAATTTAAGTGTAGATTTTTTAATGCAATTTTTGCCATTTACTTTCTGCAAAATTTGCACAAAACTCTCCAAGTATTCGTTGTTTGTACAAATTTTGACAATTTATCTGCAGTGGTAAAGGCTTCGGGATTGCGAATTTTCATTACTGTTTACAAAACTCATTTAGGGATATTTGTCATTTTATTTGGGACTCCCCCTACGGTCCATTCATAGGCGATCAGCTAGAACGTTTCCTTGGGAATTTCGTCCTGAAAAATCTTCCTGAAATTCCTCCTCGTCCTTTTGAATCAAATTGCTAACCACTTGTTAATTACAATAAACTTTTATTCAATCTTGTCTGTATAAAAATTATTTTTTTAACTAAATAATAACGGATTTTCATTTTTCAGGTATGGTCCAAGGTGTCTTCCTCTGCCCGGTTCTTTCTTCGCTACGCTGATTTTTGCGATTTTGCAGGACACTGCCGCTGATTGAGCTCGTCAGGATGTTGGAATTATTTCAAATAATGCCTGATATCTTTAAGCTCATCAAGTAGTTTGAATAAAAACTCAAAAAATGAGGGAAGAGAAATAGACTATTTCTCTTCCCTCATTTTTTGAGTTTTTATTCAAATTATGGGATTCCACAATTTCTCCGCGAGTGATTTAGTATCTACTCATCAAGTAGGTCTCTGAGGGAGCACTGCAATGCATTGAATAATTTAATGTGAAATCCATGAATAGGGTTTTAATTAGAAATTCTCTCATGTTGAGCTCTCTCATGTGAAGAAAGCTGGTAAATTAAACACCCAAAGATTTCATAAAATAAGCTGTACAATTTAGGACGAAGCTATGTAATTGGCATCTCTTTATTTGTATTTGTTATAAAATGATTGAGCTACTACCTAGGACAGTTGGACTTTTCTAGAATATGTAAAAGGAATAGCTGCATGGTATCTTCGTATTATTTGTGCTGGTCGAGTATTCATTGTGAGAAATTTTTGACTAAAATATAACTGTGGTACATAAGCAAACAATTTTTGTACTCGATTTTATAAACCGGAATCCAGCTAGTGGTGTGAGTGGGGAGAGATGACCTTCGGTCACGTTTTGATGCGTAAAATTATCTGGCCGTGAATGAGATTTTTGTAAGTATTTTTGACAATTTATTTGGGGTTCAAGAAAGGCAATCCTAAATCTGGACATTGATGATATTCTAAAAAAATCGTCAGAAATTAAAATACTACTTACCTGCTATCAAATTTAAATACCTCTACCAACAAATGAGAATGCTGAGGTCTGACAGTCTGAGGTTCCAGTTATGTCCAGCTTGGCATTGACATTTATCTGCCGGCTTCTGCTGATGACGCATGCGCCGGTCTTGTGCCGTTATTCGCCGGACAGGGTCCGCTTATTGGTCATTTGCAGGGGGAAGTACCCTGAGGGGACGAGGCATTGATGGGTCAGGTCTTCACATGCTCAAGGACGTCCAGACATTTCACTCGAATTTCGTCTTTGTCTTTAGCAGCGTAGGCGTTCGAGTTAAGACATAAATGTCAAGGGAATTTTATCTAAGAGCAATCATTTTGGGTCTAACGATGATTTCGTATGCCATACTTGTTGAGTCAAGTCGAAGATAATAACATTTTCTGATTTCCTATTTTGCCTCCCGTTATGAGAAAATTGGCAAGACGTTGACGACCGGTATTTTACTGCCTATCAACCTGAAACTACCTAAATAACCTATAGCCAATTTTTCTTCATTTTTTTTTCGATTACCTGTTCATTCAAAAGAGGATCGCCCCCAAATTCGAATTCTATTTGATAGGAATGATGCAACTATCCAAACTAAAGGTGGCCACAGTTCACAGCTCTGCTTAATGATTCTCATTCACCTCCGCGACCATAGCCGAGCAACGGTGCTCGGATTGGAACACTTTTCGCACTCATAATGCTTCAATTTACATTCATGAATAGTCATGTATAATCTTGCCGTCCATTGCCTTCTGGCATTCACGCTTTGATGAGCATATGAACCTCGCGTGGTTTGTCCTGTTATGTAGTTAGATTACAAACGTTGCATACTTTTTCAATGAATCGGAATGAGAATCTGTCTAAGGTAAGAGTTAGGTATTTTCTCAAAATGGCTCGAATGAAACTGGACTTGTTTATTTCTGCCAGCGGAGTGTCTAAATTTGTGACAGAATTGATAAAAACATAATGACACGAATTTGATACGAGTTTTGAAAATTTTTTGACTATGAAACTAGGTATCTATTTGAGCTGGATAGCTGCAGCAGTGCTTCGATTGAAAAAAAAATTGTTGTCATCTTTAACAATGTTTATCCAATTTCTTTCTTAACTACGAATTCGTCCAAAGATAAAAGTGGTTGAGTTATAAAGTTCGAAATCTCGAGGTGACACAGAGCGATTTTAAATTGGCAAACCCAAAAATTTGGATTCACTAACCAATAACACCGGAGAGGAACCTATTTTAGTATTTTTTGCCCCCTTATCGACTCTTGCGAGCACAAGTACAAAAATGAAATTATTATTATGCAAAATTTTCATTATAATGATTCTATGAATAAATTGAGTAAAATTGCTTATTCGCTACCATGCGCCATCCTATCAAATGATTCGTTCGGGAGAAAGTGATTTTTTTCTCGATATCAATATCGGCTATGATTATTCATGTATCGAAAACGAAGCGATGAGGTCACAGTTGAAAGTGTTTCAGTTCATTGCCAATTGCCTGTTAGAGATTGGATTCGCTTGGTGAAAAGGTTAACAGTAAAACACGTTCGCTTCCCGGTAGAGAATCGCTCGGGTGGCCAGTGAAATCGGACAACGCCTTTTGCTCGGCCGAAAGTTACGCCCGGGAGCGATTCCAAAAGCCGCAATACAAAGAAATTACTTCGGAATACCACCAATTGGTGGCCATCGATATAGGGAGCCGCAATAAATAATTATATATGTTAGAGTTTCGTAAGTCGACGGAATCTTTATCCGAACGATCAGTCTGAGCCGAAGGCACCAATTTCTTATATTCGCTGTTGTATGAAAGTGCTGAATGGGTTCATCTCCCATTGAGTTATTTGAGACAGCGTTTCCAAATCAAATTGAGACTTTTTCAAGCCAAGTTGCGAATTTTCGAAATCAAATTAAGGTAAAAGCACCAGTCATTTGCCACCTCCGAGTTATTGGCCTCCCATTTTTTAAACTTCGTTTTCCCAAAAGCGGCAGCTTCTGAGGCCGTGATCTCAATTTTCCTTAATTTAGCATTTAATGCTAAGGAAAAATTTCATCCTTACTCCAAATTTGAAATCCTTGGAAATTTGACCACCCTACCTTGACCAAATCGTTCTGAAACGAGTAAACACAGTTGATGGCCAATACTGGGATACAGGCGGGATGTCTGATGTACCAATTGGCCATTTTACTTCCATATTTACAGAGCAAATGGAAGTATTGGAATCGTCCTAAAATCGAGAATCGGAACGGAGCTTCAGAAAAAACTTTTTCCTATACACATTTTCTCAGAATCACTTCCCGAACAAGTGTCTGTCTGTCCGTCTGTGGTCATTTACAAAAATGGCCATAGCTCCCTCGATTCTCGACCTTTTTTTCAAATTTCTTGAACTGAAATGTTTGTCTCGGCAAGACCTAACACCCTGTTTAATCGGACTTTGGATTACGCACAGTACTTCCGATATATTTGCATTTTTAGGTTTTTCTATTTTATTTTTTCCCGGCCTCAAAAATGAACCGATTCGAGCGTTCTTGGTCTTAAAATCTTTGTTTTGCCTTGCAGAATATGTGGATATTTTTTACATTCCGAAAATGTGGCGTTTTTTCATTTTGGGCGAATTTTAAAATTTTAATAGTGAATTTTTCGATATTTTTGGCCTAAACACCCTTAAAAGCAGTCAATATATGATCAAACTGTGTCACAATTTTACGTTTCAAAATATGGAAGTATTGTGTGTTATCTACACACCACTGGTTTTTTTCGATTCAGTAGTCAAAATGAATTATTCATGAAGATACTTTACTGAGAATTGGAAAATTTTAAGGTAAACCCCCCTCACTCGATGTGGACATTTCTGCAAAGGAAAACCGGAATTTCCTCTCCTGTGGTCGATCGACCATTATTAGCCTCGCCGCTTCTTTGCCAAGCGGTGGCCGTCAGATCGCGTCGCGTCATCGCATCGATGAGCAGCGGACGAACGCACAACCAACGGTTCCTCCTTCGGTCAACGGTAAAATCAGCAAACGCCGCCTTTGACTGAACTGGACTGACTACCGAGCGGAGCTGGCCTAATATTCCAGGGCGGAAAACATAATTTCGAATACTTTCCTTTGCCATACCGCAGCTATTACCGTGGACGAAATAATGATCATGGAGCACCCATTTCAATGTTTCAAAACTCGTATCTCGATTTTTAAAGTTTCGTCAAAAATTCCAAAAAATAAGAAAAATCGCGAAAAAAACCATTACTGGACGCGTGATATGCCAAGTTGCCACCAATCCAAGTTTTGAGACGTAGGCAACCCAAACGTCCCCCAAAAGACATGCTTTGAATTGGGCAGTATTGCAGTTTCACCGTCGAAATACTTCCAGATCATCCAACGGCCGACCTTCGTGAATTCAGTTCGGAACAGTCTAGGCTAAAAATCTCCCAGCTAATTCCTCCGGCAGACCTCCAAACTTCGGATTGTGAATCTTCGTGATGAAACATTACGATCGCTCTAATCGCAATGTCACCTCAACTATTGAGGTTAATGGTCGAAAAGCGCAAGTTGGGCACCTTGGCCTGCTAGGAACAGCAATGGCTGACTTATCCAAAGGCACCTGAGCGATCATGTTGTAAAGGCGACATCAGCATCAGCTACGTGAGAAACTTCTCACAGATCCCACACTGGTTCACACTCGCATCCGATTTCGTCATTCGAAATGGCAAAACTTACGAGCTTTGATCTTCGGCTGTTGATATTGAGCAATCGAAAGTCAACTAATCGCGAGAAAACCCGGCTTGTCTTCACAATAAATAATTGTAGCCTGTTTTTTGCATTGCTTGCGAACCTCATTTGGTTGCACCTGAGTCGAAAGCAACATTTGATTTCAAACCATTCTGGCATGTTGATGTAAACCTCTATACCTACTTCCTTTGGCGTTCGATTGATTATTCGATTCAAGCCTTAAATTACATCATTTATAGACTTCTATAGACATTTCTGGGGTATTGACTAGCTGAAGATTTTCTAAGGTGATTCCAATGTTGATATCATGCTCCATGAACTCGTTATGAACATTTTTACGGTCTGAACATTTTTACTGCGGGGTCGTGTAATAATGGACCATCGTTTATCATTCCAAAAAGGTGACTAGGTTTTCACGAAACATGAAAATCAAAAACACAATTTTTTCAACAAAAAATTTGTTTTTTATAGGTAATTCTGAATTTTTTTCTTTAAATGAAGGAAAAAGTGAAAATTTTGTTGCATACTTTTAGGGTATCCATGCTATGCATGAAAGTATCAAAATTTTAGTATCAATATTTAATATTAACATTGGACTTGAATTTAGAATAAAAATTAATCTTGGCCATAGACGCATGATAACCGTAATTTGACGCCAGTTGTTAGTGGAGGGGTGCCCGCAGAAAATGAAGGATTTTATTAGTGGTCAGACGCTCTTGTACGTAGGGATATAGGAAGGTACATAATTCTGCTCAAAAAAGGGTTCGTAGTGAAGACGCAAAGAAAAACTTTCCCTCCGGTCAATCCGATTTTGGTAGGTGGCCAACTTCTCTCCAAAATTTTGGCTGTTCCGTGTAACAGGATATTGACCACAACTTCCACCGTAAATAACGGTTAAGGAACGAGGAAGTATGATGCCTTTATAGTCTTGAATGAAAATCAATTTTCACATTATGCCTACACACCTTCGTCAGAGTAGCGGTGCTCGATATTGAACTTGCATGAGAAAGGCGTAGGTGCTTAATACGCTACGAGTTGTTAGTCCGTGGATCGTGAGAGTTGTGGTTAAGAAAGTCAGAAACCACCCAACGATCAGGTGAGATGGGTTGAAACTCCTAAAACTACATCCGGATTGAAAATAAATCAAATATAACGTAACGTTTTATTCCTATTCTTGATTATTTATAAATATTTCAATTTATTTTATTTTATTTTATTGTTTATTTCTGCTGAACTATGTTTTTTTTTGTCCCCCATCTCAAGTTTTTGTGTCGATTTGAATGATTGAATTAGTGATCAGCCATCTAACCATTATTTTATTCCATGGTTTTTATTGAAGTTTTCTGTTGCAGGTGATGGCGAGGCTTTCGCCGCTGGCGGTGCTGCTAGCCATCATCGTCCAGATAGCCTCCGAAGTAAGTAATATTCAAATTATGGATTGAACATAGTCCAACTCCTTACCTAAGGATGAACCCCTTTAAGCCCTGCCTAAAATCAAAGTAGATTAGTTCTCCAAATCAATTCCTTTTTGTGGCCAGTAAAAATTAAAAAAAATCAAGATCAGAAACACATGAAAAATTCCAGTATCTCGAAAGTACGATGGTCGGTTTTTCTACTCGGTGGTTTACTTATTTCTGGTGGTGATGAGTTACTCTCGTGTATACTTTCGGCGGTGATGTCTTCGATGATTATGCCAATGATACTATACAGAGTGATGATGCCACCGCATAATCCGCCCGACACGGATGCCTCGCCGACGACGGAAATGTGAGCGTCCCTTTGAGCTCTGATTCACCTCAGCTGAGATCTGAGTTCATTCTGCTCAACACATAATTATATTATCGGATGAATTTTTGAGCTCTGAAGAATCCTATATTGAGGAACTGTGGCAGTCGACCTCTTGACATTTTTTCGAGTGATAGGGAAATAGAAAGCGGTTGAAAGGCTTAACCGATTTAGGGCTGGTTATCAATTTTTTTTAGATTTAGATTCATACAAGGACTTGCTAAGTTGTTGTGAAGGTAGTTTTTTTTTTAGAGATGGAAGTGATTTTTGTGAAACTAGAATGGAAGCATAATGGTAAGCCATGTTATCGGAGTATAAAAAATATCCACATATTTTGCAAGATTTTAGGACCAAAATTGCTCAAATCGGTCAACTTTTTGTGGGCAGAAAAAATAAAATAGAAAACATTTAAATTGCAAATATGTCGGAAGTAGTGTGAGTTACTCAAATTCCGATTAAACAGGGTGCTAGGTCTTGCCGAGCCAAACATTTCGTTTCAAGAAATTAGAAAAATGGTTGAGAATTGGAAAGCCAGTTAGTAAATGACCACAGACGGACACACGGGCACTTGTTCGAGAAGTGACTCTGAGTAAAAGTTTTTTCTGAAGCTCCGTTCCGATTGTCGATTTTAGGACGATTCCAATACTTCCATTTACTCTATAAATATGGAAGCAAAAATGGTAAAATTTGGAATTTTTTGTTCCATGGTCCACGAATTAACCGTTTTGTCAATTTGAAAAGGCTGGTAATTTCAGATACCTACCCAATGTTAAGTACTTCTATCATATTCAGGACCCGATCCGCAATGATGGGGTAACATTTCGGAAAACCAGTTTCCCGATAGCCATTCACATGATTAAACACCCTTCGGTAGTTGAGACCGTATCGGTTTGGAGGTGTCGATAATCCGGTGGCGGAAAGTGCAAACAACTGCGACTTTCAAGGAAAAGCCGCCTGCCGATTCTTTTCCAGCTGTTTTTCATCTGAATCGGATTTTTCCACTCAGCTTTCTTCAGTTCCCCTCGCGAAGGTCTCGGACCCCCTGGACTTCTCTTCGATTCGTGTCCGTTTCCGAGCCGAAAGAAAACTGTCGAGCAATGCACGGTCGATTTTCTCGAATTTGGATTGTGCTTCAGTCGAGCGGACACTTATTTTTCCGAAGGTCGAGGGCCGTTCGGCAGCGTGTGGCAATCGAGCGCGAATTATTGTCCGTGCCGCAGCTCCGTTAAATCCGATCAGGCGGAACGGCCGACGGCTTTTTGGACACGATCTTTTACCTAATAAAGCAACTGTATCGGTTATCGAAATTCGATCGGTTTCGCTTGTTAGCGTAAATAGACAGGTAGGTACATACACGGAGGGGTGGACAACTGTTTACCTTGAATAGCTTTTATCTACTTGGGCTCTATTAAGGATTGGTGCTAAATTGAGGTTTTCCACTGACATTTCCCAATGGTAATTACACAAAATGTCAACTTTTCTTACTTCACAATACGGTTAGGTATTTCACATATATGTACCCATTAATGCGGTCAATAAAGGGATTGTAGCTTGGTGAACGGGATTACAAAATGCGCAACATTTTTTCTTAAAAAATCTGAATTTTGCGTCAACATTTTTGGCTATTATCTGAAGCTAGATTCCTAGTGCTTAAATGTTTTTTTTTTAGTTTTAAAAATACGAAACCAAAAAGTGAGAAATTAAATAAACCTTCCAAAAAACCAGTGGTGCGTAGATAACACATAATACTTCCATATTTTGAAACGTAAAAGTGGGACACAATTTGATCATATTTTGACTGCTTACTCATAATCGAATTGTTTCGGTTAGAATCTTGATTCAAATTGCGGTTTTTGCAGTGTTGGATAATAATTCAATGGAAGGTACCCCGCTAAAAGTAAAGTCGTTACCTAAGTAGGCCATTCTTCATCAAAATATACTTTCGAGGCCATTCCTCGGTGCCGGTGGTGTTTAGAAAAGGAAGAAAACCCGTTAGGTTTGTCGCGGCCTGGAATGCAAAATTCAGCTCGGCCGTGGGCATCCACAAACACGTAGGTACATCAACCCGGACATTATAAATACACGTAAACCGGCAAACGAGGATATGATTATGTTGAACACTTCTCGAGATTAGTGAGTCACTCCACTGTCCCAAATTATTCCAATGTATTCTCAAGCCTTACTTTCTTCATTGTGTACTCGAACACTCATACTCAAACACTCAACCCTCGATCATCTCGGTCACCGGTTGTTCGAAAAGGAAATCGAAAGTCCCGTTGTGCGACTGAAAGTGTAGAATAAGTGAAAATCACTGTACAATACTTGGAATCTATACTACTTCGGTGAGTCGAGAGCTTTTAGAATTCTGATGAAGCAGAGTCAAAGCGAACGAAAGCTGTTTAGCGTCTTAACCGCCGAATACCTTTTACTTACTTAGGGCTATTACTTTCTTTGACAGCTTTTTCTCGTCAAGTCCTTGAAACCGCCGGGGACAGCTGTCCGAAGTCCGTTTCTTGATCTGAGAGACTTTGCATACTCGTACCATTAAATGCCCTATGTAACATGCGTAACATGCCGATCCACGAGCTGGACGATCGCCAGATTTTCAATTCGATTCCCCAATTTGAATCCCTGAACGTCAAACTTCAAAATAATGAAGTGATGCGTAAATAACACAAATAAATTTTGATGCTCAAATTCCTACATTCACCATTTTTAATTCATAGGTACCAAGTAGGTTCAGTGGGGTTTTTCATAGCTTCTTGGCTCAAAAATGTGAGAAAAAATTTCCTGGCCAAAATTTTATTTTCATAAATTGGGACTATCGCTTTGGAACGTTGAGTTATTAGACAAACTCAACCATTTTACAAAACCTGCGTGTATCTCGGGTACTGATACGTGTTTCAAAACTTTTCGAAATTTTAAATTTCAGAAAATTGACTAACATTCTAAAATTCTTACATTCTAAACCAGCGGTATCCAGAAAACACACATTTTTATGCGAAAAGTTTTGAACCAAATTTATTTCATTTTGACTAATTCTGAGGCTACCTATATGGACCAAAAAAAAATCAATTTTAACCCCTCTCCCCTCAAAATTGTAGTACCTACGCTAAGTTACCCGAATATAAAAAGTAACAGCGTATTTTGCAAGGTAAAGCTAAAGGTTTAAAGCTGGATTCACATGCGCGTATTTCTCTGCGTTCTGCGCAATGACATCTGTAAAACTTTTCTCTGAGCCTCCGTTCCGATTTTCAATTCTAGTACGTTTAACATTGTCATGAAAAATATTCCCTCATATAGACATTATTTTGAACTTGATGTGGCCACACAAGATGGGGGCTCAGCGGTATGGTCAATATCGACCAGTCAACGGTAAAATCGAGCGGAAAATTCACCGGTTTTCATGCATTAATCGAGAAGTGTGAAAAGGGAGTACCAGAGCGGCACAGAAAAACGGTTCTAAACTGGAGATTGGAACATTGTGAAGGGGCCATGTACCAAGTCGAAACGACCTAGTTAACCCTTGTTTGCTTGAGTGCTCCTCGACTAATCCGCAGATTAACTACGCACGCTTGCGATTCATTTTCGCCGACTTTCAGAAACCAAATGAAGAAAATAATGAAAAAATCTGAATAAAAAAACAGAAAAAGTTTCCCGTCAAAGTTTAAATTTTATTTAGATATTCCTTTTTTATTAAAAAAAAATTTTTTTCAACAATTTTTACGTACGTAGGTATGTAGTTTAATTCTTTTGAGTGCTTAGAACTGAAGTACAGATAGAAAGCATTTGGTCACTTCAGCAGCAACATGTTCCCAACTTTTCAGGAGACCCAAAAAAGTACTGCCTGCCCAGCGGGGCTTACCAATATATTCATTACTACTTGCCATTTCATTATTGCTCGCAAATCCTAGTATGTTTCGCTGTATTCTTCGGGCATGAAAATAATTGCAGTGATATTGAATCGAGCGGTTGCGGTCAGATTACTGAATTATATTCAGAATGCCTTCGTGTCTAGCATCTGTCATAGTATACTATGTGACTGTCTGCTTCGTATCTTGTGATCATTGAAACTTGAAGCCTAGACAGGGATCTTATTTCCGCAGTAGGGAAAGGACATATTTTCATTGAGTGTATGCACTCATGGCTTGCTGGCCTTTTTATTCGAAGTAGAACTTGAATTAGGCTCTAATCATTAGAAGAACTAGAAGCTAAATAAATTTTGAAAAATGTAAAACAAAACAAAAATTAAAAGAACTAGATATCATAATTTTAACTCTATATTCACAAAGAAAATGAAGTGACACCTTTTGAACAACTATGTTTGCTAGTCATAATTGTCCTATACAATGCGTGTTTCTTAATTTTGATGCATAATATCGTGTTTCCACATGGTAGAGCTTCAAATTCACATTCAGCCGCAAAATTTGTTCAAATACCTAATCGTTGATTTACTCCTAAATGTTACGTACCCCAACATAAAGGTACCGTGTGTCGCACCACTGGTAGGCAATAATAGTAATCCTGTACAATAGGATGAATCGTACCCCACGTCTTGTTTGACCAGTGTTATTTTCTTTTTCAGGCCACACCCGGAAACCTTTTCTCCTGTCCTAGTGGTGAGTCTGAAACGATTTCTCGTCCAAAATGTTATATTAAAAATGCAAGTCTCATTCAATGCAAATTAATTTAATCTAAACCGGCCAAAAACTCGACGTACTACATCCGTATCGATCGAACGCTCTCCTTGACTACAGAACCATGAAAAGCCAGTCCTTGGCCAGGTCCATTCTACTTTACACTATCTCATCGGTCTTCAGCGTTCGTGAGAGATAATTGCATTTCCTATTCCTCGATCACGAAGTGGTTCCTTTCGATACCGTCACACACTGACGGCTTACCTACATTCGGACGTATTTGAAACAGTTGAGAACAATGTCGGACAAAAACCCTCTAAGGTCGGAATCATTCGAGTTAATTTCATGAGATTCTTCTCACAATTATCTTCCCTAGACGAGCACCTGAGCTGATTCATGTTCAAGATCATTCACTTGTAAGATTGAGCAATCAGAGGGACTGACATTGCTCGGATGTGTACAATGAACCACGGCTATTCTGACCCAGATAATGTTAACGCTAGAATACGCTTGGGAAAATTGTGATTCTCTGTATTGCGTATTTTTATTGAAGCCCAAGAAAATGATGAATACAAGATTTCAAAAGGATTTAAATGTTACAAGAATTTTTTTACTGTTTTATTGATTTTATTGCAAAAACATGATTATAATTTATATAACCCCTCCATTACAGGTTGGGAACTTCGTGGTCTACACTGCTACAAATTCTTTAGCATACGACACTCGTGGGAGAACGCGGCGCAGTTATGCAACAGGTGAGCGTCTCATCCCTTCCGGCAAATCCTGTATGAATCATACTACCCACCTTGACGGTACCCAATAGAATGAGCCCCCCCCCCCACAAGTCAGAATGAGCAGTATCGAGTCGGTAGCTAGTTTGCATTTTAAAAAAATTTGGCCCAAGGTTGCCAGGATATTGAAGAACTGTTGATCTCGTTGCATAGGATCTAATTGTTGAACATTTTGTCGCTTTAGTGGTACTATGGTATTATGGTACCTCAAGTTTTTTCAGCGAAGGGCTCTGAAACAGTTTAGAAGGGTAATAAATTTGTGAGAGTGTTTTGATAATTTGTCGACAATTTCTGGGTGGTATTCCAATCCTTTTCCCAGCCTATGAATGCAAAAAATTGAAGGTAACCTGGGTACCGAACCGAGTGCCATTGACCTGAATGAGCATCACGACAAAAATTGCGATCACCCTGCCACGCCTGCCATGTTCAGAACTCAGTAGGTACGCATGCGCTTCAAGTTCACGAACCACGGCCTCAGCCGGAAAATACCCGCGCGCTAGTTCACGATATAATTACGAGCCATCACGAAAGTATAGTTACCTGTGTAGGAGGTTAGGGAATTGCATGGGAAGGAATGGTATGCCTTGGAATAGGTCTAGGAGAGAGGCTATTACGGCTATTATTGCTATTATTGAGCCCGCCCGCCGAGGGCGGTACGTGATGGGAAGGAGCAAAAAACAACCGAAAACCGTCCGCCCCAAGTTCAAGGATTGAGTTCATTGCCTGATTGAAATGTGAAGAAAGTTGATTCAATTGGACTCACTTTCATATAATATGCTGATCCAAGAAAAACTTCTAGGATATTAGCTTCAATTTCTTTTAATAAAAAAGCGACACAGTGAAAACGCACTCCACACCCCAAACAATACTTCCTTCAGGATGATTATTTTAGCTATTGGATACTTAAATTGAATAATTATAATTTTAAGAAAATAAATAAATTTATATATTTTTTCTCCACAGATACGGCAGTGACCTGGTGTTGGTTGAGTCGTACACCGAAAACAATTTCACTTCGGGCTTGGCGGCGCGAAATTTCGGGCCTTCGGCGCTGGCGTCAGGCTCGGCGACAGCGCCGCGCTACTGGCTCGGCCTCGCTTCGCTCGACGATTTGCGGACGAATACGTTAGAGTCGGCTGCTGGCATCCTAGTCTCCCAATATTCGGGTACGTCCATGAGAATGCCGGTAAACAAGCTCAACGCCTTCTGAATGCGAATGCTGTAAACGTCACTATCTTTCAGGTTTTTGGTCAATGAGTCAGCCAGACGCCAGTAGCGGTGAATGCGTTGACGTTTCTCTGACAGATGAGCACCAAAGTTGGGAGCTGCAGACCTGCGAGAGCCTCTTACCATTTCTCTGCAGAGCCAATGCTTGCCCATCAGGTTAACATTCTATAGTTATTTTTTCAGCTTATCCTGGCTCCGAGTATTTTATTGATACTGAAAATTACGCTTCAATTGTTCAGGCTCGTTCCACTGTTCAAACGGTCAGTGCATCAATTCGGCATTCAAGTGCGACAAGCAGGATGACTGCGGCGACAATTCTGACGAGTTGGACTGCCCCAGTAATTGCAATTACTACATGGCCAGCAGCGGGGACATTGTCGAAAGTTCCAACTACCCGCAGAAATACGAACCGCTGTCGAATTGCAAATGGACGCTAGAAGGACCTCACGGGCACAATATCCTCCTCCAGTTCCAGGTACGGGTTAACTCTCCAAGTGACTGGTAAAATTTAAAAACATGAAATCCGAGCTTATTAGACTAGGTACATATTGGAAGAAGTGTTTTGCTTGCAGCAATAATGAAAGCATACGTTTTCCAGGAATTCGACACTGAAAAATCGTTCGATACTGTCCAAATCCTAGTTGGCGGAAGGACAGAAGAGAAGTCTGTGAACCTGGCTACACTATCTGGAAAACTCGAGATGAACAATATGTCTTTCGTCTCAGCATCGAACTTCATGATCATAAAATTCAGCACAGACGCCTCAGTTGAGAAAAAAGGATTCAGGTGAGTTTCAGGCCTTCATTCTAGTCCTAATCAAAATTGGACCTTCTGTAATCCCCAGAGTACGTATACATCCAAATTGCTCATTCTGCAGGGCATCGTGGAAGACAGAACCTCAAATGTGTGGTGGTGATCTGCGGGCAACTACTCAACCTCAAGCCATCACATCGCCTGGTTATCCGAAAAAATATCCCGGAGGACTGGAATGCTTGTATATTATCACGGCTCAAGCAGGAAGAATCATCACACTCGAGGTAATCCGTGCATGGCAATTGATGTTTTTGTTGAGAGATTTCTCTATTGATGGTGCCTGCATTCTAGGTGATTGCAGGGTCCTGATTTTTAAAGGAAGATCAAAAATCCAATTTCTCTCGATTTTCAGATTGATGAAGTCGATCTAGAAACGGGGAGAGACTACATTCTTGTGAGAGATGGTGACTCACCCACCAGCAGGCCTGTGGCTCGTCTGACTGGCAAACCCAGCAATAACCCAACTCTTCTCATGTCAACTGGCAACCAATTCTACCTATACTTCAAGACAAGCCTGGGCGAATCCAGAAGAGGGTTCAAGATAAGGTAAATTAGTTTCACACCATTACATAGGTGGCTGAAGTGTCATTGAATAGCTGAGGAGTAGGTACCCTGCAAAATTATATTCAATTGCGAGTTGTCTGACAAAAATAATTTCTCCAGGTACTCTCAAGGATGTCGAGCAACTATCAACGCTGCCAATGGGACGATCACATCTCCAGCATACGGCCTAGCCAACTATCCACCCAATCAAGATTGTTTGTTGAGGATTCGCAGCCCCAACAAGGCACCTATATCTCTCAGGTATCACCTTCGGCCTGGTTCCATCTTTAACCTGTTCTGCAATACCGTTCTTGCTACTAGCTTTGATGTTCCACACTCGTCCACACATCATCAAATTGCTCCTGCTGATTTTCAGGTTTGACACAATGGCAGTTCATCAGTCCGACAGCGTTCAAATATACGATGGTACAACAACAAGCGGCCTGAGGCTACATCCTGGAGATGGATTCACAGGCAACCAAGTCCCTCGAATTACGCTGACCGCCTCCAGCGGAGACATGCTTGTCAGATTCACTACCGATGCACTTCACAATGCTAAGGGCTGGCATGCTACCTATTCTGCTGGTAAGAGGCTCATCAATAAGGTTGATGCACATACTTTGGCAAACCAGATTGATTGGATTGGCTATACTACTTACTGTACTGTTATTTACAGATTGCCCAGTGCTGCGCCCAGGTGAAGGAGCCTTGGCTTCGAGTCGAGAAACCGCTTTTGGCACAGCTGTTACATTCACTTGTCCAGTAGGACAGGAATTTGCAACTGGCAAGAACAGAATCTACACCGAATGTATGCCAGGAGGGAACTGGTCCATTTCGTACATTCCTAAATGCCAAGGTTAGACATGGTCCTTTATAGCATAACAATGCTGCCAGCCAAATTACCTATCATCTGTTTGAAAGTGGTTATTCCAAAAACCCCAATTCCAGTGCGCGGTCTGTCAGCATGGTACTGGGTTTGACAGATTTCTTACATAATGTTTACTATTTTCAGAGGTTTACTGCGGACCGGTGCCACAGATTGACAACGGATTCTCGATTGGTTCAACAAATGTAACATACCGAGGAGAAGCTATGTACCAATGTTATGCTGGCTTTGCTTTTCCATCGGGCCATCCTGTTGAACGAGTCTCGTGTATGGCGAGCGGCGTCTGGGAGAAACTTCCCGTTTGCTTAGGTAAGGCGTAGTTTCATAAGGCCTTCACGATAAATTGTTATCAATTCTGTTTTCTTTAGTGTAGTAATCCACCGCAACCCTTCCATTCGCACTTCTTTGCAGCGTAATACAAGCATTTTCTCTTTTCAGCATCTCAGTGCCCACCCCTGCCAGAAGTACCACATGCCAATGCTACCATACTGAATGGCGGTGGTCGTAGCTACGGCACGATTGTCAGGTTTGAATGTGACCCAGGGTATGCAAGATCGGGGCAGCCAGTCATTCTTTGCATGAGCAATGGCACCTGGTCCAGCGCTGTTCCAGTTTGCTCAAGTAAGATGGTGTTTTCTCAAAGCCAATGCTCGAATTCTCCAGTGATTCTCAAGACCGGGTTTCCAGCGGTCAGCCCCCCAACTTCATACTCAAAGTTCTCATCTCGCTTTCAGGAGCCGAATGTCCCATCATTCCAGAAATTTCCAACGGTTTCGTCTTGGATTCCACTCGAAAATATTTGTATGGGGACGAAGGAAGAATTCAATGCCATAAAGGTTTCAAGCTTATCGGATCAAGTATCATCAAATGCGGCCCAAATCAAGAGTTCTTGAACCTTCCACACTGCGAAGGTAAATCATCAGGCAATCCCATAGTCGAGCAAAATCTTGTGTGCATACTCTCTCAAAATGTAAAACTGTGAGTCAGTCCTTGATGATTTTTGCCGATGGGTGACATCTCTTATACTTTAATCATTTTCAGACGTAAACGAATGCGCCACGAGCCAATGCGACACGGCATCGACAGAATGCGTTAACACGCCTGGCAGTTTCCATTGCCAATGCAGAACCGGATTCGTTGGTAGCATGGAATGCAGGCCTGTTGGGGATTTGGGACTTGCCACTGGAGGAATTCCAGATGAATCTATCACAGTCTCTGGCGTTGAGCCTGGATATTCCAAGGATGTGAGTCAACCATTTTGATGATCGAAATATTATCAACACATCAAAGGCTCAAAATTGCTATCCTCTTGTTTTGGCCTGCCCAAGATGAACCAATTTTTTGGACGCGTTTCAGATGGTAAGGCTCAACAGCCGACAGGGCTGGTGCGGAAATAGCATTGAACCTGGTGGCAATTGGGTTGTCCTTGATTTCAAAGCCCCAACCGTGATCAGGGGATTCAGGACGCAAAGCACCCCTCGTCCCGATGGAACGCTGGCTTTTACATCTGCCATTAGAATTCAGGTTTGGATTTACTTGATGTTGACCTTATTTTAATTGTTTCTGTCCTTTATTTATTTGTATGTTTGGTGCGTAAATAACGTCGTCCTTATGCATTCACATTTTTATTTTCCAGTACACCAACAATTTGACTGACGTGATGAGGGACTACACCAACCCTGATGGAACACCGGTAGAGTTCAGAATTCTGGGGCCCAGTCTTTCAGTCTTGAATCTGCCGATTCCCATCGAAGCGCAGTACATCAAATTCAAAATTCAAGATTACGCTGTTGCGCCATGCCTTCGTTTGGAGATTATGGGCTGCACCCGGCTTGAATGCCTCGATGTCAACGAATGCAGCGTCAACAATGGCGGATGCGACCAAAAATGCATCAACAGTCCTGGCAAGTGACTAACTGTTGTCGCATGCTCTGTATGCGACTTTGGATGTAAAATCGTGCTATAAAATACACCATGGTGTTTTCTTTGTTGAACGGTAGGACACAGATCTAATTGCTCCTGAATATTTTAGGTAACTACTCGTGCATTTGCAACGTTGGCTTTGAGCTATACAGCGGCAATGGAACGGCCGGGTATTTCATCGATCCAGCTGAAAGTGGTGAAAGGGATGGTGACGTTTATCAGAGGAACAAAACCTGTGTGCCTGTTATGTGTCCAGCCCTGGAACGACCTGAAAATGGCGTGATTTTATCAACTAAGGTATGATTTCTGTAGGTCTTATGGATTGAGATATAAAAGTGTACAACATACCTAATTTTACCTAAATATCCAAATACACTTTCACTCACGCCAAAATTTAATTTTTAGGAGCAATATCACTTTGGCGACTTGGTCAACTTCCAATGTAATTTCGGATACATAATGGTAGGCCCATCATCGCTGCTCTGCACTTCAAACGGCGCCTGGAACGGAACAGCCCCTGAATGCCAATGTGAGTGTTAAAATGTACCATTGAATTCTGAGAATTCCAAAAGTTTTTATTTGTTGAAATAATTTTTAGTAGTGTTCCTGCACACTATCCTTTGCTTCCATCTACTAAAAATTAAAAACATTTGATTACATTTTTTTTACAGACGCCCAATGCGTTTCCTTGGGTGAGAATAAGAATGAAGGGCTGTCAGTGGTGAGGTTGAACAAGGAATCTAAACTTGTACCATTCAAAGAGAACGTCACGATTCAGTGCAACAACCAGGGTAGGCACCTAAGGCGAACAGCCTCGTCCAGCTTCAGGCAATGCGTCTACGATCCAAAACCGGTAGGCTTTGACTGAGTTTGATTCTTCGCAATGTATTTTTGAGGAATACGTAGTCAAACTTTTTTTTCAAAATCATCAGACTTGAACCAATTTGTGCATTTTTCTGCTCCTTTTACTAATAATCATAATAACGATCACCTATTCTCATTTCCAGGGTTTCCCAGACTACTGGCTATCCGGTGCTACACCATCCTGCCCGCGAGTCGACTGCGGACCTCCAGTGCCGACGCCTGGTGCGGAATACGGACATTTCACCGACACTCGGTACCAGAGCTCCTTCTTTTTCGGCTGCCAGGACACGTTCAAACTTGCTGGACAAACCGACCGACATGACAACGTCGTTCGCTGCCAGCCCAACGGAGTTTGGGATTTCGGCGATCTGCGCTGCGAAGGTCCAGTCTGCTCAGACCCGGGGCGCCCGATCGACGGACATCAAGTTGCAACAAGTTATGAGCAGGTGGGCATGAGGGAGAAATCGAGAGCACTTATTTCTGCAACAAATTTACTTCAGCCAAGCTTTTGTACCAAAGTCCCAAGTCACTAATGGCGGGTTTTACCATCTCAGCTTAACTTTAGTTTAGGGATTATTTCAACGTGATAAAGTTTATTCATAGGTATGTAATCAACTGCTGCTTAGCACCAAAATTAAATCCACTATAAATGCCGCCTAGGGCCAACTTTTGGATTAATTTCACCTGCTTTTGTTGATTTTGAGGAAAATCGCATGTTATGACTCGCAGTATGGATCAAAACACCGGACCATAAATGGCAGTAGCTATAGTTGAATTGTGGAGTATTTTTTGGTTCGATGGAAAAAATTTTTGTTTTATTTTCCAGGGGTCTGAAGTGCAATTCGGGTGTACAAAACCAGGTTACATACTGATCAATCCACGTCCAATCACTTGCGTGAGGGAACCTGAATGCGCTATTGTAAAACCATTGGGTCTTGCATCTGGTAAAATACCTGATTCGGCTATCAACTCAACGTCAGAAAGGTAAAGCAGTACGCCATCATTCTCAAACATAGAAAAATGCACTTCTCAATGTATCCAGCGCGATTTTCCAAAGATTCATATTTATTTGAATCCACTTCATAATAAGCTTATGCTTCATAAGAACTTATAAGTGCCACTTCACAATAATAGGTATACTGGCGTTGAAATTAAAGAAAATAGCTTACGGTTTTTTATCGTTTCAGGCCAAACTACGAAGCGAGAAACATAAGATTGAACTCTGTTACTGGATGGTGCGGAAAACAAGAAACGTTTACCTATGTATCTGTCGATCTTGGTCAGATATATCGAGTCAAGGTGAAATAGCACACTTTTGAAGTAAAATAATTCTGCGACAAATTACTGAATTTCCCATCCAGCCTTTTCATTTTTAAAAATAAACTTCCCTTTGATATTTTTGCTTAATGACTCAAATCGGGTTTTCAGGCCATCTTGGTCAAAGGTGTCGTGACGAACGATATCGTCGGTCGACCCACGGAGATCAGGTTCTTTTACAAACAGTCTGAAACTGACAACTACGTAGTCTATTTCCCGAATTTCAACCTTACCATGAGGGAGCCGGGAAATTATGGCGAATTGGCCATGATCACTTTGCCCAAATACGTTTCAGCAAGATTCGTCATCCTTGGTAATTTTTTCAAAAGTCGATAAATTTTATCCGTTTAGCCATGTGCACTTGGCTGACGAATTGTCTGCTTTTTCAGGAATCGTCAGTTACATGGACAACGCTTGTTTGAAATTCGAACTGATGGGTTGTGAAGAGCCGAAGACTGAACCACTTCTCGGTTTTGATTACGGCTACTCTCCTTGCGTTGGTGAGCCATTCAAGATAGTGATGTGTTCAATATTACGGCAACTCCGAATGTGACTAGTCGAACAGAAGATGTGGTATATGATTGGATACAGGAAACATACATTTTGCAGATCATAATTATTCCGATTTAGATGAAAAACCTTGCAATTGTCCCAAATATGTATACCTAATTTTTGTACAAAATTATTGACTACTTCGCAAATTGCCCACAGACAACGAGCCTCCAGTATTCCAAAATTGTCCATCGCATCCCATCGTAGTTAGACGAGGCCCGAACGGAGTCGAGCCGGTCAATTTCACTGAACCTTTCGCCATCGACAATAGCGGTTCCATTGCTCGACTGGAAGTCAAACCTCACGGATTCAGGACTCCATTGACCACATTCAAGGATATGGCCATCAAGTACATAGCGTACGATTTTGACGGCAATGTGGCCATTTGCGAAATCAACATTACAGTCACAGGTTTGTAAAATTGATTCAAACTATTGATTATCAATATTGGTAAATTGATACAGCGCAAACGGATACTATACCAACAAAATCTTGCATTATGCCTGAAATTATGCCTAATTTGAGTTTATTCTCTTGTCTGTCAGATGAAACGCCTCCGCTCCTAAGCTGCCCGCAGAGCTATGTAATTGAACTAGTCGACCGTCAGGACAGCTACGTCGTAAACTTCAACGAAACTCGGCGTCGCGTCAATGCCTCGGATGCATCTGGTGAAGTCACTGTCACATTTGTGCCGGACAAAGCCACGATTTCGATCGGTTCATTCGAAAATGTTACCGTCATAGCGGCCGATAGATATGGCAACAAAGCGTCGTGCAACTTCCAAGTGGCTGTACAAGCGACTGCATGCGTTGACTGGGAACTCAAACCACCAGCGAATGGTGCTCTGAACTGTCTGCCTGGCGAAAGAGGGCTTCAGTGTATCGCGACATGTAATAAAGGGTTCAGGTGAGTTTTGGCGTTGAAATTTGATAGTAAATACAAAATTAGTGTACAAAGCATTATAATACATTATATTTTTCTTTAACCTCCGAATGGATTGACGCAATGCTTGGGCACCATTCCAGGTTTACCGATGGTGAGCCAGTGAAAACGTTCAGCTGCCAGAACAAGAGCCCCTGGACTCCCAGTTCTGTCGTTCCTGACTGCGTCTCTGAAGGTAAATTTGTAAATCTAGCTTCAAATTTTTGTCCAAACGATTCATCTTAACCAATCTAATGTTAATTTTTTCTTTCTTAAAGATACTCAACAAGCAGATTACAATGTGATCGCCACCATGACGTACCGAGCCAATGGAGCCGTTTCGCAGAGCTGTCTGCCGCAATACACAGACTTGATGTCTCAATATTACAGCCAGATCAACACCATTCTTAGCCAGAGATGTTCAGCTGTGAATGTCAATATGAACGTCTCCTTTGTATCAGCCACAGCTTCTCTTCTTGAAGACAACTTGGTCAAGGTGAGCAACTTTTTATTTTGCTGCTCTAACTGATCTCAAAGTATTTCTTGCTCTGTTTACCCATTAATATATCTTACTTATCGTAATTTCGTGTTTAGGTGGACTTCACCCTAGTGATAATCCCAGCAGTCAAACAACCTCAACTTTACGATTTGTGCGGCTCTACGTTGAATTTGATATTCGACCTCTCTGTGCCTTACGCGAGCGCAGTCATTGATCCGTTGTTGAATGTCTCGGCCATTGGCAACCAGTGTCCGCCTTTGAAAGCCCTCAGTTCTGCGATTTCCCGCGGTTTCACCTGTAACATCGGCGAAGTACTGAATATGGATCCAAGCCAAGTACCGCGTTGCTGTAAGTACCCACCTACTTGAAAGTAAAATTAGTCATTGGGAAACTAAATTATTCACAAGTTGCATCAATAGTCCTCCATTATTCTATGATGATTTCTGCCTGTTGATGTAATCAAGCAAGTATGTCATCCCTACAGTGCATTGCCCTGCTGGAACGTTTGCTGCGGTCAAACAGAAAACTTGCACACCCTGTCCCAAGGGCTTCTACCAAGATAGAGATCGTCAAGGGTCCTGCCTGAGGTGCCCAATGGGAACCTATACCAAAGAAGAAGGTAATTACGTGCAAAAAATCTAAATAAGCATAAGGCTGGTAGAAATGTATTGATAATTTATCGAATATATTGCTTTTTATGTTGTTGGCAGGATCAAAGAGTGTCAACGATTGCGTACCGGTTTGCGGTTATGGCACATACTCACCAACTGGTCTGGTACCCTGTTTGGAGTGTCCGAGAAACAGCTACACGTCGGAACCTCCAACCGGTGGGTACAAAGACTGCCAAGCTTGCCCAGCCAATACCTACACGTATCAGCCAGCAGCCTACAGCAAAGAACTTTGCAGATCCAAATGCCCCACTGGACAATATTCGGACACTGGTAAGGACGCGACGCTAACATCTAAGTTTTGTGGCCCATGAATCACAGAAGAGCAAATGATTTTTATGTCAAATTTCATCTGTTTTGCAGGTTTAGCACCATGTGCCATGTGCCCCACCAACTTCTATCAGCCTCGCAGTGGGCAAACTTCTTGCGTTGAATGCTCTACAAATCTTGTAACAAGAGGACCCGGTGCAGCTGCTAGAGAAGAATGCACGCCCGTCACGTGTACAGAAAGTTCTTGCCAGCATGGAGGCCTCTGTGTTCCAATGGGTGAGCTATTGATGATCTACAAATAAAAAATGCCCCAATCGAATCTTAGAGCTTTCTTGGAGCCGTAGCACCTTAATATAGACCAAACGATGGAACGTGTGGAGCTTTTTGAAAGAACGGGAGGAGTTTGTTGATAGAACAGGAGTCTCAAGATGGGACGTGAGGAGACTCTAGATAGAATGGGAGAAGCTTCAAGATCAAACGGCAGGAGCTAAAAGATGGGATGAGAGGAGCTGAGAAGTTACTTTGATTATGACTGTGTATATTATTAACTGATACAATAATCCAGATTTTGTGCTTGGGGTGTAGTGGGGATGGGCATCTTTGCCCACAGCATCCAAAATATGCTTTCCAAACATCTCCATGATTAAGCATGATTTTTCTCGTTACCAGGCCATACCATCCACTGTTTCTGCCCTGCTGGCTTTTCTGGCAAGAGGTGCGAGATCGACATTGACGAATGCGCTTCGCAGCCTTGTTTCAATGGTGGTGTCTGCAAGGACCTTCCTCAAGGATATCGATGCCAATGCAAACCAGGTAAAAATACTGATTAGTCGTAATTTTCTCATGTGTTCATATAACAGAGTTATCTGAGTTTGTACGAGCCAATTTGTGCCCCGTTTTTAACCCTACTTTTTCTTTTTTTCAAACAGGTTTTAGCGGCATCAACTGCCAAATTGAAAGATCTGACTGCAGAAACGACACATGTCCAGAGCGAGCCATGTGCAAAGATGAACCTGGGCTTGGCAACTTCACTTGTCTCTGCAGGTCTGGCTACACTGGCCCCAACTGTGATATCACGGTAAGAAATTGAAAATATGTTACATCAGGGTAAACTATACCTGATCTTAAAGGAATGCGATTTAAAATGCAAATGATTTAGACGCCAATTATGATTGAAATTTTTTTTTAATATGCGCTTATTTAGAAGTGAAAAATGAATCTAATTTCATTTCCAATTTCAGATCAACCCATGCACAGCCAATGGTAATCCATGCAAGAATGAAGCCACATGCACGGCACTCTTACAGGGACGTTACAAATGCGACTGCCAGCCTGGATGGGATGGACAGCATTGTGAAATCAATATTGGTGAGCTAATTTTGAAAAACGATTTCATCAAGCCACGTTTTTAAGTTTGATTTTAAAGAATTCAAATCTTAGGCAGAATAATATAACTATTGATTTTCAACAAATCTCAAGCGTACAAATGTATTTGCAGATGACTGCGCTGAACGGCCATGTTTACTTGGAGCTAATTGTACTGATCTTATTGACGACTTCAAATGTGATTGCCCGCCCGGTTTCACGGGTAAACGTTGTCAAGAGAAGATCGACCTGTGTGCAGGATCTGCCTGCCAAAATGGAGTCTGCGTTGATAAACTGTTCCGCCACCAATGTATTTGTTTCCCCGGATGGACAGGTGAATAAATTAGCAAGTCACTACAACCTTTTGTACTTTTTGTTTGTACATGATGTGAAATTTTTTACTTTGAGGAAATGAATTCAGAAGTTGAAAAAATTGTTTATCCACAGGCGCTGCTTGCGAAGTCAACATTGATGAATGTGCCAGCAATCCGTGCGAAAATGCAGGTGGATGCATCGATATGGTGGATGGGTACCAATGCACTTGTGAACCTGGGTACACTGGCAAAAGGTAAGCTCCAGTGCACACACCTGTCAGCTGTTTTCAAAATTTCACTCACTTCAGCTATGTATTTTTCAAATTTGACCTATCAAGGATTTCCAAATGTGCTTCCGATTCAGTTTCTCCATTTAACACAAACTTTCAAATTGCAGATGTCAGCACCTGGTTGATGATTGTGCATCGACTCCTTGTCAAAATGGTGGCACCTGCATTGACATGCTGGACGGTTTCATGTGCAAGTGCCGACCTGGATTCCTCGGTAAGTCTATGGTTTGGCAATTCCACCACAATCGCAACTTGTGAAGGCAATAGAAATATGAATGATCGGGAATTCCGTTTGCGTTTTAGGTTTACAATGCGAAGCTGAAATCGACGAGTGCCAAATTGACCCATGCAGTTCCGAAGGGACAGAAAAATGCATTGACTTGGACAACAAATTCGAATGCAAATGCCACAAAGGTTATAAAGGCGAGCTGTGTGAGGTGAGTGCATTTTTTGAGTTTTTTGTTACAAATTTCCGCTCAAGCAACAACACCAGCTATCTCCTTTGCCAATACCCTGAGATAGCTGATTTTGCCACTTATCGACAAAATACCGGTATTCACATTCGAGTTTTGATCAATATACTCAGAATCTTGAAGAACCTGATGATCTATGTTTTGAAGCCTGCATTTAGCAGATGATACGATTTCCATTGTGCGTATTCTATGTGCTACTGATTTTGATACTCAGTGCTGATGGAACAAGAATTGATTTAATACCTAGGTACTTACTGAAAATTAAGCATAATTTGTATCAATTTTTGTCCAACACCAAAATATTTCTAGCAATACTAACTTTTTTTGGAAATTGCCTACCAGATCAACGAGAATGATTGCGCATCTTCGCCCTGTCTGAATGGAGGAGTGTGCACTGACGGTATTGCAACGTTCAACTGCGAATGTCCCCCAGGCTGGACTGGTCATAGGTGCGAACATGATATTGGATCATGTGGTGACACACCGTGCCAAAATGACGCCACCTGCATTGACCTATTCCAAGACTTCTTCTGCGTGTAAGTTTGTCCATATTCTGTACTGTATTTCATAAGTGGTTCCATATTCTGTAAGTTTTTCCATATTCTGCAAGTCATTCCATATTCTGTATGTCGCCCTTTCGATTGTATGCAGATGTCCTTCTGGTACCGATGGGAAACAGTGCGAAACGGCTCCGGAACGATGCGTTGGCAGCCCGTGCATGCATGGTGGTAAATGTCAAGATTTCGGCTCCGGCCTGAACTGCAGTTGTCCAAGTGACTACCGAGGAATTGGTTGCCAGTACGAGCTGGACGCATGTGAAGCCAACATATGCGCCAATGGAGCTACTTGCATCGACAACGGGCCTGGATACACGTGCATTTGCCCACCTGGATTTACTGGTAGGCAAAGCTTTGAAATGCCCACAAGCCTCCGTCAAAATTTCAATCATTAAAACAAATAATTTACTTTCTCAATAATTAGTTGACAGTTTGATTGCTCTGGCATCTTACAGAATTAGGGCTAATAAAATCTAATTGTTTAGGTAAAAATTGCGACGAAGACATTCAAGATTGCAAGGATAATTCCTGTCCTCCGACGGCTACATGCATAGACCTAGTCAACAAGTTTTATTGCCAGTGCCCGTTCAATTTGACCGGTGACGACTGCCGTAAAAGTGAGTTGATGATGCTGTTCAAAATTTGTTTTGCGACAACCTTATTTTCAATTTTTTTACTCAAGTTCTTTCCTCCCGAATGACTTCTCCAAAATGATTTTCAACTATTTTTCAGCAATCCAAGTCGACTATGATCTGAAGTTCAGCGAACCGTCTGATAGCAGTGCTGCGCTGTCTGTGCCCTTCTCGATGGCCGGCAAGACGAGCTTGACGATCGCCATGTGGGTTCAATTCACTCATCGCGATGAATCTGGCATCTTCTTCACTCTCTACAGTGTGACGTAAGTTCTGCTCCAAGATGGGCAAAAATGTTTTGGACAAAAATTTGTGCAGGTTATTAAGCATACCTATTGGAATTGCAGGAATGGTCAAATGGCCAGCGGTAGACGAGTACTTGTCCAAGCGCATTCCAGCGGAGTGCTTGTTTCGATCTTCCCAGAGCTGCAGGATGTCTTCCTAGCTTTCCAAGAGTATGCCACAATCAACGACGGCCAATGGCACCATATCGCAATTGTTTGGCACGAGGGTATCCTCACACTTGTCACTGAAGGACTCATCGCCAGCAAGGTTGAGGGATACGGATCTGGCAAAGTCTTACCTGACCAGTAAGTCCAATTTTCACCTTTTGTTCTTTCTAGATAAAATCAAATTATTACTGTAATAAACGTCATCTGAACCCCCTCCACTTGTTGTCACTTACGTTTTTGTAACGCTTGCAGTGCTTGGGTTGTGCTCGGTAAGCCAAGACCGGACAACGTAAAGGCGTTCACTGAGCAAGGCTTCCAGGGCCACCTGAGTAAAGTGCAAGTCTGGGGACGTGCTCTCGACGTGACCAACGAGATCCAGAAACAAGTACGGGATTGCCGCACTGAGCCAGTCCTGTATCAAGGGCTGATACTGACGTGGTCGGGTTACGATGACATCACCGGAGGTGTTGAAAGGCGAGTGCCCAGCGGATGCAGCCAACATGCCTGCCCACCAGGTTACACCGGATCCAACTGCGACCAACTTCAAGTTGACAAGGTGAGTTTCGGCTAGGTTTTGGCTCCTCTGCTCATTTCGGCTTCGGGCATTATTAGCAAACTGAGAAACCAGATAATACCGCAGCTTCCTGCATTGGAGGTATCGGGTTTCATCGATCGATTTATCGTTTTACTACAAATTTCAATCATTTTCCAGATTCCACCAAAAGTAGAGCATTGCCCAGGCGACTTGTGGGTGATTGCCCGAAACGGTACGGCAGTTGTAACATGGGACGAGCCTCGTTTCTCCGACAACGTTGGGATAGCCAGAGTGGAGGAGAAGAGCAACCACAGACCAGGACAGACGCTTTTGTGGGGCACCTATCACATAGCCTACGTCGCCTTCGATCAGGCTGGAAACTCTGCCTCTTGTTCCTTCAAAGTCTACATTCTATGTAAGTTGCCATATCTGAGGTGAATTATTCGAATGGGATGTACGATTTGATTTTAGGAGAGATAAATACTTTCAATACGGTCTGGAGGTTATCCCAAATTGGGCTCGCCATCGTCTAACATGGGGAAAAACTACTTTCTCCCCAAAGCTTGCTGAACATTGCTCATTCACTCTTTCACACTCTTGGTCAAAATGGAATTACCTACAACAACCGAATCTTGAAAATATCCAACTAACATTTGCGTTATTCTTCCAGCTGAATTCTGTCCCCAACTAGCCGATCCGGTTGGAGGCTCTCAACAATGTAAAGATTGGGGCTCGGGTGGACAGTTCAAAGTGTGCGAAATATCTTGCAACACCGGACTCAGCTTTTCTCAGCCCGTACCGAAATTCTACACTTGCGGAGCTGAAGGTTTCTGGCGTCCGACCGAAAACCCTGATCTACCCCTCATTTACCCTGCATGCTCAGGTAAGCATTCCTTTAGAAATCAAAAACACGAGCCAAATAATCGAAGAGGTTCTAAATTTTTCATTCCCAAATCGTTGTTTCAGAGCCTACCAAAGTTATTTGTAGTTAATTGTAGATTTAGCAATTCAACCAGTAAGCTAGTTGTTGCAATTCAGTTTTCTTTTGTTTCCAGCTTCCAAACCAGCTCAGCGAGTATTCAAGGTGAATATGTTGTTCCCCACGTCAGTTCTCTGCAACGAAGCTGGGCAGGGAGTTCTCAGGCAGAAGGTGAAAACAGCCATCAACCTCGTCAATAGGGACTGGAACTTCTGCTCGTACTACGTTGATGGTGTGTTTTGATAAACAATTTCAACTCAAATCTTATTGTTAGAAGTTTTTCTTTTGGTTCCACAAATTTACTTAATTCTCTAAATTTTGGAAAAATTTCAGGAACCAGAGAGTGCAAGGATCTAGTCATTGAAGTGAAATGCGACCATAGGAATACAAGAGCTGTTCGTGACACAGGAATCGAACTGAGCAGCAACAGGTAATTCAATCTGGTCACATCTGACAATTGAAGTATTCCCTATGTATTAAAAAAAAAAACTCATGTCAAAATGACTTTTCTATCGGGCATTGCTCGACTGCTCTCTTTTTTCTACCCACAAATTTTAACTATTGGGTCTTGATTATCTGCTACCAATTACCCATTTAATACATTTTCAGGACTGGCAGACAATCCAGCGATACGTACAACGTGTTCATCTCATTCCCAGCTGCGAAGTGAGTTGCCCTATTATTGTTCACCCAACTACACAGAACCCTATTTTTTACAGATGGTAATCTCATTTTTGTCATCTCATGTTTATTCGTCACTAATAAATTTTTAGTGATCCTGTTGAAAATCTGAACTCAAATCAACGATCGACTGTTCAACGACTTCTTGAAAAATTGATCCTCGAAGAAGATCAGCTTGACGTGCATGACATATTGCCGAGAACGGTTCCCGATCCAGCCTCACTCACGCTTACCTCGGACTACGCTTGCCCGATGGGGCAAGTGGTAATGGCACCTAAATGCGGTGAGTCTTTATCAGATTTTTGAAATATTTGAACCATTCACGAAAGTCTATGAATTGTTCCTCCTCCCTCCATTGAGGTCTGTTTTCAATCTCACATTTCATTGCAGTTGCTTGCTCCGTGGGAACGTACTACGACAAGAGTACAGCTTCGTGCAAGCCTTGCGCGCCAGGAACTTACCAGAGTGAAGCTGGACAGCTTCAGTGCTCAGTTTGTCCTGCCATCGCTGGCCGCCAGGGTGTCACCATTGCTCCCGGTGCGCGATCAGCTGCTGACTGTAAAGGTAAAGTCTACAATGTCTCGATAGCATTCTTATTTCCGTACCCCTTGATTGATTAGTTATTTGTCCTTCTTTCAACTTTGGCAGCCTGTCTTTTTAAATTTTCCTTCTTTATTTATGCTTTTATTCCATCGAACGATTTGCAGAACGCTGCCCAGCTGGAAAGTACTATGATGAAGAAGCTGGCCTATGCAGGAGCTGCGGTCACGGATTCTTCCAACCGAACGAAGGCTCTTTCAAGTGTCTGCTGTGTGGCCTCGGGAAAACGACGAGGACGAATGAAGCGGTATCACAAGATGTGAGTTATATTATGTATCGCTTCCAGTGGTTCTGTATGTTTGTAGCTTTGTGCGGTCATCATCTATCCACCCTGAACTCATAGATCTTCCAGCTACCACATCCCAAAAACTACTCCTACGATCCAAATTCCTGGACTGTATTTGAGTTACAAATCGTTCATAAGGTGCATCAATTTCTCACAAATTAACGTGTTTTATCTTCAGGAATGCCGTGACGAATGCGGCAGTGGGATGCAGCTCGGAATCGAAGGCCAATGCGAACCCTGCCCTCGTGGAACATACAGGACGCAAGGTGTCGAAGCCGCTTGTCAAGGATGTCCGACTGGTCGTACAACAGCGCGAATGGGAGCCGCGACCGTTGAGGAATGCTCGTTGCCAGTCTGCGCTGCTGGCAGCTTCTTGAACGCCTCTCTCAACACGTGCGTCACATGCAAGAAGGGAACTTACCAACCTGCGTCTCAGCAAACTGCTTGTCTACCTTGCCCGCCGAATACGAGTACCAAGAGCAGCGGAGCGGTAAGGGGGGCTAGAATTTATTTTTTGTGCTTATACGAAGTAGACCGTACTGGAATGACGCTGGGATACGACTCTGAAAAGATAGGGTTTTCAAACAATTTTGGGTCCGTTCGATGAGGCTAGTCCTGAGCGAGTAACTACTGACGCCACAAACTCAAGTGATTCGGTGAGTTTGCTTAGCGTCTTTAGTAACTACCCAGGACCGCCCGGGGCTGGCCTCATCGAGCAGACCCTTTGTGAAAAGTGTTGGGGGTTTTTTGGCCTGTGCGGTTGAGGGGTTTGATTGAGTAATACCTAATAAGCCATCATTGATGAAAATCGCTTCAGGATATCAAACGTTGTAGGGCTCACGGGTAGCCTAGTGGCTATTCTAATAAATTTCCAACTCAACGAGCATTTAAAATAGAATAATTACCATTGGATTTCAGACAAGCAAATCAGAATGCTGGAATCCTTGCGAGATGAGCGGCGGTGAGATGCTCTGTGATCCCAACGCGTACTGCCTTCTCATACCAGAAACCAACGACTTCAAATGCGAATGCAAACCTGGCTACAACGGCACTGGCAAATCTTGCTCTGGTGAGGCCATAGCTCTGCTCGTTTACAACTAAAAAAGAGGAAATTCTATAACAAATTATTAATAAAAATAAAATTTTCCAGATGTTTGCGACGGTTTCTGCCAGAATAAGGGCACCTGCGTGAAAGATTCACGAGGAACACCGTCGTGCCGTTGCGTTGGATCGTTCATTGGGCCGCATTGTGAAGAAAAGAGCGAATTCGCTTACATCGCTGGCGGCATTGCTGCAACAGTCATCTTCCTTATTATCATCGCATTGTTCGTTTGGATGATCTGCGCCAGGTAAGATGGACTTGCGATCCGAAATTTCATCCAGTTGAATTATTGATAATATTATTATACCATTGGAGATAGCTGGTTTTGCCACTTAAGCGACAATTCTCAGTGCCATGCCTCCTTTTACCAATTATCGTGTCCATGCAGGGCCGAGAGAAGGAAGGAGCCGAAAAAGCTGATAGCTCAAGCAGCCAATGAGCACACTGGCTCACAAGTCAACTTCTACTATGGAGCGGCTCCTTACGCCGAATCGATAGCGCCATCGCACCACTCGACGTACGCCCACTATTACGACGACGAGGAAGACGGCTGGGAGATGCCCAATTTCTACAATGAAACTTACATGAAAAGTGAGATGATCTCTTCTTATTTCAAAGATGATTTACTACATTCGTAATGTTACTCGTAATATAAAACTAACGTCTAAAAGTCTTGAGGTATGACTGTGGTGCATGGTATGGACAGCTCGAGCGTTGCCGTTCGCTCCTGCATTTCAGACTCAACAGTGATTCATGTGTTTCTTCCATTTTTTTCAGCTGGCATGCACAACGGAAAGATGAACAGCTTAGCTCGGTCAAATGCCAGTATATATGGAAATAAGGAAGACCTTTACGATCGACTGAAGAGGCACGCCTACCCCGGCAAGAAGGAAGACGACGAATGAATTGCTAGACCGATTTTTACCTGATGTCCACCACTACAGTCTCTTGGACCGAATTGGGAAAGCCTCGATTCAACTTTCCCCATCGTCCACCACCAGCTAACGTCAGGATCGCCTTCTGCCGTTGCTTTTGCTGCGAGAGCAGCTGCTGAAGGCAACCATATGGCTGGGAGCTCTTTATTATGGAGCTTCTAGCTGTACTGGCAAATCGCTGGATACAACTGCCATTAGGATTTCTTTTCGCGCCAGGCATTTTCTGAAAACATTCAGGCACAATCGTACGATACTTCAATCTTAGTTTTCGGGTGTTAGATTTTTAAGGATTTTTCCAACGAACTGCCATCATTTGTTAAATTGCGGAGACAATCAAAAATTAATCAACTGACGGGGGAAGAAAGTTCATCGTTTTCTGTTCTAGAGGCCTGTTAATATAAAAATGAAATTGGTTTTATTTTGGTGAGGGGTCTCGTGCCTTGTTGGCGGGCTTGAAAATCACAGAAACAGACTTCCGCTTTAACGATTAACATGAAGTAGGTACCATAATATTTCCACGGACTGTACTATATATTAATTTAATATTTCAAAAAACCAAATCGTGTTAGTTTGGTAAGATGAAAATTTTTGTCATTAGGTACTATGTAAATATTTTAATGGAAATAACTGTAAAATAGTGCCAGAATAGATAAGGAGATCGTATTGTATTTGTACCAACGGCGTTGTAATGCTCAATACAAATAAACATTTTTAGTCATACGAGCGGAAATGATTTGCGTCAACGAATGTATGTCGTCTATTTTTAATTTTAGATAGGTAGGCGTAACTTTCGATTTGTTTTAAATGTTTTTGAATCGCCGCTAGGTTTTGCTAGCTGTGTTTAGGACGAGTTTAGACCTATTGGTTTTCATTTCTATGGGTTTCTTCGACCAACGAATTTTTTTATTGCGCTGCAAATTTTATTACTTACGTACTTTTTGAACTAGAAGCGATTCCAGTTGAGGTAGGTTGTGCGTTATAATTAATTGTTACACATTATTGCTCTTTTAATTCACGCGTGAATGAAATAATCAACCAACGTTTGAATGCTCTCAGATAACTAATTGTGTTTATTTCAAATACTCGTTAATTTCTTGCTTCGACAAAGTCTATATTTCTTCTGTTGAATAAAAATGATGAAGACTAGATTATTTCAATTACTGCCAACTGTTGTATTTTCTACATTATGACGTTATCAAGGTGTATACTCTTGTAATATTTTTTTGTTGTATAATTTATTAATATTATCCAACTTACCTCTTCCAACGTTTGTGAAATACGATAATAACGCGAACGTCTGTGCGTATGCTTAGACGGTGGAAACGAATCTGAAATGGTGTAATATAATTATTTTTTGTAAGAAGGAAAATATTGGTCCGTTCTTAAATGAAACCTTCAACTTCCTCAGTTCTGAAAAGAACCCGCAAATAACGGCTGTTATTTGTTCAAGTTGAGATAGCACACTTCAGTTATTAAATTTTGACAGGGCCTGAAATTCGCTGATGCCAAGGTTTTTCTTAAAATAAATTTTCCTTGAGGGCGGCAGGGCACGCCCGGGACAACTTCGGTTATTGGGCGAAAAGCCCACCCCTGGAACGCAGTTCATTTTTACTATATTAGTCTAGTTTGCCATCCATATAAATTTTACTGCATTACTATATTACTGCATTGCCACGATCTCTGTGAAAGCACTTTCTCCATCAGTCCGGATATTCTTGATTATATAGGCGTCAGAGACCGAGTTATGGATACATTACACAGGTACGCTACCTCCAAAATTGCTAATTAGAACTACCTAGAGGGAAAATGAATGGAGGGGAAAAAAGAAATTTATTCGCCAATTTGCAGAAACTGACGAAATTTCGTACAAGAGAAGAGAATACCTTCGCGAAGGTATGCTACTGACCCGCAAAGCCCCGATGTTATGAGCGCGTAGGTATACCCGCCTAGCTTGAATCCACTTTATTTGAGAAACTGCCATTTTCGGGTGATGTCCATCACATTTTTGACTAACCGCAATAAACCTTTTCTTGTGAAGTTTTAGATGCTCTTGAAATTTTCTATAAATTCGAATGTAAAAGTTACTCCTAATTGCCAGTATGGCTCGGAATGCAAATTCAATTTTCCTTATTCCCCGGATAAAAATGTGTGAGTTTTCTTCGGTATCTAAAGAAATAGCACCATCGACTGTATGAAAATTAATTTGAAATCAATCCTGGGTAATGCGGTGCATTAGGAGGTTCATGGATTAAACTCTTGGTGTGTGTCCAGCTATTAAGCTCTAAAGAACAAAAAAATTGGTCAAATGGTCAAAATGAACAAAATCTTCCCGTTTTCAGCATTGTAGGAAGTCATCAAGAGGTGGAAGAGACGGCGTTTTTCTCGCAGATCATACCCCAGATAATTGACGGCACTGCGAAACTAAAATTGTTTAAAGGGATTTTTCACTAAAATGAGGATATAGTGTTTTTTGCACCCCTTGGCTGGAGTATTAAGTTCTTTTTGTGTTTCTTCGGCCTTTCCCACTTGCTGTTATGGGACAATAGGTAATTATGAGAGGAAAACACTTTTTATAGCTAGCATTAAAAAGAAACGAAATAAATTTAAAAAAAAAAACATGGGGTTCATCCTCGTTTTATGGAGGCAAAATGATTTTTCCGTAAAACGTATACCTATATCATTTTTTACTATTCAGCGTTGACTATTTGGCATTACAGCAACGGGAAATCGCGTTGGCCGGTCGTGTGAACCGGCGAGAATTTTCCATTTCGACGTCGCCGGGAGCCTCACCCGACCCCCCTCCTCGTCGTTATCACGCGTCCTCCCACCTCCTATCGTTATCACGATGCCTCCTCCTCCTCGTTCCTCCTCCCAGTGTCTCAGCCGCTCAGTTCAACATTGACGGGCAGTGAAAGTGTTCGCGGCCGTAGAGATTCGTCGCCTTCAGATCTCGTTCGTTAGATCGTCACCCCCACACAATCGGGCCCGTCACCCCTCAATATCGGCACATCACCCCACACAATCGGCTCATCACCCCACTTTTTAGAGTTTGTCAAAATCTTTTTGTTCAGTGACCCGGAACTCGGGTTTTGGGTTCGACTCGGTAAACAGCCGATACCCGTTTGCCAGTAAAATTTTGCAAAAATTCCTCAATAAACGGCCAAGATTTTCTAAAGTTGGGGAGACTTTTGAAAATATTCATGCCATAGGTTTCGGTATGTTCCTGATTTGAGGGAGGCGTCGCTACCATCACGACAACCAAACAAGTAAGTAAACATAAGAACTTATATCTCAATCCATACTTTTTTTATAATACCAACTTGCTACCTACAGCTTAAAATACAGTTGAACCACCACAATTAATTTACATTTTCCTTTCCTATATATTTAACTATAATTTTATAATTACAGGACTTTTATTACAGCACTTGAGGAAAATGTTCATAGGTAAACTTACTGTCATGGTAAATTACTATAGACTCCTGAAGAAATCATGGAAATTTAGGGTTACTATGACATGATAGTAATGTATTTTACAAGCCATATCATGCATATAACATACGTTCAGTATAGGCATGGGCGATGTTATCAAAATATTGTCGGATGTAATATAATCAAGAGCTTATTATCCTTCCATTTTTTCAATAGTTCCAAAAATCTGTCGGCCTGCATTATGCTACTAACGTGGTTTAATCATAGAATGGCCACAGAGTATTTATAATACGGTATGTTACTTGAAGGAAAAACCCCTTTACTAACCAGTTGCGAAGAACATCATGATCCATCATTGAATTCCTATTTCTCCTTTGTTTGGTACCTATTGAATTTCAACTAGGGATGAATATGTATTCGCAAATATCAGGTCGCACACATCGCTACTTCCCTTTCCTGAATTTTCAGGTATTTTTCAATAGGTATCTGAAAATGATGAGCGACTTTTTCATACTGAAACTCCGATCCTGGTAGCTCGGATTTTTGATCGCATTATTACTGATATGTTCACGCATTGTATAATTTTTTCTCTGGTGAGGACCAAAAAGGTCTGGAGGACCAAAAGCACATAGTTCTGGGTTATTAGAGATTGGAGGTTTTTGCTTCCCCAGATTGGCCCAAAACACCCAAATGGTACTAAAAGAAGACATATAATGATAATTTGTTTTGTACTGCCTGTTCCTCAGTTTGCAGAGACACATCTTCAATTATTTATATTATAGTTTTGACCATTCCGAAAATTGACACTATTTTATTTCACAAGAATTAGCCGAACTAAAACTAAACCGCGTCAGACTAACCGTAGACCGAGGTAAATCTTGCACGGTCGAACCATATCGATTATCCATACTGTCGCTCTGCTCTCCAAAATAATTATTCTAGAACCGTTGAAACAAGACCAGCTGTTCTAAGAGGATAACGATGTAGAGATTTTTTTGAACATATATTTACTATTCAACGACGGCCTATCAGGTTGACATTTCGTCAAAGGAATGGCCTTGTTGACCTACTAACCAATAGCTTGTTCAACTGTAGCAAGATATACGCGTGGTATACAGAAGAGGTAGGCTGGCATACAACTCCTATTGTGCGATTATACAACCACTGACTCAACTCGACCCGAGGGACTTTCGGCGAAAAATTGGGTTAACTTATTGAAGGTATTAATTTGAACGAAATTACTCGAAGAAGAGTGAAGGTATTAATTTAAGTCTGAGGGTGAGAGTTTTTTCGACTTCGGCTATCAATGAGTTTTTGTAAAAGTAGTGAAAATTGATGAACAAGAATTGATTAATGTGCTGAAATCTGGAACTACTTCATATTTGCAAAGTACAATGCATCAGTTACAGGAGCGTGAGTGAGGCAGTGTGAGGTTTTGTAATGTTTGAAAAAGTCGCGTCGTTGCTGGGGCGTTGCCTACCAAACCTTGCACCGCACATGCGTAAGGCACCTATAAATGCCTACACTCCCGCTCCTGAAACAACCCTTACTTGTAAAGGTGCTAATTCGCACACATTTATCTTTGAGTAGATAAATGAACAGCCTGCTTTGATTAGGCGGTAACTCAGGGCTTCCCTCTATCAAACCAGTAGATCTAATTGGCTCTTTATCCTGAAGCATTGATGCGTAGATATAGATAACACACCGTACAACATATTTCCATATTTAGATACTTACGTCAGATACCCCGTCATGCTCAATACTTGAATAATGAAGTATTCCAGCCATAAACAGTGGAAAGTTTTTGCATTCACATTTTCAGGTACCGCAACGTAGCAAAATCCACGAATCTCAAAAAATAATATGGGATAACCATAGTTGTTGAGTTGAGTAGGTAATTTTAAGTAAGTTACATGACCAAAACTTGTGATTGCAAAAACTCACTAGTATTTTAGTGGTACATGAGTATTATCCACTCCTGGTGCCAATCAGGTTCAACTTACAACAATTTTCATGCAAGTGGTCATCAGGGATACTTTGGGCTGTTTTTTGTATAGGATCTGTCCGTTATCACAAAGCCGAATTTCAGTAAATTTCTGGAAAATTCTAAAAAGTTTGGCGAACGCTGCGAAGAATTACGTAGACTAGGGTTCAAATCAGCAACTAAAACTCTATGTAAAATAGTATCTCACAAGGCGCTACAATTGTTTTTTAATTTTAAGTAATTTGGTACATATTTTTCTAAACTAAGGAGACCTGAAGGAGACCTTTGTTGACCCAAAGGAGTTAAGGAAGCGACTTGCTTAAAGAATTGGGCCTGTCCAAGACCAGAATTTCAGAATTTTCTGTCAAGCCACCCCCGGCAGAAAAAGTGCGGGGCGATAAAATTTTTTTTTATGAGATTTTTGAATTTCACCTGCTTTGTAACGTACTACCTAAAAAGCCAGTTTTCAGAGGGGGTTGAAACTTTTTCTCATGTAGTCGATTGCAAAGGTTTATCAAGTACCTACCTAATGATAAAGTAGGTTAGGTAGGTGTTGTTGAGATAATGAAGTTTAATCATGGCGAGTGAAGGTAGCGTTCCTTTCGATCCTGGTCCGATTCAAATTTTATTTTTTGTACGGTCCCCGTTCTCCCGTTTACCTGAGGTAAAATAAGACGCTAAATAGAATTGGCAATCGATGGAAATGGTGGATGACGATTGGGACAAGGTCTGGTATTGCGATTTGAACAAGTCCCCGCTTGTTCTGATGAAAGTAAGAAGGCGAACGGCGGCGGCGGCCCATTTGGAACCGGTCCGTCCGGCGCTGCTCAGGGGCCACGTCTTCGGCCGACACCAAGCGAAAGTTGAACTTAAAGAACGAAACCAAACCCTTTCCCACCCCCGACTCCTTTGCCGTTCTTCCATACTTCCAACGCGAACACCATTCCTCCATACCTGTCCGATTCGCCACCACTCCGAACCCCTAACCTACCTCTCGGTCTTCTCTCATGGAAATGGTTGGCCCGGGGCCTACGGCCGAAAATTCACGTCACGCTATACTTTTATAGGTCTATGGGTTTGTTCCCCGAGTCCTAAAAACGTATTGTTGACCCATAATACAACCACAGTGTTTTAAAGTCATTTGAATGTTCATTGACGCCTCATCTTCTTCCCCAAGATTCTGTTCCGATTTCTCCGATTTTCGTTTGGTTTTGATATGTTATAGCTTGCCAATCTATGTAAATTATGGAAGTTTTTACTTTTAGATGATAATGCATTATCTACAGAGCTATAATAAGTCGTGTCTGCAGACGTTTCAACATTATCCGATTCATAGGGGTAGATTAGCTAGCCATGCACCTACCTACCAAGTATCCTCAAGCTGACCCGCTCTGACCCTCTTGCAGAGGAAGGTAGAACACGTTACGGGCGTTAGCGCGCATATGGAATCAAAACTGAGACTCCGGTCTTGTGACAATCCCATAGCGTACTATAATTATTTCATTGCTTTCCATTCTTGTTCCAATACATCTTGTTGAACAAATTGGAGTCATGACAATTTTTGAATTTCGTACTGTTCAGGAGAGAAGTTGGAGCGCAAGGCATCATCAAGCATGAGTCGGCCGTGTTCTCAACCGTGTGATACCTGATACCTCCTGCTCCCTCGCCTCTTCATCAGCCTCCATTGCAGTTATCAGTCATCGAGCAATCATGAAGCAAAACGGTGGTGAGTATTTTTATCCCCAAGAATGAATGTACATTTTGAAAATTTCAAATCAATATCAAATGATTTAATCATAGATATATCTTTGATATATTTAGAAATCATAGGTACATACTCAATATACAATGCACATACCATTGTATCTTTCGGAAAAACTATTTTGTATTTTGAGGATCAACCCCCCCTCCCCGCCATTAGTAGGATAGAGTATGGAAACCAACTTTTAGAGCTGACAAGTGGTCTGCAGATGCGGTCTTATCAAACCAAAATTTGTTTAGTCCAGATGCAATAATATTATAATATACGAGTATAATATAGATATTATATCTCCAATGAATTGACAGCCGCAGACAATAGCCCCTCTATTCGGCGAATATCAGCAAATATGCAACATGCAAATATCAGCATTTTGCGAGTCACCAATAATTGGTCACACCAGCAGTACTTATCGAAATAGGTCAATTGGAGGAATGTTTTTCCGAAGGAGCAACTTTAATGAATCGGTAACTTTTTTATTATTGTACTATCGACCCGTTGCGGAAGTAGGTTGAGGTTATCGCCACCAGTTCACGGCTGTACATCGACCTCAACTAGCCCAACAAACGGAAATAGTTCGATTTTAGTTCAGTCGATTAAATTTGCATGCCTAATTCAGAAGCATTCCGAAGCCTTTTGGGTATTTTTGGAGCGAGTTAAAATGCTTTGTAGGGAGACCAAGAGCAACCTATACAAACCAAACAAACCAGCAAGAAAAACAAAATTGTTTAGTCTAGAAATGCCATAAAAAAACCCGAGAGCTTACCCAGAATTTTTTGAAATTTTAGAACTTAATAAAAAGTTGATTTAAAGTTTCTAAAATCATCGATAAATTTTCGACCGCAAAATTCGGACGGTGAAAATTACAAAATGGAATTTAACAAGACAGAAAATGATATAATTGGTACAATAAGGCCTCATACTGTCAAAAAAAAAAAGATTAAGACGAAAAATAAGGTTTTCCCAATATACCTACCAGTATAAAAACTATCCCATGATGAATTGAGGCGAGGAAACCGGGAAAAATGACAGATAATCCCGAACCGATTTTTGGGTAAAAGTTTGAAGTAAGTAAAAATAATTCATTATTTCGAAAATAGTGGACCTATACGTAGGTATCTTTTATGGGTATTGTCTGTCAAGCGTCTGGCATCTTTTAAAACTAGAATACTTCCTCAAATTTACTCCTGGGCTTTAGCTCTGGTTAATTATGATGTCACGTGGTGACATTGGGCGTTGCGCGCCTTGGAGCGGCTGTACAGATGAGCTCAATGTATTCGACAACAGTCACTCTCGCTTACCTTTGATGATAATAAATATGTGGAAGCAGCATGTGTGTTCAAAAAGTATTTTCGTAGAATGATGAAGGGAGGGAGCGGCACCCGGGGCTATTATTAGGAATACATGAGCCGCGGACCGGACGTTCACATTGCTGCGGAATTATGCTGAATATCCGGATGTTTTAACGTACTTGGGGTTGTGGATTTTGGACGAATCACAAGTACGCCCTTGATTAGCCGAATTGCCTTGGAAAATTCTCAATTCGACTTGGTAATTCAATTATACTGTAATTCTGTGTGCCTGTTCAGTTTTGCCATATCATTACCTTCTTTCAAACGCGGCTACCTGACTAGCAGAGATAATTTTTCTTGTAAAAACTGCGGTCATTGGTTTTGGTAAAACAATGGAAATTATTATTATATCTGCGATGTTCGTCATTTCCAAGGTTATTCATTGGATGAAGATATGAGTCGATTGACGACTTCCTCCAGTCATTGTTTACCTAGCGTTTCGGCTCCTCAGCCATCTTCAGAAGCTATTTCTGACAGGTGTTACTTGGGGAAGCCAGAAATAACTCTAGAACATGCCAGAGAGGCCGAAAGCGCCGAAGTTGAATACATAAACGATGTCTTGAGGAAGCCGTCAATACAGTCTCTTGCCTTCTTCGCATGAACTATCAAGATAACATGAAATCCATGATATTTGGCCGGTTATTTATTTCCATTCTTTAACCACAAGACTAACAATCTACCTAATGGTCAGTGAGTGGCAGCCGGGAAGACACATCCGGGTGAAACATTCATCCCAGTGAAACCCCCATAATTTCCGTCTCCAACGATGTTTTTTGAATTAATTTATAATGATTAATTATAGGGTTAATAATTTATGATAGTGGGAATTAAAAAATTTCACCTAAGCTGTCAAAAATCGAGACAAACATCAGAGCGAAATAATCGCATGCCTGAAACTGACGCCGACTGACGCCGTTTGATTTTTCCGCCAATGTGAACCTGATCCAAATGTACTTTTAGTCGAGTGTTTTGATGCGTGCACTGAGGCAGCATCCTGTGGCCTGTGTTCTTGGCTCGTGTGGTGGTGAGTGGTGCGTGTCTATTGTTGGTGTCCAAGGCCGGAGGTTCTTAGTATTAAACTTAAGTCTCAGGTCTCGAAACAGCCTGGCCGGAACAGATGAAAGCCGTCGCTTCCGTATTGGCGGGGAAAAAGTCCCCCTATGCAAAAACCTAGCTTTTTGTTTATAACCAAAATATAACGGCCGATTTTCGCAAACAAAATCTATTCTGAGAAAAATTAAAAAATTTGATGCCACGCTTACATTTTTCTGTCGTGATACCAAATTGCGTTTGTTCCAGGAGCGTGAGTGTTGGCCAGGGGTCGACATATTCCCGCCCGAGCAAAACCTGCTCACCCCCATGCCTACACTCACGCTCATTGAGCAAGCCCATTACCAACGATCAGAAATCATGGTAAAAATGGCGTTTTTCGGACCTTTCCGTGAAGCACGAAGACGCGCACTGTGAACCCCCCTTTAGTTGTTGGTGAAATCAGCCTCAAAACGGCGATCGCCATCATAGTCAAGATTTAGGGCAACGTACACATTTACCGACTCTTAGTTGGTGGTGGTACCTCTGTTGATGGATACGAGACCAAAGTATCTAACTAACGAGTCGGTAACTTTAATAAGTCAGGAACTTTGAAGAGTCGATAACTCTGTAAATGTTTGATGGAAGGGGCCCTTAGACAATTTTGTTTCTCGTTCGCAGTTCAACGACTACCTAAATTCAAAGTAACGTTACAATACCAGTTGAAATATAAACAAGAGATCCGTGCAGCCGGAATAAATGAGATTATCTTTTGGATCGGCGTTTCCCTGTCCGGTATAGTGATGATTCTCAGTGGTCGAGTCGACTGCTAGAAATTGCTGTGAGCCGAATTTCGGAAAGTGTTGAATGAAGCGTTGATCCGAATGAATCTGAAAACATCTGAAATGACGACGTACGTCCGCAGCACAATACGTAATAGCAACCGTGAGAGTGATGAATGAGTCGCCAATGGATTGTCCAAGGACCGGACGGAGATTTTTCTGAAGTTTCCACTCCTTAAGGCACCTCTACACCTCCACAAAGAAGAAACGCTTCAGTTGGCATACGAAATTTTGAATTATTCAATGCTCCGGAGGAAATGAATTTCTGGCCTCTGCATTATAAAGAAGTCATTGAGCAGCTGGACAAATGTGAGCCGGCGAGTACTGGACCAAAAAAACAACTTATCATTGGGTTGGTTCCATTTGAGCGGATTTGAAAGGCAAAGAACTTGACGTTGAAGTATTTTGTCGGAAAACCGTTGACCTGTTTCATAATGTATTGGAAGTTAGTCGAATATAAAACAGTCCGACCGATCGTATTTGATCCGTGATTTGAAGCATGTATAATGCTGCTCCAGATCCTTCCAGATTTCAAAAGCGCTGGCGATTGATTATTGACAAACGGCGCAGCAAAAGCTATTGAATCTGCGACCATGAAGATGACTTTTACAAATTCGACCGCCGATATATCGAGAGAGATACGAATAGGGACCGACGGTCTGGACGAGGAACATCATTGAAGAATACAATTTTGTGCAGTCAGATACAAGGCATGCACAAGGTATGAGAAATGCACTAAAAATGTTTTCAACTGGAAAAATCTTATGAAAATTCTTTTTTCTTTTGTTAATCAAAATCATTTTGGAGAAAATCATTCACGAAGAGGATTTTCCATGTGACTAAGGGGATGTTTTTGTTCGTGCAAGGACTTGGGCGGAGGTTCTTAGCGTGGACTTTGCTATGAACTGTTGTAACTCGCTGAATGCAGAATGCGTCGTCAGGGAAGGAAGTTTCAGAAACTTATGGCCCTCATTCAAAAACTTATGGGACTTTCAGAGACTTATTTTGTTGCAAAACAAGCAACTCAAAAATGAAATTTTCAAATCAAATTTTCAATAACTTCAGATCTAAAATTATTTTCAGATTATTATAGTTTTTTATACAAGTTTCTTATTTGATTTGGTTAGAGGGTCTGAGAAGGAATAGACGCATCCATTTATTATTGGTATTAGACCACCTACTGCCTACTCATCAATGTTGCCTTTTATATTTTCAGGGTTTGTTATCAATTTCAAAACCTTCAGATACTCACCTATCTATAACTCAATCCCTGCGTGACGTGAAGTATTGCATAACAAACCGCAGGGTAGTGCGGTGACACCTACCTACCTAGTTAGCTAGTTGACAGTCATAAATAGTGTAAAGGTGTATAATATAGTACATTATAGAATCAAGTAGGTCAAAACCTCTATATTATACACTTAAATATAGCATTTTTTACACATTCGTCTTGATTTTGTAAGATTGAGTTGGGGTGTTTTTCTTTCATAAAAAAGTGTAGATAGACACTTCACAATAAGTTTAAATTGGCAATGATGGATTCCTTGCCAAAATGTAGAATGAAGCGTACTTAGTTGCAGTTTGTCGCATTCCTATCAACAAGCATACGATCCTCGACTTCACATGTCGGCTAAGGTGTTGAAATCCACCATTAGTTTCTTTTGATAGCTATCGAAGACTCGGAACACAACTTGCACTCGAGCACTCGTTTTCATAATCCGTGATAGTGTGCCTTGGTAATTCGTCTCAGGTTCCAGCCTCCTTCGAACAAATATTGTGGGATCGTTGGACTTTTTTCCATTTCAAATCAATCCTATAATTTCGAAATTGTGATTTTCAATTTGCCATACCTACATTTGCCCAGACCTCGGATCTATTGGATTCTCCTGTCCAGTGGCGCGTTGAACGTCGGGCTCCTCGGCTTGTTCTGGTCTAGCCCGGAGGCGGTGGTTGATGAAAGCGGTAATGAAGAGGGGGGAAGAGGGTGCGAGGTGAACGGCCAACCTCAGTTGACCCCCACCTCTTCCTCAGCGACGCCAGCTCATACCACCCACCTCACTCTCGCTAGCTGAAGCTCATACCTCACTAGCTGTCGATGTTTTAGGACTGCGACTATTTTGCTATACACCGAGTTGATAAGTATCACCATAGGTAAGAACCAAAATTTGGAAAACGGTCATCGTCTATTTTTAAGAAATTTTTTTCAAAGTCACGTAGCTTTGGGAAATTGATTTTTCGTAAGACAATTTTCTTGTAACAGCAGTTTTAACTTTTTGTGGGGATAGGGGGAAGGGATTCGCCGAATTTTATATTAATAATTTAATTATCGGTAATACCTATTTTTTGCAGGTTACCTACTGTAATAGGAACAAACATTTAACCAAGACAAACATTCAAGACCAAAAATGTTAAGGACTAATCGCTGACTAGTGTAGGCATCCGAGGCATCGGGAATCTTCAACTTCAAAAATCATTTGGGAAATTTTCAGGTTTATAAGGGTGAGAGACATGGCACGACCTTCTCCCACGTCGTCGTTCAATCGTTCGGGTACCTTCGGCCCCACCTTGACATTAAGTAGTTTGGACGCTCTTGTCGTGGCCCAGATGGGGCCGGAGGTGCTCGGGCGAATGATGGAGTCGTGCTAGGCATATCAAGCTTCCAAACCCGAAAATCAGATCAAAACGGCAAAACAGACCATTCGGGAATTGTCAAGCTAGGAAATTGTCAAAACTGAGATAAGTGATGTTGTGAAGTCACGTTTATAAATGATGACTCCATTGTAATTGAGGATTTTTGAGCTTGGCACCAAAAAAGGATACCTGTTTTCGATGGATTTTCAATCAGTACGTATGTGCATCTGAACCCGAATATTCTTCTTCCTCTTTGGACCATCAACGATTGTCCAAGATTTTTTAATCGATGAGCCACGAATGGCATTCTAAATATTTTAAATTGCATTGTGGGAAAAGGAAAGCGCGCATAAAAAGAAAGCGCGTTGTAGGGGGCGGCGCAGACCTCAGAACCACCCGATCCTTCCGAATGAATTGCAGTGTGCAAGACACTGCACCTGACGATGGGCAGGCGCGTTGTCGTAGGTCAAGACTGATAGATGAAAGCAGAAATGAAGCGAGTTGTGTTGAGCAATAGAGGGAGAAACCTCTCAAGAAATGCAGCCAGCAGTGGAGCGAATGGTGGAAGGGAACTGAAGAAAGGCGACTGACTTTTTGTTTTGACGATCGCTGCAGTTGGCGCGTTGACCAAGGTCAGTGTCGCGCGCAATTGAAGAATGCATCGTATAATGCTCGCTGTACAGAGGAGTATGACGTCAGGGGATGGGGACGGGGAATGCAATGCACCGCAGCTTGCCAAACGAGAAGACGTTTACCTCTAGTAAACCGAGACTGCACAGACGGCGATTGATAACGCGTTCATACGAGACGTCCCGTGCCCGTGGCCGCCGGATTGGTTATCTGAAGAAAATCAGCGAAGTCGGAATTCGGCCAGTGAACATTACTGCAAACAGCAGTTCGGCCAGGCTTCCTCAGGTTTTCATAATAGCTAAGACTTTGCAGAACCTAGATGCATTTGAGAAATGAGAACGTGGCCCCCAGCTGATTTGTCAGTATCGAGTATCTTTGAGAACGCCAGGTAATGCTTAGGTTCGTGCGAAAGAATTCACGTAGAATACCTTTTTGTACAAGATACTGTATACCCTAGGACCTAGGGGGTGAAATGTGTGAGGCTGAATTTTCGAAGATATATCCCGCCTCAAATCCGAGATCTCGCTCCTTCATAATTATACGTTTACCTAGAACGATTGCTTCTCCTAATCGTTAAACCTAGTTGTCGAAAACGTGACGACCCACTTGAAGATGTAGTAGGTATCTATAATAACGCAATCAGTGTCACCTATTTAGCGTGAGTCATTTTTGAACACGAAGTGGAAAAAATATGAGATATTTCATTCGTCCCCAATTGAGTGCGGGGAAGCCCATCAAGTACCATTCGGTGCTCCTGGTGCTCTTGAATCCAATCGTGCTTAGTAAAAAAATGATAAGACAAGTTCTTTATTTAAAAATGTATTCATTTTTTCTCATAATTAAATTCTTGAAAAAACGTGTCTGAGGGCCCTGGACGTCAGTCTGGGCATTTAAAAAATATATAACCAAACTAGAAATATATTTCTCAATCTTTCTTTAGTTCTATACATGTAGCATCATTCTATTGTATGCATACAAAACATGAAAATACCTAATGCGTGTTACCTGGACCTGCACAAATACGGTTATTGTTTGGTGTTTGCATGATATGCTAAAATGGCTCTGGTTCAGTCATAGAAGGTAGTTTATATCATTTAAATTCTAGGTACAACATTTGTATGAAATATTTATAATTTGCCCAGGATACTAGATTTTTATTTCAACATAGAAGTCGCTGGTACCTACACTATTTCGTATTCCGTCTGCGCAAAGGGATCGATTATTATTGAAATGAAGCTAACGTTCAGCTAAATGAGGGCCCGAGGGGATGTTGTCAGTAGTTCCATGCTCAAACTATGAGCTGAAGTTCTTGCGTCAGTTGGGGTAGGTCGGGCATTGTGAGTGCACTCCTACTCCACGTCACTCGAAGATGCAGCGATAGCGTGTGGTTGAAGAGCCGAAGCCCATTGTGGAAGAAGTGCAGTATGATGCAACTGCAGGTGGATCGGCATGAAGGGGGATTTTGTATAGAAAGATCCGGACGGCCTGCGGATGCATGTACAGCATTGCCAGTAGTGCACCTCCAAGCTGCGACCTCCGTCTGATGCACCGCGTCACTCCACCCTCACCTCTCCCTTCCGCCGGTTTCAGGGTCAATGTCTGTTCGCAATGCACACTCACACTCACGCTATAACACCGGCATACTTCACTTTTACTGCCGTGGCTGCTTCACATTGAGCGTGCCGTGACAATTGAACCAAAAAGCCCTGCCGTTGAAAAATCTGTTGGTTAGGAATAGGTATAGCTATCCGATTGCTGGTGGAGGGGGTAAGCAAATTCTATGTTGTGATTGGTCGAAGTGCAGTCGGCGTAGAACTCAATAAATGTTATCCACGATGTTATGAACCAATCGTAGTTCCCATGTTCATCCCACCTCCAAAAGCCAGCAATCGGGTACTCTGGATGTCACTCTGGATAGAATCTACTCAATAATGAAATGGACTTGGAAATGGAAATGGATCCATGGTTCTCTAATGCCGAAGCATGATCCCCGGCCTAGAAGCCGGATGTATTGCCGCGAGAACAATTTTTTCGTGAAATTCACCCTCCCAGATTTCATGTTTGGGCTCCATATTTATCAAGCAATTCAGATCGACTTCTTCGGATGCTTAAATTACGCATAAAAAGTAAAACATGCCTCTCCGCTTAGGTTGTTCGTAAATCGTCGGAGGAACATTTTTGGTGAAAATATTAATCTTCAGTGGCCTATAATACGATGCCATTTCAACCTAATCGTAGCGCAGAATTTTTGCATAAATACAGATTTCGTATAGCAAGCTTTTGAATCGGCGGAAGGATGGCCGGTGAGGCTGTAGACGACCTTGGTGAACCGGCTGGTGTTGTTGGGACGTAAGGAACTTTGAGATGAGAAAGACGAGTTGTTGAAGGTGGAGGAGCTGTAGCCTGGGGTCCTCTGACGCGAGCATCTACGGCCCCTCAATTTCGTAATGATATAGCAAGACCAGCCAAAGCAGCAGCATAACTCTATCATTCCCCTTCTTCCCACTACACGAAATCGATTATTTGGGCATGCCTCTTAGAGCATTAAAATAAGTCATCCTCCCAGGCTACTATTAAGGGTACAAGGCTGATATTGGATGGTAGAAAATAATGTTCGCAGTTCCTTCACATGGAGGAAAACAGCTACGCCCTCGAGAAGTGAGCAAACAGGACACTTTGCAGGAGGTTAAGTTGAAATTCCGAGTTAATGATCGAATTGCTCAAACATGCAAACGTTGGAAAGCTGAGTTTTTTTGGGTAAGCTTTTTCCGAAGAGAGTGTTGCTTTAGCCATTTTAGAGTGAGACGTTTGTCAACAGATTTTGGATTCAGGACTTAGAGAATCCATCGTAGCAGGCTGCTATTGAAATACGAACCGAGGGTTGGACAGAATCTGATCATCTGTCTACATTGTACATTTCGGCTGTTCCGTTTCCCCCAGTTCCGTTTTTTGGAGACCACACTCGTTCCAGATTTTTGAAAAGTCCTCGTGGCATTGAGCGGAGATAACAGAACTATTGAAGCATACCAGCCGTAAACCAAATAAAGTAAGGAAGCCCAGTCGATTTATAATTTTTAGGTATCATTATTGGTATTTTAATGGGCGTTCGTTATTTGTATCCGACGAGCAGCCAGACATCGGCGAGGACGTCTTTGTGGCCGGGATGTCGCCGACAACAAACTCACTCTCGACTCGGCCTCGATCGGGCGACACTTTCTCCTCTGAGGTCTGGGACACGTCAGCGCATACGTGAAGCTATATATAGCTACTAGAACATTGCAAGATGTAAAGAGAGTAAATGGAGTAGTCGATTGCGGTCTATAACTGGCAGCAGTTGAATCTCCGTGTGTGGCATTTTTCAACGGTAATACGCTTTTGTGGCAGGGCAACATTACAGCAGAATTGCACTATCTGCGTACCCGCTGAAACTCATTTTGTTCCGCCGCAATGCGTAGCTGTGGCTAAGTCAGGTTAAATATAGGGAAGAGAGGAGAAGAAATCAATTGCGTTGTGCCACCAAAACTTCCGGGCAAAACCTTGGATCTAGGATATCAATGGGCAGGAACATCAAGGTTATCTCTGGTCTAAATTTCATTTTTGACAAGTTCTAGTTTCTCAAAAACTGTAAAGCGTAATTGAAATAAAAATATTAGTACTCCCATGATCATGGGCAGGAATTTCAAATTTTGTAACCCAAAGGTTTGAAAGTAAATTCCGATTGGGTTGGAAAAGGTGGAAATTTAACCCACTTTCAACGCTACCTTGGAATTCTGGGGGATTGGAAGTTTCGAATTTTCGTTTTCCCTTGCCGTTTGGCAAGCGGCCTACGGTCCTATTGATCCGCCGTGGCATTGAACCCTCGCCTCCGGGTCCACCCCTCACCCTCAAGTCCCACCCCTTCATACGGCAGCCACTACACTTCATCAGGACCCAACACCCCTCCCCTTGCCATCTGCACTTCAGGCACGCTCAGACACGAGTACAGTTGGTGCAAAATAAACCCCTTTGTGTTTGTCAAAATTGCGAATCATATTAACTTGAGTGCACAACTTTCAACGGGAAATGGGAGTTGTACCATTGCGGAGGGGGCATTGACCCTTTTTCGTATGCCATGCCACGCAGCGAAATCTCCCCGGGGTAAACACATTTTATTGTACCTAATAGGAAATAATGCGATGACGCTTCCTCTACACTTGCAATACTTCTTTGGCCCCTCCCGTTAACAATAGGTATGTAATGATGTACCCAACCGATTCCAACGAGGATTATGCTATTTACCAAACTTCTAACCAACTGATTAGAATTGCTATTATCTGTAGCAGTGTAGTGTGTAGTGTGTTGAAGAATTGTGTAGTTTCAAGTCCACTGAATTCGAGCAAGCAGTACTCAAGTACAAATACATGAAAGACAGTTCAATTTATTGCTAATCTGAACTAAATACCTACCTAGTGAAATCGAAAAACTCAATGCATTAGCTCAGACTTGTTTTGGTATGATTAGAGGGATTAGGATTGTGGCAATTATTCGATGATTTGATATGATGTTAGGCAGCATAATGTGCCGATCATCAGTAACCACTTCAGTTTCTTACTCATACTGCCACGCAAAACCTTTTTTTCGTCCAGGATAGACTGGTCCGCTGCACCATGACACTATTTACCACTTCAGGTGATGTAATACTGTGCAATAGCAACAGGACATGAGGCGTAAGTTCAACTTCAGAGATCACAAAATCAATAGGCACGCGTAATCAAGGAGGAGACGTAAGATCGGAAATTGTTATCGAATATTATAATAACGTCCACGATACGTGCGTTACAACATTCAGTTTCGAGCTCAATTCCGACAATAACGTAGGAAGTGTTTCTCGAGCGTATCGAAAAAATCGTTGTAAGCGGATAACTCATTTTTTTTTAATATTGTATTCAAATGCATTTTCAAAAACGAGAAAATAGGTTCAAAAAAGTAAAAATCAAAAGTGAAAATAGGAGGGAATTTCGGCATTTGGCGTGCACCGTGATCTATGGGCCATTCTCAAGAAGACGTACAACCGGACAGGTCTTTTATAAAAATTTCTAATTCGATGTTTTATTATGTGTGTGTGTTCCATTGTGTTTCTGGACACATTCGTTTAGATAGGTGACTATACAGCACAAGTCACATTTCACGCCAGGTCTTCTTGGACTGAAAGTTCCTCCACAGCGGTAACTCAAAGCTGAGATCATCTGAAAACAAATACACCATCTGGTAACAAGACTAATAACGCATAGATAAGACAAAATACTTCCATTTTTCGGAACCTACGTAGGGGCGGCCTACGCTGGGCACCCGGCAAGTGAGAAACGAGAGATGAAAGTACAAGACCGATTACTCTGGGCACCCGGTACAGGTCAGAACTGAAATCAGTCCGCTCGCGACCTTTTATCCTGGGCACCCGGGCTGAATGAAAACATTCTTATCACTTGCTTTCGATGTGCAGTCTCAGTCACAACATGAACAACCAGTCGGCCGTTGTCACTCGAACGACAAACGCGTGCGAATCGTTCCACGCTCGGTTTAACAGAGATTTCGAATCCCCAAGCCCCAACATTTATCGGTTTGTGGAAGAACTCTTGGAGGTGGCTAATTAGGCTATAGTCGCCTAAAGTGGACCCCCCTTAGTGTCCTAATGCGGAACCCGTTATTTTTCATGTTCAAACATCTGCTGAATCTGAAAAACGTCTCAACTTCGAAGAGAAATCAAGCAGTGAAGAAGACAGCGTTTCGTCTGGGTCGTCCGTGATGGAGACTTTGCCTGGAGTAACGCCTTCAAAAAATGATGATGCCTAATCGGAAATCGATATACCTATTCATTAGCATTAAAGGATAATTTATTGTTATTATATACTTACTATTGACTTAGCATTGTTTTATGTGAATTAATCTCATTCCTCCATTTAATTTTCCATCCATTTTTGTAATATTTAGTAGGGGTCCACTTTAGGCAACTTTTTTTGGGATTGAAAAATTGCAGGGTTTTGAAAAATATATTTTTTTATTACTATTTCTTAGTATAATTTTATAAATTGAAATTGAAATGATACAAAACATTACCGTGCTATCGTTACATGCATTTAAAAATGTGTTTTTCATTGTTCTATATTTTTTATTGATAAAAAACAAAATGGGGTCCACTTTTGGGCACTTTCCTCTATTAGTATTGACTGGACAACTTCCTACTTGGGAAGGCTTTATTAGTATCGACTTGACAACTTCCTACTTTGGAAGGCTATGACACCAAATTTTTAACCACACCTCCGTTCATTTAGAGGAGACAGTCCTAAGTCTGTTGAAGTGGGAATGAAAATTAGGTGTTCACGACGCGGGTGCCCAGCGTAATTTGGGTGCCCAATGTAACAACCTGGTCCTGGACTGGGCAGTGAAGGTAACAAACTCAAGCCGTGTGATTGGGTGAATTCACTTGGCGGCTTGATGGATTTTAGTCAAGGACTTCCCATCACTGGCGTACCAAATTCGAGATTCGCGATTAGGGATGATTCGCTTTTCATAGATCGTTGTACAGTCGATTGCATGATCAGTCGAGTGTTGTTGATTGTGATATAGGATTGATTCCTGCTTGGGAACGGAGAAGGTGAGAAATGTAAAACCCTGCGAGCTGCAAACATAGAATAGACCCCTGAGATTGTGATTACAAAAAAATTATTACAATAATGAAAAAACGACCTTCCCGTACCTTGAGCGGTAACTTCCGAGCTGAAAGTCGACAGCAATCCTAGATTGACTCGCGACTAGAAGCGATGCGTAGTTGTTCAGGGCGTAGAATTCAATATTCCTAGAATGTTTCGATTTCGGTGGTCGATGTCCAGAAAAAACACCAACGCAACTCAACTAGAAAGCTTGAACGCACAAGCTGCATGCTGCGGAGAGGGGGGGTTCAAGGTACCTGGATGTTTTTGTTTGCCAACAATGCTGCCAACTTATCGGAAGCTATGGAAGAAGAAATCGGTAGCCAAGATCATTGAACTGCCTACTTCAACTTACCTACTCCCTCAGTACAGAACCTCCAGAAAATATTTGCTCACAGAGCACGAATATGTCCGGAAATATTTGGGATTTATTTTGACTCGTTTGTGACGCCTCCTTGGCAACGATCCGTTATTGGCTAAGGAAAGTAGGAGTTCGTTATTTGACAGTTTTATTTGTGGACACGGTTATCTTCCAACACAATTGGTTTCTCTCTTATGGCAGTCTCACCGCGAGCTCTTCGTTTCTCTACCCCTTGTCTACAAGTGCCCGGTCGGTGGTCTGGCTCTCCCACCAGACTGTAAACTCCTAGCCAGTAGACTCTCATCGTTCCTCGGCCTGTCCCATTATCGTCTCTCCTCCACTATCTTCTCTTCACATCCTTCACTTGTCAAGGTCGCCCAGGGGCCCCTAGGCCTAGGCAACAGCCGCACCCGGTGGCTTCTTGGGAGCTCCTTGCGGGCGGAGGCGGCTCCGCATATGCATGCTGCTTGTAAGAGCTGTAAGCTCGGCGGAGAAAAATAATATCGACGTCCGTTGGTCTGGTCAGACTGGTCGTGCAATACTTTCGTTTCGGCAAAATGGTCGGTGGCAAACATAATTCTCATCTCTCACTGCTTTGGGATTGGTGAACTCAGTTTTTGAAAACTGATCTGTTTGGTTAGGCTATGGCTACGTTCTGGGAAAAAATACTGGGTTTTTTCCAGGAGCGTGAACATAATAGACATAAGTGCCTTGCGTAGGAGCTAACGTTTTTGTCAAACATTTGAAAAGTCGAATCCTGCGGTGCAACGGTCTGAACTAAGGCACTCTGATGACTATTCGTTTGTTGACCTGTCCGACCACGATCGACATGCTGAACCAAATCAAATTTATTTATTTCAAAGGAATCATTTTACGTTGAACCACTCTCTTATGGTCATGATGCTCATACTCCCATTGCAAAAATATCAATAACTTTTGAAAAAACATCTTTCAAGATTTCAAATTTAATTCTCGTTACTCTACTTGCAGGATTTCGAACATTTCGGAATAGTTTGACCAGTTGTTGATACTCCCCTGCAAAGCTTGGGGTGTTGCGTTGATTTGTCAACATGTCTGCTATGTTGACTCTTGTAAATTAATCCACACTTGTCCGTGACGGGGAAGTGCAGTTGCATCATTTCTGGATTTGACTGGTAATGTAAATTTGAAGTTGGGGAAGTTTTCATCATTGTTGGAATTTTTTGTTAACACATCGAGTTAACTATTAATATAGGCATCAGTGAAAAATTCGCTGAAAAATAAAAAAGCTCTGAATTCTTTCTTTACGTTGATCTTCAGGCCGAAAAATGTTGTCACAGCGTTGCTATTGAGAGGCGTTTTGAGTCTCACCGTCGTAGGCGTTGGTGTGAGTTGGTGCGTTGCCGGCAGTTGATGAACTCTCTTGGTCACACGTGTTAACGTCTTGTACAGGAGAGTTAGATATAAACAGCCTTTCGTTTTACTATCTGCGGGCGGATGCAAGTACCTGTGTTGAAACTCTTCTATAAGTGGAATACGGTGTATGGAGGACCCCTCTTTGCATAGGGAAGATAGTAGCCTAAACTTGAGCTTATGATGGGCTGGTTTATACCACTAACCATACGTTTTCTTTCGGTTACTTCTGAATAGAGTGTTCAATCGGTTCGTTTCAGCAAACGTAGGGTTGTTTGGAATGTCAAAATGAAACAGAAACTCAAACTCATAATCAAACTCGAAGTCGAACTCACAGTTAAACAAAAACTCAAACTCATAGTTAAACTCACAATCAAACAGAAACTCTAGCTCACAGTCAAACAGACAATGAATCAGAAACTCAAACTCATGAACAATCTCGGTGTCAAATTCACACTAAACCGGAAACTCAAACTCGAAGTCAAACTCACAATGAATCTGAAACTCAAACTCATAATCGAAATCGAAGTAAAACTCAAATGAAACAGAAACCCATTATCAATCTCGAAGTCAAACTCTCAATAAACCAGGAACACAATCTCGAAGACAAACTCACAATGAAACCGAAACACATAGTCAATCTCAAAATCGAAATCACAATGAAACAGTAACTCAAACTCATAATCGAAATCGAAGTCAAACTTACAATCAAACAGACACTCAAAGTCATAATCAAAATCGAAGTCAAACTCAGAATGAAACATAAACTAAAACTCATAATCGAAATCGAAGTCAAACTTACAATCAAACAGATACTCAAAGTCATAATCGAAATCGAAGTCAAACTCAGAATGAAACATAAACTAAAACTCATAATCGAAATCGAAGTCAAACTTACAATCAAACAGATACTCAAAGTCATGATCGAAATCGAAGTCAAACTTACAATCAAACAGATACTCAAAGTCATGATCGAAATCGAAGTCAAACTTACAATCAAACAGATACTCAAATCATGATCGAAATCGAAGTCAAACTTACAATCAAACAGATACTCAAAGTCATGATCGAAATCGAAGTCAAACTTACAATCAAACAGATACTCAAAGTCATGATCGAAATCGAAGTCAAACTTACAATCAAACAGATACTCAAAGTCATGATCGAAATCGAAGTCAAACTTACAATCAAACAGATACTCAAAGTCATGATCGAAATCGAAGTCAAACTTACAATCAAACCTGTAATCACATCATTATCGAAATAGAATTCAAACTTACAATCAAACCGATACTAAAATTCATAATCGAAATCGAAGTCAAACTTACAATCAAACAGATACTCAAAGTCATGATCGAAATCGAAGTCAAACTTACAATCAAACAGATACTCAAAGTCATGATCGAAATCGAAGTCAAACTTACAATCAAACCGGTACTCAAATCATGATCGAAATCGAAGTCAAACTTACAATCAAACCGATACTCAAAGTCATAATCGAAATCGAAGTCAAACTTACAATCAAACAGATACTCAAAGTCATGATCAAAATCGAAGTCAAACTTACAATCAAACCGATACTCAAATCATGATCGAAATCGAAGTCAAACTTACAATCAAACAGATACTCAAAGTCATGATCGAAATCGAAGTCAAACTTACAATCAAACAGATACTCAAAGTCATGATCGAAATCGAAGTCAAACTTACAATCAAACAGATACTCAAAGTCATAATCGAAATCGAAGTCAAACTTACAATCAAACAGATACTCAAAGTCATGATCGAAATCGAAGTCAAACTTACAATCAAACAGATACTCAAATCATGATCGAAATCGAAGTCAAACTTACAATCAAACAGATACCCCAAGTCATGATCGAAATCGAAGTCAAACTTACAATCAAACAGAAACTCAAAGTCATAATCAAAATCGAAGTCAAACTCAGAATGAAACATAAACTAAAACTCATAATCGAAATCGAAGTCAAACTTACAATCAAACAGATACTCAAATCATGATCGAAATCGAAGTCAAACTCAGAATGAAACATAAACTAAAACTCATAATCGAAATCGAAGTCAAACTTACAATCAAACAGATACTCAAAGTCATGATCGAAATCGAAGTCAAACTTACAATCAAACAGATACTCAAAGTCATAATCGAAATCGAAGTCAAACTCAGAATGAAACATAAACTAAAACTCATAATCGAAATCGAAGTCAAACTTACAATCAAACAGATACTCAAAGTCATGATCGAAATCGAAGTCAAACTTACAATCAAACAGATACTCAAAGCATAATCAAAATCGAAGTCAAACTCAGAATGAAACGTTAACTAAAACTCATAATCGAAATCGAAGTCAAACTTACAATCAAACAGATACTCAAAGTCATAATCGAAATCGAAGTCAAACTTACAATCAAACAGATACTCAAAGTCATAATCGAAATCGAAGTCAAACTCAGAATGAAACATAAACTAAAACTCATGATCGAAAATTGAAGTCAAACTCACTATGAAACAGAAACTAAAACTCATCATCGATCTTGAAGTCAAACTCACAATGACTCAGAAACTCAAACTCATAATAGATCTCGAAGTCATTTCATAATCAAACTCGAAGTCAAACTCACGATGAAACATAAACTCAAACTTGTTATACTGTTTGTGTGACTTCGATTACGATTATGAGTTTGAGTTTCTGTTTCACTGTTTGACTTCGAGTTTGATTACGAGTTTGACCTCAAGTTTGAATATGAGTTTGACTTTGAGTTTGATTATGACTTTGACCTCGTGATCTATTATGAGTTTGAGTCATTGTGAATTTGACTTCAAGATTGATTATGAGTTTTAGTTTCTGTTCCATTGTGAGTTTGAGTTTCGGTTTCATTCTGAGTTCGATTTTGATTTCGATTATGAGTTTGAGTATCTGTTTCATTCCAAGATTGACTTCGATTTTGATTAGGTATGAGTTTGAGTTTCTGTTTCATTCGGAGTTTGACTTCGAGTTTGGGTTTCTGGTTTATTGTGAGTTTGACTTCAGGATTGTTTATGGGTTTGAGTTTCGGTTTCATTGTGAGTTTGACTTCGAGTTCGATTATGAGTTTGGGTTTCTGTTCCATTCGCAGTTTGACTTCGAGTTTGATTATGAGTTTGACTTCGAGTTCGATTATGAGTTTGACTTCGAGTCTGATTATGAGTTTGACCTCGTGATCCATTATGAGCTTGAGTAACTGAGTCATTGTGAGTTTGACTTCAAGATCGATTATGAGTTTCAGTTTCTGTTTCATTGTGAGTTTGACGTAGAATTTGATTGTTATTTCGAGTTTCAGTTTTCATTGTGAGTTTGAGTAACTTTCTCATTCTGAGTTGGACTTTGATTTCGATTATGAGTTTGAGTATCTGTTTCATTCCAAGATTGACTTCGATTTTGATTATGAGTTGGAGTTCCACATTCATTGTGAGTTTGACTTCGAGTTTGGGTTTCTGGTTTATTGTGAGTTTGACTTCAAGGTTGTTTATGGGTTTGAGTTTCTGTTTCATTGTGAGTTAGACTTCGAGTTTGATTGTTATTTCGAGCTTCAGTTATCATTGTGTGTTCAAGTTCGATCATGCGTTTCTGTTTCATTGTGAGAATGTTGGTAACCTGATGATGATTATTAAAAGTGATTCATTTTTAGGGCCGCCTGAATTGAAATCCCGGGTACGCGCCTGACTCATGCCCATTTATGTTGCGCGTATGGTTTGTGCTAATCGTGATCGAAGATACTTTGCCGAAAAAGTGAACTCTGCTCGTTTCTTTATTCTAAACTCAAGTTCACTTTCGAAGCAACCTACTTAGCAACCACCCATATAATTATATGTTTCACTATGACCACGGCAGACTCAATTAATAGATCCGCTGAATCGGAGATAAGGAATCGTTGATCAGTTGACTCGACAACTCTGCAGGCTCAGGGACCTTGGCCGGCCTCGAGACTATCCTCTCTCTCATCTTTGTCGACGTCTGAGAAGCTTTGGCTGCGCTCATCTAAAAAGAAAAAGCCAATCCACTGAGCCCCAAAATAAAATAAAACGGAAGGACCTCGAAAACCCAAACAAAAGTGAAAAAAGGCTAAACGTCGTGGTCGGTCGTAGGCATTGGATAGTATTATAGAATGAAATGCTCCTCGGCCGAGAACTCAGTCTGAGGGGCTGGGCTGAGGCCTCCATGGAGGGGGACCCGTGGGGAACTGCCTGTCCTTGTGACGTGTGTGCTGTAGACGTGAATTGGAGAAAAAGGAACAAGAAAATACGTAGACTGAAGAGGACTACGGAGCGGGGAGAAGGGATATTAGTGGATGATGATGATATGCGCGAGCAGGGCCCCTCTCTAGGAGCTGTCAGTCTGAGGAGGGGAGGTGAACTAAATGCTATGTTCACATGGTGCGGATAATACATAAGCAGAATGTAAGTGAATTTCTATGAAATTACCTATCGGCAGAGGACGCCTTTACTTAGATGTAAACGATTTCAGCGATTCTCCACAAAACGTTCGCGTATTGAATGCCGACTTGGTGCGCAAAGTATTATCTATGCTCTTAAACCAGATAACCAAAGACACACAGATAATTCGAAGCGAAGTTGAACTCATTGTGGTATACCACAATATATTGTGGTCCTTCCATCTCATTCAAATATATGCCTGCCGAACATCAACAAAATATCATTGTCAATTTTTTTCTTTCTACGCTAAAACGGAATGGTAAAAAGAATCAAATTTAGGCAGTGAACAGTCTATTCGCACGTCCTTTAGTCTGTTTCGTCGCTGCTGATTTCATTACCCATTTGGTAATCATAAAAGCCTCCAATATTTTAAGGGGGAATCACAACCACAATTATTCACTTATACATTCACTTATACTTTCATAGTAAGGCAGAAAACCGACAGCTCTTTCCTATCTAGATCAACTTGACACATTCATTCTTATTTACGGTTCTTTCGCCACTCCTTTCATGCCATAATGGTTTGTTTGCCACTCTACTTTCAACAAAACTTTGTCAAGATACCAACTCCAAAGGAAGCTTTGGGGTATACTACATTCCGCAAAGCAGCCCAGTCGTGCAACCCATAGCAGCTAAATCAGTTCCAGTAAAAAATTTGGATGCCTTTCATTCAATAACACCCCTCCCAGTAGAAGTTTAATTATAATAATATACATGGAAATTCTATTTCACGTTTTCAACTGCCCACCTATGTCATTTTATCATTGAATAAGGTTGTTGGTTTAGAATTGGATTTTACTGGTATTGATCGGGAGGCAATGCCATTATACCTCGTAGAGGGTCTTACCATTATTTCACTCTATGAATAATATTATTATATGTCGTTGGGGCATGGATTACTTAATGTCAACAGCAGCCCTCTTTTCAAAATGTGACTACCCTAAGATAAAGATAATTTATATTCTGATTCAAACCCACTGCATATCGTACAAATTGTAATAACCCCTGAGGAAAATCATCCTCTTATTGTTTGAGCTCAGCAGGTGGGATGGGTTCGTGTATCCTTTTTCTCATCATTCAAAAGCTAAGTGCTTGACTATCAAAAATCCCTCACCCCTTTGTGAACAAAGAGCTTCGCTGACTAAGCCTATTTTACTTGGAACTGATGGCCGAGAAATGTTACTTAAACCCGAAAGTGTTGGAATGAAAATAATAATCTTATCGCATAGACGAGAGGACAGTAAGCTAAGAGCAAGCAAGGGAATCCATTTAGGCCTCGGCGGACCTGTCTCTGATAAGCAGGTCAGTCAACAATCACAGGCCTCAATAAATCAAAATGTGGGAGTGATACCACCCGCTTTCGTGTAGGGAAACAAAAGGATATGAATTTATGAAATGGCAGGCCCCTTAAATTATATCTACCGTTAAAAAATATTTCGAGTTACCTCTAAAATAAGTCCCAGCAGTTGTACGGGGGTATATCAAAATTAGAACTAACTCTATGATTTTATGATGTTGGTGGTTGAGTGTATAATCCGCAAGGTTTAATTAAATAAAAAGAAAATTAAGCTTGGAAAAAAATTATCGTGACTTCAATTTTGTGACTTTTCTTTGTGGAGATTCTTTGAAAACATCCTACATTTTTTTGAAATTCAGTCGCTTTGATAGATATTGTTTGGATTAAATTTTGGAAATATACTTATAGGATGACTAAAATCAATCGTAGGAATCCGTCCATCGTCCAAACTTGGTAGAAACGCGACGTTGCTTTCACTTTTTGCCATTTTTTAGCAATCCTCCCCTTATCCAGTTGAAATAACCATCAGATCATCTCGAAATAGAATCTTTTATATGAATATTTTAGCATCCGTAATTTTAACGTGAATACATTTCGATTGTTCTAGTACTGACCGAGGGGAAAAAGGAGGTGGTGACGAGTCGTCAGCAGAATGGAGGAGTGCCGAGGAAAGGCTCTCAAGTGGCTATGCTGACAGGAGATGGCACAGGAACGGATGCTGCAGCGGCCGGTTGGGAGATCGGAGGCGGCTGTCAGGGATTGGAGCTGGAGCTGGAGGCCGGCGAGGAAGACATGGCCTGCGGTCTTGGACCGTGCAAGCCGAAGTGGATGCAATGTTTTGCCTCCAAACAGGCATTTTTGGTCACCTTCTGTATAGCCTGGGTTCTGCAAGTGAGTCAACGATTTATCACATGAACGCCGAATTTCCTTTGACCAGGCAAGCCTTAGGAATAGCTTCAGAATTAGGGGTTTTCTTGATCGACCCCGAATCTTGATCTATCTTGATCTACCAAAACCACTTCTACCCAGAGAGGGGTGGTAGATCTAGGTGGGGGGGATGCCTCTGCAGGTCACCCTTTTTGTAAATCTCAGAACTCTCATATCTTCAAGATCAATGATCAACTATTAACTTATCCGGCTTCGTATTGTTTGAACCAGTTCATGAAGTCGCGCCGAGAAAATTTGAATGGACCAAAATGGCAATTTTCTACTTTACCTTCGAAACTTGAACACTTCGTCGTTAATATATTTTTATTTAATATTATTTTTTATCCTTCCAGGGGATGTACTACACGTACTTTGTATCGGTCATCACAACCATTGAAAAATTGTTCCAACTGCAAAGCAAAACGACGGGTTTCATCATGTCTGCGACGGAAATCGGCCAGATCGGCTCATCTCTTCTTCTGACGTACTATGGCGGCCAGGGGCACCGGCCGAAATGGATTGCATGCGGTGAGCTTATTGGGGTTTCCCACATTTTTGACGTCGGATTAATGCTCGCGAAGTGACTCTTGGTTGAAGTCCCGGAACGAGACAAATTCAAGAGGTCGTGATTCGAACTTGATTTATTCGACTCCTCAAAACCTGAAATTCTCCATTTTCCAAGATGAATTCGAAACTGATTTTTCAATTAGATTTTATGATCATTGGTATAAATCGGTCATGGCACCACGATCTATTCCAACGTAACTCGATACAACTTTGAGACTATCAATGAAAATTTTATTTTCAGGTATGGTGCTTTTTGCAATATCTGCCTTCTCCTGCTCGCTGCCGCATTTTATATTCGGGCATCAAATGCTGGCAGAAAACAGTTCAGCACTCGCCCCTCCGAATTTGTGCAAACTGGACCCGCTGCTCCAACTGACTGCCCTCAATGGGTTAGTAAGTATTGAGTTTTGCCCAATCAAAGATTAGGTCAATCATCAAGAGGCAATTGACTTGTAAAACGGGATTTTCGTGCTGGGATTATTGTTGTGCCTGCTTACAGACAAGTATACTTGGGTATTTGGGATTTATCATTCCTGAATCGTTCATATTTCCTCACCCAATACGCTTTTGTAGCCATAATATTCATGGCAGTTGGTTACAGTTCCAGTATAGATACACAAGCAGAATGCAAGGACGACATCCTGGCTGAGCAGCAGGTGCAGAGCAAGATCACCACTTTGGTGTTGGCTATGTTTTTCACAAGTCTTCTCGGGGTTGGCATGGGACAGACGGCAGTGTATACTTTAGGCATACCATACATCGACGACAATGTGGCATCAAGAGAAAGTCCGTTATACTTCGCCATCACTATCGGCATACGGATACTTGGGCCTGCCCTCGGATTTATACTCGGCTCTTTTTGTACAAGGTGAGTAGCAGCACCCGAAAATGGGGTATAACAAATTACGGTAATTCCAGTTAAAATTGTTCCCAAAACGCATTTTTTATGGTTTCAAAGCTCCAGCTAACCTAGTGAATAGCTGCAGTGTTGTCAAATGTCTCTGAAGGAGCCTGGAAATTGCCGAACCCATGATAGAATCTAACAAGGATTCCCACCTTTCTTGAAATCGTCTAGATATCCCTATACCGACTTTCGTTTGCTGCAAATTTGGGATCCTCTCAATCCTGGCACTAATACTAATTCATCTTGCAGGTTGTACGTCGATTTGAGCGTGGATCCGCAAATAACACCTACAGACCCGAGATGGGTAGGTGCTTGGTGGCTTGGTCTCGTCCTCATCTCTTCTTTGCTGATGCTGACATCGCTGGCGATGTTCTCGTTCCCGAAACGGCTGAGCACAGCTCGACAGCATACGGGTGCTGCTGTTCGGACACCAACTGCAATAGTAAATATCCACCGCACCGCGGACATACGTCCAGTACGTATTTTAAGCAAAATTTCTTCATAACCCTTTCTATTTTTTAGGTATCCAAAAAAAGGAAGAAGAACCCATCTCTTAGAGATTTTCCAAAAGCGATTAAACGGCTGCTGTCAAACGACATCTTAATGTGCAGAACTGCATCATCGGTCTTGCATATTCTGCCCATAGCAGGATTGTACACGTTCCTTCCGAAATATCTGGAGAGCCAGTTCAGGCTCACCGCACACGCGGCCAACATGGTCTCTGGTAAGTACAGCTTATATCACCATTCACGGCTTAAAGTATCCAGTATGCATCCAGATTTATGGTTCAAATATTTGGCTACAATATTCGTTTTTGACATTTTCCACAGGCGTTGGAGGGATCCTGGTGATGGGATTGGGTATCATCCTTTCAGGGGTTTTTATTCTGCGAGTAAAGCCCAACGCCAGATTCGTTGCCGCATGGATAGCCTTCACTGCTGTTATATACGCAGTTGGTAAGCCTGAAGATCATTTTTAGTTGCATTATTTGGTATCAAGATACTTGAATGCGAAATAATATTTTTCAAATTGCTCTCGTATTCTCGCAGGTATGGGCGTCCTCATGTTTGTTGGATGTCCAATGAACGATTTTGCCGGTCTCAGGAGAGGCGGAAGGTACGGCATATAAGATTCTTTTGAGTCCTTATTGCTAGCAATGGCTTCACTGTGGGTTAGAAATATCTCAAACCATTGCTAACGATCAAATAGATCCAAAGCCTACGCATTAAAGAACCTACCATTTCAACTGTACCATTAATGGTGTTGTTGAAATAGGTAACTTTTTAGGTCGATATTTTTTCGTATTTTTGTCAATTAGGATATCATGACAAATTTACTAACATTTCAACTCAAAATTAATTTGTTTTCTGGTATGGCGTTACAGTTATAGCAGATTCGAGCCCGTTTGCGAGATTCAAACGTGTGAGTGCGATCAATTCAAGTTTAGTCCGATTTGTGGGGACGATGGGAAAACTTACTTTTCACCATGCCACGCAGGCTGCACCAATGTGACAATGATGGATGGAACAATTACTGAGGTAAGTTACTGCTTGGAGTATCCGCATGAGAAATGCCTGCCAATTGTATTTTGGAACTTGGGTAATTGTAAAAGAGAGGTCAATCGTGAAAAATTTAGCTGCTTAAGTCAATTCAGCTGTGTGTCAAGACATAGCATGGATGTGCTGTGAAATCAGAAAGATATGCTCTGACTAGTTCCGACCTTCTCCTGGAGGGCGGCAGGGCACGGCATTAAATCGGTGGTTTAATTTGATTTTGGAAAAAATTACGTTACCGTTTGACTGTTTTAGTATTCCGAGTGTGGCTGTATGGGCCATGGAGAAGGAGGCAACGCCACTGTCGGCCACTGCGAACTGGAATGCAATAACTTCATCCTCTACATTTTGCTTTTCTCCCTTTTCGTTTTCATCCATTCAACATCAGAGGTAATTAACAGAGCTGCCCTTGCATTTATGCAACGATATATCGTTTAAAGCCTATAACAGGTATATGGAAAAGAACTATAAAACCGACTTAATGAAAAATAGATTTTTACTCATTGTACGGAGGTGGCCCTAGAATTGATCTGAGTATTGGCGCTTGCTTAATTAAACCACTTTGTTGATACAGGTTGGTTCGATGCTCCTGATCCTTCGGTGCGTGGATCCTACGGAAAAGGCGATGGCGCTTGGTCTAATCCAATTTGCTATTGGCCTGTTTGGTGAGTTTTAAGAGTGGTCAAAGTCAGTTGTTGAAAACAAGAGTTAAAACATAGGAAAAAACAAAGAGGAAGAAAAGCTTTAATGCGCATACAACCTGATATGTTCTGAAACCATCAAAAAGTAGTTGCGTTCTACCAAGCTGACAAATAGATTTTTTTCTACTCCTTTTGGCTACAATTTTGAAAGGATTAGGCCAAATCCAGCCATTGAGTAGAGGCGTCCATTCGCGCATAGGTATCGAATTTATTTGCGATCTCTGTATTGTTTGCAGGTAATGTCCCATGTCCAATCATATATGGAGCTGTTGTCGACTCAGCCTGCTTGATTTGGGAAACCACCTGCGGTAAGCAGGGTGCCTGTCGGCTCTATGACGAAAACTTCTTCCGGATGTTCTATCATGGTATGTACGAACTATATTCTAAAGGGTGACAGTTTTATTCCTTAGGATTCACAACTACTGTCTAGTTATACCGGTATTCATTGACTAGGATCTTTGGCTTTTAATCCTGGAAAACGCTCCTCCAATTTTGCAGGTACGACAGGCGCTATTCTTTTGTGCGCATTCTTCGTAGATCTGATAGTTTGGTACAAGGCGGGTTCGATAAATTTTGTCGGTGAGACAAAGCCCGAGGTAAATGAAGAGGAACTGAGTCCGTTCACGTCAAAAACGCAGACTGAAGCTGAAGTAAGTTGCATAAAATATACATAAAAAAATCTTAGTAAAATTCTGGAAATAATGTACCAAAAAGAAGCTTAGTAGAAGATAATTATACTTCCTTTATTTGTGGACCTTTCTTTCTCATATTCAGTTGTGATTTTGATTTTCGCTTTCCAGAATGGAGACGCGTGAATTTGACGAGCTGGTAAAAACCTCTTCACACATTGGCCTGCCAGGTTTCTGCCCTGGCAGGTCAAAAACGATCAAGTTTCATGATCCATTCTCCTGATCAAGTTGCCTGATCAAACTCGAAAATGGAGATTGTCCTGGTCCTCCTACGGTGGATGAAAGGTCGACATGGACCTGGCTGCAGCTGAACGAAGGAACCCAGTTGTTAAGCATTCACCGGTCCCCAGCGCTTCACTCCATGGTGCCTTGAGCCTGCTCATCCATAAAAATCGTCTCGCAAAATAGTCCAGCAATGATCTTGATTTCTTGGTGGTTGATATGGTGCAGCTGCTCTCCCCGAGAGCTCGGAAGTCACCGAATCGGTTTCTATCCAGTATAATATATTATATTGAGATTCTAATTTTTCCCCATGTAAGGATTTGATCTGAAGTAATTCTCCAACATCGAACATCTCTCCAGAAACTCACGCTCGGGGTGGAAACACCTATAAGGTGTTCAGTATTCATTTTGATGAACCAGCAGAAGTGTCTTGTGGACATCAAGATTATCCAAAATATCGTAGTAGTGCGTATCCTCTAGCTCCGAACTAATGGGATTCTTGAGGGTGGGCTTTGGCACCATATTGAGCCGACGGATTTGTCTATCTCAAAATCACGATCGGTTGGCGATTGGAAATTTCGGGTGATGTCACTACTGCCCGGCCTTCAGTGGTAGGAAAGAGCAGAGGAACGCATGACGTATGAGTTCCGCATTATTTCGGCACCCAATCTCACCACTACTCTTCAGAGACCCCTGCACTTCAATCGACTCGTGAAGTCTATAGGCCAATTGAAATGCACAAAGCACAATATTTCCCGATACCAACGTTTTCATGCCCTTGTTAGGAAGTAAGCTAATTTTGATTGACATTATTCTCATGTCAGTAATGCCTACTTATTATTTATTAATACATAGAACTAAACAATATCTTCTTCAACATTCTGTGGATTGATGCTGGTGAAATATGTCCCATCCACCTGTGTAAGAGGTGTAAGATCTCTCGGTTAATATCGTCACCGTGATGCACTTTTCCATCAAAGAAAAGATGCTGCCACTTCAAATCCTATTATCTCGAGAATATCAAGCTCTATGAGGTCGCACCGTTAAGGAAAAGAAACATCCTTCATCAGTCCAATGCTGATCTGCCATGGTGATTTTTTTTCAATTAACGCCTGGTTAGCATGAAATTAAAGCGAACTACTTACTGAAAACTTCTGAAAATGAATACGTTTGACAAAATTGTTTGATCCGAACCCAAGTTGCCAGCGTTGTAATCCAATATGCTGGCTTCTGGGCTAATCCCACTCAAAATCACAACCAGAGTTGAGGGAAATTGACCATCTAATCTATATGAACATGGGCGAGAGACGACACTGGAGGTCCGAAGCACGCAAGGGCGACAGGGTACGCCCGGGACAACGTCGGTTATCGGGCCTAAGTCCATGCCCTCTTCTTTCGCATGCGCTTTCGCCGCATTGGCCTCTCCAAGGGATCGTCTAGGCGTGTTGATATTGATGAAGGGGGATCGCGGGTATTATGAAGAAAATCAATATTGTGTGGGAACCTCATAATATTGTGGAATCGTTTTTAGTTTATAGCGCAAATCATTCACCTGACTCAGTTTTGCAAATCTTGGGCATATGCAAAAATATCTATTATTTTTCATTTCGATTGGGAATCGCGTTAACTGAGGAATAAACAGTAGACTTGAAAATATCCTGTACAAAGACATGTCTTACCTAGCAAATAACAGTTCCACTAAATCGTCCATCGCTCTTTGGTGCCAATTTATGTGTAATATGATAAGGACTGATGTGTATTCCAGTCCAGAAGCTGTAATAATAAGATTAATTACACGAGTAATTTAATTGTGCCTCTTTCGTAGAATTTCTTAAAAAGGAATAAAAACTCGACAAATAGGAGGCTACGTACCTATATTTTTTAACGACGCCTGATGAAAAAAGAAAAGATCTATTGTTTATATATAAATAGGTAAATATATTTTAGAGAAAATAATATTTTGTACATATTTTGAAACCGAACGATCTGTTGACGACGAAGACGTCACTTTTGAACTAAGTTCTCCTGCGGACGACTAGGGTGATTACTATTGTTGGTTATTACTTTAGTTAACACGTTAATATGAATAGGTAACAGTTGTAACGAAGTTGATATTATATGTATTTCAAACTATTTTATTACTTAGTTGTTGACCATTTTTATTATAAAACTCCTATTTTAGGCCATAATTGGGCTGTGATGTACCTGATATCACTGTTAATACAGCATCACGAATATTCTTGTCACTGTCGGTCCCGTGGAGACTGAAATCTGCCTTTGTACATTTGATAACTCCAATAGAATGGGGTTATTTTACATGTTTGCAACTTATTAAACGAAATTCTGTTTCCTATGACATTTCAATAGATCTTCTTGATTCTAAATTATTTCCTGATCCTGTTGACCTGAAATTTACGTAGGTATGGAGTGAAGACTCATACCTACTTGGAATAAATTACGTTCAATCTCAACTTTATTCTCTGCGTCGAATAGGGCAAGAAATAGGCCCTGAGCCTGATGCCCGTGTTGTTTTTCTCCAAGTCCTCGACTGCCGACCTTTTTGGCGGCTTTGTTCGGAAACGCCTCGGATTTTGGGTCTCACAAAGCTGTCCTGCTAAGGCTCATTAGGCGGAATGTCCCAAACAAAATTTTTTCAAGTACAAAAAATTTGCCCAGGTAATTGTAATTAATTCAAACCGGTTCTTTGAAGGTCGTCTTGCCACCAAGCCGTACCCTTATAGTAAACATCATGTCCCTATAGTGTTATAAATAAAACCAAAAAATCAATTAATGAATAACTGGCGATCGGAACAACCTGTGGGGACCTCTCTTATTGATTGATCACAGTTGTGCTATCATACTATTAAAATGACCTAGTTTTAGCTAAAAACTGACACAAAAATCATCACAAATGACCGGACCCCCAAAAAACCAATTCGAGTGACAGAGGATAAGGAATCGCTTGCAGAAACCGATAATGTTGGTACGCGCTTCAGTAAATTGGCATCGTTAGTGGGTCGTCGTCCTGGATCCTGCTATGCAAAATGAAAATGAGGGAGGAGCGGAAAAAATGGCACAGCTAATAAGACATTAATGGCTCATTTCTGGTGAACATGGGATGAGAGAAAAGTTGGCGAGGTTGTTAATAGTCGAATAAGGGGGTCATTGAATGTGACAACGTCCCCTTTCTCATGGATCTGATTGGTAGTATTCACAAGCGTCGGAATCGACAATACATGCCGGATGATCAGATCGAAAATTGATGGAGTCAAATTCAATAGGTAGTAGGTAGTGTAGTTTGTAATGGACAAAAAAACTAACGGACTGTTGGTATAGTTCCTCACTTTATTGTCACGACCGCCGCGTCATTGAAATCTGCCATGTATTTTTTAGCAAAGGCTATAGAATTGTTATTGAGTAGTACCATTTCGAAATTGACTAAACCAGTGGTGCGTAGATAACACACAATACTTCCATATTTTGGAACGTAAAATTGAGGCGTTGATAGCCAGAGTGGACCATTCCACAAACTGTCCAAAAATGAGTTATACAGTGCAATGGGTCTGAGGTTGCTCTATCTATCGAATTATTATTAAAATTTGACTCGTTCTCGAATGTGCTAAGAGAGAGCGCAACTTTTCAAATGGTCCGTCTGCAAATTGGCCGCCGATTTTGATGGCCAGAGTGGACTTTGTGGCTTGTAGAAATGTCCCTATGGTTCATGAGTCATCTGTTCACCCAAGAATGCTTGTATTTTTTTCTTCAAAACACCATAACAAGGCCCTTGATCAATTACAAGAAATTAGTCGAAATTTTCAAATGCGATTTTCTCAGTTCAACACCTGTGTGGAATGGTCCACTCTGGCTATCAACGCCTCATTTGTTCATATTTTGACTGCTTTTAAGGGTGTTTAGGCCAAAAATATCAGAAAATTCACTATTAAAATTTTAAAATTCGCCCAAAATAAAAAAAAATAAAATAAAAACTAAAAATAACAAAAATACAAAATAAAACAAAAAAAAACAAAATAAAAATTACCACATATTCTGCAAGGTAAAAGAAAGTTTCTAGGACCAAGAACGCTCAAATCGGTTCATTTTTGTGACCGGAAAAAAAATAAAATAGAAAACACTAAAAATGCAAATATATCGGAAGTACTGTGCGTTATCCGAATTTTGATAAAACAGGGTGTTAGGTCTTGCCGGGACAACCATTTCAGTTCAAAAAATTTGAAAAAAGCTTGAGAATTGAGGGAGGTATGGTCATTTTTGTAAATGACCACAGACGGACGGACGGACAGACGGACGGACGGACTAACGGACACACGGACACACAGACACTTGTTCAGGAAGTGATTCTGAGTAAATGTGTATAAGAAAAAGTTTTTTCTGAAGCTCCGTTCCGATTCTCGATTTTAGGACGATCACAATACTTCCATTTACTCCGTATGGAGTACTTCTATTTACTACGTAAATATGGAAGTAAAAAGCCGCCGTTTGAGCCATTGAGGAGACCTAACGTTCCCTGATCCCTGTATACACTGTACAAGCCTTTGCTTGCGAAAAAGGCTTTTTCCCCGAGATGTTCCCATGGGATACGCAACATCAAAGGGAAAAGGGAACGAGGCGAAAATACGCCAACACAAACATTGGGCAACATCGCCGAGCCGAGTAACATTTTGGCGTTTTCAGACCCCGCAAATTGAGATGACCTGATTTTGAAAAATATTCATGTCTGTTCAATCGTTTTTGAATACATTTTTTTGACAATTGCTTCGTTCGGTTGCACCATGGACCCATCGGACCTGGTCCAGTTATCATCAGAATCGAAGGTAAGCCGTTTTTAAAATTTCATAGATAATGAAAAATATTAGTTATTTTATATGACTCCATGTTGAAATAAGAAATTTGAATTCGAAGGAATATGGTTAAATTACAAGCGAATCGGAAATCGATCGAGATACTAACACTTTATTATATTTTTATAGGAAATAGGCATATTGTTGGTCCGGGTTCAGGCTAATCTAACCTATTTTATACGTAACAACTGCCAAAAATTAAAATTAAATAATGAATTTTGATTTTGATTTAATTGAAAAATGTTTTTGTTCATACATACCTATTGAGTTTGATGATAAAATCTAGAAGGAAATCGCAGGTGTACAGATAACACACAATAAGCTCTAGAAGAAAAACTGAAAATTTTTATGTTTAGCTCATGTGAAAAAAATCTTTGGCGATTACAATGGTTTATTACTTATTGAATAATTGAGAAAAAATAATGAAAAATTACTCTTTGTTATTAACAATGTATTGAAAAATGGTCAAACTTAGAAATTGAATTAAATTAGGTACTTTTAAGTCTTTTAAGGTAATTTAAAAAAATAGATTTTAAATGTTTTTGACCTACTTTCTGTGAGCCCTTAATTGATCGGTTCAAGTATTTTTTAATGTAACAATAACATAACTGCAATGTTGAGAGAGCTACGAAAGCTGGGACAATTATCAGAGAGCATACCACATACTTACTCATTCAGGAGATGGAATTCCATACGAGCTCCATTCATCTCGTCTCACTTGCACGTCTCGTTCAACTCTTTCCAACAAGGTCGCGGGAATGAACTTTCTGAAACAAATGTGGACCCTGGCCAAATATTCGATGTTTTCTTGCCGACAAATGGTACCAGAGATTGCTCGGTGCCATCGTTTACAAAAACAAGCCCTTCCAACTTGAAACTGCCTTATAGTTTTACCTTCTCGAATTGGAGCCGCGCCAGTGGTCACCGATAGGCGGTGACAAAATCAAGATTTTCATCCTCCGGCGCCATACAGTGTGAAATATGACTTGAAGTTGTCGGAAACATTGGAGAATCCCACAAAGGAGCACTTTGCTTTGACTTTTCCTTATCGCATAATCTGCAATACAAGTATAAATATTATTATAACTAATATTGTTTAAAATAAATAATTTTTATTATTTATTAAAATAAATATTAATTAATACTTTTTAAAAAATAAATATTTTTTATTATTCATTTAAATAAAATTTATTTGAATGAATAAAAAAATATTTATTTAATATTTAATATTATTTAACAAAAATCAAAAATTTCAAAAATTGAGGTACTTATACTCATAGGTACTTATACTCATAGTAATATAATATGATGATTTTAATAAACTGACGACCAATCGAACTTACCTGAAGTTCGGTCGAAATTATATGAATCCTCAGCCCGAAGATGTTACGGATAGTTGTAGTATTGTCCATCACTGCAATGACATTGTGTGAAAACAAATAGTGAATTTCCGATCGAGTTACAGCCTAATTTCTGATCGATGGCCGTAACATGATTACGAACAGTGGATATTCAAAGCACAAAAAATTATTCAAGGTAATTTTTGTATCTAATAATTGGCATTTTTTTAATGAATCGTACTTACCTATTCCCACGACTTAATTGAACGCTCGAACATCAGGAGAAACCGGAGTCACAATAAATCGCGAAGACTTTTCGAGAAACACTTCAGAAATGTCAAGAAAAACTGGACAGGACACGAGATAATAAAAAAACGCGAAATTCTAGTTTATGGGAACGTAACGGGTCGATAAAGTGCCAAAATGTGGGGATCCTTCACTAAAATACCTACCTATTTACCTATTTTTCGTTCGTGCGCCATGCATCTCTTCGATTTCAAATGAAAAACTCTTACCTTAGGACCAAACGCAGACAAGTTCGGACATACCTGTAACAAAAAAATGGAAAATCCGTTGAAGCTCCATTTGCTTCAGGGAAGCAAAAATAATAGAAATAGTGTGATATAAATCATAAATTTATCAAAAATGATAAAATTTATCATTTAATGGTAACTTACGTTTGGCCGCGTCGCTCCTCGTTGGCCGATGTCCTCCGGCTGCATACTCCAAGGTGTTGCACTTCTCGAACCACAGAATGTTTCCACAGCACGACACTTTTTTTGTCAAAATAAAACTTGATTTTAGGAGAAAAAATCCAGAAAACAGTTCAATTTACGAATTTAAGGGATTTTTGAATTTTTCTAACAACTAGGTTTTACTCAAAGCTTTTGTGTCGAATTGCTTTCTATGGTGAAAATTTAAAGCAAAGAAATACCTAGAGACTCAATTGTCAAAGGCTCCAGTCAGGAATTGAAACTTTTTGAACTTTGAAGTTTGATCAGATGAACACCAAACCGAAATTTTCAAACCTAACGTAATCACCTACTAATATTGATCAAATGTTTGGAATTGCACTCCCTTGAGAATAAACACGGCACTTGATCACACCTGCAACAAACAAGAAGAAGCATTGCGGTTAGACGTCAAATTTTGAATAAAATCGAGAGAAAAAAATATTGCTTACTACACTGGATTAGCTGTAGACTACAGCGAGGACGAGTTCATAAAAATGTAAGATGAAAATCTTTTTCAGAAGAAAAAAATCTGAATTTCCAAGTTGATTATGAAAACGACAGCCACGAGCATAGGAATGCGCCAGAACGAGCATAGGATGAAAGATTTTCGACACTATTCTAGCACTTACTTTCATCGAACCGATGGAATCTTGACTTGTGGCGTTACCAGGGCGGCAGACAAAAAGTCCAAAGCGAATCCACCACACAACACAACACAGCGACACAACACAGAACCATTTAAAAATTGTTGTTCCCTCAACCGGCACGAGAAATCGGACGGACGCGAATCGGAACGAGCGAAACGGGACGGTAAGAAAATGAAATGAGTATTTTGCAAAAAATTGTCGGTTATATTCATCGAATCCGAGATTTCGTGGAATTATTATTATGGAATAGTGCTGGCTTAATATCGATAGTATTAATCGATCGGTGCTATCGATAGTTCCGTGTTATCGATAGGTCGACAGAATAATATATTATAAATATATATATTTGAACCTGAAAATTTTTACTCAACCTAAAAAACGAAAAACGCTCTTCAAGTCCCTACTATGATAGCCTGAAGTCCTGAAAAATAAAAATAAATCAAGAAGACAGCATTTACGCTGATTAATGGGTCGTAATAATGATGCTGAATAATGATCTTATTAAATTTCCAAATTATTTGGAATCTTTTATTAAAAAAGATGATATTTGTCCTCATTCCGGATCTAGGATGACCCAATTAACAACCATGCTAGATACCAAATCTTATCATAGATATCAGTACACCGAGCTAGAGAAAACCACAATAATTAACTAAGTATTGAACTATTAATTAATAATAAAATAATAGGTAGGTTGGCAATAATAAAAATAATAATATAATAGGTAATGTATATAAGTAATGATACAATCTCTCTCTCTCTCTCTTCCCCCCCCCCCATAATAATATGAAACAATATATACCTAATATAATAATGTATAAATAATAATAATAATAAAATAATCAAATTCTACTTTACAGTTACAGTTGAATGCGAAAAAAGGTAAAAGTTTTTGAAACTTGGACGATTACGAAGATTTATTAATACTGAATGATAAACCAAAACTATCACTAGGTCAACGGTAGTCCAAATTAGCAAGGGAGTCGGCGTGGAAAGAAATTTACCGAAACTATCTTTATTTACCAAGAAATAAACAAAAACTATCGATAGGTCAACGAAAGTCCAAGAAATTTACCAAAACCATCTTTATTTACCTTTATTTTTATACTAGCTGTACCCGCCCGGCGTTGCCCGTGTCAAAAAAATTGTGATTAATTAATTAATTAATTAGGTAGACTGTCTCTCTCTGGTAGTTGGGTCGATAAAAAGAACCAATCTGTTTAAATATTAGTTTAAATAAGAACAGGTCATAGTTGATAAAAAAAAATTTGAGTTGAGGGTTGGGTTGGGTTGGGTTGGGTTGAGTTCCCCGTCGATAAAAAGAAACAATCTGTTAAAAAATTAGTTTAAATGAGAACAGGTCATTTTTTTTTTAATTAAAAAAAATTTTCAAATTTATCTAATTCAAAAATCGAAAATCGGGCTTCGAGGTCTTGTTGCCAGCCCCTTTGTGCTTCCGTGTAAAAAATTCCAGGTCCCTGCGTGCGATAGATTTGGCTGGAGAGCTCGGTCAGACAGACAGACACATTACACTATGTGTCTTGCTTTTATTATTATAGATTATATTTATAAATATTTATATTATTTATCTTAATTTACCAAAACTATCTTTATTTATCAAAACTTTATCAAAACTATCTTAATTCACCTTTATTTATATTATTTATCTTTATTTACCAACGAAAGTCCAAGAAATTAACCAATACTATCGATAGGTCAACGAAAGTCCAAGAAATTTACCAAAACTATCTTTATTTACCTTTATTTATGTATTTATATTTTATTTATATTTTTATTATTTATCTTTATTAATATTATTTATATTTATTAACAAATTGACCAATCTATCTTTATTTACCTTTATTTATATTATATTTACGTTTATATTATTTATCTTTATTAACAACAAAAGTCCAAGAAATTTACCAATACTATCTTTTCTTACCAAGAAATAAACCAGTCGGAGTAGAAAGAAATTTTCGGATAATGAGAAATAATCGTGAGAGTACCTACGGAAAATTTTAAAATTATTTGAAACTTGGGCGATTACAAAGATTTGTTATTGAATAACAAACACAAACTATCGATAGTATCGATTAGCGAGGGCACAATTCAATTTACACGGCCCCGCTCCACTGGCGAAATCCGGGAGCGCGACGCTGCGTCTACGCTGCGATGCGCCGCCGACTATTTTTTCCGTAGACGCAGCGCTATGCACCCTCATGAGCGTGCAAGACAATTTACCAAAGAAGATAATAACTGGCCAAGCCCGGCGTGCTAGTCCAACGGACTCTGAACCCGAGGCGACCGCGATGGACCCAACGCCCTCAACACGCTGGATCCAGTCCGCTCGAGGCGGCGAGGCAATGACCGCAGTGTACCAAAGTACATATTAAGCTATGAGACTAGAGCGACATGCCCTAACTAGCTCCGACCCTCTCTCCGATAAAATCGGAAAAATTCGGTAAAATTTGGGATAAATTCGGTTAACGGGCGAAAACAATGGCATTTTTCTTAACTTATTATCGATATTAAGCCCGCACTATGCCGAACTCACTTGCTTTCACGCAGAAATGACCGAAATAATCGGTAATTGAATTATCGAAAACCTTCACTCAAACCAGTGGTACACACAATACTTCCATATTATGATTCGCAAATTTTCGACACGATTGTATCACATTTTTACTACTTTGGAGGCTTTATGGCTCAGAAATACCAGGACTCATAATGCAAATTTTAAAACTCGCCTAAAAATATGAAAAGTTATCGGAACATGAAAAATACCAACGTATTCTGCAGTCTAAACCGAAGATTTTAAGACTAGGAACGCTGAAATCGGTTCAATTTTGTGGTCAGGAAAAAAATAAAATTGAAAACGCTAAAAGTGCTAATTTATCGGAAGTACTGCGAGTAATTCAAATTTCGATTCAACAGGGTGATAGGTCTTACTGAGAAAAATCTCTTAGTTCAAGAAATTTGAAGAAGGAAATCAGAAAAAGGACAATTAGAAACGAAGTTTTTCTATGTAAAATATTTTTCGAAGTGTTTTTTCCTATCCTAGGGGGGCAAAAAGGAAAATTTACTTACGCGAGCGCGACGCGACCGACCCGGAGGGAAAACGGCGGAAGACTGAGGCCGCGAACAGGCGATTCGCACTAGCAGGATAGCCGAACATGAAATTACACTAACGAACATGCGCGCGGGACGTAGATTCTCGGAATCTAAGCCGTGCCGTTGCTGAGCCGTGCCGGGCGGCTGGTCCGGGCGGCTTGTAATATCGTTGATCGAAGGGCTCGAATTGCCCGGCTCGGCACCGCCCGGCTCAGGTTCCGGCAGCGCGGCGCGTCTCCATGGCGGGAGAGTCGGCTCTCGACCAATTTTCAAACGGAATTGTGTTTTCCTGCGTTAAGTTGTCTTTTAAGGCGTGTAAATTGTATTTTAGATACCTACTAGTTAAAATTGTCTTTTAACAAAAAAAAGTCGCTGCGTGGGCGAAAAAATAAAAATACAAAAAAATTAAATACTTCGTTTATACAATAAGTTTTGAAATCAGCGAGTGTCTTCAATTCACCAAGTCTTTTCATCTGTTTTCACCATTTTTTTTTCGTTTGTAAAGCCTACAAAAAATCGAGATTAAAAAAATTATATTCTTGCAGCATGTTCTAGTTACAGGAAACCAGAAGTCCGTTTTCGAAGTTGTAAGGCATTTTGTCAATTGTGGGGTTAAATTCAGGTTAATTGAAAATTTCAAAACCGTTTTTACATCCATATTTACAGGGTAAATGCTAGTATTTTGATCGTCGTAAAATCGGATTGGAACTTCAAAGAAAATTTTCTCTTACACTTTTACTGAGAATACTTCGCGAACTGTGGTATTTTACAACCACTGGTGCGTAAATAACACACAATACTTCCATATTTTGAAACGTAAAATTGAGACACAATTTGATCATATTTTGACTGCTTTTGAGGGTGTTTAGGTCAAAAATATCAAACAATTTACTATTTAAATTTTAAAATTTGCCCAAAATAAAAATACACCACATTATCGGAATACAAAAAATATCCACATATTCTGCAAGGTAAAACAAAGATTTTAAGACCAAGAACGCTCAAATCGGTTCATTTTTGTGGCCGGAAAAAATAAAATAGAAAACACTAAAAATGCAAATATATCGGAAGTACTGTGCGTTATCCAAATTTCAATTAAACAGGGTGTTAGGTCTTGCCGAGACAAACATTTCAGTTCAAGAAATTTGAAAAAAGGTTGAGAATTGAGGGAGGTATGGTCATTTTTGTAAATGACCACAGACGGACGGACGGACAGACGGACGGACGGACTAACGGACACACAGGCACTTGTTCAGGAAGTGATTCTGAGTAAATGTGTATAAGAAAAAGTTTTTTTCTGAAGCTCCGTTCCGATTCTCGATTTTAGGACGATCACAATACTTCCATTTACTCTGTAAATATGGAAGTAAAAATCCAAATAATGAAGAAAGTTAAGATGTTTAACTACATTTGAAAAAATTGGTAAGTGATTGGAAAGGAGTCGCAAATTAGAACCAGCAGTGATCCCTTCAAATCCCAACTTTACGGTTGTCAGTTTGCACCTCCTTTCACTAATTATAAAAATAAAATAAATAGAATTCACTAATTATTGGAAATTATTGATCTTAGGTCGACGAGAAATCACATGTTTGCCAGGGATAAGAGTAGAGGAGAGAACAAAATAGAAGCTCTACTAACGCATAATGCGTAGGTACAGGTAGCACGGATGGGTTACATCGGCATTATCCGTTACAATTTTTAATTTTGGTCTATAAACTGGCAGGCACTGGGAATCAAAATATGCCGGTATAATCAACATCCGACTGCCTTGAGGTGGGTAAGTATAGGTTTATCAATTTTTTCATCGAATCCGACGATGCTTGCCTTCGACATGACACATGAAAAATGTGACTTTATTGATCGTTCATTCATCATCATTGATCATTCATTTTATACGCATATTTACGGATGACGCATGAAAAATGAACATTCAAGTCACAAATCGGCGTATAGGTGAATTTTGTCAATTCAGATAGAATAAGCAGCACTACTATATAATTGTAGGTACCTACCAACCAATCCCAAACCAAAGAGTTTTGTGGCACCTAGTTTGGCAAATGTGCCGTACCGCTGCGACAGCATCAAATTCAATTTTTTTGCATCTGTGGAAAAATGTACCTAAGAACCGCAGCACGTGTCGATTATGAGAAACAGGTCTGTTTTGCTGCCCTAGATGAGGCAGTGGAGCATTCACGCTTCCTGGCCTTGGGATCAGGATACCAGCAGAACATTGGCAACTTCCCATCTCCTTTGGCCTGATAATGCTAATTTTTGGGATTGGCGAGCATTCGGTTTTCGAATATGCGAGTAATCTTCGGCCAAAATGAGGTAGGCCGGCGCCGTCCCGGCAGCAGTTTAGCAACTTTCGCGGGCAGTTGATGCTGATGAACTAGTTAAGCTGTTGGCAAGGTCATTGAAGAATGAGCCCTTCCAAGAAAAATTAGATTGTGAGAAAGTGTTTCCGACGGAGCTGGCGTGAGATTTCAGAATTACGGTTTTTACCGAAGAAAGAACCAGCAACTGCAATGTATGAGGTTTTGAAGAAGAGAAATCATGTGATTTTTGGGGGTTTTCCTATGCGCCTGCCTATAATATACGTATATTATGATGAGATTTTTGCCAGAGCTGATCAAGATCAATTTTTCAACTGAAGGTTTTTCACTTTCCTTCACAGTATACAATGCCCGAAGGAAACGAAAGTATAGCGACCTGCATTGACATGTAACTGATAGCAATCAAGTACCGCTCAAATTTAACCCGAGATTGTGAAATCCTTCATAACTCAAACTCAATTTCAAACTAAAACTGAAACTGGGACGTGACCGGAACATGAAGCGGCACTGGTACTAAAGCTGAAAATTAAGCTGAAACTCCAACTGAAACTGAAACAAAAAATCAAACCACTCAAAAACTAAAAACAAAACTCGAGAAACTAAAAAAAACTCAAAAACTAAAAAAACTCAATAATTTAAAAACTTAAAAAATCAAAAAACTCATAAAACCCAAAAACTCAAAAACTTGAAAAAATTAAAAAACTCCAAAAACACAAAAAACTCAAAAACTTGAAAAATCAAAAAACTCCAAAAATTCAAACGCTAACTCTCGCTCTAGCACTAGCACTAGCCCTAGCTCTAACTCTAACTCTAAACCAAACTTGAACTTAGCTTAAAAGTCCAACTCAAGTTCAAACTAAAACTCTAGGTCAGGCTTAATTTTAAGCTGAAACTGAGTTTAAGTTTGAAATTGAGTTCCTGATCAGTTAAAAATCCTGATAAAGTAACTGTAGTTACGCCTTTGTAGCATTGACAGTATTTTTATCCTATCTACTTTAGCTCCGCCGTGTTGTAGATGATACCTAGTCATGATCACCAAACTATATAGGTAGGGGTCAGATAGGAGCTGAATTTCATTATTCATCCTCAATGCGCGTCCAACGATCAGAGTTCGGACCGAGTAATTGAGCAATTAACTTGGGTAAGTTGGAGTTGGAAATCGAGTCTCTACAATTCCAAAACGTTCGTAATTCTAACTTAGAAAACAAAGTTTATCCTATTCTGCTGCCATATTACCTGGGCAGTCATTTAACTTCATCAAATCGTGATTCTTCTCCATTCAAATGCGCAATACCTGTCGGAAATTTCATCAACTGACCTAGATGGATGAATACATCAATTCATACTTAAACGAACCAGTCTACTTACATACTTAAACCAGAAGTCAGTTTAACCTGGGCACCGATCCGTAAAGATGGCAGGAGAACTGAAAAACGCAGAATTTCCCGGCAGGAAATTGCTCGAATGGAATTGGCATTTAGCCGAGGTCATGGGCTTTGATGGGGGCGATCGTCAAATTTTGCCACCGACGCTATCTAAAATTTATAAAAGTAACAGAATTTTGAGACGTTGAGCTGGCCCTCAATCCCCTCAGATGTCCGAGTGTTCTATAAATATCGCTTCCTTTTTATGTTGTAGTTTGGTCTTGGATCGGAATGGTAATCGTCATCACTTTCTCGACAGCTTACTCCTTAGACCCAACGATTGATTCTGAAGGGTTGGCAAAATCCTTTGTAGTTTCCATCGGCGTTACGATGCTGACCTTTACCAAAGTTACCATCCTCATGAACAAGGACCGATTGGGAATTTTGTTCATTCGTACTCGGTCCATCTACAGCGAACTTGCCGAACACGAACAAAACTGGCCTGATCTACGTGATGCCGAGCAAAGTAGGCGGTACCATAACACTTTTTTATTATTTTTTTTTCTGAGCATTAAATAACAACTTTCAAATCTGGTTAACATATTGGTATCTCTGGCTCATCCTTTCAGGATCAATGAGGCTGATCAAAATAATGGCGCTCTTTTTCCTTCCTCACATACCTCTCTGTGCTCTCCAGGCAGGGATGAAAATGTTGCTTTCTGGTGAGCCAGCGTATCCTTTTGAAATGGCCACTTTTGGCATGCCAGTAGCTCTCTCATGGATCATCCAATTGACAAGTATCGCCCTGCCCATCCTATTCGTGTGGGGAAATCATGCTCTGCTCAGGATAATTATAATCCAGATGAGCAGCTATACGACGATACTAGTGAGATTGTTGGAGGAAAGGCCCATACTAGAGGATAAGGCTTATGATCGGAGGATGTTTAAATTGCTCAACGACTTGTACATGTGAGGGAATTGTGCATTTTTTTCCTTCGGTAACAACTATTGTTGTTGATGTTACTCTTAAAACACCTTCGTAATGATTATACACCTATATAGTATGTAAGTACCATACTTCTATTTCCCTTCCCTGATTTGTCCGTGAGTGCCTCTTTACGTACTGTGGGTGGGCACAAAATTGTGGATAGCATCGCTGTACTCGCATAGCCGCCAACTCAAATTCAGTGCATGACTTAGATGAGAAATTGTAATGTAAATTATGTGATGCTCACACAAATCAACCCTCACAGTACCTACCTGCTAAGGTTGGCTCTCTGTGCTCCCAGATGAAGTCATCTGAAGAGAACCATCTTTCAGGTTTCTCATAAAGTGTTTATCCTCGTGTTGGTAGTGATGATTGATGAAGCTTGAATGCTCTGGTTATGTTAAGGATGTCAGCAGACGTATCTTCTCTATATGGAGCAGGAGCGGCCCTCGAGCTGGCTATGGCACCTGCCAGATCCTGCTTCGCATGTTATCATTTACAATTGGTAAGAAAAGAAGACAAATCATGATTTAACAGCAAGATCAACAAGGGCTGTTTCAAGTTCTAACTAGTCCTAATAATTATTGATATTTAATAATTACAATTGTTTTGGTTTCCTACGTATTTTACCACTATACCTATATTTTAATATTAAGTTCTATTTCACCAAATATTTTTCGCTTGTTTAGTTGTTGTTGGTGACATATTTATAAACAAAATTGCCATTGGTACAATTTCACCAACAATAATTTTAATTATTAAAACCTCGTTTTTTCGTGATCTTGGTGTCAATTTCGGTTCGCAAACGAAACCTTGACATCGACATTGTTTATTTCGTACGACCGAGGTTTTGCATTGTTGGTGAAATTGGCCCTAATAGTGTTCTTAATCAAAAATGTATCTACTTAGTAGATTCTACTGCAATTGCAGTATATACCTTCTCAATATACAATATTTTTGTTTCTACGAGTTTCTACGTTTTTTGTTTCTCGTATATATAAATAAGTTTCTATAATAAATGTATCTACTTAGTAGATTCTACTGCAATTGCAGTATATACCTTCTCAATATACAATATTTTTGTTAACAAAAAAGGGTTTTCCGTCTTTAAAACAGAGAAGGTATATTTTGCCGGACTACTTCATTAATTATTAAGACATAAATAGGTAATAATTGATCACTGTCACTGGTTATATTGAACAGTTCCCGTTTATTGCTTTCAGGCACTGAAGAGCCGTAATTTTGAATCGGCTTTTGTAGTGATACTAACTTTTATCACCTGCATAGCCACCTCTTGCTCGTATGGTATTTCAGGAGAAGACATTGCTATCCAGGTCAGTGCGAATAAAATAATTCAATATCCAATTTCTTAGGTATAGAGATCTACCTATTTGTGAAACCGAAGCATCCACCCTCCGTCAGGACAATTGCACAGAATTTTAATATACCTCTCTTCGCAATCACTCATATCACTAAATCTCTGGGCAATCAATGCATGATTGAAATTATTTTTTGCAAAATTGAAAATTGATTCAATCTTTTTAACCCACATTTCTTTTCAATTTTCAGCACCAGAGGATTTTAGATGGAATCTCCAACAGTAATTGGTACAAATGCCCAAGTTCGGCAAGAAAACCAATTATAAAACTCTTTACTATGAGTAGAACCCCAATGAGAATGCATTACAAGTATATCATGGAGTTCAGAATTGAACAGATATCTAACGTAAGTTCAGAGAAAACTCGAGTTCATTTTGCAAGGAGTACTTGTTTTTTACCTATTTTACCATCGTATGAAAATCATCCTCGATCGTTTCTCTATTTCTAAATAACCGAAATAAAAAAATAACCAATCCTTTTATTTGTTCCAGTTGATGCAAACAACGTACACATTGGCAACCGCATTGGCGAATTTTTTGTAGATCGGTCAACCCAATGTATTTGTAGTCCTCCTGTAGATCACAGGATTAGCAAAATTGTGTGCTATCTGTGGCTTACTCATTAATTTTCAAGAAATGTACAATTTCTGATCAACTTATTTGCACCGACTTTTGTGTCATTAGAACGAAATTTAGAATTTCATAAAATTTTTACTTCCATATTTCGTCGTCTGAGGCGCAGCATGGCACATCTAACAATTTGGCAGTTTTTAGGTAAAACAGAAAATCATGTTCACTCTCTGTGCCACATCACTGCTCGGTTTCAGATTCGCTAAATTCGTCGTGGAACCCACTGAAATATCCCTTAGATACGCTTGGATACCTATGTTAATGCATTCGAAAATAATTGATTTTTCCTTTTTCCTGAAAATTTGCCAAATGTTAGATGTGCCATGCTGCGCCTCAGACGACGATTTACCTATCTACAGAGCAACTACCTTGCGTAAAATTGAAACAAATTTTACGAGGGTAGGCACCGAAATTATGTGTACCAATGCATCTGTGCACATGGTATTTGTATATTTGGTGCACCTGATCGTCGTGATTTGTAAGTATTTCGGAAACGTAGTGGATTGTTTCTTCTTCACTAATTTGGTAAATCGCCGGTGCGTGATCGTCGTTGATAACCTCCTCGTTAGTCCTAGAGAGCTGCTAAGCTCAGGTTGCTGTAACATCTCACAACCTTCCAGAGATTCTCGCCTCAAGCTAAGCTAGACAATTTGGCTTGGCTAGACAAGTTGTAAAACTCTTTAGTGATGCAAATCTTCCCATTCAGTTTGTGTGAGACGGAGTTCAGGCTGAGTGGTGTAGTAGTGAGGCCTGGGCGTGTCGCGGCCGTAGGTCACTGGGTCTCGGGGGCCCCGGCGGCGCAGTGGGGCCGTCCGCTGACCCACTCACCCGATATGCCGCCGCGCCTACGCCGCACACAGAAACACATTCTTAGGGTGCGTCTTCAATTTATTCTTAAAATCCGACAGAATAAAAGTTATTTTTTGCCATTCACGATGACAAAAAGTAGCGATTATTTCGAAAGCAGGTATATCTGCCTAAGTAAAACAAGTAGGATGGTAAGGACCAAAATAGCATAATATTATACAATTTACCCATAATTTCAGTAAAAGCTTCAACAAAAACTAGGTGTGTTGGGTTTTCATAAGCTTAACACGAATTCAGAAATTCCCAGGAAACACGATTAAACATAATTATACCTATTGTCTAATAAAAGACCATCAAAAACCAGCTTTCATGGAGGGTGTTTACTGTTCATGGAGGGTGTTTTGGGCCATGAAGCAAACAAGCATGCCTAAAGACTGTCACTAAATCCGCATGTAACACTTTAGAGAATGGGTATCAGACTATGTTGTGACATTGATACGGATACAGGTCCTGTATACAGGAAGTAGATCCTGCGGCCCAGGTCGCCCGGCTAAAGGCATCACCTTACGTGGAGATGCGGTGACAGGAGCGGAGACACGATGCGCAGCTTGTCTGTCAGTCTGACCTATTTATTTTTCTCTAGCTCACCTACGAAGTAAGTTCTAATGTAACTACTGTTTTCCAGTCGTAGTGCTACTCGAGGTAGGTAAAGCAGGTTCCGAGAGTTTGCCGGTTATAAGGGGCTTCATGTATGTTGTCACGCCCATCGGGAGCCGTACGAATTGATAATTAACGAAATTTAACTCACGAATAATAATTTGACTCATGGGTGTATCTCATGCAGCATGCTTCAATATCCATAGTTTATCTTTCCTTGTCCCCATGTCCATAGTTTAGCTTTCCATTGTATGGTTTTGTATATGAAGGCCTCTCCATCGACCCCTGACACAAGTGTAAAGTATACTATAATCTGAGTGTACTTATTGCAGTGTTGGTGAACCACCTAGGCGAGGTTGATTGGCCGCCCGTATCGGCCGGGTAAGTATACTTCGCGAGAGTGTGACGTCACGTTTTCGTGCCGTTAGGTTGGCAGCAAGACTCTGGCTAATAACAACCTTGTTATCATGGGCGGAGACGCTGCGACGGCGAGTATTTTGAGTTTAGCAGTGATTTTTTGATGTCTTACAATTATGGCACTCAAGATTTTTGATTTAATCGAGGCTTTCGGAAGTGAGAAAGGTGTTTTTCGGAAAGGTGAACTGAGTTACGAGGCGAACCACGTACTCCAAGTTACTTACGACGGCGCTGGCGGTGAATACGGTGTGCTGAGGGCCAACCCAGCCAGAGAAAAGGATTTGAATAAAAACTCAAAAAATGAGAGAAGAGAAATAGTCTATTCCATTATTAAGGTATAATTGTATACCGGTTTCGGTTATTAAACCATCATCAGGACTTAACAACGACTCGTTAACGTTACAACGAGTCGTTGTTAAGTACCTACTGATGATGGTCTAACCGAGACCGGTCTACAATAATTGTCTGCTATAATTATTATACCTTAATAGTGGCTATTTATACCTTAATAGTGGACTATTTCTCTTCTCTCATTTTTATTCAAATTATGGGATTCCACAATTTCTCCGCGAGTGATTTAGTATCTAGAGAAAAGGATTCTATAATGTTCTGTAAATTATCCTTTTTTTCCTTATTACCACTGAGATCGTACATTTTTCGAATTATATTATTTTCGTTCCTTATGCTTATCTCTAAAATAGCAAGGTGACGCGTTTCAAAGAACTACCTAGGTGCAATTTTTCGAAAAAAATTATTGTTACTCTACTTTTCAATAAATTTGACTGTCTTCAGTTCCTGTTTGTTTGCTTTGAAATAAAAAATAATACTTGAAGCTTGAAGCTTTTTTTTCTTCCTACTCTTACAATACTAGATCCTCGGTCGTCCGTGTCTTTAAACAGGGAACAGAAGAAAATTTACTCATGTCCAAGACATTCCATCAAGAGTGAGAACAAAGAAAAGGTTAGGGTAGGTATAAGAGCTCTTTATAGGAATCTTTTTATCATAAAAAATACTTGAGACAGGTATGCATTCAATAACAATACACGAAAAGAAACGAGATGCAAAAAAAAATCCAGAAACAATGCGTACAACCAATAGACTAGAAATCATTCTTCTTTGTTTTGGGTGTCCAGTGGCGATTTAAGTGGAAGTCGAGGATCACTTTTCAGTCTGCCTACCACTCGCTTAATTTCGATTCGTGCTCTTGCAATGCCAGGCAGAGGGTTAGGTATTGTGGATTTCAAGTCCGCGATATCATTCGAGGGTGTCACAAGATCACTCGAGGGGGCTACGCAAGTCTTTTTTGTTCTTCTCCTGAAAAATGAAAAAAAAAAACAAATTGTGATAGTGACATGTAGAACCGTAGGTATTTACTTGCGTACATACACTCGTATAGCTACTTCGAACCAACTTAGCGACGTTTTGATCACAGACCCGGCGCTCTGATGAGAGCACGATGTTTCAGCCTCTCCTTACTCCCTCAATTTTTGTTACAAAACCCACTATCTACCTATTTTGAGGATGCTTTCGTTTTGCGGAGATGCTTGGGTCTACCAGGTATAACGTTCGCGGATGGATGAAAGGAAACTACCTTATTATTCTAGAACGATGTGAAGTAGGCATGTCTTAGAACAAGCTTTTTCTCATACACATAGCTCTCAAAACTAACTGTTCAAGAAAGACTACTTATTCGCTTGTTGTCTCCGAAAATGTGTTGAGCAACTATCCAAAGCATAGGCTCCGGATAGAATAATGAAAGGAATTGACACAAAAAAGTACAACTGAACAAGTGAACTTACCTGCTCATATCACGCCAACGCTTGAAAGTTTTTGGATCCTTCGGAAAACGGAAAAACTGGCATGTTTCGTGCATTTCCCGATGATTACAACCATACGTGAAGCACTGAGACATGTTTCTCGCAGTCATAATAGTTAATAAGTAATAAAAACGAGTGTACTTATTGCAGTGTGGTGAACCACCTAGGCGAGGTTGATTGGCCGCCCGTATCGGCCGGGTAAGTATAGAGTATGACATCTACCATGGTCATAAAATGGGAAGTAAAGATCACACACCTCCTGTGTGATAGTATAAAATATATTTGAGTATCTTGTCATGGCATAATGTATAATGCCTATGTAAGGCAGCATAGGGTACAGAGTGTTATGCCAAAGTGCACTGGTATAATTGCATGATGGATAAGCCAGGGTATAGTGTAGAGTAAGTATATCATGTTCATCTATAGTATTATTACACTGGACAGAAGTATGGGTATAATCGGTCGATGGAAATAAGCGTGTATGTACTTACCAGTACGACGAGTACCATCGCACTAGGACTGCAGTTAAAACCGTTTTTCTCGCCACCATAGAGGGGCCTTTCAAAATACCTACCTATTTCTTCAAAAACGCTGATGTGTGATTTTCTAGGCCTCGGAAATTTAAAGTGAACAAAAAAAAAACCTACCTCCAAAACGTGAATATTTTAATTGTGTTTAGTTAAATGTGAATAATTTTTAAATAAAATTTAAGGCCCAGCACCATCTGTCAATAATTTCTGGGACCAAAACTAGGTAGATATAGAAAATTTCCAGAAAAACGGCGAGAGTTCGATCACGAGAAAGCAGTGTCATATCATTGACTCGTTAATTGCATTAATAATTACAGTTCAGGCTCCATTCTTATATTCGGAGAGAGTGCTAATTGTCATCTCCAGGTTGTTATCATCATTAAAACAGGATAAAGTGGGCGAATGATCGTCGGAATAAGATAGGTCATTGCCTACCAATATGAACCCGTGCTTTCACGTATTTTCTTTATTCCGTGTTGCCAACTTCGTCGATTTTAGTTCCGAATATTTACCTACCGACCATTTTTTGTCAAGCATTGATCTACACCTACTTGGTATGCTAGAAACTAAAAACAGGCCTTTTTTCGACATTACCATTTCTTCCAAAGGATAATAAAAATAAAAAGTGACTAGGTATTAGTCAAGCTCAGATTTCTTCAGACCAGCTTAGTGAAAAATATGGAAATGTGAAGGGTGGAATCGAATGAATAACCGCCAGGTCTCTCGTTTTCCTGCTCGTCGTAGGTACGACTAAGCACACGGGGTTTCCTTCTTTTTTTCTTGCGTTTCCGGGGGTGCAAAAGACAAATTAGCGAAACGAATTTTTATTTTTCTACCGTCCGTTTTCAAACCTATTTGCGATTTTGAGCTAAATCGGTTTTTATTACTAGTTGGTCTACTAATTGATGGAACTACTCTCACGGAACTGGAACGTCTACCAGGATGGAATTTTCCCATATTAAAAATTGGAATTACCTCAGATTTTATGTTATTAAACCACATACTCAGTTTTCAGGTTAATGTAGAATGTGCGTCTGCTGTTACATGCAGTGCCTTTACAAGGATCGGAACAGGTGCCTCGCCTTGTGTGCCACGTATGTTCGTCCTGCGTACCATGAGAAGGACACGACTCCAAAGTGGGCCGCCAGCCGCTGGGTCGGGTCATCCTCGATCCTTCCTTTCTTCCGTTTCTCCGTCCGTCTCCTTTCCTCATTCCCAACTGAGCCTTTCTCTTTCTTTCTGGCCAGCGCCTTCACCTGTTCTGACAATCGTTTTAAGGAGAGCCGGGCTCCGTAAGGACACAATTGAGGACTGGGGCTTTACTGAATGGATATCTATACAGAGATCTGTACATGTACAGAATGGTACATTATGCGCCTACCTACTGAGTAAATAGGCTAAAGACTTATTTTCTAAAATAAAGCGTTAATAAGGTAAGTTTTCCAAATTTGAACCGGTAAATTTTTTATTAACCCCCGACCCGAGTAGACATGAATCATCCTCAGGCTGAATTTCCACCTGTGGTGGTCGCCCAAGCTTACCAACCCGCCTATGTCCGTGAGTCTGATACGAAATACGAATATTCAACGTAAAATATATTTTTTAGTAAATATTTGATTTATATTGATTTTTTCTTTCTTTGCTTCTAGCGTTTGTCTTTGGCAGGTTTGAATTTTAGGTTGATTCCAACAAGTACAAACTATCCAATAGTAGTTTAAAAATTTACAAGTAAATAAAAAATATAATCGATTTCTACGATTAACCCGACTCACAGGTTGGCTAAGATGTTTTTCCGTTTTACGAAGTTGAAAGTCTGTAATGAGATTGAAGTTTTATCCTTCTTGGTACTAAGAGGACATTTCCTGTGAAAGTAAGATTTGTTAGAAAGTTCCCTCCGAGCTAATACCCTTTAGCCTAAATCAAAAACCTCCTCAAGCCTCAGCTACTTGCCAAGTCTCAAGTTCGTTGAAAACGGGACCTGAAAATGGGAAGAAGGATCCTGTTCCTGCTTTGGTCGTCGTATGGCTGGTGTTGTAGGGGAAGACCTGTGTCGCATTCCTCTGACCGAGAAGATCCTGCTTGTGTGCCAGTACCCCTGGAACCAGTATCCTACCATGTCGTTGAATTTTGAATTGAACTAATAATTTTTAATCTCAAAATATTAAATTTTCAGTGATCATCGACGAGACTTTCTGTTTTTTTAATGAAACATTAATTTCAAGGTGAATTTTGACCAAAATTTAGGTAAATAAATTATTATATTTTTTATTACTAATTAAATTCGGAAGCTTGTACTACCTGCCTATTGCTCATGAAAAAAATTGTTTTGTCACATTAATACTTATCTAATTTCATCGCTCTCATGAAACCAACGATCCTGTACCCGAATAAGACTCCTTCACGTCTTAAAGAGGATATAAAGTGACACCGAGTTCTGAAAAATATTTGATGTATTACAAAACGTCATGCTGGCCAAATTCAGCTCGTATTCAAGAACGATACATTCTTATTTTTTCTAAAAATAAAAAGCATTGCCAAGGCAAGGACTTTATAAATATTCCGGCATCCTTGATGCCTGAAAATTATTGTACGTACTTTTGATTTTCAGTAATAATACATGAATATAATTATTTTTTCAGGTAATCTTTATTTTTGATCATTCTTTGTTTCATAATTACGTTATGGTCATAAAAAGTTCCTCGATCCTTGAACAAATGGCGAAAGAGACCTGAGCAAATATTGCAATGGCAACTAAGTTCTCAACAATAATAATCACAAATACATTAAGTTGGCAATATTTTTTCTCGAAATCACAATTAATAAATAAGTATATTGAGCGTCCAGACGTTTGGAAGAATAATATAAATAAATGCTAACTAAGAAAAATAAATAATAATATTTACATTACAAATTTTACAACGCTTATCACCCTAAAAATAAATAAAAAATCGTTCAATCTCATAAGTGAGCTTACTATGTTCCGATCATAAATAATCCATCCATCATAATTGAAGCTTTGGCACAAATGACATCCACATTTTATAAAAATCGATTAAAATTTGATTCGTCAAGCCTATCTGTAATTAAAATAATTTTGATTTCGCAAGTTTGCAAATAAAGTATTTCAAGTCGCCTATTTTAGGTAACAATATTTTTGAAAATCAATGCCAATCACAAGATACGCATGAATTCATTGAAAACATGTTGACAGATGTAACAAAAACACATGGGTATGAACGGTGGGTGGGGGCGAGAAAAAATAATAGATATAAACCTACTTATCTGATGAATAGAAACTGCCGTTTATGCTCAACAATGTTCTCACTTACGCACAATACGATACAAACTACCAGATAATTCAAACATTATTCTTCCATCTGCTAAATACAAAGAAGAATTATATTCAGGTAAGTGTCTACCTACCTGCCTATTGAGAAGAATAAAAACCATTTTACTCTCATCCCCTAGCAGTACTGGGGAAATTCCATGCACAAAATTCGTAACTGTAGCCGAAAATGGTGAATGAAATTTTTCAAACTGTTAATAACGCGAGTCGATTGCTGAACTTTATTAACATTTTTTGACGTAATTATACGATTGAACGTAGTAGACTGATTTAAGTTGAGTTACCGAAAGAATATTTTTTGAATTAAACAATAAATTGACATAATAAAAGTATTCAGAATAATTTTTCATTATACCTAACATAGCCCACGATGATGTTTTACGTTCTTAGCAAAGTGCTTCGAAAAGTAGGTCGAACAGATCCATGAGTGTATTTTAATGCTCCTCCGTGGGAACTACTTCATGAGAAACTCCGAACGAAAATATTTTAATGTTAATTAGATGTAGAAGGCAGGAAGGCCAGAAACATATATCGAAAAAAGGAATATAATATCAGTTTCTACAATGGAAAAATTACTCTACTTACACCCAAAACTACGAAGGAATTGTAGAAAATAAAGGAAAAGATTCTCGTGTTAGTAGTAAAAATATATAATAATTCAAGAATATTAAAAACTGGAAGCGTACCATGGAAATAGAAAGAGAATTGACTAGCTTACAACGTATAAATAGTTCCAACAATATAAAAATATCCAGAATTATAATTATTCATAATATTACATAACTATCGAATCGGGCTTGAGCATAATAAAAATATACCTATAAACTAATCATAAAACATGCTTAAACATTGAGAAACGATATTAGTACAGAAACCGCAGAACCAAACACAGTGTGTCAGGTGCGAGAGTAAAATAACAAAAGAGAAACCCACAAGAAAGAAAAAAAAAGAGAAAGATCATAAATTAGAGTGTAAGATCTCGTCGCAAATTCGAACTAGACGTTGAAGTTTTGTAGTAATTGTTTAATTTGGATTTTTCCAATTTTTTGCAATATTAGTGAGGGGAAACCTTAATTGATTGGAGAAATGGAAATTGGGTCAGAGTTAAGTCATCAAAATCTGCCTATTTTCATATGATTTTTTTTTAATTTTCAAGTCCCAACTTTTATGCACGTTTGAAGGATGTTCTCGATCACCGAAATGGTGTTAACAGTTTTCCAAGTTATGGGTTCAGAGCTCAAGTCACCACATCATTGAGAGCGGGAAAAAATTCGAATGCTGGCCCTCAACGTCGACCGTTCGATATTGCGAAGGATCCGCAAAAAACTTAACCTAAAACTTTGGGAGGTCCAGCCGCAGAACAAAGCAATGAGCTTGTGTTTCCATTCATCAGACAACCGTAATAATTTAACACTCAATATCGCGGTTAAAATTATCATTCGATCAATTCACTCCGGTAAGTGGGTTAACGATTAAACCACATTCGCCACAATCCTATTACACCTATGTAGGTACATCCAACGGCTTATCCTAGATTTTTATGTTCGAAATTTGACCCAAGATTTTACTTAGAAAATCGAGGGTGGAATTAGTGGCTGAAACTATTCTGACTCAACGTTCCAACACTGTTCGATTGGAATAAAAACCAAAGGGCCACCACTAAACACGACTAACTTCCCTGTAAGTCGGTTAAAAACGCTCGTTCACCCTCGAACTACTTCAAATTCACAATTTTCGATTTGAAAGAAGCCACTTTGAGTTGACAAATTTGTAAGTGATGAGGTAGGTTTGGGCCATTTTCAGCCCAGAAAAACATGTTGGTTGTCAATTCATGAAGGTTGGGTTGAAATACAGCTTGGGGGCATAAGCCATCGGAATTTCGAGTTCTTCTGAAAATAAGGGTGGGAAATATGGGAACATTTTGACGTCTCACCGACCCCATCTGATACCGAAAAATACTACGTTGAGCAAAAATTTAATTGAGAAACTATGGCCATATCGAAACCAGTTGAATTACTATAAAATATTTTATGGAGCCCTGCTAAATACTAAATTGATGGCCTACGCCCCCAAAATGATGAGCCGTTGGATGATATGGCTTCAGACTCGTCAAACGTTGATTACTTAATGCTCTTTCCCGACGGTTTGAGCCGAATGCACAATAGGGCTGAAAGCAGCGACGAGGCGATCAGTATGCCGAATAAGACGATCAACGTTGCGGCAAATCCAGGCGTCGTCATGCAGATGATGCCCGCATCCGGAGCAGCGGGAAACACTAACGTTGAATTTGTACTATCAGAAGCATTATCATCGAGGGAAAACGTCAGGTCACCCGTTGACACAACTTTGATGACCCGGTTGACGCCAACTTCGTGGCCGACCGATCGTTTCGACCTTCGATTCGTGTACCAGTTGGGCGCCCTTTCGTCGCGCAAGTGAACGATGTCAAGTGGGGCGCCAGCGCCGACCGAGGCGTCGTGCGATTCAACGCCTGATTCAGCAGTGCACTGGTCAGGACACTGATATCTGCAAATCTGTATCGTGCACTGGAAATGCACTTCCATCGAGTCGGGGAACTTGAAAGCCTGAAAGGAGATCGAGAAAGAGGTGTGGTACGCTAAATTTGAATGCCCCCTATCGTATTGTCTTCCTAAGGTCCAAAAAGCAAAAAACTAGAGCGCTAGAGCAGGTAAAAGAAAAGTGAAATGCCAAGAGTTGTCGTCCGATATAATTCATCGGAATCAACACGTTCCCCAGTGTCCCGAAATATATTTAGCATAAATGTAAATATATAGCATTATTTCAACTGGAATATTGACGCTTTCATACCTGGAAATGAGCGTAACTCAATACGGACGCACTGGCTCCAAAATTCTTGATCTTCGTAAACCGCGACATGAGTTTCGGCCTTGTGACACATCCTCGCCGATCTACCAACTGGATGGGAGCCCTCTTGCCATCGTGAGCCACGCAATTGCGCACCAGCATGTCAAATTTGGAGTCGTCATCCTTGATGGCGAGAACCATGGTCATCGTCTGTCCGATCTTGACGAGTCCTGAAACCTCGGACGCCCAAGGGCCCTTGCCGACTTGAATTTGCATCCAGCAGCCAACATTGTCACCGGCGAAGTCGGCTCTGACAACGTCCAGCATGTCGACAGGGAACGGGCGGAAGGTGACTGATTTCTCGTACTGATCGTGCCACGTGCATCTCAACTTTCTCGCCTGATCCCAAACTTCTTGAACCTGGATGAACATTGAAAACAGCATTTCTGTTAGTTATTACTGTATATCAGGTTTGGTGACAGGTCAGGCATACAAGTGCCGAAACATTCTTGGAATTTGTGGGGTGAGGGCAAAATATTACTGACTACACCCTCTTGACGGTTTTTGTATTTTGAGCTCTAGAGCTTTTAGTAATTTGCATTCTTCAGGAGCTTTCTCTGACGTTAAAAATCTCGTCAGGAGATTAAAGGAGGGCCAACGCCACTCCTCCTTACGACGCTGGAAGCAATCAGCTCTGAAAAAGTATGCCTCACAGACATGTCAAGTGTGAGCGACCGAATAGTTCCTGGAAGGCTCTGAGAGGCGAGCATCATCATAGTGAATGCTCTGGTAAGGGGAAAAGTATGAACGACCGAAGGGCTGTCTGAAGTCCCTGGGAGGCCTACAGCAGTGTTCTCACTGTATTTTCAACTGACCCCAGGTGCCAGGCTTTGAGAGTGCAGCATGTCTGCATACGACCGAGACTGCGTGAAAGCATTGTGTGGTTGGCATTAGCCTGAATGACTTAGGTCCGGTGTGGCCGAGTGGTCCAAGGTGCCATCCGATATCGGTTCACAGTCGAGGGCTTGGGGGTTCGAATCCTACGCCCACCCCTCGAATATTTGTGACCCGTTCACTCATATAATCTTCCTAGAAAAGCGCCTCCGTTATGTCATGACGTAAAGCAAAATTCATTTTTATTGATTGGGTACATTATAATTTTTTTTAAATTCCTTCACACCTTAATGAAAGTAGGTTGGTACGAATAAGTAATCTGCCAAAACGGAAAATCATTTGTAAGGCCACCAAGACGAAAGAAAAACGCTGTTCCAAAAAACAGAAAAAAAGTTGGAAAAATTGGCATTTTCCATGAAGTACCTGAGGGTCGTACTGGACAACGATGATGTTCTCGAAATAGGTACCAGATCCGGAATCAGCTCCATACCCGTAGAGACCATTTTCCGTGTTACCGGCCGTACCGCAGGCGTGGATACCAACTTCGAAGCTAGCCTGAGATCGACCCAATCCCGCCGGCAGATGGACGCAGTTTGCATTGGAGTAGTGACCTTTGCTGAACACGAGTCCGTAGAATGGCTTGTCGAACCCGATGAAGACCTGAAACACCCACAAGGGAAAGGACGAATTGAATAGTAATTTCAGCCTTTGTAAGCTGATCCAGGCGTTTTTGGAGTATCCCGTCCGATCTCTGACCTACAAGTCTCAATGGTATACATTATATTTTGAGATTTTTACGGCTTTCACGGGCATACAATATGAGATAATAGTGGAACTGTTCCACTGTTACAGTTATCAGTTATCTATTACAGTTATCACGTCGTTTCCGCTGAAAATAGATCACGCAACTCCTCGGTGTTGTGAGGGTCAGATCGCAAGAGCTGCCTTAACGTTGAAGCCTGGGTTGGGGGTACCTATCACAAATCTATGGTTTATCCCAGGAGCGTAGGCATTAATATTTGCCTTGCGCATGCGCAGTAAGTAATTTTGTAATGTTTGTAAATGTCGTTGCTAAGTCTACCAAACCTGCCTACACTCTTGGAACAAGCCCTAGGTATGTCACTTTCAATTTTATCGAAGATGGTTGAGTCTGCGAGAAATATGTCAACTTTCTCCCTAATTGTATAAGTATTATTCCGAGCGCTTTCGGCTTCGTAGCCCTCTTGAGGAGAAATCAGACTCTGCCGGGGAGGCTTTGACGTTGTCCTCAAATTATGACGTCCAGCTAATAACAGTAGAAAACCCCCGAAAACAGGGGTTGTGTTTGGCCCCCCTTTTATTTTTCAACGAGAGAAAAACCCGTGACAATCGATTGAATCCCTGGTTGCAAAATTGATTTCTCCTTGTGAAATCGAACTGTCAAAAATTTGAGATAAATTTTCCAAATAACCGAACGACTGATTTGGCTGACCTTCATGCTGTTCTTTTCGCACTTGACGTCTAGCGAAGTGATAACTGGCAGATCGGGGGCGGGGGCCGGCCACTGCGGCTCGTGATGGTAGCCACCGCCCCCGGGCCCGCCGCCTCCGCCGCTGAGGACTCCCAAGTGTCCGCTTTCCTGAGCCAATTGGTCGCCGCCCTCTTCCACCCCAACCAACGACCCTCCGCCTCCCCCGCCGCCCCCTCCTCCGCCCCGCTCTCGTTTACTGACGCCGGGCTCTGATTTGCTCTTGTCGTCACTGCCACCCTGAAACAAAAAAAATTTTTAAATTTATTAATACATTCATAATAAATCCGTATTTTTAACGTCCATATTTTTAAAACATATTAATACATTTGTAATAAATCCATAGCGATACCTAACCAGCCGAATTTGATGGTAGGCATCAATATTTGAAGTGCCTTCAAGATTATCTATGTGAACAAAGTTAAATTTTGACGTTGCACTTTCGTTACTTTTGGGACAGATAATGAAACTTCTAATTCTAAATTAATGTTATTAACTTCATAAATAGGTACATTACATTGATTTGTAATTGACATTATTTATTGAACAGCAAAAAAATAGGTAAAATTTTGAAAAGCATGGTTTACACAAAAATGTAGGTGCATAAACATCTACACTCATTCCAAAAAAGAAAAATTTACCTACGTGAGCTCCTCATTAATTACGATAAAATTGTATGCAATAATGTAGGCAATGATTGTAATAAAGATATAACAATGATTAAGTAGATTAATAATGCATAGCTCGAATAGGTAAACTAGGAAGTCAAATACATTGACACTCATCGCATAATTCACCGCCAAGTTTAGTTACGGGATGAGATTTGGTTCATTGAAGTCCCGCGGACGGCTAAAAATTTGAATGAGCTGCTAAATGAATGGAACAGCTTAAGAGAAGATCTCTCTCTCAGTGAAACTTTTCAAAGTCAAGATTTTGTACCGATTGCCTCTCTTGACAGCTTGTCCAGATAACTGTTCCTTAAGTAGCCGTATTTGTTAGGTAAATAGGAGAAATTTTTATTTGGAAAGGCTGGCCGTTCTATTTTCTCAGATGAGCGTCGCTCAGTCTAAAAGCCGGGTCACGACTCACGAGTTTACTTTTACCCACTTAATGACCCATCAGGAAATGGAAGCTTTTAATAACAAATACGAATTGAACGGTACTGAGGTACTGATTTAACATTCAGCAATAAAGCATTTTAATCTCCCAAAGAAAAAAATGCTAACCCTCTGAAAATATTATTGTTTAGAATCCGAATCTGCAATTAAACAATGACCATCCTTTTTTGGTCCGCGGGACAGCACCAATTTTCTAGCCATGGCGATTAGTCAATTTTAAGGCTTCAGAAAAAATGATTAAAATATTGAAAATTGGGTTCTCTAAAATGAAATAATTCATTATAGAAGATGTTAGAAAAATCATCATAAGACGTTCCTGATTGAGACGAGTGTAATCCACCAACAACGGATATCATTTATTGACAGTCCCAAACTCAATCTTGTAGAACGGTTCAACTAAAATTGTCTTGTCCACACGATTTTGGGTTTGTCAACATCAAGAGTCCTAAAAACCTGAGTAAAAAATGCCGTTTGACCACGTAAATCGCCAATAAAAATCAATGATTTTTGCAAACAAGAAAAAAAACTGTAAAAGCTTTATGGACCCCGCAACCTCTTTTATCGGTGGGTATAATACTTTACGGTCAATAACGGTTCGCCGATGATTTTTCAATATTCTCCCGCACGGTATGGGATACGATAAAAAGCCTCGTACTTACGGCTGCTAAAAAGTCTCGGGCCAATTTTAACGATGCGATGGTTAATTGAACGGGGATAATATCAATTGCACCGTACTTGCGAATTCCGTGTAATTTGTAATTGATCCCCCGAAATTACAATTACACGTGATTGCCTAATTGTGATTGTAATTGAAATTACACATCAAAAGGCTCGGAAAAGTAATTTTAATCGCTGGTTCCTGTCACAACTACTTTTTTATAGACAAGTGTTTTGAAATTAGGTACTTAACACTAATTGGCAAAGTATTTCACGTTTACAATAAACGCTCTCGTCTGATCTAACAAAAATTTGAAAATTTGGTGTATGAGTTTGTAAACTATTGTAATAATATTATGATTATAATCATATTATAATCATATTATGATTATATTATGCATTATGAGTGTGACGATACAACGTTAGTTTATGATTCAAATGAGCATTAGATAAACGCAATGCAACGCGAAGAAAGAATAAACGGTGGGTAATACCGAGGTGCTAAAGAACCCATTTTGAGGTCAAATCATCAGGTGTTATTGTAGGTGGAATAAAAGGACCAGAAATTCGGGGGAAGTATGCACATTATTTTGCTTTCGAATCCCCCACAAAATGAAAGTAAACCGTTGGGCTACCGAAATAAGATTGGGATAAAAAATCAAAAATTAACCTCTTAAAACACAATTCACTATTCAAATTCCAAAATTCTAGAATTCCAGAAGGATTTTTCACATTTAATTCATGACTAAATTGACGTAAATGACGTACATTTTCTGCACGTTTCTCCTCTAAATGAGGACGAGAAAGTGCACCCGAAAGGGGCTCTCCATTTAACTCCGCACTAAACTTAACTGCGCCAAAAAACTCTTCTTTACGCGGATGGAATGGACATGTGAAGCTACTCAGGTTCGTAGAGGCACCAATGAAGGAGAAAGGTAGCTCCTCCCTGGACTTGCAGACTGCAATCAAGAATGAACTGCAGGTCGCGTGGAGGGGGCCAACCTGCTCCCTCGAGACGGTGGGACGTCGCCTCGTTCCAGATTACTATATCAGTGGTATTCGGAGTTTTGGGGCTCTCCGAAATATCCAAGGATTGACCCAGCGTCGTGATTAACTTTACCAGCTGATTGGGAATAAGGCCACTCAAATAAAACTAATCTAGTTCCTCGCCGACGTTTTGGTAAATTTATTACCTTCCTCAGGGCTTGGAAATTACTTATAAACTAACGCCATGTGACTCATATCGCACTCACATATTTCATTCAATTTCACACGATTGAAGTTTAGTTCTATTTTGTTCCTTTGCAGACTTGTCTAGGATTGATGAGCATGAGGCTCCGATTTCATCATTAATCCAATCGTCAGCAGAACCCAGTTTTTGCACTCTCTTGGACTTGGTATAAGCAGATCCACTCTTCCGTCCTGCTGATTTTAATGCCAAACAGCAGCCGTTTTTGGTTTACCGATCCGATAAAAATTGGGCCATCCACGATTACCGTTACTACTCACGGGCTTTGTGCCTTGCCCTCGAGGATCCCACCGTAAATAACAGAGGTTAACGGCCTCTATCCTCTAAATTAGGAATAGATTCCGAAAAACCAGAATTCGTACCTACTCTACAGTTACTGTAAAGTATTACTCTTGCCGTGGCAGGATGGCAAGGACGAGGTGGTTATCTACCAGATGTGGGATCGGGAGTTGGGTGTCTTCTCGAGCTAGCTCTTGGGGATGAGTGATCATTAACCCCTGTCATTGTGGGTAAGGCACAAAGCCCATGTGCATATGGACGCAACCCAAGGAACCGGTTCAAAATCCGGATGAGCAGTATGGGGAGTCTCCTGGTTCCTGATCCCACCGTAAATAACGGAGGCTTACGGCCTCTAACCTCCAAATCAGATCATGAAAGGTTGATGGATTTTGATGCTCTGAAGTTCGGGTACGGGAGGCGGTGGCTTTCAATCCAACAGATGCGTTCTGGAGGAAAGTGATGGACGCATGCCGCACCGGCCAAGCAGCCGTAAATTCCCTCATTCGATCTCGACACTGATCGGCCGCCTTCACCTGTGACCTGCGACCGGCGACGAGAGGTCAATCAGAAGAAATTGGAGCTTTGAAAGATCGGTGCAGTCTCATGTTCGTGTCACACGAACGATCAACATAGCCTTACCAACATGGACTTACCAACTTTTTAAAAACTGTTGGTTTGTGAACTCTGAACGAGACCAAAAAATATGGTCCATCAGAGACATCTATAGAAATAGGAGCGTTGCATCAGAAAATGCAACAAATAATTAATGCGTGCAGCATTCGAACTTCACAGGGTTTGGACTCGGCGGGGGAGTGAAAAAAGATCTTTTCAATATGTACTTATTACCAAAAATGTATGTTACCACTTACAAAATTATTTTGGGTATAAATTGTTAAAATAAAAGTTCATGGATAGTGCAGATTTTTCCCAATGATTGGGTTTCAGGTTAAGAAATGACTCGACGTACGATTTGCACATTTTCAGATAGTCATTTGCACTGAGAGCGACTTTTCTCTTTCTGAGATCGATTCCCTGATCCATTTCCTAATGGATCGACTGGGAATAATTTTTTGACATAAAAAATTCAAATTAAAGACAAGCAGATGCCCTTGAAAATCCACATTACGTTTGATAAATTGAAAAAAAAAATGTTCCAACAATCCTCAGAGAACGTCGGACTCTGAACTATCGTTCGTGTGAGACGAGGTCCAGCAGTAAAAGCAGAGGAGGAGCCTAGTGAGATGAGAGGAAATCGGAACAGTAGTCGGTCGCGAGCCATGAAGGCGACAGTCGTTTATGCCAACTTATGGTTCAGTTGGTGGTGGATGATTTTGGTCGAATTGCAACTGGCAGATAGCCGGATCTTCAATGCCTGCGAAATTACCAATGAAATTTTATCCATGAAAGTGAACATGGCAGGTAAATCGCGGCCGTTGAACTGCAATAATCGGCACGTTGCGCAAATCGTTTGCGCAGCCGGTCTCCACTCGTTCGACACGTCGTTTCGAGCGCCGACAAAAGAAAACGACTTCGCCATCGGTCTATTCGGAATACCGTCCAAATACGTTGAGCTCAACTGCAAAAACGGCAATTTGACCGAAAACTTTGCCGACCATTTAAACTGCATGACCAGCTTTCAGTTTTCGCTTCGACGACAGAAACGGATTCTTGTGTCTGAGGTGATTTGCGAAAGTTTCGCCGACACGACGAGCAAGTATCCGGAAATCAAAAACGGAATCATCAAAGTCGAACAGGAAAGCGTGGATTTGGCGTGGAAGAAGAAAATCATCAAGTGCAAAGAGCTGAATTGGAAAGTCTACGCGATGAGAGATTCGTTGCGCAGTGCGTACCAAAACGTAGTCGCCACTTCGTTACCTGACGTGACCAATTCGACTGTCTGCAAGGAAATTGCCTACTGCATGCGCACCTGCTTACAGGGAAATCCTGACATTTACGACGACAAAGAAGACCCATGGATGCACGAGAGGACTTACCGAGGGAAAAACGAAAGAAAAGTCGATCGCCTTGCCAAAGTTGTGGATGCGACTATTGTTTGTCTTTGGTCAGCAGTCGTCGTCGGTTGTTTGGTTCTTGCGTATTTATATGTGAAATATCCGCGTCGCCGAGCCACCATAAGGGGTGACGATTGGGGACGACCGATACTGACGGAGCAGTTCAGCCTGTGAGACGCGATGATTTTAATTTGTTGTGACTTCCTTCGAACTAAATATACAGCGATGTGAATTCCGACAGGTGGAGTACCTGCGATAAATTAGGCCGAATGTGTGGCAGAGGAAAATCAAAGCATCCTTCGGCTACGTTGTCCGATCATGTGCAGCGGTTTTGCAAAAATTATTTTTATTTTAATTGTTTTATTATTTATTTCAATGTTTTTTTTTCGATTTTTAGTTAGGTTCCTACTTATTTTAATTTTTGTTCGAAAATATCGTTTTTGCTGTTAGTTCTAACACAGATGGCACACATCTAAAATTTATGAAAAAACACTCATGTCTTATCTATGCCCGATTCAGTGCAAACCGTTATTCGATGATATTTTGTTGTTTGAGATTTTGTTTTGAAATAAATGGTAATAACTGTTTTTGTGTTTCAATTCGGACAACTTCCAAGCTCAACGAGGGCTCTCAACTATTATAGGTAGGTATGCATAAAAACGCTGAGAATATCTTACGCGAATGCAACCAGTGGGAGCCTAAGGCCAGTCAATTCAAGTCCTTGCATGCCCCGTCAGGTAATAAATTTATTCGATTTCCATAGGTTTGTGAAGCGAGTAAATAGGAGGTTAAAAAGGTCTACTGCTACTTGCTATACCTAATGGGCATCGAGAACATTGTGTGGCATAGGAAGTAAGATATTATGAAGTTTACCTGCGAGTTTCGTACGAGCAATATGATAGCCAGAACGGCCGCCCTTGACCACATTACGTCCTGCGCCATTCAACTGGAAAAGAAACGTAATTATTAGTATTATCGTCAACGATACAATCACAACAGGCTTAACAAACCGATTCGGTTACTGGGGTCCCTTCACGGGACTTTACCATCTGTCATATCTTGGCACATCATGAGGCTGGAAAACAAAATGGGCAGACAGATTCAGAAATCAAACAGAATTAAAAACATGAGCATTTCTTGCAACAAGAAGACAGGGCAACGATATTCCCATTTTCCGAGCAAAGATTTTGGGCCTTGGACCGCCAAATCTACCCTAAGTTGATTTAAAAATAGAGTAATAGGTGAGTCTGGGTGGGGCCCTACTTTCCCGCTGGTTGAGGATGGTTTGGTGCAAGGCCGCAACGGCTCAACCCGCAAACGCCGAACGACAAAACGGGGCGGTGCCGGGCAGGCCCGAAAGGTTCGATGGACGAATCTTTTGTGCCGGCGGTCCAGCCTTGCGATACCGTCCCTGAGTGCCGCCCGTTCCGTCACAACGGGCCCGCCAGGCTAAGTGCCGCACAAAGGAGCGGCTCTAGGGGCGCGGTGTCGGCAGCTGAGCCGCTCGTGTTGTCACCGTTTGGCATTTCTGTTCACAATCACTTTACTGGCGGACTCACCAACCCTATTCTATTGCTATTAAAATAATGATAGCCTAACGAAGTTCATAAATAGATAAGTATATTTTACTTCTCGTAATATATCTGCTGCTAATTTACAAAGTAATTTCTTTGTCCTTTGTTTGCTCAACAACGTAGGAGGTAAATTTCGACAAAAACTTCGGATACTCGATCCGCCGCAGAGCTCGGACTGCCGAGATAGGCACCCAACCGCCGGGATTCAAAGTTGACGAATACGTTATCTGACACGAAATATTGTTGCGGCTGAGATTGTCACGTCTGTCGCCCTCGATTATTGTAGTGCAGAGCAGACAAACAGAAAAAGTTACTCTGACGAATTCAGCTCCAGCCGGAAACCGCGGATGATCAGTCGAATGATTGACGACAGCCCAGATCGGCGGAGTGTCAGGCGATCCGGAGTCGTGGGATGTGAGGTGTGACCAAAATAGGGTATCACGTTGTGCAGCAGGCCAGACTTTCTTGTAAACTTGATGAAGCACCAGTGTATTTTCTTCGATCTTCTTGACGACAGTCATACGCTCCAAAGCTGATTCCCAGTCTTTGCGATACTCCGGATGGAAAAAGTAGTGGCATACCTCTCGACCGGTTATTCCTCTGATAGTGCAGCAGGCCTTCAACGGGTCGATAGCGACACCGTCAACGACCATTTCTCTTGAGAAGAGTTTCACGTTGTCCTGGTCAGCCAAAAGAGTCCAATCGTCATCGTCTGTTCTGACGACAGCTGATCGTATCTGATCTTCAGTGATCCTACGGATACTCTCTTCCAGGGATTGCGTCGAAAATGACTCGCTCGCATTGTCAGTCTCTGCCACCGTGGAATTTTCCAGTCGTCTCCGGAGCTGAGCTTCTTCTTCGATCTTTTCCAATCGAGATTCGACCGCGTCGAAAAAATCTTCATCGCTGAGCACGCAGTGTTCGCTTTCTTCGGCTCCTGGAGTCAGCGCATCAGTGAAGCATAGAGATTCGACTGATTTCACTGTTGAACCCAATCTACCTGACTGAAAGCGATCGGCACATTCAGAAACGGCAGTCTGAAATTTAGCAACAGACGCCTCAAAAGATGAACGCTTGTCGTTCAACGTGGCACTAAATTTCCTGATTTGCTTCACAATTTCTTCATTCACACTTGACCCGGAATTCACAGCTTCCGACACCAATTTCTCAAAATCGTCCACACAGTCGAGCATATCGTGCACTTCGTGGTGAATTTTGTCGCCTAGAGTTGCAACTTCTTCGATTTTTTCCTCGAGAATAATTTTCATCGGTTCGGGGGCAGAGATTTTCATGAGGCAGTCGGTCCAGAGGCGTCGTTCTTCAGCAGTTTCAGCCCTCATATACCAGATGAGGTCAAGAATACGCACGTCGAACCGGCATTCGTCTAATTCGTGGGGTATCACGAGGGCATCGGACAGATTGATGGCACCTCGGCAGCCCAAATTAGAGTCAGCCTCTGACTTGAAGTACAGCAGGCAGTTTTGCCTTACCTCAAAGTACCTTTTCTGCCAGCCAAGAACGTAATTCGTCCATTTTTGCAGGACACCTCGGAGAAGAGGTATGGCGTCTCCGCCGTGCGCGATTGAAGCAACGGAATTTCGAGGAGTCGGATCCATCAGTGGAAATTTAAATTCCCGACGACCCCATTCGAGAATGAGCCAATTTGGAGGCTATTTTCAAATATTTGGGACGGCCTATCTTTTCTAACCCCCACGAGGTCAGCTCCTCTGAAATAATCGTTGTCAACGATACGTTGATAACCACAAAATGAATCTTATGAGTGAATCAGCACCCATTAGGGCTCCTAGGCACCAAAAAAATACTAAATACTATAGAAACAATCTGGTCTAGATACGGGTAGTAGATGACGATCTGATAATAACTGAAGGCTCTCATTATTTATTAGGTTTTTTGATGGCAAGACGCTTGGGGTTTCATTATATGCCCGGTTGACATTATTAAATAATTTTGTAAGCACACAATTTCGTCTCTAATCATAAAAATAACATTTAAATAGTTTAACATTTTTTGCATAGGTAAAACGTACAGAACAATGAACTAGATTTTTCTATAAATATTTCTACTCAATGATTGCAGTCGATAAATTCAAGTGGCTAATGCAGTTATTTTGGGTTAACTCAAGTGGGCACTTCTCGTGCTCGATGAGGCATGTCGCACATGCGCGAGTGCCGGCTAAGGTCTCGCGGTCAAGTGCAAGGATAACGAGGGATCTGGGCCAAGTTCACGCGGCCAAGCCTTGCAGGACCTAAAAAGGATGAGAGGAGGAAGCGACTTGCCGGTGAAGCTGAGACCGGTCATGCCTTACCAATCAGTCGATACATCGTGGAGATTTGAGTTGCTACCAATTATCTGGGTGTCAAAATTGAATAGGTATTACATTACCTTAATTTATTTACAAAATGAAATTTCCGCGAATTCGATGCAATTTTTGCGAATTACGCGCCGCGATCGACATTTTTGCGAATTATGCGCCGTATTATCCTTTTTATCTCCTCTCGATGTCCCAAAAATCGTAGGTACCGTCTCAATTACCTTAAATTTGGGTCACTTTCACCAAAAGAAATTCTGTTAAATATAATAATAATTCATCAAATTTATCATGAAAATTCAGAATTTTCTAGCACAACTTATCTAGGTATTTATATAAATACTATTACATCCTTATTAATAATAATTGAAGATCGAAAAAAAATTAAAACATAAAAAGTATTTAGATCGATAAAACTAAAAATTAGGTGCTTATGCAACTTTTTTAAAACAACCTAACTTTTTGGTTTAATACCAAGTAACAGCATAAAAGTTATATTGGGTATATTTTGTAAATAGGTATATAGCTACTGATCTACATAATATATGATTTTTTAATGAAATGAGATTATCATCGTTAGAAACTGGTAAATGGCCATTTAAACGTTAATCCATTTATCGGTATATTCACTTACATTCACCTCATAAACAGACTCAAAAGGAAGGGGAGTCTCAAAATTTCCAAAATTACAGAATAAAGGAACAGCCTTATTTGTAGCTTTACGAAGTAGTCCTGCTAAGCTGGCACGGCCAAGAAAAGTAAAAACCGGGTCAGTCGAAATAGGAAATCAAAACTTGCGGTCTCGGTATCCGCAAATGGGAAAGTGGCATCGAAACACTGGCCTCCGGGAAATGGACCCAACCGGCCAGAAAACAATCATTTCGGCACGAAGTCCAGAAATCGAAAAAACTGAAATGGAAAATTAGAAACCACGAAATACTTTCACCGTGATTCATTCAGGATTCCTGGAGGATTGAATGGAATAAAGTTCCTTGATTCCCTCACAAATTGATAGAGGCACGTTTTATCAATAGTCGGTTATCCGAAAGCATTGACTATAGACTATCATTGACAATAGACTACAACTAACTAGTCTCTAGGCCACGAAATTACCAAAAAATCAGTGGCCTAGAGATAGGTCAGTGATTTTCGAATAAGGAGTTATTTTTGTACCAACGTACGATAGAACCAGTTAAAAAAATAGATTCAACAAAAATTTCGGACAGTGGTCATAGCATTTTAAATCATCTTTAAGCCCTGAGAAAGAAATTATATTTTTTTTTTAAATCTTCAAATCAAACAAAGTGCAATTTTTCTAGGGCTCGCGAAAAAATGTATAGTTAAAAATGGTTGCAAATGAGTTAAAGGATGAACTCTTTCAAGGAAATCAATCTTAAGTAAGAAACCCGTCTATACTTTAATACTCTGAACTCTAATACTAGGTGCTCTAATCCTCTATACTCTAATATTCTATATTTTAAAACGTTGTACTCATTTTAATATATTGAAACTGTTCATTTACCAAATACAATTTTATATAAAGGTTTTGAAATGCTTATCATATTTTATCATATGTTTTTATCATATTTTATGATATGTTTTATCATGGTTTGCGAATGTGAAATTTGAAAAAACGGGCGCATTGATATTTCTGGATTTTTCTAAACACTCGAGGGAATGTTGACGGTTCATGTCTCGAACTAACTATTAATAATTACTGTCAAGCGGTCCAATCACTGTACCTACTAGTTGTTGAGTGTGAATTTCAGCACATTCAAGTGATGACACGCTGAGTACATATTATTGATCTTAAACAGTGCAGTTGGCCTCTGAGCATTTCCTACACGTCTACGACATACTATAATCAAATAATTATTTGACATGTGCGTGCAAGATGCAATTATAATCCGCATGTTTTCAACCAGTAATTTCGAATTTGCAACACCTTTCCCATTAGTTGATTGACATTTGTGAGCTCATGATAAGCCAAAGCAACTAAATTGAACGGCTTGTAAAGAAATTTGCTACCTAGAGGTCGATTTGGGGATTTTCTAGTGGATAACAAAAGCAACAGGTGAGTAGAACAAAATGCCATTTCTTCCCTAAATTGGAAGTTTTGAAACCCTTCTATTCACAGTTTATACTCTGTCACGTGAAGAAATGTTCAATTATTGTGACGAAACCTTAGACCATAGAGGGACATTTTATAAGTACCTATATAAAAAAAGCGTTTCAAGAAAAAATGTTTAAAATTAAAATTTAAAAAAAATTTTTCAAGATCAAAAGTTTGAGTTCTTTTAAAGTTTCAAAAATCAGTTTTAAATTCAATTTTAAAAAATGTAAAATCAGTTTTAAAATTAGTTGTAAAATCAGTTTAAACTCAGTAAAATCAGTTTTCCCAACTTTTCAGGAGACCCAAAAAACTGTTTTCATTAAGAAAAATGAACATGGGAACGTGGCTTAGAAACGCCAATAAAATTGATTTGGTTCAACCCCAACACCACCTCTACCAATCACAGCAATGCATTTCCTTAACCCCATGTTTGTAGAATTTTGAAAAAACTGGCCACAGCAGTGTTGGCTTCTGTCCTTTCGCAATTCTGGCCACGGTCATGGATCCACAGCATTGTTTTACCATATTAACAAGGTCTAACTCAAATTGGCCAAAAATTGAGTTATAGCATGTTGCCGTTTAATCGACGAAATATTATTAGGGTAGGTAGGTAGGTCGGTTAAAGGTCGACTTACCGGCAAATCTGGCGTCAGAAGAAAACCGAGCACAAGACGGCGGGGATTTATCCAAAGGAGAACTCGAGCACCGACGGGCGCGCGTACTATCGGGTAAATATCACTGAGTCGGGATCAGAACATATCAGGGGCTTATCGGGCTGATTGGCCTGTCAAGACGCGCGGATCGCGGGATCGGATGTTGATCGAGAAGGGTGTACGTGCGAACTAACGGGCAGCGGCGGCGGGGCCCATGAGGCCGATAGGGACGGGGATGGGGCCGGCACAGTTACCTACCTACCTGGACCTGCCTGATGAACCTACCTGGGCACCGGGCGGGGGGAGGAGGATGAGGCGCGGCGCGGACTCGCAAGACTGACCTACTCTTGACATTGGCCACCGCAGCAGCCGCCGCGCCGCCGCGATTGCAGCCGCTCAGCGAAAGGGCGGCTAATGAATGGATTCCGCCCGAATAGGTAATTGATATTGACTATTGTTACCTGCCGGCGTGCGAGCGGAGGCGCGGCGCTGCGAAGACAGTGTTCCAGACTGTTATTCCACGTTGAAGAAAAATCGTTTCCGGATGATGCAGAATTTTTCCAAGTTTTTCTCCGAACAAGTCAAAAGTCGGAAGTTGTCTGAATTATTGGCTTGAAAATATTCGTAAGATCTCAAAATTTGAGATTTTTTCACTTTTGAGATCACTAACATGTTAGTGGAACTTGATGAAATGCTGACAACATTGTTCAGCAGGGTAGGAGGAAGGTAAAACTTCAAAACAAACATTTTTACCATGGAACATGCTTCCGCATGAAACTATCGGAATAGCGAAAAACGTAACGGTACCGAGGAATAAATAAGCGACCCACGTATTTCTCTTGCAATGGTTCTCTTGGGTGAGTTGCTATAACTATTTAAATAGGTACGTCCATCAAGCTCAAACTAAAACTCAAACAGAAACTCAGACCGAAACTCAAACAGATACTGATACACAAACTTAAACTGGACCTCAAACTGAAGCTGAACTGAAACTCAAATTTAAACTCATTCAGTTTGAGTATCAGTTCGAGTTTCAGTTTGAGCTTCAGTTAGAGTTTCAGGTTTGAATTTCAGATTCAGTTCGAGTTTCAGTTTGAGTTTCAATTTGAGTTTTAGTTTGAGTTTCGGGTTTAAATTTCAAATTTTGTTTCAGTTTGACTTTTAGTTTGAGTTTCAGTTTGAGTTTCAGTTTGAGTTTCAGTTTGAGTTTCAGGTTTGAATTCCAAATTAATTTTTATTTCAGTTTGATTTTCGCTTGGAGTATCAATTTGAATTTCAGTCTGAGTTTCAGTTTGACTTTCTGTTTGACTTTCAGTTCGAGTTTCAGTTTGAGTTTCAATTGAAGTTTCAGGTTTGAATTCAATTTCAGTTCGAGTTTCAGTTTGACTTTCAATTTGAATTTTGGTTTGAGTTTCAATCTGAATTTCAGTTTCAGTTTTAGTTTGAGTTTTAGTTTGAGTTTTAGTTTGAATTTTACTTGGAGCATCAGTTTGAATTTCAGTTTGAGTTTCACTTTGAGTTTCAGGTTTAAATTTCAATTTGAATTCAAGTTTGATTTTCAGTTTGAATTTTGTTCTGATATTCAGTTTGAGTTTCAGGTGTGAATTTCAGTTTGAGTTTTAGTTTCAGTTTTAGGTTCAGTTTCAGTTAGAGTCTGAGTCTCAGTATCAGTTTGAGTTTGAGTGTCAGTTTCAGTTCGAGTTTTAGTTTCAGTATGGGTTCCATTTTGAGTTTCCATTTGAGTTCCGGTGTGAGTGTTCTTTTAGCGTTATTGACATTTTATTACTGTGATGGCCACCCTTTGATGTGATAGGGGCTGAAAAAGAGGGGGCCGCGGTCATGTCCTATGAGTTAGATGAAGAGGGAGGAGCGTCGGCCCAAGGGGAAAGTTGATCGAGAAGAAGAAGGATGGAAGTTGCTCGTCCTGTTACCGGATGAAGATCCAATTAGGTATCGAACCAACCTCGACCAGATTATTTTGGGTTTGAAGACGAATTCACACGAAAGTCGATCGATCCGAATTTTAACGACTAGGTAGGTATCTGGGAAGTCATTATAAAAAATTCTGGGAGTGTTAAAAAATTTTTCCTTACGGATTACATAGGTTTATTTCTTAAGAAAAATGACCCAAAATTATTAGTTAATTGTTAAAGGCATGTGCCTTGGATAATTCTAGACTAACACAATTGATGAACCCTCAGCGTTTTTAATTCCATTTTCACTGCTACAATAATCAATTGATTTGAGCGTTTTTGTTTTTATAATCTTCATTTTACCTTGCAGAACAAGTGGACATGTTTTTTGTACCTGTAACTATTTCAGGTGCATATATATCGATACCTTAAAGCACAAAGGGCAATGTCCAGAAATGGCATAATGAGAAAAATGCAAAATAAGTTTTTGATCAATTAACAAAAATAAAGATTTCTCCCATAGTTTTCAATTCCATAAAAAAATTCGCTAAATAAAAAATGTTTGCCTGGCCAAGATCTACAACCTCGTTTACCCAGAACTTTGGTAACACTTAACACATAAAAGCTCTTTAAATATTTGTCGTTTTTCTATTATATCTTTTTTTTTTGGCCCCAAAAATAGATAAAAGGATCATGATTCTTGGAGCGATCGATGGGTCCTGATGAGTAGATTCTTTCGGTACCGAAATCTCAAAATTGATATTTTGGGACATATGCCCTTTGTGCTTTATGGTAGCCGTATTTTAATTTTGGGCAAGTTTTCAAATATTCATGGTGTTTTTTTCGTCATTTTAGCCCTCTATTCAGTCAAAATTTAGTCAATTCGGTCCAAAATGTAGGTAGTTTACGTCTCAAAATATGGAAGCATTGCGTTTTATCCTCGAACCGTGGATTTCAGGATAAATTTTTCAAAACGCCGTTTTAACATATTAAGAAAAAAAAGTTACTGTCCGTGTGAACTCGGCTTTCGGCTCTTCAGATACACCAATCGCATAAAGGATGTACGTGAAGGAGATGGCAAAGCCCAGGACCTGCTGATCTCGCGAGGCCTACGACCACTTGCGCACTACGGACTGCCTACGCTAACGCGGACATGCGCACTCTGCAATATCATGCCTCCTTTCCTCCGGAACATCGCTAAACAGCCGTCTCGTTTCACTTTATAAAATTCTACTTTCGCCGGATTCCATCAACCCGAAAATGTGTACTAGCTCAGCTAACAACGCCCCGAAGAACTGCAAACCAATCAAAAAAGTGCTAATCATTTTTGAGGCTGGAAATAACCGTTTTTTGGGGTCGTTTCGCCTTCGAAGATTTAGTGAATTCTTGAGGATCGACCCGCAAACATTTCGTTTGTTTGGCTGTTGAAATTAGGGTTTTTTGAGTTTTAGGTTTTTGTTACATTTCTACCATAATTCTTTAAGAAAGTTGGCCAGTTGCATTGGTGCATCGATGCTAAATGGGTGATTCTCAAAAAAACGCAATTCCCAAGGTCTGAATTCTGAGAAAGTGAACCTTCTTCAGAAAATTTCAAAAAATTCACGGAGCTTCGCGGGATCATAAGAAAGAATTATCAACTCAAGACGCAACTCAATTTCAGTCTCAGGCCTTCAAGCTGGAATTTATAAAATTGATACGGTGGTGGTAATGAGAAGCGCAGGCGGTAATGAGGATTCATAAACGTCGCAAGATTATCTACCTAATTTTCAATCAATTTACTTCTCAAATCAGTCATGTACGACTTTATACTCAAAAATTTAGTCATAGAGAATCGTAGGAAGTTAATAAACGTGAATAAAAGTGAATCAATACTCACAACTCCACGAACCCCAGAATAGAGGATTACATATACATTCCAAGGTACAAAACTATGTTTTAAAACTCAGTCTTTAAGTCACTTTTCCAAAGGTTATAACCTTTGCAAAATTTCTGAAGAGAATAATTAAATATTAATTATAATATATATTATTTATAATACCTAGTATATTTATTATTATAAATAATATTTAATTATTCTCTTCAAAAATTTTGCAATAGAATCAGAATTATGGACATCATTTTCCAAAAATCAGACAGTGGGCATAATGAGACTGAGTATTATATTGTTATAATCTCCAAGCCCTGATGAGGAAAATATAATTTTTCGAAAGCTCGGCGAAAGAGACAGTTTTTTGAAGATCCTAACCCTGATATCTGACTACGAAAATTCGAAGATTTATGTGACGTTGACGAACGACGTCGACTTATATTTTTTATCGATGTTCCGAGCGCTTTCGCCGACGCCGTCCTCTTCATGGTATCCTCTTCATGGTATCCCAGTAGAGTGAAAAAACTTTTATAAAAAAACGTTCGGGGAGTTGTATATTTTCAGTAAAACTTGCAGATTTAATCAGCATTTTAATGAAAAAGTCAACTTCGTAATTTTTGTTTGACCTCATGGAATGAGGGAAAACAGTATGAACCTCTCCAAAAACGCGATGTATAAAACATGAGTTTTCCTGATTTCCCAAGGTTGAGCAACATCAGTACTTTTGCCCAAATTGGGAAATCAGGAAAGGATGATCAACTTGGGATCATGTTTTAGAAATTGCATTTTAACAGTTTGAGCCTCGATTGCGGGACATAAGAGTTAGTTTTTTATTAAGATTGTACACTTGAAGGAAAGGAAATTTAACGTTGAATCCAGAAATGTCCTCAAAAATTCAAAAAAGTTGTTTTGGACAGGGGAAATTTGGGTTTTTGTGAAGCGAAGCGTGGGTCTTCCAAAACAAAACCTTCAAAACATCGTATCTTGGAAACGAGTTGAGTTAGAACGATACGGTTGGCAGCGTTTCATTTCATTTCCAGTATATTTTGACCCAAATTGTTTCTTACGGCCAGTTTCGGGACACCCTGTACATAATGGGGAAGCCGAGGCCGGCAATCTGGCCAGATGGGTCACCGGAGGGCACCTGATACTACCCTCGTGACAGACGATACGATACGGTCGCAGTACCTAGATAACATGATACTATAGCTACATGGTACATGCACTTCCACCGGCTTTCGATGGCCAAGTCCGAGGAAACTAAACCATAACTGTGTAGCTCCTCCCGTCCTCCTTTCTATGGGAACATTCCTTTCCCTAAGAGACCTCAGCCGCTTCAGAAGTACGTAATTCGACTAATTACCAACCCCCTCTGCATGATCGTCCACATTTTACAGGCCCGAACCTCGTACACCAATACTCCGGCGGAATCCATTGTTTCCAGCATACATAACCGCACATGAGATATTTCGTAGGGAAGTAGATTAGTTGGACGTAGATGGGATGGGAACTTGATGGAGAGTTTAGCGAACAGTTAGCGAGGATATTAGACTGTGCTGAGCCTAAGAGCCGATCTAGATCAAAGATCAAATCGGTTACCCGCGAACCTCACGTGCCAAATCCAATAACGAACCACTTTCCACGTAGGAGGATGCCTCTGGAGCGAGAGTTCTTCGCTAGTATACATTAGAAGGGTATATTGATACATGCATACCTATATACGCTAATATACGCATGCATGGTTATCCGGACATAATCGGAACATTCAAATCCGTCCGAAAATAAAATTTTGAGCTAAATACGAATAGTTTTTGATTAATTTATACAAAATCTTGATTTTTTTTATTTTATTTTTTTTACTTCCATATTTGCAGAGTAAATGGAAGTATTGTGATCGTCCTAAAATCGAGAATCGGAACGGAGCTTCAGAAAAAACTTTTTCTTATACACATTTACTCAGAATCACTTCCCGAACAAGTGTCTGTGTGTCCGTGTGTCCGTCTGTCCGTCTGTGGTCATTTACAAAAATGGCCATAGCTCCCTCAATTCTCAACATTTTTTCAAATTTCTTGAACTGGAATGTTTGTCTCGGCAAGACCTAACACCTTGTTTAATCGAAATTTGGATAACTCAGAGTACTTCCGATATATTTGCATTTTTAGTGTTTTCTATTTTATTTTTTTCCGGCCACAAAAATAAACCGATTTGAGCGATCTTGGTCTTAAAATCTTTGTTTTACCTTGCAGAATATGTGGATATTTTTTATACCCAGATAATGTGGCGTACTTTTATTTTGGGCAAATTTTAATATTTGAATAGTGGATTTTTTGATATTTTCGACCTAAACACCCTTAAAACCAGTCAAAATATGATCAAAATGTGTCACAATTTTACTTTTAAATCATGGAGGTATTGTGTGTTATCTACGTACCACTAGTTTTAACTTTACGTCATTTTGGTACATTATTTCGGTCGGAAAAAATTTTTAACACCCCGCGAAAATTTTGGTTCATTTTTCTTAAGAAATGAACTAATGTGCACATGCCACTGATCTTATTTTTCCTCTGTTTTCATCTCAACATCTTGGGTAGGTATCTAATTAATAATCGATACAAATGTTGCGATTAAATGACAATGACAATGTGAAATGTGATGAAATAAATAATGGGAGATCACTAGAGGAAGGCAGTCGGTAGATCTGAGCGAAGATTCGTGGAAATCCAGTCCCCAAACAAGTAGGCTGCGCGGGCAGAAGTGAAAGGCTCGATCGTCCGTCCTTCTCCCTCGCCGAGGGTCTCCTCCTTGCGGTCCGGTTTCAGAGAACATCAGGCTCTTCGTTTCAACGCTTGAGAGCTCGACGGTTTCTCTTGATTTCAACGATTCGACGTTGCGCCTCGTGATTTCTATCGAGTGCCGATCAGATGACTGTTATATTTTATTCAAACTTTTGTGAAAATAATTGAAATTAGTCCATCTTCCAATCAGTGGGCAAACAAAAAATTTCATACGAAAATATCTACAAAAAATATTATGTTCTTAAGTTTTGTCTCAGTAAAACCCCCCTGTTTAACCGAAATTCGGACGTATTGAAATATAAAAGTATGTTATCTACGCTTTTTTTTCACGTTTCAAAGGTTCTAAAACACAAATCTGCAATAAAATTTTTTTCTCACAACCCATTTTTTTCCTAATTATTATTAAAAAAATTGTATATACCTACCTAGTACAAATTTTCAAAATTCGATATTTCAGAAACTACGAGGTAAAGTGTGGTCCCGCTTCAGAATTGTACTGAGGGAACCCTACAAAGACCGTAACACCAAAAAAAAGTGGGGAACTTTTTTTTTCGTTTTTCCGACACCTGAAATAGTCCCATGATTTTAGAATGACCCATTTGCATTTTTAGAGTTTTCTATTTTATTTTTTTCCGGCCACGAAAATGAACCGATTTGAGCGTCCTAGGTCTTAAACTCTTTGTTTTACCTTGCAGAATATGTGGATATTTTTTATGGATAAATTAGCGTATTCTTATTTTGGGCGAATTTTATAATTTGGGTAGTGAGTTTTTTGATATTTTTGTCATAAACACCCCTGAAAACAGTCAAACATGATCAAATTGTGTCACGTTTTTACGTTTCGAAATATGGAAGTATTGTGTGTTATACCACCGGTTTTTTATATAGTTTTTTATACCACCAAAACACCCTCAAAAAATGTCAAAATATAATTGTGCCAAAATTGTATTTATCAAAATATGGAAGTATTGAGTATTAGATATCTATGCACCGGTTTTTAGGTAGGTGTGTAAATTTTGAAAAATCGTGTAAAATTATTCCCCCTTTACTCGACTGTTATTTGAAAGGTTAGGTTCCAATTTCAACCCTATATGTTCATTGTAATGATGTATTTCAGCCATCTTACCCAGAAAACCCATTTTATTTGTCAAGAATACAGAAGAATTGACGCACCGTGCGTCCGTGTGCGTCGTCCGCGTGAAGAGTGCGATCGACACAGGGACTGTCGTCTAACGGTTATCAACGTGAGTTGCGATGCGTTGTCCGTACGCGATGCCGGCGGCTGGCGCCGTGTGAAAAACTCGCAGGCTCACATGACTGGATTTCCAAAGTAGGTATTACTTCGTCCGGGCCTATTTCTGGTTCCGGTTTCGATATCGGATTCACCGCGAGAGGTTAGAATAGGTGAAATTTATTCAAGACACCGGCCGTTTTTGAAATTTAAATTTCGAAATTTATAAAACAATCGCAGGCTCGGTACCTATTTTGAAAATTCGAATTTACTCTAGCGGAAGTCCAATCGACGGACTGGCCTGGTATTCTATTGTTTAGCTTAACATTGTCGATTACTCTGACGAAAATTTTAAACAAAAAAAAATTAAAGAAAATGAAAAAATGAAAGTTCTACTGAATGCGTCCCAGGGGTAGCTCCTGCATCCGCCCCTCCTCGAACCCTTCACTGCTCACTCCAGAAGTGAGGAGCACGCCAAACATTTGGGTCATGGGCCCGAACTCGTCTTGTAAAACACCATCCCGCTTCCAGTTTCGCCTCATCCCGGACCACCCGAGTCCGCCTGCCGGCCCGCCTCCCGCGGGGCGTTTTTTATCGCCGCAGAAACTGCGCGGACCATTATGTTCTTCACCTGTCCCGGCAACGAGCCGGAGCCCGCATATGCGGCACTGCTTACAATTGCGATCTACTCCGCTGGATTTGGCCTCGAGCTATTTTGCCCCGTCCGACTAAACCTGGAATTTTGTGGCACTGTGTCAAATAATCCATACCTAAACGGTGAAAAAATGTCAAAACCCAAAAAATATCGAGGAAAAAATTAGAACTACCTAATACTTTCAATTTTTTTCATAATAATTCTTTCCATTTTTTCCTATCAAGTTTTATTCCATGAGTTTTTATTTTAGAAGATTTATTCCATGAATACCTACCTACCTATTAAGCTTTATTTTTAATGTTTCCCCATAGAGTTGTCGGAGTTGCAGAGGGAAGCTCGAGCTCTCGCTTTTATACCAATACGAAATTTGCGTTTTTGTTCAAAAACACTTTTCCAGAGTGTAATCACATTTTGTCGACCTCCTAATCATGAATCTGATCTACGCCTCCTCAAAACCCTGGTAATAATTGCTTTAAAATATGGAAATATAGTTTTTGTAATTTACTCATGAGTTGTATTATGTTTGTCGAATTCTGTGATGATTCAACTTGTATCGTACACGTGTATTTATGTCGATAAACCCATCCCGATGAAGACGGGTCGTATACCCAAAGCGCATGTCTAGCAGTGCGTTGCGCTAAAGAGCGCTAAATCGTGAATTTCACCGGTCGTGTGGGAATTCCTGTTAATGGCTTGAAATTCACCATTTTGACTACCCAATTCGCTTCCACAAGGCCTAATTTTTAGCTGTAGGAATGAGATAAGTCAGTCAAAAAAATTGCAATAAAAATATCTTATATTATACTACTTGCCCATGCCCCATGCCCTGCTTGCCCATATCATGTTCATCTCAAAGTATGTCATGTAAAAGTCTAGTGGACCGCTCACGACTTTTCCGTTATTAATGTAAGATTTTTCCCAGCGATCCCATACGTATAGGTAAACGTTTTTTCTGAATCTCCCTTTCGATTTTAGAACGATTGCAATACCTACTTCCATTTACTCCGTAAATAAGGAAGTAAAAATTCGAAAGATTGAACGAATTTTTGAATATTTAACTAGATTTTTGGAAGAGAAAAACCCAAGACATTCGTTCAAAGTTTCGCGAAGTTTAGACATCCAACCTGCCGCCCCCGGCCGCCGCCGATTCATCCCGCTCAGTGCGACATGGCCGCCGGCGCTGGAGGATCAGCCGCCGCCGGGCGATGAACGGGTCGAGATCAGCCGCCCCCGCGACAGGCGAAGCCGCTGCGATGAACATGAGCGTCGACAATTTCGAGCGAAGCCGGAGCGTCCACTCGGGCCTGTCTACGGCCGACGAGGCCACTCCAGGTAAACGAGGCGAATCCGTTCCGAATTTGAGCATGAGCAACTGAAAATCTGATAAAACGAGCATTGCATTCAAAACATGTCTCCTTTTTGAAGGTTATCTGTCTCCTTATCAGAGAGGACATGCGAGCGAATAATTTCAAGCGAAAATTCCGAATTTCTCGTCCAGGTTCTCAAAATTTGACTTTTACAATGTACGGTAAATCTGCCGAATATTTTGTAGACTATTGGGAGCTTTCTGGTCTCTAGTAGCTGTTGTGAAATCGTGACAATTCTGACAATTCATTGCTTGACATGACATTCGCACCATCCGGTCATCCGACTGCAACTTCAAAAAAGATCTTCAATAAGCATGGAATCTTGACATCATCAGTCGAGTATTTCGAGTCCCTAAAAAACCAAGGACTTCAGCTTGAACGCATATTCATAAATGGGGCAACCTGTTGATAATAATGAATTCAACGAATTTTTTAATGCAAAAATTTTAATCCAGTGGGGTATTGATAACACACATTACTTCCATATTTCGATGCGTAAAATTTCGAACCCGAACATGAATATTTGGAATCGGCTTACGAAACCAGAAATAAGGAAAAAGGACGCTTGCAAATTTGAAAATTCGCCTAAAATGGAAGTGGACAAGTTACCGAAATAAAAATAAATACCCAAATACTTAAAGTGCGAACCAAGACCAACATTTGGAAATCAAGAACGCGCAAATCGGTTCATTTTTGGAGTCAAAAAATAGAAAAAAATGAAAAAATTTATTAAGTTTTTTTTTGTATGCGAGTATTACGGATTATGAGTACCTACGATAATAATAGGACCTAGCCTAAAATTCTGCTATCCGCAACATACGTACCTAGATAATGAACCTCTAATAATCATGTCAAGCTAACCATGTGAAAAGTTGGGGTGATCAATGTAAATGAAGAATCCCTGCATTCCCATCCGGGGTTTATACCTACAGGGGGTGGTAAAGAAGGGTTTATTTTAAAATTTTTCTCATCGAAAAGTCCCACAATGTACCAATTGATTACAATATTAATACGGATAGGTTTATTATCCAATAAAAAACATCATTGTAATCGCTCATAAAGAACAAAAGTTAACCCCTCTGTAAACTTGATGTTTCGTTGTAAATTTGATGTAGAGCGAGTAGAACCCAAAAATAATAAAATAAATAAATATCTAAATAAATATAATAATGAATAAAATTAATAATAATGATAACAAATAATAATAATAAATATAAAATGTCATAATACCCAATACCTATTTACAAAGTATTGAACTGGCTACTCGACCATTATCGAAATCAATAAATCACCATGCTAAATCAGAATGTTGAAAGTCTGGTGAAATTGGAACATAATAAATTTTGCTACTTGAAATTTTGCTGAGACCACCCGGAAATGTTACCAGGAAACACCTTGCGCAATGTTGCCATCCATACCTTCGAGGGTGATGGGTGGTTGGAGGCCGTGGGGCGGTAGCTCGGATGACTCATAGTGGGGTATGCAAGGGTTGTCCTGAGGGAGGGTTGAGAGATAGGGGTGAGTCATTCCATTCCCACAGGGAAGTGTGATTCCCACCTCACCTGCAGGCATTTTCTTCTCACCTGCCATTCTTTTTGATAATGCCGCACAGTGTTGCTAATGGCGAGTAAAATTAGTCGGAAATCAATGCTGTACGTTTACAGGGTGCTAAGACTGTCTTCCTCGAAGGAGTCGATTGTTAAGCTCATTAGCAACAATTTTTATCCCAAACATTTTTATGAGCCCAGGAAAAAGTAGGTCACACTTTTTTCACTTCGAAGATATCTTCGTGTTTTCGACTTGAATGAAAAATACATAGGTACAGTATTTCTGGAAATAATGTACCAAAATGACGATACAGTTGGGAAGGCCGTTATATTTCCTATAATTTGACGGTATTCGTAGGTTCCCCACATTGTGTTAAATAAGGAAAATCGAACCGAATCCGAGAATTGCTTAATTTTCGAAAATTAGGTAGTTAACATTTTTTCAACGTGCGTTTTGGACTAGACACAATTGAAAGCTGACAATCTGGTCAAGTTTTGCATAGGTAGTTCAATTTTCTGATTTTTTTTAACCCAGTAGACTTTAATTTAGTCAAGATAACACCGATTCGATTCAAAATCTTACGTAAGTATCGAAATAGGTATCGAAGGACCTATTTTGTGTGTTATGAACCACTTTTTGCATACAAGTAATTTTCGGGCAAATTAATGAATGTTTTTTTGCAAGTATGGTAGGTGCTTATTAAATTCGTAGCAGGGAGGCTCAAAAATCAGTGAACATGTCGGTATTGGAAGTATTGAATCCTTCGTGAAATAGAAAGATCCCAAAAAACAATACTCTCGTATAAGCCACAACAAAGATGCAAGTGAAAAGCACCAATAGCAGACAAGACACCAGTTGTGGACACTTGGGTTAAAAATCGATAAAATAAGGATTTGACACAACTTCTTTTTTTGTGCCACCAAGTAACTATTCAAGACTAAGTAGGTAGATACAAAAAAAGAAGTCAAGACGTTGAAAACCTGAAGCAGGACGCGAAAAAAGTTACCCCTCTCAGTTTCTGGGGGTTTTGAGATAGCCTGTTGCGAAAATGGTGAAAAAACTGATGTGAGTTATTAAGTATAAATTGAGTGTTTTCTGTCATATGTTAGGTTAATATGCTCGTATTTATCTCCAAGATGAAGGAATGATACGATTTTTTATATAAACCTCAATAAATTTGTAAACATTTTCGTAAATGGCGAAAAAATCAACTTGAAAATTAATTTAAAGCTTCGAAGGTCCAAAATTTCCTTCGAGCTACGGGCTTGGGCATTAGATCGTATGGTAGATTTTTGCAATAACTTGAGGACACTCGCCGTCCTACGTCTGCGTTCACCTCGGATTATTATTCATGAGGCAATTTATCTGTTTATTATTTGCTCGTGGATCTGTAACTGGAACTGCTCGCGAAACAAAGTCCATCCTGTTTGATGAGAAGAAGGATCAGACAGAGACTGCCTATCTAGACACCTCCTTGTAATCTCGAAATCGGCCGTTTCCTCGGGGTTTGACCCGGTTTCACGATGGAATCAGGATAGCAGCAGACGGTGGGGCTGAGGATGAAATGAAGTATAAGAGGGAGGGGCCTGGCCCATTGCCGACTCCTTGATCTTGAACCGAACGAAAAAGCAACCCTCCCGATAATTTACAAGATTCGACCTATAGCTGATATGCCGGTATATTGAAGAAAGTGGATGACTTTGAAGCTGCTGGGATGGGGCCTGGAACTAGAAGTAGCACGAAATCCGGGGCCGGAAGATGAATACCTACGTGTTAAACTCGTTCAGGATCAGCAACTTTACATCCTGAGTCGAGGAATTTAGTACCGACCCGTGCACGAGAGGGAATCTTGTAGGGCGATGACGTCAGCTCCATTTTCATCTTATTGTAATTAGCCTAGATTAGGGCTTCGAAGAAGATCTTCGTTCGGTGAGTAAACCCCCCGAGCAAATATCCCGGTTTGATCGAAATATGACGAGCCTCCAATAAAATTATAATATAGGTCACTTCAGCCATTAGCTAATACCTATTTTCCCAAAAAACGTTTGGCAGATCAAAATGTTCTTAGTACACTTTCAATTTTCATACATATCTATATTTTTTTTTTTCATTTGCAATAAAGTCTTGCATTAAAAACTAGACTGGTTTACCCTTCGACGTGAAAACTGTCCACAGCAATGTTCCTGATAGCAGAAACCATCAGTGGTAAAATCGTCTTCGCTAGAGGCGAACATTAGTGTTTGCTCTTGAGCAATTAAAGGCTGATTGTATTTGCTCGAACTCCATATCCGTTCCCAAACCTAATCTTCATTATACCATCTTTGCTCGATATGGAGAACTGCAGAACGTCGCAGAGAATTGCAAGTAATAAGTGCTTAACGTATTTATACGTTGGAAATGGTAATAAGGGACTTTAAACAGGGGTTTTTAAATTAAAAAAAACCTTAGAGTTTTTTTATGACAGCTATAAAAATTTTATTGCTACAGCTAAAAAAACTCAAAAATTCTTTTCTTTCTTTTATAACAGCTAAAAATTTTTTTAAACCTGAGAATTCTCACACTGCCTTGCGTCCTTTATTAGCATTTCCAAGTCAAATTGAGAGCTTTCTAAACCGAATTGAGAATTTTCCAAGGCAATTCTCAAAATTCTTAATTTGGTTTGGGAAAATCTCATCATGATTTGGAAAATTCTCAATTTGCCTATTACCTTCCTGCGTTCTGCTTCCTTGGGATAAGCATTGCTCCGTTAATATTTTTCGACAAAAAATAAATAAGTCAATAATTTGGTTTGAAAATCATTTATAAAACTCACAGGCCCTGGAAGCCTGCCCTACAGCCCTCGCTTTCCCTGAAGTAGCTATAACTTTCAAACGGTTGAAGCTTTCTGAAAAATTTATGGAAGTACTGCGTGTTATCCTGGTACGACAGGTTATAACGACAATAGCACGAACGTTGGTTTTCATCATGGAGTTGAGCAGAATTTTCAGTCAAAATGGTGCACTTCCAATTTCTTGAGCTTCAATAGTTTCTATTTAACTTTTTAGCACTTCTCTCTGGCAGAAAATCTTTTGGCACAAACTTCAGCTTTAGAACCACACTCTAAAAAACTCTCGCTTATTCCACCGATCTAGAACAGCACTGAACGGTTTTTGAATTCATAAGAAAGGACCGGAAAAAGTCACGACGTAGCTTGGGAGACAATACAGACATCGATTCGTGAGCGTTTTGGTACCATTAGCTCTCACGGTACTTTCAAGTTCATGTGGTAAGGATTTATGTTGGGCACGTTCCCTTTTTTCAGCCCAACACGAAAATTGTTTCATGTTTTCTTTATCCGGGAGAAGTGCTAGTTTTTGTCTCCTGACTAGTCCTACGTGCCTCGTGTAATTCAAGTGAAGATTTCACTTTGTTCTACTTGCTTTAAGGTTTAAGTAATTATAATTTCTGAAAGTGACTCTTGAGGCTTCGTTTAGAAATAGAGTCCCAAGCAGGGTTTTTGAAAATCCTAAGAACACCCTGCTACACGAGTGCCAAGTATTCTTCCATATTTTTATTGAATATATTTTGTTCTTCCATCAACCTTGACCCGACGCAACCCTAATACTTTAGCCCATCGCTCAATTTGAGGATTCCAAAAAAGTGTTATATTCTCAAAAAAATTGCCTATTTTCAAATGCTTTTGCGGCATGCTATAGTTTATAATGTAGATTCTTCAATGCTAAATTAAATAAGACCTCAGCCACTTTGATAGCTTTTACCGTTTGGAAGATATAGCCGTTTCAGTGAGCGCCCAGATCAGCCTCGGGAATTTCTCGATTTCGTCAGATGAGTTCCAGCAAAGATTTTTGAAACAATTTTACCCTTTTACACTTATGTGCTAAATAATAGTTAACGTGGTGCTTAACAAGATTCTTTTCCATTTCGATTGCTAGTTATTATCAAACTGCCTAGAGAAGGGGCATTGGTTAAAAGATTAAAATCGGATTAGAGGTTTGACCTGTTTATTAACGTTCATCAACAGCTGTCGGAAAATGAAGTGTGCTAGAAATGACGGCTTTTAGAAGCACGATTATTGAAATTAAATCACCGTTCCTGGCCTTTACTATCAGCCTCCTCTTCGACCCAGTCCGCGCGCATGCGCGTTCTTCGACTCCCACCAGCCACCGCCAGTCACGGGAACGAAACGAAACGCCAATCCTGTGCCGATGAGTTCTGTTGACGTTGTAGGTTGGCTTCTTAATTTCCGATTTGTCGCTATTTCACGAATAATCCAGCGAATTCGAAGGCACAAGTCCGACGCCGAATTGCACCGAGAACAACGAGAAATCATTTTCCTGGAGGTAAGCCGCATTTTGAAGCATTTGCATTCGACAAACTGGTAAATTTTCGTCAAGGCGATAAGAAACAAAATGGCTCGCTCCCCATCTCAAGCTGATTGCTCTCTATTGATGTAATTTGGAGCCAAAACGAATTGATTCACGAGATAACTTTAGTTTGTAATAGCAATCTGGCTGTATTCAACCTATTGAAGAGATGGAATTGAATTTTACTTTTTGTAAGAACCTTTTTTACTATTTTGTGGCTACCTAGGTAAATTATGACTATAAAATAATGTACCTAAATTAAACCGTCGAAAACAGCAAAATACTTTTGCTGTTGTGAGCTAGCCATTATTTATCATAAATAAGGAATACTCGTTGAACATTTGGCAGAAAAAAGTAATTAATTTGACTATACCATTATAATAGCTTTGACCAGTCTCCCTGTGAGCTATGGAGGAAGCTGAAAGAGAGGCCAGTGAAGTTTTACATTCTCTCCTATCCGTTCCTCGGATCGAGTGTAACAGCAAGGCTGCACAAGTATGTAATCTTATTTATTATTTATTAACCTATAAATATTTTAGTCAATGGGATAAGGGGCGTGTACAACCGGAGGGCGCTCGGGACATAAGGTGTCTCAAACTCTTTATATGCGCGTCCATGCAAATGTTATCAAAATTAGTTGCAGGTAATTTGATACTAGAATTATAGCAATTGATGAACAGACCCTAAATTTCAAACTCAAATTCAATCTCATATTCAATTTCAAGCTCATAATAAAACTAAAGCTCAAGCTAAAACTCATCCTCATAACCAAACTCAAACTTAACCTTGACTCAAGCTCATACTCATAATGAAACTCTAGCTCAAACTGAAACTCACAGTCAAACTGAAACTCATTAGTACTCTCATTCGAACTCATCAAAAGTGAAAGTCAGTATGGAACTCTAACTGAAACTGAAAGTCAATATGAAACTCAAACTTAAAGTTAATATGAAACTCGGACTGACACACAAAATCTAACTAGAACTGAAACTCAAAGGTAAACTCGAAAAGAAAGTCATATGAAACGCACACTGGAAAACAAAGTCAAACTCGAACTGGAAGTCGTAATGAAACTCGAACTCAACGTCAAACTCAATGTCAATATGAAACTTAAACTTAACATGAAATGAGTTTAACATGACTACAACTGAAACTCGAACTCAAGCTCAAACTGAAAGTCAATATGAAACTCAAACTGTAACTCAAACTCGAAGTGTAAGTCAAACCGAAACTCGAAGTGTAAGTCAAACTGAAACTCGAAATCAACGACAAACTCAAACTGAAAGTCAATATGAAACTCAAACTTAACATGAAACTCGAACTGAAAGTCGAAATGAAACTTGAGTTCAAACTCGAAGTCGAAATGAAACTCAAACTTACCATGAAACTCGAACTCTAAGTCGAAATGAAACTCGAACTGAAAATCGAAATGAAACTCGAACTCAACGTTAAACTCAAACTGAAAGTCAATATGAAACTCAAACTCAAAGTGTAAGTCAAACGGAAACTCGAAGTGTAAGTCAAACTGAAACTCGAAATCAACGTCAAACTGTAAGTCAATATGAAACTCAAACTCGACATGAAATTCAATATGAAACTCAAAGTGAAACTCAAACTCGATCTGTAAGTCAAAATGAAACTCGAACTCAACGTCAAACTCAGACTGAATGTCAATATGAAACTCTAATTCAAACTCATACTCGATCTGAAAGTCGAAATGAAACTCGAATTCAAACTCAAAGTCAATACATGAAAGTCGAAATGAAACTCAAACTGAAAGGCAATATGAAACTCAAACTTAACATGAAACTCGAACTGAAAGTCGAAATGAAACTTGAGTTCAAACTCGAAGTCAAAATGAAACTCAAACTTACCATGAAACTCGAACTCTAAGTCGAAATGAAACTCGAACTGAAAATCGAAATGAACCTCGAACTCAACGTTAAACTCAAACTGAAAGTCAATATGAAACTCAAACTCGACATGAAATTCATTATGAAACTCAAACTCGATCTGAAAGTCGAAATGAAACTCGAATTCAATTCAAAGTCAATACATGAAAATCGAAATGAAACTGTAACTGAAAGTCAATATGAAACTCAAACTTAACATGAATCTCGAACTCTAAGTCGAACTGAAAATCGAAATGAAACTCGAACTCAACGTTAAACTCAAACTGAAAGTCAATATGAAACTCAAACTCGACATGAAATTCAATATGAAACTCAAAGTGAAACTCAAACTCGAACTGTAAGTCAAAATGAAACTCGAACTCAACGTCAAACTCAGACTGAATGTCAATATGAAACTCTAATTCAAACTCATACTCGATCTGAAAGTCGAAATGAAACTCGAATTCAAACTCAAAGTCAATACATGAAAGTCGAAATGAACTGAAAGTCACTATGAAACTCAAACTCATAGTCGAACTGAAAGTCGAAATGAAACTCAAACTCGACATGAAAGTCGAAATGAAACTCTAACTGAAAGTCTCTATGAAACTCAAACTTAACATGAAACTCGAACTCAATGTCGAAATGAAACTTGAATTCAACGTCAAACTCAAAGTCAATATGAAACTCAATCTCAACATGAAATTCAATATGAAACTCGAACTTGAAGTGTAACGGAAACTTGAAGTGTAAGTCAAACTGAAAGTCAATTTGAAACTCAAACTGAAACTCGAACTCGAACTGAAAGTCGAATTTAACGTCGAACTCTGAGTCTGTGTTTAAGTTCAGTTTAAGTTTGTGTTTGATTTTCAGTTTGAGTTAGAGTTTCACTATGAATATGAGTCTAGTTAAAGTTTTATTTTTAGTTTGAATTTCATTTTGAGTTTAAGTTTGATTATGAGTTTCAGTTTGATTATGAGTTTGAGTTTGCGTTTGAAGTTATGTTTTAGTTGGATTAAGAGTTGTGAGGTTGAGTTCAAGTTCGAGTTTCAGTTTGATCATGAGATTGTTAATTGGGTTTAGGTTTTCAGCTCGATTATGAGTATGCTATTGTGTTTGAGTTTGAATTCCAGTTTGAGTTTAGCTCGAGTTTGATTATGAATTTGCTTTTCAGTTAAGGTTTTGACCTGATTATGAGTCTCGTTATGAGGATGAGTTGTATTGGGAGTATGAGTTTTTAGTTTTGGTTGAGTATGAGTTTGAGTTTCAAGTTTGAGTTTGTGTTTCAGTTTGAGTTTCATATTGACTTTCAGTTAGAGTTTGACGATGTGTGTCGGTTTCTGTAATTATGAGTTCCAGTTTCTATAACGTTGTTGTAGTACGTACTTCCAGCCACGAATTCAATATATCATTTTAGGCAAAAATGTAATTGAAAATGTAACACTAGTATGTTAGCAGCGTTTCAAGGCATCCTAAAACTCGGTTGTGCTACATTTAGCGATGTTGCCCTGCTGGGAAAATCCGAGTACACGCCCCTGCCACTGTCTAGCCGAATCCTGATTATTTTCATCAACGAACCGTGACATTTTTCAGGGAAGTTCGTTGGCCATAAAAATGAGCAATGCCGATGACGAATGTGAAAAAAGCTCTTTATTTTACGTTACAAACGAAGAAGAGGTAGAATTGACTGGTGCAGAGACTGATACGGATACGAATTTCGTTTCAATGGTAAATTATCAATACCTTTTTATTCGGTTTTCTGTCCGATGTCCGTATTTTCAGTACTACCTACCTTATTGTATTGAATTGATTTTAAGTCATCGTTCGCTATAATTTTGTCTTTATTAGAGAATAATTCTTTTTGTAGACTAGTTGCTTTGTAGGGCTTATTGTTCTAATTTTTATTTTTCAGGAACTGGAATATCCAGGATCGCACACCGACATTGAAATCTCTACAACTGAACACGTTTCGACGAAGAAACGTGCCAAAAAGAAAACGGAAGGAATCAGAGAAGAGCGAAGGATCGAAGATACGGCCCAAGAAGTCATGGATCGCTTCAATAAGGGCTGCGAATGCCAGGGCGAGAGTTGTTTCGCCAATTTGAACCCAGAAACTATTTACAGGTTAGTGAATTTAATTATCCACGCATAGATTTTTAATTATTTATACTTCATTATGATAAGGCCGTTTTTTGTCGCTGACCGTTAAGTTGACAAGAAGGTTATGTAAAGAGAGCTTCTTAGATATGGCTTATCAATATCAAAATGTGAAAAAAAAGGTTGAAAACTGAGTTTTGTTGATGATGTGAATTACTCATTTTGATGATTTATTAATTTAAATTAGGTATACCACCGTGGTGAAGTTTATCTGAAGCTTCCTTGGATATCGGATAGATAAATTTTGTCAATAAACCTGGCCTAGTTCATCCTTAATTTCACATACCTAGGTAATTTGTAATCTGTTTATTGGCAGGCACCGGCTCAATATTGCCGAACTGACGAAAGAGGAACACGACATGTATTTGATGGGCCTTTCGATGGCCTGTCTCAGCGATCCGACATCCACCAACAGGCACAAAGCGAGACAGAGGCTACGGTCGAGTTATCTTCACCAGGGCCGCAAGGTCTGCCTTTCAGCTTTCCTCTACCTGGAGAATTGTACTTTGTACCAGCTCAAGAGAATCAGGAAACACCTGGTAACTCATGGAGTTGTGCCCCGAGTGCACGGCAATCACGGCAAGAAGCCGCACAATTTGTTCCCGCTGAAAATCTACCAAAGAGCGACAGATTTCCTCAAGGAATTCACCCTGAGCTACTCATCTAGCAGGTGAGATATTAGTTACTCATGATTTTCCGATTTGGTTCATCCTGTGGACGCCTGAAGACTCACCGAACTAAAAATGCTCAATTCCAGCAACGTGAAGAGCCCCGTCGTCCTGCCGGCAGACTTGTCCCGAAAAGATGTCCATAAAATGTACCAGAAATACGTCAGAGAGAAGTCTTCGGAGCCGGAGAAGGTTATGGGCTATTCCTCGTTCCGACATTTCGTCAAAGAACAGTTCCCTCAATTGAAATTCACGAGACCGGACATCGGTAAGTCGTGAATGAGGGATAAGCGGAAATCGTCTATTAATATGGACATCCATGATTCATGGGCCATGAATACATACCCTAGATATAGACATCTAAGGATAGATAATATAGATATAGTTGTCTAGTATACGTCTATCCATTGGTATAGATGTCTATAATACGTCCTTTCATAGATATAGATGTCTATAATAAGTCTATTCTTAGATATAGATGTCTGTAATATAAACATCAATAGATCCAATGACTGTACGATTGCCAAAAACGCTATCTAAGGTGAAATACGCGGAAAAAAAACAAAAAATAATCATTAAAACACTCAAAACCCCCTCGGCATTATCGAAAACAGACATTTTACTACCGTCCGTACCAACCACGAATAAACTTGTTCGTCCTTCGGTTCTCAGGTGTGCCAACCTGCGTCGGTTTCCCGTCAAAGCTGTCATCCTCGGCCAAAACTTGTCGGACGAAAACGTCGAATTTCCCAACGGAGGCGATCGACTTGGCATCAGTTCCAGTCATCGTCGAAGGGTCGGACGAGTGTCAGACCTTCGTCCTGTCCCAGACTGACCCACGTCAAACGTTGGACTCATCGCCGGCCCTTCGTCTCGTCGTTTCTTAGGCCGTCCCTTTTCGCCCTGACTGCTCGTTGTCCCTCGTTTTTTACATTTTTCTAGTCACTGTAAAGTATTTAATCGTTTTTTTAGCATCAAGATTAAAATACATTTGTTGAAAACGTTCACGCTTGGTTTTTGTCTCCCGTGCAATTCTTTTTTTGCATTTGTTTTATAAGGTCTTTCAGGTAATTTTGTTGTGTGGTCCATTGTACAAGATTTTGATTTTTTCGTACGATCTCTAACGCTAGTTGTTGTTTTTGGTGAAATCAGCTGTTCAGTCGACGTCGAGCACATTGAGTACCACGTCTCAGTCGAGTTCAGGTAGATTTATCATTATTTTTCACTTTACCGTTCCCGGTTTTCCTGCTTGTTATTCCCGATTATACTATGGGCTACTCAAATCGGCATCCTAACAAGCGTCTGTGTGTCCGTCTGTGAACAATTACAAACACGCTGCTAATGCCCCATAGGGGCGATAGCTGAAAATGCTATAACCCCCAAACGGCGAAAGCCATCAGCGTGGTGGTGGTCTCAAAGGATTAAATTGACTTTAATGGCTTCAAAGTCAGCCAAACACTATCCGATTGCTGGTGGAGGGGGTAAGAAAATGCATCGCTGTGATTGGTCGAGGTGGCGTCGGCGCAAACCAAATAAATTTGACTGGGGTTTCCAAGCCACGTTCCCATGTTCATCCCCACTCTAACAGCAGAAATTGAGTGGCCGACTTAAGGTCTAATTTCACCAATTTCGGCTCGTTAAATTTTCCGATTTGGCTCCCCCAAAAAATTGGTGAATTTTGAATATAGTTTTGGCTCCCTCGATTTGCTCTACGATTCTCGCTGATCTTTTGAAAACGTGATTTCTGGTGTATAAGAACGTTGAAAGTCAACGTTGCAGCCCAAAATGTTTTTTTAACATTTTGAGATTAATAATGTATAACATTCCCATGTCGAATTAGGAATTTCCCAAATCAAATTGGAAAATTCCGAATCAAACTGAAAATTTTCCGCACTAAACTGAGAATTTTCCAAATCAAGTTGTTCAAATTAAATCGTTCATCAATTCAGTTTATTCGTCAAATTAACCTTATTCTCCGAATAAGTAGTTTCTTGGGAATATAGACTATTTCCTTGTTATTATATGTCATTATATCCATGGAAAATGTTATTCGGAGAATAATGGATACATATTCGATGAATAAACTGAATTAATGAGCCCACCCTTAGAAAACCTGAACTTGGGTTCGGAAAATTTTCAATGACTGAAATTATGAAATTATTTTATTTCGAAAATTTTCAATTTTGTTTTGGAAAATTCCCAATTCGACTCAGTAATGCTTGTCTACGTGTCCTATGCAGTCCTAGCCCATTTTATTCGTCCCTCTCTTTTTTCCTCGAGCGATGACGCAATGGAAGCCTCTAATAGACGGAGGAGGAGATAGGGGCCTTGACGCTAAAGCCCCTTCCACCAGCTGGCACACCGAGACACGGCGGCGCATTTACAACGTTTGGCCGGCGGCCCGAACTCGTCCCACACTAGTGACAGCTCGGACCGCCGATCGACTATTCGCTCGGATCGGCCGCTATTTTCTTTATCTAGGACACGCATGCACATGTACGAGGGCGGGACGCGGACACACAGGCAGTCTCACCTGTCACCGTTGTTCCGCCGGATCAAGCGGACGCTAGCGGCCGGTTCCGCCGCGGAATCGAGCCCTGGAACTGAAACTGGCGAAATGTTTGTTCTAGACACGATGGTCCCGGTTGCGCCGCCCGAAGGCAACGAGCTCTCAATACACGACGTCGTCGAGCTTCTTGAACAGAAATACGCCGTCATCACGGGTAAAATTATTTTTTAAATAATTATTAATTAATTCATTATTAATTTAATTCTCAGTAAATTCTTTTTTTTTTGTATATAGGTATTTATTTTGAGCATTGTAATGTAGATAATTATTTTGAAATATTTATAATTTATTTATTCATTTATTGTAAGGATTTTGTGTGTGGGTAAATTACCTACTTGAATTATTAATTTTTTTAAAAATTTTGATTTTTTTTTTCAAAGCAGACCAAATTTTTTAGACATTTCATTGGCAAATACATTCTCAAAATTTTGAATTTTTATTTACACCGCTAAAAAATGTTACTTTAGCGAATTCAGATTTTTTATTATTAACTCCCCCCCGTTCGTCTTTTGCTTCGTGTTAATTTCGCGTTAAAGAGGCGTAAATTGTAACGGTAAACCGTGTCGTCGTCTACATAATCTTCTTAAAGCTTTCCCAGTTTTTTCCACATCAGGGCATGGTATTGATTTGGGGGGGGGGGGAGAATTTTTGGGATAAATTATTATTATAAATCTTTCAGTAAAAAAAGCAGGAAATTTCGTGTTCTCGATTATTGCAAGATTATTAGATGTACAACAGTGGTAACTAGGTCGGGAATGATCAAAATTGATAATAACTTGAAAAATTTCTATATCTTTCTAATTTCTATAATTTCTATAATTCTAATTTCTATTTAATTATTATATCTATAATTCAAAGGACAATTTTTTAACTTCATTCAGTTGCCAAACATATTAAACATGTTAACTGTTAAAGTTGAAATTTTACTAATAAAAATTTCCTCGAAAATTAGAATTTTTATTTACTTTGGTATTTATTCCTAGTAAAATCCCATTTTCCTATCTTTATACCAGGGGCTTTTTTTTACCTCATCAAAGTCTCCCAATTATGATTTCTATGAAGGATAAATTCTGAAAGCCATGAATCAACTATTTATAGTTATATTATAACTCATATATAACCAACTTATTATATTCTTGCAGGTGGAAAAACGAGAGAGGGTTATCCCATTATTTCGCTGCCGGACAACTCGATTTTCACAAATCTGAGCGATTCGGACTATCAGAAATTGATGATTTACCTGACATCGGTGCCTTCGTAAGGAAAACAAAAATTTCCCATCTACTAACAATTCTCAGCGGATAAATAATTAGATCAATCCAATGTGTCATTAGAATGTAAAAAAACTAAAAAAAAATCTGTTCGCAGAATGCACGAAGCAGATCTCGGCTTTGCTTTGGTAGTCGACCGTCGGAACGACAAGTGGAGCTCGGTCAAAAATACACTGCAAAAAATCTCTGTAAGTGTAAAAATTGCGTCAATATGACTGTAAGGAAATTGTATTTATGATGCGAATACTATTCTATTAATACATGATGCACTTTTGAATTAATTTACGTTATTTCGGATAATTTTTGTTTTTATCTTTTTTTTCTACAAAAGTATCTAATCGTCAATAAAAAAGCAACAAGCACCTGTCTCCAAACCTTGATAGCATAATCGTGAACATTGCCATTAAAAAAAAATCACTTGAGCTGTGGTGAGAGGGGAGATAATGAAAATTATACGTATATTCCTGAGAACGCCGAGCCTAGTACCACTGAAAAATTGGTTCCTCAAATTTAAAAAATTTCACAATTTTTAGGCATTAAATGCTTAAACTCATATTTTGAGTTTTTTATTTAATTCCGTTTACGCTTAATTTTGATTTATTCCCTGATTTCGCGTTATTTTATGTTCAGCGCACCTCCTAGCGGATTAAGTTTAATTTTATTTAATTATTTCGATTTTCTATTTGAGTTCCGTCCTTTATGAGTTGGATTTGTGTTCATTGCTTTGTTACAGAGTTTTTTTCCAGGGTTAATACACGTCGCTTACGTCGTCAGGCCGGCCGGTTTCTTCCAAAAGGCCATCTCAGAAGTCAGTAATAAATTTTTGAAAGAGGAATTCAAATTCAAGGTGAGATATGCTCATACTTTTCGAAAGTACCTCGCTAAATGAGCAAAGGGGGTTCCAAATGAACGAAAAGTCAAAATTTGAGGGGATTAATTTAAAAACCAGAACACCCACCCAAAAAACTACCAAAAAAATTGCGTCATAAAGTTTGTTTATGGTAGAGTGACTCGAGGAAATCGATTTCAAAATGTTCAAAATAACTTGGTTTGCCATTAAAAGTTTGTTTAAAATTTACCATTTTCTGGTCGCAAATTGAGAATGCCCTGCCCAAGAGTTTTGTCGCTTTCCAGTTCAAATTCAAATTGTTTAGATCGTTTTTGAAATTAAGAGGCTGAAAAAGCTCGAAAATTGCTCAAAAATGATAATAAATTTATTAATGTATATAAATCATGATTTCCAACTTGATGTTCAACTCAAACAACGTTATAGGTGAAAAAAATCATCATAAAAATCCAATTCATAAAATCATGTTAAAAATAAAATTCAGTACCGATGCATTAGAATTTTATAGTAAATCAGAAAAACAAATAGATTATAAAAATATTGCTAAAATAAAATAAAATACCATTTCCATACAAATATCATTAAAAATCATGATTTTTAATTAATCACGATTTCCAATTTAATTTTCCTGCTTTGCTGTTAACGAGAATTTATCTTTACTCGCTTTTCGTTCCAGGTAGTTGTATTTAGTTGCGTTGAGGATTTGCACCAGTGCATCGACAGAGCTGAATTGTCGACGGATATGGATGGTACCTTGCCTTATAGTCATAAACAGTGGATAAGACAAAGATTGGTGAGCATTCGTTTTTTTGTATTGATTTTTTTTTCAACGCATGTTTATAGATATGGAAATAGCGTACAGTTTAAGTGGTAAAATCAGTCCAAGCATTACAGAAATATGGAAGTACTACTGTTACCTCAGCACCCCAGGTTTTTACTCAAAATAGGTACCCTTTAGGGGGTTTGCTTTTTTATTCTAGCTGATCTCGTAAATGGTGACATTTTGCAGCAAAAATTTCCAATTCCCACAATCTTTGAATTTTTGGTAGGTTGGTATTTTCCTTGGAAATTTAATAGCCCTCACAAACATGGCAGATAAGGCACGTGTGTAGCTACAATTATTGGAACGTTCTAGTCTCAGCTAAAACCGAGTCCGTAGTCCCATGCAATTATTATTCGACGATTATTGTCAGGTCACGTCACTTACGGCCTTGATGGCTTAACCACGTTCTGGAATGTTGTTTTAGTCGATCTGACAGTTCTTACTGTTTGTTGAAGTTCCTAATTCTCTTTGCACGCCTGAAAATCGATGAAATGTCATAACGGGATTATAGGTAAATAATAATCTCATCTAAAAGCCGCTGAACCTTCAAGACTGATACCTCAAAAAGTTCCAGGAAAACTCGGATTTTAACGGAAAATTTGATGTCGATTCAATCCAAGTCATAAATTGTGCAAGTCATAGGTACGAACATAAAATAAATTGTTATTTCTCCAAGTTTTTTCTAAGTTTATTTTATTTGTTTTTTATATTTATTTTTTAATGCCGCTAGTGGCCTGCCGTATATTGGCGTCCTTTTATGAGCCCCTGTGCCGAACCTGAATTACCCTGATACCTAGGATCGCATAGGCGAATCATCTTGAATCTTGTAGATTAACATCTCCAAGTTAAAATCTCCAATCTCAGCTTGAGGTAAACGTTTCTCCTGATGTTTCAGGGGTTGGAGGAGTTTTCAAGACAAACGCATTCAGTGTCCGGAAGTCTGGACAAGTTCACATGGCGACTGCGCGAGAGCATTTCGGAAGCTGAAGTCGCCGAAAGCGAAATGGTTCGAGCGATGTTGAACTCCGAGACGAGCGACTATCTCGCGCTGAAGGAGCAGATTTTGAACGCGGCGAGAACAGGAGAACAGCTGCTCAGCGACATCAGGCACAGACTGGAACCATCGGCTATGGTTAACATTACAGCCGTCGAACGGTACGAACCTTAAGCATTGGTGAGAATCAGTATTTAGGTCTTAGAGTCTTAGATTCAGCATGACGTATCAACCAAGGAAGACAAGGTTTGCGCTCTTGAGGAGCGACGCCTCAAATTCTTGGTGGGTCCAGGAAGCTGGAGCTCTTCCATACTACTCATACTGAAATGATCACAACTCTGATTCCACATCAGCTCGGCTCTTCAAAATGTTCCAAATCCTAGATGAGATTCAAGGGACGTCCAGCTTCCTCGTCCCACCACAACTTTAGGATGATCGACCTTGCTTCTCCAAAGTGCATAGGCCACTCCTAGGGTGGGTTTGATGATAAGAATAACCCGTATGGTTATGGAAGGCAAGTCAATGTCCTGAGCCTGGATTGCCCTTAGAATGGGTGAGCCATGCCAGGACATTTTTGGATCGCTGAGCATGAGGAAAGCGCTGATACCTATATTCATTTTTTCAGGCTGTTAGTACAGCTCGAGGAAACCGAAAGGACGTTTGATGAATTCTGGGAAGAACACTCTGCCCGGTTGAGGCAATGTTTGGATGTCCAGAGATTCTACATCGACTACAAGAAAATTCTAGTGAGTTTTTCTTCCATTTTAAGAACAATCGAGATAGGCTTTATATTTTTGTGTAGTTCAAAGTTTGAAATGTGACCCTATTATGAGGAATATGTGCTTTGAAATTTGATTAAATCAAATTTTGTTTCTGGATAGGCTAAACGCCTATTTGGATAGATTCGGTTTTTCCTGTTTATACGTTTTACCATTTGCTCCCACTATTCCCGATATCAGGCGGCCTTGGAGCAACATCTGAAAATGGTATCACAAATGACTGAAATTGGAGAGACTGTTAAACGTGTGGAATACTTGATCAACGAATTTAACGCCCTCGAAAATATGTGCAAAGTAAGTTAGGCGCCGCGCCGTTTGTAGAACTACTTCACGGATAATCTATAAAATAACATCGAAATATCTCTAAAAAGATGATAAATTGTAACACCGTATTTCCACTTAGGAGCACATGGAGCAGTGTGAAGAGATCATCAATTTCGGCCGAGGGATGATCAGCGGTCGCCACTACTGGCCGTTAGAGTGCGTCGGTGTACGTTGTGATGAACTTGAGCGTACGTGTGCGACCCTCCGTGAACGACTCGAGCAAAGGTCGAACATACTCACAAAGTCGCTCCAACTCCTTATCACGGTTGATAAGGTAAGAGTAGGACTTATTCTACTCGATATTAATCCATGGGTCCGTTGAACCAGGCCAGTCCAAATTTACCCAATCACATGGCTTGATTTTGTTTGGCGTCAGTAGCTTGGTACTGGTCCGGGACTGTCCTGATTGAACTGACCCTTAGTAGAGGTGGCATGACCATTTTTAGAAATGACGTCTATGAACGCACAGCTTTGATTCGCCACCATACGCAGGCCAGCCAATCGAGTGTTCTCTATTCATATTCAGGAATCAGGACTACGGTGAAAATTTTTTGTAGGGCCTTCGATGGGTTCTTATTCTCACCCCTAAGCCCGAATATCACATTATTTCTGCGATGGGGTGACTAAAAACCTTCAATCAGAAACCATGAATTTTAGGTCCTCCGATTATTGAGCCATTTCAAAGTCCCCTCCAACCTTTACAGTACATAGCCAAAATTTTAGTTTTCCAAAAAATATACATATTCAGATCAAAACGTCAAAATTGGTTCATGGTTTCCAAAGATTCAGCACTAGAGGGCACCCGTCATTTTCAGATTTACCTCAGAGTGGAAAATAGATACCCGAAAACTCAGGAAAGGAAAGCTGAGATACGATACCTATTTGATTTTGATCAACACGAATTGACATGATAATGTTTTCTGACAAGGCTTGATGAAGCCTGTTTAAGAACGATCTTTGTCACCCTTTAGCAAAAAGAATGGGCTACCTTCTCGTCTATAACAAAAGACTATGTACTCATCTTGCCCGATACACACCCTAAACATGTTTTGTGGTTTCATGAACATTTTCGTATGATAAACCCACTGAGCAGACGATTAGAGCCTAGTTTTTTACTGATATGCAAAAACTCTTGTCAAAAGTTCCCAAATGAAATTTTTATTCATCATCGTACCAGAAAATCGTATATTTAGTTATAATATAATTTTCAAATTCCTCTATAACATTATTTATTTATTATTTCTTTGCGTCCTGAAGGCGAACAAATGGTGCACTCGAGGCATTGACTTGCTCGAAGCTCGGATGGACAATTGCGCCTGCGGATTAGACGCTGCTGAGGTCAGCTTGTCAAAATTGGTGGAATTTATGGAAGGGTCGAACGAATTTAACGCAGTTCTGGTTGAATATTCTACCCCGGAGACCAAAGCTCTCGTTTCTCAGGTATCAAATTGACATTAAAAATTTATATATATTCTAAAAGTAGAGGAGAGTAAATACGTTTAAGACAGCTTTATTACTATCTACCTACCTACACTGGCTTGTGTTCTTTGCATATTTAATACAATCACGTACGTACATTCTGTAATGCATTTTATTCACTACGAACTTCTGTTGTGTATTCAGGTCCTACAAAGAATCGAAGACGTGAAAACTATGTGTAACAAGAAGATGATAACTTTGAAACGACTTGTAGAAAAACCACCCCGTCCGGTGCAAACAGTCACTCCAGAACCGGCCATACCTCTCCAGCCCATGATTAGGCCAGCTAACATAGTCATATCCCCTAAGGTAATATTAATTCAACTCTCTACCTAGGTACTAATTAATTTTAACGCTGTCGTATGGATTGAGATTTTTTTAAATCTATTTTATTGAAATTTTAGTAACTCAAGTCCTGCTAAAATATAACACTGTCCGCCATTCCTCTTGCAAATTTGCACTGAAATTGATTTGCCTTTTTACCTTAGACGTCTCGTTAAATGTATTGTCGTTTGAAGTTTTATTGTCGTATTGTGAGTGGCCCATAACTATTATCAATTCATCTAAAGCTAGGTTTATCCAAGGACCTAGCACTACATTTCATTTAGGACATATTTTCGTACTGAAAATTTCTTGGAAATTAGTTAATGCAAGCGTCCTTGGATGAATCTAGCTTTAAATAAATTGAAAAACCGGCCCTGAATATATCAAAAATATAATTTTACCAAACATCCAACAAAAGGCGTTCTAAAGGCTCAACTGCTCAACTCCTGAATTTCGATTCTATTGTCAGTGAATGAACTCGAGAGGCATCAATCACATCACCTTAAATGGTGTCTGTGCGGTTAATAATCATTTTCCAGGGGTCAGGTATGTATCTTGATAAAAAAAAATATTTATCAGGCCCTCGAGTTACTAAGGGGAATCACCTCTACACAACCTACCTGATCGAGGCTCTCATTGCCTCCTCTTGGCCTGATTATGTTTTCCAAAATCCAATGACTCGTCGTGTGCTGAGAGTGTTTTTAATTTGATCTTGCGTCATTGTCATTGAAACAGTCGCCAACCAGCTCCGGTGTCGGTGCCTTATCAGTATTCTATTCTGCTAACACTTGAAACTGAAACTAATCCTACTCAACGTTGGGCGCACCTGACAGTACCAGTCTTATACTCGACCCGATCGTACGTCTGTTGGATTAGTTCGGTTTTCCAAAGTATATCGCTTTTTCCGCATTGTGATAAACCGATTTTTAGGATGAAAATACGATAAATCAATTTTTGGCTCAAAATTCTGAATAATATAATTCGCAAGATTTTCATTTTTGTTCGCGAGCCAACGTTTAAAATGGAATGCCTAAAATGCGGGAGAAAAACTTTCGCAAATCGCTCCGTACAGTGCGGCGATTGCCTGCGATACGCGCATCTCTCCTGCGCAGGGATCAACGATTTGGAACTGATTTTCATCAAACGATTGGAAAAAGCCTGGTACTGTAACGGTTGTCTGACGACAACTTTCGAAAGAAAACCGACCTTCCGACGCCCAGCTACCGAACGATACAAGCGAGCGATAATTGCTAATAAAAAATCGCCTTTAATCGAAACTGCTTCCGAAGAACGGGTGAAAAGCGATCAATCCATTGTCCCTAGTAAGGAAACTATAACCGAGAAAAATTCCCTCCCAAATTCTACCAATGGCATTGGATTGGGAACGGAGCGACCACTTCGGCTGTCGATAGAAGCGGATAACTCGACCAAGGCAGCACCGAACCCTCCGACTCGGATCCCAAAGATCAATAAACTCGATACATCACCCACCAAAAGCCACGATTTTGGTAGGCCGTCCAAGCTTGCCAATTCATCGCTGAACCCCCAAAACCGAATTTCCGCAGGAGTTGGAAATTCTGTCGTTTCCAGCCCTAAAAATGCTTCGAACGATTCATCCGGTCTTCATAATTCTAAGCTGAAAGCTTCTACACTATCGAGGAAGCCAGTGATTATTAAAGGAGTAAGACCGATTGTAAAAAAAGAGCCTCCATTTATAGAAAAATTGAAGACTTTAAGGCCTGTGGAGAAAAGCAATGCTCAGCAATCCATGCGCCGGTCTGTCTCTGAAATGAGCGTTTTCCTCAACGATAAAAACACTCAGAACTCCCCAGAAGACGAGCGCCCATTTGAGATTCCCTATAATACCATTTCTGAGGAAAACGGCTCAACAATTTTGAACAAACCTGGAATCGTCAGAGAGAGGAGTAAAGTTAGACCGAGGCCCAGAAGTGTTGTGGAATCAACTGACAACGAGGTGCCGCCTTTCATCCAAAAGTTGAACTCGTTGAAACCGGTCAAGTTGGGTTTGAAGTCGTCCTCATCCCATTCGCTCGCAGAACCGACAGAACACCCATGGGAACGTCCGAATTTCAGAAGAGTTCAATCCGAGACGGTTGCTCAGGAAACTACGGTGACCCGGAAAAATTCAACCGCCACTCGAGAGCAACCCTTGAGGAAGAACATGCCTGTTGTGAAGACAAGTTCCTACGCCCAATTCCTCAAGACGTACTCTAACAAGATTCAGAACAAGCGAATATCGAGTGCGAGGTCATCAGAATCGTCAGATTACGTTCCAGCTGAAGATGGTACTCCGGAAAACAGTTTTCCCAGCCAAGAAACTAAAACGCGAGAAAAATCCGGGGCCAACGAAGAATCGAATAAAGAAACCATGAATGGCATCAATTTGACGGAGGAAATCAATGGATTGAGGAGGCATAGTGGTTCGACAAATGACCACTCGGTGACATCCTGGCTTCACGACTTGTCAGCTAACAATCTTGGCATTCTTGAATCAGCGGACCATGCTAACAAAAAAACTGAGGTTTTGCCTGAAAATGCAGAAGAACATCCAATTACTTGTAATGGGAACGACACGACCGATGGTGTCGGCAGTTCAGTTCCTCTGCAGGGTTCTATTCAGAAACCGAAGCGAAAAGCTCCCCCAATACCACCATTGCAAAAAAGCTCCGACCCTGCCATCCAAGTGCCGTTGGATTTGTCGTCAGTTAAAGTTGTCAACGACCATTCGGTCTTCAGTTGGTTCCACGAAGTCTCCCTTGGCGGAATCGGGATTCTCAAATCCTTCAATGAGGCAGAAGAGTCTGTTGATTCTTCGGAAACACCACTAGTTAGTGTACTCAATTTTTTGAAAGTTCTTTTGAAACTTGTGAACTGGAATCCTTGATTTTATGGTGTAACTCTTGGGAAAATCGTATGCCACGCTCGTACCCAGGGTAGAGTCGAACCAGTGCGACCAAAAATAAAAAAATCTTTAAATAATAAATAAATCTTTTTCAAAATTGTCTGAACGTTAATCATTTTTTCCAGCCTGAAAACAAAGTGCCAAATGAAGCGAGAGATGCAGCAGTTGAGAAAGAACATGAAATCAAAAGAGGGCACATATTGGCCGAGCTTCTGGAAACTGAGAGGATCTACGTCAGCGAATTAGAATCTATTGTCAAGGTGAAAATTCCTATAACTACCTGTCTATTATTCTAGTGTCCAATTTCAATGGCGTACAAGATTTTTTGAAAATTGTTATTTGAAACTAATTTTTGTCACCAGGGTTATAAGCACCCGATGCTGGCGGAAGAGACTCGACACCTCAACTCCGAATTGGACGGTAAATCCGACATCATATTTGGCAACCTCGAGGAAATTTACACTTTCCACAACGACATTTTCCTGACGGATTTGGAAAACTGTATCTCAACGACCGAACTTGTCGCTCTATGTTTTACCCATCGAGTAAGCATTTTGCGGAAGTTAGCAATTTCATGTTTTATATTAATTTAAATTGGATCGGAGGTTTGAAAGAAACGTTTCTAGATGCTTACCCACTTGCTCAGATTCACATCCACCCCAAGTGCTGCTGAATTCGTCAATCTGACTTTTATAATTTTCCCACCATCTTTCAACGTTTAAATTCGCAGAAAGACGCCCTTCACAAACTGTACAGCTGCTACTGCCAAAATACGCCAAGATCTGAAAGGCACAGGGAAGCCATTGGCGATCATCCGTTCCTCCGCACCTGCCAGACAAAGCTCGGCCATAAGCTCCCATTGGCTGCTTATCTGCTCAAGCCTGTACAGAGGATCACCAAGTACCGACTTCTTTTGGAGGTTAGTCTATGTTGTAGCTAGAAAAATGGGTATAAAAAAAGGGGGGTCGCTGGATGATTTCTACCGGATAATTGGTACCTATGCAATATTTTTTGCAGGACTTGTTGAACCATAGCGAGGGCAAGAAATGGTGCTGCGAATTGCAGGAAGCCCTGGACTGTATGCTGGCCGTCTTGAAGTGCGTCAACGACAGCATGCATCAGACAGCGATAACGGGATTTTGGGTAAGCAATTGCGCTCACTGAGCAAAGGATAATTTTGCCAGACTTGGTTGAGGCCTGGATGATCACCTCCAAGATCATACATGACATAATTCCAATCTGGAACTGTTGGAATTCAATTATCGACTTATGTGCAGGGCGACCTAGGAGACTTGGGTGACCTTTTGATGCAAGGAGGGTTCTCAGTTTGGACGGAAAGCAAAAAGGATCGATTCAAGAAAGAACTGCGATTGATCAAGCCCATGCAAAGACACCTGTTCCTTTACCAAAAGGCTCTACTGATGTGCAAGAAGACATCGGTGCACAGTCGATTCAACTATCAGTTCAAGAAGCTCATTAAAGTGCGTATTTCTAGCCGGATAAGCGTTTTTTCCAGAAATGATCTAAAACCTAGTATTTCATTCAAAAATTGACGATCAAGCTGCAGGGATTGTTTACAAGACACCTGAGCGACCAAAGTGTCAATCTGCTTCAGAGAGATATCAGATTGGCCCTTTGGCCGCTCAGGTGTTGAAATGACAAATTAGAATGGTACTGAATGCTGCGATCTAAAGCGTCAATATTCATTTCCAGATGTCGGACGTCGGTCTAACTGAGACAGTGAAGGATACGAAAACATTCGAAGTTTGGTTGACCGGTAGGAGCGAAGTGCACACGATTCAAGCAGCCACTGTCGAACAGAAGATCGAATGGGTCGATCAAATTAAGTCATTACTGCTCTACCAGCTAACACAACTCAAGATGAAACAGCATTCTAAAGCGTGAGTGGATTTGCTGCTATTAGAAAACACTTTTGACCTGGCGCCAATACCTGATGACCCTTTGGTATTACTTCAAGTCACCAAACAGCCCTTGCCAATCAAGTCATTTTTTCATCGATCAATTTTTACCCTTCAGTTCTTCAATCAGTATCAATAGCTCCTCTATGCATCGAACAACGTACCACTTTTATCAATGCATCAATTTTCCAATATTTCCAGTGGCCGTTCAATGTCTCTGGACCATTACCACGGTCGAAGTTCCCCTCGAGCCTTCAGCTGCGATGAGGGAAAATCCTCAAAAGCTGGGGCTCCCTCCGATGAAGAGACGGCTTCTTCAGATTTTTCAAATTCCGATGACGAAGAGACGTTCACTACGCAAGTTAGCCACGACTCAAACATTGCCATTATCAGCAGTCAAGTAAGAAACCGACTTAAATCTTATTGGTGGTGTGTTTACTCGACCACATCGATTCCATTGCCTTATTTTGGCTGCAGGGTTCGAGATATCGCGTTTTGGCTGACTATACGCCTTTCGGCCATAACGAGCTACCAATGAAAGAAGGCGACATCGTCACATTGCTCAAAGTCGGTTGCGCTGGCTGGTGGTACGTCCGGTTGAGTGGTAGGTTTACACTTCAAATACGGTCAACTGGTAATTCGTCATGGAGTCTGGTGAAATTGCACGTCAGCGAGCTACATTCGATATTTTCTATACCAGGGGCTGGTGAAAATGCGAGAAAAGAAGGCTGGGCACCGGCTGCCTATCTGGAGCATTTCGGCCGCAAGACATCGAGGAGCGCGCAGTCAGTGACCAGCGACACGTCATCACACTAGCATAAGGTGCGCAAGCGCCAGCGCCCTCTTTCGGCTATTAACTGACGCAGTTTTATCGTAGATCGCCTGATGCTACGCAGTCGTTCCTCAATCGGCTCAATCAGTTCGCTATCGGGGTATGAACATTATTAACTGTTGACTGATATTTACATCCAAGTTGAACGTTTTGTACGTAGAACTGTTCCGAATCGTGTCAAGCAGTTGTCGAAGGGCTCTTACAAGGATCAGCAGCGGTAATAGCTGATAAAGTACATACTCCATTTTGGTTACTCGAGCGTCAATTTGCACAAAAATAGCTCCGCTATGTTCGATCACCAATCAAAGGTATCCACCATTTTACTCGGTCTTCAGCTTGCCAAACTCTTTCTCTCTAACTTGGATAACTGATACTTCTGGATTTCTAGTCAAAAAAGCTGAAGAATCAAGACAAGATTTTTTCATAATCTAGTCGCCTATATCCGAGGTAAATTAATTGCTTATTTGGGCCACCTCCCACCCCACACAATTAAAGGTTAGATATTTGGAGGCTAGAAATTGTTCACGATAATGATACCGATGGAGAGACGTCTTTGGTTAAACGTCCAAAGCATTTGCACCCTGTCGCTGTGACCACAATGGTATGTATGTCTATGTAAATTTTTAGATGTACGACTCTTGGTACCATTAACGGGCCCTACCTTAAGGCACCTAATCACCGAAAAATATTCAGCTGTAATCAACTACCCTATCCTATAAAGTAGTCCTCAGACCAGGATGACCAAATCCTTCGCCTGGAACTCCCACCAGGGAAAGCCCTTATTTTACCAAACCCCATACACCAGTGTTGTATCCGCCTGTACCTAATGAGATTTTTTTCAGTCACCTGTCATCGCACAATTTTAGACTGACGCTGATCGAAGATTTTGTAAACGTTTTGTTGAAAAACGTTTACCTATGTATTAATTGAAAATAAAAGTATTCGCAACATTCCGTACTTTTACAAATGTTTCGAACTCGATGTTAGATTGCATAAAAAAAGTTCCTTTTATGACCAATAAGTCAGTAAAGTGCAATACCCTAGTTTCGTTCCTGTAGGATCGCGGTATCTGTTGCTAGAACACACCAATATTATTGCTTTAAATAAAAATTCGGCTGATAAATTGCTTTATTGTAGTAGTTGAGTAATGTTCCATGGTACCTCTACAACATCACTAGCTGTCGCAAGATGGAGAACAGATCAATTATTGCGGCTGAGAAATAGAATCATGAATAAGCCGATCTGCAAACCAGAACTAGGCCCGTTCGAGAAAATGTATTGTGCAAATAATGTAATCTGCTCTCGGAGCCTCGTCTTGGCTCAATCTAATGTTTGGGTATAGGTTATGTCATTTTTGTCTTCTGTGCTGTGCGTTGCTGATTTCAGCTAACTATGTATTCGGGCCTATAATACGGAGCCTCCTGGAAAATTGGAGGCTATTGGCCTGCAAAAGCCATACGTACCTATCCTAACTGGTCACAACAGATATAACTATATTATTGCGAAACAACCATTACACATCAGTTATTCCGAAATGTAGATCCTTTGTCAATGTAACATGAACTATAAAAAATCAATTAGGAAAGTCTATTAGAGAAATGGTTAGAACGTCAATTGCAAATTACTCGAGCAATATTAACCATTTAGAAAGTTTTTGATCATGGGCCATCCTCGGGTGTCATCAAAGTATTCTTTGTAGTAATGAGCCCTTCATTAATTTAATACTACCTCTTCATTGAGCATACAAAATGTAGGCATGCATTAATTCAATTAGGTACCTCTGATATGAGTATTTCACCTGTTATGTGTATTCGTAGCGTTCTAGCACGCCAGTATACTAATCATACTTGAACTTGCAGAACAATTATTATTATAATCCTACTGTATGTTTTCTCTTGAAGAATCAAAATGCAGTCATTTAAAAAAAATCAATTTATGAGAGCTAGTAGAAGAAGGTATTGCTTTTTTTGTATTATTTCCGACCTTTTCAGAATGTTAAATCAATATTTAATTAATTCAGCTAGGTATTGAAATCCACGAGGATCGCCAAAAAGTGGTATGTATCCTAAAAACGCAGTTTGACCTTATTCAGTTTAGAAATTTATTCTTATCTTCTGACAAAAGCAAGTATGGTTTGCCATTTGGAAACTGATTAGGAAACCCAGAAGAGCAATGCCTACGCCAAAACTCAAACTCAACACTAGACAACCCTAAGATAATCCAGATTAATGTAGCCCCAATGAATAATCGATTTTATATTCGTGCATATATTCCGCGTAAATCTATCTAATGAACTACCAATGAAACAGACTTTGATGTATGTAAAAAAACAATTCATTCTCTTCTGCGGAATTTTGTAATTTTAGTTACTTTCATTAATTTGTATGTCCATGGTAGATAGTAAGGAATCACTGATATTAAATGTACAGGGTGGTGTAAAGGCGAACGGCCCAACAATGGGATGGCTCGGTCACGGCTGGCCTGGAAGATTCAATGCTCGAATCTTTTCGGCCGGCTGTCCAATCCGGTTCCAAAAAAAACTAAAACCAAGGTTCTGCAACCAAAGAATTAGGCTCTAATATTGAGCACAAACTTTTTTCATCCGCTTAGCGCCACCCTGTACACCGTTTACGGTTAATTATGATGAGACTATCATCCAATTAAAAAATTTCTTGCCAAACGAAACTATTGATAATGCGAATATGCTGAAATTGTAACACAACATGGTGAATCGAGTCTTCCGTTAGGATATTATCCATTTTTCAAAAGTCATATATTCGAAACGTAGGTTTTAGGTGTTCGTATTCGTCGGAACTGCACAATATAGAAAGCAAAAGTAGAAGTCCCAAACAAGGAATGCTGCCTTGCTTTGGTAGTTTTGTAATCATTGGCCAATCGTACGAAAAGTCCTGTTCAGCAAACGTCATGTCTAAAATAATCATGCCCTCTACGTATGCGGTATTTTTCAACTTGAAACATAAATAGACTTTTTTACTGTTTTTCTACTTGTACGATCATTCCAATCATATACCATCCTATGCGATGAAATAATTATGACAATATAAAATACTAAATTTTAGTAAAAATAATTTAAAGGAAATTAAGAGTAACGACCCTTTTGCTCATAACGGATCACTACTAATCCAATGTTACTACTCTTTAGTTCCCTAAGTAGAATTTGTGACTTTTTCAATTCAAGGAATGTTACCTACTATATTTCGATTACCGTGAGAAATAGATACCTATATAAAATTCAATGTTATTGGGTACAAAGCGAAACCTAGTCATTTTAGCTGGTTAAGGATTAAATAATGTACCGACCTATTGTATTTATATGGGAGAATGACTCCCTTCCTATCCAAAAGAACAATAAAATTACTTATTGAACTGTTCCTTTTCCCTATCAAAATTTCCATAGTATCTGTTGATTACGAAAAAAAGGATAATATTCGCTCAAAACAAAAAACGTTACCGATAGCAGGGCCTACCAGCTCGTCTTAAGATGTTCCTTAGTGTTCAAAATTAATTGGTGGACTGGAAAATCAATGTGGGCCGATCTTTAGCGAAGAGATCAAAAGCCGTCAGTGGCCAAGTTTCAAGTTTCATCTTATTTACTGACCCTGGAGCCAAGGAATGAGTTAGTGAGCGGCTACTTTTAAATATCCTCCCTCCAAATCGTCAATTGGGAGTCCAACCAAATGCGAAAGGTCCCCAATGTCATTTGCATTTATAAACAGCCCGACGATCGACTCTATTTCGAGGATGGGCGCTTCCTACACTAACAGTCGACAATTAAAAATAACTTTGAATTTCCCTTTCTTCCTCGATACCCAGCACTCGAATAAATTATATATTGCGTAGATCTATCAAGAAATAATATCGAAAGATGTAGGGATCAACTCAATTATTTATATCTTAGTATATTAACCCTATTCGAGCTGGTTCTAAAGAGGAAAACAAAGGTCGTGATTTTCATCTTGGAAATCCCTCGGATGCTGCGCAGTACCAATTTTTAGCTCGAGAGTTGAGCAAAGGGAAACAACTGACGAGTGGATGGCGCGTGGCAAACGAATCGATTTGAAACTGTTTTATCGCCCATCTTAGCAACTCAAGGATGACAAGTTTTGTCATTTTAGCTTCCCAAGCTTCACTCCAAAATGGAATTTTTGTTCTATTTATCAAACAAACCGATAAGACGGTAAAACTCCCCCTGCCATGACGTTGGCTCGAATCGTTGTGGACTGCTCTTCCACGTAGGGTTTACGGCGAGTCTGACAGAAATCAAAGCGGAAAGGATTATTATAGGCTGGGGTGGTGATCCTTGTCCCCTCCTATTCTTACAATTAATGTCCAGCTCAATCGACCAATTGAAATAACCAGCTACTCGTTAAGAGATAGTGAGCAAGTGGTTGGTGTGTAATAACATGATTTGAGTGTGTGTGGGCTCTTGAAAATTAATAGTAGACCAAGTCCAGCCAGTCGCATCTACGCACACTTCATTCAGCTCACCCAGGGATCTTGCCAGGGAAAAAACCCCTGAATCAGGCCGAATGGGCGGAGCTCATGAAAAGTTGACCTGATAAACTGGTGGAACAAAACTTGGGCGTTAAACTTGAATAAGTAACAGTTCCCGCTTGAAGTAGCTGTTTGAGGCCGAATGTCACTAAAATGTTAACATCAGCTTGACACGCGATTCAAATAAATTTAAAAGACGTGCAGCATTGATACTAACTAAAATGAAAATTAAGTTGGTCCATTCGATATCCAAGGAAGCTCCCCATACAAATTACCAATGCGATTTTTGCACTGATATTTTGGGTCAATTATTATATCCAAACCCACACCCGAAAATTTGCCAAAATTTTTGAGCTTGAGTCAATGCCACCGAGGGGAAAACGTTCTTGGGCTTTGTTGAATTACCTATTAACTTACCTATTAATTTGCATGTCAAAATTACCAAATATCGGTCTGTAATGTGATACGGGCTTTATTGTTTATCTGCGGAGCCTTGTTTCTCGGAAAAATTATCAATCAATTTGCATGTAAAAATTACCGAAGACGGTCTCAATAGACGGTCTGTGGGACTGTCTGACATGCGATACGGCCTTAAAACGGACTTAAGAGGCTGCAAATTGTTCACAAAGTGCAACCCTTGCTCCAACCCTGGCCGGAGGAAATCTAACTAAATTGTTTACATTTTCCAAGTATTTTCTCTTTTTTACGTTTCAGCTGCGTATCAGTGACAGTTTCGCCTCCATCTCAGGGTCCACGTTCAAGTTCAAATCCGACGGACGCGTCACAGATACGGACTCGATTACGTAGCATGCACCAGCCTCCAATGCTGAACTCCCCTCTTCCTCATACCGGTCGGTCGTGCTCGTCTTCTCCTGTAGTCGTATTTTTAGAGCCGCGGTACGAGGGTCGCGCGGACAGCCTCGCCCAAAACGGAGGCCGCCCAGTCGTCGCTTGTCTCGCAGTCTAGTCGCACAGAAACATGTCCAACACCGGTGAGCAAATCAGGATTGTATTATTTTGTTTTGATATTATGGTCCGCTCCAAATTTGAAGATTTGACTCGGCGCATTGACAAAAACAGAGTTCGGCAATTTACGTCATCGATATGTAAATCAACAGTGGCCTCGAGGAATGACTTTTTATTTATCTTATGTTAAGGCCAAGGTCTTGGACCATAGACGAATTTTTCCAGTCCGCCCAGAGTAGGGCTAATAGATTTGAGAATAAGCGAATTCGTTATTTTTCCATTGATGGTCTCAAGTGTAAATCAACATTGACCAGCATATCGCCTAGTCTCTAGCTCTAGCTTCAGTTAAAGCTATAGACCCATCAGAATTAGTAGGTAGATGCGGCTAAAAATTAGGGGCCAAAAAAATTTATATATGAAAAAATCAGTACCTAGGAAAAGATGCCATTAAAATTTATATGGTATGAAAAAATCAGTTGGAAAATGTGGCATAAAAATAAAAATTCCCGAAGAATGTATCAATTGAAATTGATCGAAGATTTACGAAGGCATAAGTATGTAATAAATTAAATAATAAAATTTCCATCCATAATACTAAAAAGATAGAATGAAAGTAGGTAGGTATACATATTAATATTACATACATAATACTAGGTATACAGTAGTTATACTGTACATACTCAATTGCGAAAAAGAGTGCCTAGTTAATCTAACAGATTAAAAAAAGACTTGTGGTAAGTTATGTGGAGGACAATCGCCTCGATTCATTTGGTCGAAAATTTGTATTTGACGCTTGGCAGCTCATAAAATATAAAATACAGTTGTCCTACGTTTCAAAAATTGGAAATAGTATTAAGTTGGAGGAAATAACAGTAAATTAAATAATGAATTAACAATAAAACTAATACATTCAGTCGTAGGATTTTCAAGATCAAACGAACTGCTACAGCTTACCCCTGTACTATCTATTTTTGAGTTGGGTATGATATCTCTGGGTTGATTCCGAAGTGATAAAAGTTTCATCCCATTTTCAGTATTGTAACCCACGTGAGTCCCAAAAATCCGAACAAAAAATGACGCCTCCTCCTCAATAACAGGCTCAATATTGTTATCTCGAAATGCCTTAAAATGGTGGTCTGTGGGGCTCGGTTTTTTACAACACTCTAATCTTGTGAAGGTCATTGTCAATTTTTGGAATGAGGGTTATATTTACCGATCTGTGAAAAGACGGGACGCTTTGCGAGAAAACTGAACTAAGGACAAATGATTTTTCTTTCTGCTGATTCAATTGTTTTTTTTTTTGTCCAATTGAAGACCATAATAGATTATTTAATTAATTAGCCTTGCTTGCATAACATCCCAAGGCAATTTTCCGCTATTTAATTTTTACTCATTTCAAGCCAATATTTCTTTGCGGACAAAATAAGAATTCTGACTATCAAACGGATAGTGGGCCAAACATAGTAAGTGACCTAGAGACCAAACCCCCAAAACAATTTTTTTATAATTTTCTAAAAGAATTACCTAACTTTTTAAAGTGAATTTAAAATAGTAAACTGAACATACTATAATTCACATGTTTATTTACCATTTACTGCAACGTAAAATTCAAATTTCTGGATTTGATTAAGTCGGCCGTAAAGAATTGTATGTATTTTTTTCTCGAATAAACAGGATCCGGCCAGTTACATCGAAAATTCTCTTCCATAAGTATGAAAATTTTGGTTGCTGGATTTAGTCAAAAGCAGCTGTCAGCACTATTCCCTAGGTGCAGATCAAATTCTCCTCTTGAGGCATTTCTCGATACCCCCAGAGTGCACAACTTTCCTAATCGTCTTACAAGTGTTTTCACTCTCGCGAACCTTTTCTTATCATTATGAAACTGGTTCACTTATCGTCGACCTGGCGCCGTCTTATTGGCAACTTGGTAACCTGTTGGCTCAGTCTTGTCTTGAGAGTTGGCGCAGAATCTCACTCTCCCTCTCTCCCACTCAAAACAAATAATAGCCTTTATTTAGTATAGTCGTGTAGAAAGCTGCCTTCGACGCCAACAACTGCACCTTCTTGTATGACACCTGATCTAAGTCAACAACCACTCTTTTATATGAGTACGTACCTATTACTGACCATAGATATTGTCAGCTTACCCTGTTTAATTGAAAGCGAACAACATCAGTTCAGAGGGATAAAATTCTGTGGGCAATAATTTGTTCACTTTTAGTGTAAGAAGATAGGCATTTATTATGGTTCCTTATTAATTTATTTCCAAATTTAGTTTTATTATTAAATTTGTTTATTTTCCATTTTCATAAGTAAGTAGGTATAGATTTAAATTATTTATAATTTGTTTAAAATACATTTACTGTTTATACATTTGTTTGATAAATTTACGTAACTTAGTTAAGAAAGTTCAGTGGGCGGTTGGTTCAAATGACTAAAATAACTATAATGATTCTAAAAAATAATTCATCAAAATTTGAGCGGATGCATTCAATGGATTTATGCCCGGCAGAACTTTTACTTCGGTTAGATAACTTGACATGGTGTTGGTGAGTTTAAATCAAAATAACCGCGCGAGAACAAAATACGCCAAATTTTGGCTACGCTTCAACAAATGTTTTTTGGTGAATTTGCGTGATATTCACACGTCTGTCTGTGGTAGGAGGATGATGAGGGGATTTACGCCCGAAGAACGAGGTCAAGTGACCTAAATTGCTCCCAAGAATAAACACGGGACGATTTCGGGATCGCTACTTTTGCGGGCATCAGCCAGTGTAAAAGCGGAACTGATTTGATTAGGGGAACTACGCAGTTAAAAAAAAAAAAGAAACGAGGATTTTTGAATGCTGAAAATGGAGAGCTTAATACTTGGATGTCATCAATCCAACGTAAAGCATTCAATCAATGCCTGATCAGTTAATCCGTCGTTTTTCGATTCATTCAAATCCATGATGAACCTCGGGATTCACTCACTTGAATCGACCAGTCAATTACCACACATGATAGAATGGTACCCTAGAGTAGGTACCCTAGAATAATAGGGTAGGCACTACTTGCTGATGGTGAATGGACAAATTTATTCAACTACCAACTTCTGATTAACTGCGAATTATGAATTGCCTCGTCGAGCTAATCTCCAAATATTACGTTACGTCTAAAATATATATTTTATATTTTTATATATATTCTAATATATATATTCTTTTATATTTTTATATATATATTTTTTATATATAAAACACCTACCGTTCGATATCAGCGAGGCCGTTCAAGAGGACGTAGTAGGTATAACAATCTAAATTTTCTCTGAGATTTCGTAGAGATACAGCAATTGAGATAACACTTATGGCGGATTATCGTTATGACGCTAGCCACCGATCCAAGGAAGAAGGCATGTTATCGCTAGATATCTCCGAGATTGGGCAGCAAAATTTTTTATTAAGACGTTGCTCCTTTCCCGGCAGGCCCGTACCCAGCATTTTAATGAGGGGTGGGAGCAAGAAACTTGAAGTCAACCTCACAATGGAACAAAAACTCTAACTCATAATCAATCTCGAAGTCAAACCCATAATTAAAAAAAAAAAACTCAAACTCACAATGAATCGAAACTCAAACTAATAGTCGAAGTCAAACTGACAATGAAACCGGAACTCGAACTCATAATCGAAATCGAAGTCAAACTCACAATGAAACCGAAACTCAAACTCGTAATCGAAATCGAAGTCAAACTCACCATGAAACAGAAACTCAAACTCACAATCGAAATCGAAGTCAAACTGACATTGAAACTGAAACTCAAACTCATAATTGAAATCGAAGTCAAACTCATAATGAAACCGAAACTCAAACTCATAATCGAAATCGAAGTCAAACTCACAATGAAACTGAAACTCAAACTCATTTATGATTATAATCGATTATAATCGATTATATTCGATTATAATTATACTCGATTATAATCGAAATCGGAGTCAAACTCACAACCAAACCGAAACTCAAACTCATAATCGAAATCGATGTCAAACTCACCATGAAACCGAAACTCAAACTCATAATCGAAATCGACGTCAAACTCACCATGAAACCGAAACTCAAACTCACAATCGAAATCGAAGACAAACTCACAATGAAACTGAAACTCAAAATCATAATCGAAATCGAAGTCAAACTCACCATGAAACAGAAACTTAAACTCATAATCGAAATCGAAGTCAAACTCACAATGAAACTAAAAGTCAAACTCATAATCGAAATCGAAGTCAAACTCACAATGAAACTGAAACTCAAACTCGTAATAGAAATCGAAGTCAAACTCACAATGAAACTGAAACTCAAACTCACAATCGAAATCGAAGTCAAACTCACAATGAAACCGAAACTCAAACTCATAATCGAAATCGAAGTCAAACTCACAATGAAACTAAAAGTCAAACTCATAATCGAAATCGAAGTCAAACTCACAATGAAACTGAAACTCAAACTCATAATCGAAATCGAAGTCAAACTCACAATGAAACTGAAACTCAAACTCATATACGAAATCGAAGTCAAACTCACAATGAAACAGAAACTCAAACTCATAATCGAAATCGAAGTCAAACTCACAATGAAACTGAAACTCAAACTCACAATGAAACCGAAACTCAAACTCATAATCGAAATCGAAGTCAAACTCACAATGAAACTGAAACTCAAACTCATATACGAAATCGAAGTCAAACTCACAATGAAACTGAAACTCAAACTCATAATCGAAATCGAAGTCAAACTCACAATGAAACTGAAACTCAAACTCATAATCGAAATCGAAGTCAAACTCACAATGAAACAGAAACTCAAACTCACAATCGAAATCGAAGTCAAACTGACATTGAAACTGAAACTCAAACTCATAATTGAAATCGAAGTCAAACTCATAATGAAACCGAAACTCAAACTCATAATCGAAATCGAAGTCAAACTCACAATGAAACAGAAACTCAAACTCATAATCGAAATCGAAGTCAAACTCACAATGAAACCGAAACTCAAACTCATAATCGAAATCGAAGTCAAACTCACAATGAAACTGAAACTCAAACTCATAATCAAAATCGAAGTCAAACTCACAATGAAACCGAAACTCAAACTCATAATCGAAATCGAAGTCAAACTCACAATGAAACTGAAACTCAAACTCATAATCGAAATCGAAGTCAAACTCAGTTTCATTGTGAGTTTGACTTCGATTTCGATTATGAGTTTGAGTTTCAGTTTCATTGTGAGTTTGACTTCGTTTTCGATTATGAGTTTGAGTTTCAGTTTCATTGTGAGTTTGACTTCGATTTCGATTATGAGTTTGAGTTTTAGTTTCATTGTGAGTTTGACTTCGATTTCGATTATGAGTTTGAGTTTCTGTTTCATGGTGAGTTTGACTTTGATTTCGATTAAGTATGAGTTTGAGTTTCGGTTTCATAGTGAGTTTGACTTCGATTTCGATTATGAGTTTGACTTTTAGTTTCATTGTGAGTTTGACTTCGATTTCGATTATGAGTTTGAGTTTCTGTTTCATGGTGAGTTTGACTTTGATTTCGATTAAGTATGAGTTTGAGTTTCAGTTTGATTGTGAGTTTGACTTCAATTTCAATTATGAGTTTAAGTTTCTGTTTCATGGTGAGTTTGACTTCGATTTCGATTATGATTTTGAGTTTCAGTTTCATTGTGAGTTTGACTTCGATTTCGATTATGAGTTTGAGTTTCAGTTTCATTGTGAGTTTGACTTCGATTTCGATTATGAGTTTGAGTTTCAGTTTCATTGTGAGTTTGACTTCGATTTCGATTATGAGTTTGACTATTAGTTTCATTGTGAGTTTGACTTCGATTTCGATTATGAGTTTGAGTTTCGGTTTCATTGTGAGTTTGACTTCGATTTCGATTGTGAGTTTGAGTTTCAGTTTCATTGTGAGTTTGACTTCGATTTCGATTATGAGTTTGAGTTTCTGTTTCATTGTGAGTTTGACTTTGATTTCGATTAAGTTTGAGTTTGAGTTTCAGTTTGATTGTGAGTTTGACTTCAATTTCAATTATGAGTTTAAGTTTCTGTTTCATGGTGAGTTTGACTTCGATTTCGATGATGATTTTGAGTTTCAGTTTCATTGTGAGTTTGACTTCGATTTCGATTATGAGTTTGAGTTTCAGTTTCATTGTGAGTTTGACTTCGATTTCGATTATGAGTTTGAGTTTCAGTTTCATTGTGAGTTTGACTTCGATTTCGATTATGAGTTTGAGTTTTAGTTTCATTGTGAGTTTGACTTCGATTTCGATTATGAGTTTGAGTTTCAGTTTCATTGTGAGTTTGACTTCGATTTCGATTGTGAGTTTGAGTTTGAGTTTCATTGTGAGTTTGACTTCGATTTCGATTATGAGTTTGAGTTTCTGTTTCATGGTGAGTTTGACTTCGATTTCGATTATGAGTTTGAGTTTCAGTTTGATTGTGAGTTTGACTTCGATTTCAATTATGAGTTTAAGTTTCTGTTTCATGGTGAGTTTGACTTCGATTTCGATTATGAGTTTGAGTTTCAGTTTCATTGTGAGTTTGACTTCGATTTCGATTATGAGTTTGAGTTTCGGTTTCATTGTGAGTTTGATTTCGATTTCAATTACCTATGAGTTTGAGTTTCAGTTTCATTCAGAGTTTGACTTCGATTTCGATTATCAATTTGAGTATCTTTTTCATTATGAGTTCGATTTCGATTATGAGCTTGAGTTTAAAAAATATATCGGGGGAGACAACTCAAACGTAGGTTTCAACAACGAAGATTTGTACGCAACTCAATTTCTACCTGTTAATCACTATGTCCATAAATAAGGATATAATGCAGTATGATATTAGTACCTATATAATATTATTATTTGAATAATTATGATTAGTTATTATAGTTTAATAGTAATATTATTTATACTAGGTATATTTTTTTGTATGCATATACTTATATTATATTATACCGTATTCAACTAGGCAACGCACAAAACAAAACGTTGAGGAATTGGAATCTTGATATTATGGACAAAGGCGCCAAAAAGGCCGCTAATTTGTTCCAATTCTTGAATGCTAATCGAAGCACAAACGTCTTGAGTCATCACACTTGAATAACAGTGGGATGCAGGATACCATACTCATTAGAATACTGACGACGGCTCAGTCATTTTCAAGTATATGTTAACTTTTTGCGCAGGTAGTCAAAACCGTAATTTGTTACTTGAGTCTTTCTGTTAATTTTCGAAAAGGCGATCAAAATACCGATTTGCAACACTATAAATTTATATCTGTAAATAGCAGTAGGAGTTTAAATACCTACTCCAACTTATTTAAAACATTTGAAAAAATTAATATTTATCTATTAGTGCCCCTGCGCCTGTTATTTCGGTGTCACTATACCGAAAGTTAAGCATGGCAAAATAATTAGCATTTCCTCTCTCGTGTTCGTTTCTACTCTTTTTTGATCTATTAGGATTCCTCTTGGATGCACTCAAATAGATGGAAAACGTTTTTTTTCCGAGTGAAGGAATAAGTGTATCTATTTTTGGCCCAAAAGTGATCGTCTCGAAAAAACCTTAGAAAAATTAATCTTTGGAACGGATTGAGAAAGAAAAGTGCAGTTGGGGGCATTTGGCTCTATTTTCGTAAGGTAATTAAGTTTCACTCAAAGGTTTCGTCTCAGACTTGTGGAAGATTCTGTATTGCGGCTGTGCTCACTTATATCATTCGCGCAATACCTAATCAATCATTCTATGGGCTCATGTCGGAGTTGAGAGGCCTGACGAAGAAAAATGTGTTTGCAGGACAAGCATGGGTCACTTTGGTGACCAACGACAGTTACGCTCTGGGAGCCCTTGTCCTGGCTCAGTCGTTACGGAGAAACAACACAATCTATCAGTTGGCCGTACTCATCACTCCAGGCGTCTCTCCTGCCATGAGGTATGTAACTTCAGACAATCTAATCGGTTCACAAAAAAAAAGAAAAAAAACCAGCTCCCCCTCCAAAAACTGTTCAATATAAAAGGATAAGAATGTCAACAGGATTTCAGCAATGCATTCGGCGGCATGTGTGGGGGTGAATACATTCGGAATCATCATTTCCGTTTTGAAATGACGAATTTACCTTTTTCTCCTCCAGGCAAGTCTTGACGTCTACGTTCGACCTGGTCAAAGAGGTAGACGTTTTGGACTCGAAGGATGCAGCGAATTTGGCGTTGCTGGCGCGGCCTGACCTCGGCATCACATTTACCAAGCTTCATTGCTGGAATTTGACTCAGTACACGAAATGCGTCTTCCTCGATGCCGACACACTGGTAGTGATTTATTTGAGGAAATCAAAAAACTAGGCAATGTTCATTTTTGGCAAATGCGCAGATCAATGTCCCAGTTTCAAGGTGTTATTATTACTCAATATTATGCTGGTTAAGGCCTTTAATTTCGCAGCCTCTAAGTGGAGGTACCGCGTGTGTATGTAGAGATGAATCTGATCAGATAAATAGGGGCACACCCTGATTCACAAGTGGCCGTAGCGGCTATTTAAAAATATAAACTAGGTAGCAGATTCACCGCAGTTGGCCTGACTTCAAAAAAGGAGGACCTAAATTTTTCACTACCAATTAGCGTATCGCACAAATGTTGGCGTAGTTAGCTCTCTCAACACCTTGAACCAATACTGTTCTCAATCGGCATGAGTTATTATTTTATGTTATTTTGTAATGACCAAATAGATAACGAAAATTCCAAATTCCGTTCAATACAGTAGAGACGGTTAACGGAATAAATTATACCTTCTCTATTTGACACAAAATTCTTGAATTTTGGCACAAAATCTGCCGAAACTAGAGCGTTTTAATTTATTCGTTGCAAAACCGAATTGAAAAGGAAAATTCATAATTTGGCAGTGCCAACATCTCCAAAAAAAATCAACGCGTGAAAAAGTGTCCACGGATGATTTATCACCAGAAAACAAGTCAAGGTGGCCCGACACGTTTGGGAAACGAGTAAAGATAAGTTCTCAGCAGCTGAGAAATTATTTTTAACCGAAATGCGAAAATTTCGCTGGCTCTGATCCACGGACTTAGCGGATTGGAAGAGGAAAATAGATTTGAAAAAATATGCTCACGAGGAATGCTTTTCATCGCAGTTTGTGTTGTCTGGGGTGACAACTTCAACGTAAATCGGAACCGTAAAATAATCGAACTCTCCTTCGTTCTGTTAAACATGGCCAGAAGAGCGATCAACTTAGAACTAGAGGGCGGCAATGAATTTTCTAAAACTCAGTAGATCTGAAGGATGAGGAAAACCCTTTTACAATCCTATTCAATGGAAATGAAATACCGTCGAAATGTCATCAGACGAAGAGGGAAAATTCTATTTAAAATTTGCAGGTTGTCAAAAACTGCGATGAACTTTTCGAGCGAGAAGAACTATCGGCAGCCCCAGACGCTGGATGGCCGGATTGCTTCAATTCAGGCGTATTCGTCTTCAAGCCTTCCGAGGAAACATTCAAGTCACTTCTGGACTTCGCCTTGAAGCATGGCAGTTTCGATGGTGAGCAATCGAAACAATAAGAATTACGGTTGGATGTCGCCTCGCACCTTCTGATTTGAAGTCTCAGATACGTTCACTGATCCCTATTTGGTCCATCAAGCACTAAGCATTCAGGGTATTCCTTGGCATGCACCTTAAGAAAAAAAGAGAGAAGCATTACTTGAAAAGGAGCCATTCCCCCCACAAGTTACCATGGCCCTCTCTTCGTCCATCTATAATATTTTCTATTTAAACGCTAAACTGCTGATTTTTCTATTCCAGGAGGGGATCAAGGGCTGCTCAACATGTTTTTCAACGATTGGGCCACCAAGGACATCACGAAACACTTGCCCTTCATATACAATATGGTCGCAAGTGCCACATATTCATACCTACCCGCTTTCAAAGTGTAAGGGTTCCGTCGACATGCGATGAGAACAGTTGATCGTTATTAACCATAATATTAAATAAGCAGGGTCGTTCGCTTTTTTGCAGGTTCGGCAGCAATGTGAAGGTGGCCCATTTCATCGGAAGCAACAAACCCTGGCTTCAGGCTCAACAACCGCCATCGACGCTGTCCTCATTCCTTGAGCTGTGGTGGAGGATATTCCAAGAGGATGTCGCCAAATCGTTGAACACTGACATGGTAAGCAGAGAGGTTCAATTATTTATCCAGCAATAAATGCTTGCTTAAAATGCTTGGTTCGCTACAGGATGTTAGGGTAAGTATGGTTGAAACTGCTTGAGTGTTGTCGTAATACGCTTCCGCTGCTTTCCCTTTCGCTAACTATGAATTAATCGACTTTGATTTTTTCCATTGAAAGTAACAAAAATTGCTTTTTATGCAGATGATTAACTGCACTGTTTTCCAACAAGAACCGCAAGTTTCATGGTCGGTCTCCACACCTCCTCCTCCTTCTCCCCCTCGCAACCCACCATCACATCACACTGCACAACGGCACGAATTCGTAGACCCGTGGGATTACATACAGGAGACTCAGCTCGACGCACCGGGAAATACGACACTGAATACAGAAGACGTGATTGACAGACTAGTCCAACATTTGTACGAAACTCAGAATCAAAAACAAGAAAACATTGTAAATGGCCCAGGAATCTCAGCTTTTTCAGGACAAAATCAACCCACATACGTGAAACAAATTAGCGTTCCAAACTTTTCCGATGAGAGTGGTAGAGCGAGAGGGAGAGAAGCAATTCAGACAACTTACTCTAACATGCTGGGTGATTCGAGGAAGAAAGCCAAGTCGCTTCAACAGCTCCACCAACAACAGTTACAGAACCACCATAACCAAGACCCCCACAGGGGACAGCTATACACGCAGAGGGAGGACGTTGGTGAACCACCACTCCGGAGGGTCGAATCTTATGAGAATATTCCCAAGATGATATCCCCACCCTTTAGCCCTGCACTGAGTTTTGAGCACGGTAATTCACAAACTAAAAGCGAAGAGCCTGCACCATCCCAAGAACAGGTACGTCAAAATCTAGATTTCTCATAGTTAGCCGTACTTCAAAATAGACTTCATGGTCATTGGTGCCTGTCTGTTTCAGGCCGGTCTGGCAGGAGCAATGGCAGGTGGCCAGAGGGACGTCATCGAGGATCAGTGGAGGAAGCAGTCGTGGGAACAAGGGAACATTGACTACTTGGGAGCTGATGCTTTTGAAAATATTTGGAAAAAGATTTCCTCAACGGTGGGTGAAGCAATTAAGCCGCTTGAAACACCAGTACCAATTGGACCAGAACCAACATCATCAGAAGCCGTTGAAGCAACTAGCCCTCCTGCAGAAGCTGTTGCTGGAGCTCAGCCACAAGAAGTGCCAGTAAAGACTGAAGATAAGACTGAATTACAGCTCAAAGAGGAAGCCCCCAAGGCACTTGAGCAGCCGAAACCACAAGAAGCTCAAGAAAAACCACAGCCAGATGCGCAATCGGCTGGCACTCAAGCACAGACTACAGAAGCTACTCTAGCCCCTGTAGAACCAGCACCCACGTTGGGTGAACCAGCAGCACCAGCAAGCAAATCTGTGACAACAACAGAGGCCTCAGAGAGTCCCTTGTCCGAGCAACCTCAAATCGAAAAGAGTGCATCTGAGCCAACAGCAAAGCCCGAGCCACAAGCTGTAGCTGATCCTCTCAGCCAACCGTCACAAGATACAGCTGTCCAAGTCACTCCATCAGCCCCTGTTGGAGAGCAGCCTCCAGTCTCACAGGAAGCAAGTGCACTACCTCAAGTTGATTGTAAGGAGGCGAAGGAGCTTGAAACAAAAGCGGAAACAGCTCCAGTTCTAGCAGACTTAGCTCCTGCTTCACCCCCAGCATCCTCTCCTGCAGAATCGTCTCCAGCCCCTGTGATAGTCCCAACACCAGCTCCTTCAGAGCCAACACCAGTTTCTTCAGAGCCAACACCAGCACCAGAAGCGCCACCCCAGGCAAAACCAGCATCTGAGTCACCCGTCACACCAGCTTCAGAATCGCCTGCCACACCAGCCCCAGAATTGCCTGCCCCACCAGCCCCAGAATTGCCTACCCCACCAGCCCCAGAATCGTCTGCCGCACCAGCCCCAGAATTGCCGGCCTCACCAGCCCCAGGACTGCCAGTTGCTCCAGAAGCTGCTCCAGTAACAGAACTGCCAGCTGAATCGGTTCCAGCCCCAAAACCACCAGTGGAAACTACCGTTGCTCCAGAACCAAAAGCTGACCTAGTCCCAGCAGCGCAGCCATCCACCCCAGTTTCCCCACCTGTAACGAGCCCGGCCTCACCATCTGTGCCCAGCCCATCATCCCCTGCTGCCCCTGAAGGTACAGCGACACCCTCCTCACCCCCAACCACTGCAACTCCAGGAGACGACGCGACGCAGGTCGCAGCTGAAGCGCTTCCTCAAACGCCCACAGGAGAGGCTCCTGTTCCACCCAAGCGGCGATCTACCAAAGCCAAAGGAAAGAAATAACCAACCGTCTGGCCATTTATACTTGTAAGCACATGAGTGTGTTACAACGCCATCTTCTGAAGATGGCCGTAAAACCCCGTACATGAGCTTTGATCTGATTTAAGTTGAGGATATTTCGAGGCGGACACGATGGAGTCCATTACAGTGTGGCTTGGAGAGATTGGATAGGCTCAGGGGATGAATCTAGTCCTGCACGCTCCCAATAACAGTTTGATACGTATAATTTACATATTGTTCGTTGTCTCGTACTCGCACAGCAATACCATGAGTAAATTAACCCTTTTTTAATCGATGTTTAAAAACATGTAGGGTACTATCTTCATCATTGGACTCAAACTTTGAGTGTTGATTAAACGTTGAAAAATTGAAAGGTTTGTTTTGATGGTCCCTGTTCATGGCATTCATTATGAGTATTTTCGAAGAGGAGGAATGAATCGTGGATTTCGGTGGAATGATCGATTTACACAATTAGTTTTGTTAAGATACATTACACCATGAAAAATCCATGAAAGATCGATACGCGGCCATTATCTATCAGACCATCGCGTACATATGTCCTGGATTCTGGCAATTGAGGATGAATTAAAAGCCTATAAAATGCCGAAATTCAGTTTTTTAAATTTTTTATTGTTTTGTTAGGTATTCTTACATTGGTTTTAGACAAGTAAAAAAATGATTTCAAGGTATGGAACAATTTATCAAGAGTTGAGCTGATACTCAACTAGGTGATAATGTTTGGTGCATTATGTTAACGTTCGTCACACGTTTTTGGGAGTAACCAATAGGAACAGAACATGAAGGACCATAGCGCCCTATCCCCTATTAGCCATAGCACCGTATGGCTAAAAAAATTCTTGATTTAAACGAGCGGTGTAGATACTGATATTTCTACATTTGCCCATTTTATTTGGTTTCTGCTGTGATGTACAAATTATAACCGTATTCAACAAACCTCAGCGAACCTATACGTCATAAAAACTTCACGTATGCAAACATTGATGCCCACTATTGAACTATTGTCAGTGCTAGCTCCAGCGTCCAGCCTGTCAAGACAATGAAACTGAGCACAGACGCCTTGGAATGCGTTACTGTTTCTTGAGGCACGAATAGCAACCCCATTAGGCTTCATGAACGAGATAACCTTTCAAATACCAAGTTCCATACCATTGCTAGCTGTCTGAACCATCGCACATAGCAGTAACTGCTGCCTAGCAGCAACTGTTGCCTGTTCTGACTGATGTCTGCCACAATAGTTCACAGCAGCAGTGCAACATGCATCAACAGCAACTGATTGTCAAGTGCCTGTCAAACTATCACTCCCTGAATGTGAATCAGAGACATTTTGATGAATTAATAATCAATAATTCCAACGACAGAAAATATCAACCCTCTATCACTTAATCTAACATAAAACTATTTAAACAGGAATCAACGCGTTCAACCATAAATTATTAAATCAAATTTTCATTTATCCTCTAACACCCTTTTTTACATCCTTAGGATATTTTGGTGGTCACTCGATTTGGTGGGTCTTAAGGCGCGAACTCACTATCCGATTGCTGGATGTTGCAGTGGGGATGAACATGGGAAAGTGGTTTTGAACGCCAATGAAATTTATCAGTTGTTTATTGAGTCATCTCGAACAAATAAAGCAATGTAAGTCTTGGTCCGACGACCAGCAATCGGACAGTGAGTGGGCACCCTTAGGCAAAAATGTAATGGAACTAAGAGACCAAAATTGGACCTCGGAGAACTTCCATTATGTTAACACAATTCAAGCCGTTAACTTAAACTAACCAAGCAAATAATACTGTTACTTTGTGAAATAAAAACTTCTCTTCCAGGAAAAAAGAACCAACATTAGAACTGTTGTATCTGTTGGAAAATTATCTCAACATGGATCATTCTCACAGAAAGGAGCAGTTTCGGGTTGGAGTTTTCAAAATAAAAATTTTCCTCCAATTCTGCGCAAAAAATTTGGAAACCCTCTCTTGAATGTTCTAAGTGAAATTCAAAAACTATCCAAACAGTAGCTGCCTTATTTAGGCCGGAAAAAAATAAATTTTAAGACCAAGAACGCTCAAATCGGTTTATTTTTGAGGCCGGAAAAAAAATAAAATTGAAAACTCTAAAAATGCAAATATGTCGGAAGTACTTTGAGTTATTCAAATTCCGATTAAAAATGGCGAAATTCTAGCTAAAAGAGGGAAGAATGGAACTATTTTGTCCTGCAGAGTGCTGGAACTGTCACGGTCCTGTCCTCCTCATCCCTTCCCTGTCCTCGAATTCAGAGATGTGGACAGGGCCGTGACGGACAGGGCCGTGACAAAACATAGGTTTTTAGACGCTCCTGTCCACACAGTAATTTTTTTTCCAAAAATTATTATCGTAATCGAAACTGCTCCACGCTGCGTACGAGGTACTGAGAAGTAAAAAAAATTAAGTTTGAATACCTACTTTGAGAAACAGGACAGGGCCGTGACAGTTGTGTCCGACCAAAAAGTTTCCGGCCGACGTTCTATCTCGTCACTGGGTTAAATCTCGACAAAAATCCAAAGCTAGCCGGTGTTCTGGACCGTTGAGACTCGTGCCAAAATGATGGAGGGAAGAAAATCCGGAAAAAACCCTGAGAGGACCGCGAAAATTCGAATTCTTTGACAGGACAGGGCCGTGACTGCAAACCTCTGGACACCCCTATTTCCATCTCAGTACCGTAATCTTTCCGTTCTAAAATTATAAAAACTGTCATTTAGGTATCTTGAGACCAATTTTGACCTATTCTAGAAGCGCCGGGTATTTGGTAGCATCGGAAAGACATAGGAAAGAAGCTTGAAGTTGGGAACCTCGTGCCTGGACAGGACAGGGCCGTGACAAATCGACGCATTTAATTTTTTTTCTAAGTGAAAGACTTAATTGATCGTAACAAAAAAAAATCGCATTTTGCGAAAAGTGAAATAGTACAATTTAAAATTTTGCCCAACTTCAAATTCATAAGAGGGCCCCCACAAACCTTCTGGACATCACTTCTGCCCTTTCTGTGAGAATGACCCACATATCAAATTGAAATAGGAAAAAAATTCTAGTGAAAAAAAAAACAGTTCCCAGTCACATAGCAGAGGAACATGATTTTGGCAGTTTGGCTTTTCTGAAGCCAACCAAGGTTCTGGCTATTCATCTAATACTCAGTAACCAAAGAGGATAAAACGTTTTGAATTCCACCCATTTAAACTGATGAGTAGCTTCGAATATAAATAATAACCAATATAGTTCTGACTTTGAACTGCAACTGAAGCTGAGCTTTGAGAAAGCAAAGCTCCATAAGTATAGTTAACTGCGAATTAACGACAAAATACCTGTGGACTAGTATCACTACCTATCAAACTGAAAAAGTGCAAAACACAAGTACTGCGGGGCGCTAAGCGTGGGCAAAATATACAAGTTAAGCCTCGGCCTGTTAGAAATAACTTATTTTCCAAGTGGAAAAATCACAGATTTTTTTCTCAGGAGAGTAATTTTGAAAAAAGATAAGTAACCAGTGATTTATCACGTAGCCGCATGAAAGAAAATTAATGTTGTTCAGCCAAAATCTTCGAAGGCCATTGTAGAAAGTAAACGTCGTGCAAAAATACAAAATAATTAGGCTTCCAGCTAAACCTATCACTGATAAGAACGGTACATCTTGTACCTAGATCCCAATAACGACCTACACAGTACTTACACAAGGTTATGGGCCCACAATCCGAATCTTCTTTTTTTATTGGGAATAGCTGTACAGCCTACGATTGCGAGACAAAAATTAATCAACACGCACAGGCGAACCAATTACAGGGTTGCCCCAACGATATATTCAGGCAGAAAATCAGATCCCCCATTGTGAATAACCTGTGTGGAATATGTAAAGCTCTCCTTTGACCAGCCTCTCCAATGAGGCGCAGGGCCATCATATTGAATCAAAATCGAGTCCTGAACTTTTGGAACTGCAAAATGTTCAATAAAGAACATGAGTGGTAGAGGGCGACGTTGGTCCGGAGACAATGGCCTCTTCCAGGTTAGAATGAAGTTTGGAGTAGGACGCCGTGTGATGCCTATCCCCTCGCCTGTGAGTCCTTCGCCCTTCCAATGCCAAAGCCAACAACTGCAAACACACAATTAGCAGGTAAATCAAATTTCCAACATCAGTCAATCCAGGGAGGCCCTCCCCCATTCCCTCCTCTATAGAGTGATCATTTCAAGGGGCCAAAAGCACGAGCTATTCTGCGCATCACCGCGAGGCTGGATAGTTTGGCGATAATCAGTAACTTTTTTTACCTTTTTCTTGTTGCAAAAAGCAATGCAGAGAAGCAGGGCCCCACCAAACATGAGGAGGAAGTTCGTCATCAAATTTGAGTCATCGTCATTTTTATCCTTCAGCACCAAAGTGTCCGTATTGTCACTTAACCCTGCAAATTAGTAAAGTTCCATTCCTTTACTGACAGTGGATACTTGAAAAAACAAGTACATGGGGTGAGCCCGAACAAAAATGGAAAAGTTTCAATGGGGGAGGGGGTAGCATTCTCTGTTGATCTGGAAGATGTGGTAGGGGCTCGAAGATGGGCTCACATCGTCGTATCACAAAGCCCTGATGATGATAGTAAATTTATCAAAAGCTCGAAGTTTTCTGTGAGCCCCTATCCCTGACCAGATGACAACAGCATCCTTCTGAGTAGAGCCGTTGGTTAGTAAATCGCCAGTTGAAACTGCACCATAATACGGTCTAGCATATTATGCTCTGCCTCAAACTACATTACTGCTCAAGCAGAACTTTCTCCACACAAATAGCCTAAATAAACCTGAAGTGACCGCTAACCTTGATCAACCGGGATGACTCCCTTCGGCTGCTTCGCTTGTTCCGTTTCTAGCCCATCAGGCTGCTCATCGTTCCCTTCTTGTTGATTTTGATCGTCCAGAGGCTGCAATTCGCCCTGTTCAGGTTCTCCGCCAATTTCAGGACCTTCGCCAAACCGTGGCGCTTCGACTGGCGCATTATCTACCTGTTTGTTGGTCTCCTGCACTGGCTTATTCTCATCGTCCGTCGATGCTGCTGCAGAGGTCAATGGCAAATTAGCACAATTACTACTGGGGGGAGGATTTGGACAAAAGTGACGCCAGGCAGAAAATTATCACTTTTAACTAGTAACACCTACCTTGCCGAGGCGGTTGTACGGCAATGGAATCTTGGTTCTGGACGGGCGATTCCAAGCCTGGTTGAGCAACACTTTCCACGATATCGGATTTTACAACCGCTTTGGCACCAGTATCAACCACAATAGGTTTTTGTTGGCTGTCACTCGGTCCTAGAGGGGTCGAAGAAGCTGCAAGAATATGAAGCCAGGATATACTTTCTAGTACTGAACTCATATTGCAAGAACACGACCCATTCCTTTCAAGGTGAGAGAGTAAAGTTCAGGGCTTAGACATACATTTTCGGCCATATACAGGCTCTGGGTTGGGCGGGGATGGCGCCATTTGCTGCACCTCATGCAGGGGAACGCCTGCTGCTGCAGCAGGATGCTGAAGGACACTGTTGGAGGCTGCTGCAGCTGGATGCTGAAGGAGACTGCTGGAGGCTGCTGACGCCTTATCCTTAAGTAGCAGAGCCCCCGCAATTTTGACGCATTCGGCTCTCAGATTCACACCGAAAACGCAATAATGCTCGCAAAATGTCCAATTCGATAGCTTGTCGCGGAGCGCAGTTGCCCATGCGTTCCTGATGATGGATCCAGAATCACCAATTTTATCAGCCATGGTGAGCCCAATTCTGTAGTTTTTGAATGCGGTGTTGGTCGTGTTGCAGAACTTCGGGGCAGTGAATTCCGGATATTTCGACGGGGACAACTGAAAATCGACAATTGTAAAATTCTCAGCAGTTTCAAGTGCAGTTGGAGTCTTCTTCAATGATTTTAATAACCAGCTACTTCCCTACGATGATGAGACATGTTGACATTGGAAGCGAGGTGATCTCTATAGGGAGGCATAAACGCCATACAAAACATTTTTCTGATGGATTTCCCTGGTTCGACCAAACCAAAACATTTCACATCAGTTCTGTTCAAAACCAGATAAACGGTTCAGAGCGAAGTGATGTCTACAAATTGTTGACTAAATTTCCTCTGAAGCACTGATCCGATTTTGACAAAATCGACGTGAAAGGTTTTGGTATAGCCCAATTCAGTCCTAGTTATTTGAAGGGTTCCTTCGAAAAATTTCAAGAGCTCAAAATCTCCAATAAACACAGACACCACTTAGACGTTCGAATTTTTTTGAGCAGGCTTCTTTGAACAGCATTATGGGAACTCCTTTAAAGGAGGCCAATCAATAGATCCTTTCATGCGTATTGTTGGTGACGGTACCGAGTCTATAACATGATCGCTTATTTGAGCAAATTTTAACCTTATACGTACCGTGATATTTCTGAAGAACGTCTGGTTCTTGGAACAAAGCTCGGCGTGAGCGTCGTAGAGACCAAAGCAGAAGAGCGCATGGGGCGTATCGTCAAAACCTACGCCCTGCTTCTGGGCCTCATCAGCAGCTTGGACCCACACGATGCCTTTTACATCGTCATTGGGTCTAATAAAATCTGCGCAATATTTGGGCACCACTTCCGTCATTTGCTTGCGGAAATTTGTACAGTTGGCTCCCAATACTACATCACTGCTTGGTATAAAGTTCACATGTTTCTGCGGGGCTCCCGGTCCTCCAAGAAAACTGAAAGACTCGCTGACTTGCCATAGGAGCAAGACGACGCCAAAAAATGGCGCCATTACGAGTCACAGGCGATCAAAGTTGTCAAAAACGAGCCGCTACCAAAATTGGCGCTGACGATGCATCCGAGGTCTGATTTAATTGGACGCTGAGACGTAAGAGCCAGAAAACTAGCAGTTCACATCAAATAACGTCTTCTCTGACAACACCCAATCCTTCTGCCTCAGTGCGAACAAAAGTCAATCTGCAACAATGCGGTACTATCAGAAAAGCTTACTATTGAAACCTCGCCTACTAACAGGCGTACTTGGTACTAATGTCCACAAAATTAACAGCACTAATTAAAAACTTGCCATTCAGAATTTTCAGGATTTTTATTAGGTGGCTTTCTACTTCACCAACTAGGAGAGATGTTAATTGGCGCTGTGAATTAATAAAATAAGAGCGATAGAATAGGTCTTACCTGCCCAGTTGAAACGTGGGTCGGCACACCATTCATTCGAGATGAGTCGTCTTGATGAAGAAGATCATAAAAGAGAAGTAATCATAAATGATTAGAATACACTTCTCGGTAGGTTTGCCAGTGATCCGTTGAGTAAGTTCAATAAAAAGAAAGAAAAAATTTCACTGTTGAATCGAAAAGCTCATCTTGAACGGAAGAAATTTTGTGAATCACAAAATCCAAATTACATCTGACACGGACATGGCAATGACATCTGACATCATCTTCTACTTCAGGCTTTACAAAACATTGAAGGAAGACGCAACTGCTTGCAACACGAGCGTGTATGTCCAAGAGTGAATCACGTCAAGCAGAGATGTTTTTTACTTATCAAGCTTGGGGTTACATTTTATATAATCATTTTTAATTTTTAAAGCAAATTTTGCTTACAATTTAAGCAAAATACTTATTTATTTGAATAATTTCTCAAGTTTTAAGTATAACGATGCAAACTCTTTTGAGAATCGACAAAGTACTGATGCCGAAAGAATACTGATGTTTCTCTACTCTCTCGTAGACACACTTTACCGAATAGCATCAACAATCTCATATCAAAATTGTATTATTTATTTATTTTTTTGCTTTATGAATTTCACTTGCAGCTTGCACCGTGCGTCACACTCACCATTAGTTTCTGGAATCATGGAATGGAGGAGGAATAATATTCCATATTATGGATGTTCATCATTCAGATAAAAATGTATGATTGCCATGCTTCATTGAAACTCGTTTCGCACTGCTGAAATCCCAGTTTTAGAAGTACCTATTAGATGAATCATGATCCTGAAACATCTGCTCAACGGCCGCCAATTTTCCAGCTTCATTATCGTGCAAGGTTTGCTACACAAACTTATTCGATCATGAAAAATGATACCTATTTAGTCTGATATTGAATGCTTCAAATTCAAGCCGTTTGCTTTTTTCAATAATTTGTAGGATAAGTTAATGAGATTTAGTGGGAAATGGAGAAGATGCCACTCTCCAGCACGACTTGAACCTACCATCTCCCTCACTATTCAGAAGCCTTATTTAACCCTTTTCTCAAAAAAGGCCCTGGGGTACAGTTGGGGAGGGGCACTCATGTGGCAACCACCACTAATGACTGACACGATTGAATAATTATAAATGCCAAAGTTGTTATTCAAAGGCAATGAGTCAATCTGAGCTGGACCTAGGTTCTCTGTCGCTAATGGTTGAGGCGTCTGCCTAGTGTGCAGATGGAACCAGGTTCGATTCCTGCCAGAGAATGAAGTTTGTGCCGTTCCCACTTGATCTTAACATCACCCAATCAACAGGATGTTGGGCATTCCGTTTCAAAATGTTTGGTCATTAATTACAAACTTTCTTATCTTCAGAAAATGAAGCTCATTCTGGCTATCATATGGTTAGAAAGTTCGTGACCGAGAACTTGACAAGAGGAAATTCCGTTCATCTATTCAGCTACGCCTATCCCGATGCCAGTACCTCCCAATTCGACGAATTTTTAAAGGAGAGACTTTTTCACTTTTATAATTGCTTTGATGATCCCTGGTGTTTGAATAACAGTGAGTAGTTCACCTGTTGGTGATGAATTTATGAATCAAATGACCCTGGTAATTTTATGGTATTATTATTGTATGGGTACTTTTTTGAAGCCTTCTCAGAATCTGGCAGTCTCTAAATTGAAAGCTTCTTCCTCTATACATCTTAAAAGACGTTGAACGTTTGGTTGAGTTTGCCCTATAGTAAATTTCCATGGTTCAATCGTTAAAATGACTTTTTTTAAAAATATTTTTGGCATAAATTCTCAGCTGATGGGTCTAACTTTGCCAATGCCGGTCAAACTTTGGTCTCGCAATCGGAAGGCAATGGAATTACAGTGGTTATCATTGACTCAGTATCCTACGCGCTTCAAACTAAAGATTTGAGAACAATCTGCCAACACATCCTGAACTTGAAAGCAAAAAATAGTGGTAAGTGGTGTTACCATGTTACATGAAGTGCAAATTTATGTGTCAAATCGACTTATTTAGCTTTTTTGAATGCTCTGTACAAAAAATTAATAGGTTTTTGTTCGTATCTTCGTTTTTATGCTCGCTTCGTAATTTCAGACACTTTTCGAGTTCAAATTTTGGGAGTACTGAATACCGATTTGACCAAAACGAATACCAAGCAATACCATGAAATTGATCGTTTGGCCGAATCAGTCATTGTATTGGGAAAGGATGAGGCATCCAATACGAAGTTGGTCCAGGTCACCCATAGAAAGCAGCTGGGGAAACTGATAGAAGGGGTGAGTTGTACATAATTTTTCTGTCCATTTGGGGTGATTCGTATTGAGAAATGAGGTCACACATGTTACATCGACTCAGAAATATCACGTTTGGGTGTTGTGATTGAACATTGTGATGATCACCATCGTTCATCTGGGATGATCATCTGGGAATTTTTCTGATGATGAATTATTAATGTTCAAGCTTTTAATGAATACTTCATGCTTATTGTTAGGTTTACACTATCAACCTCTCCAATGATCGGGTTTTGGAGTATTTTGAGAAAACTAAAGAATCGAAGCCTAAGGAAAGTAAATCGGCGCAGGAACCAACTGCGCACATTGAATCGACGTTCCGATTGGCTCTCGATGACAAGGAAAAATCTTCAAGGGCCCAAGTTGTCCTTCCCTACCTCAAGTCAGTATCATATTTTGTAACTTGGATCATGTTAGTTGCCTATCACTTGAAAATTGTGATCTCATATCAGGCACGCATTAGTTTGTTCTTTTACCAACTGTTGGTATGCCTTCGTTCCAGAAAGCCAAGTGGCCCAGGAACTGGCAAAATCTTGTACGAACCGGACGCAAACGATGACTGGGACGATGAAGACCCAGATGACGATTTGGAAATATAACACTCTGGTGCTATAATACTTGTGAATCTATAAAAATTATTTTTACTGGTTTCGAATTCCGCTCGCTTTCCCTGCTCATCTTTCGCCCAGAAATCCCAACGAGATCCACGTCTGACAGTGTGATGTTAAACAATGAAACTACTGGAGAATCCACAAATTTTATTCCATAAATGCAAAAGTTATGAAAAGAATGTTACCAAAACAGGCAATAAAACCATTGTAATGCATGAGGGCATACAGAGAATGAGGATTGGGATCATGTCATGAAAATTTCCAGGAAAACAACAGGGATGCTATTGATGAGCTGAGATCGAATCATTCAAGTTCACGTTTAGACAATATAGGAGTTGTACAACACTTGTAACTAGAAGTAAAAAATCCCTACAAGACAACTCGAGTAACCTCTGTTTTTTAGACGGTTGAAAATACAGATTGCGCAAATTGATTCTATATGAAGCAATTTTTGTCCTTGCCCTGAAAATGACCGATGTTACCTTTTAATGCATGTTAGAAAGACTAATGAAACCCTCAATTAAAACCCTTCTTGCTCGTCAACCGGAAATTGAAAACCAATATGAAGATGTCAGCAATTCTCGCCAAAAATTTTGGAAAATTGATCGACCTGAAAAATTGCCATTTTGACGCAAAATGAATCGATTCTATCGAATACCACCTTATAAAATACAGTCTGGTCGTGGAACAGTGATGGCATACAAACTATTTAGATTTGTTCTGTATTGGTAGGAAAAGTTTGAATTCGGCCGGCAGTTCGTCTTCAGCGTAGAGGCGATCTGAGAAATAAACCCGCCGTATCCGACAGTTAGCGTGGATCTGTACGCGTAGCGTTTCAACGTAATTTGTCCCGTAGGCGCGTCTCGTGAAATCCGCCAAATTGAACTGAATTTGATTCCATCCGTCATCGAGACGCATCGGCATGGTACAAATGAAAGGTTTAACTCTTGTTGTTGACTGGTAGTTACTCGCTCGGAACCTTCGGCGAACATTTTTGTCATCAAGTACCTAGAATCGACAAAATTTAAATTGTGAAGAGGGCAAACTGAAAAAAATTCATTTTCCTATAATCAAGTCTGCAACATTATTGCACAAGACGGTTCAATCATCCAGATATAAACATGCGATTATACGTATCGATTGAGAAGTATCTCGAGTCCTAAAACGGTTGCTCCATAGCTCTTAAGTAATTCTCTCCTAACTCGAATCTTGAGTAGCTTGGATGCTCACTGCTATTGCATATCTCCAAAGAAAAATCCCTCATCAATCGATTATACAATCTCATGTTTCGATAAACGAACGTTCTGGCGCTAGTACCATGCACTAGTACAAGTAAAAATCAATCACCTGGACTTCGAATGTAAAGTATTTTTTGAGATTTTTTATTATCATAACAAGGAACGGCAGCTTGATGCCCAAGGTTTTTCTCGGGTCGGCCGGGCAGGTGAGGTAGGCCGTACTAACATTGGTACCGACTATTTCCAAGACTAGAGATTGTATGTCGTTGTCAGTGATCCGTTTGATGTGACCATTTCGTACCTGCGTAGTGATGAAAAGAAAAATATAACGAAGGTTATGGGTTGAATGAAGAAAAATCGTAGAATTGAAAATTTTTTGGTGAGTGTGGCAGAAATTGAGGGAAGGGAAGATTGCAGGATTCTGGGAAGGTTTCATAGTTAATACTTCATGAGAGACGTCGAATACTAGCACTGGGTGGAGTTTTGGGAATCAGGACTTACCTAATTACCGGAAAATTTGAAATTAACGGGAAAACCAAACTACCGATAACCCATGGAAGCCTTGGACCTCGACCGACGCAACGGTGGCAACGGTGGGAGCCTTTTCAACAACATGATGAACCGCATCCAAGTCCCTAATTTCTTGTATTGAATGTTGAAAACAAGGAAATTTTCGGAAGGAACTCCACTGTGTACTCACATGGATGAGGATATTTTATGCAAAACCAATTGCTTGAAACAGTAGGAAAGGAAACGTACCTTCTTCTCCCAAATTTGAAGCGGTTTGCTCCCGATGCTGTAAAGGATGGACAGGAAGCCGCTCTGGAATGTATTTTTGAACATTTTCAGCTGTGGATCTGCCGGAGTCTTTACGCCAGCTCCATTTGCTACCTAGAAACAAATAGGAGAGGATGTGGTTAATCAATGTATCCATCACTACACTGACCGCTCTTTTATTCTATCTGCTCATCATTTTACCCGGCACACGAAAATCTACTATTGACGTTGGAAAATTCAACTCACGGATTACACAGGTATTGAGCTCCTCGACTAAACTAGACTAGTTCGCACGAAGATTTCCTGCAAAAAAATGTTCCGAATGGTCAAAAACTACTGTACTTTGTACTACCAAGGCCTCAACTATCATAAAATTCGGCCGACTCAAACACAACAAACACGGTAACTAAGCGCTAGCTGTGTCGGGAGGTTGCAGAGTAAGTTTGTCTGCGGAATGCTTTCACGCTAGCCATATCCACGTAGTCAATTCATTTCGAGTTTTTGATGTAAAAAGATCTATTTTTTCCCAACGTGGAGTGCTTTATTTTTCCCGAGCTGAACTATAATTTGGCTCAGCAGAAACTGAGTATTCAACTAGTGGGGCGAAATGGAAACGGTAGGTAAGTAAATCGAATTGCTGTGTTGGTGGTGCTACCTATATTAAATAGGCTATTTACTATAGGTCTGGTTAAAAATGGGTACAATTGCTAAGTAGGAATCTTTTTGAATCTTAGCTCCAAATCAATTCAAACATTTGGGTCCATTCGGACTCATCAATGTAATTGGAAGCAGTACTGTGTGTTATCTGTGCACCACGGGCTAACGTGAAATGAATGTTCCCTTTTTTAGGGAAACTGATTCTCGGATTGGTATCATTGTTTTTCCTTAACCCACCACCACTGCGCACGCATCGCAATTCGTATGGCATTTCCCCTTCGGTCTTCTTCATTTTCCTCATGTTCATCATCTTTCTCCACCTCCAGTGCAGTATTGAGTATTCCCGTTTCCCGTCCGGTGGTTGTATTGTTAGTGTCTAGTGGCTAGCAGCAAGTGCCACCCTGGCGATTATCCCGTTTTGTTAATCCGTTTCTGATTTCTGTGAAGAATCGCACTTTCTTCTGTAAAAACCTCGGCAATTGCGAAGCTAGATTATCCATAATTTTCTTATATTGTGCGCGGTTGTGTACGTGATTTTTCTTACCGTTTCCTCCACTGTTTCCTCAGTCGTTGCTCTCGGGCACAGTTCTAAATTGTGCGTACTCCTTCAGTCCATCGCCAAAGATGGAAGTTCCGTTATGAGATGGATCACCGCAGAATGGGACGGATTTCCTTGCTTTGATTTCCCCATAAATGTAAGTTATTCTACAAATTCCGATCTACCTCGGATGTCTCCAACAGGGATGGCTCGTGTCGAGTTGGCCAAATCTCTGTGGGAAAACCGGTTTCCGAAACTCTCCCCGGGACCGAAGTAGTTGTGTATTAATTCCTTTCCGAATTTTAATGCAACCCGAAATCAAGGTACCATGACTCTTCAGTTCCGGAGGTTTCTCTCATGATGTACCCATAAAGAAACTTGAGGGTTTGTTGGCTTTCGCCTGAGCTTGATGCATACGTGGTAGGTACTTGTTGATCGCTCTCTGTCCACTTCTTACTTCTACCCCACAATGGCCGTGATTTGTGGTATTCCTACTTTACAACTATCGGATAAAAGAATGTTGTAAACTGCTCTGTTGTTGGTGGTATCACAAGTTATTAGATCGAATGAGGTATGAGAAGCGCTGGATTCTAGTGTATTCCCTCGATTCAACGAGATGAATTCTGACGATGCCTACTGTTCATTTCTTTTAAACAGTGGATAATCCTGTTGCTCCAGTTAAATTGTTTCATGGAAAAATAAGGGGCTTATTTTAAAATTGTTTTTTTGTCATTGGTTATTTTAAAATAAAAACTTGAAAAAATCTTCCCTTGAAAATGTCTTCGTTTTTCAAAATTACTTATCTACAATTCTTCATGAAACATTGAGTAATATTCTGAGCGTCCTTGAGTACCCGCTAAGTCACCATGAAAATGTTGGATACAGATGTGGGAGTGGCGAAGAAGTCGCGAGTACTCCCTGTCCCTAGCGGTGAAAGCGACGGCTTGAGTACTCCCAAATCTTGAATGACTTGAGCTCTTCCAGAGGGCGTTACCTGGTAGGCAGGTACTCGCACAAAAAAGAGCACCATTTCCTACTTACTGCCGAGTGTACACTAGAACTACCTCTGATTGGGGATGTTTTTATACCTGGAACTTTGCATTAAATTCAGCACCAAATTTTGGTGATGTACCCTGGTACTCGACCGACCTACCCATCTTGGTTGAAGGTTAGGTACCTGCGGTTTGCGATGTTTTTTTCTTCTGATATACATACATGAGTCCTTCATCGACAGATCAAAATGCGGTGGCGGCCTCGAAATATGGCCACTAGACTGCTCCTCTAGGAACTGCAGAACCTTGGCTTCGACCCTGGATTTCAAGTCTTCCTACCAACGATAAAGAATGCTTCGAACCAAAATGCGTTTCCATACAGCGAAAATAGTCCTGGTGACGTCACTCGGTTGGGTGATGGTTGGCCTGCTGTTTTTGGCGTTGAATTCCTCAACCGATTGCCCTCCAGGTGCCGCGGGTTTGGCTTGTAGAAAAGGCAGGGCCGTCAGCGATTGGCCTTCCGACTCTGCCGCTCAGCATTCGCCATCCGACGACTCTAGGCAAGTATTTCATTGGGAAATATCTCAAAATATCTCCCGAGTAATTCATTCTTCCTAATTATTTTATTCGACTTTCTCGCTCTTCTCTTGCAGACAATTGAGCCGTGGTCGTGGAATGTTGTTCGACACTCTCAGTGAACGAGGGAAAGCTCAAGAGACATCCACTTACGCCAAGGGCGCATTGAAGAAATGGCGTCCAGCCCCGACAGTGCCCGAAAAATCGGGACGCCCCGGTGAGATGGGGCGGGGTGTTACCATTCCACCTGAGAAACAAAAGCTCATGAAGGAAAAATTCAAATTGAACCAATTCAATCTACTCGCCAGCGACATGATTTCTCTCAACAGATCTCTCGCCGACGTTAGGCAAGATGGGTAAGTTCAAATGAGAAATTAATTTTCTAAAAAAATCGCAATTTTTCATCCTCGAGACAAATTTTATTATTTATTTATTTTATTCTTTATTATATTTATGTTATACGCTAAATGTTCAGTTTTGTTTGTGAAAAAAATAAATTGAATTATCGCCTAGAATTTTTTTTTAATTATTCTATTGGAAGTAGAATGGCTCTTGGCCCATGGCTTTATTATTATATGTTTCATAGAAATTATTGATTTTGGCCGTCTCAGGCCACCTTCAGGTCGCAGCTCCACGCAGTTCAAATAATTATAAATAATGAATTATTATAATAATCATAATAGATTAATATTTCTAGAAAATATATAAATAGAACACTATTTACTTACGTGCCCTACAAAAATAATTATGTTATGATGGAAAATGTATTATGCTCTGGTGACAAAATACAGTAAGTATGCTTTGATTTAAAAAATAATATAAAAATATAAACCGTGTACTACAGTGATGAAAATGGTCAAAATGCTAAGTTTATTCAAAATAGTTTACTATTCGTCAGCCCCTTCCAGAGATCGTGCGTTTGCCATAGTTTCTGTAAAGTATGAGATGTATAATACACTAAATAATTTATCTCCAATGCTCTCTGCTGCTGCCTCTCTTATTATCTCCAATGCTTATTGTAGTTATCCTTCCGGGTTGTTGGCATTTCCCCGCGCGTCGATGATTTCCTATTCCCCGCGCCTTCACGGTCGTTGATTTTCCAATGCGGCATCGGATGCTTCAATTTCAGAGTTCGTTGATCGCTCATGATCCTTGAAGATTCATCTCCATTTTCTGCCTTTAGGGAAAACTTTCTTTTTACTTTCGCTAGCCGGTGACCGATTAGAGACATAACGTTCCCCCAGTGAAAGGGTTCCAGCCGTCAACAATTAACGCGGATAAAAAACCTGTGAACTTCCCAATAGCGCCTGCCCGCAGTGGCTCCGCGCCACCCAGTCGACGTATTCAATCGGACAATCAGAACGGTATCTCCTCCTTCCTCTGCCTTCTTGTTATTCCTTCACCTTCTCTTTCCCTCTGTTGGGAAGATATAGAAAAAATCTAGACTTTTGCTTTCATATAGAAAAGTGAGATACGAGTTTTTAATTACCTTGGATCATTATGCCCTGAGGGGAATTCCCAGCATTATTAACGCACGTGCACCTAACAATGGATGACGAGCGCTTAAGTAAACGCGAACATTTACGATCTGCTATCCTGTTATTCTTCTTGGGTAATCCCAATTCTACTTTCATAATGCAGTTTTATGCCTTGAAAGATTTCAGGGTTAAAATTTATATGAATAAAACTAATTTAATATTTTGTAGCTCTTGAATTGCTCAAGATTTAACGGCTCAACATTTTTCCTTTTACGACCCATTCCAGCTGTTTCGAACTCAACTTAATGACAATGGATTCATAAAATTAGTTACCTACCTAGTACTTGTGGATTTTGCGAAAAAATCGATTTACGAGGGACTAAAGTACGACTTGCATAGTAGTCAAGTTTATAGTTCCGTAGTCAATTAAATTTTTTCTCGAAAATTTCTTATAGCATCGTTGGTTTTAATAAACAATCTCCTCCTAGTGTTTAAGGAGTATTTAAGAGCATGAATTCAAAAGGATACCGATCATGGTTATACGCGCTTAAGGATTTCATCCGAAACCCATTCCTCAGCCTACGTCCGACTGAAAAAAGTTGAAATTTATCTTACCAAAAACATGTTCAAAATCTCTAATGTTCGCTTTATTTGCGGTGAATTTTAAACTGATACTGTACAGAAAATTAACCTGAAATTTGTAACTCAAACTTCAACTAAAACTAAAACAGAAAGTGAAACGGCAACTGAAACTAAGTTCAAGTCTTGAACTCTAACTCAAACGTAAAATTTCAAACTCAAATTATAGTCAAACTGAAACTCAAACTAAAACTGTAATCTGAAATTTAAACTCAAACTGCACTTGGGTTTAATTATAAGAATATTCTATAGAATTATTCTAGTTTCGGTTTCAGATTGAGTCGGATTTTGGGTTTAGTTTGAGCTTGGGTTTCGGTTCGAGTTTTAGTTTGAGTTTCAGTTTGTGCTCGAGTTTGAGTTCGAGCTCGAGTTGAAAACTTGATTTTAAACTGAAACTGAAATTTAAACTGAAACTCAGTTTGAGTTCCAGTTGGAGTTTCAGTTTCAGTTCCGCTTTCAGTTCTAGTTTCGGTTTCATTTTGAGGTTGAGTTTTAGTCAGAGTTTCAGTTCGAGTTTGAGTTTCAGTTCGAGCTTGAGTTGAAAACTTGATTTTAAACTCAAACTGAAACTGAAATTCAGTTTGAGTTCCAGTTGGAGTTTCTGTTTCAGTTACACTTTTTGTTCTAGATTGAGTAGCATTTTGCGTTTAGTTTGAGCTTGAGTTTCAGTTCAAGTTTTAGTTTGAGTTTCAGTTTAGCTTGAGTTTATTCAGTTTTTTCTGTTGGCCAGATTGCGATGTTATGGTCGCTTAACCGGATGGACTGAGAAAATATCATAAGAAATTGCTAATTCATCAGTGATGATGGTGTAAGCCCCCTAATGCAGTTAAGCATAAATTACATCAAGTGTGGAATGGCAAAAACTTCCTCTCTGACAGGATTCGAACCCAGGCAGACGCCTTAACCCATTCGGCTGTGGTGAGCCCGGGATCAGACAGTTCATCAGCTCAAAAATACGACTGAGAGAGAGAATAATGTGTCTGAAAAATTGCGACTGAGAGAATAATGTGTTGATTTAAAAGCATCAAATTTCCATAGTTGAATGGTGGCACCAATTTCGTATCATTTTTGTTCCAGGTGTAAAACCAAAGTGTACCCGTCATTGTTACCGACGACGAGTGTCGTGATCGTGTTCCACAACGAAGCTTGGTCGACCCTGTTACGGACAGTCTGGTCTGTCATCAACAGATCGCCGCGACCTCTCCTCAAGGAGATCATCCTAGTCGACGATGCTAGTGAAAGAGGTGAAAACGCCTTCGAGTAATAGGCAAACTGTGCTCACGATCCGTGAAGAAATATTGCTTCTATATTAAATTTTAATTTCAGCTCATTTGGGCCAAGAATTGGAAGAGTACGTGGCCAATTTGCCCGTCACCGTCAAAGTTCTGCGGACTGAGAAGAGGTCGGGATTGATCCGTGCGCGTTTGCTCGGCGCTAAACACGTCGAAGGCCAAGTGATCACATTTTTGGATGCGCATTGCGAATGTGCTGAAGGCTGGCTGGAACCGTTGCTCGCCCGTATCGTTCAAAATAGGTAATGTCTAAATTTTTCGAGCTCAGGGCTGATATTCCCACTATTCTGGTGATCAATTGGAGACAATTGTGAAAACGTAGAATATTTCGTATTTATGGTACTCGATTTTTTTTACATCAACTAGAAAAACTGTCGTCTGCCCGATCATCGACGTCATCGCAGACGATTCCTTCGAATATATCACGGCTTCCGACATGACTTGGGGTGGCTTCAATTGGAAGTTGAACTTCCGCTGGTACCGAGTACCTCAGCGTGAGATGGACCGACGCGGCGGGGATCGAACCGCACCCCTCAGGACCCCGACCATGGCAGGAGGTCTCTTTGCTATTGATAAGGAATATTTCTACGAACTCGGCGCGTACGACGAGGGTATGGACATTTGGGGAGGGGAGAACCTCGAGATGTCCTTCCGGGTGAGCGCCTAATTATTAACCTATTTTTTGAACAATTTGAAATTGCAGATGGGAAGTTTGATTTTTGGTAGGTATTCCTCAATTTCCCTTGGTTTTTAGAATATTAGTGGAAAATTTAGTTTCCGACAAACCTTCCTTGAAATTCCTTCCTTACTTACCATGTTGACGTGTATTTTTCATTAGGTACTTACAACTTGCTAAAACTTCGAACTTGATCATCTTGTGCTGACCAACTAAGCTAATTTTGCGCCCGATAGACTGGCCAAGTAGTTGAGCTCCCGGCCCCATTTTAATCAAAAAATTTGGCCGCTTCTTGAAAACATTTTTTTTATTGTGGCTGTATAAGTTGATATCCTTGGTAAATCGACGGTGAAACTGCAATACTGCCCAATTCAAAGCATCGTGTCTTTTGGGGGCGGCTGGGTTGCCAACTTCTCAAAACTTGGATCGGTGGCAACTTGGCATATCACGCTTCCATAGATTGCATGGCAAAAGGATTGGGCTGTTTTGATTCTGCACCGTCGAAATACTGATTTCCCAGAAATGTTCCGCATAAAACAGTAGTAAAACCCGTACAGCGTTTTGCTTTGCCCCTGGGGTTTTTTAAGGTATGGAGATGCACCATCAACATTTTTATGGATCTTCTTCTGACGTGTATGTTGTGTGAAAACGATTGCGATGGCTTGTAACAGGTAGGTCTAAAATGCAAGGGCTCATCTCCACAATGAACAATCAGGCCGAAACAGTTCGGAAACCTTTCAGTGCCGGAAGTTTTGTGATTGGCTAGAAATTGTGATCATGAGCAGTGTTGCCATTAACAGGTGTGGCAGTGCGGCGGCATCCTTGAGATCATTCCTTGCTCTCACGTGGGACACGTGTTCAGGGACAAAAGTCCGTACACGTTCCCAGGTGGAGTGTCCAAGATTGTGATTCACAACGCAGCCCGAGTCGCCGAAGTTTGGATGGACGAATGGCGGGATTTCTATTACGCGATGAATCCAGGTATTGCCGACGTCTGGGTGACTTCGAGGGGCTATTGTTTGATATTGGCGCCCTAACTGGCTACGCTATCTAATCAGCTACTAACCGATTTCCCGGTCATGTTTGTTTTTAGCAGTTCCATTCTCCCCGACCCCAGGAAATCCTGTACCTACTGAACTTCCCTACCTCCTCTAACTTTTTACTTCCATATTTACGAAGTTAATGGAACCTTTTTTCAAATTTCTTGAACTGGAATTTGGCAAGACCAATCACCCTGTTGAACAAGAATCCGAATAACTCACAGTATTTTTGATATATTAGCACTTTTAGAGTTTTCTATGTTATTTTTTGTGCCCACAAGAATTGACCGATTTGAGCGTTCTTGGTCAATCTTTGTTTTACCTTGCAGAATAGGTGGACAATTTTTATATTTCGGTAACTCAAAGCATTTTGATTTTAGACTTTTAAAAATTTGCATAATGAGTTTCTTGATTTTTTATTGAAAAACCTCCAAAGTAGTCAAATTTCAATCAAATTGTGTCAACAATTTGCGCATCTAAATACGGAAGTGATCAAATAGGAAAATTATGAGGCGCCATCGTATCAATCTCACCCTCAACCCATTCATAAATACGTTTTGCCAAAAAATGTTAATGATTGATTTTTCGTGTACTGTGCAATGTTATGGGCACGATTCATCCTATGAAAGGGGCCTGCTGGCTAAAGATATCACGTATAAAACAATTTTGTCGATTCTTTGATAAGAAAACGTACATTTCCTTATCATAATCACCTTGCTCAACGTTTTCCCTAGTGATTTTCACCTTCATTCACTAGCAAAAATGAATCTTAATTTTGTTTAAACCCAGCTGGATTTCAGATACCAGCAAATCCCTTTGTCTGGTGTTTGTTCACTGTGTAAAGATTATATAAAATATATTCTAGGAGATCAATTCGTTTATATAGAATCTGAGGGAAAAGTATCGGGTTTTCCTTTCCTTAATTTATCCTTCCTTTCCTTTGTTTATCCTTCCTGTCCTGACAATTTTGGCCTCGATCCTCTCATTCTGAAGCTCTATCTTTTGGCTATGCGATGGTTTAGTTTCACATCTGTGGTTTCTACTGAAGGTAATCCAGCGGATTTCGTCATCCGTCATGTTTGCGTTGCTTGATTTCATGTGACTGCTTAACTCAGCTTATCATACTATAACTGACATCATCCGCTATAACTAACCAACAGTAGGTATGTAAATTGGTTAACAATCGATTAATATTGTGCTTGGTCCTTCCGGCTTGCTGTTTATTGTGTGGCGAGTTGTACCCAATTTTCAGGATGCCAGTTCAGTTCAACGTTGGAGTTTACGTTTTAGTGAAATTGTACCTATTCATTTGCGGCAAAGGTTACTTTTTGGTCTGCTGGAATGGGGAATCCACTACAATTTTTTTATAGGTTCTATTTCGCCTTTCGGAGATTCCATTTTGGTTTTGACCGGCGGTAGTAACAGCCCATGCTAACACTATTTTGAGGGTTGGTTATTGTACCGGACTAATTTCGGTTGATGACTATCCAGCGCTGGCTGTTAGTGTTCATCCTCGTTGTCTCCTCTTTCTCTCATTTGTTGAAATATTCATTGATCTGACATGTTAGATCATTATTAGCGTTACATCATTTTTTTAAATGTTTTTGTGGTTTCGGCGATGATTTCTGTAAAAGGCAAATAAAAGTAAATCTTCTTATTTCCTCGCCAATGTATTGGTAAATGTACTAGGTACCTTCTTCAGAGCTCAGAACACCGCTAGACTGTAGATGGATGATTGACCCTCGAATCATCCCTTATCCTACTACACCATTCCTTATCATACTATACTATACTCCTTGTACACCATCTCTCTTCATACTGCACCTTATCATAGTACACGAAAGTCATGGAACTCATATTTTCCACTTGTCAGTTAAATATTAATTCTATGACTTTTGTGCACTTGTGGTGTTTCGGGCCCTGAAGAAGGTAATAAATTTACCGAGACGTCGGCTAGGAAATAGGGAGTTTGAGTTGGAGTTACCCCATTTCTAATCGGCTGGTGAAGTTAATCAAGATGCTGGATCAATCCATCAATCCATATCTGCGGCAAATAAAAGAATCTATCTCTTTTCATTACACCCGTATATTATGCTGGTTCGCAGAATCATATCATTTTCGTGCTCTTGTTTTATTCAACAGTCTAGAATTCACTATAAAATTGGGATAGAATTTAGTAGGCTTCAATAGCAACCATTCCTGGAGGAGTCCCGGACTGCCTATCCGAACAGACCCTGTGTACCACCTAACGCAATAAGTAACCCTGCGGTTTTATTTTTTCGAGACGTTTTTCATGAGATAAATAGAAAAACGTAAAAATAAATTTCCGTCATAACGGAAAACCAACGTTTTTGAGAACCCCATCTGTATTGACAAGGATCACGTTTTGAGCTCTAAGCTGCTTTTTGGTTAATCGGTTTTCTATTGGTTTTTGTAAGCTTGTATCGGTAGATGGTGAAGGGCTAACTGGGCTGATTGAATCCGCTGTGTGACTGCGTTTTAATGCCATTGCAACCGTTTTGTGTTTTACTCACTTACATTTATTTTTCAGCTTCCTGTTTTTACTAATAATAATATTCTTATTATTAACTTTTATCTAATAATATTTTATCATTGGGGCTTTGATTTACCTACTCCTTGACAGATCGGCAATATTATTTTTAGAAAACTACCATTCAGGACGTATTTTGCCTTCTGCTAATATTTTTGCACGGATTACTGAAATCTTCTCCGAGTGTTTGCATCACAGCTCTTTAATAATTAATTATTAGTGAAGTGTTATCGACAATAATGAGAGTTATCAATAATTTACCGTATTAAGGAAGGTTCGAGCAGTCGGTTAATACAATTTTGTAGGCTTATGTATGTGAAATAGAAAGTGCAACTACTTATAAGCTTATAAGTGTAAGTTTGTACACAAAATTGTAAGCGTATAAGCCGTTATAAGCTTAATAAGCATTTGAGACAGGTTATGGGAAATTTTTGCGAAAGATAACCTTTCAAGTATGTAGGTACTTAGCTTGTAACCATGAAACTAAAACTTCCTGAAAAACAAAACCTCCTATTTCGCATTGTAGCTTTCACTGTTTTCTTTCTTGCTGAACATGGGCTGTGATGACATAAGCATGAAAATCCATTAGTACGGTGATGGGATACGGTAGTTATGTTTGTCAAGCTTATAGATACTTGATGGCTCTAAAAAATCGTCGGTCGTCTCGTATCTATACTTGAGAACACTGCAATTGTGTATTCATGCGTTGTTGGTTTTGGTTGTATTTGCCGCTTTTTTGGACGTTGCTTGGCTGTTCTACATTGACTCCCGGTGTCATCTTTGGATCTTGGTGCGTAAAAATCCACTAACATCAGGTCTGGATGTGCGGTGGGATCCTAGAGATAGCCACGTGTTCGCATGTGGGTCACGTTTTTCGTAAATCGACGCCATACACTTTCCCTGGCGGAACGTCCCGTGTTGTCAACCACAACAACGCTCGACTTGCCGAAGTTTGGTTGGACGAGTACAAGGATTTCTACTACTCCATCAACCCAGGTCAGGGCTTGAGCCGTTCGAATTTTTTCACTCCCGTTTTGCCCTAATTGCGCACAAAATGCTGTTCAACTCGAATGATTTTATTCTTGTTTTGGTTTAATTGCGTTCGAAATGCTGTCCGAAATTCCGCGCTGGTAAAATTCTACGAACGCCCAATCCTGGGATTCCGGAGGTTCAGGACTGCGCAATACAGTTTTGATATGGACATGGAATTGTAGCCATAGCGAAATTGGACTACGCTTGCGCAGAAACATTTTTGAAAGGGGTAGAACGCGCTGTTAGATCAAACATTACGGTTCACAAAACATCATTGATTATCCTGGCTTAATCCATGATCATTAGCTTCGATGCTTCCTCAACCAAAAATTAAAATAAAAAAGATCGGGGTTGGGTTGTGTGTCCTGAACTGAGCACAGTGTATCATCTTCAATTTTCATAATGTTGGTGTAAAAATGTACGCTTGTATTGTACAGTACAATACTGTATTTTGGTTCAATTAACTATCGTGTTGTTGATTCTTTGGGTCGATTGCTTGCCTCTGGTGATTGGGCTTCCAACTTGCTTAATTTGTTATGTTTGAAGTGAAGTCGCTTGATTAACCCTTGGTGTCAAATTGAAGTATGGTGACCGCCATTCATATTGGGGTATCGTTCGAGCGCTTTCGATGAAAAGACATCGCTTTCATTCCCCTTCTTTAGATCGAAAGCGCTTGCCATGAGTACAATTTCAAAGGAATCACCCAACATTGGTGCCGTGTCAACCAAAGTCAAAGCGCTTTGTTTTCAAATTCCCCAAAACGTGGCTGTTATATTCGATGATGAATAGAAAAATTCACGATCAGAACAAGTAATATGCGTGTTAATATGACGCCATGTTGATATCATTGAGCCAAATCTATTGGTGCCTTCTACGCAGGTCATCAGCTCTTTCAAAAACGTATCTGATTGGAATATTTAAAAATCTGCCATGTTCCACTTGGGACAAAAGAGATGATCACACTTCTCTGACTCTTCTTATTTTGCTGCTGGAGACGGCAGATCTAACCTTGAAATTTTATACCTATTGCTCCATATGGTGCAGCTAATGCTGAATCTAGTTTTCTAGTATGAGACTTGATAGCATCCGGTATTTTCAAGTTGCCTCAAGTTTCTTGATTGACGCCAGGTGCTCACGCCATCGAGGTCGGTGACGTATCTGAGAGGAAAGAACTCCGCGAACGCTTGAAATGCAAAAGTTTCCGATGGTACCTGGAAAACATCTACCCCGAGTCTCACATGCCTCTAGACTACTACTACTTAGGAGAGGTAAAGATTATAAAATTGAAAAACTACCAGGCGCATCAAAATTTTTTTTGTTTCATTTGGTATTGGGTGGCTTTGAAAAAATTACTATCTCCCAACAATTAGCGATTTTCTCAGTGGTTTTACCTTTCATTCTCTTTCTCCCCCCTTTTGTCGAATTTTATCGGGTATTTGATATTAAATCTAGTTTATACAATTTTGTTCTATATTTACCAATACGTCGCAACAGTGATTTACTCGATTTTTTCAACTTTTCTGGAAATCCAAAAAAATCCATCCATCCATGCAAATTAAATATGTTGAATTATTGCTTGGAAAATTGAGTAAAAATGTTACAAAAAGTTAGATAATATCAAAAAATAGGAGCTGCACTCAACCAACGTGAGAGCTTTCGAATCGCAGCAAAAGATAACCACTTTTACGGGCCTAAGAAAAGTTAAGCTGTGTTGCTCAAAATGGTTTCCGACCACTTTTTCTCCCGAATCGCGCAAACCAGTGGTACCACCGGATTCCCTATGGAAAAACCAATCCAGTGATACCAATAACTCATTTTTGCGAAAAATCGAGCCAAGCACTGTTGCATGCCGAATTATTTTTCTAAGCTTGAAATGGCGAATGGTTCGAGCTTATACACTTGCTATGTTAATCTTCAGATAAGAAACGCTGACAGCCAAAACTGTTTGGACACCCTTGGTAGGAAGAGCAATGAGAACCTTGGCATGGGCTACTGTCACAACCTTGGCGGGAATCAGGTGATTATCAAGTAATGACTGAATTATTGTATCGATTCTTTCCTAAGTTGGTCATTGGTCGTAATTTTCTTTCCTTTCCCGTATTTTAGGTGTTCGCCTACACCAAACGTCAACAGATAATGTCAGATGACAATTGCCTGGACGCTGCCCGGCTGGACGGTCCAGTTAAACTCGTACGGTGCCATGGCATGGGCGGCAATCAAGCTTGGGTCTACAGCCTTATAGTTAGTAGTCAGAATAATATTTACCTATATAAACGAGTGTCTGATATTTTTGTATTTTGTGTTATCATTCCATTTCTGTTCAATCAATCTTCGTATTCTAATGGTCGTACTTTTCGTCGTCGTGACATATGATTTATTCTATTTATTCATTTACAGGACGGCGGGTCGATCAAACATGTCAATACCGATCAATGTTTGGAGCGGCCTCTACCCGGCGAAAACAAAGGTGAACCTCTGCTGAAGAACTGCGACGGTTCTACGGCCCAAAAATGGATCATGCGGTCCAACTTTAAATGGCAAGTGGCCGGCAGATAGCACCAGGTGTCTTCGGTGTTTCCAACTCCAGCCGCTCCATCGTCCGCTCGATGAACCAGCTACGTCACATCGTCATCATTCAGTTGATGAACGCGTCTTTCCCAATATTGACGAAGTCCTATAAAATAATTTGAACCTTTCATTTCGAAATCACATATCATCTAGGAAGTGATGTGATAATTTTCGTGTTTACGTCTTTTTTCCATTTAGACAATCAACCAACAATAAATAGTAGAAAAATTAAATCCGTTCGCGTTGTCTGTTTTAAATCAATTTTAAAGACGTCAGGTAATGATGTTACGCTACGCGTACTGGACGCCTCGACATGTCATTTTTTACTGCTTAGAGAATCTCAAAAATTATTATTTTCTTATTTTTGAACCAAGATTACTATTTTGATATATCATTGAACGGGGTAGCGAATTGAAGTGATTTATCAAATGGATGGGTGATTGGCTTGCATTGGATGATATCTGGAAGCCGTGAAATCATTCCATCTTAGCCATATCAGCGAACAACTTGATATTATGGTCCACAGATGCCATTGACTTGATACGACTATACGGATGTTATATGGATATTCTGTCTGAAACCCTCGTATAACGGGATGTACTTCCGAATCGAGTTAAGCATTTAGAGGCTGTATTGATTTTGCATCAAATTTAAAATATTGTTCAGCCTTCAGAGCAATGAATGTTGAATGGCGATTTTTATACGTTACAATGTCTGAATAATTGTGTTCTCTTGAGTTCGATTTTGCTCAATGTCTCGTTTTTAAAACAATGGATTACACGTTTAGTTACTTGTTATCAATAAGTAAAAACTCGACAATCTTCTGGCGTTCATATCATTATCCTGCAGTAAATTATTACGAACCATTATTACGGATGTTAGTATCTTTTATGATAGTTGAATATTGTATAATACACGTGCAATAAGAGAAGAAAATTTTAAACGAATTCGTTGAACCGCATTTTGTTATTTATATTTACGTTTGCGACTATTTGAATAGTAAATTTGTTAGTCCTATTAAAAACTGGTTTGTGAAGTATCGGCGTAAATCGATCGTATCGGACGATTCCAAATTAATGCATCAATAATGTGGCATGGAACCCGAGCAGTGCACCCCCCGGGGGAAACTACCCCTTTTAGGCGGGTGCCCCCCCCCCCCCGAAGGGCGCGCTGCTTGTCTTTTGCACATCCTCCTTCAAAGATGCTCGTGCGAAGCAGCTCAAAGCTGAAATTCACGATGATGAGAATATAGGTTACTTTTTTATTGCCTGTTTTCGGCAATGCTATCACAGCTGATAAAATTGAGGAGCTTCATTCACGGGGTATTAATAATCGCTCTTTTTTAATAAATTGAGTTGAAGTATGGCTGTTGATTTAGAAAATTGAATTTAAAAAAATTCTCATAAACTGCCAAATTAAAAAACCGTTTCCTTGTCGGATGCAGTTTTGAAGTTTTAAAACATTGACGAACAAATAAATGTTTATCGATGGAGTCTTGTGACGCTGCAAGTTTCCCATAATGTATAGGAAAAACGATGGGATTGGTAAACAGGCCAAAAATCGGGCAGTATAAATAAATTTAGACCTTTCAAAATGAAAATTTAAAAAAGTAAAGTAAACCGCCATTCCAGGCGTTGACTTTTCGCCCGATAACCAAAGTTGTCCCGGGCGTGCCCTGCCGCCCTCAACCTTTCAAAATGAAGCTCCTCAAAAATTCATGTAAAAGCCTAGTATGAATTCCGTTACAGAAAAGATAATTTTATTTGCAATGTTAAAATTGTCTACTTAGCATATCAATCCATATCTTGGCCCTGACACGCTTGCGCATTGCCGCAAAGATCTTCATCAAATATCAATTTAATGGCTCAGCAGTAGCCTTACAGTGCCAAATTTACAAATCGAGCAACAATCATGAGCCGGACATGATTGAACTGTCGTATATTGTTGTTAGTGTGAAGATCATGTTCTATCATGGGTCGAATCCTTCGAATTTCCAATAATTTTTGTTTTAAGATGATTTTTCAGGCCACTGTAAGTTTTGAATGTGTTTTATTCATGATAATGCCTTGAATAGTTTCGACTTTTATGTTTTGACTGATTCGCTTTTGAAATATTGGACTCAATTATCAATCGGCGAGTTCCCAGCTGAAAGTGGATATGGAAACAAAAAATCCATGATACTATGCCCGCAAATTTTTTGGGGAGGAAGACCTAGGTGGTTGTGGAGTTGCGGTGGGACGAGGATGCTGGAGCTCTCCCATGCTCAACCGGAGTTTGCCCAGGTTCCTTGCGAGTGTACTTTCACCGCAACGAAAGATGTTAATTTATCAATCCTCCTAGAGCTAGCTCTAACCTAGAGGCGGCGTCGCCTTCTTCTTGCAAAAGCATCACATCCATAGCCCTACAATATTGAAGTGAATCGTACATTCGATACAAATTGGAATATGGACGTGTTATTTGTTATCTGGTGTTCACCCGCCTGTTTTTCGCAGCTGATACCCATTATCTAAAGATGGCAGCAGCTGGGGACTAACCTATTGAAGCGCTGTTGATGACAAATACCATATTCTGGGTTGACGTCATTGCAATACATTTTACCCCGATAACAGCAGAAATGAAATTCGATTTGGGGCGTCTTGAACCCACCCAGTAGATTTGTGAAGTGGATTCTGTCAGTCTGCAGGCTTTTGCTGTCTGTCTTATTGTTTGCATGACCGATTTCGGTGTCCAACGTCAGAAATCCGTCAGTTTTTTGGTCTATTCGCGCATTATGTCTGCAACAATTCCATTGTTCCTTTGAAAATTGAACATTTCTATGATTCTGAAACTTTTTTTCTATTATTGCTGTCTGATCGCCATCATCGAAACATGTAGGTTTAAGATAAGAACGATTATTGTTATAATCCTGATTCGTTTCTGTTTGTTGCAAAATTTTGAACGATCTTTCCTCCATATTATTAGAATTATCGAAAATTGTTTACAAGCGTATCGATCTGGGTTCGATTCCCGCTCATCATTCCAATTGTGGTTTTTATCGCAAGAAAATAATTATCGTGTTGTGAAATTAAGCGTTGTGTGTACATATCTTCCACGAGCGAACACGTCCAGCCGTAGGACGCACGTTCGCAGCGATGAAATGGACCTACAGTGTAGTATTTATACGAAAAACTCATGAAAATTTGTTAATTTTTGTAATAAAATTGTGTAATTGGAATTTTATACAACGTTCTTTTACCGCTTCTTTTCAAGCTCTAGCTGAAGTGAGGAGCAAACATTTTTGGCCGACGAGTCGCAGTTTCGTGTGTTCTTTGTCACGCATAACTGACACTCTGTAAAGGTTAAGGCGATTTTTCAAAGCTGCAGACTTCAAAAAGCAATTTATTCTGCATAAGAAAATTGCTCAACAAATTGCGTAAACATCGTAAATCGGTATAAATATTACACTAATAGATCAAAAGTCTCGTCATTTCCATCCCGATTTTCAACGCTGGACCTTAGACTCTAGACATCACAAAGCTGCGCACAACTCCTACTATTATTTTTATCAGTTCGACAAGTTTTAAAAAGTGACTTCAACGTCAAAGTTCGATCAATCATTATCAGCACTTTAGTCAACAAGTTCAGCCGGTCAAGACCACGGGGAAAGTTAGGGTACATACGTTAGAAATAAACCCATTTCGTGTATGAAAATTTTAAAATCAAGATTCCGCAAAAAGAAACAATAGTGAAGGCCAGTCGAATTATCGAGGGGAAAAAAACGATCACGAGGCCTCGAGTAAAGAAACGTGAAATACTGACAAGATAAAATGGCCGACGAATAGACAATAACCAATTTCGAACGTAAAAAGATGGCGGTTTTTAAGAAAAATTAAGTCACTTTAGCCTTATTTGGAGCGGAAGGCGTCGGATAGACGATTCAGCAGCGGCAACGCGCTGATCAAGCGACTTCCATCGGAGTCGATTGCTGAGAGTTCTGCTGATGCGCTGATCCGTTAGTTGCTGTAGCAGTCAGGCCGAACGAGGCTGTGATGGAACCGCTTCCGTCCACAGAGCAAGAGCTGAGAGCGTTAGTCGATTCTATTGTCGGGCCGGTGCCGTTATCAGTCGAAGCGCAACCGTCTTCAGCGCCTTCCGAATCGTCCCAGTTGATCTTAAACCGAGTGACACGCGGCTCCGTGCCCAGTATGTTTCGCGTAACCTGCGCAAAAGAGAAACACATCATTGAGAATCTAAGATGAGGGAATGAATTGGATTTTAATGGATACCATGAGAGCATTTCTGCTACCTTATCGAACTGAGGCGTTGGTGGCGGGTTTTCCCTGAGCTCAGGATCGGAGTATTCGTTGTTGATAAAGTAGCCGACTCGGACGAACTCTTGGCCCCTGTAGGAGCAAGTGAGTAGGACGACTGTGACACCAAGAGCGTCCTCAACCGGGATCTTGGTAACGTCTGGCGGATCAGCTTGGAACACGAACATGTGCCGCCCTTCCGAAATCGGGCCCACATAAATTGTGTCCAATACCTGAGCAACGTACAGGAACTTACAAAACAGGAAAAAAATTTGAATCGTCAATGATAATTCATTTTGGAATGGCTCTGACCTGATCGTGCTCTTCGGACTCTGCTGATCCAACGTAGATCATTTTCCATTCCAAGTCCTCTTTCAGTTCTTCGATGCATTCAAAGGTCAATTCGAATTGAAACGGGTTCAGAAATGACGACGGATTGTCGAGAACGATCACGTTTCCGATTTGAACTTTGGCCATCTTTCAATCTACATTGATGAAAAGATAAAGGATAAAATAAGGCACAAAAGAATGAAACTGGAGTTGCTCAACTTGCAATATAGCTTCCTAGTGGTGGACTATAATAGTACAGAAGGTCCCCACCGTAAGTAAGAAGCAAAAAAATTAAGGACATTGAACATGGAAAGCAATCGTGTTTCAGTCACTGCACAGTAGATTCACGATAACGTATATCCGTATAACATGATAAGGAGATAGATGGATTTTTGGCAGGTGAAATTCAAACAAAATTATTGACTACAGAGCCGAATAGATCGATCAAGATGGATACAGACAATTGCGAGGATTGAGTGAAATTGTCAGAGTCGATAATTAGCGAGATTACTCGAGCCACTAATCTTCATCAAGAATTGAACTTCGAACGAGAAAGGTGTGGCAAGCCAGTGAATAATTAACAAATTGTATGCCAGGCCTAGTTAACTCAAAAAATATTCAACTACCTACAGCCATGCGAACGCTGGAGTGGAGGCTGGAGCGTTTTGGAGGGAACTACTCAGCATGGCGAAGCTTGTCAAAATTGCCATCAACTTATCATCAGGAAATTCCAGCCACACATTATTACTTTACAAAACATGTTTGGAAAACGATCTTTTTTGGAATTTTTGGCATTCACTTTATGCAACTTGTCGAAAGTTGTAAAATAATGTTCATGCAACAGGCAGTTGGTTCTCACCTGTTCGAATTTCCGATTTCCTCAGGGTAGGCGCCGAATAAATTTTCACATTCAGTGAAATTATGTTTACTAAAGTTTATATCGAAATGACGTAAATATTCTGGGCCGCGAGAAATAAAGGATCACAAATAATTACAAATCGTACGACAGTCCACCGAGTTGGTTCTTTGCATTGATAAGGAGAAATGGCGAATGACGGACGACGGAGAAAGCCCTGTGGCGGCAGAACGAGAAAAAGCCTTAGAGTAAAAATGCCAGAGAGCTGTCCTCCCTGTGTTCATGTAGTACAAAATATGTACTACAAGTACATGTGAGAAGAACAGCACATGTAGTACTTCCATGTATAACACTATAGTACTATAATATTATACCGCACCACGCATACCCGCATAGTACCGCACCTCGCATAGTATGAGGCACAAATTCATAAGTGTTGCGTGGATGACACACAATACTTCGACATTTTGATGCTTGAATTTCCGACTGAATTTGATTTTTATTTTGACTTTATTTTGGTTTTTATTTTGACTGCTTCGGTGGCCGTACGAATCAAAAATGTTGAACAACTCACTTTGCAAATTTTATAAGCCACCTAACATCAAAATACGTCCAATTACCGGAAAATATAACATATCCACGTATACTGCACGGTGAAACAAAGATTCTAAGACAAAGCTCAGATCGGTCCATTATTTAATAAAATTAATTAAATTCGTTACTTTCCTCAGTCAGAGAGGATGGAATTTTCATTTGATAGGTACATCAAAGTATTCTGATTTTGTTTCAGGCACGTATTTTATATCAGTAATTTGGTTTCTCTCGGTTCTGAGAATGCACCGTCCACACCTACTCGCGGATGGTCATCGGAAAGCGCTGAAAGCGAGTTACCGGGTTACGGCTGACCGTCAAGATCGAAACCCATGCTCGGATCAGCGCCTCCGACTTCATAAACCGCCGGTCCGAGCCGAGCCGGCAGCCCGCCCGGCTACAGCCGCTCGTGCGCCGCACTCCGCCCGGTCTTGTTCGCCCTCGAGAACCGCTCGACTCATGTTCGTTCATGTTCTCCCTTGTTCTCCCTTTCTGTGAATTCTCACTTCGGGCTCAGTCTTCCGCCAGCTTCCCTCCGCGTCGGTTGTGTCGCGTCCTCTGCAAAAATTCTTTTCTTTTCGGGAAATCGCTCCGATAGAATTGTAAACGGCCATTAGCCATTAAAAGTACGTGAGTTCCTGCATCGTTGGTGTGTGTTTGTGCCGCGAAGTTTGTCGATTTTTGCTAGATGAATCGATTTCGATTAATCTTGTGGCCGATCAACGTTGCCGAAATTATGTGCCGAATCCCGATTCGCGTCGTGCCGGTAGAGGGAGCAACGCGTTTTTTTTTTGTGCGGTAGTGCTGATCCGTGTCGTATCGGTGGATTCGACACGGATCCATACGAAGTGCCTTCTCGTCGGTTTCGTCGAAACTGAAAATTTCATCAGTTGGACTGGAAGTAAGTGTTGAAATTTTTCCTTCTCAAGTACTACATGATTGATTTTGAATTTGCAGATTGCTCTCAAATTGCAGTTGACTTTCAATTTCTGAATAGTTTTATTTCTGACCTTAATTAATGTTATCTAACGTAAAAAAAAGTGAAAAACCCCGTTCCAGCAGCAGTAATAACCCGCAGAGCCGCCTGGAGTGGGTGGAACCGGTCAGGGCATGTCGCTCTAGTCCCTCAGCACTTAGATACATTGACCTATCCCTTGAGTGGAGAGCGGACTGGATCCAACAGGTCGGACCTATGATAGGTTCAGAGTTCGACTGGCCCATTGGGCTTAGGCAGGGATTGTCAGTTCTTGAAGTGGATTTCCTGTCCTCAGGCGCTCGCTTTCTGACCCCAGCTCCGCTCACCTCCAGCGCTCGACTTTCGGTTCCCAGACCGCTGGGCGGTCTTTCTCCCCTCCCTAGCTATATAAAACCCGTAGCCACAAACCGCTGGCGATTGATGCTCGGCACAGCGCTGTTGAGCGAATTTTTAGCGACTGAGGTTGAGGGTCTGAGCATACATGGCTGAACGCTTTACCTGTGGTCTGTGCTGTTCCCATTGTAATCAATATCATTGTAACTAGTTTTTTACTTCCATATTTACAGAGTAAATGAAAGTATTGTAATCGTCCTAAAATCGAGAATCGGAACGGAGCTTCAGAAAAAACTTTTAATTATACACATTTACTCAGAATCACTGTCTGTCCGTGTCATTTACGAAAATGGCCATAGCTCCCTCAACTCTCAACCTTTTTTCAAATTTCTTGAACTGAAATTTTTGTCTCGCCAAGATCTGTTTAATCGGAAATTGAATAACTCACAATACTTCGAATATATTTGAATTTTCAGAGTTTTTATTTTATTTTTTCCCGCGACAAAAATGAACCGATTTGAGCGTTCTTGGTCTTGAAATATTTGTCTTACAATGCAGAAAATGTTGATATTTTTTATCTTCCGATAACTTGGCGTATTTTCATTTTAGGCGAGTTTTAAAGTTTGCATAGTGAGTTTTTTGATATTTTCGACCTAAGCACCCTCCAAAGCAGTCAAAATATGATCAAAATGTGTTACACTTTTACGTTTCAAAATATGGAAGTATTGTGTGTTAGCTACCCACCACTGATTTTTAATATTCTTGCATCAAACTAGGCTACTTACTTCCGAATTGAATTTTCTGGTCGGATGATCATTCCTGAAGCTGGACAATCAATAGGAAACCGACCCGTTTGAGCTATGGAGCCAACAAAAACATTCTAAAGCGAAATAGCAATTTCCTATTGTTAACTCTGTTTCGCAGTCCAGAGTGACTTGCACATTATTGTTCTATTGATTCTTATCCACATTAGCGACTAACCACGATCGTTCTTATTTTTTGTTCCAGGTGCAAGTGCAAGTGACGCGGGTCGGGTGGTTTTTTCTAAAAAACAAATGTTCAAAAATGAATAAAATTCAGAAATTTTAGCAATATTAGAATTTTGAGGCCGCTCCTCATGAGCATCTCAAACTCGAGCGCTTTCAGCTTGGCAGACATCATCGGGAGAATCAATATTCTGTTGGGCGTCATGAGACTCTCGTCGACAGATAGAGGGGGTCTCACTCTCTCCGGTTACTGCAAGGCACTGCGAATTCACCCTGGCACAGGGCCCTGTCAGGGCGAATCTGCTGCTGATTGCAATCCCCCCCGTACTGTCTATGAACGAGGTAGTCTCATGACACCCAACAGAAAAGAGGTTCCCCTGATGAGGGCTCCCAAGCTAAAAGTGCTCGAGATTATGATCGTTATGATATGAAATCGATAGTCTCTCACCCAAAACCAACTTTGGAATCAAAAACTGCTACATAGCAGCGTATAGGAAGGCACATAGGTTTAAAATGTCAAGCTTGGGTTCTTGTCAAACTGCCGATGGTTTCGACGTGCAGCTAACTTTAAAAACTTAGGGAAGTAACTTTGCTTAAAAATGTTTATCAAGAAAAAGCGACAGCTAAACCGCCTTTCTGTAACGAATCCAAATGCCGAAAAACCAAGGTTTTGTATTTTCTAAAAAAATTTTCCGAAGCCAGTTTAGTTTTTTAGTGGCTAAAAAAGCGGTGCTGTGATTTCTGTGCTGTGAAATGTGCATCGCCATCGAGAGCCAGTATGCAGCCGGAGGACATCGGCCCACCTGGAGCGACGCGGCCAAACGTACGTTTTCACTCCTACTTTACACTTTTTATAATTTTTATAGGTAACGAAGATAACCATAAAATTGGGTTGTTGAATTTTTATTGGTTTTTTACCCCTGTCAATCTTGCAGAATAAGCGTTTTTCTTCAATTCCGATACCACATCAATTTATATCTTATTATTTTCTTTAATTAATTAGTGAATTTAGAGCTTAATTTTAAAAAATTGTCTCTTGTTGTTGCAGGTAAGTCGGAACTCGTCTGCGTTTGGTCCAAGGTAAGAAATCTTTCTTCCAAAACCAACAGATTGACATGCAGCCTTGATCGGAACTCCCGACTTTTGAACAATTGCTGCGAATTTAGGTACCACTATGAACTACGAAGCTATCCCGCCCACCTACACGAAGAAACATTCTACACTCTTGTTACACAGACCATCACAATAATTTTCAGGGATTGTCACCGGATTGGTTGGGTGAAATTTTTGTAGACTAGTTACAACATTGGTTGAAAAACTTGGCCCTAACCCCCCCCCTCCTTCTTTTCTAACTCTTTACTGTTCATTCGTATAGGTGCCTTAACTACAAAATTAAACTAAAATTACCTAATGTAACGTTATGGTAAAACTGAGTAGAGTAGGTTGCATGCAATATTTTTTCGAAGATCGCTAAGGGACTACGTGCCTGACCGCTTTTGGCTCGGACATCCTCATCATGTGCTTTCATGTTTGTGTCACCCTCATTCATGTTCATTCACTCATCATCGAATAATTTACCGAAGTGTAGTCAATTATTTTCACTCGTACCTACGGTAAGTACCCACCTATCTATTAAAAAAAATTTTTTTCTGGGTTTATGTTTTTATGTCTTTTATGTTATGTCGTCTTATGTTGTTCTAACGACCAATAATTCCGACTTAATGAAAAACATAGCCTTGGCTGGTTTTTATTTTTTTTCCGGCAGAGAACAAGCTTCTTACAGAAGAGTGCGCTGCGCAGCTGCAAGCTGATAAGTTAGTTTTCCTTCCTCCGTGGTCATCCGTCCTAACCTGTCTGATAAAATCAAATCAGCCAGTGTTTTTTGTGAATGTGCGTAGTTGAAGCTCCGGTAGGGTCTGTGCCCTAAATTCGAATTTATTTTGGAATTTATCGTTGGAGTGATGTATTTTTCCTTGTACCGTTGAAGTCTTGAATTAGTGAGATTTCTCGGAATACCTGCAGGTATGGCGGCTCAAGCGTCCAGCCCGGTACCTCCTCCGGATCTCGATGAGATAATCAAAATAATGTGGGGCAACGAAGTGAGGGAAGAGGTTTTTCAACGCTGGAAACAAGGTTGGTCATCTGCCCGTTCAATCGATTCGTGGCCACAATAATCAATTTGTTCGGAGTGTCATTCAGTATTTTTTACCCACTTGACACTAGAGCCATAGCAGTACTTCGACGTATGTTAGTATGCTCGAAGGAGATAGTTAAAGCCATATGTCTTTGGTAGTCGATATCGTTGTTTCCTTGCTAAATCCAAAGACAACCCTGGCCCCAGGGCTAGATTCAACAGTGGATCTGTTTGATCACCTATCAGATCATTAATCTGTTTGACCCCCCAGTCCTGGACAGTCACTTGTCTGGGACTGTCCAGGACTGGCCTGATCAAACAAACCCAGTATCACTTGAAATACTGGTTCTGTTTCTGTTTGGACAGGCCAGTCCTGGGCAGCCGTACCAGTAACTACAAAGACGCACAACAAACTCATGCTATGTGATTGGGTGATTTAGCTTGGCTTAATAATAAAGTAGTCGTGGACAGTCCTGGACTAGTTCCTCACGACGCCAAGCAAATTCACACATGGCTTGAATTGTTGGGCGTCAGTAGTAGTTACTGGTAATGGCCTGTCCAAACCGGAACGGATCATTGCCAATAACATCAGACTATTGCCACCTTTGCCTCTGAATGGTACCAACTATAGTGAGTACTGGGTATGGGAACAATCCTGATGCGATACCATGGTTACAACAAATTGGCGTTGGTAGGATGCACTAACAAGATCACTCGATCAGCGCGGTCGTCAATCAAACGCCAAGCCAAGTCCTAGGGACTAACATTAATATGGGCCTAACTCAACTTTGTCATAACTGCCTCGGGCAAACTTTGAATTATGTGAATTTCCACTAAAGATATAGAATTTACAAAATTTGATTAGAAATGTTGGATGAGGCTACACGTGGGAGGTCTCGTCAGGGTTTCTGTAAGGAGAAGCATAGTTCCATGCATGATGGGTAATTCTCATTTGAAATGTACATTCATGTCCTTAGCATCTCCAATTTTTCTACACTCGTGAGTTACCTTTGTAGGCTTTGTTTAATCTATGAAAAATCCTCATGATAAGAACTCACTTAAGATTCTAGACCTTCTGTTACCATCCACACCAGGAAATTGCGGGCTATTTTGTTGGAATACTATGAGCGTTAAATTTTTCAAACTGATACCTACTCAAACTCAAACTGTAAATCCAACTCAATCTGTAACCCAAACTGAAACTTAACTAAAGTGAAACTTAAACTGATCCTATACTCAAACTCAAAGGTCGAAGTAAAGGTAAACTCAAACGGGGACAAATACTCAAACTCAAACTGATACCTCAACTAAAAATCAAACTCAAATTGCGACTCAAACTGAAACAGAATTCGAACTGAAACTAAACTTCAAACCCTAACTGATACTGATACTCACACTCAATGGTCAAATAAATGTAAACTAAAACGGATGCAGTTACTCAAAATGATACCAACACTCAAACTGAAATTCAAACTCAAATTGAAAATCAAACTCAAACTGAAACCGAAACTCCAACTGAAACTAGAACTCAAACTCAAAGTGAAACTCAATCTGAAACTTGAACTCAAAGGTTGAGGGAAAGCAAACCTCTAACTCAAACTGATACTCAATCTGAAACTCTAACTGAAACTAAACCGATTCCTTCTCAAAGTCAAACGGAAATTGAAACTCACACCCAAAGTGAAACTCAAACTCGAACTGATACTCAAACTCAATCTGAATCTCAAACTGATACCTACTCGAACTCAAACTGAAATCCCAACTCAATCTGAAACTGAAACTAAACTCAAAGTGGAACTCAAACTGATACTACACTCAAACTCAAAGGTCGAAGGAAAAGTTAACTTCAACTTGAAACTAAAACTGAAACTTTAACAGGAACTGAAACTCAAAGTGAAACTCGAACTGCATCTCAAACTCTTAAACTGAAAATCCAACTCGATCTGGACAGGAAACTTAACTAAAAGTGAAACTTAAACTGATAATATACTTAAACTCAAAGGTAGAAGTAAAGGAAAACTCAAACGGGGACAAACACTCAAACTCAAACCGATACCTACTCCAACTTAAACTGAAAATAAACCGCTACTGAAATTCGAAATCAAACTGAAACTCAAAATAAACCGAACTGGAACCCAAACGGGAGCTGAAAATCAAACTCGAACTGGAACCAAAACTCCAATCGTAACTCTGATACTCAAATTCAAAGGTCGAAGGAAATGTTAACCACAAACTGCAACTGGAACTCGAACTCAAAGTGAAACTCATACGCGAACTGAAACTCAAACTGATGCCTACTTAAATTCAAAATCAAACTCAAACTGGACTTACATGTTTCCCTGATACATTTGCGACATAAGTACTACTATCTAGGAAAGTTAAAAACTTGGTTGGCAGATTGTATCTGAAGCTAGTCAAATGCGGTCAAAACGCTCTTGTCTGGAGGATTTTATCTTTCATCTGCCTTTTTCGTATCTTGGTGCTTTATTCATATTTTCAACGGGTTTCCTCCCAACGCCAAATGTTGAATTACCTCTCAGGCTATTGAAGAAAGAGACAGATTTTGTTTGTATCCTGCTTACAGCTGAATGGATGTTACTGGAGTCTCAAAAACATCGTGTACATCTGTTTATTTTTCTTTAGTCTGTGAGCGTAGATTTTCGCAAGCTGATTCCTGTAGACGTTTTAACGGATGAAACGTTTGTAGGTTCCCCTGCTCATCAAGATTAGCGATTCTTCATTTTATGATCCTACGGCTCTTTGCAGGTTTCAAATTCAGCAATGATGAGCCCACCGCTCTTATCCAGAACGAGGGTGGCCCTTGTGCAGTCATAGCCCCTGTTCAGGCTCACATTCTAAAATCAATTATCAAGGACCACTGCCCAAAAACTAGCAACTGGAATGAGATTCGTCAGGTAAATGAGCATTGAGCCAGATGACAGGAACGCCAAAAGATCCCAAAAATTAATAACTAGCTGATAATAAAAAAGGCCCATCTCGACGGCGAAGTGGTGAAACCTCGTATCTCCAATTTCGTACCTGCACGTGCACATTAGAGATGTCATGGAAATTCAATGTGGTTACATAGGGTGTCATAGGAACAGTGGCGGTCTTAACAAAATCGAGATACGAGGATTCACCACTTTGCCGTCGACCTGTTAGGCATTTATGAAGATTCTTTGATCTCGTTGTCAAAGCAGAAAAGAAGAACGCTTTTTGTTATGGAGAAATTCGTTTTCTGAGTTTATGGTCCCCAAATCTTCTGAAATAACGCCATTACATTAGCCTCGATACCGGCAGCTTACAGGTTTTTTTGCCTCCAGATGAAAAGTGACCGTGTCAGTAAGCTGCTGATTAGGGCTCTGTGTGAAATTCTAAGTCAAGCTTATGCCGGGAATAAGTACATTCTGGTGCACATGAACGAGTCTCCTGCCGAACATCTGGAGCAAAAAGAGACCGGAGCATCGTGCGGAGGAGCTTCTTCTCCAGAACATTCTTCCAACCTCACGTCCTCCAACGCGGACACGCAGGAACGTCCTCCGTCTAGGAAAGATCTCGCTGACCATTCGTATTTCCACTCCCAGTTGCGGTGAGCAGGATGACCAGTTTTATGTACGAACCTGTCTTTTCAATGTCTATTTTACTATGGCTTGTTCTCATCACGTTCGAAAGTCGAAGTCTCGTCCTACGTTGCGTGCAGGCACCATTGACCTCGACTGACGAGGGAATTCATCTTTAACGATTATTGGGTTGAAGAAATGGAGAAAAATATTGGAAAATATGTGTTATTATACTAGCACAGACGTACGTCGCACAGACTGAAAATATTTGCTGAGCTTCAGATCCGATATTTTATTTTCGGACAATTCCTCCCATCCTTCTCGTAAACAATCGGAATGGATCAAAACGTTTGCCATGATTCGGACCGATTTTCGGTTCACCGAATCTACCGGCAACTTAACGATTTCCTCATTTTCGGTAGAACCAGGCCATAACCGATAATCCATTTTTGGGTTTCTTTTTTGAAACCTGACCAACCAGGCAGAATCGTCCAGTGAAATAATTTTCCACAAAAATATCGCATGTTCCAGTGCTCTAAGTTTTGAATGTACTGAAGAGGTTGAAGCGTACTACCTTGAACGGATAGACACATTGAGGGAGACCTTTGGAGTTCTACTGTTCTTGTATTCTGTATTGTGCACCAAAGTAAGTGTTCAGTTTTCAGCTCTCCTGGATTTCCAACGTGTTGCATATTTTCGAATCCCAGCAAACAATGTTTGCTCGCCAGATTTCAAAATTCGTCAATTTGTTTTCAGGGTATAGAAGCCCTCCACTGCGAAGTGGCTGACCCGTTAGAGCCGTTTGTAGATTGCGAACACGGCTACGGTAGCCAAAGCCTTATTAATCTGATGATCTCAGGAAGAGCTGTTGCTCATGTCTGGAACTTCGATCAAGACATTTGTGGTCTGAGTATGTCACGTCTTTTTGTTTGTTATGTGGTAGCTTTCGAGAAAATGGGTTTTGTGTCTTTCGAGGGGATGCAGCCCTCCCCCTTGTGTCATGTGGTGATTGACTACATGTTTTATGCTGTTTGTTTGACATTGGTTATGATATTCTTTCTATTAGCCAACAACGATTTTACGACCCTCCTCTTTTTTCTGTAGATTGTTACTCTTTCAGAGCTCAAAGGCGTCAACAAGCAATGTCACGTGGGGTTTTTGACTCTTCTGGAACATCTGCGTTACTGCGAGGTTGGCTCGTTCCTAAAAAATCCCATCAACCCCGTCTGGGTGTTGGGGAGCGAAACGCATCTGACAGGTGGGGGAATTGATTTTATATCCTTACCAGTGATTGCATGGTTTCTACAATTACGTCTCTCAAGCTTATCAGGGCTTATGAGCTTAAAATTTGAAAAAGAAGAACATTAAGCCATAAACCAAGTTTGTTGGTTCATTATATTAGTAATATCGCTAATACCTAATTGGTATATTGATTGTTCAATAATGTAAATAAAACAGTGGACGAAGAACCGGGAACACATGTAACTGCTGAACATAGCACTGGTGGTCAGAAAACAGATAGAACGTGTGGCGTTTTGAGCGAAATCTATCCGTCTCACTGTTAAACTAGGCTTTCAGCAGATGGGACGAAAAATTTAGCTTAAGTATGGGTATTAAACTCATTTTTGTTGTAACTTAAGTATCGATTTGTGAATTTACAATTTTGTTTTTACAGTATTATTTTCATTTGAGAAGCGGTTAGTTAGCGCAGAAACGCCTAGCGAAGTGGCCCGTAGAGTTTTCAAAAGTTATGATCCTGAAGGGAATAATTTCATCTCGTCCTCGCTCCTTCAGGATGTTATGAGCAGTTTAGATCTCGTCTCTGATCCAGAATAGTAAGTAAGCCCGATCCTTGTAGAATTTAGACTGTTGAGAAAAATAGCCGGAAGCAGAAACGTGGAATTAACTTTGGGACAAATTAATTCTCCACGGGTACACGCCAAATAGGTACATTTATGCGCGTATTATTTTCAGTGTCGACATTATGAGGAAGAAACTCGATTCGGAAAATCTTGGCATCATATTGCTGTCGGCGTTTATGGACGAATTTTTCCCTGAAGAAGCAGTCACCATTCCGGATACATTCCCTGTCTACCATTACAATGGTCTTATTCGGTCATGCCCTCACAACAAGGTATGAGCTTTTCAGTTGCTCCTTTCTGCTAAATAATTATAGAGTATTCAGGTTACTTTCAAAATACTTTGAAAATGTGAGCCTTGAGATATAACCCCAGACAAATAAGGGCTCTTGAAGAACTGGAGTTTTAGGTTCTATCACAAGTGCCACCCCTGCACCATCTTAAGAGTATTCCTAGTGATATAAGGAAATATATCTCAGTTGAGGACATTTTAAAAAACGTCGTTCCAACCTTGACGGAAGTGTTGCCATTTTTATTTCCAATTTTATTCCCGTTTCCTCCTTGACGCTCCTGAGTCTGGGCTTGAGAATTGTTTCGTGCTGACGTGGTTTCATTTTCCCAAGGTGGTCTACCAAGAAGGTACTGCCGTACTGTTGGAAACGAACATGTCTTCTGTGCTGGAAAGCAACAGCATGCTCACATGTCTGCAGACCAAATGGCCGAGCATCGAACTGCAATGGGCCTCCGGCATCACGCCTTCACTCAATTGATTAGCTCTTCAAACACTCTGATGAATTTCAAACGCTACTCTTTTTCTAGAATTTACTGTAGGTACTTACGGAAAAAAGGATTCGGCCAGCCGAAATTTCGACAGTTACATTTCCAGTAGGTAGGCGATTGCATATTTTTAGGCCACAATTAAAAAGACATGAACCTAATGGAAACAATTGGTTATAACTATCGGGACTCGTGAACTCGTAGTGGTTTATTTTTTATTTTAACCCCTCTTTACCTTATTTGCATTGGAGATCCGATCGCCAACTATCTCGAACTAAATTTGGCTGTGTTCCCCTTGAATGGGAGAATATTGATCTATGATGTAAGCTCCAGTCTTCACTTGACTATCCTAGAACTGGAATACCAAATCGCAGAAGATTTGGATTTTCCAGCAGTTTAATAATGCGTGAGCTGAAAACGATTCGATAGTATTTATTCCTTTTTCCATATAAGGACGTTGTGCAAGGTAAAAAAAAACCTGGGATAACTTTGCTGTGAAGTTGTTGGCATTCTATTGGGAATGGAAAGTTCAAGCCTATGTTGAAGAATCAATATGGTTATTTTTGATCCTCCAAATTGAATATTTTTATTGTCTTAGAAATAGTTTGATGTCCTCAAGGAACCTGCGATTTGTTTGACGTTCCAAACCTTCGGTTTTGAACAGTTTTTCACTACAGACGCAAAGTTTTTTGTGTATTGACAATTCATTGATTGTTCGTTGCAGACGTAATAATGTTTGATTCAAAGTACTGTAGAAAACTAATTTTCAGGACACGAATTATTTCCAGCTCTGAAAGGATTCAATTTGGAGTACAAAAATAATTAAATCAGGGAGTTTTCGCAGAGTGGTTCTGACCATGTCACTTACCTAGTTAAAGTGACGCAACTTACAGCTACTTCCACCAAGCATTTACCGGCACTTTGAGTTTGCCCTCTCGTTGGTTATTTATCAATCAATACCTTTAATGAGCTGAAACCTTTTCGGTGAAAGTGGTCTTTACCAAGATCCTGAACTTATCTCTTATTTCTAACATCTAACTAAAATGTGAAATTTTTGCTAAGTTGACCTGCTACTGCAAAAACTCCCTATTATTTAAATATTTCCGAAAAAGTTCGCTTTTTAGGAGGTTTTTTGTCTACTATTCAAAACGCACTGCAATTGGGAATTCACGCTGATTTCTAAGATCAGGAGACGGCAATGGTCTGACATACACCAGTGCACCAATGGCGCAAGGCGCTCATTGTGCCAGTGCGCATGCGTGGAATTCCTCTATTATCAAAATCAAAAATCGACGCAAATCACCCCATTCATGGTTCAGTAGGCATACTAGGTAAAGAGAACATTCAAAAATGTGAATCGGTTGAACTAATTCAAGAAAGAATCAAATAGCAGTTATTTGTTTAGATTTGGCGCGATGGCTTTTGATAATGAAATTCTTCTGTTAAAACCCACTAATCTGTTGGACACTGTTTGCAAATACCAAACGGTGCCTTAGGGTTATGAATATTTTATAAATCATGTGCAAAATCAATCGAGCCGGCCTCCAAATCCCCACGGAAACTAATTGATCAAATTTTCGTTCGGAGGAGGCGCAAAATTTATTCCTAATTTTTTAGAGAAATTCTGAACAATACGTTGATTAGGCGAAGCTAAAAAAGATACCGACGAATAATTAATTGGTTTGGAAAACTCTCAATTCGATTTGGAAACGCTATATAATAATGTTCAGTATTATTTCGGTCCATGTTGCCACTTCGCATTTCGTTCATTTCATAGCACAATGAGCTGAGGCAATTTTTAGAGTTTCTCCCCTGTGAAAAAGTGGTAAAATAATGTGTCATAATATCCGTATTCCGACTTGACTACGCATTTTTCCGCAGGTTCGGCGGTCAACGTCGATTTGATTGTAACGGTAACCTAAAATTAATTTACCATTACCTTTGCGTAATTATCTCTAATAAATCATTTTTTTAGCCCCGATTGATCTTTCGATCTTCCTTAATCGCTTCCTTATTCTCGAGGATGCACTTTTGCCCAAAAACGTTCTGGCTTCTTTGAATATCAGATATTCAGATTCAGAAGGGCAGATTCTACCCTTGGGTGCCTATTGTTCCTTTAGTAAATTCGCTGATACCAACTAAGTTCGTCGCCACTTGGTGTAGCTCAGGCGACGAGCTGACGTCATCTGATCGGCATTTGGACCTCTTGTTCCATACTAATACGATTCTGGTAGGTACGTATCCTTTCTGACGGACGTCTAAAGGAACACACACATCCACACTGCTATGTTGTCTAAAAATGTTTCTCAGAACAGCCGTGAAGTCTTTTGTGCAAATTAGAACGTGATACTGAAACTAATTGTTAATGATCATTGAGAAACACGAATCACAAGGCTCATGCCTCGCGAAGGGAGGGATGCATCACTTTGTATCTTGTCAAGTCTGTTGTAAATTTGCTTATCGTATAGGAATCAGTGGCGTATTAACCTACCCTACAAAAATAATGCTATAAAAATGGTAGGTGCCCTGCCTATTGGATTCGCTGCCGTTTTTTAGTTAGCAGCTAAGAATCGAATTCCTATGGGAGGTCTGTAAGGGTTTTCAACTGTTGTGACTGACATTTTTATTTTTCGAAAAGTGAAACCCAGAAAACGAAAAAATTTCAATCGCGCCCGCATTTGCAAGTACCCTAAAAAACGAAATACAATAAAAATGCAAACGGGATTGAGTCTCATAATATTCTCGGTCAGTCTCAGCCAAACCTATTATGCAGTGTACCAATCTTGGTGCTATAAAGGTGAAATTACCTAGGTTGAAAATTCTGCCAATCGTAATTCTTTATCCCAACCCCGAACTGCCCATCATCTCAATCTTTTTTCTGAAAATACTTGAATATTTGATAAATTGGTTGTTTATTTTTTTTTTAATTTGAAAATGTATCGCCTTTTTATTGGTACCTATCCTGGTTTCTGTAATAATTCCAGAATTTTCGGGACCTATAGCTATTTTACTGAGACTACGCCGAAAACAGAGAAAGAACTTTGAAGCGGAAAAAGTAGGCATTTTCCTTTGGGCTCCCAAAAATGTTGTAAAACACAAATTGTACCAAATGAGCTGATGGTACCTGTCAACATTCTGTATAATCAGCTTTCTAATGGCTTGGTCGACTATGCGATTCTGTATAGATTTCATGACAGGTTGATCCTTAGCGGACCTCCCTAGGCCAAAACGCAGGTATTTAATTTAAAAAAAATGTAATAACTCCAAAACCGGGAAAATATGCGTAATGTTATGCTGCTTCTAAGCTCGCAGTATAATAAGCATCATCATTGAAATAGGTAGGTGTCATCTACTAGGTGAGTTGTGAGTACCTAGTATTGGAAAATAAAATTGTAAAGCAAAAATTCCAAGCTTGACTCCGCACCATCAACAGCTCGAGAAGGATATGAGGATTTTTATGTCCCTCGGTCACTGACCCGGAATAACGACCAACGTATTCCCACATCATTCGGTACACAATAAATTTGTCGTCTGTAACTTCGTTTAGGAGCAATTCGCTTTCTCGTCAGGAGTTTCGCGAGGGCCGAATGGCGTCGTTTCATCCTCAGACTGAGACTTTGTATTGCGGGGCAAGAGGAAAAAGACAGATGAGTGAAGAGCAAGTGAACGGTACAACGTTCTAAGTACCTCACTATTTAGCGATTTTGGCACCTGTTCCAGAAGTTCTTGGTTTGCACGGTACGATATACATGGCAGACGATGGCACGACGCCAACAGGTCCTGGCATAAAATCGCCGCCGCGCATGCTGATGAAGCTGCTCCTTGTGCCGGCCGGCAGTCTGGTCGACTGTTTTAATTCAGCGCTGCTCTGCTCTTCGGAGCATATCACACGAATACATTGCTGATATTACGTGTCCTGGTGTTTTGAATGGAGCTGCCGAGGGTGGGGTCTCACTAAGTTCTAGTGTATAAGTAGACGATTCTTGGCTTGGACAGCGTCATTTGCACTTGACCGTGGCCGGATCTCACGCTTATTCACCATGTTCGTTCATGTTGTCGCTTTTCTGTACTTCGCCGGCGTCGTACTTGCCGCCCCATCTCGATTTGAAAGTGAGTACCTATACGATTTAACTAATTTTTTCCAACATTGGTTTTTGTCTGATTTATGTTTTTAAATTAAATAGGGTACCTAGGTATTAGGTTCGCTGCCTGCGAGGCAAGCCAGCTAGGCCTGTGCATTTTTGAATTGGTCGCTTTTATACGTTTTTCACGATTCTATGATAGAGAATAACGCCATGTTCATCTCGCTTAGAGAGACCATTTTTGGGAAATTCGTCCTGGGATTGATGGTGCTCTGACGATAGCCGACTTTTCCAAATTGGGGATAAGTGGTGAAACTGGTTTACCATTTCCCATTGGTTGTTTTCAAAGTAAACTTGGAGAGCCCTCACTAACCTAGAATTTCGTATAGCCCTTTTTGACATTTTCGATCCTCTTAGGCATCAAATTGGACAAAAATCAATCTTGTCGTAAGTGTTGTGATTTATTACTGGTTCGATAAGGAGAAAGAATTAGAATTTTTCATCCTAGTTTTGTGCATACATAGTAGGCTTATACTCTGTTTTGACTAGGCTTTTTTTAACTCAAAATTTTAAGGTTTTGGCATTTTCCTTCTGTTAACCGTAGTCCTTGTGGTGGGAAGCCACAAGCCCGGATGAGCGGTAGGGAATATTTAGCTTCCTTCTTCCACCACCATCGGTCTGAGACCTCGTCGGCCTTATTCCTCAAAAATGGCTAAAAACGTTGGACTTTTTCCAAACGATCGGGTTTTTTAAGAATGAATTTCGTGACCTCTGTAGCATCCAAATTAGGTGATCCAAAATTGCACGCAATTACCTTCCCAAAACTATGGAAGGACTGCTTGTTATCTACGCTTCTAAATTTTATCCTAGATGAGGATCGGGACGGTCGTGGAATGACCTGGTCGAACTTCCTTCCCGGAGGCGGGGTCACGTTCTGGAGCTCGGCCACCGACGACTTCTGGGCCCCAGAATCCGATCAGCACCGACGCCTCCCGCAAAACAGCGAATTCGACTTCCACGGCGCCGAGCATTGGCCGTCGGACGGTAAACCGTCGACGCCTGGGACGGCAGTTCCAGCAGTAGGAGAAAAGGAGAAGCCGACGACGACTGCCGACGCCCCGCCGACGAATTTGCGTCCGTTCGACGACGATCGAGAAAGGAGACCTTTGAAGCCAAACAGAGGCTCCTGGCCTGGCAAAAAGGACCACTCCAACGATGACGAAGATGATCGCAAGTATTCCGGTAAATTGCACTAGACACCCTTACTAACTGGAAATTGGCATCCATTTTCAGCCGAGGACTTCCTGTAAATGCCAAATATCGATAAATCTCACCTGTTTCAGGTGCTAACGCATCAGTCAATGCTTGGTTCCCCATCATGTTCGGGATGATGCCTCCCCCAGAAGGGAAGACCAGCACTGACAAAACTGCCAAGGATAGTAGCAATTACGATAGTAATAATGCCGAAGATTTGCCGCCCCGCAGCATCACTGTCGTCGCTAATAGCGTCAACCACGCCAACCGCGGCCGAGCCAACGCGCATTCGGTCCTTTTCGCCGGATCTGATCCGACATCGTCGTTCAGACGATTTGGACGATCGTTGATACTAGTCCGTTAGGCGGCTAATAAATGGGGAGCGAAACGTTTTTTGCGCTCAAAAACGTTTTTCCCCGAGAAAAATTTCGAGGAAATTTTTCAAAATTTGGCCGCATGTGCACCAAAACAGGTAATGAAGGATGAATAAGGACAAGTTTTCAAACTCGAATTTAATTCACAGAGATTTATGGGGGGGGGGGGTCAACAATTTTTCCTTGTGAATATTTGCGGTACAAACGTCGAGGAAAGGTTTTAAAATATTTCCATTGTTATTATGGAAACTCTTCTTTCGTGTGCTGGCCAAGGAGAGCTGCGAATCGGTCATAGGGGACCAAGTTCGTCTCTTGATTGGTTGTCTTTTTATTGGACTGTTCTACCCATATCAAGACTGTTTTGTGATTTATATTCGAATTAAATTGGTTGTACGTGTTTTTTTTTTCATTACTGAGCCTTGCTAATCTCGAATCCGTACTACTTTCAGTATACCTCGGTACTGTGTAACGTGTTTCCTCATATTTTTCACTGTCCACGAAAATAAACCGATTCGATCTGATTATGTTTTGAAGTGTTGTTCTTGTCTTACAAAAATGAACAGATATTTTTCAGTAATATTTTTGAGGAACGAGGCAGACGTTGCCCCTGGGTTGTGTTGGAGTTTTCAAAATTTGGCGCTGGGTACAAATTTTTATTCATTTTTGAGTTTGAGGTTTTACAAAATTAATAATTTATACTTATATTTATTTCGGTTGAAACTTTACGTATCAAAATATTGAAGTACCTGCCTACTTTGTCTTGAATCGATGGAATTTGAATAATTTTATGGCCAGTCGGTTAACCCAAAAAGTGCAAGATTTCCCTATTTTTTTTTGACATTTCGATTCTTTTAACCTACAAATTAGCCAAAATATAATCAATTTGGTTCGAAATTTGGCATACCAAAATTTTGATGTATTGCGTGTCATCTACGCACCACTAGTTCAAATTTGAACTAGAAATTGGCTGTTATGAACTCATGCTCAGATCATAATTACCACTCGGTTCTCGAAATTGAATCCTTCTAGTTGAGGGCATTGACAAATAATCGGTTTCGATAATCCACTTCTACGTCTCATTCTCTCTTATACCTCCGGTCTGTAACCTACCTAATCTACAAAATTAGTGTCATTCTTCGATGACATCAGTGCCGGCGAAAGGAAAACCCACCAGGAAGGATAATAGAAAATCGACTTTGGCGGAACTGGATTTACCCAAAACGAAAACACGATTACTCACCGGCATATAAAAAACTTTTCCCCAATACTTTGGCCGGGGGCTGTTTTCTGTCTCGTTCAATGGGCATATTTTCGAGTCCCGCTAATCACTAGTCGAACCTGACGACTGGGGTTAACGACGTCAAAACGACCGCTGTATATATGTTATTGGACATATATAATAGGAGAGATTTTCAAAGAAACTATCATTTCGAGTTTGGCTTTCGTTCCGTCTTCCAATATTCTCTTCGAAATCATGGCTTCGTTCTTCCATTTTCTGATCATCGCTACGGTCGTCGTCCTTTCCCGTAAGTAGAAGTGAATTTTCGAAGATCTCTCTTTTTTTTAAAGGCATGTTACTGTTAACGTGAGTATTATACCGCTTTTGAGATTTTTCTGTTACAACTTCGATAGCCTGTGATCGAGTTGAAACATCCCCTCCCGATAGAGACACTAGGCGTTTAATATAACGAGAAATCATTTAATTCAAAACATCTTGCAATTTTTTTGAGTTCAGTCAATGAACGCTCCGGGAATGTGTTCAGGGGGGTTAATGTACTAAACCCACTAAATACCAGTAAACCCACAAAAACAGGTTTTGCTTGGACCAGGCGTACAAAGTGTGTTATGGTGAGGAGAGTTGCCTTTTGAGAATTATTTGTCATTTTCGAAATATTTGGCCAAATTGAGCTATTGTACATTATTTGAAATTATTTATTTTGATTTATCTATTATTTATTTATTCGAAATTATTATTATTTATTTTTCAAGCAATTGTTGATAATTAATTTTCCTGAATAACTTGAAATTGACCATTTCCTACAGAAGCCGCCACTAGAGTAGCCCGCGGGTTCGGCGGTCTCGGCTACGGCGGCGGTCTCGGCTATGGAGGCGGATACGGAGGCGGCCTCGGTTACGGAGGCGGGATTGGCGCTGGTTACGGTGTTGGAATCGGGGGTGGCCTTGGCTACGGAGGCGGAATCGGAGGCGGCTATGGAGGTTACAATAGGTTCGGAGTCAACGCCGGCTACCAGCAGTCGAGCAGTTTCGGAGTCGGCGCCAACTTCGGCGGCGGCTATGGAGGTTACGGCGGCTTCGGCTACTAATCCATTAAAAAAATTCGAAGAATTTCAAGATTCAAATTTGGGAACGATAATTTAAATTGTGGAAATATTGGTGCCATATGGATTCTGCAGGGGCTAACATTTAATTCGTAGTTAATTTATTCTCCGCTTGTACCAAGTTTATATACCTTCAGTTTTAAATTATTGATGTCTAAAATTTGTAATTGAGGACATATTTGTCACCTCACATGCCCGACAATATAAAATATTTTGAACCCACCGATCATCCATTTTTCCGATATCCCAATCCCTGAAATTTACTCACTTTATCTCGCTTTTTGCAGCTGTAGTAATAACTCAAAACTGAAAAGAAACAGAAATAACTACCTAAACCAACTTATTGCTTTAGGTAGTTAGAAAAAAAAAACTTATTGCTTTGGTTGACTCGTGTCCGGAAGGACTGTGTTGAACAATGCTTCGAACTTTTACGAAACATGTTTAGGTATGTCTACTGTAGTTCTAAATAACATTTTGGACAAAATTCATGATGTTTGAGCCAATTGGGGTTTCACGATGCTGGACAGGGAGTAGGTATTACGAAGTTGTCCGTTTTTGAGAAATAATCTTTATTTATACAAACACTTTAAAAAATATGTTTGGCCTGTTCTTGACTTAGTTCAGGCTGTATTAAAAAATCTTTTCAATTTAGATCTTCTGCTTGACTCGTTCTGTACATAGGCTATCGTTTCACCTCAGAATCAACTTACAAACCCAAGGCATCAACCGTTTCAGAAATGGGCTACTTGAGCCATCTCCTATTGTTTCAAACGTAGATATCGAAATTTCTTAAAATTCAAAATTTGTACACTGGCCGAAGAAAATCGGGTTCTCCGATAAAAATATTTCGGCAATCTAATAATATCACATTATCACAATGAATTCCGTCGACACACATCAATCGCTTTGCTCGTCCTTTCGTTTCTTGAGCCTCCCTTCCATCTGGATCGTGTTGCTGATCGATTGTATGCAGTTTTGCAAGCTCGGAGAACTGTTGTCTGACGAGTAGTCCATTTCTAAAAGTCGAGCTAAAGTCAAGATGTACGAGGCTGCCAACCTTAGAACGGCCAATTTGGACAGTTTTTGATTGTGCGAGTACGCAGGGACTGATTTGCGGAGATTTTCAAAAGCAGCGCTGATCGTATGCACCTGAAAAATCGAGATTTATAAAATATATCGTCATGTCGAATTATGTATTGTTATGGGCATGAAATCCGGTAATTTTGCGACTTTTATATCGTTTCGATTTCCCGAAGAATGGTTTTGTTGAGGATGCTCGATTGCCTTCAGTAATATCGAGGTATACTATTACGCAATACTTGAAGGAGTTGATGGGTTAGTTGATGAAGGAAACAAATCTCAAAGTGCAAAATTTATTAGTTTTTATTTATTCAGGCGCCACGGAAAATCGCCATTCAATGGAATTATTTTTTTTCGTACAAAGGCCAAATTCAAGAACTTACTCTCGTTCTCTCCCTTGCGTTCGCTTCGATTCGCCTCTCCCTCGTCATATTCTTGTAGTTACGCCTTGTCATCTGCTGCTGACTTAAGCTGCTGCAAACGCTACCGCCTCTCGGCCGTGGAGATTTAGACGACGTTCCCGCTTTCGACTGGCTATCGTCAGCAGCCGATTCCGCTGACAGTCGTTCATTATCAGCCTGTTCGGGTTGGAGACGATTTGAACAGCTGTTCTCATCGTGGGCCTTGGGATCATCTTTGCTGGACGATGGGATCGGCTCTATGGCAAGATCTGGCGTACTAGGTTGTTTTTGAAGCTCATCTGCGAACAAATTCAGTTTGTACTTAGTCTCCAGTAGATACATGAATACTCATATTTTGCTGGTATGCTTCAACGACGTTTTTCCTCTTCCAAAAGTCCACTCAACACAGTTATCTTGGAATGTTTATTTTAGGGAGAGGAAGTTGTGATGTGCGCTCTGGTATTTACGTAGTTTCTCTAGAATACAAACCTTTGTCATCTAAATTTGAAATTCTTAGGCGACTTTCTGCGGTCGTTGACGTCAACGGTTCCGGCGTCCAAGGTCTAAAAGGGGGACATCGTTTTCGGCGTCGTTGACGCTTGTCGTCCAAAGAGGTCGATTCGACGACGACGCTCGAAGTCGATTGACGCCGTTTCAGTTGGTTCAGATCGGTCTTCTTCCCGACAGGTTCGGCGCGGGTCGAATTGCGATTTTCGTCGCAGACGTCGACGGCGGACGACACCAGAGACGTCAAGACTGTCGGCCGACGATGGCCGATGACGTCCTCGTCCGCCCAGAGGCGCCTGCCGCCGTCAGCAACCGCGCATGCCATCCGCCGACAAATTTTTCTCAAAGCTGAGGAAGAAAGACAATTATTGATTTCTGTAGTAAATGAGAAAAGTATTTCTAAATACTGGCCACTTGGAGCCCTATTGGTTCATACGTATTGAGCCTTCAGGGCCTTTTTCCCAAATCCCTGTAAGAACGTAGGTGTCTAATTTTGATACCTTGAGGTCTTTGACCTTTGAGGTCTTCTATTATTTTAAGGAATTCCCGAACAATTCCAATTAAAATGACTAATTCTGCCGATTTTCGTCTGTAGTGACTCTTTTACCAACTTATACTTTTACTGTTTTATGTCCTCTGTACTACATTACTGCCGTCCTTAGTTAAAAAGTCCTAAGTCACCTACAATTTGAATGGACTTAGGACGTTTTATCTTAGGACGGCAGATTATTTGTTGTATACAATTTTCTTTCTTACACCAGAAACCTCACTCATCATGTTCACTCTTTCGAGTACGACCAACGAACATGATCCAATCAACTCCCACTATTCCCTGGTGCGTGTTTTCCTGATAATGATGTGGGAAAATTGATCCTGAAAAACTCCCACCTAAAGGCCCATGTCGTTACTAGTAATCGGCCGCTGGCTGCACTGCGGTCTAGACGATTTCATCGTTAAAAATAACGAGCAAGGTAATGTTGGGTTTGTTTTTCGAAACCATTGACAAGTGTTTCCATACGAACCTTGTTCTATCAAAGGAGAAAGAATAAAATACCACAAAACACCTACACCAAAGCCGGGGACAAACCGCAAACCGTCCAACCACAGTAGCAAACTAGTATCCAAACCTCTATTCGGTTGGATAGGTATCATTATTGGATCCTTAGCTGAAATTCTCTCCACTATATCAACGAGGTTGACGGAAATGTGGTGATAGCTCAAAAATTAAAATAGGATCGGTGGTTCAGACAGGATTGGCTCTTACTGCAACCTTATGTCTGCAAAATCTGCCATCAAATTAAGGAATTCAAGTTATGCGTTCTAGGGAATATTTTTTGCCCAGTTACACATTTTGAGCAATTGAGATAGTTTTCTGTCGATTTATTCTTGTCTGTTCGGTAGTCGATTTATGGACTACTTATAAGTTGACACCCTGCAGGGTCAAATTTTTGGCTTTCGAACCTACATGTAGGTAGGAGGTAGCATTACTATAACTAGTGATTCCTCAGACATAGTCCAGCTCTTCCAAGCTCAATTTTCGGTTCTCCCTCAACCAACCGTACCTACTTACGACCGGATTCGAATTTTCGAAAGTCAAAAATTTGGAGAGAACGTGTTTGCTTTTAGGCCCCTGACCCTATTATTACGCAGTTTTGAAAACGGCAAGGTGTACGAAAGGTGCCAATCCACAACCAGGTGTATACGACTGGTACGAGTGACTTTCAGATGTCCGACGTAGAACAGGTGGTGTACGTCTGCCAGGAGTGTGCCGCACTTGCTCCACCATCTAACACTAACACCTGTTCGCCAAGCTTGAGATTCGATCACACGTACGAACCTATTTTTACAACTGGTAAAAATGGCTTTCCTTCCTTTATTACTAAATATTCTAACGCGTATAATGTGTTCTGGGTGACCCATAAATAGTTGGATTTGTTATTTTTCTCTTCGTGATTTTGGAGGGTTAAAACAGTCATTGGAGGTTTTCAGGGTGGTTAGCAAAAATGTTTAATTGGGCAATTACTACGGTTTATTTGAAAATAAACAAATAAAAAAATTATTAAAAATAAAATTTCCTTGCAGCCATTCTGCTGAATGTGATTCGAAATTGTGTTGCATTTTAGACATCAATTTATTGTTCTTTGCAGTTGTGTAGCTCGGATTGAAATCCATTTGACCGGTGAAAAAATCGAAAATTTTCCGTAGAAACACAATTTAGGAATTTCTTTCCGAAAGACGACTTCGGTTCTATACCGGCCAGAACTTGAAAGGCAGCCAGACTAACCACAGGTGCTCTCAGGGATGAGATGGCCGGGTTGGTGCTCCACACGAGTCACCATAGTCTATTCTTAACGGAAAGAGAAACAAATGACCGGTAACACAATACGAGCGTACCAACCGAATGGTGGTGACTGGTGAGCACATCCTAAAATACGTATCCCGAAGTATCTCATTCCAGGAAGACACAAATGAAAAAATTGTCGTTGGTTGATTGTGACTGTTCTTAGTGAAGGCGAGGGGAGAGTTATGTACATATAATTTATTGCTGAATGATTTTTATGAATTTATTCATTTCCTCTTAAATTTATTTCCCGGGTACTTTCTTCCGGTTGGGCCATTCAAGGGGATTTTAGCATTTTTTCAAGGACGGGTTCATCATATCAGCTTATTATCTTTTAAGAATTTTATTAAAATTAATAATGAGAATTATTCTAAAATTAGTTATTTACCCAAAAGCTTAGGTATCTGCTTAAGCCTCCTTCCCCCGGATAAGCTATAGAAAAGTTCTCCCAGCCCTTTTGGAAAAAGGTTTAGCTGACCTCTTTCGGATGGTAAATGAACATTTTCACCTTGGTCCGAGCCCCCTATGCCCACTTTCTTCCCTCCGGAGCAATCTCAAAATTCCGGACCGGTGAATCAAACACCTATAAGTGAGTATAACCTTCTGTATTTTTTACAACTCGGAGTCATTAGTGACCCAATTTTAATTTTAAGTTTAAGCCCAAATTTAAGAATTTTCAATAGAAAAATCCAATTTTTAATTACGTATCCTCCGTTCTGACATCGAAATACATGCCTCCGATTTTTTTCAGATTCCTCGACGCGGTGGAACAGGTTTAAAATTTGAGATAGACAGAAAAAAATTGTCAATGGACCCTACTGTGCTTTAGGACATGTCCGTGTTGATGTTGGACGGAGTTGGTCCGCATCGGGACGGGGAGTCTGAGACAGACGGACCCTGGCGCCATGCGCTGGCGGCTCGCGGCGCCTCCTCACACCTTGGAATCCCGTCGTTCTCAGCTCGGCGGTGGCGGAACACCAGACCGATCCAGTCGACCGCCTCAGCAGCCGGACATTTCTTCCAGCGTCTCGCACTTCCCCCGGGAACGTCGCGATTTCGTCGCATCCCTTGTCGCGTTGACGCCTCCCGATTAGCCCTTCATCCCCTAAGTGGTCCGGTGTGATATCAGCGAGCGGACGCTTCATTGAGTGGAAAGCGTCGAGAAATGAATTAATTTTATCGATTCCTTTTAATTCTTTAATATGTATGTCTTTCTTGTTAAATTTAAATTTACTTCTGTCAAATAACAGTAAAATTCGTAGATTTTCAAAAATTGCCACTTGTAGGTATTTGGTTTTTTTCAAATTTCTTGGACTGAAATTTTCGTCTAAGCAAGACACATCATCCTGTTGGTTGGAAATTTCAGTTACTATCAGTACTTCCAGAATATTGGCAATTTTAGTGTATTGATGGAAAGTGGCAATTTTTATGTAAATAGATCGAAGTATCTATTTTTTCTGGACACAAAAATAAACGGCTTTGAAATTTTCGTTTTCCTTTTTAGAATACCGAAGTGTCTGACATATCACAGGATCACATATATTTGTCGAAAAAACACACTTTGCAAATTAAAAAATAATAATAGGTACCTATTACATGTTGATTTTATTATTTTTTTTAAATACCTATGCACAGTGTGTTTTTTTTACCCACGTGATTCTCGGTGCCAACAATTCAGTATTTCATGTCAAATTGCGCTCATTTTCATCAACCCGCTTGATGCTAGAAATTTGAAAATTTTCCTCTAAAAAATCGTGGCCAAAGTTTTTTTCTCAAGTCGCGGAGCTCAATTCAGTGGTACAAATGTCGAAATTCCGGGTCGAGTGCACCGATTAGCCCTTAGCGGGTTGATTCCTGGCGCTTCGTCCAGCTGTGCATGATTTGGCCCTGACACTTACAGCGCTTGCTGTGGGTGTGAACTCGGCCCGAGCAACGGACGAAGTAGAAGAACAAGTAACAAATAGCGCTGAACTGTTGGGAAGGCGGAATGAGAGGGAAGACGAACGTGAAACAAGACGAGCGAAAGAGACGGAACGAGCAAAGCCAAACGAGAGAAGAGTTGTAAAATAAAAGGAATAAAACAAAAATGTTCGAGACACCTGGCGCCAAGGAGGAGACGCGGTGGAGGAGAAGTTGGAGGAGGAGTGTTGTTTCTCCTTCGGCCGCTCGGCTGGTGCAGGTCTGCCAGGTGGCAACTTCTCCTCCTTCACCTCTGGCTCCTGATCTTGGCCGGTACGACAGGAACGGGCGACGGGAACCGCGTCCGAGTGTGTGCGCGTGTAAACGCGCCCGAGGGCCTGCGTAGGGACGTGTCTCCCGGCTTTTCTCCCAGAACCCGATAGGTGCCGATTGCGGGGATGACTTTCCGTCCTCCGAGATAAACGGCCAAATCCAATTATAACGTGGCCATTGTGCCTCGGTGTTGATGTGGCCCGAAATTCTGGCGGAAATTCGGTCGATTTGCGTATGGGGAACTATGGGAGTAGAGAATGGGACAAAATTATCTCAATTGACCAACGTTTTAAACGTCCCATTCGTGGCTAAAGCCATGATATTTTTTGAACTAAAGTAGGCTGCTAGGAAAAATAATACAGAAACCTGATACACTAATTATCATTGACATTTTGGCTCAAAATGATAATAAACGGATAAATGTCGATGAATGGCTACTATTGTCGAATGGTCGAATGAAGGCTACTATTGTCAAAAATTGCGATAAGCAAACTTCGCTCATTTTAGAAAACAGCTTCGAAATGAAGACAGACAGACGGACACACAGATACGTGTTGAGAAAGTGCTACTGTGTAAAAAACGCATTTTCAATTTTAGGACACTAACAACAATCCACTCACTCAGCAAATGTGGGAGTAGGTAATAATACTCATTTCTGGCATTGGAGGGATAACTAGTAAATGGATGTGATATCAGCCAGTAGACAAATGGATCAATGTGGAAATGAGGCACACGGCTGGCGACCAGTTGTGGTACCTGTAGCACCTGTGGTACTAAGGATCACCTGTGGCATGTGCCACACCTGTGGCATCGATTATGCCTACTTTGAAATTCGGACCAACTAGCAGCAGATGGAGCGGAATAAGATCGTTAATTTACCACTTCCTCGTCCTAAAACGGAGCTAAAGAGTTTCCAGATAGAGGGAATAACTAGGATATTTTTCAAGTGGATTAGTGACAATAAGCACTTTATTTCACTGGGCGTGCTAAGAATAAAAATCCTTCATTAGAAAAAAGGTAACCATACTTATGATAAAATTAGACAAAATTTGAAAAACAAAGCCGAAATGGAGTGGAATATCATCGGGATCGCGTGATCAAACCTGCAATAAATAGGTCCGTCTATATTACCTTACACCCCTGCACTGACTTTCTATCTCAGACCCATCCTAAATCTGCTCAGACCCAAAATTCTTCGGGCCACAAAAATTATACTTGCTACTTAGTGTCCTATTTTCTGCTGTTTTTGTATTACGACCCAAAAACCAGACTCATTCCTAAGAGAAAAATGAAAAATTCTAGCCGTAGATCCGAGAAAACGGTGGAAAACTTGGTTAGATTGTATTTCTTGTAGTCTCCAAATTGACCGTGTTGAAAAGTCTGGAAAAAAGGCTAGAATCTGCGGAATTATTATAAATAGGTTTTATTACAAAATTCATCCTAAACAACTAAAGTAAGATCGAATTTTTTTCGAAAAATATTCTTGGGAATCCGTTGGATCCTACGTGAAGTCGAATAGATTACCCATTTTTCGCTTCCTAGATGGATGGTAGAAAATTGTTTATTTTTCTAAATAATAGAAGGCCACTAGAAAAATGTTCAGAATTTAATTTAAAAGGACCATAACGTAAAAAATTTCAAAAGTAGACCTTTTTTTTGTGACGAATCGTCGGCCGTAGATTATTCTTTTTGATGACAATCTTGTTTTCAACAAGAAGGAAAAGTTTCAAGAAGAAAAGGATGTCAAACATTTCAGAAATTGAAAGTGTTAAAGAAAAATTGAACAATCCACCAGGTTCAAAAAAAGTCAAAATCAGTTCATAAGAACAGTGGCAAATTGGCAAAAACTAGAACAGGGGATACCACGATCAAGAAAAAGAGGCTGGAATATTTTTATATCGTTCTTGAGTTAGTGCCTAGTCAAAAAATTGGAATGACATGAAGATTGAAATTACTGGATGAAAATGCTAAAATCAGATCGAAAATTTTTGAGCGTTGAAAAATACGTCTATCGTCTGCCAGATCTTTTATAGGTGCATGTCCATTCCTTCTCATTCAACAGAATAGCTGGGCAAGAGGATGTAGTAATAAAAATTGTGAAATAAGTGAGAGAAAAAAAAGAAATTCTTCAAATAAATCTTTGATGGGAGACTAACCACAGCCTGACAATCGAGAAATGCTTTTTATGGCTGATCCTCGCATTCTAGATGAAATATTATGGGTCGTACCTTTTGTTATAAGACGCCTTTGTTTTTGACGTCAACGCGGCGAAATACGTAGATTTTACGACATGAAAACTCATACACGCGTGCGCACTCGGGCTTAGTCGGGCACTGACTGAATGAAGCGCATGAGGCGCCGGCGTCTGTGAGATCTCGCATCCCGAACTCGACGCCAAAGGAAGGGCATATCTTGGGTACGAGGCGTGGTCATCCAGAATAGGAGGAAATGACTGTCGGATAATGGAGGACAATGATTTTTTCGTGCACGTAGGTATAAAGGTACAGTTTTTTCTACAGAGGGTAAGCCAGCATTGACAGTTGGAGGTATCCACTTGCACTTTGAATTAGCTTATTGCGAACTGCTGAGTTGCAGCTGCTGTATCTCCTATGTATTTGGATGACTTCGTCTCAAAATGAAGATTTTTCGAAACTTGTAAATTTCCTGTCAAACTGAAACTCAAACTGGCATCTACTGAGAATCAAACTCAAACTGAAGCTGAAACTAAAAAACACAAACTCAAACTGATACCTAAAATCAAACTCGAGCTCAAACTTGAAACTGAAACTCAAACGTGAACTGAAGCTGAAAATCAAACTCGAACTGAAACAGAAAATTCCAGTTTGATTTTCAAACAGAAATATGAACTGATACTGAACTCAAATTGATAGGTAGTGAATATAATACTCAAACTGAAATTCAAACAATGAAAATGAAATTGACACTCCTACTGAAACCTACCTACCTACTGAAAATCCAACTCAAACTAAATCTCGATCTCAAACTGAAAATCAAACTTGACACTCAAACTCCAACTCCAACTGAAAACCAAACTCAAACTCAAACTGAAATCAAACTGAAACTGAAACTCAAACTGATGCTGATACTGAAAATCAAACTTAAAACTCATGTGAAAATGAAACTCAAGCTCAATCTCAAACTGAAATTCAAACTCTGAAAATGAAATTCAATTTTGAAACACAACGTGAAACTGAAAATCAATCTCAAATTGAATTCAAACTCTGAGAATAAAATTCAAACTTGGCACTCACACATACTGAAAATCCAACTCAAACTGAAAACCAATCTCGATCTCAAACCGAAAATCAAACTGAAACTGAAACTCAAACCGATGCTGAAACTGAAAATCAAACTTGAAACTCAACGTCAAACTGAAATTCAAACTTGACACTCAAACATACTGAAAATCAAACTCAAACTGAAATTGGAACTCAAAGTGATAGGTACTGAAAATCGAACTCTAACTGAAACCCAAGGCTGAAACTAATTGAAATATCGAACTGTCTGAATTATACTGATTTTAATTAGGTACGTTGGTAGGTACTAAGATTGTCTATCCGTATTAGGTACGAAATCTGTCTCGCTTGCTGTAGACGGCACGTATGTTTTTATATTGATTTTAAACGTCGAATAACACCCCTCCGCATAATGTTCGGAGAAAGGGTATCGAGATTTTGCCAATGCTGTGCCGATTGCTTGCTTGGTGGAGCCCAATTTCGCACCAAGGACATCGTCGGCAGACTGATCGATGACGCTGGGGCCTGTTCTCTCCTTCTTTCTCCTCGGCTTGAGACCGATCTTACGCAGGAGGGAGACAGAATCAGTAGCAGGACGAGCTTCACAGCAGCGGTGACACATATTTTTGAAAGAGATTGGGGTCTGAGAGGGGGTGCTGGGTTAACTCCTATGTGAGCCTGCGAGATTTGCTGCCCAGTTGACGGATGTATTGAGTCGGTTGAATAGCCTGCTGCATCACCCTGAACCTTAGCATAGCATAGGTAAGCTGCCGTACCAACTACATTTTTATAGATAGGTACGCACGTAGGTACTTACATTTACTCAAGTTAGTACCCAAGTATTTAGTACATTCATATTTAAAAAAGTCAATTTACAATTTAGCCAAGCGTTCACTGTTGTCGGGATGTTCAAAATTTGAAAACCGGAACGGAGGGCCACACCAAATTTTGGTTAGGTGCTGTACTTTTTAACTGAGGATTAAACATTTTACTGAACATGTATGAGTGTGTCAGCCTGTCTGAGCTCATTTACAATAAGAGCTATAAATAGCTCAAAACAAATTTGTCCCTCAACTCTCACTATTTTTTTCGAATTTCTCAAACTGGAATGTTTCACATGGCCCAGTATACCTACTGCTAACCAGAATCCGCCGCAGTATTTCCGAGGGGACATTTTTCATCTTCATGAGTGTCTATTTTACATTTTCCAACGGCTTCCAAAAAATGAACCAATTTGAGCGTTCCGACTGAAAAAATTCTCAGCTTGTAAATTTACGTGTGGATTTGTCTACAGACCACTGGGAGACCCATTAATTATAGATAGGAGGTTCAGAAAAAGTTTCAATAAATCAACGTCGCGAGCACTCTCGCTCATGCGCAGCGCGCTAAAATGCTTAAAACGTGCACTAACTGTTTTATTTAAATAAAAAAATAAAAACATATTTTTGTGCCCATTAAAGAACATGCATTTTAATTGAAACACCTTATGTTGAAGGAAAAGTGGTGTAGGTCAGGTTTTTTCACATTTTTTGATCGGATTCTTCTGGGGGTCTATTCTATGTTTGTAACTCGCCTGGTGAGAAATTTAGCGCCAACGCAATCACCAGGCAGGGAACGATGCTATTGGTGAGGTATGCCGGCGAGAAATTTAACGCCCGGCGAGTTGCAAACAGAATACCCCCCCCCTACAATATGACGGTATGGGGTACCCTCAAAGTACCTGGATAGTTTTAGTTTGAGCAGACCACAACTTCAATAGGTAAATAGGTACCTACTATTTCCGTCGAAATGTAATCAGCGGTTTAATACCAAGTGCCGTCTCTAAATTACCAAACATTAGAGATGGCACCTCTCATCGAGCCACCTATTACAGAATAACCTAGGCTAGGCCAAATTATCAATTTTAGCTTGATTGAGAATGAATCTCCATCTCAGTACTAGGTATATAGGTAGGCACATGCTTAGGTACCTGAGTATTAGGTAAGTCCTAACACGTCGCATTCTTTGGTTTTTCCTCAACATTTCAATTGTTACTTAACAAGGAGCCTCTGGTTTAGAAATCACAGGAGCACTACGATAGCTTGGGGTAGGGAACTAACGAACCCAGGGTAGATGTAGTGTTTCTACCTGATATTATTGCATTATTTGTCGAGATAATCCCCTTCCGCCCTTGGGTTGGTTGATACAAGGTTATGGAAAGGTCTTGTCTTGCTTGAATGGTTATAGCAGAAACCACAAGGGCACCTCCTGAGGGGGCCAAGAATGAGCCCTGACCCCCAAATCCTGTTATAGTTTGTACGTAGGTACTTGCGTTGTACTTATAAGTAAAGTGCTATAGCACTGTAGCCTACAGTCTGTAGGTCGGGATCTGATAATTATCATGATGAGCAAGGTACGACTCACTACGTATTTACAAATTTCCAAATTGTGATTTACTTTCAACTACCAAGAAGTTGACTTTGATCTCGAAGTTGAGATTGATCTCGAAGTTGACTTTGAACTCGAAGTTGAGTTTGATCTCGAAGTTGACGTTGATCTCGAAGTTGAGTTTGAACTCGAAGTTGAGTTTGAATTCGAAGTTGAGTTTAAACTCGAAGTTTACTTTGACTCGAAGTTGAGTTTGAACTCGAAGTTGAGTTTGAATTCGAAGTTGAGTCTCGAAGTTGAGTGAACTCGAAGTTTACTTTGATCTCGAAGTTAACTTCGATTTTGAAGTTGAGTTTGATCTCGAAGTTGAGTTTGATCTCGAAGTTGAATTTGAACTCGAAGTTGACTTTGATCTCGAAGTTGAGTTTGATCTCGAAGTTCAGTTTGATCTCGAAGTTGAATTTGAACTCAAAGTTGACTTTGACTCGAAGTTGAGTTTCAACTCGAAGGAAACTTTGATCTCGAAGTTGAATTTGATCTCGAAGTTGAGTTTGATCTCGAAGTTCAGTTTGATCTCGAAGTTGAATTTGAACTCGAAGTTGACTTTGACTTTGACTCGAAGTTGAGTTTGAACTCGAAGTAAACTTTGATCTCGAAGTTGAGTTTGATCTCGAAGTTGACTTTGATCTCGAAGTTGACTTTGATCTCGAAGTTGACTTTGATCTCAAAGTTGACTTTGATCTCGAAGTTGACTTTGATCTCGAAGTTGACTTTGATCTCGAAGTTGACTTTGATCTCGAAGTTGAGTTTGATCTCGAAGTTGAGTTTGATCTCGAAGTTGAGTTTGATCTCGAAGTTGAGTTTGATCTCGAAGTTGACTTTGATCTCAAAGTTGACTTTGATCTCGAAGTTGAGTTTGATCTCGAAGTTGACTTTGAACTCGAAGTTGAGTTTGAACTCGAAGTAAACTTAGATCTCGAAGTAAACTTTGATCTCGAAATTGAGTTTGATCTCGAAGTTGAGTTTGAACTCGAAGTTGATTTTGACTTTTACTCGAAGTTGAGTTTGAACTCGAAGTTGACTTTGATCTCGAAGTTGAGTTTGATCTTGAAGTTGACTTCGATCTCGAAGTTGACTTTGATCTCGAAGTTGACTTCGATCTCGAAGTTGAGTTTGAACTCGAAGTTGACTTTGATCTCGAAGTTGACTTTGATCATGAAGTTGATTTTGATCTCGAAGTTGACATTGATCTCGAAGTTGAGTTTGAACTCGAAGTTTACTTTGATCTCGAAGTTAACTTCGATTTTGAAGTTGATTTTGATCTCGAAGTTGACTTTGATCTCGAAGTTGACTTTGATCTCGAAGTTGACTTTGATCTCGAAGTTGAGTTTGAACTCGAAGTTGACTTTGATCTCAAAGTTGACGTTGATCTCGAAGTTGAATTTGATCTCGAAGTTGACTTTGATCTCGAAGTTGACTTTGATCTCGAAGTTGAGTTTGAACTCGAAGTTGACTTTGATCTCGAAGTTGAATTTGATCTCGAAGTTGACTTTGATCTCGAAGTTGAGTTTGATCTCGAAGTTGAGTTTGATCTCGAAGTTGACTTTGATCTCGAAGTTGAGTTTGATCTCGAAGTTGACTTTGATCTCGAAGTTGAGTTTGATCTCGAAGTTGACTTTGATCTCGAAGTTGACTTTGATCTCGAAGTTGAGTTTGATCTCGAAGTTGAGTTTGATCTCGAAGTTGAGTTTGAACTCGAAGTTGACTTTGATCTCGAAGTTGAGTTTGATCTCGAAGTTGACTTTGATCTCGAAGTTGATTTTGATCTCGAAGTTGAGTTTGATCTCGAAGTTGACTTTGAACTCGAAGTTGACTTTGATCTCGAAGTTGACTTTGATCTCGAAGTTGACTTTGATCTCGAAGTTGAGTTTGATCTCGAAGTTGAATTTGATCTCGAAGTTGAGTTTGAACTCGAAGTTGACTTTGATCTCGAAGTTGAGTTTGATCTCGAAGTTGACTTTGACTTTGACTCGAAGTTGAGTTTGAACTCGAAGTTGACTTTGATCTCGAAGTTGACTTTGATCTCGAAGTTGACTTTGATCTCAAAGTTGACGTTGATCTCGAAGTTGAATTTGATCTCGAAGTTGACTTTGATCTCGAAGTTGACTTTGATCTCGAAGTTGAGTTTGAACTCGAAGTTGACTTTGATGTCGAAGTTGACTTTGATCTTGAAGTTGACGTTGATCTCGAAGTTGACTTTGATCTCAAAGTTGACTTTGATCTCGAAGTTGAGTTTGAATTCGAAGTTGAGTTTGAACTGAAAGTTGACTTTGGATTCGAAGTTGAGTTTGATCTCGAAGTTGACTTTGATCTCGAAGTTGAGTTTGAACTCGAAGTTGACTTTGATCTCGAAGTTGACTTTGATCTCGAAGTTGACGTTGATCTCGAAGTTGACTTTGATCTCGAAGTTGACTTTGATCTCGAAGTTGAGTTTGATCTCGAAGTTGAGTTTGAACTCGAAGTTGACTTTGATCTCGAAGTTGACTTTGATCTCGAAGTTGATTTTGATCTCGAAGTTGAGTTTGATCTCGAAGTTGACTTTGATCTCGAAGTTGAGTTTGATCTCGAAGTTGATTTTGATCTCGAAGTTGAGTTTGATCTCGAAGTTGACTTTGATCTCGAAGTTGACGTTGATCTCGAAGTTGAGTTTGAACTCGAAGTTGACTTTGATCTCGAAGTTGACTTTGATCTCGAAGTTGATTTTGATCTCGAAGTTGACTGATCTCGAAGTTGACTTTGATCTCGAAGTTGACTTTGATCTCGAAGTTGAGTTTGATCTCGAAGTTGATTTTGATCTCGAAGTTGAGTTTGAACTCGAAGTTGACTTTGATCTCGAAGTTGAGTTTGATCTCGAAGTTGAATTTGATCTCGAAGTTGACTTTGATCTCGAAGTTGACTTTGATCTCGAAGTTGACGTTGATCTCGAAGTTGAATTTGATCTCGAAGTTGACTTTGATCTCGAAGTTGACTTTGATCTCGAAGTTGAGTTTGATCTCGAAGTTGAATTTGATCTCGAAGTTGACTTTGATCTCGAAGTTGAGTTTGATCTCGAAGTTGACTTTGATCTCGAAGTTGAGTTTGATCTCGAAGTTGACTTTGATCTCGAAGTTGAGTTTGAACTCGAAGTTGACTTTGATCTCGAAGTTGACTTTGATCTCGAAGTTGACTTTGATCTCGAAGTTGAGTTTGATCTCGAAGTTGACTTTGATCTCGAAGTTGAGTTTGATCTCGAAGTTGAGTTTGATCTCGAAGTTGACTTTGATCTCGAAGTTGACTTTGAACTCGAAGTTGATTTTGATCTCGAAGTTGAGTTTGATCTCGAAGTTGACTTTGATCTCGAAGTTGAGTTTGATCTCGAAGTTGATTTTGATCTCGAAGTTGAGTTTGATCTCGAAGTTGACTTTGATCTCGAAGTTGACGTTGATCTCGAAGTTGAGTTTGATCTCGAAGTTGACTTTGATCTCGAAGTTAACTTTGATCATGAAGTTGATTTTGATCTCGAAGTTGACTTTGATCTCGAAGTTGACATTGATCTCGAAGTTGACTTTGATCTCGAATTTGACGTTGATCTCGAAGTTGATTTTGATCTCGAAGTTGAGTTTGAACTCGAAGTTGACTTTGATCTTGAAGTTGACGATGATCTCGAAGTTGAATTTGATCTCGAAGTTGACTTTGATCTCGAAGTTGACTTTGGTCTTGAAGTTGACGTTGATCTCGAAGTTGAATTTGATCTCGAAGTTGACTTTGATCTCGAAGTTGACTTTGATCTCGAAGTTGAGTTTGAACTCGAAGTTGAATTTGATCTCGAAGTTGACTTTGATCTCGAAGTTGAGTTTGATCTCGAAGTTGACTTTGATCTCGAAGTTGAATTTGATCTCGAAGTTGACTTTGATCTCGAAGTTGACTTTGATTTCGAAGTTGACATTGATTTCGAAGTTGACTTTGATTCCGAAGTTGAGTTTGAACTCGAAGTTGACTTTGAACTCGAAGTTGACTTAGATCTAGAAGTGGACTTTGATCTCGAAGTTTACTCTGACCTTGAAGTTGAGTTTGAACTCGAAGTTGACTTTGATCTCGAAGTTGAGTTTGATCGAAGTTTGCTAATAGGGTCAAGGCATTGAACTGATTGCAAGCTGTTGCAGAAGGACTGCATTTGCAGCAATCACCTTCAATCAATTTTTCGTTACTATCAATTTTTTTTAAAAATTTTCGACCTCACTAATCGATTGGGCTTGAAAAGACGAATCCAATGGTATGAGAATCTCAATTTGGCAAAAATTGCGTTAGCACCTGTTGCTTCTTTAGCGACGATTTTACTTACTCTGTACCTTACTTGGCTACCAACAATGATTTTTCTTTCCTGCTGACGATGGCTGGCAGGAATAAATTTGGTTATTTTATTATTCTTTTTCAAACTAACGTGTTTTTTTTTTAATACTTAGGTTTACATAGGTGCTATAGAAAAACTCCTTCTAAAATTCTCATATTTTTCAGGTTGCGAAATCCTCACCCGGTATGAGACAAACTCGTCTTCCGTGGTGTCTCTCATGGGCGGATTTTTTAGCGTTGGCTTTCCTCCTCAAAATCGCCGGTTCATCGGTAACTTCTACTGGAGATCAGGTTATTGTGGACCTTATCCCTGTAAATTGTAAAATTACGGTCCGCGGCCAGGGATTAGTTCGACAACAACCAAAAATAAAAGTTCTAAAGTTCCAGTCAAGCCATTTTCATACATGCTCCTCGACATAAGTCACGTATTTGGAACTGGAACTGTACCGGTTAGGGCTGCCTTGTTGTCACCGCTTGTAACCGTGACATCTTGAGCCTAGGCTCCTCACAGAGATTACAGGTTCCTCAGAGTTGTTTTCTCTGCTCCTCAGTACCGGTACAGCTGTACTGACACAGCCCTGTACTGTATTGATGGATTAGTTTTTGAATGTCGTTGTGGCCGTTTATCTCAAGAGTATTTGCGGTTGATAGTAGGAAAATCCATCGTTTTGTTTGTTTGCATTTCGTTTTACATTTTCATTGCTCGCCACGGATTGTCAGGAGAATGTCACTCTCTACAGCTAGCGGTGTAAGTAAAATGCTCCAAATAAATTCAATGGGTGCTTAGCAAAGGAATTAGCTGGCCACATTCAAGTAAGTACATCAACATTTTATCAAAAGTTTATCCGAGAATTTTCTTGGGTGTCCAAAGGCACCACCCCTAAATTTCACTATTGTCTCCATTCTATGAAAAAGCATCGCTGAAATAAGTAATTCAAGGTAATTGCTGTGCATGAGGATACCCAAACAACTCTTGGAAAACCGGTCAGAAAGCTTCTGGTGTGGCCAGCTAATCGACTGCTAAAATAGAAATCCACAATCTACAACCTTCGAAGAATTTCATGCTGACTCCGTTAGAAAGAACGGAGAAAAAATGGTATTGATCTAAGATAATACTTCAACGGTACCGGAAGATTATCGGTTTGATGCTTTTCCGGTTTATAGATCCCTGGAAATTGCTGGACGTGGAAAATAGGTAAAATTTTGGAGAACCACCCAATTAATGCCTTGATTCCTGGCTTGTCCTTTGATATCATGGAAATGTTCTCGAGTCTCCTAGTATTACAATTATTATCTCTAGACCGAGATTGTAGCTTTGTATTTGAAGAATCTCATCCCTAGGAATGTAAACTTCCTCTCGTGTTTTGCCTTATTATTACACAATCATACGTGCCCATTTAATGCCTCATAGGCTGTTCGGAGCAGATCCAGTTCGCGTCCGCGCTTTTCTAAAAATCTAAAAAAAAACTTTTTGACAAATTGTTCAGTTTATCGTTGTTATAATAGAAAAAATATCCAAAAGTGTGAAGATAAACATTCCTGAGAGCTTAATTTTGCACAAAGCATTTTTAGTTGAAACATTAGATTACGCTCTTTCTTGCGATTCATCTATAATGTTACCAGATAAAATCGGGGACAAATTTTTCTCTTTGCAACCCTCAGCTTCAAAATCTGTTCATCGTTCTTTGACTGGTGGTAGATTTCTATTACTTTGTTCTTGCGCATCGCTCACTATGATTTCGATTGGATGCTACTTTCGTTACAACTTCTCCGATTCCTGGGTAACTAGTATCCCTTTTTATTTTTTATCGCCCTGAAACTGTGCTGGTGGCTAGCGCGACCGACTCTAAAAGTATGCAGGTTGCCATTCAATTCTCATAGCTGACATGAAAAATTTATCCCTGGTAACGGTGCTTAAAATGTTGTGTAACTACATTAGAAAGCTAATCTAAACCCACTCCTTATGATAACCTTGGGTTAACACCTTTAAACCATCCTTTTCACTTTTTCTCATAAAACGAATTACTTGTGTTGCGAAATTGTTAACGTTTTCAAAAAGTCAGGATGAGCTCCCTTAATATCTTCTGCTCAGAGAATCATCAAATTCATTCCAAATGATTTCTACTACGCTGGTTCAACTGGAATCATTTCTTGTTTTGATCATCCAGCCATGGGAGTCAAACCCGCTGCTGCCGAAAGATGTGGTTCCCCGCCACTACGACATTTTTCTCGATCCTCAAATTGAAGCTGGGACTTTTTCTGGATCCGTGAAGATAGCGTTGGATGTCCTCTCAGCCAAGGATCATGTGATTCTTCATTCGAAATTTCTAACAGTTTCTTCCTCTCGACTTTTCACTGCCGATGAAACTGAAGTGCCTGTCAAGTGAGCATCATGCAATTTTTTTAGTACTTTTTCACTTTATCGTACGCTTGAGGTGAATAAGGGTAATAATAATTATTATCCAATTATTGCTGGCGGCGCGGCTGCGTTCTCTTATTATTTCTTATATTTGTCCTGGCGCGATTCTTGAACTTCTTTTTTGGCACTGTCTTTACGATTGAGCGTTTTAGGGTTGTATTTTGGTTGCTTCTAGATCAGCGTTCGAACACGCTCCTAACGAATTCTGGGTTGTGCAATTGTCCAAGAATATCGATCCTGGAAAATATTCTCTGCGCTTGGACTTCAACGGTTCGTTGGTTGGCCGCCTTGAAGGGTTTTATCGTAGCACCTACAAGAGGAAAGATGGCACGACCAGGTGAAAACACCAACTTGGCACAGTTACTGGGAGTTTGACTCTAAGTTGTCTGGAGGTTTGGTGGCATTTTTGGTTTTTGGGGCTTTTCAGGTATTTGGCCGCTACTAAGTTTGAGCCGACGTACGCCAGGAGAGCGTTTCCTTGTTTCGACGAGCCGTCTTTCAAGGCATCTTTTTCAACAAAGTTGGTACGACCAGCTATCGGAGGGTACATCGCTTTATCCAACATGGACCAAATTGTAAGTTATGAATCTAGGTTTTTTCAATTCTATGAACTTATCGATTAATTTGTCTTGAGATATTTCTCACCATGCGACGCACGCATCATCCGATCAAACGGCGGGCCACCTGCGGCATGCATGAATCTTCGAGTTTCTTTTGGACTATGGATAGTTTCAACATGTCTTAAATCTCTCATACATTTTGTTACTAAAGGGAGAAGAATCCGATGCCCCGATAAAGGGGCGCGTTACCGTGAGTTTCGCACAAACGCCTCTCATGTCGACATATTTGGCCTGCTTCATCGTCTGCGACTTCCCTCACCTGCCGTCGGTCAATATTGAAAGTTCGGGAACAAAATTGACCGTCTACGCAAGGGAAGAACAACTTCACGCTGCAAACCATGCCCTCAAAGTAGCCACCGACGCATTGGGATATTTCAACAAATATTTTGAAATGAAATACCCGCTGCCGAAATTAGGTAAATCCCTCTTCATTTTATACATGATCTGAAAAAATTATAGTTTAGCAAAAAATCCAAGTTTTGAGGCAAAAAAGTCTAGATTTGTTCATTAGTTCTGGAATTATAGTCACTAGAAGGCTGTCGTCAGTATCTAATTAATCTCCTTTCGAAAAATAGCTGAAAGAAAGAAAGTGTTAATATTGCGTGAACGCCTGACATTTTTTTAGATTTGATTGCGGTCCCCGATTTTGTTTCTGGCGCAATGGAAAACTGGGGTTTGATCACATTCCGGGAGTCAATGATGCTGGCCGAGCCTACAGCGGCTGCCTCTGATCTCCTGTCAACGGCGAACACCATCTCTCATGAATTGGCTCATATGTGGTTTGGCGACATAGGTGATATTATGCTCAGTTCCAACTATTTTGTCCAGTATCAACTGTTAAGGTACAATGGAACTAGGAAATAAAATTGGCAATAAAAAAAATTAATAGTACGCTGCTTGTCTGACCGTGATCAATGCCTGCTTACAGTAACGATGGGCTGGTGGGATGATCTCTGGCTGAACGAAGGCTTTGCTACATTCCTCGCTAACCATGTAACGACTTTGCTCATGCCGAGTTTCCCTGGAGTAAGTCAGTTGAAGCTGAATGAACAAATTCTTCAGAAAGTTGAAATATCGATATTCAGAAATTGGTAGGCCTTTTCACAAACCTTGTGCCCTATGTTAGACCGTCTGCCACTACTTGGTAATGTCATTCGTTCTGCTAGATTGGTGCGTGGAACTTCTTACAAATTGACCGGCAGTGAAATTTTTCTTTTAAGTGTTGATGGGTTTACACGCGTCCAATTGAACAAAGCCAGTAAACCACATCAGTTTATGCAAGTCAATTGTCTGGCCTCAACTCATAGGCATCAGTCAACTGGACTCGTCTTCACTCAGACGAAACTCAGATGCATCATTAAACCAATTTATTTAGCGACCCTATAACTCAGATTTGACTTTTCAGCAAGCAACGTTCGCCCTAAACTATCTGCAGTACGTAATGGTGGACGATGCGGCTGTCAGTTCTCATCCGATCATTCGCCACGTCTCTAAACCTGACCAGATAACGGAGGCGTTCGACGCAATATCCTACCAGAAAGTATGGTTATTCTTTTTTTCGCCCTGTTATTTGAACAGGCATAATTTATCCTCAAGATATCCCTTAAGCATCGTTCGATCGACATCAGTGTTTGTTATTTCTTACATGTTATAGGGGTCTTCTGTGCTAAGAATGATTGAAAATTTCGACCCAGAAGGCTTCCGCCGGGCAGTAGTCGTCTATCTGGATGCTCATAAGTACGGCAACGCTAACACAAGTGACCTATGGTCTAAGCTTGACATCGAATACAAGCAGGTAATGTAACTATCATCGCAGCAATTTATTCTTGTCTTCGTTGAATGTCCATCGTGACTAATTTTCCGTCATTCTTGCAGGTTAAAAATGTGTCGAGAATGTTGGACACTTGGACGAAACAGATGGGCTTCCCAATCGTAGCTGCTGAAAGGAAAGGCAACTCACTAATCCTCAAGCAGATTCGTTGCCTATCGAACATCAACGTTCCATACGACAAATCGTCTTCAAAATATGGGTTAGAGAATTCATTTTATATTCAAATGTATCATCTTGAGAATATGGCTGATGAATTTTGATGAGAAAAACTTTCAATTGAGTGCTTTGTTCCAAAGGGGGGGCTTGAAAGGTGAAAGCGCTAGAACCATTGTTATCTAACAATGAAGGAGTACATGGCCAGAAAAATTCATGAGTTGTAGAAATTTGATAACCATGCGAATTGAGATCACTAGTTACCCCGAACATTTATCAAGATTTATTGGCGCTTTTAGATACAAATGGGACATCCCAATTAAGTACATTACCTCAGCTAGCAAAGAGCCCAAGTCACTCGTTATGAAAATGGAAGAAGAAACCGGTATGTATCTGTTTTTTTTTTCATTTTTTTGTATTATCGATTTTTTCATTCAAAGTCGTTTGTCTTCCGTACGTTATCGCTGTGCCATCCCCCCCCCCATCTGGAAATCGTGATGCATTCAATGCTTAATTCATTTTATTGTGTAAATTTTCCATTTTCCCATCTTTCAGTTGAAGAACCGGTCCCCGCTGATGCCAAGTGGTTCAAACTGAACGCTGATCAGGTTGGGTTCTATCGGGTCAATTATACTGAAGCCGAATGGAAGAATTTGCAGAATATCCTTACCGAAAATCCAAACGTTGGTATTTTTTTCTAAAGTTACCTATTGATATTCATTCTGATATGTTTTATTAGAAATTCAACACAAAGTTCAGAAGTTATCTGTTCCCTTACAATTCGAGTGTTCAGGCCTTCGTCAGTCGTCCTAGTAGCCTAGCGTGATGTATTAAATATATATAAATTTACGATAAATTTTAATGCTTTTTGACAGGTGATGAGTTCAATAGATCGTGCCAACTTGATGGACGACGCGTTTGCGCTAGCCAAGGCAGGCTACATCAATTACGAAATCCCCTTGCAGTTGATCAGCTATTTCAAGGTGGGCCAGGAAAAAGACTGGGCTCCGTGGGAAACATTGAACAAATATTTTTCCCGCCTCAAAGATCTTCTGTACAGTTCCGAAGAGGCCTCCCGGGATCTGAAAGTAAGTCCAATTTGGCGAATCCGTAATCCTTTGTTCCCAAATCAAACTATGTTCTTATTTTCCCAGTGCCTGTATGTATAGTTATTGCGAGATTCGGGTTTTCCCACATTTTAATTTTTTTAGATTCAAATTTGCGTCAGAAGATCTAGGATTTAGATTTACTAATCCTAAATTCTCTCCCTTTTTTTTTTCAGACCTACATGGAAAATTTGGTCATTCCTTCTCTTCACGAAGGCCTATGGGATATAAAAACGGACGCATCTCCTCACGATAGGTGAATTTTTACGTGAAGAATGTACATGACGAAATTATTGAACGAGCATTTCCTTCCTACAACATTCCTTCTTCGCATTTTTAGATACGTTAAAAGCACAATTGTGAGCCTCGCCTGTAAAATTGGAGTGGATCAAAGCCTCAGCAAAGTGAACCAGCTCTATAACGATTGGATCGAAGGGAAAGCTATTCCTCCTATCGATATCAAATCTATTGTCTACTCATACGGTAAATTTTGTCTATTCATTTTTACCCCTAAATAAATCATCGGAAAAAATGAAAACTGAATTCCATTTAGAAAGCGGTGGTACCTACTCTCCAAAATTGTGTATTTTGGAGATTTGTATTTGTGTGTATGAGGATTTGTGTATTTTGTAATGCTCAACTGCTCTCAATTATTTGGCAATCGAATTGTTTACAGGAATGAAAGGGCCAAACTTGAGAAACAACTGGATGCACATCTGGAACCGCTATCAAGTTGAGAGTGAGCCCTTGGAGAAAGAAATTCTCCGGGAGGCCCTGGAATCGGTTACCGATCCGGAACTTATTCATCAGTCAGTTTCGTTATAGTTTTTGTAATATTGGCCCGTTGAGTTCTATGCGCAACCCGTTTCTGACTATTGTTCGTATTCAGGTTGTTGGAGTTCGCCAAGAACGAGTCCCTCATCAGAAGTCAGGATTACTTCCTAGTCGTCTTTGGATTGTCCAAAACTCCAGAGGGCAATGCTGTGATTTGGGAATGGGCCAGGTAACAACAGACTATAGCCAATTTCCTGCCCTGCTTTGGAAAATGTCCTATGTCCATGTTTCTATTCAGGTTCTTTTTCATAAATGACCATCTTTTATGAGTAGCATTCATCAATACCTAACCATATTCTGTCTACCTGCGTTTCGGTTCTCTTCAGAAACAACTGGGACTACCTTCTCAACCGATTCACGTTAAATCATCGTCAATTTGGCCGACTTCTTCCAGTTCTTGCCACCCGATTCTTCACTGAACAACGACTGAAAGAAGTATATAGTTTGTCAGTTAGTAAATAATTGTCAAAGGCAGTTTTCATTTGTTATTAATTCAAATTTTCTCCCCTCAGTTGACGGACCTGATTGAAAAGTACCCTGAAGCCGGAGCAGGTGCTGCTGGACGTCTCAAAGCTGTTGAAGTAACCAAGGCGAACATTGTTCTGTACAAAGAGTACCAACCGGTGATCAAGCAGATTTTGAAAAAACTCGTCAACGATGTTTGAATTGTGTCAATAAATATTTTTTTTGGAAATTTGAAACGGCATTTTTGGCCTACAGTTCTATGCAGTAATTTACCCTGCTGCTCACCATTTTTGCCAGCCAAGGTTGAGGATTTTCGAAGGCATCCAATCGTGAATGCCTGAATGTGGAACCGACTGTAAACTAATTTTATCGCTTGATCAACGCAAATCTAGATGACTTATCCCGCGCGAACGTAGCCAACTTTGAAACCGTTCTTGAGACTGAAGCTTTGTTCACATGGCGTACGGTTGACCGGATCCGGTCGGCCTCTCATTGGTCGTGCCCCCTTCACCACCGCGACCGCACCGCGTGCGCCTTCCCGTCGACCAATGAGAGGCCGACCGTACCAACCGGATCCGGTCAACCGTACGCCATGTGAACCCAGCTTGATAGGCTAAAATAAAGATCAAAAACTTATAGAAAAAAATACGTATACTTACATTACAAAAACACTAGGTAGGTATTATTAAATATATCACTGGCACAATAAAAATTTGGTTTAGCTCACGGTTCAATGTTTATTTTGAGCACTGTTTATCAATGCCGCCTCAAGACCACGATGACTTCTTTTTTCTTAAGCAGGCCCTTCAGGATGCTGGCAATTTTTCGTTCAACTGCATGATCGTTGGGGGGTGCTGATTTTTTCAAGGTTACGGCGTATTCTTGTAGCGATCTGATTTGATCTTCTTGCTCGTCGATTCTGGCTAATAGAGCTTCGCTTATCGACCTCAGTTCAGATACTTTATTTTCGCTTTTCTTCAGTTTCGATTCGATGTCGTTTTTCAATTCCTCGCTTTGATTCAACTTCGATTCCAGCTCGTTTTTTTCGGCCTCGAGTTTTCTAAATTTCTTCATTGATACTGGTTCCCTCTGCAACAGACAGTAGCATGAGTATTTCGACGATGAAACTGCAATACTGCCCAATTCAAAGCATCGTGTCTTTTGGGGGCGTCTGGATTGCCTACTTCTCAAAACTTGGATTGGTGGCAACTTGGCAAATCACGCGTCCATAGATTGCATGGCAAACGAATTGGGCAGTATTGATTCTAAAGGGAAAGCCGTGGAAAAATTCAATTATTGCCCTAAATTAAAAACATGATAAAAAACGCTAGAAAACAAAATTTTTGAGCGATAGGTATAACAAAACCAACCCCGTCATCATTGTCTGACGATTCACTCTCCATATCAGCTGCTTCCAAGAGCCGCCTGTTGTCATCGTATACAAGCTGCAAAATACATAATATCACGAGACGTTCAATATTTTTCGAGAAAATCGCAGTGCCATATGAATAATTAAAATTTAAAAAATAATAGGTATTTGTAATCCATAGCATAATTCATTATTGACTAAGGCATACACCAACCTCCAGCGTTTCACATGAACTATCTCCCTCGTTCATCTTCTGTCGCTTTTCAGAGTTTTCAGGGTTGGGTCTGACTGTTGGGACAGCTAAAAACAGACATAGGCAAAGGTTAAAATTTAACCTTAATAGACAATTAAATACTCTATTAATCTATAGACATTAAGAAGTCTATAGACTATGACATTTCAAGAGTCTGGATAGGCGCTTGTACCAAAAGGAGTAAAAAGAGGTAATCCCTGCTATCCGTCATTGATAAGCTATGGCAATAGAGGCAAAACTCAAATTTTACCCTAAACGGTCACACGAATTTATGCACAGCTGAGCCATAACATTAAGCAGTAGCCAATAAAATTCGATGTAGCCATCAGGAAATCCTCGCCCAATTTAACAGTTCTTTACACTGACCGGATTTCTTCAGTCGTCTCGGGTATCTGCCCATGATTTTTGATTGAATGGCATCTTCAAAATCATCCATTGTAAAGTGGTTACTGCACACTCTAGCGGTATCCGGGTTGAATTTGTCGACTCTTCCGCAAAACTGAATCCACACTTTTCTGATGTTTTCTTCTTTTGGGACAGTGAACATTCCCAACTCTGAGTTTGGCCGACTGTATGCCCTGCAGTCCTCGACGCAACATCTTGAACCTGACTTTCGGTTTCTCTTCCTTGACGATTCCGTTTTCCTTGAATAGAATGAAATACTTATGTGACTAAATTAAAAGCTAAGGACAGATATTTAGTTTTTACTTCCACATTTCTCCGTGGTTTTCATCTTGTGAGGCGGATGTTAATTACAGTCAATTTTTAATCCCCTGAACCAGAAAAATGCCGATCAGCCACATACAGTGGCGAGGTCTCATAGGTCAACCTGGGCAAGCAGTACCTTGCCCATCGTTGCTCAAGAACTAGCCCATGTCTATAGTTTTTTTAAGTATGTAATAGTTTTTTTAGTATGTAATAGTTTTTAAGTAACGAATTTCCTTGGTACTGCTTGCCCTGTTTCTAACTGAGAATTCGCCACTGCTACTCAATGAAAAATGATGATGAGAGTACTCTCATTCAGCATCATTTGTAAGTCTGTAAGTCTTACAGAATATTAATTTCAGAAAAATTTCGTTCAGTAGGGTTTGCTACCTAAGTATATCATTATCAAGTAGATAAGTAAATTAGAAAATATTAAAGTACAGATGGCTTACACAACAATTTTGTTTTGCTTGAGACAAAAATGCCTGACATACAAAAACATGAAAATACAAACGCAGACTTACATATCGCCTGAGACATGAACGATGGTACTGAGGACAACTACCTGTTAACCAAAAGATAGAGCTGCTTAAAAAATTAAAAAATAGTAGTAAATTAAAATGTATACCTAAATGTATAGGTAGTAGTATCTATGTAGTAGTACCTATGTTAGAAAATACGAGATGAGTGAATTCGGACTGTTAACTGGTACGTTAGCGGTCAACGTTAACGTGAACTAAAAATTCAAAGCCTGTTGCTGTGATGGTAGTAGGTCAGACTTGCACGCTGCACGAGAGTTCCAAAAAAAATCAAATTTTTGGAATAATAAGAATTTTTTATGCATAAATTTTCACAACATCCTTCTATCATTCACTTGTATAAATATAATTAAAAGATTGGAATTATTAATATATTATTTTCCAGTTTGCGCTGTGCAATGTTTTTGTTGTCCATAGTGTGCGTATGGTGTTCGCGTTGTACCATGTGTGTTGTGTAGTCTGGATTTCTTGTGTATCTCTGGAGTTCGCCTTCGCGTTTGGCGTTCTGGCTCTCTGCGCTCTGGGTCCTTCCCACGTGCGACGTTCATTGTGCAGTCAACAATATTTGCGCATATCGCAAAGTACATCAGTCAAAATCTGATTTCTGGTCAAACTGAGTTAATTTTGATATTTTTTTGTAGTTGTAGTGGTTTAAAGTATCCTACAGCTGGCGCGACGTTGATAGAAAATTTTGTGCCGGTAAGTACTTACGACCTATCAGTCTCTTATTTACGTACTTAGGTTAATCATAAATCTCGAGTGCTTCATACGCATAAAAAATAAAATCACTGCCCCGATTTTTCGATTATTTCGTCGGGCAAATTATAATCTAAGGATTCCAAAATTTAACTGATTTCGCCATTCTATGAAAATTCATCCAGATTATGTTCTTGGGTTATCATCTCTCTCTCTCAATAATTAGACGAGACGTCTTTGGACGTACCAAAGTAGATAGGGAGGATCCTAGTACGAGGATAGCTTCAGATCTGTCTGTCGTACTAATTGAACATGGAACTGAAAACTGAGGATTCGCCCAGTTACTTCGGGGTTGCATTGCTGTGATTGGCCGAGGTGGTGTCGGCGTTGAACCCAATAAATTTGAGTGGGGTTTCCAATTCACGCTATCACGTTCATCCCCACTCTAACAGCCAGCAATCGGATTGTGTGTGGCCGATGTCAGGTTACTCAATTTCCATTTTTGCTGCTGGTGGGTAACAATGGATTTGATTCAAAAGAGCTTGGAAGTTGGAATGTGGAAGTGGTTCCACTTTTTGTTGGGCCGTTGCCTATTAATCTTGGCAAAACAGTTCGAGTCCAGATGGTCAGTTCCACCACAGCTTTTAGTTCATGGGCATGAAACGAGGTATGCGTGCTTGGATATGTTGATAATAATGTAATATTGGACCTGATATTAACTTTTTACAGGTGCATACAGGCAACCAAGTGAGGCTGCTAGTCTCTCGAACTATCCATCCATGTCTTTTAGAGGAAGAGGAGGTAAATTTTATGAAATGTTTCCGTTGTGTTTATCATCGAGAATACCATCTCAGACAGATTATCCATTACCGCGGAGACCAATATGGTGTCATGGTGATTTTGATTGAAATGATTTCAAATCGTTGTAACTTGCTATCCAACAGGCGGTGGATTCAGAGGTGGCCGGGGGGGTCGTGGTGGTGGTCGAGGAGGAGGCAGAAGCTTCGATGATGGGCCACCAGAACATGTAAGCTTTGCAGCAATCTTTCGAGATTCTTAACGAATTATTTCAGTATTTTTCACTTCTCGTCTGCTTCTCTCGTGTTACGCAATTAACAATGTTTCCATCATCATTATCCAATGAAACTCGCTTTTGAAAACACCTGAAAAAACTGAAATTAATATAGTTTTGCCATATACTTAGCACTGCTGTAATCTTTCCATTCAGACCCCACCAGATTTCTCATACCGATCCAATATTTGTCCATTTTCAGGTCATCCCTCTTGGAATTTTTAAGCATGCATGCGAAGATGACATGGTCATCAAAGTCAACATCAAGGATAAAGTGCCATATTTCAACGCCCCCGTTTACACGAAAGACATAAATAAAATTGGCAAAATCGATGAAATCTTCGGCCCTGTGAAGGACTACTTCGTCTCCGTCCGGCCTACTGAAAACCTCAAGGCCTCGAGTTTTCGTCCTGACGACGAGGTAGGTTTTGGTGACACCTGTTTTGCATCCTTTTAACGTAATCATGATGCTGTCCTTCTTCTGTCATTTAAGAGAAGTTCATTATTGGCCAATGTGATCATCAAACCCCAGATCTAATATTGCGTATCCTATTGCGAATTTAAATTTTCCAGGAAATAAATTTGAAATTTGCATTTCAGGTGTACGTGGATCCGGCTAAAATGCTTCCCATTGAACGGTTCCTGCCAGGAGCAGCCAGCCGCGGTGGTGGCCGTGGTGGTCGCGGGGGTGGCCGTGGAGGAGGAGGACGAGGGGGTGGTGCAAGAGGTGGCCGGGGCGGAGGTTTCGGCGGCCGTGGTGGAGGTGGAGGATTTGGGGGTCGAGGGGGTGGAGGACGCGGCGGAGGTGGTCGAGGGGGCGGAGGATTTGGTGGACGGGGTGGCCGAGGAGGTGGCGGTGGATTCGGGGGAGGCGGTGGCGGATTCAAGCGAGACCATTCGGGGGGATTCAAATCGAGAGGAGGTTTCCGATCTTAGTTGACTAGATAATTCCCTGTTTAATCTACGACTTCGCAGCATTAAGTAATGATATAATTTGTATTCTCATAAATTTGTAAATAATTACAGCATTGAGCCAAGAATCGTTGAACCTTCCGATGGTTAAATATTTTCATGTGACAATACTAATGATTGACTTTGAACCGTTTTCACATTTGAGAGAAATAATGTTCATTTACTATTTACAACACACTGATTGTATGAGCAATTCCTGGGCAAGGTACCTCGGTTTTGTAAATAAATTTATTTACTTTTGTCAAAAAAGTATTTTCTGTTGTATCCTATGACCGTTTGGACAGGCTACCGGCCATAAATCCTTGATTTGGTTTTATTCCTGAACCAACTATGGGAGCGAGTGATTTTCAGACCTTACGACTCGAATGTCTTTCCTACAGATGCGGAATGCTGAATCTAAGATATGGGGTTCATCACTGAAAAATCTTAGCACAATATCAATTTTTGTCTGGTTTACTCCAATGATCTTTACAATGCCGAGCAGTTGGGGAAAATTGGTTAGAAACACTTTTTAATTTGTACGTTTCGGGTAGGAATTTCGGTAGGGCGTCTTGTTAGACGATATCCCGAGCACAAAGGATTTTCCAAATTGCCTTTACGTTGGCACGATTTCTTTGTTTCTACATTCGCTAGCGTTCAACTTCGGTTGTAGCGGTTGCCTTCGCCCCGACGATGGTCATCCTTGAACTCATCCATTGCTCTCTGTCGCCTCAATTGTTCCTCGTCATCTGCTTCTTGTCTTGCATCCCGTTCTGCTGCTTCCTGCTCATCCAGTTCCGCGTTGGACGTTCCCTGCTTAGCCATGTCTTGCAACGATTTACCAGCTTTGCCTGGATCGGGGAATCTGAGGACAAAATATCAGTTGTGGCACATCAGAACATACCTCACGTCGATTTATTGCTCCGGTAGTTTTAAAATTGAGATTATTTAGGAAACGATGGCCTTACAGCAGCTTTATCACTACATTAGTTGCCTGATTTTGCCATTCTTTCATGAACTTTAATTTTTTAAATAAATTAAAGGGCCCATTGTTTCTGAGTTATTAGCGATAGGCCCTACTTTGGTTTATGCCAATATTTGAAGTTAGCCAAGACGAGCAGTCTGATAACTCACATTCCATCTTTGACTCTCTTTTCGTAAAACTCCTCGACCGTCATCGCGGGTAGGGAAGGGTATCCAGCACCGAACACGGCCTTTTGCACGGCATCTTTTGTGATGATTACCGCGTTCAAAGGGCGAGGTACTACTGGCTTCTGTTTACTTCTGATTTCATCAATTTCCGCGTTTTCGTTCTGAAATTTAATTCAAAGCAACTGAAAGGTAAAAAAACAGAAGTAAAGGAAATCGCTGGCAGTTCTAAGCTGAGCTTCTCACCTGATAGCCCAAGCTGCTTTGGACTTGCCCTGCCGCCCTCAAGGAGAGGGTCAGAACCAGTCGGTTCATCTCCAAGGATTGTCACATGTTGCATACTTCCCCATATTCTCAGTTCACTCGACTAGCTATTACCAACCTTTTTAGCAGCCTTCAGGTGTACCAATATTCTTGCTTCTGACTGCAAAGCGTCCAGTTCCTCGGTAGCCTTGTTAGTATAGGTTTTGATAAGTTTGATGTAAAAATCTCGCTTGACTTCTTCATCTACGTTTTCATCTTTGACAAGTTCATAAAGGCGCGCCACTTCTTCTTCCAATGCCTTCTCCTCCTTATACCTGCAGTTGATTGAATGAACCGCTGCATTGACAAGCTTCTGGGCTAATTTTTGTAAAATGTTCTTCAAGATTGGGCTATTTGGAAGGTAGGTTATCAGTTATCACGTTATAAAAAATTAGATAGGTTCATCAACAGTTCCGCCATTAATCTCATCGAAACTCAAAAACTAACCTAGCAATTTTCATGGCTCGATCTCTCCCAGCATTGGCCAAATCGAAAGGCCTACATGGACCATTGACAGCTACCATATCTCCTTCCTTACACTCCAGTTCGAGAGGAGGGGGCAGTCGGATGGAACGGATAATTTCGTACTCTTCGCACCGCTCTAGGAAGTCTCTAGAAATTGAAGCCATAAATAGGTATTTAATTAGTAATCTCCAATTTTTGGAGGATTAAATTAGATACTTTTATTCATTCATGGAAGTAAAAATTGGAAAAATAGCTGACAGAGCACAGGAAGAGAAGAAATGAATTTCTCATTCTTTTCCACAATTTAGTAGTGCCATTGAGGCTTCCGAAGTACACGAAATCCCCCGGGTTAAGCGTCACGAACCTGAAATATGTGTCAGCAGCTCTAACGACGTCTGTTCGGCTTACAGGTCCAGATATTTTGAGTGTAAGCATTCCCAGCAGAGCTGGCAATAAAAATAGGCGGAGATTTTCAGTAGGCACTTCGTCGATCATCTCGTTGGAGCTGAAGACCCCAGCCAAAGACGTGAGACGCGTCGCATCTTCCAAAAGTTTCATCGACTGTCTCACTTGGTACTGGAAAGTGTTAATTATTTTTACTCAATTGTGAAATTATTCTGCTTGGTATTTATTTGCTTATAAATTCTCGATGTGTCTTACCTACCTTAAATGGAAATCATTTTTCAATTATGGATTAATTAGGTGGGTATTTAGTACCTACGTAATTTTAAATATGTATAATTGTTATTTCTTGATGGCTATTGAATACTTACAGGTCTAGAGTGAGATTTTTGGTAAAAAAAACCAATGTGGGTACCTGTACGCATTGGCTGTTTGTAGGCTCCTCTCGTTTTGACAGAGCTTCGTATAGTTTGTAGCCTTCGTCGAAAATGTCCAACAATCTTGGTGCTTCTTTATTTCCGTCTTGATCCATGGATGGATTCCTATCGAATTATTACGAAACGAGCTAGACAGATGAGAACTTCGATGAATTTATTTTACGAGACAAGAAGGGCTGAACGAAATCGAGCTTTGGACTTGACTTGAGTTTTGAGTAATAATATTGATGGACTGCACCAGAGATTACCGCTGGGAGCGGGTTAGGATTGCAACACTGCAACCAACCATCATTGCAACCTCCAATTACTCTGATTTGTTGTTGCTGTGTGTCCACCAGCCATTTAAGTTGTTTTGATAAGAGATGGTGATAAGAGAATGATGGGGGGGATCGTGGAGCGATATAGCATACGATGTGGCACGCTGCAGCTGAGTAGATGAACTAAGCCGTCGCCGTCGTTGGATTTGAGTGGGATTAACGCCTATGAATTTTGTTAATTTTTGCCTTTTTGTGGCCTTTGGGCAATCATGAGCCGTGAAACTTCTTAAGCACTTCAGTATTTCCTTGTGCACCTGACAGATATTTCAAGTTCGCCACCTATTAGGTAGAGACCAAAGTGAGTACCTAGCATGTTTATGTTGAAGCATAAAAATACCATCTTTTTGTCTATAAAGAATGATGTCATTGTACCAAGTAGGTAAGCAAGTACTGGCGCACGCCAATCATTGCCATCAAGTTGCTCATTGAGCAACGCTGAGCGCTTTCATTGCGCCATGGTGCGAAGTCGGAATAGACTGTTCTTCCCCGTGCCCAGATGCTCAATCGCGCTTACTTGAGATCCGTGCCTTGTAATTTGATCGCGACTCCAACACCTGTCGATAGCGAAGCTTGAAACGTCAGGCTTGGCGCCAGCCCAGCCAACGCCGGCGTTTCCGCATCCTCAGACCAAGAACCACCAAAGCTCCTCGTAGCGCCCAGGATCCCAAGCAGGGTCAAGCGCAACCCCACAGTCGTCCACCCCACCACCCATGATAATATTCTTTATAGGTTGTATAATATGCTTTACATGCAGTGAAAGAGCCATCCGAAACTGTTTATGATTGAAAATCTTTGAAAGAATGATAGTTATTATAATCCGCCATCACTACTGATGGTGGATGAACTTAGGCAGTGCCTGAACTTTTTTCACTGAACTATCTGCTCACCTTACGTCTTTCATGGGAATGCGGTATCAATTTACCTGTTATTTAAATAGTTTTGAACGCTCTGAATGTATTTCGGGCCCTGTAAGAGATCGACTCCGCAGAGCTCACGAAGGCGGAGTGGTGTCCCCTGCACTAGAACGAAAGTGCGATGTTTATTACCTTGAGAGACAATTATTATTTTCTTAATTGAAATGTTTGTAACTGGAGAGTTTTGGTCAATCACCAATCGATCAAAGTCTCCAAGCAATCCTTCGTCCTTGAATTTGGTTGTTGGCGTTTTCAGTCATGGCATGGCCTACCCGGTCGTTGGTGCTTTACGTTGGCCTTCCCTTTCTTGGTGCTTGTGCGCTTGCTCTTTTCTTCTGGCAGAGAAAGGTACCGACTGCTTGTCGCAATTTTCTTCACTTCGCTTCCAATCACAATAAGTCTCGGATGAAGCAGTGAATTACTATTCTTTCCATTTTCACGATTTATTCTCTATAAAATTTTTTTTTTACCTGACTGATCCAGGAGGAGGAAGAATGGAGAGAAATGATTCGAGGACTGAATCTGGTCGAAAGAGAAGTTCGAGTGCCTCACAGCATTGTGCCTTTGTTGATAGGGAGAGGAGGCGCTAATTTGAAGGAAATGCAAGAGACTACTAATACCAAAATTTTTTTCCGAGATGGTGGTAAGTGTTTTTGTGTTAGCTATACAGGATTTGCTATGTACCTAAATTATGCAATTCAAAGCGTTCCGTCATAATATGTATGTAGCTACATATTTTGTGTGTAGCTAGGTTTGATGCTGGTTGGGTGTCTACATCCTAATTGTTTCCATTCTCAGAGAATCATTTGCATTATTCCACATGCCGTGTTACCGGCAAAGCGGAAAACGTTTATGAAGCCATCAACTCAATCATGGAAGTGATCAATTCTCAGGCTGATTTCAAGGAAACGGAGATGTTCGTGCCTAAGGTGATTAGTCGTTCATAGGTGCATGGCATAAATCGTGCATAGCTGCCGTCATAATTCTCGTCCAAATGTAAGGATGGAGTTTATTCTGAGGACGATTTTGATTATATTAATAATTATTTTACAGGCTGCCTGCGGGCGAATTATAGGCAGATGTGGGGACACCATAAAATCAATTTCTGAGGCATCAACTGCAAAAATACGAGTCAGTAGAGATAATCCTAATTGTAAGTATTAACAGGGTTTCGTTAGTTTATGGAAAGAATTATTTTACATGTTGAACGTTGCCATCGTGATTTTGGTTACAATATTTTTCGCAGCTGCTGGAAATTCGAAAACATCCATCACAATCAGAGGAACTGAAGATGCGATTAAAAAAGCCATTGAGCTGATTGAGGAGAAAGTGAAAGAGTACGAAGCAGAAAAGGCGAAACCGCTTGGTTCCAACAGGCGATCTGCTCGTGGCCTAATGAGCAATCACAATGAAACAGTGGGTTTTTGGTACCTTATTTCCAGACATTTTTACCTAAATTGGGAGAGATTGCTCGCCATCCCAGTTTCTGAATGTAGTCTTATTATGGCATGGATGTGTTCTATGTTTTCGGTGGCAGTCAGTCGTTCCAGGGAAGCCTTCGTATGAAAAGCTGGTTGCTACTGCCGGAGAGTCCATGCTGAAAGTTTACGTGTCAGCAGTGTGCACACCTTCAGTCTTTTGGGTTCAGGCAAGAATCATTTTCCAAAATTACGAAGAGGAATAAAACGTCAATCCGTTGTGTAATCTGCTCGATTTCAAGATCAAATCAATTCCAGGTGGTTTCTCCTTGGGCTACTAATTTGGATGTGTTGGTCGAAGAGATGACAGAATATTACAAGGACGAAGAAAATCGAGTTGGTTTAGAATTCAATGAGGTTGGTGAACAATTCTGTCTTATAAAACGCGTTTTGAACTTGAGACTGTGAAGGGGTTCAGAGTTCAGTGAAGAAACACTGCTCAATGGACTGCAATGGACGTCTGTTGACCATTGATTCAACCGATTTTAGTTTTTTACCATGCTGTTGAGTCCAGCTAATGAAAATAATCTTTGTCGTAGGTTTTAGGTACTTTGGAACTATTTATCTAGCGCACAGCTATAGAATGAATCCAAATTGGAAAATTGAGAAATTGCTAGATGCTTATTCAGTATTTGTTGAACAATCGATTTGTTGTAGATCCACGTCGGGCTGATTGTGGCGTGCTTCATGCCTATAGACTCGAAATGGTACCGAGTGAAAATTTCCAAAATTCCGCCTACTGGTGAAGACATGGTATGTTTTTAAAACTCACATTTCAACCGTGACATTTCCTGAGAGTTATGCGAACTGAAAGCAATATGATAATGTACCTTTCCCAAACATGGAAAACTATACTTCCCTAGGCGAAGGCTAACAAGTGGTAGATAACTCACATTGCTTCCATACCCTTTTCCCTTGGCTAAACACTTTGGCCCTATTTAATCATCTGTAATATTTTTACTTACAATATCTGTGGTTCTTACTCCTCCTTGCCTACCCTTTATTTTTATCAAATATCTAAGCGTTTTTTCTCTTCTAGATTGATGTATTTAATGTGGATTATGGGGATTCAGACCAAGTACCGTTGAAAGATCTATGTCATCTACACGATGACTTTTTGAGTCTTCGATTCCAAGCTGTTCAAGTGGAAATGGATGGCATTGCTCCGAAGTAAGGACAATTGGTTTTCAAGTTTTTGGGATTTATTCAATTTAATCTACTTCTTTTTGAAATTTTAGTCGATTTTTCCGAACTTCTCTTGGCAAGTTGCCCAAATAATATTCCCACGGAAAACCATTTTCAGGGAAGGAGATGACTGGTCAGAGGCGGCTATTGACAATTTCATGGATCTGACTCACACCGGAAGCTGGCGAGCTCTGGCAGCTGAGGTTACAGGCTACAAAAAACGTTCACCCCAATGTTCGAGGCCAAACAGTCCGATACCTTACGTCAAACTTTACGATCCGGATGGCCCTCCTGTGAGTGCAAGAATTTGTTGGATTGACTGGATTTGAAATCCTCATCATTGGACTGATAAATTTTATTACCATCATTTAACTGCTTGATAAATAATAATATGGACGTAAACTTCAGCTGTCGTTCAAATCAAGCGCTCTTAACTGGTTGTTATCTTGTTTGACAGTAAAATAACTGTAAATTAACCTATACTGTCTAGGGTGTGGACCTGGGGCAACTGCTGATCGATCGAGGCATCGCCAAAGCGATTCCCCCTTCGGACGATGTTCTCCCGGCAGAAAATATGAATGGCCATTCAGCCGATGACGATGACGATTGGTAATTGTTCTACAGGAGACGTTATGAAAACCTGTGATATGGTGCCAGCCCTGGCTCATGACTGATCTGATTAGCTCAGTATTCGACTGTTGTTCCATCGATACCTCGTGGCGAATGTGCCGTCCGCCATTTTCATTGTGTGCCATCGACCGATAGGTAGCGAATGTATATTTTTCATATTTTCACCGAGGTGCGTTTCGTTTCGTCGAGTTTTTAGCGAGAAAGTCAATTTCCGTTTCTTATTTTGAGAATGTTCTGTGATCAGAAATATATTGGAAATCGTTCTTCCAATGTTTGTTTATGTAAACGTAGGATATTTATCGATGATGAAACGTCTGAGATTTTCTGCTTTCATACGTATTGAGATCATTTCTTCTTGATTTGGATTTTGGCTAAACATAAAATAGTTGTTATTCCATTCAATAGTTGTGAAATAGTTCTCTAATATAGAGAGAGTATGGTAGGTATTTACGCTTCGATGGTATTTACCTACTTGCTACTTTCATTTTTTGACTTTCTAAAGTGAGAGAAAAAAAGATAAAATTTTTTCTTGAACATGACCACCTAATTTTACTAACTACAAAAAATGCGTATGTACTTAGTAAGACCTCAAGTCATTTTCGGCGATATTCTCTTGCGTATTTTTACCGCTATTGAGCAATGGGCTCCCTGAAAGCAAAAGAATTATTCATTTCAGACTTCAAATTTGGGTCTAATCGTGTTCTAACTTCCTTAGAGTTTTCAGCGCAGAAATCCGTTTCTTTTTGGATTTGATCAAAATCAAGAGCAATTGAACTTTCCATTATCCAAGCCGAAAGTTAGGCGTTTAAATAGTCTAAGGGTCCTACTCATGAATGACAACAAGCCTGTTTTCTAAATCCCTTTTCTATTATTCTCAGTAAGGCTGTTAAGCATCTGTTAGAATCGATAACTTCTGTATCAAGGCTTCCATGTTCATGAGTTTAGAGGTTTTTATGACGTTCCATTCCCACCGCAGTTGGAACAGTACCGAGTTTATTAGCTTCAACTAATCAACCGAGACGGCTTTCTGGATGTATCCATTTTTGCGCACTATGATTTTCAGGAAAAATGCCAAGGAGCCCATCATGTTGTTATTATCATTATGTGCGAACTCGTTCTCCGTCAGACAGTTCTACTAGACTAACCGAATCCCTCTACAATCGCGTTCAAATCTCTTCAATTAAATTAGAGATAATGATTTATTCTTTAATTGATTCCTTCCTGCTGTGAAAACGAGGGGTTTTGCTGGGTAGCAGAAATTCATCAGACACCATTCTTCAGGAGTGTCTTGAGCCGTTGAATAGATGCGCCATTAGATCCCAGGCGTGGGCGAGCGGGTAAAATAATAACCTCCCAAATCATTCCAATTCGATAAGCGCATCAGTCCAACGCTGATTAGATATTCGCAGAAGCTAACGAGGAACATCAACAAATTGGCCATGTCCTTGCGCATGCGCATAAGGGCGCATAATTTAACGGCCCGAAACTCAGTACAATTCTTGTACGGGCTAGGGTATTTGTGATCAAGTGATTAGTGAATCTTAACTACACTTACTAACTCATCTACACTCAACTAACGCCTTCTTTGAGGCCCAGACACCTGACTTTTTGGCGGGCACTCGGAGGGACATAGTGGTTGAAATTGAATGCTATATGCACCAAAGAGATAATTTTATTGAAACGCGCACCTTACCACTTTGCAATATGAAAAAAAGAACAGTTTTTTGGTAAGTGTGGTCAGAGTGACCACGGGTGTATAAAATTGATATCACCAACAATGGACTTTCACAGTGGAAGGAAAACAGTGACGATCAAATACAGTTGCATGACGACAAGACACAATCACAATAGACAGCACGTAGATAGGTACAAAGGTAAAGTAAAAATTAAGCATCCTTGAGGAGTGGTGGGTCAGTAAAGTCAGAGTTGGGGAGGAACCAGAAAGAATTTGGAATGGCTCCTTGACTGAAACCTCATGCGCCATGGTCTTGAGTTTTTTTCACTCTTCCGAAAAATGGGTGAAAATTTGATAAAACATGCGGCTTTGAATACGTGGTGATATGCACTTGATACGGCCTCAAGGAACCAAGCCATATTCTATGATGTGAAATCTTACAGAACTGACTCCCTGGTACCGAGGTAACAATGGTCACCTTTATCACCACTCCCTAAAATATTATGTCAGAACGGTCGTATCTGAAGACCAGAATAACTCAACAGTGTCAAAAAAATTATTGACTAAAAATTTACCCCTCAGTCATGATGGACTAAAAATCCAGCACACGATACCTGACTGTTTAAAACGCCTGCAATGTTTATTATTCACTAGACTATTCATTCGGTCTGTCTTGAGTCTAATCTATGACTTTGAAACATCAGTGGTTTTAATAGTAAACTGTTACAGCTACCGTCTCGGGAACAGGGTTGATTGAATTAGCAGCCAAAAATCCAAGGGAAATTATTCATCACTGGGCGTTACAGAGTTTTTTCATTTCATAAGTATTTTTGGAATTGAGGAAATCTTTTGAGTTGAGGACTTGGCTAGCAAATCGGGCTTGTTGGGGACCAAGATTGATTTTTCTTGAACATTTCCAAACGTCTTGTGCCTCCGAGAAAAAGCGCGGAGGGCCGGAATTGTTTAACCCTATTTTTGCCTTCTACGTTCTTGGAAAAGTAAACATCAAATTTTTAGGAGGGGGGAATAAATTTATTCTTGAGGGATTATAATGGTTTATTACTAAATCATAATCCAAATACGTTTCTCATGCTGTCCAAGGGTTCAGTAGTGGTGGTGACTTTCTAGCACAGGCAAACTTAAAGAATGCACCGTAAAGGACTTCACGTTTCTAGAACCAGACAATGCCTGTATTTTATTTTTTACCCTATAAATACATCAGTCTCCAGTGAATTACATCGTAACAAAATAAATCAATCCATAGCCTAGTTTTTCGATTTGCAGTAAATTGATGTAACCTGCACTAAGATCATTTACTAGTTTGGTAGTCAGTTTCACTAGAATACAAAAATAATTTCCCCGTCAATTGGCAATAAAGTTATAGGGTTAGCATGTCCGCCAGAAAAGTTTTTGTGAACGTGTTCCCACATTGAAAACGCTTGCCACCGAACCAACCTCAAACAGCAAAGACGGCAAGCCCGTACCCAAGGGGGGGGGGGTATACCGCCAAAAAATATATAGGATGAAGAAACAACCGCCTAAACAGAATAGGATTCAAGTCAATCGCAAGACACAAGCACTGAGAATCCACCTACTTAAATGCTACTCCAAAAATAAATACTGACTTTTTCGGGTGAGTTCAAATGCAAAACTGGCTTAAATTCAAATACCACTCTTTCCTGAAGTGCCTCCCAACAATTGCATTGAAACGGGGAGAAAAACAACTTCCTTGCTTGAAGAAACGAAACGTGAAGCCTTGAAACTGTCACCTCATTGTCACTCCGGAAAAGATAAACAGACTGGTCGTTATCAAACACGTAGAGGCTAAACGCTGTTTCAGCAAACAGCCCAAAAAGATTAGTCCATCCCAGCAAACCGTTCAGTAACATTGGTATGTTATCCGCTTCATTTTGTGACGTCTGACTTTTTGGATTTTTGAGCAGTGCTGGGCGCTCCGTCATCGTGGTGATGTTGATCCAAATTCCAAAAAAATGTAGGAATATTCGGACCGTAATACAGTTTAGCATTTGATGCTATCGCCTCGGTTCTCTTCAGTTCCAGGTATTCAGGTGTCAATAACAGCGAGTTTGCTTCAGCTTGACGTTGGATTTGGTAGAATTCGGCATCGGTTTGACTCCTTTTCTTGGCCAAATGAATTGTATCTGAAAATAAAACCAGCTTGGATTACATACAATGCTTCCAAAAACATCTTGTATGGGCCATGTTTAGCAACAAAGCACAACTCACCCTCGGGAGTCAGTTAGGAGACGAGACAAACTCAGGCTAAAAATCATATCACTGAGCTACGAAACACAAACCTTCAATTTCAGACATGCGTTGAATCGATTCCTTTTCCATGATCTTCTGGTCGAATTGGATTTTAGCGACTTGGGAAACTTTTTCGGCTTCAATCAAAGCCTTTTTCCGTTCAGTTTCGGCATCCTTTTCCACAACTTTTTGATGCTCGACAGAAATCAAAAGTTTCGTTTTTTCGCCTTCCCTAGTGGAGTAGGACAGACGGGAAAAAATTATTGTGAGATATTATTATTTTTTTTTTTTGCTGCAATGAACGAACTAGGTTGAAACCAACTTACATGAGTTCGTAGTTTTTCCTTATGGTTTCTGGAATTTTCGGCTTCGTTACCCGCACAGCCTGGATCATGAGACCGGGAGCCATTTCGTTCAAATCTCTCTGCAGTGAACCTTTCAAGTTTTCGTCGATTTGATCGAACAAATCTATGTAAACCTAAAACCGAACGCATTCTTGGAAGTAAATCTGGTGGAAAGGCTTTTAAAAGAACACCCCTTTTGCCCCCATCACAAAAATAAAAAACACCCCTTTCGCTATTGTAAATTAAATACTTATTGAATGTCTAAACGAATTTATTTTTCTTCGGGGTCAAAATTAGTTTTTTTGGCAGCCCTGACCGACCGAGGAAAATAAGATATCATGAACTTACCTCGTGAAGCGAATGCATACTGCAGAACTGATTCAGCTCATGATGAACTTTGTTAAAAATCAATGTCTTATCGTAATCGGCCGTAAAGTTCCTGACGATGTCAAAGACTGAAATAAAGGAAATAAATTCAAAGGAAGTGGTTATTATAGCGATAATTAAGTTAATAAATTATTAAATTGGATATGTGCTGAATTACGAGGGATTCCATACCACTTTCAGGGTGAAGATGATTGACTACTTCGATCCTGTCGAAGTATATCATCACGCCTCCACTTGTACCGCAAGGGACATTTTTCACTTCGTCAGTTTGTAAAGTGACCTGAAAATTGGTATTTTTGAATGAAAATAGGTCGCAGTAAGGAAGCCCTGCAATTTTCTTTTTATTTTATAAATTACCAAAAGCGACTGACATAAAATGATCAAACAAGTTCGGTAGGTAGTATTTAGGGTCTATGCACTGAAGGGGATGATAGAAAAGAACAGACCTTGAACCCTCGAATGATAAAACTAGTTCAAGTTTTGGAAGTAATTCAAAGGAAACCCCAAATGGAGGATTTCCTTGAAGAAACTTTTGAAATAAGTACTGAACCGATTTTAACCATTTTAGTGAACGGCCACTTTAGATCAACTCCTTAGAAGAAGAAACTTGACTCGATCGATTTGGTATTTTCGAGGAGTAAGGCTGACGTGGCCCTCCAAGAAGCTGGACATTCCTCCTCAGGTGGCAATTGTGCGCGGAAATCACCTACTACTTGGTAAATAACTTGGTATCGAGGATTGAATGCTGAAGTATAATAGCGTTTTACCTGAACAGTTCTGTAAGATGTTATTATGGGAATCATCATATGAAACCCAGGACCACTTGTTTGAGAAAGCAAAGCACCTCCCTGCAAACGGAATAATCAGTGAAGTGCGAAATTATGAAAATGGGAGTTCTGAGTTCATAGTCGAGATTCCACGGCTCCTCGAGGTAGTGCACCCATGGATTCCAAAGCACAGCAGACATTTGCCCAATATAACATAGAATTATGGGAGAACTCCTGAGCAGAGTGGCACCCAAGTAAGGGCGTGATTCCCAGATATATGATTGAACAGCAATGCTTACCCTGAAGTAAACCGCCACATGTCCCTCTTCGACTTTGTGGACTGAAAAATTGGCGAGTATTGCAAAGATGACAAAAGCGAAGGCGCAAATTGCAGTAGATTCTGCCATCCTTCTAGGCTACTTATGTGTCGTTGTGTCAGCAGGTGTCAATACTTGGGTAGGTACTTAAAATTTCATCATTTGACTGTCGCCACGGTCAGATGTCTACAAAACAAAGGTGAATCAATAAAACACGTCACCGATCGAACCCCATCCATCTCGACAACTTTTTCACGGATTAGAGGAAAAGCAGAAATAAACTTACATTTCAAACCGTTCATGGATTGAATTGCTACACCTGAAAACACAGCTATAATAAGGAACGAACCGAAATTTATCGGCTTCAGAAATAATCTACAAAAACGAGTCAGATAAGTGTTGGTCAAAGCCACACAGCCCACTTGAAGAGAAGCGTTCAGCGATCGGAATAGATAAGCCATAACCGGAATAAGATAAACCATAACCTTTTCGACCCGTGTTGATAAGAATGTTTATCATCGAGGGTTTATCAGTCTTCGATTCTGATTGGCATGCAAAGCACAGTTTTTACAGTCATCATGACTAAATTGAAATTATTGAAATATGAAAATAGTTCTTCCGTGGGGAAATAGGTAGGTAGATCTAACCGTTGAGTGTGAGACCAACTCCACAATGGGCCATCAAGCCCCACAGTAAAATTGGATGGGGTGTTTAGAAGGATTCCTCCTCTCCAATTTCTAATATCACCGGTCAGCTGCCCGGCCCAGCCTACCTATTCCTACCATCTGCCTAGCCTAGCAGGCTGCCTTGCAGAAACTAGGGATGGGCATAACGGTTATATTTGAGTAACGTTAAATAACGTTCGTTGCAAAAAAATAACTGAAGAAAAAACTAGTTACAAAATAACTAGTTTCTTTTCTTACGAGAAAAACGTGTAAAAACAGGTTTTTTAACCTCCTCATAGTCGTTATAATATAAAGACAGTATTTCGTTTTTTTTTTAACTAGGTACTAACAACGCATATTATGCGTTGTTAGTAGTTAAAACCAATGGTGCGTAGATAACACACAATACTTCCATATTTTGAAACGTAAAATTGAGACACAATTTGATCATATTTTGGCTGCTTTTAAGGGTGTTTAGATCAAAAATATCGGAAAATTCGCTATTCAAATTTTAAAATTCGCCCAAAATGAAACCAGTGGTGCGTAGATAACACACAATACTTCCTTATTTTGAAACGTACACATTTGAAAAAATTTGATCATATTTTGACTGTTTTTAAGGGTGTTTAGGTCAAAAATATGAAAAATTCGCTATGCAAATTCCTAAATTCGCCCAAAATTAAAAAACGCTACATTTTCGGAATATAAACCAGTGGTGCGTAGATAACACACAATACTTCCATATTTTGGAACGTAAAATTGTGACACAATTTGATCATATTTTGACTGCTTTTAAGGGTGTTTAGGTCAAAAATATCAAAAAATTCACTATTCAAATTTCAAAATTTGCCCAAAATAAAAAACGCTTGTTTTCCGGAACATAAAAAATGTCCACATATTCTGCAAGGTAAAACCAAGATTTTAAGACCAAGAACGCTCGAATCGGTTTATTTTTGTGGCCGGAAAAAAATAAAATAGAAAACACTAAAAATGCAAATATATCGAAAGTACTGTGCGTTATCCGAATTTTGATAAAACAGGGTGTTAGATCTTGCCGGGACAAACATTTCAGTTCAAGAAATTTGAAAAAGGTTGAGAATTGAGGGAGTTATGGGATTTTTGTAAATGACCACAGACGGACTAACGGACACAGACACTTGTTCAGGAAGTGATTCTGAGTAAATGTGTATAAGAAAAAGTTTTTTCTGAATCTCCGTTCCGATTCTCGATTTTAGGACGATCACAATACTTCCATTTACTCTGTAAATATGGAAGTAAAAATATCCACATATTCTGCAAGGCAAAACGAAGATTTTGAGACCAAAAACGCTCAAATCGGTCCATTTTTGTGGCCGGAAAAATAAAATAGAAAACACTAAAAATGCAAATATATCGGAAGTACTGCGAGTAATTCAAAATCCGATTAAACAGGGTGTTAGGTCTTGTCTTTGTTAGGTCTTTCCAAGACAAACATTTTAGTTCAAGAAATTTGAAAAAAGGTTGAGAATTGAGGGAGTCATTTTTGTAAATGAAGTACCAGAAACGAAAGGATGAAAAATAACGGATAACGGAATAACTAGTTACATATCAAAACGGTCGGCTTGGGCAACTGACAACGCAACGACAAAGAAACGACAACGTGTGAGTCCTTTGTCCTTCTCCGCTCTAGAGGCCTTGCTCACACGCCACAATGGACACAATTGTTGCTTTCACTTTTAATCAAGTTCCATTTCTCTTCGTCTTCGATTACCTGTATCCCAAATTCTTCTTCGGAACCAATTCCTTGGTTTAAATACAGGTCAGATTGAGATTATCGAATGCAGCACACAATAGAGTAGAGAGCAAAATCATTTAAATGTCCTGATCTGCAAGTTTTTAGAGAAACGCTATGCCGGTCTTGGCACCTACTACCGTCGTTATTTTGTAACTAGTTTTTTCCTAAACGAAAAACGGTTATAACGTTATTTTTTCGAACTAGTTATTTCTAACTAGTTTCTCGTTATGTGACCCATCCCTAGCAGAAACATACGTTGACGTTTCATGTGCATTTTGGATTTTCAGTATCTTTAGTAAGTACTTACTCAGAACCTAGTGACACTCATCTTTACACACTCATCTTGGTGAACCGTGGGCTGTGGATGTAGGTGGTGGTGAGATTTTTGACGACTTGGGTTCACATACCTACTTAATCGTAGATTGGAATATTGGTAAATTTTCAAATGCTTAGTCTCAAGCTGGGTTCCCGTTTGCGTTTCTCTGCCTATTTTCGTTTTTCAGCTCTCCTCGAGAACCCTACCCCTTCACATTATCAGCAAATAATTATCACACCAAGGTCTAGTTTCCCCCAACCCAGAGAGTGGTTAGTTATGTTTACCCAGACGGCATTCACAAGGAGAAGGGAGTGGGAAAATATTCTAAAACCCCCGGACCAGGGATTGCATGAATCATAATATTTATGGGCCAAACTGCATGCCACCAGTGGGATTCGAACCCACAACCCAGAGCAGCTTTGCCGTACAAGTCAGAGAATCTACCACTAGGCTACCCGTGAGCCCGGTTTCTCCAAACTCTCAACATTGTCATTGGGTGGTGATGGACAACGATACTTACATGATTAATCAATGGCAATGGTGTTCTATACTGTAGGGACATACCAGCCGAGCATTCAAAAGCACACACGATGATTAACCTATGGTGATGGCGACTGATGACTTGGGGCAAACCTGCTGAACATATTCGCATGTTTAAACATTTTTACACCATCAAGCTGTGAGCGCCAGGCTTGTTGGCTTGGTTCGTCTCACGAACGGAATGTTTCCCAGCTTCAGCATACGGGTTTGGCGAGGAACCGTTCATCGTCTCTATCTCAGCTGTAACGCCAATTACGCATCAATGTCCAAATTGAAAATTTTTGTTACAAGGAGTGACTTTCCTAAGAAGAGCATAAGCTTTTTGGAAGAAAAGTGAGTTACTTTACTTACGGTTGTTTCCATTACGTTGATAGTAGATGAATTAAATTAGGGTTTTATTTTGAGGATTGGTGCAAGGAGAAAAGTTTCCTCAGAAAACATCTCCATTGCGTCATCTGTAAAAACGAGGGACCTTTTTGTCGACAGAACTGCGATAACATTTGTTTTCAGATACGATGTTGACATTTGGGACAGCATAAAAAATGGAGACATTTCAAAAAAAGACTTCCTGTCTCGAGTTCCAGGAGCGTCTGGAATTTTTTGCTCTTTGAACGACAAGGTTGACAAAGATGTAGTTGAAGCAGCTGGTACGTATAGTAGGGAGCCAAATACCCACTGGTTAAGTTTGGAAAATTGTTTGCCAACTTTCAATGAAGTCATTCAAGTTGGGAACATTAGGTGGAGGGCATTCATTGCAGAATCCTGAGGGGAAAACTGAGCAAACAGTACCTTGCAAAATCGTCTATTACGAACCATAAACATGAATTATGCTATGCTATGCTGGTTCTTAAGTGACAACTTCCTTGGTACTTTCTCAAGTTTCCCTCTCAGGATTCGCCACTGGTTGCATTCTGGATAAATCACGTGAGGCCTAGTTTTCATTAACGAATCTTCCATTGCTGCACCATCCTCATTTTAACCCCTCTTGCAGGTCCTTCCTTGAAAGTCGTTTCTACTATGTCCGTTGGTGTTGACCATGTTGATAGAGAAGCGCTCAAAGCCAAGGGTATTCGACTGGGCTATACTCCCGATGTTCTAACGGAAGCGACAGCTGAACTGACCCTAGCGTTACTTCTCGCAACGTCCAGACGGCTTTTTGAAGCCAACAGAGCCATAAAAGAGCAAGTTTTTTTAATTGTCAAACTCTGACCCTAAACCGTGTTGTACATGATGGAAACTGCTGAATTTATGACATAATATGTCATATTACACATTGTGTGAACCGCGAATCAACTAATTTTACCCTAATTTATGACATAATAATATTATGTCCTGAAATCCTCAGCGGCGAATGGACCTCGCCTTGGGCACCCCTTTGGATGTGCGGTCCTGCCCTGAAAGGCTCGACTGTTGGTATCTTTGGTTTCGGTAGAATTGGGCAATCCGTTGCTCGGAAATTGAAAGCCTTCGAGGTCTCTCGGATTCTTTACGGAAGCGCCCAAGAGAAACCTGAAGGTTTGAAACTTTTAGCGAGTTACTCTTTATATCTTCTTGAAGTGTGTGCCAAAGTCACAGTTGGCCAAAACTAATTGTAGTCTTCATCTGGTGGTAATTTGTGTTTTAGGCAAACAGATAGGTGCCGTACAAGTTTCGTTGGAGGAGTTGCTCAGAGAAAGCGATTTCGTTATTGTCACCTGCGCCTTATCTGATCGTACTCGAGGGTTATTCAATAAGGAGAAATTTGCTCAAATGAAATCGACGGCCATATTTATCAATTCATCCCGAGGAGGTAAATAGAGGTGTTCGTTTGGTACAACTGGCCCTTCGGTAAAATGACTGAGGGTTCAAAATTAATGCCATTATTCATCAACTCGTTTTTAACATTGGGCTTTGGCTATACTTCAAAGTCATGAGCGAAATGTCAAGAACTCAAATTGACTTTTTCTAAAATTATCCCAAGATTGGCCCTCGATGATGGGGATCTACTGAATTCATAACCGTGAAACTCTTTCCTTATGGGACTTTCCTAATGCCCCAACTGGAAATTGGAACGCATTCTGCAAACAAGAACTACTTATCAAATTCTCACACACTCAAATAACAACTAACAGTAAAGAAACTTATCAACTTCTGCAGCCGTAGTGAATCAAGAAGCGCTCCATGACGCCTTGGTTTCTGGGACAATCAGAGCTGCTGGGCTGGACGTGATGACACCTGAACCTCTTCCTAAAGACCACCCCCTACTGGGCCTTAGCAATTGTGGTGGGTTTTACCGTAATTTTAATTTGAACGATTCATTATCAAAAAGGTAGCATAACTGGTCTGTTCGACCAGGGGAGGGGGGCTACTCTGTAAACTCAAAGCGATCTGCCTTCGGAATTAGGCCCGGTTTATTGACAAAATTTATCAATCCGATATCCAAAGAAGCACCCAATAAACATTTCCAACGAGATTTTTACATTTAAATTTGATGTTGATAACACCAAGGTGAATTTTATCTGAAGCTTCCTTGGATATCGGATGGATAAATTTTGTCAATAAACCGGGCCTTAGTCTAATGAGTCGATGGCGACTATAAGTTTCGCTATTTCACTTTTTACGTATCGCTTCAAATTTACAGAATAGGCTCTCATGTCAGTCCTGGACCAGTAACTACTGACGCCAAATTTAAGCTATGTGATAGGGTAAATTTGCTTGGCGTCGTTAGTAACTAGTACCGGACTACCCAGGACTGCCCTTTTGTTGTTTTTTGATAACAGCCTACGTAACACATTGAATTTTCTACTGAGTCTCAGGTCTGCGACATTCAAATATTAACATAGTACAAAATTTGTTGCAGTCGTTTTACCTCACATAGGTAGCGCCACCTATCAAACTCGGATGGTCATGGCGGATTTAGTTGCCAAGAACATAGTTGCAGCGCTGACCAATGAGAAAATGCCAGCTGAACTGGCCCTATGAGAATGCTCAAATTCACATAATATAACATTGAGATTTCCATCTGCGGGTAGATTGTGGTTAATACTTAATAGATGTGATGAAACGATTTTGTTTTTACTCACGGTGCAATAAAATCTATTTTGATATACATGATTCTAGTTATTTTGCCCAACTTTGAGATCCTTATGGTGCCTATCGGTAATATAACTTTCAAATCATCCATTCCTCCACTCTTCATTTGCTACAATTTTCCTCTATAGCGCTCTTCAGGTCTTGGGATGGTGAAGGGTTGTATCGCTCAACGACAAAATGTTCATCCTCAGTCGTCCAAACAGCCTCGTAGTCCTTGTCTAAAGTTATCCTCACTTGTTCCATTTGCTTGGTGTTAATCTCATTTTCTGTTGGAGAGCTGTCCAGCTGCATCGCACTTGGTTGGCATTGCTGGTCTATCGCAAGGGCTTCGGGTCTTATGAACTTGGTTGCAGAATCGCAGCCACTCATCGGGTCAGTTTGCTGAGGAACCTTGCTGGGATCAAATCCAGGGCAAAGCACTCCTTGGACTTCGTCAGGCATCAGCTCCATTTCCACAATCAATGGTCGAGATGGTTTCTCTTGCTCAAGCTTACAAATCTCTTCTTCCGAATCTGAATCACTCGCATCAGCTGGAACTTGACTGTTTTTACCTATCAATCCTGCGATAGTAAAACTATCCAGGTGCTGGGCTCCGAGCTTGATAGAATTTTTTCCCCCAAAAATATTGGAAACAGCGTCCGAATCGTCGTCTATTTCACCCCTGCCATTGCAAAAATCTTGATTTTCTCGTTGAATTTCTTCAACAAGTAATGTTCGGTTTGTCTTAGCTGGTGACGTGTGTTTGTCAGCTGTCTCACTTTCATTTCCATCCACGATCGTCGATTTATTGGGTTGATTTTCTTCAATGCCCACAGGCGTAATCAAGGGCTCATCGGCTATTGTCAAGCCAGAATCTGCGCCCATTTCAACACCAGGATCGTTTATCATTTGTGAAACTTTTCGCAGGAAACTCTCGATCAGAGGACCTCTATATTCATTTTCAATTTGAATGTTCCCATCCCTCATCGTACTGACTTCTGATTTTGTTCCGTTTATGGCGTCTGGGTCAAGCTGATGCCTCGCTTCAAAACTCATTTCTGGTTCATCAAGAAGCTTGACGATTTCATCAAACTCTTCTTTCACCAAGATATTATCTTCAAATATTTTCTCTGGGTGGTTTGGGCATTCTTGTTTTATTTCCACGTCATAATTTTCATCATCTACGTCCTTTACTTCTTCCATCAAATTCTCAGGATGTTGACATTCTTTGTTCATATCAAGGATCTTTATGTCGGCTTCAGCTTCAATGCAGATACTCGATGTGCAATCAACGAATCGATTGTTCTCCTCGTCACTAGTGGATTCAGAGGCTGTGGATTCTACGTCCGAGTCGCGAAATTCGTAGGTGTCACCATCTGATTCTATTGTAACTTCGCAATCTGGCTCTGCTCTCTTGACATCGTTGCTGCTTTTGGTTTGTGCAGTGAAGGACTTTGGTGGTGGTTCATTCTTATCAATGCCTCTCTTCAGAATTTCCTCAGCCGAAGAGTAACGCTGTTCATCATGGTCTGAAGTTGAGTGGGTCGATTCTGACGAATCCACTACGTCTTCACTTTTTCCATTGCTATTTTCCTTTGTACCCTCTATAACTTGAGAGCCTCCTATGTCATCGTTGTCCGCTTTACCTGACACGCCATGTTCTTCAGGACCTGAATGCTCATCATCTTTCGCATGTCCTTGACCGTCCAGGATGTTCAAAACTGTATCCTGATAAGCATCTTGGGCCTCACCAGCGCCCATCTGCCGAATACCCAGTCGAACAATATTGCCCGCACCCTTGGCCTCCTTGTCAAGCTGCTCCGCTTGATCTTCGAGCTCTGCAATCAGTCTAGGGTGTTCCCTGGCATCTCCTCCAACAACAGCCAATTCAGACTCTTTAATCGAATCCCCATCTTTCTTGCCTTCTTCCTCGTCGATTTCTCTGTCGAAGACTTCAAAGAGCTGTTTCTGTTCGCTGTTGTACTCCTGGAAAACGAGGTGTTAGCGGATTATGTCATTACAAGAGTACAGAGAGCTTTGAATATATTTGGTGCCTAAATAATGACTTACAGGCCCTTCATCCGACGAATAACTGGAAGCATCATCTTGAGAATGAGAGTTCCTCGCCCGATTTCGCATGTTGATTAGCGCTGAATAAAAAACGATCGACGCTTGAAAATGCATTAGGAAGAAGACAATTGAGACTAACTTTTAAATCATGATAAAAGTGAATGCCGCATTACCATAAACACTGTCGCGTATCCTTTTCATCTCTTTATCGCGATGCGCCTGTCGAACTGCTTCCTCTGCATCGTTGCCTCCGCTAGCCCTATTCAAGAATACAGTGGATACAGTTTGCAAATCGTCCGTTAGTAGCAACACGTGCTATCTAATGATCCTCACTTTTCATCGAAACTTTCTGCATTTCTCGATCATACATCCCTATCCATTGGAAGTTAATGGCAGATTTGGATTGTACCTACTAGTCACCTCTTTTGCTAAAATCATTTATAGTAGGCATATAATAAAAGCTAGAGGTGTTGCCAGGAGTGTCACAAAATGCGTTCCACTCCTAAAACTTGCTACATAACTGAAAAGGATGGTCGTATCTTAGGATGGAGCACCTTACCAAGTTCCACCCAAATTAAAATGCCCAAATAGTGCCCAATAATTATGGGGCAAGACCGGATTCACCTAAAGCTTACCATGCTTCGATCGCTTCCCTGTCGACGTCAAATATTGGACGTTCGTCCAAATAAGTGAGGGTTTTCTGCAAAAAAAAAAAGGGGAAATTATGATGAAATTATGTCTCGGGTAAAATTCGGGAAGCGTATTTCACAATTAAGTTCGTTATTTACTTACACATTCGACTATCATGGTTTTCCGGTAATATTTGACCTTATTTCTGACTGGATTGCCAGTCAAAACGAGCACGCGAAGATTCGGCATGCTTGAAAATACCTGGAACATAAAGTTCAAAAATGCCAAAAGCAATTTTTGTGCCAGAAAGTAAAATCTGAGAAGCAAAATGTTGCACTTCTAATTGACCTGTAGTTGCATGGACATGGTTTGGTCCAACTTTAACACTTACGCCAACTATGGCCGGGTCGTCGAGTCTATTGTGGGACAAATCTACAGTTGATAAACAGTGGCATTGCTTCAGATGTTCGATGTCTTCAGAAGTTGTCAAATGATTATGAGTCATGTGCAAGCTGGTCAGCGATGAGAGACAATCTAAAATGTCGATAAATACTATAGCATAGCATCAATTGTCATTCCATGAATCGCTCTCCTCAGCTAAGTATGTTTGTACTTATTAGTAGGTACATCAGGTAGGTAATTAGGTACGTACTTCAATAATTTCAACAGATGGGTCTTGGAAAACTTACCGAGGTTTTCGATTTTTGGTATAAAATTATGGCACAAATTGATTGTGTCAAGCTCTGGCATATTTTCGAGATTTTCTATCTTTGTGATGCAGTTATGATGTAAATAGAGGCATTTCATCTTCTTCTGGGTGTTTAAATTCTCTATCACGCTTATTCCATTGTTTTCTAGCCAGAGGCATTTTAACCCCGTGTATTCTTCCAAGTTTTCGATTTTCGAAAATCCTGAAAGGTATTGTCTATCAGTAGGGGTGGCTAAGCACTTTGAAAATCACCGACTTTGCTAATAAAATGTAAATAATGTGGTGAAGAGAATATTAGTGATTCTTATCGTGAAATAGGTACTCGTACTCATAATCAAACTAAGGCTCTTATTCATGCTCCTATTAATGCTCAAACTTGAACCAGAACTGAAGATAAAACTCAAACTGACACTCAAACTCATAATCAAACTCAACGTCAAACTGAAACTGGAACTCACACCCATACTCAAAATCATGCTCATAACAATACTCAAACTCAGATTAAAACCCATCCTCGTATTCAAACTCATAATCGAACTGAAACCAGAAACTCGAATGTGCTCATACTCGCAATCAAACTCATAGCAATACTCAGACTCACCCCAAAACTCATTCCCATGACCAAACTAAACTCATATTCATAATCAAACTGAAACCGAAACTCAAACTCATAATCAAAGTCAAACTCAAACTGAAACAGAATCAAAAACTCAAAATCATACTCATAATCAAACTCAAGCTAATACTATAATAATACTCAGACTCACTCCAAAACTCATGGGTAAACTCACTCATAAACAAAGTCCAACTTGAACTCAAACTCATTTAATCAAACTCACACTCATAAATCGAACACAAACTCAAAGTCAAACCGAAGTTGAAACTGCCACTCAAACTCATAATCAAACTCAAATTCATAATAATACCCAAACTCATAATCAATCTCAAGCAAGACTCATAATCAAACTCCAACACAAGCTCAAAGTCAAACTCAAACTTGAACTCAAACACATAACCAAACTCATACTCATCATCAAATTCAAGTTCAAACTCATACTCTAACTCCAGGTCAAACTAAAATTCATACTCAACTCATAATCGAACTCAAAGTCAAACTCAAACTGGAACTCATAACCAAACTGAAACTGAAACTCATAATCAAACTGAAACTGAAACTCGAACCCGAACCCAAACAATCAAGCTGAAATACCACTCATAATCAAACTCAATGTCAAACTCATTCAACCTCTAAGTAGATCTCAAACGCAACTCATAACCAAACCGAGTTCAAGTTTGAGTTCGATCATGAGTCTGAATGAGAGTTTCATCTTTGAGTTTGAGTTCAAATTTGAACTTGATCTCGAGTTTGAGTTGAAGTTTCATTATGAGTTTTAGTTTGATTATGAGTATGTGTTCGAGTTTCAGTTTGAGTTCGATTATGACTTTGAGTATTGGCAATTGGATTGCATATGAGAATGAATTTGAGAGTGAGTTGTAGTTGAAGTTTGAGTTTGATTATGAGTTTGAGTTCGAGTTAATTCTTAAGTTTAGTGTAGTAGTTTAGTTAAGTTTAGTTAGTTCAAGTTTGAGTTTCAGTTTGAGTTTTGGCAATTGGATTGAGTAGTTCTGTTCTACCTATGAGAATGAATTAGAGTGTGAGTTTCAGTTTGAGTTTTGTTTCAAGTTTGAGTTTGATAATGAGTCTCATTATGTCTCATTAAGTCTATCTTGAGTTCATTATGCGTTTATGCGATTATGAGTTAGCTCACCTTTGAAGTGCAGATACAAGCTATCATTCAAGTATGGGGTGGCGTATAATTGATGTTCTTTGCAGTGTTTACGCAAAAACTGTTTCGTTATCCTGTAATGAAACGAAATTCAGTGAAATTTGAAGTAGAAATCACTTGAAATTACCATGGCTTGAAAGTACCTACTTTTTCCAATCAGCTTCAAAACTTGTCCAAATACCTATATCATCATTAGGAATTTGATCCAAAAATTCGAATTGGTACCAAATTAAGGAAGTACCTACCTACTATTAATTACGTATGCCTCAGACTATCCCAAAGTACCAGGGATCTAGGTTAACCCCATGGAAGAAGAATTCTTCTTCCATGGGTTAACCCTTAGTAAAGACTAATGTACTAAGGTTGAAAATTGTTTATGGGAACTATGGGCTAACCTGGGGGATTTATATTCTTGTTCAGGTGCTGACTCCTCGTACACCATCCTCGGAAAACTGCTTTATTTCACAAAATTATCTTCTGGGGTTTCTTGTGATTTTTTCAAGGGGGAGCGATCTACAAAGAAAAGAACAGTTTGGTCTCAAGCCAAGTTATTGACTAGTTGCTGTGGTAACATTTTTCCACGTAGGCATCCAAGAGTAAGCTCTCTAAGATTCAGGGTCTCCTAGTTGCAATGTTTTTGAGCTTAGTTCGTAAGTTGAACAACTCAACTTGAGTTTCTAAGTTGAGTTTGGGGTGAGTTCGTAAGTTGAGTTTGAGTGTTGAGAGTGAGAGTTCAGTTTGAATTGGAGTTGAGTTTGTGGATTGAGTTTGTAAGTTCAGCTTGTTAGTTGAGTTTGAGATTTGAGTTTGTGAGCTTCCGATAAATTAGCACGTTTTCTGCTCCTAGTGTCTTAAAAAATAAACTAATTTGAGCGTTCTTGGTCTGATCTTTGTTGCACATTGCAGGATGCGTGGATACGTATCTTTTGTATTCCATTGACTTGACGCATTGGGATTTTAGGCGGGTTTGAAATTTTCATGTTGAGTTTTTGGCATTTTTGAATAAGTTGCCATATTAGTATTATTACCTAATGTAATTAATTTAAATTAGTGTAATTAATTCATAGCCTAATTAATTTAAATTAGTTTAACTAATTTAATTCTCGACGAAAACTCACAAACTTATTATAATGTGGAAGTATTGTGTGTTTCAACTTGAATTCATGTGTTTCAACTTGTGGAAGTAATGTGGAATACCTATGTATGTTTCAACTTGAATCTCACTCACAACTTGTGAGTCTCAAGGCCCTTGAATAAAGCGTGATAGAAATTAAAAGTTAGAAAGCAGTTTTGGACTTGCTTTGCCAGTCTGAACAAACCGTCAAAACCAATCGGATGCCAACCAAAACGACTACGTCGTGGCAAGAAGTGAACAAGTACCTAGGTTTGTTTTGATTTTGTCCGGTCATCAGCTGGGCGCGCTGGGCATGTGCGTGCGACACACGCCGTGTGTTCTGCAATTCTGCATGAGTGTATTCCCGGGATGCAAGGATGTTGTCATCGTAGAATTTCTGGGTTGGTCTTGTAGATTGATCTGATTGATGTAAGTGGTGCTTGTTCGTCGATGTGTACGTCGCATTGCCGGTTTCTTTGTTTTTATATGAATTGGATTGGCTAGCCTTCTTGCAAGGTGAAGAGGTGTCGTTTAATTCAAAGCACTTAACGGTAAGCAGTTTTTGTAATTTTTTGAATAAATTCTAGCGTGTGATAACAACCTGTTGTTTAATGACATTCTTGTTGGTGAAGTAACCAGGTGCATTCTCCCACTTACTTACCGAATTCACCAACGGACTCATGATTAAATTTGGAGAGTGATAATTGTACAGTAATTCTACAGTGCTCCGCTATGGATCCAGTTCGGCAGCCTAGGGAAACCCTCGACCCACGGTTGTACAATGCGCTTCGCTCCCGAATCATCAAAAATCGGTTAGCCGCCACCGATAGAGTTGACTGCCTCAATCTCGAAGAGGTTCATATTCCGCCGAACCTGGAAAAAGTGACCAAGTGCATCAAGGTCGGTTTGTACCATGTTCAATCAATAATTGATTCATAATTATTATGAATTCTGATTCTTTGCTCACCTACCTATGTCCCAATTGAAACCGCTCGCACGATCTTAAAAATAATTAATTTTGATTACAAACAACAGCATCGGCATCAGTTGGTACAAACATTTTGCAGGAGGCTATAAATTGCTTGGATTATCTGAGAAAGGTTAAACGAGGAATGTTGTTACACTTGGAATGGTTACAAGAGAAGCATGATGAGGGGGTGGACGAAACAAGAAAACGATCCCAAGAAGATCAGTCGAACTCGGAAAGTTCTTTGCCGACAGGTTAGTCAAGATTTACCGAATTCGGCGTCCTAAAAAATTCTAAAATTTGCCGTTATTCACGAAATTGTAACGTCTCGTTAGTCATGTGCTGTGTCCGTCAGAAAGAATAGGTAGATGTTTTTGGAAATGCCAAACATCAAAAATAAAATTTGAAAAAATAATCGACAGGACCTACTTACTAGTTGAGTTGTTTGATTAACGTCATTCGAAAGAATTGACATTCTTAGCACATTTACATGTAAATCGCTGGTTTATTTCTTACCGCCAAAAATTCGTGATAATATACATATTCTGCTACCAGGAAGCTGTACACCTCCAAGTAGAATAGCGAAAGCTCCTCGCAAAAGATTCAGACGCCTTTCGAGAAGGAAGAGAGGCGGTGGAAAAATTGTCAAAAAGCAACCACCTCGCGCCTGCAAATCTCCGGTAGGTGCCTATAAAACATTTCAATCCTTTTGAACACAAAAATTAAAATAGAGTAATAATTTGAATGTAGAACGGGGTCCGGGGGTTTCAGGCTTTGCATTTCACTCGATAATTGAAGTAAAATAAAGAACATTTTTACTTTGTTTGCAAAAAAAGTATTTCAATTTATTGTCATTTCTCATCACAAAAGGGCAAAAAAGTGGTTCTTCCTGCAAGTCTACAATTTTCCTTTTACGCATGCCTAGTTAACTACCCCAATTTCCCCTTTTCAAGTTGCCTCTTTCTTCCAGCGTCGTAGCCGATAGTTTTTGCTTGTTTCAGCAATAGACTCGAGTCGAACTCGACAAGCGGAAGCAATAATGTCAATTTTCTACTGCCGTTCATTTTCTCGCAACGGATTAACGACTCGGGAAAATTTCCACCCCATCGTGCGTCACCGTGGCATCTGCGCGTGCGCTACCCCCTCGGGGGTGAACCGCCCTACTCTTCCTGAACGACGATCTGAGTGGTTTGTGTAATCGATAGCCTCTCAACTTTCATAAGGTAAACAATCGATCAATTTTCTCTCGCCAAGAGATTTCCATTTGATTAGTCAATAAAAAAGCGGATTTACGCTCTTTTCATCACCCGTTATCATCTGCTTCTGATTTTAGGGGATTATTATCTCGTTTATTGTGAGTTTATTCCCCACCAGTTAATCCGACTTTTCCTATTTTTTCACAGAATTTTTCGTGTTCTCTGGGTTGGATTTGCATCTTTTCCAAAATGGCCTAGACTTAGTTTGGCCGAAAATTTTCTGATCCTATTATAGGATCAATAGTGTTTTTCGTATTTTTCAATGTGATAGCATGCTTGGATATTCGTTTATAAATTTCCTGTGATAATGCACTGTTTTGTTGTCGAACCTTCTGTCGCGTGTCAAAATTACGTATATAAGCGTGTCAACGAATTTCTTCACTGCCCCATCCCCCCAGAATTTTCCCCTCTTCTGGTTCAATAATGGAAACCATATCCCAGCTCATCACTGTTGAACACACCGTCACACCAAATACCTTGCTCTCATCAAGGAGCTCCACGATCATATGGGTACTTGAAACCAGTCCTTGAGTTTTGCTGCGCAAAATTGACATAATTTCATCCTTCGACCGTGACCGTGTATACTGTCCGGAAATGAGCCCGTTCGTTGGATCCAAGTTGACTATGTCAGAAAAAACTACAAAAAATGCGAAATTGGAGCAAAATGTAAAATATAAAAATATTCTTTCATCCGACGGATGGGTTTGTACAAAACGATGTCCCGACTATGGGCTTACTTTGCTCCCTTAGGGGTAACTTTACTCCCTTCGGGGCAACTTTGCTTTCCCTGTCCGTTCTAATTGGTACCCCAGGGGTAAATTTTGGGCCACGATTTACAAAATCCACTTCATCCAACGCTAATGGCATGCATGCTTTGAATGTTTTTTACTGGAACAAAAAGTTGTGATGTATCACCCTGAAGCGAAGTTGGATCACTGAAAAAACGTCGTGCTGCAAGGTGAACCCAAGCTTTTAAGACCAAGAACGCTCAAATCGGTTGAGTTCGTTGCTAGAAAAAAAATTAAGTTGGAAAAACTAGAAGATGTTTGTTGTTTGATGTTGTTTGTGTCACTTCTTGTTGCCACTCGTTGTCAGATAGTCCCGCAATGAACTGTTCTCGTATTTTTCGTCGAGAGATGTCCCAAAGTCACATGTACCCGCGATGCGTCTCAATTCGTTATCAAAATTTCCCAAGGTGTCTCCATCACGTCGATATTCTTTGGAAAATATGCATCTTGGTGTCACGTAAAATTTGTCCAAAAAGTCAAAAATTTTTTCAATTGGAGGTAGTTCGCGAGGCCTAAAATGGTCTCCAAGTAACCGAAATGGTTCAGGGCTCATCCTAAATAAGAGCAAGTCTGTTGTTAGAGTTTCATCCGTAATTTTACTGGCACCGACGCATACTTTCGACTAGCATGTTGCTTCTAGTATATTACAGTGAGTAAAATTTTCTCCTGAGCCTACGATCCGATTTTCATTTTATAATAGATGTAAAAAATTCCAACATTGAATAGAAGTTTGATGTTTTTCTGCCTTCCCATCGCGGATTTTTTGTTTTTTTTTCTCCGGAATCTCCCTGCTCGGATCACGAGTGTCGACGTAGCCGACTACTCCTCCTGACGTCCCTTTCCCTTCGACAAACGCGACAAGAGGCCCTTACGGTCGTCAAAGGGCCGCCGCTCCGCATTGAGTCAAGTGCCGCGTGCATTCGATGTTAACGACGGACGTTGACGCGTATCGAGCCGGCGTACGCACAAAGGCCGATGCCGCCCTTTGACATCGATGCCACAATCGATTTTCCCGAGTGCCGCCCCCGCCGACGAAGCCGGATAACTTCCCCTACGTAGGGCCCTAGCCCTCGTCAGTTCGGATCGGTGCCTCGACCCTAGTCCTCGTCGCGGATCGCAAGTCGCCCAGCGTAGCCAGTTCCTCGCCATACTATCCGACGTCACGGGCTCGTCAGAATCCGCCGTCGCCTAGCGACCTTTTCCAACTGGCCTCGCTTTTCACCCAGCGAGGAGTTTTCCTCGTCCCTGGGCCAAGGCCGGCCGACACTGCAGTCATTCGGATTTCCCATACAAAAGGTAAAACATTTTCGCGTCCGCTCGCGTATCCGACGTAAATACGCATGTCAAAGGGGAATTTCGAGAATTTTCCGATTGTTTATATTTTTTGAAAATTCGCGAATATCTGCGAGATCAGGAAGAAGTTGGATACTTCATTGTCAACATTGCGTCGAAAAAGAGTCGACTTGTTTCCTAGGATAGAAAATCGATTTCGGAGGTCGCGATTCCTGGGTTGGGACGTCATAATGTATTATTTATTATATTATGCTAATTTTCATTCAACCTCGTCCGCCGTGCTATTGAGCAAGACGAAGGACCGAAAGCCTTTTGTCGAGGAAGTAAAAGCACTTAGCTATACGATATATAGTATACGGAAGAGGAATTTTAGAAAACAGTAGGTTTATCCCTGGAAAACAAATTACTCAATAGAGAAATCTAGGCAAAATAGCTTTAGAAGTATAGGCCTTTTAGCATTAAACCATGTATCAAATTGTACAGAAATGTGCCCGTTGGCGTTAGATAACTAAGGGCATTTTTTTGGATGTTGATGGAATTTTTCGGGCGTTTTAATTTCTGCAGTCTATCAGGCGCGAAAACTCACAAAATGGTTAGGACAAGGTTATATCCCTTGAAAAACAAAAACAGAATTTGGTTGATTATCCAATGGAAAACCTTTTTAATTCAATGAACTTTTTTAATCATTGTATAATATTTTCGATTTTTTTATGCTTCGAAGAGGATTGATTTGAAAAAAGGGGCACCTATAATTCTAAATGGCAATAAAAATGGGGCTTACCACCTTCTGCCTTTCAAGGGACGACATATCCGGAAATATGAGCGCTGGTAGCGTTTTCTTTGCTTTTAGCAATGAATTATTAGCATATTCATCTCACAACGGACATAACTTCGGTAAAGGTAGTTCTTGATGTAGAATCTGCTTGAAGGTTCTCAGAATCCGTCATCCCCGAGCTTACCGTTTAATTCTCAGATCTGTAGAAATAACGCGGGATTTTCTAGCGACGAAATTTATTCTGAAGACTGAGGTCTGGTTTATCAATTTATTTAAAGCTAGAGTTACGCTTGCGATAACTAATTTTCAGTACGACGGTCAATGAAGTGCAAGCGTCCTTTGATAAATCTAGCTTTAAATTAATTGATAAACCGGCCGTGAGACTGAGCAGTTATCAAAACATCATTTACTTTCTTACAAAGTGTCAGATTAATATCATATTTAAAAAAAAGTTGGTAGGAACCCATGTGAAAACTGATGGAAGGAAGGTTGATATAATATATAACAGAATTTATGTATGGGCGCATCGGTAGGTAGGTACCTAATGTTTTTATTCATCAAATGTCAAAATCGAACTCGTATTGGTATCCATTAAAAACGCGCTCAAAAATCGCTTATCAACATTTTGAAAAAAATTTTAACCTGAAAAATTAACAAAAAGTATTTTTTTAGCAGTCTTCAAGTAGTTATGGGTACATTTGAGCAAAAATTGGTTTTTTTCTAACGCCCCTTATAGGCGGGAGAAATAGTCGGAAATCTGAACCGCCTACAAAAATCGAGGGGCAAAATAAGGGCTTCTTGGCTAAGCACGAATTCATGCACTAAGCTTCACTTGACTGGAGAGCAAGTCGTTACTGCACCTGAAATCGGAAGTGGTCTAAGTACAAGACCATTAGGACAAGTTTGAACGTTAAAGCGCTTTTCCAGTCTCGACGGGTAATCTGTCGGGTCAGAGTGGGAATAAATGATGGAAGTTGGAAATTCGGAAGTCCCTCATGAAAGTGAAAGTGGCTGCGATACGCAGGACGGAAGTGAAAGGAGAGATGGGCTACAGATAGGGTCCACCCTTATTTTGGGGTGAATCGCCCGTGCGCGGCTTTGTTACCTTCACACCATAAAATAGCGATTAATTAAATATGATAAAGAAATAATTATCATATACTCACCTATACCTATATATTCTCAGGTTTTAGAGAGATTTCTGCTGTTCAATTGGTACCCTATCTTGTAAAGTATAATCCACGAATAACGCAAGTTATTTCCGTATTTTGATCGTTCAGTATTTTGATCGAATTGCAGGAACTGCTGAGATACAAATTCCCGGGGCAAACTATTACTTCCATATTTACAGAGTAAATGGAAGTATTGTGATCGTCCTAAAATCGAGAATCGGAACGGAGCTTCAGAAAAAACTTTTTCTTATACACATTTACTCAGAATCACTTCCCGAACAAGTGTCTGTGTGTCCGTGTGTCCGTTAGTCCGTCTGTCTGTCTGTCCGTCTGTCCGTCTGTGGTCATTTACAAAAATGGGCATAACTCCCTCATTTCTCAACCTTTTTTCAAATTTCTTGAACTGAAATGTTTGTCTCGGCAAGACCTAACGCCCTGTTTAATTGGAATTTGGATAACGCACAGTACTTCCGATATATTTGCATTTTTAGTGTTTTCTATTTTATTTTTTTCCGGCCACAAAAATGAACCGATTTGAGCGTTCTTGGTCTTAAAATCTTGGTTTTACCTTGCAGAATATGTGGATATGTTTTATATTCCAAAAATGTATTGTATTTTTATTTTGGGCGAATTTAAAAATTCGCAAAGTGAATTTTTCGATATTTTTGGCCTAAACACCCTTAAAAGCAGTCAAAATATGATCAAATTGTGTCACAATTTTACGTTCTAAAATATGGAAGTATTGTGTGTTATCTACGCACCATTGGTTTTAAAGAATAATAAGTTTTAGTAGTAAAAACTTGTTCGAATACTAATTTTTGACGTTTCATAAAACTAGTTTTGGCCCTCCAAAAAAATGCAAAAATTTGAAAAACATTGGGTTGCCTCAGGGTAGATACATTAAAGGACAAATAGGCGTTTTTACTTCCATATTTACAGAGTAAATGGAAGTATTGTGATCGTCCTAAAATCGAGAATCGGAACGGAGCTTCAGAAAAAACTTTTTCTTATACACATTTACTCAGAATCACTTCCTGAACAAGTGTCTGTGTGTCCGTGTGTCCGTTAGTCCGTCTGTCCGTCTGTCCGTCTGTCCGTCTGTGGTCATTTACAAAAATGACCATAACTCCCTCAATTCTCAACCTTTTTTCAAATTTCTTGAACTGAAATGTTCGTCTCGGCAAGACCTAACACCCTGTTTAATCGAAATTTGGATAACGCACAGTACTTCCGATATATTTGCATTTTTAGTGTTTTCTATTTTATTTTTTTACGGCCACAAAAATGGACCGATTTGAGCGTTCTTGGTCTCAAAATCTTTGTTTCACCTTGCAGAATACGTGGATATTTTTTATATTCCAAAAATGTGGCGTTTTTTTCATTTTGGGCGAATTTTAAAATTTGCATTGTGAGTTTTTTGATATTTTTGACCTAAACACCCTTAAAAGCAGTCTAAATATGATCAAATTGTGTCACAATTTTACGTTCCAAAATATGGAAGTATTGTGTGTCATCTACGCACCACTGGTTGTAAATGACCACAGACGGACAGACGGACTAACGGACACACGGACTAACGGACACTAGGGTGGAGTGAGAATCGAGAAAATAATTTTTTACTTCCATATTTACAGAGTAAATGGAAGTATTGTGATCGTCCTAAAATCGAGAATCGGAACGGAGCCTCAGAAAAAACTTTTTCTTATACACATTTACTCAGAATCACTTCCTGAACAAGTGTCTGTGTGTCCGTGTGTCCGTGTGTCCGTTAGTCCGTGTGTCCGTCTGTCCGTCTGTCCGTGTGTCCGTCTGTGGTCATTTACAAAAATGGCCATATCTCCCTCATTTCTCAACCTTTTTTTCAAATTTCTTGAACTGAAATGTTTGTCTCGGCAAGACCTAACACCCTGTTTAATCGGAATTTGGATAACGCACAGTACTTCCGAGATATTTGCATTTTTAGTGTTTTCCATTTTATTTTTTTCCGGCCGCAAAAATGAACCGATTTGAGCGTTCTTGGTCTCAAAATCTTCGTTTTACCTTGCAGAATATGTGGATATTTTTTACATTCCGAAAATGTGGCGTTTTTTCATTTTGGGCGAATTTTAAAATTTTAATACTGAATTTTTTGATATTTTTGACCTAAACACTTTCAAAAGCAGTCAAAATATGATCAAATTGTGTCACAATTTTACGTTTCAAAATATGGAAGTATTGTGTGTTATCTACGCACCACTGGTTTGATAAATGTCACAGTCGGAAAAAATGTAAAAAAACTGGGTCCTTAAAAAAGAAAAAACCGAATGGGAAAATTTAAGAAAAAATCAAGGATCTTGCAATTTTTTTGGCATGAGTCTTTGTGGGTAATTGACTCAACAACATGATAAGTAACGTTTTTTGTGTTTTTTTGGTCGGTTTGGAGGGTACCTAACTAGTGCCGGCAAAATCAAGTTTTCTCAGCTTTCATGGTTTCACTGCAAAAATATGGCAAATGGCTATGGTAGGTTCATTGATGCGACCGACAGCATCTAGCGAAATGTAGAAAGTTCGGTGAGAATGGTCGTTCTATAAGTAGTAAAATATCTGAGCCTATTGAAGGAACTACGATAGCCCGTTCTTTAGATGAGGCTTCCTAGTTAAGGCAGCTAAACTCTAAAACTAGAGTAATTACCTAGTTTTCCCGGTTTCTAGACGTATTTTTTTTTTCAACACGCCCTTAGGCGCCAAGGCTGTAAACCGCAGTCGACACAAAACGATTCAAAACTTCCCCTATATTTCAGTCTTAGAAATTTACGTAGGTCGAAGTGGCTGTTCCGCAACTCTAAAATTCTTTCCTCAATCGCCTCGCGGTATTGTCGCGGAAAATTGGTTTGCGGAACTTTTATAGAGTAGAATCCTGTAATGCCATAAGTTGAACCGCAAAGTAAACTCGTCACCGCACCTGCGATATGGGAAGCGGCAAAAGTACCGACATCTGGACAACTTTGAAAGCTAAATGGTCCTTCCAGTTTGGAGGGTGATCCGTCGGGTCAGAGTAGGAATAGGATAATAGGAGTTGGAAATTCGGATGCGGCTCATGAAAGTAAAAGTAGCAGCAATACGTGCTGAAGGGGTGCGTCTGCAAGGATGAAGGGTAAGACGGTCAGGGGTGAGATTCGGCCACACATACGCCCTTCGAACCGAAGCCTGGTTTGAGCTGGACGATTTTTGGCTTTCCTGAACCCAACGCCACGCAGCCTTAACCGAACAATCTAATTCTACGGATTTATGGTGCCCATTTGTAACTTGGCTTGCGCCCATTTGCAACTGAACTTGTGCCCATTTGTAACTGGACTTGTGTCCATTGTAACTGGACTGGTGCCCATTTGTAACTGGACTGGTGCCCATTTGTAACTGGACTGGTGCCCATTTGTAACTGAACTTGTGTCCATTGTAACTGGACTTGTGCTCATTTATAGCTGGACTTGTGTTAATTTGTAACTGGATTTGTATTAACTTAATTAATGTATTGTACGCCCATTCTGATTGGTCTTGTGTTCAAGGTAACTGGACTACTTGTTTCTGACTCATCAAAGAAAGCTATGATAAATCCAATACCTACTTTCACAATCTATGTAACTAACAATGATTGTCCTCACTCATCATTGATTATTGTAGCCTCAAAATAAGCCTAACTGGCACGAATTGGCCCAAAATTAACGTATCGAAGGTATCGTTAAGGTATTGAATTGTGGAAGTCGGTATATTCTGGGTTATCAAAAAAAAAAAAAAATCAACGAGAAATTCTTTCCTTCAACGTACAACACTCGATATCGATAACAATAAGTGGCACCTGTTCGTGGTACCTATAATTCTCTGTTTTTTGCATTCATCGTCTAGTTTTGACTTTTTTATAGGCTAGAAATCTGACGACAGGCTGAATCCCCCCCCCTCCCGAAAAACAATAAACAATTCAAAAATACGACTCGTGGTCACTTTAATTTTGGATGTATTTCGAATATAGGATGGCTCACGCGTGTTCTGTGACTGAAATTCAACACAAAGCGCCTAATCGGATTATCCATTTGAGAAGCTTATTACGAACCATCAGAGAGGACCTACAAATGCCATCTTCGATAGAGAAATCTCTTTTTCAGAGAAAACCCGACGTTCAGTCCACGGAAAATGATGTCACATGCATCATAGGTGACGTAGAGCTGGTGAAAGCCATGCGGTTCGAAGCATATAAGTGCTGGATGCGGAAAAAGTGTTTACTTTCACGCGATGAAATTTCACGAATCAAAATAGTTAGGTTTATAACGTTAGATTTTGGTGCAAGAATGAATGAACGAATGGGTGGATGATTTTTTTGTTGTCAGTTGAAAATAAAGTAGAATAATGGAAAATACTCGAAGTGAGTTTATCACGGAGGCGCTTTCCGCATTCGAACCTGGCACCCTATCTATTTTCAACGTTCCCTTAGATCATTAACTCTAGAGTAGATGATGAACTACCCCAAGCCGGGAAGTCTTGGGTTTTTTAACTGTTTTTGTTTTTATCCTAGCGCTATTGGCTGCCCAATGTCACCCAATTTTTACGTGCGTCCTTTCAACCAAAACGCGACAAAAAAGCCGTCGAAACCAACTCATTCTATTTTCAAGTCCATCCGGAATCCTGCGGCCACCTTTTGCGATTGTTTCAAATCTCTTTGTACAAGTCCTAATATCAACGGTGTCGTTTCCAAAGTAATCCGATGCTAAGATAATCCGAAGGGGTGCACAAAAGGGGCGAGAAGGTCGGAAAAGCCGATGGAAAAGTCCGTTCAGCCAGAAATTACGGAGAATTTCCCGCGGCCGCGTCTTCTCGAAGTCCAAAGTGGAAAAAGATTTCAGCCCCCGTGCGGAGAATTCAACAGTTGTCATCAATCATGCTTTTGATCTAGTGCTGCTTCAGTGGGCTAACTTTATTTACAATCTGGTAGAAAGAACTGATTAGAGAGAAATTTCGCTTCTCTCGCCTCCCCGGAGAAAAGCGGCCTTAGGCCTGGGACTTGTACGAAGCTTCGAACCCGTTGTAGCATAAAGTCAAGATAAATTTATTTCTTCTTGACAAATTCATCATTTTACTTTATATACCTAGGTAGGTAGATCGATCCATTCGTGACTGTTTTCGATGAGTGGCCTTTTTCCTGTAAACCCGTGTTAATGGATAGTAATAATAAACATATAATTCAATATTGTATGAAATTCTTGCATGTTGGTTAGGAATTGCCACCTTAAATTTTTTAAAATATTTTTTCCGGTGATATAGGCTGCCTTGAAATGGAAACCTTGATTTTTCTGGAAAAATCGGAGAAAAACTTTCGTGCGTTTTTCTGGTGTCAGCAACCGACGATAAATGGGACATTCGGACCGGATTTTCGGAGCTGTCCAAACCTTGGAACCCATAATATATTTAGTATGCAAACGCTTCCAAAAAGCCTCCAACATTTGGCACCGAGATAGGAGGTTCCCTTTCCTTCGTAGATCTGCCCTGAGCCCCGGGGCTATGGATTGGTGAATGTTTAAGGCCTCCCTTCAGTACCAGCACCCCCTACACGCAGGTGTTCCCACACAAGGGCCAAGGGTTTACTCGGTTGATTTCTAATACACCTCACCTCGAGAAGTCAACTCCTTACTCTGTGCAGAAGCCCCTTAACAGCCGACCTCGTCAAACTTGGCGAGGGGTGGGCAATATTGATATGAGATGGTTTTGAGTTATGTAAGGCCCCACCCCCTCAGTTTCATACGGCCCATCATCCCCCAGTTTCATACGGCGGAACCCTCACATTCTCGAGGTCTGCCTCGCACCCTCGCACTATTAAGACGTGCCATGAATGAGGATCCTTCACTGTGTACACTCATTTTTGAGTATTTGTTTTAACGAGCGTACGTGTCAGGCATTTGATTCGCCGATGAACGTAACCGATAATCTCGAGTGAAAACCCGTCGTAGCGTGCACAGATAACAAGAATCATTTATCAATACGCAATGCCTTTCACGGCCATTTCATGGTGAATTTCTATTGAATCCCTGATTATTATTAACAATTATTCATTTTAATTAAGTACCTGTATTAAATTAACTGATTAATGGATGAAAATATCGATACCTTAAAGCACAAAGGGCATAATAGTGTTAAGTGTTACCAAAGTTCTGGTTAAACGAGGTTGTAGATCTGGGCCAGACAAACATTTTTTATTAGTCGAATTTTTTTATGGAATTGAAAACTATGGGAGAAATCTTTATTTTTGTAAATCAAAAACTTTTTTCGCATTTTTCTCATTATGCCATTTTTGGACATATTATGTGGACGGGGAACGGCGGACGGGCGGATATTTTTTTTTATTGTAGATTAGAAATTTTTTTCTTGGCCGATTACAACGGTTAATTGAATAATATTTGAATTGTAAACCAAAATGAGCATTCGTTATTATGAAACCAAAAGCAATTAGATTTGACTACAATTAGATAGGTCTTTGAAGTTATAATCTTACGATGTTATTATGTTAATATTTTAATTTGGTTATATCTCTTATAATCTTGAAAAGCATAAAAGCTCGCAGTAAACTTTTTATCGTTCAACTGGGAAGGAAAGTCGATTAGTGCGCACTCGAGATACCTGCCCTACCTCCTACCTCTACCTCCTACCTCCGAAGCGCTCTGGCAATATTCGCAGCGCCGTTCCGCTTGTCGGGCTCCCCATTTTCTGAGCCGTCGGGCCCGTTTCGGTTTTTCAAGACCCCCGCCTCGCGATTCGGCCCTGTTCGGCAGGCGAATCGGAGGTAACTCAGGTATCACCGGCAGGGGGCGCCTCGTGATGCGTGAGTCGAGTTTAGCGTTAGTTTGGGTACAAACACCGCGCCCCACCAACGCCTCTCCTGTGGCCGGCATCGCCTCTGATACTTCTCGCTCCTCCTCTCACGAGCCGGGGGTAGGAAATCGATAAGCCGACTCACCCCGAGGGACTCACCCAGAGAGGCCACCCCCATCGACCCCTATCCCATTTCATCTCGGCGGCCAACTCTTGAAATGAACCCCGTCCCAATCCGACGCTTTCTCGTTCCCTGGCCGCAAACTTTATTCGGTTGCGGCTCTGATACAAATTGCGTCGAGGGAAACGTAAAGGAATCTTCTTCCAAAGCCGAGGAAAGGCAAACAGTTCAACGTCAGGTGTAAGGCGAGGCGAGTCCCTGCGCGTAATACGGCCGGCCAATATTAGGAAAGCCGCCGGCGGGAACGCGATTATTCAAATCCGCCGGCCCCCGCTCCGATTCAAAACAGTCGAATAAATGAGTCGACTGTTCAAATTTATGCCGGCAATATTCGCCCCAGGAGTCGATACTCTGAGCTCCGGAATTATGCGGCTTACGGCGGCTCATCCCGCCCAGGTATTCCATTTTCACTTATGAGCATTGGCCGCTGTCGAAAGCTCCGCCCGTAGATCATCGCCGCTCTGCCGGCAGGGGGGACGTCGTGATCGCCCTCCAAATTGCATTTGCAATTCAACAGCCCGAAAGAACCGCATTTGGAAACGTTTTCAATTATTAGCTCAAATTTGGCGGTTTGCTTCATCAAGTAAACTATCCGTTTACCTTCAACAGAGGCTGCCATTAATACGGATCATCGCCTATCCCAAAGGATTTCCATATTCTATATCGTCGTTTAAGCGGCAACATGCTATAACTCAATTTTTGGCCAAATTGAGTTAAACATTATTAATATGGTAAAACGATGCTGTGGATCAGAATCCGTGGTCAGAATAATTCTGACAATTATTGTGAAAAAAGCAGAAGCCATTTTTGTTCCAACTGATAAACAAGCTCAAACTGAAACTCGAAAAAATGTTAACGACAAAATCGGTTCATGTCTCGCATGGAAGTAGCAGAACAAACTGGCCTTAGTGTGAAACTGTGCGATCCAGGCCAAACTCAATTTCGCCAAAAAGATAGGCTGGTGATGCGTTGGCGACGACAATATATCATCTTACCAGTTTACGCCGTTGGGCGTGATCGATAACCGTCGCTTCAACCGGAGTAGAATGGTATTGATAAACATCCCTTAGAGGCGTTAAACGTAGGTGTTCTCCCAATATAATTTGACAACATGGACAATTTTGCTCCCACATTTAAAGAAAGCATTTTGTCAAAAAACGACCGCATTAACGACTGCTTTACGCTAGGGTATTATATTATTTTTCATTTCCGTGTCTTGAATATTGTGTTAGTAAATTTGGCAGATGATAAATTTTTTTTCAATTTAAAAAAGGTACCTATCCGCCACTTAAATTTTCTTTTGTTTCTAAATGAGCAGTTTGGATTTAGAAATAAATTGTCACAGTTCGACTCTTGATACGAGTCATTTTGACGTACTGAATAAGTAATCAAGACAAATTACCGGCTGCGGTGAAGGAAAGCAGAGATGTTAAGTCAATAGTGGGCAATGGTTGGCAAATAGACGGGGGTGAAGGACGGACGTCTTGTTTGTTGAGGCTGGTTACCTACGGTATTGAGTTAAATGCAATCGTTCGGATGTTTAATGGATGGATCCGTGAAATTTCCATCAGAGTTCATGTTATCAATATTCGCTGCAAATGGTATGATAAAAGTCGCTGATATTTCATTAACTTTGTCCTAGAAAACGTTTCATGTGTGAAAATCATTTTGCGCCTCCTAACCCACCGTGTTTTGGTAATAATTGTGACCAACAACTTTATTTCTTGAGAAATTTTTCGCTGTTTTCACTTTACCCGATTGTCTACAACATTACGTTTATACTAGGGTACCACCTACCTATTTATGCAATAAAAATGCCAGGAATTGGTTTATAATTTTCTCTCAATCAGCTTTCTGTCAACTCCATGTTGCTATTTATGTTGCGTTGGGATCAAGAAACATGATACAAGGTCAGTAGAGGAAGTGCTCGGAGAGGAAGATTTCATTTTGAGGTTGACCTGTTTGTGTATCGATCACTTGATACGGCAAAGGGCTCCGAGAGAAGTCACGAGAATTGGCCGACGGCTCATCAAATATCAAAATGAACCTCCGTGTGGCACAATATGCTTTTAGGCTCATCAACGGCTCCTATAGCGAAACTCGAGGATTGCTAAACAGATCGTAAACGATTCCAACAGGAAGGAGAATTCTTCTGGAAACGGATCCACGCATGCGCAATGTCGCGACCGCGGTACGCTTCAGAAAGTCGGAACGCAACACAGGTGACCTCCGTGCCGCCGAAAATAGGAAATACGAGCCCTCAAGAGAGCCTATCATGAGAAAAAATTCATCATTAATCATATAATTTTCCTATAAAAAATTGTGTGTATTATACATTATTCGATGTACTTCCAATCTTCTTCTCCATCAACGTTTTGGCCTAAACTCAATATTTCGGCCGTTAAACCGTTTTTGACCGCATCAGCCCCCCCCCTCCCCCAAATAGGGCATGTCAAAGGCTGGAAAATACTTGAAAATGGTAACCAACAGCAGTCTGCCGTATATATTTTCACCACATACGATTGCTCAGAAACCTCATTTTACAGATGTCAATGGCTCTCGGTGCGCACTAAAACCGCGGAATCTCCTTCAATATGGAATTCCGTCATAATCTCTTCATAAACCGCGTCATATCCTCCTAAGACCGCTGTATTAAATTTTTTTCGAACCTTTACATCTCCGTGAGCGGTTTGCCAGTGAAGGACGGAGCAAGAAAAATTGTGGAAATGGAAAAATGGAAATTTTTTCATACTGTGTGTTTGGGTAAATTAGCATGTTAATTTACTTGATCTCTTTGCTGCCAGTATCGCTCACGGCGTTTCTATATATTTTACTACTAAAATTGACGATATTTTTCGAATGATTTTTTTAGTTAGCCTGAAATAAAAGCTCATCGAATATGGTTACCCGCATGATAAATCGACGTTTTCTGCACGCCAATAGTATTAACGCTAAAATTGGTTCATTTTTTATGTCGGAGTTTTACGTCTTCTAAGGAACCCCCAAGTATACCTCTCATAACAAATAATCGAGCTAACGTATGTTAGAGTTTCCTGTCTGTAGGTTTATATATAATTGGGGAAAATTATGAGCCGGTTTTAATTATTATTTCATTTGAGATTTATTACGACTACAGAACTGACTACTGAAATTGGCCACCTGTTGGCGATATTATATACGAGTACAAACAATAAAGATACACTACCGCAGAGCGTGTATGTCTTGCAGAACATAGCCTACCCTTTCCCTTCTACTTTTATCTGGCAGATCACGTCCTTATTTCTTCCAATTACGGACTAACCTCAAGTAATCAGCCAGAAATAATTTTCTCCTCCAAAACTGTCCGTTTATCGGAGACAAAATTTCTGTATCCGGGTTTTCTCATTTTGAATCTCTTATGGTACTAGCGCTTTCGTCAATTAGTGCATCATTCATAGCGCAGTAATCCTTTAAATACCGACTCAAAAAATTTTAAACTCCCAAAATGTTGCGCTATTGGTAGCTTTGTTGATAGTGGTTAATAGTGAGGCAACTAACGACCCCTTAATTTCAAGGATCCGGTTTCGTCTCAAACCATTTCATTGAAACAGCCAAGAGGTGTTGGACTTCTTACAAGATCGGTGCCTTCAACTCTCGTACTCATAGTTCAAAGAAAACGGAATTATATGGTTCATACAATTATTTCTAAAATGTGGATCGCTCGGCGAGGTGGGGGGTTTCGAATGCAAAAACGAATTAAAGCCGTCCAATTATTTTTAGTTGGAGGTAAACCTCGTTTAAATTGGACGATCATTCTCACAGACCGTGAATAGCAGGTTTTGCGGGTTTTCTAAGAAGTCGAAGGCAATGACTTCAAAATAGCTTGAAAATATTTTTCCCTCGAATTTCTCCTTGAGTAGGTACTTAGTCAGCTTTGTTGTAAATTACAACTTGTAATAATGTATAAGCCTAGACTTTGTGGTCATTTTTTAACATTTATTGAGCTTTACATGATTGGTACGTGTTTGCAGTTTTGGTCCATGATACCAGGGCAGATGGGGTCGATAAGTGTTTCATTTTTCATGCCCGGTTTCTAATGCGGACTCTTACTGCTTGTGCTCTTACTAGTGGAGTGGAGCTTTGATAACAGCAAAGAGAGATGACAGACTCTGAGATAATTATCTGCAGTGCTGCTCCTGCTTGGGAATGAATAAATACTGCTCCAGAATATCTGCTCATCACAACATTCCATACCGCAGTCATCGAGTATTTTTGAGTGCGGGACTCACCAACCAGATCAGATACTGACAACAGCCGACCATTTGGGGGAAAAACAATATTTAAGACGTTTGGCCCGAATCCCATCCACACAGCGCAGACAAACAATGACACGTTTATCGACACTCAGATTTGTCAACCATTTGGCAACAACGGCCAACCATTTGGGGGAAAAACAATATTTAAGACGTTTGGCCGGACTTTTACCCACTCAGACGCAGATACACAATGACAGTTTTTCGAAACTCAGATTCGTCTACTATGTGTGAGTAATATTTCAATTCTTTACATCAATACATACCTACATCATAATCAAAATTTCGACCCTTGAACAATCTCATCAGGTTTCTCATCTTACCTATGCCGAATCAAACTTTATTTTGACGCACTGGCTTGCTATATACGTGTCGAATTGTAGTCAACTGAGGGGAGCAGGTCCAGATTTGGTCGGACGAGCCCTTAGCCCTAAGCCAAGGGTAGTAAGCTCTTGTCGAAGATTTTTCCCCTCAACAGTGGAGCTGAGCTCGCAAACACAGAAAGTCACTCTCCTCAGCTATCTCTCCCCGCGTTGATAACATAGGGTGCCCCAGAGCGTTGCTCCTCGCTGCGTTTTGCATTTCCTCCCCGGGTTAGTTTTCTCTGCTTCTTTCATCACAGCTCCACTCTGCAAGTACAAAAGCTCAAAAAAGTCTGAAAAAAGTGATTTTCGCAAGTTCGTTTAAAACCACCAAAATATCTGAGGGATGGGAAGGGATGTGTGCGCTTGAATTATTCACTTCCGAGTGGATTCCCTTTAGAGTATTACGCTCCCTACTCCCATTGTTGTGGAGAATTAGAGCTAATACCTACACTGCGACTGGTAATAGGGACTTGAGGCGATTTGGCCTTCTACTTACAGAGGGTCCTTGGAGCTGGGGCTCTTTTCCCCCTTTTCCCAAACGCCGACCAGTTCCTCGAGTTGATGCTTGCCACTTAAGGGTCGTGTTCATTAACGGAAGCCGGCGATTATTAATGCACCACCTCGGTAGAGGTTTGAGACGGTTCCCTGCTCCTGCTGACATGTTAGACAAGTCAGACTAAACAAATTGTCCCCTATTTTCTCCTCCAATATATTACACGCTAGCTTGGATTTCTCGAGAATCGAGGTTATTCATTATGTCCCCGACTCCCCACTGGCATTAATCACAGTTAATGCCTTAAACTCACGGGCATAGCCCATACCCATGTGCACTGCTCTCAACCCAAACGAGCTGACGCAAATTTCGAAGAAGCTAATTTTGCAATGACGTTTTTTATCGTGTTTATATTTACTTGCCTACTCTTCGCTCGACGAAAGATCAAAGCATGGCGACCTTATAAAATTATCAAAGCAATTTGTATTTCCCATTTCCACCCTTAATAAAGGACTTCCAGCGTAATAGAGGAAATTCCAAAATCATATTATCGATTATAATCTAACCTCATATGTAACGTGCCGTGGAGCCTTTTAAACACCACTGCAAAATTTAATTCTCGCAATATTGTAGGATGCAGCCCCATGTGATGTTACAATCCGACCTAGAGGGTATTCAGCTGATGTACAGCCGGTATCCTAACCCAATTAAACTTGATTGGTTCGTAAGACCCAGATTAATTAATTTGTTATGTACCTACTTAGCATCTGGCCAATTACAATCGCTTGTTTTAGTTCCAACTCATTATCGAATTCGTATGTACGTGAACGCTGTAGTGCATAATCTACGGACTTCAAGAGGATAGCCCCCGGGGAGAAACAGAAATTCACTAATCATGGTTGAGTCCGTTGGATCATTGTAGATTTTCCGGTAATTGGTTCACGATACTACCTAATCCTTCGAAATTGATCGACTGCAAATTTAATATAAACACCCCAGTTGGGGTTTGTTAAAGCAATATTTACATATTTATCTCAAATTGGTATGAAGTATGCACCTATGTATTAAAGGTATTTCGAATCAGTGATGAGTAGATAACACAAAATGCTTCAATGTATGGGTAGGTACGTAAATGTTGAACCAAATTGATTTTATTTTGACTTATTTGGAGCCTTTCAGAATAAAAATTTCGAAAAACTCGGTGCAAATATTAAAACTGGACTGAAATAGGAGTAAACACGCTAAGTTTGTGGAGGAAAAAATATTCCTTTTTTTGCTAGCTAGCACTAAGATTTTCATTCCAGAAACACTCGAATCGGTTCATTTTTTCGGCCAGTATAAAATAAAGTATAATATTTTACTTGTTGTAAATATCGAAAGTACTGTGAATAGTCAAAGTAGGCACATAATCGAAAACAGGATTATGGTCCTTCGAGATACAAACATTCCCGTTCAAGAAATTTCTACCTCTTCGATAGAAAGGAAAAAAATTCTATCTAAAAAAAAGTTCACAAATTTTTCTCTTGTCTTCCACATCATGAAAGCTAAGCAAGTCTTCAAAAAACTGCTTGTGTAAAACTTGAATTTTTGTTCATCGCATCCAATCAAGAGACCGGCGGTTCTATTTGTAAGTGTATCATTTACGCTCTACTGGGTCAGACTAGCTACTCAATAAACAGCCTAATGTCCAGGAGAAGAAAATTTGGGTTGATACCTAATGGCAGCTCGCAAGGATTGGTCGATCGATTAACCCTTGTCCCGAAACAATTAGGCCCCGGGAAAGATTGGCTCTTACCCTGAGTGCTGGGGTTCGAGAGATTAAAAAAATTATCCCCGCCCAGTGATACTGGGTCAACCCACCCTTTTTGGGCTGAGATGTGGTCGCCTTCCAACAGACGTTCTTGCTTTTAAAAACTATTTGAATTACTGCATTTTTTCGCTGTTTCAGGGTCGTGATGAAGTGGCTACTGGCCATCTTATTGTCTGGCCTAATCACCATTTCCCGGACCCTTGAGGTAATTAACTGCTTATTACGTGGCATTTTTATAGTCAAATGGGAGCATCCGTTCTGAAAATTAACGATGGTGAATGGGGGCCAAATTTGAATTAACCAACGGCCAAGGCATCTCTTTTGATTAGGTATTACAATACCTAAATCATTTCTCTCATTACTGGAAATTAACCGTAACTGGAGTGTTCTACTGTTTTTCATCGGATTGAATAACGAACACTACCAAATGTTTTGGTGTGTACATATTCTTGTTACTAGAGAATAACGATAACTTCCTCTGATTTAATTTATTGGAGCTCGAGCGCCTTCGGTCGTACGGCCCTCTTCAGGAGGGTTTTCTGACAATCCTGATTCGGCCGAAAATTGAAGGATTTGGCCGAATCCCGTCTATTTTCATCAGAAGAATAATCCATAGCCGACGATTCATCAAAAGAAGCAATTAAATTTGAAATTACTCGGCAGGTGGATGGCGATTTCAACTGTCTTGAAGGAACTAACGGCTATTTTGAAAATATTCATAATCACCCATCGCCTCTTTTAAAAACTCTCTCGACAAGAAACATCGCGACAGAATCTGGCATAGCTCCTGAAGACGGCCCTGCAGCCGAAAGCGCTCGAGATCGAATTTTTTCAAGAGGAAGTCGTCATCGTTCCATTTCCTCGCCACACACTAACATTTGATTTGTTTCAGTGGTCGCGGTTACAAGATTTTTCGACATCGTCGTCGCTCGACTTCGATGACTCTTACCCTTCCATGACAGAGCAAAGTGAGAATCAACTTAATATTGAAAATGTTTCGAATTTGACTCGACTCAAGTCGAAAGATTTCGCATAATTCCGACTTTAATTTTCCCAGATCCTTGCCTGGTCAAATACTGCGCCAAGGGTCAGGAATGTCGAGTTCGAGGAAACGTCGCTCGGTGCGTGTGCGTCGAGTCCTGCCCTCAGCATCAAAGTCCGGTCTGCGGTTCTGACGGTAAACTTTACAACAACCACTGCAGCCTCCATAGGGCGTCTTGCCTTCAGGGCGAGAAGATCACGGTGGACCACGCCTTTTTGTGCCTTCAAAAAGGTGAATAGATTCTGTCTAAACGTACGGTATCATTATAGCATTTTTTCCAAGTCGAATTGAGAATTGTCGAAACCAATATGAGAATTTCTTAAATCTAATTGAGAATTTTCCCAACTTCAACGTTTTTCAAAATTTTTCTAGAATTTTGCGAATTGCTTGAAAAATTTTCATTGTGATCCGAAAAAATCTGAATTTGATTTCGAAATTTCTCAATTCGGTTTGGAAAATCCTCAATTCGACTTGGACATACTGTATGTGAGAGATGTGTTATATATAACACATCTCTCACATACAGTATTATACATATTATTACATATTATATATATGTGTGAATATAAATAATACCCAGCATCTTTTTTGAAGGGCCCATTATTGATTGATGTTCCTCTATCAATGTAATACAATGCTGATGCCATACTCTCCACATCCACCTTTGTGTAACGTAGATCGACAAAGGCGAAGATGGGTAAAAGTTCTTGAAGGCGAGACCGCAAAGTTTAATATCTCGCGAAAAGGCGTTCCGTTGCAAAGATAGAGTCAGCTCTTTCTTTTATCGTGAGTAAGTGGTTGATTGGTGACTACGAGATATTTCAAGGGAGCTTTACTCAAAATCAAATAGTGTTTTTGCATCGGTTAATTGCTTCCTACCCTATCATTTACGTTTTAATGGAGTTTATGGCGATCGTCCGAAAAAATGGGAATCGGATTAAAGGAAGCTTTTTCCGATAAACAATCAGGTTTATCAGATAACCTATGTGGATATTTAGAATCTCTCTGAATAAACATTGCTGTCTTCAAGGGCGTGTACATGGATTTTTCCGGCCCGGGCAACATAGCTAAAAGCTGCTAAGAAACTTGAAATCAATCTGAAATTAAAGCTCAAACTTGGGGCCGCTTTATCAATAGTCGAATACTAAAAAAACTAAAAATCGAACTGAAACGCCTACTCACAATTAAACTCTATCTCCGACCGAAACACATAAACATGATCCAACTCAATGCCAAATCAAACTGAAACTAAACTCAAGCTCATAATAAAACTCCAACTTATTCTCATAACAAAACTCCAACTTATACCTACTCATAATAATACTCAACATACTCATAATCAAACTCGAACGAAAACCTCACACTCATAATCAAACTCAAACTGAAAGTGAAACGCCAACTTAAACTCATAATCAAATTCGAACTGTAACTCAAAATCAAACGCGAACTTAAACTCAAACTCATTACAATAATCAATCTCAAACTCATAATAAAACTCAAACTGAAACAGAAATTCAAACTCATAATCGAAGTCACACGCCTAACCAATCTCGAACTGAAACTCAAACTTGGACTCATAATCAAACTCGAACTGAAACTCAAAATCAAACGCGAACTTAATTCAAACTCATACCAATAATCAAACTCAAACTTGAACTCACAGTCAAAATAAAACTGAAACTCAAACGCGAGCTTGAACTGAAACTCAAACTTACAATCAAACGCGACCTTACACTCAAACTCATAACAATAGTCAATCTCAAACTCAAACTGAAATAAATATCCATAATGAAACTCAATCTGAAACCGAAATTCAAACTCATAATCGAACTCAAACCCATACTCATAACCAATCTCAAACTGTAACTCAAAGTTGAACTCATCATCAAACTGAAACTCGTGATCAATCTGAAACTGAAATGATAGGTACTCGAACTGAAGCTCAAACTCATAATCAAACTCAAACTGAATCTCAAACTTAAACTCACAATCAAACTAAAACTGAAACTCAAACGCGAACTTGAGCTCAAACTCAAAGTCACTCATAGTACACTCAAAGTACTCATAGTCAAACTGAAACGTAACTTCAAACTAAACTCAAACTGATACTGAAACTCAAACTCATAATCAAACTGAAACTGAATGTTATGAGCTCGAGTTTTTAAGTTCGCGTTTGATTTTGAGTTGCAGTTCGAGTTTGATTATGAGTTTATGTCTGAGTTTCACTTTCAGTTTGAGTTTGATCATGAGTTTTAGTTCAAGTTCGCGTTCAATTTTGAGTTTCAGTTCAAGTTTGATTATGAGTTCAAGTTTGAGTTTCAGTTTGAGATTGGTCATGAGTGTGGGTTTGACTTCGATTATGAGTTTGAATTTCTGTTTCAGTTTAACTTGTGAATTTGATGGTTGGTACTATGAGTTTGAGCTTAGGTTCGCGTTTGATTTTGAGTTTCAGTTCGAGTTTGATTATGAGTTTATGTCTGAGTTTCACTTTCAGTTTGAGTTTGATCATGAGTTTTAGTTCAAGTTCGCGTTCAATTTTGAGTTTCAGTTTGAGTTTGATCATGAGTTTAAGTTTCTCTTTCAGTTTGAGTTTGATCATGAGTTTAAGTTTGAGTTTCTCTTTCAGTTTGAGTTTGATCATGGGTTTGTCTATGAGTTCAAGTTTGAGTTTGGTTATGAGTGTGGGCTTGTGTTCGATTATGAGTTTGAATTTCTGTTTCAGTTTAACTTTTGAGATTGATTATTATTATGAGTTTGAGTCTAAGTTCGCGTTTGATTTTGCTTTTCAGTTCAAGTTCGCGTTTAATTTTGAGCTTCAGTTCGAATTTGATTAATTTTATGAGTTTTAGTTTAAGTTTGAGTTTGATAATTTTTATGAGTTTGAGTTAAAGTTTGCGCTTGATTTAGCGTTCAGTTCGAGTTTGATTATTAGTTTGAGTTTGATTATGAGTATGAGTGTGTGTTCGATTATGAGTTTGAGTTTTGTCATGAGCATGGGTTTGAGGTTGAGTACCTCAAACCGCGAGTGATTTAGTATCTTGAGTACCTACCTATTTTGTCACTCGGCAGTTCAAGTTCATGCATCCTTCGGCCATTTACTATACAGGAGGGTTACCCACCTCAGGTTTCATTCAACGGCCCAGACCCCCGACTTGGGCTGCGGTTGTACACGCCCCTGCCTGTCCCCAGTTTATCATGTTGTACTTTTGTCATTTAAACTGCCTAAATGAGTATCCAACTTTTTTTTCGAAATTACGAACACAGTTTGCTCTGTGAGAACGTTTTGGGAATTTATTCCATTGGCTGTAGTAATGAATCGATTTCAGTTTTTTAGGTCTTGAAATCTTGGGTTGCAGAAAGCGTAGTATTTTATTAAAAAAATTGTCCCGGTCATTAATAATGATTTGTAGGTATTTGAAGAGTTTTTATATTTTTCCGTTGCGCGCTTCTAGCATACTCAAGTCTAGCCGCCCCCAGACCAATCCATCATCATTTTGGATTTTGGCCCAAATTTTTGCTTTCGAGAATTTGAGTTCTATTCACGGGTTTTCAGCCGTTAATTCGATTTCAGCCGTTGATTCGCCCGAAATAACCTCATTTGTTTGCACGAAACTCATTTTCTAGATCCAATTCAAGCAGTTACTGACATTCCAACGCCTACTGAGAGCTCGACTTTCTGGAGCCGTATTACGACATCAGCCCGTCCCGCTGTCGACGATGGTAGTAGTAGATACAGGCCACCGTCGTCGTTGGCGAACGACGATGATGACGATGAAGCTAGTAATTACAGCTCAAAGAATGCAAACGATTACCAAGCTGTATCTGCCGAATGTACTCTCCAAGGATACGATATCATGAAGGTTTGTTGTTCAACAATTCGACGAACCTTTTTGCGGGCCGTATGGGAGAAATAGTTGATAGTGTTGACCAGGGCTTACAGGTCAGAGGCTTATCGTCCATTTGAAACAAGAACGATCCTTGATCGATTTTTAATCATTTTAGCTTTGATAGTATGATTATGACGTAACCGATGTACGATTCCTAAAGAGGGCACTGGACGGTTAACATCCCTAGATGGCATAAACCTCATGAAAACTAATTTAGAGTTTTCTCTTCCAGGACAACCTTCTGAAACAGAGCAAGAGTACGTCCGAGGAACGTGTTCGATCTGGGAAAGAATATATTGTCAGCACAATGTTCACTTACTACGATCTGAATTGTGACAACCATCTTGACAAGGATGAACTCCAAAAGGTGATCAAATTGATGGACTAATGCCTTCATGGAAGTCCAAAGCCTCGAAAATTGATCTCTTTACGTGCTCATACAATTATTGACCACTTTACCACATACTCGTTGTTCACTTGATCATTCATGATGATCGTATGTTTTCAGATCTCAGATCAGGAACACCTGGGAACGTTGAGCGAAGGGTGTTCCTTAACGGATATGCTGAGGTACGACGACGCCGACGAAGACGGTCTGCTGTCGGTCAGCGAGTTCTACTCAGCGTTCAGTAAGTTATACAGTAAGTTCGAAGCGAAACATGAAAAAATAACCGTATACCTGTCGCTTGGGCCTGTTGAAGAAGAAGACTGAACAAGAGTTCGTCCATAAGCCTGAATGTGTTGTTGTAGATGGGTGTGTATGCCGACGTAAATATCATGCACAATCAAGCATCGTGCCACAAATGAAAAATGGCTGGTGGAACTCATCTGACGAGTAAAAAAAGGGAATTTGAACAATTCTTGGGAATAAAATTATTTTAGATTTTTTTATGTAAAATTAAAATGTTTCAAATTCGAAAATTGTTGTTGGGATTTTTTACTGATTTTTCATGCAAGATTTGATTTTTGCTTTTTAGTACCTACCTACCTCTACTCAAGTTTTTTTTTACTAAGATATCCTTTTTAACCAAATTTTAAATTTTCAATAAATAAATAAATTCCTTGGAATAGTCGCAGCTAATCCAATCCAACGTACAGGAAGATGTTGTACGTGGGTATGCATCACCTTGTAGACGATTACTTTTCTCGGTGTCATTTTTCATGAATATTATTTACTTTCGAAATCTGTGAAAAGTAATCGGTAGACGTACCTAGATAAGAAAAACGTATTTTTGAGTATTGCTGCTGCTGATATAGTGAAATTGTCCGTACTGTAAAAATTGGCTGAAATTGCCTTGAATGCATTCGCCAATGTGTCGCCATTCCCAAACCTCGTCCGTGTTGTTTTGTGCTGTTGCTTGCTGTCGATTATGACGTTAGTGACTCAAATCAACATTGTATGAATATCGATATTTAGTTAAGTTAATCATTCATGTTTAACTACTGTTCGTCTCAGCTCAGCTGAAATGCTCAATTTTCAGCACAAAAATTGTATAATTTTTCATGAGGCATCCTAGATTTGTTTCACTTGAAGTGGCAAATGTATTAGAACTAGAGTCAATCAACTCTATCGTCAGGCATCCGTTAATAAATATATAGTGGTCAAAATGAATCGATGAACAGACCCTTTACAGGCTTGGGGTAGCTGGTAATGATTACCAGTGATTCTTGGGAAAACTGTTAGGAAACACTCCTGCATCGGATCACAGGAGGCTATCATGTTGAGTTGTACATGATATTATTGTATAGAAATGTTAGATCTCGGACTACGGGCTCTGGGTTGATGATAGTTTGTTGGATTTTGGATAAACTCGAGCTTGGGGTTCCATGAAAGTTAATATTTTTTGGTGGGAGGTAATCTTTCCAAGTTGCACATGTCCTCTGCTTCGCCCGAGGGAAATTTTCCCACTTCAAAAACAAAGAATTATTCTAATAGCATGAAATTGGTGTTAAACTCATTATCGATACGATTCGAACGCCACGTTTAAACCATGTTCTTCAGGCCTATCGGTGGTATCGTTGGACAAGGCACTGGAAGTCAACCATCTGTCAGCTCGTGTTGGTGACAATGTTGAAATAAAATGCGACGTCAGCGGTACCCCGCCGCCGCCTCTGATATGGCGCCGGAACAATGCAGATCTTGCACTTCTGGCTGAAGATGACGTCCGGGTGTTCGCCGATGGATCCTTGTACCTTACAAAGATCCAGCTCCTGCACGCTGGCAACTACACGTGCCATGCGCAGCGTAATACCGACATCATGCAAACCCATGTGCTCACAGTCCATAGTACGTCAACATTCGTGTCAAGTTGTCGTTTTTAGCATTACAATTTTTCACAAGAAAATAATTGCAAAATATGCGGTTGCCTCCTGAACACTGTCTACCTACACCATAGAAACAGCTCATGAGGAGGGTCATCGAGCTGAAAGTTCTAGAGGAAAAATAGAAGGAGTCAATTGGAACTTGCCTACTATTTTTTCTTGCTATCGTCTTGCAAAAACCATCAAATTTTAGCAAATTTATCATTTTGCAGCCATTCCAGAAGTGAAAGTAACTCCAAAAATCCAATCAAAGAGACCGGGTGAAGAGGCGTCGATGTTCTGTCACGTCGTCGGCGAGCCCTTCCCCAAGGTAGGTGCTTCATTCATGATCGTAGATCCATTTGAGACTAACCCTATCCCAGGTCTCTCAATTCAACAACATCCGGCAGGTCGAGTGGCTGAAAAATGACGAACCGCTCAAGCTGAACACACAGGACAACAAGTACATGCTTATCGGTAATGGAACGGAATTGCGGCTGAGAAACATAGCGTATGCTGACACAGGTGCTTACATGTGCCAAGCGACAAATACGGGCGGCTCAACGCGGGACATATCATCGCTAATCGTACAAGAAGAGCCGACACCCAGTGAGTAAATTGAAATAAATCCGAAGGATAATCTAGGGAGATCTTATTTTTTTTAACAAATTCAATTTTTCAGCTGCTCCCAATGAAGAGCGGCGGTTTTTTGCGTTTCACGACTGGGGCGTTTCCGTTTATGAGCCTAACGCTTGCCGGCTGTACCATCAAATCCAATCAACGGATATCATACCTGGCACCCAGGTGAAGATGCGTTTTTATTTGCAGAATCTCTGAACAGTTGTATGCCTTCGGGTGGCGAAATTTCATTATGGTGATCATACTGCACCTTTGATCATTTTAAAAATAGCTACATAAACTTCCGTTTCAGGAGTACGTTTGTGGTGACAAAGGAGTGAATTGCAGTTGGGGCCAGGCAATCAATGTGGCTAACCGCTATGTGTACGTTACTCAGCCAATGAAGGATCGTGTTCTGGTCATCAGCAAGATTCAAATGGTCGTTGTTGACGTGAGTATAGGCATCCAACAATCAGCCCTCGGCCGATGATGTCAATTATCTAAAAATCATCAACCAATCTCTTGGCTAACATCTTCTTGGAAACAGCCTGTGCACACCCAGCCAAAAATTATCTTGATTTAGTGGCTTGGTGATTATTTGACGATTTTTGGATAGTTGACTATTGATAGAGCGGCCGTAAGAGTCGTTCTATGAGTAAGGTCCCCAGATTTATAAGAAATTAAAACTCCTTGATCAATGCTTGAGATTATTTCTCGAATCGATGCTTGTCTGGAGCCTTTCCGCCAGCTATGAAATACCTGTGTCAATGTTCCTCCTCGACTCTCGAAATCGATTATAAGCCCTCATTCCAGAAAACGCATGGCATTTATTGTCTACCCCTATTCCTTCAGGTGGTTGTAACAGACAAACGACCGGTCGCCTTGCACTATGTTCCTCATCTGGATCAAGTCTGGGTTCTCAACTGGCGATCGTCCAGGGACCAGGGGATCAAGACAATTCAAGTTATTCGAGACGCATGCCAGAAGAGGAAACACCACACAGTACACCCGGAGCCGATTGATGGCCAATTTGACCTCGTCAAAGGACTTTTCATGCCTCCGGTTCAGGTGAGGATGACAATTTATCGTATCAAATTCCAACACCTCCAAATGTTTTGTTGTTTTGGATTCGGCTACAATGACCCTCATTCATCTTCTAGGATATGTCGCACTCGTTCAAATACGGCTACGTATCCCACACAAATCAACGAGGCCTTTATAAATTGGACTTGGCCAACATGCGATACGTTAGGAGTATCGACCTCACCTTGTACAACTGCGTACCTCGCAACATGCAGTTCAGTGCACTTTGTAAGTACCTAAAACGTTGACCGTTTACACTGCCAACTAAATTCTTTGTCAATCCTGAGTTACAAGCTAAAAATCGGGCTTGTTCATAAGAAGCATCCATGACCATCTACTCAATACCTACCATTTAAAAACCGTTTCTGGTTCGTAGATGGATTGATCGTGGTCGAATGCGAGGAGGCGGTGACTGGCCGGTCAACGGGTCAACTCATCATCGATGCACTTGCTGATTCAGTCATCTCGCAAAAAGTTGAACTCGTCGGACAGCCGTACATCACACCAGATTCCCGAGCTGTTGTCACCATCGATCGGAACAATGAGGGAGTTACGGTTGTCGTACAAGAAATCACTGGTACTTGAGAATTTTGATGATATTTCTTGTGCCGATTGTGTGCACAGGATACGCAAATGTTCATAACAACGTGAGACTTCGAAAAATTAACTTCAAATGTACAATTTAGCGATGACTTTGTTCGAGAACTATTGAATTTTATAATTCCAATTACAGATTCCGGACTCAAGTTTCTCTTCGACGTGAAAACTACATTGAACATCAGTGACGTCACTTTCTATCCATCTCAGACGAATCACGGATACGACCTGTACGCCAGTGCTGTGGACAAGGAGGATATCCTATTCCTCAACTTACTCACTGGTACGTTAACCTTGTCATTACTTTTGGAGTTCGAACGGGTAACGTTTGGAGCTGCAAGGATAGCTTCACTGTTTATAGCACTGTTTTGAGACTTTTAGCTCAGACTATAAGTAGTTACGTCTGCTAGGAGTTCATGAAGAAAAATTGATGGACCTCCAAGATGGGCACCTCAAATGACAATGCAGAGCGTTGATTTGTGGCTCTTGATGACAGTACTTTGCCGTCAAGCTCCGTTTCGATCAATCATAGTTTTAAAACATGGAAAAATGTCGCCAGTCTCCCACTGGGCCAAAAGCATTCCCATTAACACTTGGCTCGATCCATGATGAACGTTTTCAGGAAAAGTCGAAATGATCACCGGCGTCGGGAGAGCGATGGAAGCGTCGCTTGCACAATGGGGTAACCCGAACCGAGTCATCGAAGCGTCGGGCGTCTTCGGCCATTACATGGTGACGCCAGCAAACGAAGCCCTGTTCGTCATTAACGGCGAGAGCAGAACGGTCAACTGTGAAATCGGCGGCCTTGTTCATCCGAGGGCCGTCGTCTGGGTTACGATGCACTTGCAGTAAGGGAACTCGGGATTTTCTATTATGGGGATCGGAGAAGTAATGTGAACACCATCCCCTACTGTCCTGCCACAAGTCCAGTGCCCAGCCCTGCCAAGTACACAGCAACCGAATCCGTACATAATATTGACTGACACCAAACTCTAAAACACAAGTCACTATAAAGACTCTAAGCTCGCAATGGGAAAGAGCAATAATTCAAACTGCACTTTACACATCACCGGTTTTTTGTAATTGGAAAGATTTTTTTAAAACTATACTGCACATTAAAAATGATACACCTTATAATCACGCCCGATATTTATGGAACAAATGTTCGGAATTCAACAGGATCTGCAATTTAAAATGCTATGCATCTTATCAAATAGTTAATGAAGGATCGGTCGGTCATCGAATGTAACAAAACGTATAGCTTGCCTACGTGTTTCCAGAGTTGCTTACTGTACAATATGCTAGGTACTAACAAATTCCGAACCAATGGCTTTTAGAAGGCAGCGCTGAAGAGTTGTGCGAACGAATGATGCTTTCAGCTTTCAAATCAGCAGGATTGATCAGGCTGGCAAACAACCTTGGCGGCCTTGGATAGAAGTTGCAAATTTAAATTATAACCTGGCAGTTCATAGTTAAATTGGTGAAATCGCCTCCCAACTGCCCTATGCAGGGCTGCCAACTCTGGCTGTCCTTTCGCTGTTGATCTGTCAATCTTATTATTCACATGATTTTTTAACTTTTCCATCAGACAGAATAATGACGTAATATGATAATTACAGCAAATTATTTAAAAGCTAATACTAAAGGGTATTAAAGGGTCATCGGTAGCAAAGTGACGAGCATGGCTGACTCCAGCTGCAAGCTGCCCGGAGCTATGGGTTCGATTCCCATACATGACATGAACATTGTCCCATACTCCTACAATTCATGTCATCCCTGGATGGCCCGAATCGCATAGGAGAACTATGAAAGGTGGCTAGTAGCTTTGTGAACGCCAATCTTCGATTTGAAATATTAAAATCCTCCGATTCCATAATTTATAGTCATAATTCATTAGCCAATTACCCAAAAAGCATCTGCAAGTTTCAAGCATTTCAAAGAATTCGCCGACTTCTTCTAAGCTGATGCTCAAGTTGACATTAGTGGGTGCTGTATCGTAATGCTGATCAAACAATCTCTTCTTGATTTTTGTCACCAAGGAAATCTTGTGACTCCGCTTCAAAAGCATGATTCGTATTTATGGAATTACTTATGGAAATTCAGTTCTGTACGAATGTACAAAGATATGCAAAAGCTTATATTTCAGCTTTGTAATGCCTACGTCAAAATGCGATTGTACTGCTGAGATGAGTCCTCGTTAACAGTTGCGTGGAAATAATGTACCTTAAAGTGTCGGTTGACCGGCATAATGCGTGAAAAGTGTACAGTTTTTTAATGGAAATTATTAACGTTTAAAGAAAAACTAAAAAAAAAATTTAAGGAATATCATTATTGTACGACAGAAGGTTAAATCGAAGTGCCTGTTATTTATCGGTAGAGGGCATACACTACTCAATAATTTTCCTACTTTTTCCCTTTCTCTTACTCACTTTCATGTCAATCTCACTCACCGTATTGTTTTCGAAAAACAAAATCAAGTGCATATCATTGTGAATATTAGACTCGACCAATTTCACTTAATGAAAAACGACATCAATCATTCGACATCCGATTGAACAGCATTTAGGATCAATTTCCGATTGTTTCGACGGTAGGTACAATTTCAGCGCAACTTCTACGCAATATAAGGCCGATGTGTGAATATATCAAATAATGCTGGTTACTAGAAGGCGTTGCATGCCAGATTTTTATTGTAGAAGGGTTTGCGAAATCTTTTGGTTTTGAGTTGTAGCAATGGGAAATATGTGTTTATTTATTATACGATTGCCTTTTGGCGAATATTTTGAAATCATTGCTGGGGTTTTGAGGAGAATTTTTGAAGTCATTGCTTGCTTTTCGCCTATCCTCAGAAATCAGAGTTATCTTTATCCCAGTTTCCTAGGTTTGTTTCCTGAGGTATGTGCCAGATCACGACTTGATCTTTACATGCATGCCCCTTGAGTGCTATAGTCGGAGAACTATTGCAATGATTAAAGTCCTAAACCGCATAATTTAGAGCCGTCATTTTCGTCCAAACCTACGCGTAAAATTGCGTCGAATTTTATCGGAGCGAACATTACTATCCGATATCGAATTTTATTGGAGTGGGAGAGATGTTTCTGTTTGCTTAATGAAATTTTCACAGTTGATCAAAAAACCAATTCCTGGTTTGAGCTCCTCCAAAAATCGTCCAGTGTTAGAATGCTTAGGAGTAAATTGCCCGAATCGTGAGATTGATATCATTTCGAGAGATTCGTTGGAATGGAGATGCTGAGTACTTCGCCACAGACGCTGCCATCCGAACCAATGCCGTTCTTCGGATTAATTGTACCTATGATCGATAATATCACTCATTGCTGGCACTATTTTCGAGCATTTTACAACTTAAGCCGAGGCGTACCTACTCACTGTACACGGAAAAACCTCCTTTCCGTGTACAGTATACTTGATCGCGTTTAATTTGAAATTAGTATTAAAATTATGTAAAGCGATCAATGTTATATTGCGATCAGGACTCGATCACCTTTCGAAACCAAGCAATATTTCCGTTTTTTGCGCCTTTTTTCTACTATTTATGAGTTGTTTTTCTATAGCTTTCTCTTCGTATTAATGCCTAGGAAGGTTTTACATGATAAGTCACCGTAAATATACCTATGTGTGATGATCGCCAACCTAACCTACCAACTCGTTTGAATAAATCACTCTACCTTAAATATGAATTCGCTACCTACCTTTAGCATTAGAAGGCAAACCATTGCGAAATATGTTTGCTTTTAAATTACGTCTTCGCTTTCGTTGATTAGATTCAAATTGAGGATGAAGTATAGGGCATTTTTTTACTTATTAGCTGCGGAATTGCGTGGAGTGATGATGAAAACGCTTCGTTCGACTCAAAGGAAACTTATATATGCTCACTTTTCTTTCATATTTTGGCAAATGCATAGAAATGAAAAAAGTAAGTACGTTTGTAGCTTGACGAATCAAAATTTCGTAATAGCGATATGCCAATGGAAGAAAATTGTATCATAGTTGAAGGTGTATTTCACTGAATAAGAAAAAATGTTGTGAGATTTTATGTAAAAAATTATATAAAATATAAAATTATGTAAAACCTTGTTAGTTATTTCGATCGACCTGAGATTCGCGGATTTGTTAGGTACCTAATTAAAATTTATCATGTCGCTCAAGCCTTATTTATAATGATTTATTTAGCATAATATGATAATAACTATATTATAGTTAGCCGTTTATCTCGTTTAGTCGTTTAGCGCTTGAATGGGCCGAGTCGTCGATAGGCCAACAATCACTTTCAACCGGTTGAGAATTGCCTTAGAAAATTTTTATTTAAGTTTGGAAAATTCCCAATCGGATTTGGAAAATTCTCAATTTGACTAGGAAATCCCACTTCAGTGGTGCGCAGATAATACACAATACTTCCTTATTTTGATACGTAAATATTTGACAGAATTTAATTATATTTTGGTTTAGTACCTTCCTACTTTTGGATGTAAAAAATATTACTGTTTCATTAAAAATATTCGTTATTTATTCTAGGGTCTAGTGGAACAAAAGCGTTCTTGCACGAACAGGCGGTAAAAATATCAGCATAAATTTACAAGAACGAACACAAATTCCAGCGTCAGATAGGTGATAGGTGTGATCATTATAGTGAGATCAGTGTACGGTGGATATAATGCTCCTAACTTTCAGCCCTCACGCCCTCGGGATCGTGACGTCACAGTTCAAGGCCTTCGAGTTCCCACCCCTACATATAATGGCACGTCACTTCCTCGTTATCGATTTAGTCCGCCATGACGTCACATGATGCTAACCAATGAGAAGTCCGGATGAGAGGGTGCTACTGCTGCTGCTGGGAGTTATATCGAAAGATGCCCCCACCCCTTTTCACTATCGATAGCGAAATCGACAGTAGCTACCACATTCCTTGAGTAACAATCTCCAAATCCGTGGTGAAATTTGAAAATCAAAAATGAAGAAAAAACTTCCAAAAAGCTAGAAGAACCCCCCCCCCGTCTCACTTGTTCAAATATATTGTTTTTGTTTGAAAAAATAAATATAAAAAGAAAAAAACTTGTGCCTGAGGAAAAGCATAAAAACTGTTTAAGAGAGAAGTGAAAGTGTTACATTTTTCAAGGCTCATGTTAGTTTATGTAGAGGAGAAAGAGAATAAAACTCGGCCGTCCCATTTTCCAAACTTTGTCCTCAACTCTGAAGTTCTTCTCTATCACAAATACAAAAAATGGCCAGAATTATGGCCATATTAACATTACTACCTTCCGTACGTTATTCATATAATCGAAATAGTCGATTTTACAATCGAATACCACCATCGATACTCAGGTCGAAGGGTGGCCCTTTACCACCCTTCAGTTCGTCCTTTACCACCTTCCCTTCACCCCTCCTCTCCCCTTCACTTGAGCATTCAATAAAGTAGCTCGCTTTTGTGTGACCTCGGACGGGGGCCATTGCGGGTGTGAGGAAATTACAAAGTGCAGGCTTTGCTTTGGCGTTGTGAGACTTTGGAAAACTGAATTTCGATGTACCTAAAGTAGAAAATTCTTATACGATAGTATTACTCTGTGGTCTATCTAATTGACACTGTAGGTGCAGATGGGGGTATATTTTTACCATTCGAGAAACGCATTTTCAAAAGAAACGGAAAATCCCGAAATCCTTACCTATTGGATGAAAATGTAGGAATTGGACAGGGGCCTACAAGATAGAATGCAATTAACCCACACCTGCTGTATCGACCCGTACATAGATCACACAGAAACTCCAAGATTCTTATGCTTCTTTTAGACCATTTCCCAGAGTTCCATTTTTCCAATTACTCCAACAAAATAATAACCATATTCCTACCTACATACCTATTTCCTGACCAAAACGCCAGATCTAATCATGAAACCGAATGCAGAGATTATAGCTACGAGAAAGAGGAGGTTTTCATTCGAGTGCTAGGATTCCATTTGTTCTGCTACCACTAAACTTTGAGAATAAAAAGGTTTTCAACAAATTGTTTTCGAATAATTAGGGGAAAAAAAGACATTTTTAATAAACAAGAAGAGGAAGCAATTTTTTATTTTCCTACGTAAGTAATTTACGTCTTAATAAATAAATTTAACAACATTGTGAGATACAATCAACTTCACTAGTTACCTGAAGCTAAGACGAACTAATATTCCTACATTAACACATACCCCGTCGTACAGAAGTTGACAAACGACAACACAAATAATGATGATTTGCGACCAGTTTATAATGCTGTGCTTCTTATCTCAATATCCAAAATAATATCTCTTGAGCTTTTTCTTTTTCGTCATTTTTTAAACTCCATTTTTCTAACCAGTGCAGATAGTAAAATTGGACTCTTGCTCTTAAATTTTGATCGCTATTTTAAGTACTGCCTTCATTAATGTGACCTCACATCACAGATGAACTAGTTAATACGTAGAACGGTACTCGTCCTCATACGATTCATATAAGATACCTCAAACCACAAAGATCGGTTTGCTATTTACAAGTTTTTTCCCTAAACTAAATTTTTGTAAGAACAGGAAACGAGTGTGTAAGTCCTGGTAAACAATTTATTGTAGTTAACGAACAATTCAGTAAACGAGTTTTCATGTGGGTGAAACCAACATAGAAAACGTCGATCATAATATGTGTAGCCTCAAAATAGTGTACAAAATAATCATGTTACCATGGCAACTGCGCTTCGAGTAACAACGGTTGAACCATGTAGTTGCTATGGGAACGGTTTTCACGGTAACCGCCATAATAGTTGCTCTAGCTTACATAAAAACTACGGTTTTTATGAAACGAGCTCCCATGGCAACGGTATTTAAAGCATTGTTACCACAGCAACATCACCATGACTCCTTCTGCCATCCATGAAGGAATTTTACACTCCCATTGAGAGACTCGAGTCGTAAATAATCGCACACATCGTATGTATTCTATCGAATTATTTTCCATCCAGGATCCGGAACAATAAAAAAAACCACAATCGGTTTCCACAATACTCGTTCCCGCAAAGAGTTTCTCCCATCTATAATACAGCAACAACAATCCATTGCTTAAATCTTAGGTATACAGTATATTGCACAAAGCCAGCCTCCAGTGAAAAGGAGAACGAAAAAATAATGACAACGAAAAAATCAATCAACATTTCCTATCATGTCGAAGTACAAACGAAAAACAACCAAACGATGGAAATGTCACGAATTTTCAACTCTTATAAAGTCAAAAAAACTTAAAGCTACATTTTATTTTAAATTTAACGTAGACTTATTGGACTAAACGATCCTACGTATCTTCGGATAGGTAATATAATCCATCCTCTTAATATTCAGGCAGGTTATGTTTGGTAACAAGGACGAAGGACATCTTTATATATAATTTATTCACTATTTACACAGTCTTTATAATTAAGTAAACATTGTCAAGAGGTTTGCTCTTTTGTTTCGTGACCAATCAACTCGTGAGTCGTTGACGAAAATTTTCCCATAATCGTGCGCATGTGCAATGTTAATTTTGAACAGAACACGTCTTCGGCTCGATGCTCGTAAATATTTAACGTCAAAGCCGTGTGTGTCGCATCATTGGACAAAACGGATTTATAGAAGTTTTTCGATCGAAATAGGTAGGTACCTAAGAATTTATTACGGGGACGGTGACGGAGGTGATAATAGGAAAATATTCACCATAACTATCGTGGACTCGTACATGAATCACGAATATCCTGCACAATGATGCATTAAATAATTAGAATTATTATGCCAAAGTTAATACGGGTTCCTAACAACCAAAATCAAAAATGGTCACAAAAAACAAAAATACCTATGCCATAGCTAAATAAAATAAATAATGGTTTTTGTAAATACTGCTCTGTTTAGGCAAAACGTCTTAAGTATCTCCATTTACGCACTTTTTGAGGACGCCAATTTATGGTTGGGCTCACCTTTTGAGCTAAGTTAGAGCCCCATGCCCGAGAGCAAAAATCCAGGTATGTCCTTTCAAAATTTCACAAACCCATAGGTAGCCAGTTATTATTAGGGCAAAAATGTCAAAATTTCAAATTTTGATTTTTAATTTCAGTTTCAAATTCAAATGTCACTTTAAATTAAAATTACAAATTCAAATTTCAATACCTATCAAATTTTAACTTTAAAGTCCCAAAGTCAATTCATAATAATTGAAAAATAAAATATTAGGGATGATTCCACCAGTAACTACAAGGAATTTCAATTTAACAAAAAATTGTGAAAACCAACACAAAATAGCAAACAAAAATAATTGATAAAGATTGCACATTTTCGGTCCCTAACTTTGAGATGGTAGCACTCATCATTTGAAAAAATCCCATAATTATCATCAGAAAAGTGGCATTTACTGTCCATCCAATAATTTGACTAAAATGGAGAAATATTCGACTGAAATTCATCGACTTATAAATGTAGTGACTCCAGGAAATGTTCAACAAAATCGACTACTTAAAGTTAATTACGTAATAATGCATGTTTGTAAGTTCAACTCTGTTACGTAAATTGAGAAGTCAATCCTACGTTAGTCACGTTATGACTTGTACGGATATTCAGCGTGTAAAGTCGACAATTAGGGGTAAACTAAAAAAAGCTCTCCAGTGTCATCTCTAGATAAATGTTGTTCTTTAGAATTTTTATTGTTGGAAGGTACTGAATCAAATCATTTGGGAAGAAGTTGTACCCCATAATTCGAATTAGAAACTCAAATTAAGGGAATGGAAGTTGTCTGTTCCACGAAAGTTTACGAGTTTGTAAACTTTCGTGGAACAGACAACTTCCATTCCCTCAATTTGAGTTTTCTAACTCTACAGTAGCTGAACGAATTGTAATGAAATAATTATTATTAAATCCTGTGTCAAGTATTTGACCCTAATTTTGGAAATTTCGACGCTGACTTGAAACAGAGGGTCAAATGAAATTTTCATGATAGCAAACAGTGCTGGATCGCAGCAATGCGGTGAATTGCTCCTAGACGCGATGGGAAACAAACCTACACACCAGCTTTCTATTTTTAACGAAAAAAATTAACTAAAAAATAACCAACGAAACACTCGAAAGCTTTCATCTACAGGAAAACAATACAACAGAACAGAATCTATTTATTTAGAGCAAACAAGCACTTTCTAATCGGTCGAAAGCGCAAGATGCCTAATGACGACCAACTAATATTTTTGCACCAAAATATTAATAAAAATATTCGCAAAAACGCCTCATTATGTGACCAGCAACAACCATAAAACATTCCGAGAATCAAGTAATAAAAAATCTGAAGAAGTTTGGTGTGAATGGATCGTGACCGGTCAACGACAAAAATCACAGCATTCAAAATCTGATCTGATAGATTCCTTTTCGGTACGTGATAATCAATCCAAGACCGTATTCCCCGCTCAAACGATAAAAAATCCGATGAATTAAGAAAGCACCGGATAAACTTCACCAAACACCAACAGGACATTGTCATTGGTGAAATAAATCGAGCGCTTTATTGCCAAGCCATCTAATTATGTTCAGCTGGAGTAGCCATCATTTTCACTGATGCAGCGATTCATTTTGCGCAACTATTTCCGCTTTTGCGCCAATTCAGCACCTTACCTTGCATAACATGGCGGATAATATTCAGGCTCGGTTTTTAATTCCAGAGATAATTGCTCAGATTACAACATTTTCTAGGTCGCTTTGACACCTTTCTATTCGGCTTGAAACCTCAAATTTCATTTCTTTGGTGGCGATTCAATTAGAAAATTTGTTTCAGGGCGCTTTCACCGACATCGACCTCTTCAGGGAGGAGATTGCTGTTCGGCATTGGGAATCGGGAAGAATTGTATCTGTATTGATTCTGAGATAAGTTGCAGGCACAAATCACTCGCCCTATATCCCCATCAACGTGGGCGACACATTCCGCAATGAGAGGTGATAAATGGATTGTCGCGTGATGCTATAACTTAATTACTTTTATGGAAGAACCAATTTGTTGAAGTGCTCCTTAGGCGTTTTATTATTAATGTGTTGGGAACAGAGATAGTGTTCCCACAGCAGGTAACAGTGTAATTATTCAAGTTCCCGGTTAAATAACAAGTTGGGAAATAGAGGGAATAAAGTTCGGCTATTTATAACTTTTCAGAGTCGACCTACCAAAAGTGGTATCCTGATATCAACTGTAAGGCTAAATTCAACTTGTATAAATAAAAGTCTACTGTTTCAGACGTCTCGGGAAAAATTGCTACGAAGTTGGTCAAAAATTGTTATCTTACGCTCCGCTTTTTAGTCCTAGAACATGTGGTGAAAAGTTCAACCGGTGTAGGTTACCATCGTTCCGCCTTCAGAAACTTTTCCCGTCGGTTCCTAAGGGCTTCGTAAAGAAGTTAGCTCGGGAACTACCATAGCTGAAGAAGATTATCCGTTTACAGCTGGGTTCACAAGGAGCCGTCAAGTTCATCAAAAAGCAACGCCTAGCCATTGAAAAGCAAAATTTTCAACGAAAGGTCTAACATTGATGTTTTAGGTCTGAAAACATACAATTTTCAATCTGTAATTTTATCACCAGCTACCCTATCCAGGGTCGATATTTGGGCATACTGAGTGAGGATTATCCGAGAATCCGGCACGAAAAAACCATCCTCCGAATGGAAAAATCATTCGAATCTGATCAGCTGTTCAGTCAGATTCCCTCTGCCCTTAACATGTGAACCCAGCTTGAGGAGGTGCAGGAGTACGCTTGAGATTTAACCTCAAAAAATTCATTAAAATTGTTGAATACATGCAAATTTTCTTGGCCAATGGGCATGATAAGGGGGTCAATTTGAACAGAAGTTGATATTTAGTACCCATGTAGAGCCATAGTGATTCTGTGACTGCCATGGGCAGAAGTTAACCTAACAACTGCCAACCTGATGCCGTTATCACTCCTTGTGACAAGGGCAGATGATGATACCCCGCAGTGCTCTGGTCTAACTTTAGGGTGGCGCCACATTACATGATCAATGGATATTCTTGGAGGAACTCCACTTTTTTGAGATTACCTATATTTCAAGCGTACTTCAGCACATGGTTTAGGAACGTCTAGGAGTTTCTGGAGAGGGTCCGGATCGCATTCTGGAGCGTTTTCTTTGTCTAAGTCGGGAATATATCGTCCTTACGTAAACGTGCTCGTGGAGCGAGTAAGTGTATAATGAGGATAGGCAACCTTGATCACCTGATGATTTGGTCGTCGACCGCCGCCGCCGTTGTTGTCATGTTCGAACATGTAGTCGTCGTGGCGGCGGAAGTTATACTGTTGCGGCGGAAGCTGGCGACGGCTGTCGTCCGCCGACCAGCTTCAGAGAACCGCGGGCGTCCCTCGATGTTGGGCTAATGACAAGCGTACCATCAGATGCTGATGTTGTTGTTGCTGTTGCTGCGAGGGGGGTCAAGCCGCTGACGTCGCGACGTTCGCTACGCTACCGCAGGCCTTCAGTTCGGTGAAGATTTCTGTGAAAAATGCCGGCTCCGAGTTTATCCGCAGCATCGATCTGCAAAATGAATGAGACGGAGGGGCTCGTTAGATGGGAATAAACTCCGGTTTGAAATAATTTAAAAACAAAATTAAAATGTGTGAAACTAGACTGGAATTGGAAGAAAACTGTAGCCCCAGGGCCGTCCAGAGCCAAGCCGGGCCCCGGGGATAAAGACTCGACCGGGCCCCCCCCCCGGTCAATAAAAGCATTTTTTCTAATTTGCATATTAGTACGTAAAAGGCCCACGGGCGGGCCCGGGCCCCCTTGGGCCCCGGGCCCCGGGGATTTTGCCCCCCTGCCCCCCTCTGGACGGCCCTGTGTAGCCCGTATAGAGAAACAAGACCATTAGCCCATGACTCAGGCTTGTGGCTGCCTTGTCGACCACCCTCACCCTACAATTACCACTACTAAGCTATTCTATATAATACAAAATTTCGGGTTCTGCAAAAATGCTGGAAATTTCGTTAGCTACGTCCGGCCAATCCACTGCATTGAATTGAGTCAAATTTCTGAGAATGACTAAGGGCTCCTGGGCGATTTAAACCATTTTTCGGTCTAGTTTCACAAAAAACGTTCTCGACACCAAGAAGGGTACGTCTTGTAACTATAATATAGGATATTATCAATAATGGTACACACCTGGAAAGAGTATTGACGATGAAGAGGCACCGATCCCAAAAGCGATCCTTCGACTCTTCGACAAGGAAGGGTTTGAGTGGGTAGGATATCTCGTTACCCATGTACGAGTAACTGAGGTATAGGCACGTCAGGACGACAGCCTGCAGTTGAGGTTCGCTCTCAACTTCTTCGCCGCGCACGAGCTCGCGTACCAACATGTACACGAAAACAACGTTGGCCGGATTGATGAACGCCACATCCTGCAACATGAAAAACAGTGGTTGCATGAGAAACAATCGTGAATTTGATGTTCTGAATCGATTAAGAATAGCTGTACCTTCTGGTTTTCCGGGGTTTCCCAACCCAATTTTTTCACTGCTTATTTATTCATATTTTTTTGCATCTAGTTATGAGGAATAAATAAATGTACCTATAGCAATCATACGAAAAAAATTATCAAACCAAGGTTGAAAAAAATCTCCACAAAATGGTTTGTCAAACAAGCATCTGTGTTCCTAGGGTGCGTCTGTCCGCATTGATCTTCAAAAATACATTTTCTGCGCTTGATAACGGATAAATGGGTTTTATTCCATAATTAGTCAAATGGCAAGCTGGTAGGGCAGGTGCTTGCCATCCACCACGTCCGTAAGAACGCGTACCTAGTTCACAACTTCAAAATGCTCAGGTTACTTGACGGCAGGCTGGCCAGCTGCGGTTATCATTCGAAAAGTTGGAGGTATTGATCAGCCCTTCCACCCACGAGGCGAGGGTCATTAGCTGCTCAGCTGACCCCGAATTCTAATATTCAGCCTGATCTAGCAGCAGGGGGTTGAATCGGAAAGGTTTCAAGCGAAACCTCAAATATTTAACTAGGATTTGGTACCTACATTCTTTTTAATCCACGTTTCGGGACGATTTGATGAGCTTTTCTGGGTTGTAATGAGAGGGTATGAAACGTAAGGGATGGTATAGGACGGTTTGAGACTGCATTGGGCTGGTATTGGTCAATTTGGAAAAGTATGGGTCGATTTTGGTCAGTTTGGGCGATACGGGACAAACGCCAGAATATATAGAATGGTCTGGTACAGTACATTTGAGTGTAAGGTACCCAGGAAAATAACTTAACATGGTCCAGTATTTAATATAATTATGACATTTTGGGATACGTAAAAGGTTTGTACTATGGGTAAATGTTGCCGTTCCAGGCTTTGGATATTCACTCTACAAACGAAGTTGTCCCGGGCGTGCCCTGCCGCCCTCGAGGCGCAGGTCGAAACCAACAATGAGTACCCGCGTAATTATTTAAAAAATACCTAATTACGATAATGCCTATAAGAACAAAATAATTGTGTGGGATTTGTAAGTTAAACTATAAGTTTTGAAAACAAACTTTCACTTCTCTAGAAAAATGTGATTTTTCGATGATTTTCATTTTTGAAAGTTAGCCGGGATAACAATCGCGATAGTTGAACGTGAAATTTCTCCGGATTATCTCATAGATTGATGGCCTTGGAGACACCGGCCTTGAGAGATAGCTAGACGCCTCGAGTAAAAGTGTCCGATATAATTTTGGATTCTAGAATTTTTTCTATCGTTCCATAGCCTTCGATAGCTGCGGACTGATTGCGCGACAATTATACGACTAACTACGAACAAACATCTAACCGGATAAGTGAGATATTTCAGCAGTCCTTGACGTTTTTCAGCGTTTGCGTTTCGTATTCGATACGTACAATAGCAGTTTGGAACGCAGGGTTCACATGGAGCGGAAAAATAGAGAAGTAATTCGAGTGACAGAACAACTCGCGATTGCCAAAAATTAGTTATTTTCATGTTTTTCCATGTTTGAATCCTGAGATTTTTATGAAATATTTTTGGATATGCTGACTAAATTTAGTTGATAGAATTACCCTCTCTTGCCTAGAAAAAAATGGAATTTTGAAATTGAAAAAACTGAACTGGAAAAAAACCAGTGGTGCGTAGATAACACACAATACTTCCATATTTTGAAACGTAAAATCTTTCAAGGGTGTTTAGATGAAAAATATGAAGAAACTCACTATTCAAATTTTAAAACTCGACCAAAATAAAAATACGCCAAGTTATCGGAATATAAAAAATATCCACGTATTCTGCAAGATAAAACAAAGATTTAAGGACCAAGAACGCTCAAATCGGTTCATTTTTGTGGCCGGAAAAAAATAAAATTGAAAATACTAAAAATACTGTATACTAAGAATACTGTAGAATTACTGTAAGTACTCAAATTCCAATTAGAAAGGGTTGGCTATAATTATTCATGAGATACCTAGTTGACAACTTCCTCCTGAAATTGTCAAGTTAAAAGTTTCAAGTGTTGATCGTCAATTGACTCTTGCCCTCGTCTCACGAATATCAGCGATGAAACGAAAATCATCCAGATAAGAAGGGGAAATTTCCCCCGGGGAAAATCCGTCGAGTGTGAACGGCGTTTTATTGTTAACATCGATCCCGGCTATGAGAATTTTTCCCTCTCGCGTTTATCGCCTTCTTTTCCCATCGGATTGTTTTATTTATGAGAACAGCTCAAAAACGATAGCACAATAGGTTTTCGTCACTAATGGCTTCGCAGTCGTCAGTCGCATTTCTGACAGGTTCGCGTTACATTCGATTTGGGCTGAACAAAAGTGAATCTCATGCGAATCGAAATTATTTAAATTGTAATCAATTTTCCTGGGCGTAAACTATTTTAGGAAAATTCGATTTTTATATTTTTCACGTATCGAAAATGTATTTTATCGCGACGCTAGCGTTTGTGGTCGTGTGTTGGCCGCTGGTCAAATTCCTAATGCGACGACTCAATGCGGTCGAAATTGACGTCAAAAAGCTCGGCGGCTGGGCCGTCGTCACGGGCGCCACCGACGGGATCGGCAAAGCCTTCGCCGACCATTTCGCCTCGCAAGGGCTCAACGTCGTTTTGGTGAGCCGGAGCCAGGAAAAGCTCGACGACGTCGCGGCTCGGATCCGCGACAGCTACAAAGTGGAAGCCCGCGTCGTCCAGGCGGATTTCACGTCCACGGATCCCGACATGTACAAACGTATCAAGGAGGCGCTCGACGGCTTGGAGATCGGCGTCCTCGTGAACAACGTCGGCATAAGTTACGCCCATCCTGAATATTTCCTCGACCTGGAAAAGCACCATGGCAATCTGTACGAGGACATCGTCCATTGCAATATCAATTCCACGGTCAACCTTTGCCGCTACGTTTTGCCCGGTATGGTCGCCAGGGGGCGGGGTTGGATCATAAATATGTCGTCCGGACTAGCGGATATCCCGGCTCCGCTGCTCGCGCTCTACGGCGCGTCGAAAGCGTTCGTCTCGAAATTCTCCTACGACCTGAGCGTCGAATACGGGCCGAAGAATATCCGCGTCCAATGGCTGAAGCCGGGCCTCGTAGCCACGAATATGAGCCAAATCAAGAAAACCTCGTGGCTCGTACCGGACACGGATCGCTACGTGAAGTCCGCCATCCAAGAGCTCAAGTCCGCTTCCAATTCCGAGGGATATTTCTCGCACATCCTAACGCAATCGATTATCATTTTCGCCGAATCGATTTTCCCGTCTTTCGTCAGCGGCCGACTTCTGAAGACGATGCAGGCCACGAGGGCGAAAGCGCTGAAGAAATGCAAAACCTGCAATAGCGATTGACGTTTTTCTATGATAATTTATTAAATTGTTTTATACATTTTATTCTATCGTTTTTCAATATTTGTTGTCTTCCAACCTTCGATTTTCAAACGCTGAAAATGTTCAAAAATCCGCTTAAAACCTCTGTAATGGACCAAAAATCTTAAACAAACCCATGAAAAAGTAGGTGACTTAACTACCAACCAAAAATCCTTTTTGCTCATACACTATCGCATCACACTAAAAAACGCCAAAAACCAAGAGCACCTTTTGCAAAAACGACATTTTTAAGAGGTTTTTGGCCGAAAAAATAATTTAGACGCGAAAAATCGAAAAACGGCGGGTTTTCCATTCATCACGCCTACACACATACAATAAAAAAGCCACCCTCTAATATTATCTGTTTTCTCAATCAACTCTGTCACCCTCTTCCTCTATGTAATCGAGTTCCAATATAATGTCTGTCTGTCTATTTAAGACCCATTACCTCGATTAATAGGAATTTTTGATCGCTTACGTTGCTTAAAAAATGGTAGTATTTCAATTTTTTTATTGGCGTAAAACATGCGGAAATGCCACTGGGGGAAAAACTGTCAAATCAATTCACACGGGGGGATCGGAAGTGTCACATTATTGTCTCTCTGTGACAGCCGAAGGGACACGTTGGATTCGAATCTATTACACACGTGTCAACAAAGCTCCACTCCTACTTACCCGCTGCTTATTTCTGCTGTTTTGCAACGTTACGAAACAGTAAAGCCCCACGAGGAAATCGCTCTCGGAATCGATCAACATCGAACATCCATTGACATGAGTTCAATACGTGTACCTAATTAATGGCGAATAAGTTTTAACCGACTTCCAAAAAGGAGGAGGTTACTCATCGGGGTTTCTTTTGTCGTTTTTCTCGATCCAAAGTTACAAAATGGGAAAAGAAAATCGCCGGCATCACAAAACGATCATAGGGAGGATGTTAATCTGGTTTAGTATTTACCAATAACTAATTTTATATGCCTACCATACAGTAAAAAGTGTAATTACCCAACTAGTAAGGTGAAATTGTTCATATTTCCAGGGCTAATTAGCCTATAGAAGATTTCACTTTGTCGGTCGGATTACCGATGGAATATTTGAAATATTTTCAACCGGTAATTACTCTGTTATTTACAGTTTAATGACGTAGTGTTCAATAGAAAGATAGCTCCATGTTAACTAAGCGTTGGATGGTACTAATTGGTTTTCAAAACTGTTCGGATGTTTGAGCCATTCGCCGTTTCTACGTCGGAAATGGGTTCAGAAAAGGTTCAGAAAAAACGTTTGCTTATACATCTTTACTCAGACTCGCTTGCCTGTGTGTCCGTTTGAGGTCAATTACAACCAGTGGTGCGTAGATAACACACAGTACTTCCATATTTTGAAACGTAAAATTATGACACGATTTGATAACATTTTGGATTGCTTTTGAGAGTGTTTAGGTCAAAAAACTCAAAATGCAAATTTTGAAACTCGCCTAAAATAAAAATACGCCAAGTTATCGGAACATAAAAATAACCACATATTCCGCAAGGTAAAACAAAGATTTCAAGACCAAGAACGCTAAAATCGGTTCATTTTTGTGGCCGGAAAAAAATAAAATAGAAAACACTAAAAATGCAAATATATCGGAAGTACTCTGCGTTATCCAAATTGGATATTCTATGCTCCGATAATTTGACGTATTCTGATTTTAGGCGTGTTTTATAATTTCCATTGTGAGATTTATGATATTTTTGACCTAAACAGGCTCAAAATGTAATAAAATTATGTTAAAAATATTACGAATTTAAATATGGCAGTATTGCGTGTCATCTGCGCACCTCTGGTTTCGAATTTCAAGAGCCGATTGCCCTCAGAGCAGAAGGCGATTGACAAAATCGAAATTTGAGCGTACGGAGTCCGTACAACGGACTATCCCCCCATGGCCAAGTATACGGTAGTTTCATGAAAGAGAATAAACTTATAGATGGCCCAGTTATACTATTGCGAGATCCAGATCGTCACGTCAGATTGGAATTATCGAGCGGTCACGCGGCCAACAGTTAGCAGAAGACCCCGTGTCAACTCGTGTGACTCTCCGATTTGATCAGCCAGGAGAACCCCGACAACTGTCGTAGCTTTCCTATCTTCCTTCCACTCAATCGTCTGCCTGCGATTCATTCATCACGACCCACCGCCGGTTACCGCACTGTCACATGGGGAGCCAACGTTTGTGATTTCGTCGACTTTAGGCTCACATGTTGATACATCTATACATAGATATGCTGGCACGAACGTGTATTTTTCCGATTTGCGATTTCCCGCGTACAACTATATTTAGCGCAACTGCCTGCCTAAATTACTTTCCGGCTCCAGTCACTTGAAAAACATTGACCAGTTTTTTAATGAATTTTCTTTGTAACTCCAGAATGTTCTAGCTCGAGTGATTCTGTACTTTTCCGTATGAATGTAGGTATTGTTAACTAATTGTCACTGACGAATATTAAGTTATAATAAGTCAAAGTAGGATACAGGTCTCAGGTCATGTCATCACGCTGGTTTTGTTTATTTTGCTGACAAAAATTTGCAATTTCCTCGCAAAGTTCCATTTAGGCATCAAAAAACTATGAAGGTTGGAAAAAAACTTTTCATGAATGTTCAGTAACTGTCCAAAACCAGTGGTGCGTAGATAACACACATAATTCCATATTTTGATATGTAAAATGTTGACAATTGTATTATATTTTGACTACGTTTGAGGGTGTTTCGGTCAAAAATATCAAAACATCACAATGCAAATTTTAAAACTCGCCTAAAATCAAAATACGTCAAGTTATAGAGAAATAAAAACTGTTCCACAGACACAAAGATAATATCTAAGATAACATATTATGTTGTTCAAGTAGAACCGAATCTGCTTCGACGAAATGATCGCATTATTCAAAATGTTGCATATTCAAAACTCGTCTTCGGATCGAATTTTCCGCGTTTACGATTTTGCCGCAGTATTGTTGGAAACGTTCCAATATTTCCCGGGCGTTTGCTATGGAAAACAACGTTCCGTTCACAACGCTGAAACGATTGTATTTAACCCAGTCCCTCAACTCCCTGTATTACGAGGGAGCGTCCCTTGTTCAATTCCGTCTGAGTTCATTTGATAAAGTCGTTTTTACTTAAAAATGATTAAAATAAAAATTTATCTCCTCAATCTCTTTGTCATGAAAGATGATGAAAACTGGCGGTTGTCAGTCCGACTGTCTCTCATCCATTTACAAAATTTGCCATAGCTCCCTCAATTCTTAACTTTTTCCAAAGTTCTTGAACTGGAATGTTTGTCTCATTAAGACCCCAGTTGAACCGGAATTTGAATGACTTAGAGTTCTTTCAATATATAGTCCAATCAGACGTTTTTCAAAATTCATCTTTAGTGTTTTCTATTTTATTTTTTCCTGGCCACAAAAATGAACCAATTTGAGCGTTCTTGGTCTTGAAATCTCAGTTTTACCTTGCAGAATAAGTGGATATTTTTTACATTCCGAAAATGTGGCGTTTTTTCATTTTGGGCGAATTTTAAAATTTAAATAGTAAATTTTTTGATACTTTTGACCTAAACACTCTCAAAAGCAGTCTAAATATGATCAAATTGTGTCTCAATTTTACGTTTCAAAATATGGAAGTATTGTGTGTTATCTACGCACCACTCAACTCAACGCAGGAAAACACAATTCCGTTGGTCGAGAGCCGACTCTCCCGCCATGGAGACGCGCCGCGCTGCCGGAACCTGAGCCGGGCGGTGCCGAGCCGGGCAATCCGAGCCCTTATATCAACGATATTACGAGCCGCCCGGACCAGCCGCCCGGCACGGCTCAGCTACGGCACGGCTTAGGTTCCGAGAATCTACGACCCGCGCGCATGTTCGTTTGTGTAATTTCATGTTCGGCTATCCTGCTAGTGCGAATCGCCTGTTCGCGGCCTCAGTCTTCCGCCGTTTTCCCTCCGGGTCGGTCGCGTCGCGCTCGCGTAAGTAAATTTTCCTTTTTGCCCCCCTAGGATAGGAAAAAAACACTTCGAAAAATATTTTACATAGAAAAACTTCGTTTCTAATTGTCCCTTTTCTGATTTCCTTCTTCCTCAGTAAGAAGAAATTTGAATTACTCGCAGTACTTCCGATAAATTGGCACTTTTAGCGTTTTCAATTTTATTTTTTTCCTGACCACAAAATTGAACCGATTTCAGCGTTCCTAGTCTTAAAATCTTCGGTTTAGACTGCAGAATACGTTGGTATTTTTCATGTTCCGATAACGTTTCCTATTTTCAGGCGAGTTTTAAAATTTGCATTATGAGTCCTGGTATTTCTGAGCCATAAAGCCTCCAAAGTAGTAAAAATGTGATACAATCGTGTCGAAATTTTGCGAATCATAATATGGAAGTATTGTGTGTACCACTGGTTTGAGTGAAGGTTTTAAATGAATTCAATTACCTAGTTATTTCGGTCATTTCTGCGTGAAAGCAAGTGACAAGTTCGGCATAGTGCGGGCTTAATATCGATAATAAGTTAAGAAAAAATGCCATTGTTTTCGCCCGTTAACCGAATTTATCCCGAATTTTACATAATTTTTCCGATTTTGATCGGAGAGAGGGTCGGAGCTAGTTAGGGCATGTCGCTCTAGTCTCATAGCTTAATATGTACTTTGGTACACGGCGGTCATTGCCTCGCCGCCTCGAGCGGACTGGATCCAGCGTGTCGAGGGGTGTTGGGTCCATCGCGGTCGCCTCGTGTTCAGAGTCCGTTGGACTAGCACGCCGGGCTTAGCCAGGAACGGCCTTGCACGCTCATGAAGGTGCATAGCGCTGCGTCTACGGAAAAAATAGTGGGCGGCGCATTGCCGCGGAGCGTGAACGCAGCGCTGCGCTCCCTGATTTCGCCAGTGGAAGCCGGGGCCGTGTAAAATTGAATTGTGCCCTCGCTAATTGATACTATCGATAGTTTGTGTTTGTTATTCAACAACAAATCTTTGTAATCGCCCAAGTTTCAGATAATTTTAAAATTTTCCGTAGAGTAGGTACTTCTTTACTATTATTTCTCATTATCCGAAAATTTCTTTCTACTCCGACTGGTTTATTTCTTGGTAAGAAAAGATAGTTTTGGTAAATTTCTTGGACTTTTGTTGCTAATAAAGATAAATAATATAAATGTAAATATAATATAAATAAAGTTAAATAAAGATAGATTGGTCAATTTAATAAAAAATAAAAATAATATTAATAAAGATGAATAATATAAATATAAATAAAATATAAATACATAAATAAAGGTAAATAAAGATAGTCTTGGTAAATTTCTTGGACTATCGTTGACCTATCGATAGTATTGGTTAATTTCTTGGACTTTCGTTGGTAAATAGAGATAAATAATATAAATAAAGGTGAATTAAGATAGTTTTGGTAAAGCTTTGATAAATAAAGATAGCTTTGGTAAATTAAGATAAATAATACAAATATTTATAAATATAATCTATAATAATAAAAGCAAGACTTACACATAGTGTAATGTGTCTGTCTGTCTGACCGAGCTCTCCAGCCAAATCTATCGCACGCAGGGACCTGGAATTTTTTACACGGAAGCACAAAGGGGCTGGCCACCAGACCTCGAAGCCCGATTTTCGATTTTTGAATTGGATAAATTTGATTTTTTTTTTATTTAAAAAAATGACCTGGTCTTATTTAAACTAATTTTTCAACGGATTGTTTCTTTCTATCGACGGGGAACTCAACACAACTCAACTCAACTCAACTCAACTCAACTCAACTCAACTAAACTCAACTCAACCCAACCCAACCCAACCCAACCCAAACCAACCCAAACCAACCCAACCCAACCCAACCGAACCGAACCGAACCGAACCGAACCGAACCGAACCGAACCGAACCGAACCGAACCGAACCGAACCGAACCGAACCGAACCGAACCGAACCGAACCGAACCGAACCGAACCGAACCGAACCGAACCGAACCGAACCGAACCGAAACCTGACTTTAACCCAACCCAACCGATCAACCCAATTAGAACCCCGATCAACCGAACAGCAAACCAACCGAACTTAAACCAAACAGCAACCCAACCAACCCAACCCAACCGAACTCGACCCCAAACCTAACCCAACCCAACCGAACCAAACAACCCAACCCTAACCAACCCAACCAAACTCTAACCCAACCGAACCAACCAACCCATTGAACCAACCAAACCAACCAACCTAACCCAACCCAACCAAACCTAACTGAACCAACCGGAATCAACCTAACCGAACTGAACCCAACCTAACCTTAAACAAACCCAACCCAACCAGTAAACCCAACCAAACAGAACTTTCCAACCCAACCGAACCCAACCCAACCCAACCCAACCGAACCCAACCCAACTTGAACCAACCCAACCCAACCAAACCGAACCGAGACCAACGTTAGACCAACCTAACCCAACCCAACCTAACTGAACCATACCCAACCCTTCGAACCGAACCATATCTTCGTATAAACCGAAATCAACCCAACCCGAACCCTACCCAACCCAAACCAACCCCACCCAACCCAACCCAACTCATCCAAATCAACCCAAACCAAACAACCCAACCCAAACCGAACCCAACCTCTCTGAACCCAGCCAGGCCCCAACTCAACCCAACAAACCAACCCAACCCAAAACTAGCCAACTGAACCTAGCCAACACAACCCAACCCGACCCCCATTGTGTTGAGTTGAGTTGAGTTGAGTTGAGTTGAGTTGAGTTGAGTTGAGTTGAGTTGAGTTGTGTTGAGTTCCCCGTCGATAGAAAGAAACAATCCGTTGAAAAATTAGTTTAAATAAGACCAGGTCATTTTTTTAAATAAAAAAAAAATCAAATTTATCCAATTCAAAAATCGAAAATCGGGCTTCGAGGTCTGGTGGCCAGCCCCTTTGTGCTTCCGTGTAAAAAATTCCAGGTCCCTGCGTGCGATAGATTTGGCTGGAGAGCTCGGTCAGACAGACAGACACATTACACTATGTGTAAGTCTTGCTTTTATTATTATAGATTATATTTATAAATATTTGTATTATTTATCTTAATTTACTAAAGCTATTTTTATTTATCAAAAAGCTTTACTCAAAATGATTAATTCACCTTTATTTATATTATTATCTCTATTTACCAACGAAAGTTTGAAGAAAATTAACCAATACTATTAGATAGGTCAACGATAGTTTGAAAAGAAATTTACCAAGACTATCTTTATTTACCTTTTATTTATGTATTTATATTTTATTTATATTTATATTATTCATCTTTATTAATATTATTTTTATTTTTTATTAAATTGACCAATCTATCTTTATTTAACTTTATTTATATTATATTTACATTTATATTATTTATCTTTATTAACAACAAAAGACCAAAACTATCTTTTCTTACCAAGAAATAAACCAGTCGGAGTAGAAAGAAATTTTCGGATAATGAGAAATAATCGTGAGAGTACCTACCTACGGAAAATTTTAAAATTATCTGAAACTTGGGCGATTACAAAGATTTGTTGTTGAATAACAAACACAAACTATCGATAGTATCGATTAGCGAGGGCACAATTCAATTTACACGGCCCCGCTCCACTGGCGAAATCCGGGAGCGCGGCGCTGCGTCTACGCGGCGATGCGCCGCCGACCATTTTTTCCGTAGACGCAGCGCTATGCACCTTCATGAGCGTGCAAGGCCATTCCTGGCTAAGCCCGGCGTGCTAGTCCAACGGACTCTGAACCCGAGGCGACCGCGATGGACCCAACGCCCTCAACACGCTGGATCCAGTCCGCTCGAGGCGGCGAGGCAATGACCGCCGTGTACCAAAGTACATCAAAGCTATGAGACTAGAGCGACATGCCCTAACTAGCTCCGACCCTCTCTCCGATAAAATCGGAAAAATTCTGTAAAATTTCGGGGATAAATTCGGTTAACGGGCGAAAACAATGGCATTTTTCTTAACTTATTATCGATATTAAGCCCGCACTATGCCGAACTCACTTGCTTTCACGCAGAAATGACCGAAATAATCGGTAATTGAATTATCGAAAACCTTCACTCAAACCAGTGGTACACACAATACTTCCATATTATGATTCGCAAAATTTCGACACGATTGTATCACATTTTTACTACTTTGGAGGCTTTATGGCTCAGAAATACCAGGACTCATAATGCAAATTTTAAAACTCGCCTGAAAATAGGAAACGTTATCGGAACATGAAAAATACCAACGTATTCTGCAGTCTAAACCGAAGATTTTAAGACTAGGAACGCTGAAATCGGTTCAATTTTGTGGTCAGGAAAAAATAAAATTGAAAACGCTAAAAGTGCCAATTTATCGGAAGTACTGCGGGTAATTCAGTGCCCAGTGGAGCGGGGCCGTGTAAATTGAATTGTGCCCTCGCTAATCGATACTATCGATAGTTTGTGTTTGTTATTCAACAACAAATCTTTGTAATCGCCCAAGTTTCAAATAATTTTAAAATTTTCCGTAGGTAGGTACTCTCACGATTATTTCTCATTATCCGAAAATTTCTTTCTACTCCGACTGGTTTATTTCTTGGTAAGAAAAGATAGTTTTGGTAAATTTCTTGGACTTTTGCTGTTAATAAAGATAAATAATATAAATGTAAATATAATATGAATAAAGGTAAATAAAGATAGATTGGTCAATTTAATAAAAAATAAAAATAATATTAATAAAGATGAATAATATAAATATAAATAAAATATAAATACATAAATAAAGGTAAATAAAGATAGTCTTGGTAAATTTCTTGGACTATCGTTGACCTATCGATAGTATTGGTTAATTTCTTGGACTTTCGTTGGTAAATAGAGATAAATAATATAAATAAAGGTGAATTAAGATAGTTTTGGTAAAGTTTTGATAAATAAAGATAGTTTTGGTAAATTAAGATAAATAATACAAATATTTATGAATATAATCTATAATAATAAAAGCAAGACTTACACATAGTGTAATGTGTCTGTCTTTCGATTTTTAAATTAGATAAATTTGAATTTTTTTTTTATTTAAAAAAAATGACCTGTTCTTATTTAAACTAATTTTTCAACGGATTGTTTCTTTTTATCGACGGGGAACTCAACACAACACAACACAACATAACACAATACAACACGACACGACACGACACGACACGACACGACACGACACGACAACACGACACGACACGACACGACACGACACGACACGACACGACCCGACCGGACCTGACCTTACCCGACCCGGCCGGCCGACCCGACCCAACACAACCCAACCCAACCTCAACCCAACCCAACCCAACCCAACCGTACAACTGAACCAACCCAACCCAACCCACCCCAACCTAACCCAACCCAACCCAACCGAAACCAACCCAACCCACTGAACCCAACCCAACCCAACCAACCCAACTGTCCAACCCAAACCCTCAAACCAACCCAAACCAACCCTACCAACCCAACGGACCAACCTAACCAACCGAATGGACTAACCCAAACCCAACCAGAACCCCGAACCCAACCAGCAGACAACCCAACCGAACCCAATTGAACCCAACTCCAACCGAACCGAAACTAACCCGAAACCAAACCCAACCTAAATGGACTCCAACTCCAACCTAACCGAACCCAAACCAACCAAGAATGAAACCCAACCGACAACCTTCGAATTCGAACCCAAACCAACCCAAACCAACCCAACCAAACCTAACCACCTAACCCAACCATCGAACCCATCCAGCAATCTAACCGAACCGAAACGAACCAAACCTAACCAGCAAACCAACCCAACCGAACCTAGCAAACCCAAACCGAACTTAGACAACCGAACCAGCAATCGTCCAACCCAACCATAACCAGACAATCAACCCAATCAACCAAACTGAACCCAAACGAACCCAACCTAACCCAACCCAACCTAATCAACCCAACCCTACCAAAACCTAACCCAACCCAACCGAATCCAAACCGATCTAATCAACCCAAAAACGTAACCCAACGAACCCAACCGAAATGGAATTATCGAACCCTACCCTAAATCCCAACCCCAATCGAACCTGGACCCATCGAAGAATCGAATCCCAACCCAACTGGACTCGAATCCAATCGAAAAACCCAATCATTCGAACTCCTTGAACTAATCCTACCCGAATGGAATCCAACCGAACCCGAAACCAACCCAACCGAACACAACCCAACCCAAACCAAACCCAACCCAAACCCACCCAACCCAACCCAACCGAACCCAACCCAACCCAACCTCAATCTCAACTCACCTCAACCCTCAACTCAATTTAATCAAACTCAACTCAACTCAATCAACCCTAACCCAACCCGAACCCAAACCCAGACTCAACTCAACCCAACCCTCAACTCAACTCAACTCAACTCAACTCAACCCAACCCTCAACTCAACTCAACATTTCTTTTATAAATTTAAAAAAATGACCTGTTCTTATTTAAACTAATTGATTGGTTCTTTTTATCGACGGGGAATGTTATGTGTGTTGGGGGGGGGGGGGAAGAGAGAGAGAGAGAGAGAGAGAGAGACAGTCTACCTAATTACTTAATCAATTAATCACAATTTTTTTGACACGGTCAACGCCGGGCGGTTACAGCTAGTATAAAAATAAAGGTAAATAAAGATGGTTTTGGTAAATTTCTTGGACTTTCGTTGACCTATTGATAGTTTTGGTTTATTTCTTGGTAAATAAAGATAGTTTCGGTAAATTTCTTTTTTCACACCGACTCCCTTGCTAATTTGGACTACCGTTGACCTAGTGATAGTTTTGGTTTATCATTCAGTATTAATAAATCTTCGTAATCGTCCAAGTTTCAAAAAATTTTACCTTTTTTTGCATTCAACTGTAACTGTAAAGTAGAATTTGATTATTTTATTATTATTATTTATACATTATTATTATATTAGGTATATATTGTTTCATATTATTATGGCATAGTACAGATAATACATTTGGTCTCTAGCATGGTTTTTTGGGTCATCCAGATCCGGAATGAGGACAAATATCTTTTTTTTAATAAAAGATTCCAAATAATTTGGAAATTTAATACGATCATTAATCAGCATCATTATTAAGACCCATTAATCAGCGTAAATGCTGTCTTCTAGATTTATTTTTATTTTTCAGGTTATCATAGTAGGGACTTGAAGATCGTTTTTCGTTTTTTAGGTTGAGTAAAAATTTTCAGGTTCAAATATATTATTCTGTCGACCTATCGATAACACGGAACTATCGATAGCACCGTACTATCGATATTAATCCAGCACTATTCCGTAATAATAATTCCACGAAATCTCGGATTCGATTAATATAACCGACAATTTGTTGCAAAATACTCATTTCATTTTCTTACCGTCCCGTTTCGCTCGTTCCGATTCGCGTCCGTCCGATTTCTCGTGCCGGTTGAGGGAACAACAATTTTTAAATGGTTCTGTGTTGTGTCGCTGTGTTGTGTTGTGTGGTGGATTCGCTTTGGACTTTGTGTCTGCCGCCCTGGTAACGCCACAAGTCAAGATTCCATCGGTTCGATGAAAGTAAGTGCTAGAATAGTGTCGAAAATCTTTCATCCTATGCTCGTTCTGGCGCATTCCTATGCTCGTGGCTGTCGTTTTCATAAATCAACTTGGAAATTCAGATTTTTTATGATTGATATTTTCATCTTACATTTTTATGAACTCGTACTCGCTGTATTATAAAGATAATACAGTGTAGTAAGCAATATTTTTTTCTCTCGATTTAATTCAAAATTTGACGTCTAACCGCAATGCTTCTTCTTGTTTGTTGCAGGTGTGATCAAGTGCCGTGTTTATTCTCTAGGGAGTGCAATTCCAAACATTTGATCAATATTAGTTGGTGATTACGTTAGGTTTGAAAATTTCGGTTTGGTGTTCATCTGATCAAACTTCAAAGTTCAAAAAGTTTCAATTCCTGACTGGAGCCTTTGACAATTGAGTCAATAGGTATTTCTTTGCTTTAAATTTTCACCATAGAAAGCAATTCGACACAAAAGCTTTGAGTAAAACCTAGTTGTTAGAAAAATTCAAAAATCCCTTAAATTCGTAAATTGAACTGTTTTATGGATTTTTTCTCCTAAAATCAAGTTTTATTTTGACAAAAAAAGTGTCGTGCTGTGGAAACATTCTGTGGTTCGAGAAGTGCAACACCTCGGAGTATGCAGCCGGAGGACATCGGCCAACGAGGAGCGACGCGGCCAAACGTAAGTTACCATTAAATGATAAATTTTTCATTTTTGATAAATTTATGATTTATATCACACTATTTCTATAATTTCTGCTTCCCTGAAGCAAATGGAGCTTCAACGGGTTTTCCATTTTTTTGTTACAGGTATGTCCGAACTTGTCTGCGTTTGGTCTAAAGGTAAGAGTTTTTCATTTGAAATCGAAGAGATGCATGGCTTACGAACGAAAAATAGGTAAATAGGTAGGTATTGTAGTGAAGGATCCCCACATTTTGGCACTTTATCGACCCGTTACATTCCCATAAATTAGAATTTCGCGTTTTTTATTATCCCGTGTCCTGTCCAGTTTTTCTTGACATTTCTGAAATGTTTCTCGAAAAGTCTTCGCGATTTATTGTGACTCGGGTTTCTCCTGATGTTCGAGCGTTCAATTAAGTCGTGGGAATAGGTAAGTACGATTCATTAAAAAAAAATGCCAGTTATTAGATACAAAAATTACCTTGAATAATTTTTTGTGCTTTGAATATCCACTGTTCGTAATCATGTTACGGCCATCGATCAGAAATCAGGCTGTAACTCGATCGGAAATTCACTATTTGTTTTCACACAATGTCATTGCAGTGATGGACAATACTACAACTATCCGTAACATCTTCGGGCTGAGGATTTATATAATTTCGACCGAACTTCAGGTAAGTTCGATTGGTCGTCAGTTTATTAAAATCATCATATTATATTACTATGAGTATATTATACTCATTATACTTATTATACTTATTAAGTACCTATGAGTATGAGTACCTCAATTTTTTGAAATTGAGTTGATTTTTGTTAAATAATATTTATTTGAATGAATAATAAAAAATATTTATTTTTTAAAAAGTATTAATTAATATTTATTTAAATAAATAGGTAATAAAAAGTATTTATTTTAAACAATATTAGTTATAATAATATTTATACTTGTATTGCAGATTATGCGATAAGGAAAAGTCAAAGCAAGGTGCTCCTTTTTGGGATTCTCCAATGTTTCCGACAACTTCAAGTCATATTTCACACTGTCTGGCGCCGGAGGGTGAAAATCTTGATTTTGTCACCGCCTATCGGTGACCACTGGAGCGGCTCCAATTCGAGAAGGTAAAACTATAAGGCAGTTTCAAGTTGGAAGGGCTAGTTTTTGTAAACGATGGCACCGAGCTATCTCTGGTACCATTTGTCGGCAAGAAAACATCGAATATTTGGCCAGGGTCCACATTTGTTTCAGAAAGTTCATTCCCGCGACCTTGTTGGAAAGAGTTAAACAAGACGTATAAGTGAGACGAGATGAATGGAGCTCGTATGGAATTCCATCTCCTGAATGAGTAAGTATGTGGTATGCTCTGATAATTGTCCCAGCTTTCGTAGCTCTCTCAACAATGCAGTTATGTTATTGTTACATTAAAAAATACTTGAACCGATCAATTAAGGGCTCACAGAAAGTAGGTCAAAAACATTTAAAATCTATTTTTTTAAATTACCTTAAAAGACTTAAAAGTACCTCATTTAATTCAATTTCTAAGTTTGGCCATTTTTCAATACATTTTTAATAACCAAGAGTTATTTTTCATTATTTTTTCTCAATTATTCAATAAGTAATAAACCATTGTAATCGCCAAAGATTTTTTTCACATGAGCTAAACATAAAAATTTTCAGTTTTTCTTCTAGAGCTTATTGTGTGTTATCTGTACACCTGCGATTTCCTTCTTGATTTTATCATCAAACTCAATAGGTATGTATGAACAAAAACATTTTTCAATTAAATCAAAATCAAAATTCATTATTTAATTTTAATTTTTGGCAGTTGTTACGTATAAAATTGGTTAGATTAGCCTGAACCCGGACCAACAATATGCCTATTTCCTATAAAAATATAATAAAGTCGGAATGGAAATCGTAAGTGATTTCATCGAACTGCATGAGAACGGTTTGGTCTCGTGGGAAGAAGTGGAATCGGCCATAGAAGGGTACTTCTTGGCCCTTGGCGAGAGACGGCCTCCTGTGCCACTGAGGCGGCGCTACCACGCGTTCACATTCGACCGCCTGAGCGACGAAGAAATTTTAAAAAATTTTCGATTCCGACGAGAAGATTTGCCTCGGCTAAAGAGATGTTTGGAGGTAAGTGTGATTAATAAAATTATAGGTAACGCAAGGTGTTGATTTGCATTTTATATAGGCAGGTGTAAATGTAAATGATTCGTTAATCCAGGGGGAACCCCCTATCCCTACCGCTATTTCTGGCGTATTAAAAACCTCTTTTTCTTTGTAGCTTCATTATTCTTCCGAAGGATTTCAAATATGAATCCACAACTATGCGACACCGACACCAACGTCGTTTCTTCAATTGGCCTTTGTTTTCACAGATCCCTGACGATGTGTACATTCCTGGCAGACGGTACAGAGTACCTGGGATGACCGCCCTCGCTATACCTACTGCTTAAAAGACTGGCGTATCCCAATCGCTTCTCAGAGTTGGAGCGGTTTTTTTGGAATGTCGTCGGCCGTCATATCGTCGGTATTCCAATTCATGGTGAGATCATGGTCTATATAGATGCAATGATATGAATCGCCACACGGCAGCGAGGCGTTACTTTCTACTCAATCGACATTTGTTAGTTTGTCTGTTTTAATTCTTATATTCTCAAACGGTTTCTGATATTTTCCTATGTAATGTCTTTTTCCCTCAGGGCACAAGAGGTACCACTGCCAAAAATTCCAATCTACCGTGACACCTCCTGCAAAAAGTGCCCCTTGCCCCCTTGCCTTGCCCCCCCTTGCCTTGCCAACGAAAAAAAAAAAAAAAAAAAAAGCTCGAGGGCCTTCAGCATGAAAGGAGGCAGATTGTGTAGAAAAAAGTCCATTGTGTTGAAAACCAGTGATAAGTCTTTATTGATCACTATTAAGATTTTTATTAAAAATTTCGATTGACAATTCTTGCGTTTTCACGTCCCCTTAACATTTTTTGATCGGATTCCCCTGACAATATGCCTCAAGTTGGAGCAAACCACAACTTTTAGGACCAACCGCACCAGCGGTGTTTTCTATTTTATTTTTTTCCGGTCACAAAAATGAACCGATTTGAGCGTTCTTGGTCTTAAAATCTTTCTTTTACCTTGCAGAATAATATTCTGCAAGGTAAAAGAAAGACATCCACATATCATGAACATATTATGTGGATGTTTTTTATGTTCCAAAAAACTGGCGTTTTTTATTTTGGGCGAATTTTGAAATTTGAATAGTGAATTTTTTGATATTTTTGACCTAAACACCTTTAAAAGCAGTCAAAATATGATCAAATTGTGTCACAATTTTACGTTCCAAAATATGGAAGTATTGTGTGTTATCTACGCACCACTGGTTGTAAATGGCCATAGATGGGCAAACAGAAATTCGTTTCAGGAAGCGATTCCGAGTAAAAGTGTATAAGTAAAAGTTTTTCCTGAAGCTCCGATTCGATTTTTGATTTTAGGGCGATTACAATACTTCCATTTACTTCGTAAATATGGAAGTAAAAACGGCTTAACTTCGAGGACTTCTCAGCAGAGAGGAGTTCGTCTGAACAGCGATACAAATGGCGCATCCGATGGAATGACTTGGTGAATCAATTTGGAGACACCACCAAGGTTGCACCCGCATCCAATCCGACTAAAACTAGCCAGAGGTCGATACCTTTTCCTAAATAAAAATGCAAAATTTCATTTTGAGTAAAGATGTGATCGATTCTCGACTGACCTGCCAGCCTTGAAGAAGCAGACTGCGGTCGACGGTCCGGAGCCACATGACGGCATCGCCCGCCTGGAAGTCCTTGAGCCGGTAGCACTTGGTGTGCAGGTAGATGCCGAGGCACTTGAGAAGTTCCGATGTCGACGCCTGAATGACCGTCTTCTTGGCCGGTGCCACGGGAACAGTCGACGTGGGCGCGGGTGGAAGAGCTGCAGCAGCAGGCAGAAGTACAGCCTTCGGTATCAGCTTTTCGCTGCAGGTGTTATTGTTGGCGTAGTTGGCAAGGGCTGCAGCAGCTGCCGGGATCGACGTCGTCGTCGCCGATTTGACCATGACCGACGGGTAATAAAACGTTTTCTGCTGTTGGATATTTTTATTCTTGTCGACGACGATGGGATTGATATTGTCGACGAGCGGCGGCCTGTAAGACGTGACGTTCTTGTTTTTGTTCTCCAGCTTCTTTTTCGAATTGTTGGTCGTCGAGAATCGTTTCCACGAGAGAGCGTTGATGAAAAGCGAATGCTTCTTCAGCGATTTTTCCAGAGCGTTCTTCTCCGAGATGATGCGCGCATTCTCGTTGTTGGTCATCGAAGGCGGAGGCGATTGGCCTAGTTTAGCCATGGTCATGGTCGCCTCGCGGTTCTTGGCATTGTTGAGAGCCTCGTAGCTGGCGTTGTTCAGCTGCTGACGGTATTCGACCAGTCCACCGCCGCCACCTTCGCCGTTGGTCGCCATCGTCGTCGTCGTCGTGTAAACGGGCCGCCTTTCTCTTGGTGAAAAACTCAGGACCGTTCCCATTTTCACGTTGTCGCTGTTGGTGACCAGTTTTTGACTTTTCGCGGAATCGGGGGGTTGAAATTCGAACGGATCTTACCCCTTCCCGTTACTCTACAGTCCACTTGACGGACGCGACGCGACACCCTTGTTGGGACAACATCACAGCGCAGCTTGGTACGGGCTACTGCTTCGGAGTTCTCTTGGCCTGGGGCGGCTGGGGTGGCTCCGATATGGGCAACCCCTGCCGCCCCCGAGACGTATCAGTGCTTTCTGAACTTCCCCTTTTCCACGCTGGAATTTCCCCCTCGATACGATTGGCGCATTGTGATATTCGCAGGGTGCGTAAGAATTTTCCATGAGTACATTGCACAGCTAACCACTGTAAATGATTCATCTTTAAAAAAATCGCATTGAGACATAAGGTTCACGATGATTGGGGTCTATATGATATTGAAGTTGTAAATGTTTACATTTTTAAGAATTCCGAAACTAGTCAAGTTGGAAGAATCTCTCATTTATAGAAAACGATCAATCATGCAAATTTAGCTTGTTAGAAAAATTGGATCCCTGCATCGCTTTATTGAAACGCTTGGCGCAATATGCTTTACGACTCGCTCATTAGGTATACCTACCGAGTCATGAGTGCATGCTATACCACTTCAGATGAATGCTGTCCATCGGCATACAGAACCGGATATTTTGTACAGTTATTGAACGGGAGTTTCTCTAGTCTCAAATCCATATCTTCAAATATAGGGGAAGATGGGGTAAGATGACGAGGTGGGTAAGATGACGAATTGTGATTTTCTCCTGATTGAAAATAGTTAGAGACACCGTTCCAGCGTCACCAGTGACCTATAGTGGTCCTACTCGTAAGTCAACGGCGGACATTCGCGCCCCCGTCTCGAAACATGGTAGTTACAACAAAGTTCGATTTCGAAGATGTGTGATGTAACTTTTGCTCCACTTTTCCTAAGCGACTACGATTTTTTGGTAAGTCATTTGAATTTCACGTTTCAATATTCCGAATCTACAATTCGTAAGCTACAATTTCAGTGGAAAATGAAGTCGTTTGCTTTGAAGCTGCATGTTGATGCACCAGTTTCAAAAAATAAGGTGGGCGGGGGTAAGATGACGAATTTCTGTGTGGGTAAGATGACGAAAGGTTTGGTGTATCGTCATCTTACCCCACATTACTTTTTGATTGTGAATTATGTATCTAATCACAATTTTACACCATTCTAAACACACTGTTTCTCTTAATAATTAATTGTCTTGCAGGGATCGATTGAAAACCGATAATGGTTGGAACGAGAAGAAGCCGCTCATCAGCAGTGGAAATGTGACTTCTGCGCCCCAAATTGAAGATTTTATGCATCTACTTCATCTAAATTTCTGTTTTGAGTAAAGTTTGTATGATTTCCGTTCAAATTTTTGTCAATTTGCCATCTTAACCCCCCATTCGTCATCTTACCCCGGGCCACTCGTCATCTTACCCACAACGTGGGGTAAGATGGCGAAATTGACATTTTTCCGAAAATTTAATTTTTTGACATCTTTCAGTTGAATGTAAAATTTGAAAAAAATGTATGTTGTACTCGGTTAATCACTAAAACGAATAGTTCCATTTACAACTCGCCTGGCTGCTCACAGAGCCTAGAAAAATCTTAGAAGCTTAGGTTCGCCATCTTACCCCCACTTCCCCTACCAAATTTTTCGCGCTCGGCTTTCAAGTCGGCAGCAATACGAAATTCCCGTCCCCGGGGATATTTCCCTCGAGCGGAGAAAACTGGACGACGAACCTCCCCTCGAAGCCAAACATAAGGGTAGCTCGAGAATGGAGACGGTTGCCGTGGAAAACCACCCCCTTCTTCGACCACTGCGCGAGGACGAGTCGATACGCGGTGGCACCACCCCCACCTCCCATTCCCGCCCCCGGTCAAACCACCCTCCGATTTTACCCCCGACCCCGGCCATCCAGCAACCCTTTATACCTCCTTCCGAGTTAGGTCCACATTTACGAAGATATGGCACGTTGGCAATATATTGTACTTAGTAGTAATAATGTGAGAAGAATGGCAGAGTCGGCAGCTCTGCCAGCACTTTACTTATTCATCAACAGTTTGCGTGAATTTCATTAGGTACCTAATAACTGAGACGGGAATGACGTAAAGGGCACGGTAGCTGACAATGTTTTGAAATTCGTAAATTCGTTGAAATTTTTAGATGTGGTGAGGTTTCCGAAGTATAATAGAGAACCCACGTAGAGAACGAGTTACGGTAGAAAACTAAATTTTTTCCGACAGCACCCTAACCCGATGGAATTTGGATTTCGTACAAGTGATCCGGACATGATGCGTCGGCGCGTTCATCAGAATCTCCCCCTCTGGCTTTGCTGCCATGCCTACAATTCGTTCGAATCAGGACTCGACCAGAAGCGGAAATCCTCTTGTCTTTGATCGGTGATCATGGCCCGACATAGAGATCAGTTGGGCCCTTCCCTTGACGTGGTACCCATCTAATGGGAATATTGATGAAAGGCAAAAACAGGGCTCCGAAGAAACATCGAGCAGCCAATATCACGGTCACCTCGCTCAATTTTCTTCGTGCCAATTACGTTTATTGGAAAGATATATTTTTAGAATAGAGAAGTTAGATTTTTTGAAAAGGTACCTCTCGAAGATACACTTGGAGTTGAAAACTCCATCATTGCACAAAAGCTAGTTTTGAGAAAATCGCAAATTAAAATTTGCATAATGAAAAACACACGTTTAATGAAAAAGACACGTGAATTTTACAATGAATGACATGAATAGAGAACAGATGCAAATAGAAGTTTTTAAAATAAATGTTGATTTTGATTCTAACAAAAAATCATAGATTTTCGGAGTGAAAATGTGCATTTTCTTGAAGAATGTAGTAATTTTTTACTAAAAATTTTACGAGTTTTTTTTAGCAAGTTTTGGAATTTTCTGTAGGTTCTCGGAGATGTGTTGGAAGACATTGGAGATGTGTGGATTCTTAATCCACGTTTAATTCCCTACAACTTTCATCGATAAGAAATTTCCGTGCCACGACGACTCCCGTATGGCAAAAATCAAGCTCTAAATCGACCAAGTCTAAAATCCCCAGCTAAATATCCCAGCCCTGCAGCCTAAATAACTGAACCCCATGAAATAACGATCCAAATGTTCTGGGCCTGTAGATGGGCGGAAAATTTTGAAAATATCCAGGAAAACTTCAGGGTAATCAGGGGAGCATGTTGAAGAAATCAACAAGGTGCGTTAAATAAAACGTTTCTCGGGTTTTCGCTAATGGAGGTTGTCAAGGTACAATTCGGCCAAGTCGTAATTTGACCTATTGATTTTCCTTCCTTCCCGACAATTGGTATATTACGGAGGAACAGAACAAACCAACAACAAAACCCACAAAAGAAACTTATCAATTATCAACTCAACGTATTGAAAGCTAGAGACTTAACATTTAGCAACTAAATATATTGGCAGAAAAGAAACAAGGTGTAGCCAGTATGCGAAGGGTATATCAAATGAAGATTCCCTTTAAAGCCTTCCAAAATTTTCCGGGTTCTCCAACATTAATAATCTAGTCATCCCCGGGCACTAGTGATGTCGTACTAGAACGGTTCGGTCCGACTATGTCCCAACACCCCCGCTACCGATGAGCAGTGTCCTATAAATCGCGAAGGATTTGTGCTGCGCCAGTCAAACACGGCCGAGTCCAAGGGTAAGCGTCGACAGATTGAAACCTTGCACATTAGGACAGTCTTGGGGGAAGAAGACTGACCAGATCCTAACTGACTGTAATGGGCTGTGAATGGAGTCGAGCAGATCAGAGCCGTAGATCACATGGCCCTGGACGAATCGCCCTGCTCATCATCTCCCTCGGACCAGATCAGAATTCGTAGGTCACAACGTAGGACATTATCCCCCCTGGCTGAAAACGCTTCGCTGAATTGAATTGGCACCTAACTGCAGGCCGAGGGCGAGGGAGTTTTCAATGTGACAGAATGCGAATGTCGTCAAAGCTTGGCTACATATTGGTCAGCACTGGTCGTTCCGGGACTGGGAGTCGTGCGTCCCATACGTCCCCGCGAGGACGCAGACTTCTCAGATTGACCGGACTGAGGCGATTCATTGTAGGTGCCTGCCGATTTTCCTCGGGTTTCTTCGAAAAAATCCTCATTCGTAAGCGGGGAACAAATCGGTAAAATAGTCGAACAAAAGTGGTCAAAATGTTCCGATTCATATTCGCGATTTGCTCAGTTTCCATCATCGCTAACGTACAATGTTCCCCTCAAGGAGGCCGGATACTCGAAGAAGAAAAATCCGATTTCGCAGGTGAGCAATGATAGATCGTCTGTTTCTGATCGAAATGCACTATCATGCCATTCCAACGAGGAATTGACAAGTATAAAGTTAGTTTTTGGCGCTGACCGAATCTACGCAGGTGACATTTGCGTCAATCGTCAGCTTTCATGACGAACTTTGACGAGTCAGTTCTCAATAAAGAATCAATCGAGTTTTAAATTTGAAAAATTTCAAGTTCTGTTTTTTTGTCAGTAGGCCTACCTACCTAACATTCAGCGAAAAAAATCATTGTCCTGAAAAAGAACTTTTTTTCTATTTTTATAAATAACCAAGAATGATGAAAGAGGTTTGTACCAACCCCTGTAAAACAAGCAGAAAGTTGAAGGGGGTTAATAATCTTCAAGGGGGGTACACATGAGCCGGGACGTGACATGCGTGCTGGTCTGGACGGGTTGGGAGAACGGATCGCTGCCTCGTGCGGTGTCTCCAGCCTCGGTTTGTCACCGCGAGGACAAAAAATTCAACACACGAGGCTGCCATTGGCCCCGCCACGCCTCATATTGCCCCTTGTGTGCGCCTATACCCCATCGTCACGAGGCCGAACTTCTCGCAAAACGTTTAGCGGAGTTGCTAGCGCTTGATTGCTTGTGGTCGCGTATCTTTCCGCAAGGTTATACAACGAGAAAAAGACACCCAACAATGTAAAAAAAAACTGGTGGCAAACTTGAGGATTGGCAGGTTCGGACGAGGCTTTTGAGGCTATTGAGGAGGTTGAGAAAACTCAGCAGCGAATGGCTTCAGGAAAAATTTCTCCTAAATCTCATCAACTCACAAATTCATCTCAAACTCAACCCACAAACTCAGCTCTCAAACTCAACCTACCAACTCAAACTCAACTCACGAACACAACTAACCAACTCAACCCTCGAACTCAACTTACGAACTTGACCCATAAACCCAACTCTCAAACTAAACTCACAAACACAACAAACGAAAAGCTCAAACTCAACCGACAAGCTCGATTCTCTAACTCAACCCACAAACTCGACTCTCAAACTTAACCCACTAACTGAACTCGCAAACTCAATCCACTAGCTCAAACTCAACTCTCTAACTGAACTCACAAAATCAACTCTCAAATTCAACTCCCTAACTCGACTCTCAAACTCAACCGACAAACTCGACTCTCAAACTGAACTCACAAATACAACTAACAAACTCAACCCTCAAACTGAACTCACAAAATCAACTCTCAAAATCAACTCCCTAACTCGACTCTCAAACTCAACCGACAAACTCGACTCTCAAACTGAACTCACAAACACAACTAACAAACTCAACCCTCAAACTTGACTCTCAAACTCAACATACAAACTGAACTCACAATATCAACTCTCAAATCCAACCCACAAACTCATCTGTCTAACTCCACTCACAAACTCTCAAACTCAACTATCAAATTCGAGTCACAAACTAAACTGGAACATTCAACTCACTAACACAACTCTCAATCTCAACTTACAAACTAAACTCTCAAACTCAACTTTCAAACTGAACTCTCAGAATCAACTCTCAAATTCTACTCACAAAATCAACTTTCAAATTCAACCCGCAAACTCGACTCTCAAACAAATCCGCAAAATCAACTCTCATACTTAACTCACAAGTTCAACTCACAAACTCTCAAATGAACTGAGCTTGTAAGTCGGGTTTGAGAGTTTATAGGTTAAGGTTGAAAGTTAAGTTCGTCAGTTGAGTTTGAGTTCAAGAGTTGGGTAGGTGAGTTGAGCTTGTAAGTTCAGTTTGTGGGTTGAGTTTGTAAGTTCAGTTAAAGTTTTTGATTTGAGTTAGTGGATTGAGTTTGTGAGTTGAGTTGGTAAGTTCAGATTTTTAAAGTTTGTCAGTTGAGCTTGTAAGTTCAGTTTAAGTTTTTGATTTGAGTTAGTGGATTGAGTTTGTGAGTTGAGTTGGTAAGTTCAGATTGCAAGTTCAGTTTGAAATAGATAGTGAATTGAACTTTTTTTTCAGTTTGAAAGTTGAGTTTGTTTGTTGAGCTTGTGAGTTGAATTCGTGAGTTTAGTTTGAGAGTTGAGACAATGTTCTGTTCTCGCGAGACCCTTTATCCTGTTTGACGATTCTTCAACCCACAACCCTGAATAGGTCAGGTTGGCTTTTTTAGTGCTTTCTATATCGACGATGAAACTGCAATACTGCCCAATTCAAAGCATCGTGTCTTTTGGGGGCGTCTCGGTTGCCTAATTCTCAAAACTTGGATTGGTGGCAACTTGGCAAATCACGCGTCCATAGATTGCATGGCAAACGAATTGGGCAGTATTGATTCTGCACCGTCGATATATTACTTCCATATTTAGAGTAAATGGAAGTATTGTGATCAACTTTTTCTTATACACATTTACTCAGAATCACTTCCCGAACAAGTGTCTGTGTGTCCGTGTGTCCGTCTGTCCGTCTGTCCGTCTGTGGTCATTTACAAAAATGGCCATAACTCCCTCATTTCTCAACCTTTTTTCAAATTTCTTGAACTGAAATGTTCGTCTTGGCAAGACCTAACACCCTGTTTAATCGGAATTTGGATAACGCACAGTACTTCCGAGATATTTGCATTTTTAGTGTTTTCTATTATATTTTTTTCCGGCCGCAAAAATGAACCGATTTGAGCGTTCTTGGTCTTAAAATCTTTGTTTTACTTTGCAGAATATGTGGATATTTTTTACATTCCGAAAATGTGGCGTTTTTTCATTTTGGGCGAATTTTAAAATTTTAATAGTGAATTTTTCGATATTTTTGGGCTAAACACCCTTAAAAGCACTCAAAATATGATCAATTTGTGTCACAATTTTACGTTTCAAAATATGGAAGTATTGTGTGTTATCTACGCACCACTGGTTTTTACTGGCCGCTGAAAGGAACCATTCGAGCTATTTCCGTAGCCACTTCTATTTCAGGGGGCATTACGATTGTGGAGTGTTCTTCAAAATTGACAGTGACTACAGCTAAATTTTCAGAATCTCGTCACAGCAGTAAATTGATTCCAAACGATTCAAAATTTTCAGCTAAAATATCCAACAGCCACCCAATGGACCAAAAGAAATTCGATGAAATTCTAATCGGTTACATCGACCGAGAGGATGGCACGTTCAGTCTGGAAAAACTCAAGGAAGAAGGCAAGGTAGGTGGGATATTATTGTCCAAGGGGGGCGAGTCGATTTTTGGCGCTATAAACCTAAAAACGTGTTGGAATGATAAATCATAAATCCAATACACCCCGCTAATATCGAGGCTTTCGAGCGACATTTAAATTCAAGCCTACTTTATGGGATTGCTTCCGTATTATGCATTCAGAAGGTATTTCAGGTTGGGAGGGCCAAAAAATACACGAGAGTCGGTTGGTGGGAGGGGGGTTGAGGGTGAGGGTTACGTAAAGGGGCGACATTCAGGTTCACATGCACGATTTGCAAGCTGTATATTCCATCCCAACTCTAATGATACGTGAATTAATTTTTTCAAGCTTCAAATGAGCAATTAGCATTTTTTGATGAACTAGAATTATTAATAAAAATAATCTTGTCAAAAAAATTACCAATTCTCGAATCCTCCTTTACCAATTTTTTTTTCAGATCGTCAAGCCAACAGTCGCATTGCAAAAAATCCTGAATGGCAAAGGATTCACCAAAACTGGCGTTTTCGACCTGATCGATTTTGAGCTCCGATCGCAAACGACAGTACTGTACAATTTCCTATCCGCTGCTCCGGACTGGGAAACATTGAAAAAGGTCGGTTAAAATCACGCTAGATCCAAAAACCTGCAGTCTTAACATGCAGTACTCCCAAACTAGGTGAACTTCGAGCTTATTTTCATATTTTATATTTTCCGGGCTGTATACGAATAAACTAATTGGGATTTTTATGGGCATTGAGTCCAAAATGAGTTGGAAAAAAATCCAGCCAATTTTCTTCGACATGCTACTGATTCTACTCTTGGTATTACCAACCAATAGATGGTCTCCTTCATGAAAGACAAGGTTCATTTGGACATGCTAAAATACGCGTTGGCAACAGCCGTATACCACCAGCCGAAGAAATTCAAAATGGCTCCACCCAATTGGTTCGAAGTTTTCCCCAACTATATACTCCCAGCAAGCACGCTTCGAGATCTTTACAGGCGCAAGATGAAAGGTGAGGGGTTACACGTGAATATGAAAGAACATCGAAAATTGTAAACCATAATACTCAGTTCATTAGCTATCACCAACATTGATTTTCTATCCCAGGCGTGAAAGACACCATAGTTTATGTGAATATCGCCAACGAGACTGTGGTGGGGAAAAACAAGTATTTCAACGCTTTCAGTGAAACCGACCCTGAAGCCAAGCTCAGGTAATGGGCGATAAACCTTTCCCATTTCTAGTAACTGCTTTCCAATAATAAAAAAGCGCTACCTACCTCTTTTTCATTTTCCTAGCCTAGGGAGAAAATTTATGACGCCAGTGCTGCATGAGAATGCATAGGTTCAATATGAACAATTGAAGATGACATTAAATTCGAATAAAAACACTTCTGGAGCAGTTTGAGATTATGATCGATTTAAGCTGCCTCGGCAACTATTTAGGAAAAAAATAGACCCAATTTTTAGCACGCCAATTTTTCACATTTCAGATATTTCAGAGACGATACGAGCCTCTCGAACATGTTTCTCAACTGGCATTTACATTTCCCGAACTGGCGGACAGTGGGGAAGAATGGCAATTCAGAAAAATGGGAAGACCGCGGCCACCTATTCTACTACTTCCATCAGCAGCTCCTCTCTCGATATAATCTTGAAAGGATGTACAACAAACTAGAACCGGTGGACGGTCTGTCATGGAGCAACGTTGAGGTACTCTTGAGGGGGTTGAGAGCTGAGGAGAGTATGCGGTGCAATGGAGCGAGGTATACCAAGCATGGGGTAGGTAGGAAGGGTGGCAAGGGGTGGTGAAGTATGTGAATTTTCAGTTTTCTGCCTTGGGACGAGAGACGCTAACGACACTCGTTCATTCCCTGTCCACTTCATCCAATGTTTTCCTCGCAAGGGCCTCCCTCACATCCTTAGGGTTTAATACAGTGGAGCACAAAGCAATGACAGCTTAATCCCTGAATTAAAACGGCATACCCTAATGACGTTTCGGAAGGATTTAGCTCAGTAATGAACTTTTCTTGTTCAACACTCGCCTCAATGGCACAATACGCCGAGCCTAAAACCCCCATCTTCAAACTGCTATTACCTTGAACTGTACGTGGGAACCTAACCAGCCTTTGTCAAAATTTTCTTAAAACGAAAAGTACCCCGATAGGAATCTGTGGACTTTTGGCTGAACTTCGGCACCAAAATTCATCCTGTACGGATTTCAGCAAAGAATTCTCGCCCTGCACGTTCAGGCCGTTTTTCTTTGACTTTCATCTCCCTATTCATACGATTCCATTCTCCCTTTCAACGAGTCGGTTTATTGCCCATTGGATGGCGTGTTAATTTATAGGGTGAACGTTACGCAATGAAAGATATTGCCGCTTCTGAAAAACTGCGGAAGAGAAGCTGGAGATTAAATTATCGGACAAAAATGTGCAGGATGGGCACATCCGTGGGACAAGAACCCAGCATAAAAGTAAATATCAGCAAAAACAAATTAAATTTTCTCGACAGATGGGCAGATACGTGCTGGACTTACTTGATAACGATGGCGATCCGATTCCCGGAAGACATGCTGGCCATCCCAACACTCAGAACACCTGGTGGAAGCGAATGGAAGATGTACAAACCAGGCAAAAAAGAATCGGTGAAGCGGTGGACTCCAATCTTGTCCTCAACGTGAGATTTGACCTGAAAACTATACCTAGTTAATTCTTTAAAAAAAAAAATTAAATTAAACTTACAAAAACGTGTTGGTCTACTTTGGATACATGGATCCAGATCGAGCATCAAAAGCTGGAGCCATTCTATGCCGGTTCTGAAATGTACCAATTGGGCAACATGATCCTCGGCACAGACAACTCGTCCCATCCAGAGTACTACGGAAGCTACTTTTTTGACGCCACAGACGCGGTGAACATCATGGGTAAAGGAGACATTGCCGATAATGTACGTATGCATCCATTATGTTGTCCCTTGCGGGATCGGTTCATGTGGTTAAACAAATCATTTCCCCCCAAATCTGAATGTCAGTTGGATGAATTTTCCAAACACCTCTACCTATATGCGACCATAACATTATTACCTATCATTTTCTTTTTAATTTAGATGAATTGATTAAAAATGTTCATTAAAATTTGTAGAAAGAGCCGGGATTTTTCTTCAAGATGTTGACAACACTCCGAGATCCGATATTTTTTCAATTGCTGGAAAATATATGCACCTACTTCCGCTCCTACGCAAGCACATATTTGGAAGACTACAAAGAAGTTGACGTAAGCCTCAAGAGAATTGATTTTTAAAAAATTAATACATTTTGATGCCTTGAAGTTGGGCAGGTGGATCAACAGAGTTTACTTATTTCGAAGTGGCTATATTATTCAACGATGAACTTAGGTTCTTACTCAGGCCTAGGGAACTGTATAATTACAGGAAATGCACAACTTCCACGGGCTGGCCTTGGATTCCGTCCAAGTTGGACACCTTTCGACCTATTTTGACTATGAAGAGATCGATGTGACCAAAGCTATCGATTTGGCTCCCAGGGAGACTACGGATGACATCAAGTATCGTGCCAAGGTATATCAACTATCTCAAGTTTGTGTACTACTTCACTATCTTTTCTGGTGGGTACCAAAAATTATCAATAAATCTCCGTTCCAGACGAGCTAAGCCTCTTATCTGTTGCAGATTCTCAAACTAAACCACAAGCCTTTTGCTTACGACGTCACAATCTCATTGAATAGCAGCTACGAAGGTTTGGCCAATGGCGAGAAAACGACCAAAGTCATGTTCAGGCTCTTTCTTGGACCAGACAATGACTGGAGAGGGCAGAAAATGGATTTTGAACTGGCGAAGCACTATTTTGTTGAAATTGACCGTTTCCCGATTGAGCGTAAAACCCTCAGATATTTTTGCATGATTCGCAAAGGCTTCAGCTGTAGGCGTTGCTTTTTGTTCAACAAGAGAGATTATTCTGGATGAGTCTTCGCACCTCCCAAGCCTGTAGATGTAGTGAATCTCATGCTACTCCATCATAACCTCACTTTAACCATGATATAAACCACACAAACAGTGGCTTTCACCGCTTCTAGATTACAGGCATACCCAACTGCTCCAACGGGTCGGAGGTATCAAATAATTTCTAACTGGTTTACAGTCGAGGTGGGCACCAATATCGTATCAAGAAACTCAAAAGATTCGTCAATCTATGTTGATGGAGAGCTGAACTATGCCAGGGTAGACGACCTGATTCGATTGGGAAGAAAAACCAAGAAAGAATGGGACCTGTCATTTCTCAAGGTAGCCATTTTCTAGAGATTATTTCATCGAGTAACAATACACGAATTTGATATGAAAAAATTCATTCTCAGGAAATCTGCCATTGCGGAATGCCGAACAATCTCATGCTCCCTAAAGGCGACGTGAGCGGAGCTAAGTTCCGTATGATTGCCATGATCACACCATTCACTCCGAAGCCTCAGAAAGAAGGGATTCGTGAATTCAAGTCGTTTCCAATGTGTGGACAGCCGCGATACATGGATCATTGGACGGGTTTTCCGTTTGACAGGTGAGCGAACCGATTGGACGGGTGAGTCTGGAGTCTTGTTTTGTCCGGGGAGAAACACTGAGCTCAATTTTTTAACAAATTTACTCCTCAGTTGACCTGGAAAATATCTATAAGACGGTGATTATAGATCAAGCGCTTTGAAGCATACAGGCATCATACTCATCAGGCCAACGCTTGATGCGCTCAGTAGTGAGCATGTAGGGCTATTCAGCAGTATTGTCCTTCGCCAGGGGTCAGTTAGAACTAACCTCCTCCAGGGAATCGGAAGGAACTTCCATCTTTTGGTCCGGTCTGGAGTCAGTTGGGACTTTCATAGTAATCATTGTGTTACTGACACATTTCTAACCTCCGTAAGATATCATAAAGAAAGGATCTTCCTGAGAAACTGCCAAAACTATTAATTTTATGATGCGGTGAATATTTTACAATGAACAATATCTTTTTCTTTAGGATCTGGTCCATACGAGATGACTACTTTCGGTCACCATTCGCCATCAACCAAGTAGTGACCATCTACCACCACAATCACAACACGTCTTCTTAACAAATGGAATAAATTTGAAATTTTGCGAACCTTGAATTACAATTGCATAATTAGGATGCAGTATATAATTATGCAAACGTTTATTGTGATGCCTTTTTATCCCAGTTCTCTCGTGTAAGGAATGGGAGGTAAGTATAAGTATACGAGCCCACAAAAACGTGTATAACGGAGGTAAATATAAAATTAATTTTGATAAATCTTTTCTTTTGGGAAACTCTGAGGACGACTCCTTTTACGTGTTTAAGGGACCAGAAATCAAGATGAACGCTCTATTATTCTGATACAAAATTTATTTCATTCAGCCATAAATTACGTACTTTGTCCACCGTAAACTAAACAAGAATCACAACTCGCCGTAGAATAACGCTTGATCAACAGAAAATTACATTTATTTCGAGATTGATGCTAGGTAAGGGAGCCCAACGAAAATAGGAATAGCCCTAATTCTGAAGATATCAGAACCAGAACTGAAAGAAACGATAACAGTTATGAGCAACTAAATGAGTATCGATAGAAATTCATCAATAAAATCTTATGATCTGTCTTCTCACTGCGAATGAAAGAAACAGTTGAGCCATGCCCCACGTCATCTAACGAAATTACGAGGGGTCATGACCATAACAGAAAGTTATAGTTTTGCTTTGATAACAATCCAAAGGCCAGTTCAAAAGTCAAGGAAACATTCCAATTGTGTGCAGTGCCAATAATACTGAAAATTGTAAGAAATATTTCCGCGTATTTTCAAATTTTTTTTTAAATAAATTAAATGGCTACGACAGTGCACGTATTGTACGCCAGAAACATTTTGGGTTTAAATCGACAGGACAGCGAAAACGGAGGGAACAGTTTTGCACTGCGCATGCGCGAGGCGTTCTACACTAACGCGCTTGGAAGCCGGAACAAACCACCGCTCGAATTCATGCCCTATTTGGTTGTTGGCCTCTCTGGATTAAAATGAACTGAAGTAATAAAAAAAACTTACCAGGACAATCACTTGATTCTTCACTAACTTCAACTCCGTGCAGGCATTTGAAAGTCCAGCGGACGAAAATGCGCCACAAAAATACAAAATCATGCCCCGAAAAATCGATTGGACGTCAAATTTCATCATCTTAAATGTCCGTTACTAATTCAACCAATTGGGCGATTGAAAACATGAAAATTCGCGAGTTGATAAAAAATGTTCACAAAATCGGAAGACATTAGGAACTTTCGTCAGTGTCCGGGGCCCCGTAGTTTATCGAGTAGCGAGCCCCCGTTGATGATCCGAAGATTACTTCCATCACATTCCCCGATAGCATCTCGTCCGTTATAGATTGCGGACGCTTGACAGCAGATGGTTCGTCTGAAAATCGGAAAATGGCTCGTCAGTAATAACGCAGAAATCGAAAAAGGAAAGAAATCCAAGAAGAAGGAACAAAGAGAATTTCTCACCAAGCTGGCGATTGTCAAGAGCGTCCACGTCTACAGCCGGAACGTTGACTAGACATTGTTCACCTTGGCCCCGGCCGTCACCATGGTGAGCCTCACAAGTGCTGCTGGAATGTACGAATTTCTTCTGCTGCCGGTCGTTATCATCCGAATCCAAGGCAGGCGCGTCTTCGAGAGAGCTCAACGAACTGGATATCGAACTAGTCCTTTCGTCAGACCTAGAGCGTCGACGACTCCTTGGAACTGAATCGACGCTGCCAACTGAGAATTGGGAATCTCGTCGTCCTTTTTTAACAGATACAGACGGTTCAGTCTCATTTTCTGGAAGGTCATCACTCGAGAAGACGGATTCATCGTCGCTGTGGGGGTTATGGCTTTCGCGTTCGCCAGTAGAACCTGCGAAATTGCCGACGACCAAAATGGGGTAAAACTGCCAGAATACTAAAATGAACCAAAAAATCTCAACAAAAAACCAATAAAATACCCATGTTTAACAGGCTTCCAGAGATAAATGCTCCTATTGATTCAAAATTAAGTTTCTGGTAAAAACAGGCTTTCCAAAAATACAAAGAAACAAAATTTTCCAACTAAAATAAGGATTTTGATAGATGCAAATTATTATAGCATGACGCTGAAAATTTCTGACATACTCAAGAAGCCCATTGTTTCAAACAGAAGCTACTCTACTACTTCAGTATGAAAAGTATCAATCAGTGATAAAACGATGCGAGTGTCGATAAGGTGTTGTAATGTTCGCGCATTACTTACCTACCTCCAGAGCATATGGATCTGTTGCGGTCTACCCCGCGCCTCGGATCCCATTGGATGACCTTGGACGGGCTACCGTAAAGGGCGCGAGCGGTTCGGGTAAGTGGACCGTTGACCACTGGGACCGAAGGACCTTTCTTCAACCAGGAGAGGCTCGAACCAGTTTTGAGTTTTTTCTTTGGAACGTGGTGCCCTTCCGATTGATCCTCCTGCAGCGATTTCACATTGAGTACATATGGTCAAAAAAATCTTCGACAATTCCCCACCAGACTTGCTAAATGTAACTATTTTACAAAAAGCGAGCTAGGAACTCACCGATGCATTAGATGATGTAGCATTCGTTTTTTGACTGCTCCCTACGGACGAAGGAGGCGTCGGGAAGTCGACCCCATCTGGGCACGAGGTTTTAGTAAGAACAACGCGAGGCTGCGGCCCGTTCAGCGCTGGAGATTCGTCGGCCGAAAATCCATTGTGAGGAATCTCCTAGTGAAGGTAAGACATAACTGCTGTATCGATGAGATTGCAACACAGAATTGAATTGTAATGCAACTTGAGTGCTACTTTGACTTGAATTCTGAGGTCACTCGAGGGTTATACCTGATACCAAGACGTTTTTACGGCAACACTAGTAAGACCTCAAGTGCATATTCTCATCAACCAGTTCAAAATGTCTACATACCTTCTGTGAATTGAGCAAATGGCCATCATTTAAGCGCACCATATTTTTAGTAATTTTCTTCCGTATCTTCCTGACTTGTTCCTGGGTCATATGATGCACTGGAAATCGTCGGAAACGAAAGAGATTAGAGATCACTGAGGGATTGGGAAGTTTAGAAAGGACGTCACGTTTCAATTTGAGTTGTTATTTGATTTAGCCGTATTAATTTGGAGACTCACCTCTCCTCGAGTGGCGATAGACATTGAACATGGTGCTAAAATCCTTCTTACATTGGGGGCACTGGTACATGGCACGATAGCCAGGACGAGCAATCCCCCGATTTCCAGATATCGACGATGGCGAGGACGAGGGGGTTTTTATGTCTGTAGAATGCGTCGAATGGGGAGGCTGGTTCTCCGCTTCGGAAGATGTCGCATCACGATCCCCATTCTGTGCCGACTGGCTTGACAAGGACGAGACTCGCTCATCGTTATTATTATCAACTATCATACCGTCAGCGTCAATTGTTGCGACACGTTCCTCAGATTCAGCCTGGAAATGGATAATTCGTAGAACAACAACAAGGCTGCCATTGAGGCAATGATCAACATGTAGACTTCAGTGGTGTCATCTTATGGATAACTACCAAATAGTGACAGTAAAAATTGACAATTGATATAGTAAAACAATCATACCGTTCCTTCCTGCCTGAAGAAGTTCAAAAGAGCAGCTTCAGTTTCCTTCAGGTCCTTGGTGAAAAAGTGATTGGGAAGAGGCTTGACAGATAGATTCCCTACATTTTGTAACAACTCGTACACTTCTTTCTTCGTTGTCTTCCTAGTTGCAAGCAGCTGTCCTTTTGGATCGATGCCATTGATGTGAGTATACTTTTCGGACATCTGCACATTAAAATAGTCTAATTGGATTAACTTCAACAGATAATCCAAAATTCAGCAGTCAAAGGGTTAGCAAAAAGTGACTCCACGATATTTACACTTTCTAAACTCACCTCTCCGTTTACTGTTTTCTCCATATCCTGATACCGCTCATTGCAATGGAATTTTTTATGCTGAATGAAGTTTGATAAGCTGCGATATAAACTTCGGCAAACTTTACATTCGTAAATAAGGTCGCACTCGAAGTCCAGCAAGCGTTGGAGCTAGGGAAAGAGAAGAACCGTAACACAAATCTGAAGAGAGGATGAAAAATAAAATTGTCAGGAAAAAATATGACAGACTTACTTCTTCAGTGCCATTGCAGTAAGCTCTCATTACATCAGTCAGACAAGAAAACGACGTCACAAGGGGCTTTTGCAATTCAAATACATCTTTTTTATTTTGTTGCTTGGATAGGATTTTGGAAGCCCCATAGCTTTGCTGAGATGGTTTTTTCTCTTCAACCTTTTTAGAGATCTGTTGTTGCTGCTGCTGTTGTTGAAGAGTTTTCACAGTACGTGGATGTGAAGCCCGCTTCATTCTAGAACCAAACGATACGCCTGATGTAGGAATAGGTCTAACGAGCAGCAGACGCGAGCTGAAATGTTGGCATTCCAACGTCTAAAATGAGATATTCGGAACGTCCGTATGATTAGGTTATTAGATCCTTGACATGATTTCAGGGATGTTCCACAGCGCTACTTGGCCTATGGTCAGTATCGGGCTTCAAGTCATTGGGCTTCTGAAAAAATCTCTCTTTTCTTGCCCGACACACAAAAGCTTCTTCATTTGATGTTACGTTTATACTGACTTCCGAACCCCCTGCACGTAAGCTCTTATTTCCTAGTTTGCGTTGGATTTAGGTTAGGTTCAGCCTCCGCATCATCGATTGATCCAAAAATAAGGCTCTCACCTCAACTGATTCTTTCTGGGATCCCAATCGCAACCACAGACAGAACCAATACGAAGAGCAGTGATGAAGGAATCACATTTTGATTTGTCGCAAACTAAGATCAGATAATCAGCAACTGATTCACCGACATCAAAACCTGATTCTCAGTGTAGCGCAACGGAAATCTCATCACGGACACAGAATGGCAATCAATCGCAATATCTGCAGCCTCACATAATTTGTGAGCATATTATGCGTATTATGCTGACTGTATAGCATTGGAGCGATCCGCTACGCTGCTCCTTGAGCCTGTGATTTAGGAACACGTTGAAAATCCCCTCGCTGTACCCCACCCAGATGTCTGTTCCTCTATTGCTCAAACATCGAGAACTGAACAATTCCACCATCCATAGGAATCTAACAAAGATATCCAAAACAGTTAATAGCTCTTGGACAGCGTGCGTAACTAAGAAGAAATTCCAGTTGGCGAGGAGTGACGCCAGCAACGGGAATGAAAGGAGCACACGGGGGTGACCCCGTCTGGACGGTGACGGTAGCGAATGGGAAGGAGCAGTTGATACGGACGGCGCCGCTGTAATTCTACTCCTTCCTAACTTATTTATATTCTAAAGATCGCCTGCTACTGTCCGTATGAAGGACGCAACTTTTTCAAGTTGAAATTTATGGTACTTACTTGAAAATAAATTATAATTTATAATTGTAATTGGCGGTTGGACCGTGGCGCGAACGTAGTATCACGACCAACCGCCAGGCCGGAGGCGAAATCGGCGCCTAACGGAACTCTAGATTCAGAAGTTTGATTTACTATCGTACAAGTACAATTGGCATGGTTAAAACTTACTTTCGAACAAGGATGAATCAGCTTAGTGGAAAAACATGATGGAAAACTCGACAACCAAACGCTACCTAGTCCACAGCTGCTGCGCACAATTCCAGGCATCCAGTTCATCAACACAACCACATGCACATCCCACAGGCACACAGCGCAATGCTCAGGGCAAAGAGAAAGAGGGAAACTGCAAAATCTAGAATAAAAAACCCCTGGGCTCTGGAACTGACTCCGAAGAGGGGTGCCAGTGTTGCCAGATTAGTGGGCATGGGCACACTGCCATTCACTTGAAATGGATTTTTCATTATGTAGGTAAGAAGTGAGTAATAAGTATATACTTTTTCTGTTTTCTACGTGTTAGTTATAAAACTTTCAGAAGCATTTTTTGAAACTTTTGGTATTAGTAAAATTTACTTTCAAATTTGTAAAATACCAATCATGTGCTCAAGATGTTTCGCTCAGTGACTCAAAACAACAACAAAGTTCATCCGGAAGATGGTAACGTTGATTACTTTGTTTACAAAACATTAATGTGTCAAGTGCTCTGTAGCGGTTTTCATTTTTTCGTCCACTTGAAATTTAATACTTAGTTATATAAGTGCCAAAAAGAACCAAGCCAGGTTGTGCCCAAGTTCTTATCTCTCTTGAAAGGTAATGGTCATCATTAAAACTGTAGGTAGCGTGTATCTTTCCGTATTTTTTCTCGCCCTGCCTCAGTAAGAGATGTCATACGTGGTTTTATCTGACCTCTCATGCAACGTTGAGAAGCCTAATTTTACAAGGAAAAAGACAAGCGCGGAAAACACGGTATCTTGTATCTAACCCAATCATCTGTTGTGAGATTGAATGAAGAAATGTAAAGCCTACCCGCAATTACCCATCAAGTTACAGCAGGGAGACTACGTCGTCCAGCTGTGGTAAGTAGGAACCTACCCAATAACCAATTTTAATTATTTTTCAGTTTTGCAGCTGAGGGGTGGCTAGGACGAGGTGCCGGATGTGGGACTAGGAAGTAGGAACCTTCTCGAACTAGCTTTAGAGGGATGGGAGATCATCAAGCTCTGTTCTTGTGGTAAAGGTACAAAGCCCATGTGCATGTAGTTGCAACCCAAGGAACCGGACCAAATTCCGGATGAGCGGTATGAGGAAGCTCCGGTTTCCTGGTTCCACCACTTTTCTTTGGCCACGTTGGTCTCGCTCCTCAAAAACGCTCCTATTAATTTTTTTGTTTCGACGATGTTGCAGAAATCCAATGTGGTTCAGTCAGCCCACCAGGACCGATAGTGTGACCGATATCCAGAATGTATCGCTTGCTCGGTGGTGCCGTAGTGGCACACTGTATCCTCCTCCTGGGTATGTTCGATGTTTACTTCAAGTCGCCTATCATAGCTCAGCTGCCTTTGGTCGCCAACAACTATCGTACACCTGCCAGCCGCCTGGTGCTCTTTATTGGTGACGGCCTGCGTTCTGATCACTTCTACAATGTTAGCTACGTTCCGTTCCTCAAGGATAAGATCGAATCAGGAGCCTCTAGTTGGGGTGTATCGCATACCAGAGTCCCGACTGAATCTCGGCCAGGAACTGTAGCTATCGCTTCTGGTGTCTACGAGGACCCTTCGGCCGTATTCAAGGGCTGGCAACACAATCCTGTTCCAGTGGATTCGTTCTTCAACCGTTGCAAGTATTCTTTCGCGTGGGGAAGCCCCGATATCGTACATCTATTCAGCCGTCAGTCGACCAACGTATTTTCTCATAGCTACAACGATACCGATCAGCGATTCGACGCTCAGGTATCCTTGGATCTTAACCTCTGGGTGCTGAATGAGTTCAAAACTTTCGTCCAAAATTGCAAGGGCAACGTTTCTTGTAATAGAATGCTCCATGATGAAAAAGTATCGTTTTTCTTCCATTTCATCGGGATTGATATGTCAGGCCACAAGAGTAAGCCGTTCTCCGAGTCGTACGTAAACAACATCGCATTGGTTGACAGCATAATCCGTAATATTACAACGATATTTGCCGAGATTTTCCCGGATGATAAAACGGTTTTTCTTTTCACTTCGGACCATGGCATGACGGACTGGGGATCTCATGGGGCCGGTTCTCTCGTTGAAACAGAGACACCGTTGGTAGCCTGGGGATCGGGTGTCAATCATCTACGCTGTCCGAAGAAAATTCATCCAAATACATGGAATGTCTCTGCCGACTGTATGCGTAACGTTTCTCAGGCGGACATTGCCGTGCTCATGTCTACTCTTCTCGGTGTTGAAATCCCAACGAACTGCATGGGTTCTCTTCCGACATCGTATTTGGGCTTTGACGATCGCACAACTCTTTCTGCCGCCGTTCTGAACGCCAATCAGCTCATCGTTTTGTACAGGCATCTCGAAGATGTCATAAAACGTCAAGTTATCGAACTGTTTTTCTTTCCTAATACTTTCAAAATTGAGAGATCCAATCTATTGCAGCGGGAATTGCTTCGCGTGGACGATTTTTACAATATTGCTGGTACAGATCATAAATCGCGAATGATGATTGTTCTGGATCTTATCGAAGAGCTCAAAGATGGCATCGGCTACTACCAGAACTATTTCCAACGTTTCCTTCTTTTCCTGCTCAGCGCTTCGTTCGTCGGATTGATTGCTACAATCTCGGGAAAGATATACGACCATACTGTTACTTCGTCATGCGCAACCAAGAAAAACCACGACCATCGAATTATTTTTCCAATTCACAATCTCAAAATTTCCTATTTAGATAGAAATTTTCTAGTCATACTCCTTCTAGTCAGCCTGCTCTACTTGCTACAATCGTTGCCTTGGCTTTTCTACGTATACATAGTATTACCTGTGATTCTCTGGTGGAAAGCTGCTGATTATTTATGGACGATTTCCCTATCGTCATTGATGAGAAGCATCGCTAGGCCAAGTATTGCGGTTTGGCTTGCGCTTCTCGTCGGAGGAGTCGAACTCATGGTGACGTCCTTCTTCCACAGATGGGTCCTATCCATTGGCATGGCAGCGTTTAGCATTTATCCATTCGCATTTCCAAGAAGTGCGATTCGTTGGAAGTTCGCACGGATCTTGTGGTCTGGCTCTTCCCTTCTGCTGGCTGTTTTTCCTTTACTTCCTACCGTTGGAGTATCGAAGCAAACAGCGCTTGTCGTAATAAGCGGCTTGGTGTGGCTTCTCATCGCAGCTTTGGCTCTCAGTATTGACAGGACCTCTAAAAACGATTTCTTCTTCACCCTCACTAGAATGCAGATGTTTCTCATAGTTTCGGCGATCTGCAACGTCATTTACATCGATTCGTGCTATTCTCGTGGCATCGGACTGACGGATGTGGGGCAGTTCATCAGCTGGGCCCTCCTTCTAGCTGATTTGCTTGTCTGCATGCTGTTTCTTGCGGATGAACCCCGCACCAGGGTGTTCAGCGTATCACTAGCCCTCGGCGTTCCTTTTCTTATGCTGTCCGTATCCTTCGAATCCTTGTTCCTCCCGATCTTGACCATTTTTATGGTCAGTTGGTTCCTTTTGGAGACGTCACTCCAAACGTTCGGTAGCGAGATGAGAAAGGGCTTTTTCTTCCTTTTTCTCATAATTTTCTCCTTCTTCGGAATCGGCAACATAGATTCGATCAATTCTTTCGACATTAATTGGGTCCGATGTTTTACGCAAGTGTTTTCTCCGTTTACGATGACGGCGCTGATCATCCTTAAAACGGTCATTCCCTTCCTCCTTGTCTCCTGTTTCCTGAGACTGATTGTGTTGGAAACCAAAGCTGACCCAACGGTCATCCTTCTCTTCGCATTGGTTCTGTGTGAAGCCATGGGCCTCCAGTTTCTATTCGCCGTCAGAAACACTGGAAGTTGGCTTGAAATCGGAACATCCATTTCGCACTACGTCATCATGGAAGTTAGCGCTTTCTGCTTGGTTATTCTGTACACTCTGTCCGGTTTTATCGTGAAAAAGCCAAGGTCGAAACAGCAACAATTTTGATGATCCGTATGTGTTCAATCTCCAAAGAAAATTCAGCTCTTTATTTATCCTATTTTTTGCTAAAAGGTCTATTATATGTTTTCACAAATTGTTGGCGATGTCTCAATTATATTTTCCTTACAATTTAAACATTATAGTTCCCGTACTTCCCGATTTGATTCAAATTCCATTCATGGTTTTATAGGTAAGTTGATGTACTCGGAAATAGTGCTACAGCTAACTTAGGACAGCTATTATAGCTATTATACTTATAATAGGTGTCAAGTAGGAAGTGACTTCAGTATCGTCCAGTGACAGAACCGAGTTTATTGTCGTTTGCTGGCCTGTAAAAATGAAGACACGTGAGGCACTGCTTCTCGATGCGCGTTCTGTCTGTTACAAACGGTTCTGCGCACTCGGTATGCCAACTACAGATTAGATGACTCATCTGAGATGAGCTACCCAGGTCTGAGTTTTTACCATGTGAAAACTGAAGGTTCAGAAAAATTGAAATGTTAAAAATTTCCCAAATTTTCGCATGCCTGATAAATTTCAAAAAATATTTAACGCCATCCAACTGTCGGATCTCAATGTTGGGGAGTGCGCCGCTCAAAATATTGAACGTGGTTGTTTCCTATAGCAGAATTTGCTTCGGGGAAAATAACCTAAAGCCGGGGAAACCTATTGTAGGAATTGCCTCAAGTACCCCTTGAAGATGGGGTTGCGAATTATTTTTTTCCGAACACGAAATACCGATTCTCCAAAAAATTATCTACCCTTCATAGTTATACTAATATTTTAAATTCGTCTGCGTCGTTTACGAAGCGATAAAACATTATAAACGACGCAGTGGATAATCATGGAGTAGGTAGGAATTGTGTGTGTGTGTGTGTTGTGTCTTTAAAAAGGAAACGTTTAGATTGGACAGACGGTAATCGTAAGCCATGTACCAGAGTATTGTCATGTTCTCTTGACCGTCTGATCGGACAGTCGAGCAAGTGGCCAACAAAGACGAACGGAAGGCCAGGGCTGCCTTTGACCCCTGGCTCACACGACTTTTAAAATGAAGATTGGTTTATCAGCCATGTGTCACCGTCTAGAAAAGCCATGAAGGTCGATTATCTCGGTGGTTGGCTATCTTTCCTCAATTAGGTCCTTGCGTGGTACCGATCTTTTCATTGTAGAGATTTCTTCCTTGCGGTTTGCGAATGGGAAATTTTTGCTGAGCGACTGAAAAATGCATATTTAGGCGCTTATTAGAATAGAGGAACCCCATGATTTTGTACCTAGCTGTAGGAGTGTCAGCAGTTAGGCGTGTCTCACTAAAAACGGCATAAATCCAAAACTGTCGTAGTTACCGTCTCGGGAATAGCCTTAATCGATTGGGCACCAAAACATCCATAGAAAATTGAGGCGTGCACTTTCAAAACCGTCTCGATCCAAATTTGAAAATTTTCCAGGAAACAAAAACGTTTTCCCGTAGCGCATACAATCGAAGCGAAACCGCTGTTTCGGCAGCGTTTTTCTGTCAGATTTAGCCGGATTGGGGGCTTATGGCGTTGCAGGGTGATAGAATGGATCATAAACTCGGGAAAAAGTTAATTTCGGAAAAGCATGGATTGAGCCGGTTTTGAAACTACTCGCCAATGGTGGTACCTCACACGACACTGAATTTTTGTTCGCATTTTCCACAAAATCTGTACTATCTGAACTAGGTATAGGTACCCTAACATGGCGCTTACATATCTGTCAAAAAAAAGTTACTATCACCGTCTAACCTGCGTTGAAGCTAATCGAGCTGTCAACATTTAGACCTGAGTAGACTGGACTAAAATTTAGATAGAAATTTTACACTCCAATATCTCAGCTATCATTTCAAAGGATCCTACAAAATCCTACAACCAACCTAATAAGTCTTTATTTTGGACGTTAGGAAATTTTTGGAGACAGTTAGACCTTGAAAAATCTTACCACAACTATGTTAAATCGTCCTTTCCAACATTAGCTACAGACCTGATTATTTCGATAGGTTGGTACCTACTTGCTCAAGGGTCATGAGTGATAATACTATATTGACGTATTGGGAATGATGATATTGATGGGTTGCCAAGATCATTCGACTCGAAGGGAGCCGTCCAATCATGAAGGACGGCGATAAATTGTAGGACAAATTCGGTGTTCGTGAGAGAGACTAGGCGTATCAAGAGTTAAGTGGCAATTGACATGTGTGAACAACCCTTTGACCTTTGACATAAGTCTGTAACGAACCCTTGAGATGCCCCCTATAATACAGCCTGCACCATGGTGGGTCAGCACCCGATCGATCCGAGAAGCTAGACCGCCAGATCTGGATTAGCTCCTCTCGGTTTCATGCCTATGATTGCTGTTTTAAAAAAGTTTTGAAAAATACTGCCAAGCCCTACCTAAGTTTATCGATGACTAGGCTACCAACGCACATCATTTTCCTGTGGTTAAAGATAGAATAAAACCAGATAACACACAATACTTCTATATTTTGATACCTTCGTAAAATTTTTGGCACAATTTGATTATATTTTGACTACTTTTGAGGCTGTTTAGGTCAAAAATATTAACAAACTCACTATGCAAGTTTTCAAACTCATAAGGTATGAAAAAGGCCAAGAACGCTCAGATCGGTTCATTTTTGTGGAATTGACGCGAAGGAATTGACCTAAAAACACAAAGTGCATATTAAGTTTTTTCGGAAATTCGATCAACAGGGTTGATATGGGAGGGGGTTACTAGATATCCTCAAAATTTGATCCCCCTCCCACATCGACCCAGTTCAAAGTTCCAAAAAAATTAATATGCACTTTGCGTTTTAGGTCAATTCCTTCGCCAAATATTCATGAAAAGTCACGTGAGCCTCTCTTCAATTTTTCAAGGAAGAAGTCTCATTCTGAAAAAATTATTTACCGCATTCTTTTTTAATCGAAACATTCAACATTTTGAGCCGTATTATATCGATAATATAATATTATCCTGACGAGACAGTTGATCAGATCTAAAAACACTTCTTTTTATAGCATGACTGGCTAATTCTCAGAGAGATTACTTGCTTGGGTACAGGTTGCATTCAGTACAGCCCCAAGGCCGATCTTCTCAAGGAAGAAAACATCTCCGAGGCTCAGTGCGGGTGATCTGCATCTCTATGGGCTTGCAGAACAACAAAATACTCTTTGTCGACTGATCCAATTAATGAGTCATTTAGATAGCTCAAGTGGCAGAGTTGAGTCGCTGAATTTTTGTAAGCTGCACCGCCCTCCTCTTCGGACATAATGGATAGGCTGTTCCCTGTGCCCAATAATTTGGCATTTATTTTTGGGCATTAATTATTTAATCGAGGGAATTATAATTAGTTTCCAATTCAAGAAAATTAAAGAAAATTTAGCTAAAAGGCTGTTTGAGAGCAAGATTGGCTATTGATATCGTATGAGGAACCAGCGAGTATTCTCAGTTTTGTATTCACTACAAAATTTAATGGACTTATGGTCATTTTATTAAAGCAAGGCCAAAAACGCGAAAAAATCGTTTAAGCAAAAAAGTACCTATTCTTCTCCTTGGGATCACAAACAATTTTTTAGAACAAAAATTGTAACGAATGAGCTAAAGAATCGACCCTTTCCTTACATTTCAAGTGCGAAAAATAAGGTAATAGCTACATTTTCTTTTCATACCGCGCATTGACTTTTATCGGAACTTCAGCGCTGCATGCAAAGTCGCGTGAGGCCTGCATGACGTCATTTTTACAGAAAGGGCCAAAGGTTGTCAGCTAAGGGCCCAGGCTGAGATTCTGGAGGAAAAATTCTCATACACTATCTCTGCCACTTTGCTCTACTTCGGAATCTTGGATAGCGGTTTGACGGTATCTCAACCGACGTGATACTTCGATGCCACAAGCGGTCAACGTCCCAGCAGGGCTTCCGCGAATGGGCAGCTGATGGGATCCAATAAAAATATCGAGAGAAAGTTGCTGAGTCACTCTGGGCCCCAAAAAAACTAAAATAAGTAGTACGTACCAACCTACCCAAGTATATTATCCACCCCGTCAACAAAAACCGGTCCTGTCGAGTGAGTGCAGTCTTAAAAACGAGAATGTGCACACTCATTTTGGTTTATTATTCAATAATACACCACTGTAATCGAACGGCTAGAGATTTTTTTTGAGATTTTCTGAAAAAAAAACCTTGTTTCCGGACTGCCCAAATCTTTAGCCAAGCCAATCGGTCAGTTTTAAGCCGCTGGAAAAATTGTAGAAATCTTCAAAAAATCGGGTTTTTTCTGAAATCTCCGATGTGCGAGCAGAATGTTTCATTTGATAGCTTTTTTATGCTGAATCGAGTGGGACAATTGCCAGATCGGTGGCTTTCTTCGTTCAAAAGTGACAGGCTTTACGGCGGGCGCGCAGGGCTGCGTTGACTTAGATTTTCTCATAATATGAGAAAATATATCTAGATATTATCTAGAGAAAAATAGTGTTTCAGCTAATGTACTAGGTTTCAGCATAGGTAGGTAGTGAGTAAAAATTAAACAGCCACGTGAATAAACCCATGTGTAAGCATTTGCAGCGTTTTTAAGAATCTCAATCGAAATTCGCAATCCCTGCGAAATATCGTTCAATAAAACCATGTTAATAGTCAGCTTATTTCAAAGCATTTTCGACCAGTTCAGCTATTTGTCTGCATCGGTCGCGTGACGAAAGCAATTGGCCATTTTCGTTATCGTCAATCTGACAAGGCCAGGCCTCATCAACCCATTAACACGGGGAATATTCTTATTATTTAGGTACTTGGGACAGCCGAAAAGTAGGTTAAAAAGATCAAAAATTCGTTGTCTCTGATACTCAAATCAATGGTGGTCCAAGGGGCCAAGGACCCCCCCCCTCCACATTTTATGGAATTCCATCACAAAAGCACCTACTAAGGACATGATATATTTTTCATAATATGAAACATATCGTCGGCACCACGCCATAACCGCGAAACTGATCAGTAATAATGAGAAGTTTCGCGGTTATGGCGTGGTGACGACGATATGAAACACTTGACAGTTTGATATTATCAAACTGTCAAGTGCCAAACTCACAATGAGACCAAAACTCTAACTAATAATTAAACCCGGAGTCAAGCTCACAATGAGACCGAAACTCGAATTAATAATCAAACTCATTGTCAAACTCACAATGTAACAGAAACTCAAACTCATAATCTAACTCGAAGTCAAACTCTTAGTCGAATTCGAAGTCAAACTCACAATGAAACAGAAACTCAATCTCATAATCAAACTCGAAGGCAAACTCATAATCAAACTCGAAGTCAAACTCTTAGTCGAACTCGAAGTCAAACTCACAATGAAACCGAAACTCGAACTCTTAATCGAACTCAAAGTCAAACTCACAATGAAGAAAAAACTCATAATCAAACTCGAAGTCAAACTCGCAATGAAACAGAAACTCAATCTCATAATCAAACTCGAAGTCAAACTCACAATGAAACCAAAACTCAAAACTCATAATCAAACTCGAAGTCAAACTCACAATGAAACCGAAACTCGAACTCTTAATCGAACTCGAAGTCAAACTCACAATGAAGAAAAAACTCATAATCAAACTCGAAGTCAAACTCACAATAAAACAGAATCTCAATCTCATAATCAAACTCGAAGTCAAACTCACAATGAAACCAAAACTCAAACTCATAATCAAACTCGAAGTCAAACTCTTAGTCGAATTCGAAGTCAAACTCACAATGAAACAGAAACTCAAACTCATAATCGAACTCGAAGTCAAACTCATAATAAAACAGAAACTCAATCTCATAATCAAACTCGAAGTCAAACTCATAATCAAACACGAGGTCAAACTCACAATGAAACAGAAACTCGAACTCATAATCGAACTCGAAGTCAAACTCACAATGAAACAGAAACTCAAACTCACAATCGAACTCGAAGTCAAACTCACAATGAAACCAAAACTCGAACTCTTAATCAAACTCGAAGTCAAACTCATAATCTAACTCGAAGTCATACTCACAATAAAACAGAAACTCAATCTCATAATCAAACACGAGGTCAAACTCTCAATGAAACAGAAACTCAAACTCATAATCAAACTTTGAGTCAAACTCTTAGTTGAATTCGAAGTCAAACTCACAATGAAACAGAAACTCTAACTCACAATCGAACTCGAAGTCAAACTCACAATGAAACCGAAACTCGAACTCTTAATCGAACTCGAAGTCAAACTCACAATGAAGAAAAAACTCATGATCAAACTCGAAATGAAACAGAAACTCAATCTCATAATCAAACTCGAAGTCAAACTCACAATGAAACCAAAACTCAAAACTCATAATCAAACTCGAAGTCGAATTCGAAGTCGTTTCACTCGAGTTCCTCTATGAGTTTGAGTTTCTGTTTCATTGAGAGTTTGACTACAAATTCGATCAAGAGTTTGACTTTGAGTTCGATTATAATTTTGGGTTGGTTTCATTGTGAGTTTGAGATTTTTCTTCATTGGGAGTTTGACTTCGAGTTCGATGAAGAGTTCGAGTTCCTGTTTCATTGTGAGTTTGACTTCGAATTCGATCAAGAGTTTGACTTCGAATTCGATCATGAGTTTGAGTTTTGGTTTCATTGTGAGTTTGACTTCGAGTTTGATTATGAGTTTGAGTTTCTGTTTCATTGTGAGTTTGACTTCGAGTTTGATTATGAGTTTGAGTTTTGGTTTCATTGTGAGTTTGACTTCGAGTTTGATTATGAGATTGAGTTTCTGTTTTATTGTGAGTTTGACTTCGAGTTCGATTATGAGTTTGAGTTTAGTTTGAGTTTCTTCATTGTGCGTTTGACTTCGAGTTCGATGAAGAGTTCGAGTTCCTGTTTCATTGTGAGTTTGACTTCGAATTCGATTCTGAGTTTGAGTTTTGGTTTCATTGTGAGTTTGACCTCGTGTTTGATTATGAGTTTGACTTCGAGTTTGATTATGAGATTGAGTTTCTGTTTTATTGTGAGTTTGACTTCGAGTTCGATTATGAGTTTGAGTTTTTTCTTCATTGTGAGTTTGACTTCGAATTCGATCAAGAGTTTGACTTCGAGTTTGAATATGAGTTTGAGTTTTGGTTTCATTGTGAGTTTGACCTCGTGTTTGATTATGAGTTTGACTTCGAGTTTGATTATGAGATTGAGTTTCTGTTTTATTGTGAGTTTGACTTCGAGTTTGATTATGAGTTTGAGTTTCTGTTTCATTGTGAGTTTGACCTCGTGTTTGATTATGAGTTTGACTTCGAGTTTGATTATGAGATTGAGTTTCTGTTTTATTGTGAGTTTGACTTCGAGTTTGATTATGAGATTGAGTTTCTGTTTTATTGTGAGTTTGCCTTCGAGGTAAAGTCAAGAAGTTCCTACATCCTCCCTATAATTTATTGGCTATAAGTAGGTTGTCCAATAATGTTGATAACCTAACGATGGTTGTGGATGAATGATCGACCCGTGAGAATGTTAACTGATGTCAGCAGATCAGGGGTAGGGTCAAACGAAGAAAACAAACTTTTGGCGAAAGAGGCAGTTTCCTTCGTTTGACCCTACCCCTGATCTGCTGACATCAGCTAACGATGGTTGTTTAAAGCGATTTATTTTTTCGGCGTTGAGAATTTCCCATATCAAATTGATATTTTTTCAAACCAAATTGAAGAATCGCGGATAATTCTCAGTTTCGTTTGAAACATTTTTAATTTGTTTTGGTCTCGATTCGGTTTGAAAAACACCCAATTTAGTAAAAAAATTCTCAACCTAGTTTTGAAAAACTCTCAATTTGGTTGGTATGATTTTTAATTTTGATTGAAAATATCTCAATTTGGTTTGAAAATTCTCAATTTAGTGTGGAAAATTCTCAACTAGGTTTGGATAATTCTCGGTTTTGTTTGGGAAATTCTCAATTGTATTCGGAGATTACCCAATTCTGTTTGGGAAAGTCTCGATAAGGTTTGGAAAATTCTCCATTCATTTTGGAGATGCTGGTTTTGACAAATTATATTCGAAGATATTGAGGCTGCCTTAAAATATGATTAATTTTTTTGCTCAGTGATGTGAAACGATATGAAAATTCGTCAAAAATAAATTGCACTTGACTCGTATGAAGGCGAGTCCTGCACAACAACTGTCTCCCTTACGCAACGGTTTATCGACAATTTTCCATTGGCCAGGTAAGTATATTTCCAAACAGCTAAAGTCAACATAAATCGCTCCGATATAGGTATTGCTTATCTCTCCTTGAACTCTCGACCAAATAAATCACTCGTCCAAAGTTTTCTACACGTCGAGAGAAAAGGAAATTCCGATATCGACCGGATAAGATAAAGTCGCTCCATCTTAGCTGAGTAACGGTCAACTCAGAATTTCGGGTGGGACAAGGACCGGTCAGGTTCATGGTTTCATTTTCAGTGCATTAGGTGCATAAAAGATCAATGCTTTTACTATGATTTCTACCTGATGCCTGATGAAGGCGTCATCATGAAGCCACTAATCATTTCGCCATGATAGAAGTTAATGTTTTCCATAATTGCTTCTACAATAAAAATAAAAAACAGGGGTGCGTAAATGGCACACTATACCTACTTCCATGCACGCTGATTTTTTACAGAAATCGATTTTATTTTCAATGCTTACTTTGGAGGCTCAAAAACTTCAGTATGGAAACACTATTGGAAACGGCCCCTCCCCCCGGCCGACGTTTGTCCCGCCGGCGATTTAAATAAGTAGACGTACAAGTATGCTAATCCGTTTTCCTAGGCAAACAATATTTGTGGGCACAGCACTTGACACTGCTGGCAATTTATACGGTTTTTGTTGTAAACAAATTAACACGAGACAAACTTAGATGTATGTTGCGTTTTTGGTCTTGATAAAATGCATTGGAAATCTACAGCCTTTGTTTCAAAGACTCGTTTTGGAGTTTTTTCTTCATCCAGCTTTTATCATTTTTCGCACAAAAACCGTAAAAAGTTTGATCGCACGATAACCGATTCAGTCTCTCATGAATCATTCATGGACGAATTAATTCCGTTGACCCTTACCCTCGTCTTTGGGCCTTGAGCGCTGACATGCCCGATTAAGATCACGTTATCTCTTGTTTGTCCTGTGCCTACCTAAAACGTGGCAGAAATTTCTCTCTATAACACTGATTTTTAGGGTATGTTGGCATATTTTATAGATGAAGATAATAGGGAGGTATGACCATTCGAATAGTATTCCAGAATTTTCCAGGCTTTTTAGGTAGGTACACCGATTTCCAGAATTTCCTTTGAAAATGAATTTGAGGGTATAACATGGGCGAGCCATCAATCAATATCATCGTCATCGTCGTTAATATTGTGCACACAATAAGAGATTAAGGTACCTACCCATCGTTTGAGTACAGGAGGATTTGTTGGCATTTTCCGCTCCAGGATTCAGATTTTTAAGCCGGTGCTATCGATCATGAATCATGCCACTCGTTATTGTGATTATGACAATATTAGATAGGCAGTCTCATCACTACGTGTCTCAATCTCATGACTAATTTATACGACTCCATCCTCTGCCCACTGAAAGTCGTCTGTGCCATCGCGTTTTAAAGTGTGAAATATTATGAATAAAGATCGGTTTCGAGACAATTTTGAATTTGGGCAGCAAAGTGGTTTGTAAAACTAGTGTTGTGCTGACAACACACAATACTTACGTACTTGTAAATTTCGGTTCCAACCAATGTACCTACTTGAAATATTGAGAAAAAATTCATTTCATGTTTTGTACCTAATTTGGAGGCTAAATGGCATTTAAACCTAATATTAGGTTTAAAATGCCTAGTAACGATACGCCAATTTTAAACCCCGTCTAAAATCGAACTAAAACAAGTTACCGGAATGTCAAAATTACTCTTATATTTTATAACCCCACATCAACATTCTAACATCTAGAACGCTCAAATCGTTCCATTTTTCAGGCTAGAAAAAAAGTAAAGTACAAAAAGTGCCGATACCCCGAAAATCCGATTTACGGTAGGCACTGTGAGTCAAACCAGCCAAACATATTGTGGGACTTGCCTTTCGAAGTTCAAGGAATTTGAAAACATTTTGTTCTGAACCTGTGACCCGATATTCTCTGTAATTATGCTCATTCTTGCTTCGACACACTATTTTTTGCAATTTGATCTCAACAAACCCTTTCTGAAAAACTCAAGAAAAAGTTTTGCTAATACTACGCCGTAGCGGGGACCTGGAAGTTTTTTATCAAAAAACGACACATGGAGAAGTTTGTGCAGGGTGGCTAATGGCATGAACCGGTCCCTCGACCGAAGAGCAAAAAACTCGCGTGTGGCGATGGTCGTCGTTGTGGCGTAAATTGCCCTTCACTCTAAAAAAAAAACAGAGGAGTGTTTTCTATCTTAATGTTTACAATGCATCCGAGGTTCCAAGTCGACGGGCTGACATGAATCACCCAAGTCAAATTCGACGCCTATCCAAACAACTCTTTCCGCAGCGAGATTTTCTAGCACCAACATTTACATAGTGAATGCCTGCACGCTAGCGTTAAGCTTAACTAAGTAAAGAGTAAGTTAGCTATAGGTTAGTATGCGTTACGAAAATCCTAAAATACTTTTCACCAATTTTGCTCAATTATCTTAAAGTTTTGTATGGATTCCACACCACTGCTCCCTATCTTTTTACGTTTCAACCATCCACCTAGATACCTTACCCATTAAAATGGAAATTTTCGCGTCGAGTTTTTATTACACAGCACACACACAACCAAGCCCGGAAATTTCGTTTTTCTAAGATTCGGCTATGAGCCGATATTAGGATAGCGAAAACGTTCTACTTCCTTCACTATAAATAACTTAAAACCCGTTAACCGTCTTAGACTTTTTGGAACAAAAATATCGTTAGTTGAAAATTTTTGCCTATTAAGACGAATCGTACGACTGAACGTCGAAATCGGTTCAGTAGTTCAGTTGATACATACCTTACCTATTAGAATGGGAATTTTTGCGTTTTCTTGTCTTATTCAAGAAGACTTGTACCTACTTATATTTTCAACTGTCTAGAATTGAGTAGGGGAAAGTTGTGGCATGACATTCTACGGTTTTATGCACTAAAAAGATTTTTAAATTCCATTATGTAAAATTGATCATCTAGGCAGCTGTACATACAAAATGTAGTTACCTCTAATATGCTAGTGTCTGAATGCGATTTATTCGAGCAGCTGACGAAACTAACGCGAAAAAAGACCTTATTCAAATAATTGCTCATTCGAACATTGCTGATTGAGAAGTAGCGTCACTCTTCCTATTTCAGTCGGAAAGTTGACAGACGGCCAGTTGCATTTATTTTTTTTCAGCCCACTAAGGTCGAGTCACCTGACCTCGCAAGGTCCCCTGATCGGAATGCATTAATCAACCATGGGTGCATTACAAAAAATTACTCAGTCAATTCAATGCCGTAAAAAAAGGTACCGACTAAGCCCCGATTAGAATTTTTTGATGGTTTTTTAGCCACTGGATTCGTATTTTTTGGTCAATTACACAGACTTGCACAAATTCATGATATTTGACCAGATTATGTGGCTTTTATTAGAAACAAAAATCGAGTTTAATATTTTCTCATGAAATACGGAATTCGTTTCGGGGTCCTAAAATTGTACCTGCATCCCCTGGTTTCACCAAATCGGTCTCACTAGAAACTAGTTTTTTTCTCGTTCAAATTGTTGAATTTTGATAAATTTTCTATTTACCTATTGTCTATTTTTTTTTGAATCAAAACAAATTTATTGAAGTTGGTGTGTAGGTTGTCTATTAATTATTTATTATATTATAATATGTTAGAAATATATTATATTAAATATAGAAATTTTCTATCTTAGGAAAACACTCACTCAATTTTCAAAACATAACAATTCTTAATTAATGTAAGCAGGTAGGTAAGTTAATAGTATAAATGGATAATATCAATGTAAATTTTGCAAGGTAAAACCAACATTTTAATGCCGATTTTTGCGAGTAGTAAAAATGAACAAAAAAACTCAAGCGCCAGTATTTTTCATAGATACCTGCAGTGAGTTATCAAAATTAGACAAGATGATTGGTCTTGCCGGAAGAAACACTAGTTTAAAACATTCGAAATATGTTAAAATTGAGGGGGATGGGCCCATTTTTGTAAATACGCACAGACGGACGAACGCAGACACAATTTTTTCGTGATTCTGCGAGAAATTGATTTTTTTTCTGAACGTCAGATACAGTTTTTAATTTTATATCAATTTTTTTAAATCCATCCGGAGACACAATCGGGATAAAAGAAAGTCTCGAAAATCCCAACTAGAAGTTGCATCGTAAGACCCTAATGTTAATTTGAGGTTGATTCCATTCCCATCGAGTTGAATCAAATCGAGCATGGAAAAAGGGCAAAGTTTCAAGGATAATCAGAAATGAACGTAGTTTGTAAAAGTGAACATATTTATTATTAAATATACAAATATAATTCGAAATTGGCGGGTAGGTAGTAATTTTTAAATATATGAAGCTAAATCAGTACGAATATTATAAATCATCGTATCTCATATAATTTGCTGAGAGCGAATCACAAAATTGGCCCATAAACGTGGAAAAATGGAAGAGAATAACGTTTTGTGATGTTGCAGCTGTACCGTCTTGTCGCCAATCGGGCGGGGCTGAGATGAAAGTCGGTAGGTAACATACTGGATAGACGGGCAAGGTAACGGCAGGATGCGAAGTGAATAACGTGAAACGACAGGTCGCTCTACTCGACGACTTTGTACGACCTCGTGCAGACGATATCGTCGACCGTCAACGTCATGTTGACCGAATCCTTGGTGAATTCGCGGACGATCTTCGTCTCCTTGTCGCCCTTCTGCACTTCGACCAGCTTGTTATCTCCTTCTAGGGTGATGACCGTGTTAACTTTCCGCCCGTCGGGCGTCTCCTGGGAGAATTCGTCGCCCAATTTGAAATTGACGGCCGTGTTCTTGAAGGTGGACGACGACTTGATCGTGTACGAGCCGTCGTCGTTGACGACGAGCTCGACGACCGGCGAAACGGAGTTGCCCACCTTGCGCGTCAGGAGACCAACGCCGAGCGCTTTCATGTACTCGTCGAACTTTTCGCTCTTGTCCAACTTGTATTTGATACCGGCGAATTGGCTGATCGACATATTGGCGATTTTGTACTCACGGAGCTCGAACGGGGGCGATACGGTCGACGAACGGGTCCTTGGGTCAGTGGCCGAGCCGGTTTATGTGCGGCGGAGACGGGCGGTCGTGACTTGACGGGAAGACGGCGCTTGCGAGACTGGGCCGGCAAAGGCGAGCCGGGCGGCAGGCGGCGGCGGGAGGGGCCGGGCGGGCGGCGGGCGGTGGGGTGCGCTGGCCTTGGCCTTTCGGCAGGATAGCTGCGCCGAGCGCGCCCCCTTCGGTCACCTGCCGCTGTAGGGTGAACGTTAAAGACCGAACTTGAGGGCCGCTGGATTCAAAAATATAAAAAAATAAATTCGTTAACTAATAACGATTAGATAACACACAATACTTCCATTTCTTCAAACGTGAAAGTATGACACAATTGGATCATATTTTGACTGCATTTAAGGGGGTTTAGGTTAAAAATGTCAAAAAAAAAACTCACTATGCAAATTTTAAAACTCGCCTAAAATACGCCAAGTTATTGGGATATGAAAAATATCCACATATTTTGCAAGGTTAAACAAGGAATTTAAGACCAAGAACGCTCAAATCGGTTCATTTTTGCAGCCGGAAAAAAATAAAACACTAAAAATGCGAATATATCTGAAGGACTGTGTTTCAAATTCCGATTAAACAGGGTGTTAGGTCTTGCCGAGACAAACACAAAGTTCAAGAAATTTGAAAAAGGTTGAGCTACGGTAAATGACTCCAGACGGACACACAGACACTTGTTCGGGAAGTGATTCTGAGTACCGAAATGTGTATGAGTAAAAGTTTTTTCTGAAGCTCCGTTCCGATTCTCGATTTTAGAACGATTACAATACTTCCATTCACTCTGTAAATATGGAAGTACCTAATAATATAAAGTAAAACATTCACGATTTTAGATCGTCGGTAACTCGAATTTCTTTCGGTAACTGGACGCACTTTGAATTCAGGGGAGTTAAAAAATCAGTATAGTGAGTTTTTTGACATTTTAGAACCATATAGCTTCCACTTTAGAGTCGTCTAATTAATTTTTTCACCAAATTGACTTATCAAAATATGGAATATGGAATATAATATATTATGGAAAATATTGAATATGGTGTCCTTTACGCACCACGAATTTTTACACGATACGAATTGAACTTGGTACTTCAAACTATTCTACACTTTAAAATAAATCGGATATAATTTAACGAATCAAAAATTTCAACAATAGATAAATATTTTCCTTTTTCAGCGTCGTTGAAACGCGCATGCGCTTGCGATCCCATTTTCCACCATTCGCGGATTTCGAAGCAACCAGAAAGTGATTACTTAACCAGTGCTGCCATCGAGGGAATATTTCCCGTTTTGCCTCAACGCTTCATCTCTTGTTTGACTGATGTACATGTAAGGGGAGTGCGGCACTGCGTCTCGCGGCAGTTTGTCGAAAAAATGTTTAAAAAAATCGTGTAGACGCAGTGCTATACACCCTATGTAAGTAATGTCGTGTTGGGCTCGAAAGAGGGTAGTTTGAATTGCAGACAGGTACCTACTCAGGGGTGCAGCAGCAGCACAATGTGTGCATTACAAGGTGTTTTTTATGTCATGGTAAAAATTCTGATAAATACACCCAGTGCTGAGTCACTCGACCCGAGTGGTTAATACCTACTTACTGAAGGAAAATTTAAAGGCTTGGCACAGGGATATCTGAAAATGCGACTTACCTCTCCTTATCTTGGCAGAGCCTTATCAGTTCGCTGAGTCGAGTCGTTCTCTTTCTCTCTCACATTCACTACTCACATCCTGCGACACACGCACACGCAGCATATCAGCAAAGTTCGTCCGCTCGTCTCGGCTAAATCAGCTTGCTTCAATAAAACCTCATCAATAATAGCAATTCCACGAAATGGCTAGTGTTTTCGTTTGTTCGTTATGGTGTTTGGTGTTGATTTTGATATTCAACGGCGTGGATTCGGACTCACCCGATATTGAATTGGATGCCAAAGCGCAGCTAGTGCACAAGATCGACAGTTTAAATATTCTCTTGTACACGTTACTTCTGACGTTGACCGTTCTTACGATTTGGCTTTTCAAGCATCGGCGGCTGAGGTTCCTTCACGAGACGGGGCTGGCCGTCATTTATGGTAATTATTATCTATCTAGGGCACCCAAGTCTGCAATAATTCACAAATAAAAATTTCCACCCAGCGCAGTGAGTAGGTAGGCATAGACATTTTAATGATTATTTCTGACTACGCCTATCCAATAGGTAACAGTGAGTAAAAAATTTTTTTATTTGAGTTCCCTAAATATTTTTTTTAATTATTACAAATTTTGGTGTGCCCTTAAGAAGTAGGTACTTTTTTCAAATACCTAGGGCATTAATTTATGGTAAAATATGAACTATGGACATAATGGAGCCTTTCTGTCAAAATTGGGTTTCACGTTTCTATGTAGCCATTAAGTTAAGGAGCTAGTCACCATGGGACTAGAATCACTGGAATGGCCCAGGTTGCTCTTTATCGGTTGACCGAAACCAGAGAATGGTGAAGGTGGAGTTAACTTCCCGCGAATGGAATATTCATCGGTAGCTGGAGCCACCTTGACCAATCACAATTTTGGCCTCCTTGTCCTCTATTACTCTGAACCTAAAATTAAATAAGGTGCATCGAAGAAGTAGAAAAATGCATGTTCTCACAAAATTTGAATTTAATTCAACTCGACTACTTAGACAATTTTTTTGTGGAATTTAAGGAGGAAAAAAAATCGTCGATTTCGGGTATGGCAATTATTAAAAATAAATCGTGAAGTTCTGGTCGAGGTGGATTTTATCTGATGGTTTCCTATCTTGAGGGCTAATTACTATTGTGTCGTCATGCGCCAAGGACAACCAGTAGAGCGTTGGGTCATCTTCTTTTGTCGCTTGTCGCATTATTTTCTTCAGCTCGGTCAATACTGTTAGTTACTGTAATACTGCGAGAAAAACCCCTCATTGTAAATATTAATTCGATCACCTACTACTGGTAACAGATACCAGTGTGCCATTCAGTTAGCGAGAAATTGTTCATGAATTAGAGAAAGAAGATAAAGAACATGATTGAAGACCAAACATCAGCCTGACTATGTGATTCTTTTTAATTGATCGATTATCCAGAAAAAAGAAAACTTATTATCAAAATTAACTGCAGATTAAAAAATACATTTTTACAGTTTGAGTTTGAAAAATTGCCAAATTCACGAAGGTACAAAAAAATGCATAAAAATGAACAGAAAATGGCCCAGAAAATGTTTTTTTCACATTTCATCTTTTCTTCTAATTTCATCAAGTGAATAGAAATTTTCAGCGTAGATACGCCGATTTTAGCCCAGGATAGCCCCAAATTTTGGGCCACGTCCCCAACTGTCTCCTCAATATTTTCTTAAAAACCTATTTTCATCGTTTCGCAGGCCTAATAGTCGGATGCATCATCCGATATGGAATGCACCAAACGGTGCTGAGCCATATGCTCGTCGCTGAAGAGGCGGACGACCAAAATAAATACAACCAATCTTTGCCACCTGACACCTTGTGGCTCAGATTTTCGTCTGCCAGTCTCGTCAACAAAACATACTCATACGTTTTCCGGGGTGGAGTCGAACGCACATCGAACCCTATTGATATTAAGGTAACAGGCGGCTCGTTCAACAAAATTTTTTACCCCTCAAAAAGTATTGGAAATTTAAAGAAAATTGGGTAACCTTTGGATGGGTAGCTCAGTAAGCGGGACCTACATTGCCGGGTACCTTCTAAAAAAATTGTTATCCATCTTGTGACCAGTTAATGATGCATCCTTCCCTTGCAGGCCACATTCGATCCAGAGATTTTCTTCAACATTATCCTACCGCCGATCATTTTCCATGCAGGCTACTCTCTAAAACGAGTAAGTTGAATAACTTCAATTTTATATCGATTCCAAAGTTAGGTAGGTACTTCATTTGGATTGTTGTGGTTTATACTTTTTCATCTGTTCTCCTTCGCAGAAATACTTTTTCCGCAATTTGGGCGCAATTTTGACCTATGCTGTCATCGGAACAACAATCTCAGCCTTTGTCGTGGGGTAAGAAACTGGATCGTGCGACATTGTAAATTATGGCAATAACTTCAGTGCAATTAAAAGGCATCGCAGAATTTACCAATTTCTTTTTCCAATTTTTCAGGGTTCTAATGTACGCCATTCTCCCGTGGACTTCGAGCCTGGAATATTCGTTTTTGGACACCCTTTATTTCGGTGCCCTAATCTCACCGACAGACCCGGTCACCATTTTAGCCATTTTCAACGACCTTCGCGTTGACGTTACCCTATATTCGTTAGTTTTTGGTGAAAGCGTTCTAAACGATGCCGTCGCCATCGTTCTCAGCGGGTTTGTACATTTTGAAAACGTTCATTTTTGTTAATCATATAAATACACTCCTCCGAAATTTCAAAAACCAATATTTTAAAAACATCTTGGTTGAAAGTGCCACATTTTTGGTTGCAGGGCAATCCAGAATTACGAAAGACATTCGCGCCTTGGTGGTACATTCGAATTTGACGCCTTCCTCAGCGCCGTCGCAGGATTCGTCAGTATATTTTCGCTATCGTTGGCCATTGGAGCTGGCATGGGTTGCAGTACGGCATTGATATCCTTTGATACAAGAGTTGAAGTTTTGTAAAAATCTTCTTAACATTTACTGTAAGGCTGCTCTCTGCGCTATGCTTTGGTTACATTTTGACAGGCGAAACACCTGCGGCGATTCATCAATTGAGTTCATACCTTTGATCGTCAACTACAACTTTCGACAGATTACGCCCTTATCTGTTTCTGAAGATAGTCTAGTAGGCGAAAGCGCTTTTGAAACTGATGAAATATGAAATAATCATTAGGTAGTTTTTATGCTATCGATCGTCAATTGATTTCCTTAACTAGACTTACCTGACGAAGTTCACTCGTATCAAGGACTTCCCTCTCATGGAGTCCGCCTTATTCTTTCTTATGTCATATTCGACATTCCTCATCGCTGAAGCTAGCGACTTGACGGGTAAGACAACATCAATTTATGATGTAAAATCTATTTAATAAAATCAAAAATCAATGAAATTTTTTCGATTTTTAATGGTTAACTTTTATACTTTATTCCAGGTATTGTGTCTGTGCTGTTCTGCGGGATCTTCCAAGCGCACTACACGTATAACAATCTGTCGAAGGACTCTCGCAAGAAAACCAAACACCTTTTCGAACTTTTGAATTTCCTAGCGGAGAATTTCATTTTTTCCTACATCGGCGTGTCCATGTTTACATTTCCTAAGCATCGCTTCGACGCTGGTTTCATAATCGCTGGCTTTGTATCCTTTGTAACACGAAAATTACAACAAGTTTGTTCCTGGGGCGTGAGTGTCGGCAAGGTGTTGCCTTACACAGTATAAGGTTTGGAACTGTTCTTGGTCCTTGCCTACCAAACCTTGCACTGCGCATGCGTGAGACACTTAAATATACCTATATGCACCAGGGTCAGATTTTTCTAAATTGCTCGGCTTTTACACCCTTTGCAACCTCCCGAACCTGCGCATGCGCAACTTTTTCATCTGAAAACGCTCAGTTTACCTTAACGCAGATACTCAGCTGTGCACAACATTGAGCCGGGCGACCAACATTTATCCTCTCTCGTTCCTTCTCAATCTCGGAAGGGAGCCGAAGATTCCATCCAATTTCCAGCATATGCTGTTTTTCGCTGGTAAGTGAGAACAGCGATCTAAACTTGTAACTGTTATTGGAGGGTTTTTAGTTACAAATGTTTCCTTTTCTGTTCAGGCCTACGAGGTGCTATGTCTTTCGCCCTAGCTATTAGGAACACGATTTCGGACGCAAGGCAGGCCATGCTTACCACAACGTCTCTCATCGTCATTTTCACCGTCATCATACAAGGAGGTTCTACGCTTCAACTGCTATCCCTGTTCAGGATACCGTAAGCGATGGCTATTATTACCATTTCGTCAACTGCTTCTCGAATAACCCACAGGCAACACTGGGACAAAATGGCTTACCGTTTTCTGGGTTATCTGCTAAAGCCTTTGGTTTATTTAATGGAAGCAGTTGCTGATTCTGTTATAATTAGTGGGAATCTGCGTATCATAACTTTCGGTCGAATATCACTTTAATCTGACGGTAGAGGACATTCGCTGTAATTTCTTCTTCTTTTTCGAGAGGACATTCTTCACCCTAAAATGTCATCAAATTTTCCTGTGAATTGTCAAATGCTGCCTATCTTGCTCTTGCTCTAATTCTTACTACTTGTTTCAGTACGGGGATCGAGGAGGAGACGGAAGCTCTGCCGTATTCTAGTCATGTAAGTTATGTAAGTAGGTTGCTGCTTATGCATACTTATGCTTAGGCTGTACTAGCATAAATTCATGCCTATGCAGGGGTTGCCTTGAACTTGATATAAATTTCCCTCGCCCACATTCTTCGATCAGCGAGCGGAGTTTTAGTGCTTTGTATCGATTTGTATTCAATTTCAACCGGCGTTTATCAACTTATAGTCCGATAAAAGGGTAGTTTCAGGGAAAAAATAGGGTAGTAAGTTTCATGACTGACCCCTATGTTTTCAGGTATGGCGAATCCAAATTTCAACTTTGCCAAAAGAGTAGACCTTGGGAACATGCCAAAATTTGGCCAAATTTCTTGGTTTTTTAGTTCTACAAAACCCAACAATATTTTTTATGTTGGCGGAAAACGGCACATTCGCCTAATATTTTTTATGTGAGGCATTCGACTTGCAGGACGGTGATGGTAGCACTAGTCCTCGAGGGAGCGGAGAAAAGGCATGGCTGGCGAAAATTTGGGGCAACTTCGACACGAACTTCATGAAGCCGTTGCTGACCAACGCCCGGCCTACGCTCCTGGAGACTCTGCCCGTTTCGTGTACGCCGATCGCCAGGGTCCTCACGACTACTCAACAGATGACCCAGGTAGTCTTTCAAATTTCAAGGTGGTTCCACTTTAGAATCAAAAGGCAAATTAAATGATTTCTAGGATATCTGAATCGGAACGGATTTTATCATGATGAACCTCAACACGCAAGTGTTTGACGTTTCTTTGCTATTACTTTTCACTTTACGGACGTCCTTCTGGTGCTTCATCATCCCACTGCATTGTTGCAAAGGATATAAAGATATCCACTCTTCATCTATGATTTTTTATTTAAAAAAAAAAAACAGACTTCACAGAAAGCTGACTTCATAACTACTCTTAACCTAGGTATAGCGTAGCTGTAGTTAAAAAACATATGCCAACATACGATTTGCATTGGCGTTACTGCAAGTGAGTTAAAGTAACGTTAGTAGCCTTCCGTCAACAGGTTAGAGTTTGTGATGTGAGAGCTTTGAGCAGATCTAGGAGATCTTTGTTGTACCTTGCGAAATACGTGGAAATTTTTTGTATTGCAACAACTTGACGTGTTTTGATTTTAGGCTAGTTTTAAAATGTGCACGGTGAATTTCTTGACATTTCTGATCCAAACAGCCTCCAAAATAGTCAAAATATAATCGAATCGTGCCAAAAATGTACGTTTCCAATTATGGAAGTATTGTGTGTTATCTACGCACCTCTGGTTTTTTGTTGCAGGACACCCTCAGATCGGATTCGGATCTATGCCTCCATTCTGACCAAAGAGACTCGCACGGTAGAGCTGTGAGTAGTTCGTTTGCTCCGATTGCCTTATCAATTTGTTGATTAGGGGAGGGTGAGGCAGAGCAAAGTTAGACAATGCTCTTCTTTTTTATGTATCCGATAGTTGGAATAATTTTTAGATAAACCGTAGCTCTCATATGAAGTTAGGGCCATTTTTGACTCTGCTCTTTCGAAGTTTGCTAGTGTTAAATTCAATAGAAATAATGTAACCTTAGGTTGAGACGAGGTATGATTAAAACATCGCCTCCGAGACAATCGGCGAAATTTATTTATAAATACTAACTCGGTAATTTTTATTGATTCTTAAAAACCTGACCTCTTTTTCGAGGTTATATCCCACATCCACAGCCTTCCAAATCGAAGGATTCAAATAAATAAAATACAGTTTTTCCATTCTGCCCCACCTTCTCCTACTGTATTCAAATAGAACGAATTTCAATACTGAACACAATAAGACGTTCAAGCATTGAGAATGTGACTGTTATGGCGTGAACATTCGCGAGTCATAGTTTACAAAACTGATCCGTTTTGAAATTTGTTCTGTGCTTCCATGCTGCTTGTGTAAATTCGTTGCTCAAAAAGGAGGAAGCTCCACTCAGCCCCGAACATCAGCACTTCATGTAAATTCTCTCGTATAGGTTAGTGCCCAACTTCAATTCTTTCGCCCGGCAGGGTTTTCCAAATTCGTCCGTCTTCACTGTGCCGTTTTTATCACGTTATCACTCGGTATCACTGTTGGCCGAGAATTTTTTTTTAACCCACCTAAAAAATGTTAATTTGTGATTTGAAAACAGCTCGCATTGAAAATGTGTTGTCCGTCCGTCGTTCGTGGGGTGAAAAGAGTTTTTGTTTTTTGACGGTTTGAGGTGGCAGACTGAACATTAAAATATCCACCCTCCACCCCTCCAAAAAAGTTTACTGTTCCTACTTACCCACGATTACGGAGTAAAATTTTAGGTTCATGACACAGGTTTGGGAAATCTACCAAGTAATAAGAGTTGCTTGGTTTAGCTAAAAACATTTTAGCCCAGTAATTGGCCTGAGCTTCAGCAATGCAATAGGGTTGGTCATTAAAATTGTTTGTTCGACCTTGACTTTCAAGTATCGATAGATTTTAGGTTTTTCCTTACAGTTATCTTGGTGGTAAAAATAATCAGTTGGCAACCGAAACGGTATCACGCTCACACTGCCCTTTACTGCCTTATTTCACAGCCACCCATAATTTAACGTTTTAATTATTTTCATTGATTTTTTGTAGGGTGAAGGCACCAGTATCAGACACTTTAAGCGGAAATTCTCAAGTTTCTTTACACCGCGAGGCATGATTTCATCAGACATTTATCAGGGGGGCATAATTAGGTGCACCAACTTCTTGGCAACCCACCAAGACTCAGAAACCGACGAATTTATGGTTTTTTATAGATTTTAATCGGTTTTTTCAAAACCATGTTTTTGCGCCAGTGTCAGACACGGAATATTTTGGATGGCGCCAGTATCAGACGCCCTCCAGATCCAAAAACAGACACTTCAATAAAACTCCAATACACATATTTTATTGCCCAAGTACGTACATTTCTATTTGGCATTTGCTTTTTTTCGAAGAAAGTAGAGAGCAAACCAGTGGGGAGTAGATAACGCACAATACTTCCATGTTTTGAAACGTAAAAGTGTGACACAATTTGATAATAATTTGACTGCTTTTGAGGGTGTTTAGGTCAAAAATATTAAAAAACTCACTAGGTATTCAAATTTCAAAACTCGCCTAAAATAAAAATGCACCAAGTTATCGAATTATAAAAAATATCTACATATTCTGCAAGGAAAAAAAAGATTTTAAGACAAAGAACGCTCAAATTAGTTCCTTTTTGTGGCCGGAAAAAAATAAAATAGAAAACACTGAAAATGCAATAATATTTGCATATTATATAATATATTATGTATATTATATCGGTATTACACTTGTTCGGGAATTGATTCTGAGTAATGGCTAGTAATAGGAGCTATAGCTAGATACTTCATATTACAGTAAATAAATCCCAAACAATGAGACCTTAAAATAACGGGCCAAGAGGATTCACGAATTCAGCTCTGATTTAGTAAAAAATCATTGAATTAATCCAAAGACGAGTATCAGACATCATTCAGTACCAGTATCAGACACCCCTGTCTGATACTAGGTTCTGTGATTGGGATGTCTATGACCAGTATCAGACACCCCCTGTCTGATTCTAAAACTGGCCCCAATTGAAAACCAGTATCAGACACCCTTGGAAATCAGTTTAATTTTGTTATTCCGAGCAAAACGTCGCTATCTACCAATGTAGGACACTGTCATGAATGATAAAACCGAAAATGGTAAACGGGATGAGAAAAATAGGGAAAATATGGCATGAGAAAGTTGTCCACCTCTTAGCCATTCTGTCTAGTAACCTTGCCTGATGAGAGCCTGATGTGGAAGCGTCCAGCAAGAACCGCCACCAAGCTGGCTATAACCTTCTATGAGCTCGTAATTTCACTAGAACCCGCTAAATAGATCTGTGTGCATCCAGTGACACTTGAAAAAGGGTTGAAACCCGTCAAGAACTCTTATTATCTAGCTTTCAAGTTGGAAGTGTCTGATACGGGACCAGTGTCTGAAACTGGTGCCTTCACCCTATTATAAATTTATTATATTCGTATTATTTTTATCCATTGACCGTCCTTTTCTGATATTGTTGGTTTTCCAGTTAGAATCCAGAGATAGCGATGTCAGCATGATCGACACTAGGGTCAGCATATCTGGAAGTGAAGGGAAACCTCTGTGAGCCTGTCTGTAAAAAGACTTTCTGCGAGTCTGTAGAAAGAACTGCGTGATCTCCTTGTTAAGACATCGCATTATACTTCGCTGGCTACTTTACGTCTATGCAATTTTGTCTTTCAGCGACACCTACCCGATGGAGTTTTCGGGTACAAAAAAAATGATATCTATGCTTCTCATGGTGGGCTATGATGACTACGTTGTCTTTCCACAACTTTGATCGGAATCGCGAATTTTTCCACTTCTGCAGCTGACTAATATGGGTGAAAGCCGTATTGTAAAGAGTACGAAAATGTTTTTTGTTTTCTTGGGGCAGTAAGGGAAAAGCACCAATAGCGGACATGACAACAGTAGTGGACACTTGGGTTAAAAATCGATAAAATAAGTTGGTGCTTGTGTCGTTTTCCGTAGGTTGGAGGAGGATTATCCTCCTCCAACCGATAAAATAAGGGTTTGAGACAACTTGGGGGGTTCTTCTTTGTTGTGCCTAATCTTGAATAGTTGTGGCACAAAAAAAAAGAACCCCCCAAGTTGTCTCAAACCCTTATTTTATCGATTTTTAACCCAAGTGTCCACTACTGTTGTCATGTCCGCTATTGGTGCTTTTCCCTTAGTCGTATTAATAATTAACCAGGGGGAAATCATAGGATTAATTGACTGCGAGGCTGATTACTAATAATCATCAGTTGTTATGATTGGAATTAGGTGTACGAAAAAATTGGTCAACATAATACCGGAATGACCCAAAAACACCTGAAGTATGCAATCTGCCTTTAGCATGAAAAAATGTCACTGCCGTCAATCCTGGAATCAGAAAAACTATTTTTGATCCACCTCCGTTCCTCGTCCGTGCCAATGGAAAAATTCCAAACTTACCGAACTACTGTGAAGGGATATATACCTGCCACCAAAAATCGCGGTAATTCGCAAAATCCCAGTCATTATTAAAAATTGTGACGAATCCAACCAAATTTAGAATTTTGTTTGTTTTTCTGGCTCTGTTGTAGGATAGGCAACGTGTTTATCACCATCTGTTATCCCCCTCGTATTGTTTTGCCTGTTGGGCGCTCAGCTGTTAGGATTTCCATAAAAAATTTCAGGTTATTAAAAAAAATTAGCAGTTCCAAGTGGATGTGCTCGTTGTGATGATGAAGTTTCCTGATGAAGCGACTACTTGTTGAGGCTGTTTCGGTGTGACCGAAATAAGGGCTTATTCCGAGTCTTCGTTCACTTTCGATTCTTGGACAGGACTTTTTTGATCGAGACAAATTTTGAAATTCCACAAAACCATGCAAGAGTTTGCATTATAGAAATCCACAAGTGCAACTTGGCACATTTCATGTTTTAACCACGTACGCCATACATTTTTGGATATTTTTTTTGAAGTCCAAGAGTTGCGAGTTGCTTTTTTGTGCCCGAAATTTGGCCGATTCTGATGTTTGATGAGTGAAAAAGTACAAAAATACCCACCACCATACCACCCCCTAGAACTCGTTTGAGAAGACACCTGACAACCAATCCCACACCTGGTAGACGACTACCTCGTTCTGCACAGTATCCGTACCGTACGTAATTTTGGTATTTCGACCACCGCTGCTCCACGGAGCGGAAACTTTTCCTTTTTCATCAGGCCTCTTCGAATTGGGCCTCAACCTTGGTCGCTTCGTCTACTCTAATGTTTGACAAGTCTGTGTATCAATGTGCTAATGCTTATTATAATATCCGTTCTCCTTTAAATATTAATCAATATCACCAGTTTTCCCCTAATTCGAATAGTTCCCATGATCTAGTCAATAGAATTTTTACCTCGGCCTGTTTAGTAATGCTAGGGGTGAATTATTTCTCTTGCTGTTCGTCTTTATTTGTTGTGCTGAGTTGTTATGTAGTATTGTAGCGAATGAACAGTCAACGGTGTTGGTAGAATGAGTTACAGTCTGACCGATGCCTCAATATTGGGTTTTTCCGAGTCAAATCGACGATTTTACAAAAGAACTGACAAACTGCATTCAGATGGTCGGCAAAGAATTAGGTATTAACGAATCTGGCTGATAAGATTGCTGCTGACGCAATTCGATGGGTACCCATTATCCGGAATTCTTTCCCATTATTTTTGATTTTCATCGAAACCAGGTACCTAAAAAAAAAATATGGCACATATTATCGAGTAAAATTCTTTCACCGTCTACCTAGTTTAGTTGATTTAAGTTACTTATTCGGACGAATGTGTCATTCTGTTCTCCGATGTTTTGAAATAATATGATGGCTGTGATCGGCACAGTATCACAACAATATGCGTTTTGTGATTGATGTACTTATTACAGATTTAAGTTGAAAATTGATGAATCTGACGATGAAAAATATTATTATCGCGTATAGCTTTATGCCTCAGCCTTGGATTTTATGGCTGTTTTTTGGAAATGGTTCATTGTATTAAGCGGTTCTTGGAGTTTGTCTATTCACGTGAATAAAATATTCGTTCTTTTCGGCATTTTGGACTATTCACCTGCCATTCTGAGGTATTTCATGGCTTTGCTTACATCCCGTATCCATTTTTGAAACAATCGTTGTGTTTTGATTTATTCTGTAAAAATTACGCTTCCTTCGCATCAAATTCTTCACCGGTTTACCGTGATTCCTCGACCCAATTGATGGAAATACAGCATTAGCATTAACATGGACTTCGTGTATTTGAAGAACATTGCTAAAATCTATAACACAATCTATTATACACAGAAAGGCTATCTACACAGTTGAATACATTTTCTGAAATATATTTCAATCTAGTTTTCATTTTTGATTTCCGATATAACGATGGGTATACAAATGGGCTAAAAATAGGCAATTTTACTAGTAAATTATTGGTGAGATAAACTCGATTTTTCTTTCTTGTTCGTCCTCAGCTGGCGCTTGGTTTTCCCCGAGGCAGTCGACTAGATTTTTTTGCTATACAAGGTGGAATAATTTTTAAAAAATTACAATTTATAAATTCCTTGTTGCTGGAGTAAATGCTCAAAAATTGCAAATACCTGAAGTAAAATAGATTTTTTCGCTATAGCAAGCATCGGCTCTTCTCATATCTGGGTCTAATAGAAAATATTTTTACAGTCATTTTCAGTCTCATCCCCATCCCCTACGTCTAGAGTACATGATGCGTTCGCATTCAAAAAAAAAACTAGAGAGCCCATTCACGGTTCATTTTGTGGCTACAAGAATGGCTTTTTTAATTACTCCTGAATAAATAAATAAAAGAAAAAATTGCACAAGTAGAAAAAAAATTTTGTCACCCCTCATCATAGAGTTGATGATAGAAATATATCCAGAAAATAATATCTTTAATTCAATAACATAATCAAACGGTCAACACTCAGTTATCTACCAAGCGTAACTTGATGAACGCTGTTGAACTATTTTCGTGCGCGAGGCACATTAAAAAATAACCAATTCATCGATCTTCTTTAACTTGACTCGAGATTGCTCGGCAAATTGTAATATTACATGACGGGGGAAGTTTCCTGCGAGGAGGAGCCGCTCCAAGCAACGCGCGTCACCAACGACTGCCTCGAAAGGCCCCAAAAATATCTGGGCACCAATGTCTGACTCGTGAACTTCCAGCCAATATGTTTGTGGCAATGCGTGCAGACTGCAATCTGCCAATAATACCCGGGGAACCAGGAGAATTCTGCCGATGGGTGGGAAATGAGTGAGAGGTGGGAGGCCTTGAGGAGTGTGACTGTGTCGTGGACGAAACCCCCAGGATTCACGTACGTGCTCTGGGCTCCTTCGGCGCTCATAGCGAAGAAATCTTCCTGATGCCCGATCAACAAGTCGCAGGAGAGGCAATAGTAGGCTCGGCATTGCTTCATCAAACTCAAAATCCACCTTAGCCTGCGGATGGGCGAATTTTCCTGTATGAGGAACAGTCGCTCGTCAGCGCCCAAGTGAGCGCCGAGCCAGAACGATAGATCCGACGGGTCCCTAGGCATAGATGCGCGTTCCTTGCTTTTCCTGAGCCCACGCTGTAGAAACTGCAGTTCTTTGTAGACCTTGTCGCGAAGGTAATCTGTATCGTACTGCCTGTGAACCCAGATCGGCCACCTGCTGGTGCAAGCCTCCCTCATTTGACATTGTCTGGTCTTCTTGTGTCGGACACAATCCAACGAGGGCAGTTGGTAGTTGGCGAGAGGATTTTTCATCGTATATTCGGGCAGAATTTGGCAAATGGCGTACTCGATCTGATTTTCAACTTTTTTCACGCCAAGTTGCTTGAAGCGTTGTCGGACTTTAGCCTTGACGGCGACGTGGTCGCGGTTAGATGTGAACTCGTAGATCTCACACGTTGTGCCGTAAAGTTGGCCGCCTGCAGGTGTCATACCTTCGTGAAGGTAATGGCGAGCTCGGGTACCGAATATGTGATCGCCCTGGCGGGCGGCTGTACGGAAGAATTGGCAGCGAAACTCGTCGTGAACAACCAGGGGGAACGTCGTGCCTGGAACCCAAGACCCTGGATAGCAGGGCAAGAGCGGGATTGTTACAACAGCTCCGTCTGGAAGTACAGTACGGCCACTAATTTCTTCCATCTCTCCCATGTAGCTATGAGCAACAGGTAAGTCTTCGTCGAAGACTTCGCCGTTCGCCTCGTCAAGAGCCACCTGATTCTCGCCGTCCTCCCCTGCTGCAGCTGGGTCCTGTCTCATGTCTTCACCAAAGTACAACATCTCAAACGGGGAAAGCCGCTCGTCGTCGTCATCATCCCCGCCGCCGCCAACTATTTCAGCTACGGCCATCTCTTCGTCCGAGCCATTGCCATTTTCGTCCGACATTCCGCCCGAGCGGCAGCAGCAGAGAATTCTGGAGTTACGGATGATGATATCTTACACGACAGGTGAAGAACTGAAAAATACAAAGTTCCTCAAAATACATGGTAGGTAATAAATTGATACACCGAATTGAGCTCTAGCAGTTTCAAATCGACCTTAAACTTCTGACTAATGTCCTGGCTCAAATTCTTACTGCCGTTGGACAGTACCATAAGTCAGTCACAATTGGTGGAGCGAGCAGCGCCAGTTGGTCAATAGCCAATGACAACCGAGACATTTCTATCTCAATTTATAGATTATAATGGCAAGTTAAATTACTGACGACGAACCGAGCGGAGGGGGCCCTTACTACCAGCGTACTCAAGTCGGCCACGCACAAGCTGATTGCTTGTGGTGGGGGTAAGAAGATGCATTGCTGTGATTGGTCGAGATGGCGTCGGCGTTAAACCTAAACAATTTGATTGATGTTCCCAAGTCACATTTCCATGTTCATACCCCCTCCGACAGCCAGCAATCGAATAGTGTGTGGCCGACTTTAACCATTGATTTATTGGGAAACCTCGATTTTGATTGGCTTTCTATCAACTGTCGGATGTCAGCCCGACAGTCGTAGCTGACTTTTCGCGGCACTGCCATCCGAGTGATGCGGGCTCATATTTCTGAACTATAACTATGAACTTCTGCACTTACCTACGAGGTATTCCACTTCTGGGTGTCGGTTCGGCTTTGTGTATTAGACTCTAGAGAAACAATATTCGATTGGTGGCTACAAACGAGAGGGATTGGAATGAACCAAGATCTCCTCTACGTTTCTAAATTATGAAGGCATACCTACATTCAAGAAATCGGCACCCTCCAATTATATTTCAGGCGAGAACCAAAATGGAACGAAGATCCGAAGCACAAACAAAATAATAAACAATAACATATCATCCAGAATAACAGCTGATTCGCTGATCCTGATCGATATACTGAGTCGATGTTCACTTCACTCTGTTCGATTATGAGTGTTTTTTGGTGGTACGCGGACAGAACATTCATGCAAGGACCCATCTTTCCGAAGTGAGCCATGGAGGGGGGGTGGAACATTTCTCAGTTTTTCGATCCTAATTTGAAAAGGGGGAGGGGGTCAAAATCGAGTACGTACCTACCCATTAGGTTGGAAAGAAAGTTCAATCGATTCCCTACAAGCTACAATTTAAAACCTATTCTTAAACCTTAATCTAAACCTATTTTCAAAACCTAAACTGGAATACAGAGATATTGTAATATAATATCTCTGTAATCCAGTGTATAATATTATTATACATTGCTACCGTTACATAGATATTATATATAATAATATGTAATAATCATAATATAATTATATTATCATTTTTCTGGGGAACCTTCAATCGCAGATTCTGCTGTATCGCCCAACTATTGATCATTGCCCAAAAGTACTTGGAAAAAATTGCCAGGAATTTGTTTTCTCAGCAGGGACAGGTAGGTTGTGTTAATACCTACCAATTTTAATCCCTTAGCGGTCGCATTTAGTAAGGTTTTAACGATGTTGGTAAAAAATTCCTCTTTATGGAAAACCTGTTACATCATGCTCCTGCTTGGTTCAGCCAATGAATGTTCCTGTAGGGGGTGTTGAGTGCGTAGCGGAAAATGAAGGGAAATTTTTTATTTTCCACCACGTATACCTACTACACCCTTTTTGAGAGGGTTCATTGACTGGTTATTCTGAATGCATGTGAATGCTGCATGCATCGTTTATGTTGCCTATTTTTGTGCCTACCTTTGGACATAGCTAGCAGTACCTACCGTTGGCACCACATACGATAAGTTGAAGCGTGCTTATTTTCTTGGCACAATATTTGCTCCCAAGTTTCCTTCAAATCACCTTGATTAGCTTGAATCATAAACTAAGATGTAAATAAAACATTTAGCTGTAAGAGAGCTACAGGTACCTACTACAAAACGACTAATAATAGAGCAAACATTTCTTCTATAAGAATTTCTTCGGTAATCCTTTTTCTTGGCCGGAAACCGACCCAAATTGCCAAACTTCAAAGCAAAAGTACATATAGTGTTGTACTGTTCATGGTTAAAAATGGCGTTTTCAGAGGACGAGTAAGTCAAATAATTTTTTCTACAGGTTTTTATTTACCTACCTATGTACCTACCCACAATGCCGACGTAGAGGAACACGTAGGTAGGGAGTGAATTAATACAAAACGTTATTTTACGTTAGATTTAGTTTATCCTGTGCATGTTTCTTAGGGTAATAAGAGAAATCATGGAAAGCGCGGCTGAAGGCCGGGGCGAAGAACTTGAGGACCAAAATTCAAGGCGCAAAGAATCGGAAGAAATTATAACTGACACGTATGACGGACCACAACCAGAGTCCGGTAGGTAGGTAAATTCGAACGGATTTTTCCAAGTTTCAGATAGAGGTTACATACTTGTTGCCTACGTCAAGACCGCTCATTTATGAGGCACAACTATTTTTCTGTAGAATGCCCTGGCACGGTGCCTACTAATTACCTTACTTTGGTTCGAAAATGCTTCTCATTTACTCTTTAAACTTTTAGTTCACTTCGTGATGCATGGTACTTGTAAAACTAGTTCCAATCCGTACGTAAACTCTTTTCTTTTTTTTTTTTTTGAAAATATGACTTTTTTCTATAGAAAATTGACAGGAAGTACGGATGCACCAATGGAAGACAGCGTTTCCCCAAATCGTTTGTGTGGACCAGGGAAAGAACCCGAACCAGAAAAGAAGAACGACCCGGGATCCGAGAATGGCCCAAAGTCTTGTGGACCGGAAACAAAAAAAGAATCCAAAACATCTTGTGTGCCGTGTAAACGGGCTCCGAAGAGGAAAAAATCCGAAAATGGGAGTAGCAGCTCAAGCAAAACTAAGAAGGCTAAGAAGGCAGAAAAAACATGTCCTGCACGGTTTGTTTTTTAATTGCTCCCTTTATTCTACGTGATAAATAGGCACCATCGATTACTTAGGCTTGTATACCGCCGTATTGAACCGTTTCATAAAAATCCTCCCTTTATAATGCCATTGTGCTATGAAGTTGCGTTTGCCTCATTTTGTAGTTGCGTCGGTTGCGGAAAACGCCGTTCCAGTAAAAGCGTATCTAAGAACAGTCGAGGGCAAAAAAATGGATCGAAGAAATCGCAAACTGCGAAATGCTCTCGAGCGAAAAATCCAAAAGACCAATAAAAATGGACATTAGTAATCACAAAACCCAAAAAATAAAAACTGGTAAATAGAAGGCCAGATTGATCAATCAAATTATAATTGGGAATGTAAAGTAGCTAGGTAAAGGGTTTTTGTAAAGATGACACTGAAATTGGGACATATGCAAAGGTCGTGAAAATTCCATGGCATGAGCGGATTTGGGCCCTCTGAGCTTCAACTGTTGACCGCAAGGAATCGGTCTTTCTCCTGTCATAACTAAATATTTTATTTCGGGGGTTATTCGGACGTTCATTGAATGACAGGATAGAGACGACTACATGAGTTGACCATTGGAGGCCTAATCGAATTCGAATGGACAAACTACACGTTACATGCCAGAAGACCGCTGTTAACTGAATAAATATTGGATTTATAGATTTATTTGAAGGCCTATATCAAGGTCCTTTCGCCTGTTTTGGATCGTTGAAAGATTCGCGAATTTTCCAATTCATATCATCTGATCACGGATGCAACAAACATTGGCTCAGATTGTTTGAATAAATCGATGACATGAACTGTCTTACATTTAGGTATCTGTTGATTCAGGTGGTTGATACTATGGTAAAAACAAGTCAAAATTTACATTGCTCGTTCAGTTGCCTATTAGCTAAGCCTGAGATCATGACGGTCTTCGCAGCCGTTGTTCTTCTCGCCTCACTCGCTATGGTAAGAGGAACTCGGGTTCTGCAAGAAGTAAAGATTATTTCTTATTAAGATACCTAGATATTATTTCCGCTGCTATGCAGGTGTAGGGTAAGGGCAAGGGACAATCCTCGATGGAAGTGCACCTACTTACTCTGGTACCGAAATATATTTCCATAAGCTGGAGCGCTTTCGGTGTGGTGGTCCTCGTTGGGCTGCAGTTAGAGTTACTTACCTAATTAATGCTGGACGCATTGCCTATTTTGGCTTGTAACTAGGTAGGTTCCTCCAATGCATACTCAAGAGTATTAGACTCAGGCTGCTAAGACGTCATCATTGCATTTTCAGGTGGCGGGGCAAGCCCCTAATCCTTGTTACAGAGCTCAAATGCCCAATAATAGAGACCCATACTCTTTCTACAAGTGCGATGCTGGAGGGAAAGCCCACCTATGGCGCTGTTCGCCAGGTACCATGTAAGTCAGGTCCCACAAACTGCTACCTACCAAAAATTAAGAAGAAAATCCGAGAATTATTCATTTTTTTTCTTTAATAAAACCAAATTATAAAGAATGAGTAAAACTGAATATTACGCACCTACCTACCTAGGCGCAGAATAGTCCTGTGTGACACTTTGTGGTGTCCTTTGCTGTGCTAATTCGTATGGATTTACCTGTATATATTCTTTATTAACTTTACTTTTATTCGATTAGGTATGACAGAAGGACCGAAATCTGTGATTGGGAAGATAAGGTGAGAGCAAGGAACGGAGGGCAAGGGGGAAGATGCCCCCCTTACAATGGTAGGTTGATGGAATACCGTATTATTTGGGCTGTTATTTCTGCTCTAATTAATGGACGAAACTCTCTGTGCACTTTTTAGAAGATTTCAAATTTTCATTTTCAATCCAAGATACCAATTTACAAAAGTCCTCGCATGACTTGGACAGCTGTACTTTCTATCGCGTATACGCGTACATACGCCTTGTATTATACAATACACTATAATAGTCTGGCTCATCGTTAGTTCATCAAAGACACCGAGAGAGTTCACTCATATGTCGATATTCTAGCGTCTGATTGAAGTGGGTGGTTCGTCGTTTGGTGGGTGGGTGAAATGCCAATATCTTATACTCAAGAATCAAAATCACCAACGCCCATGTCCAAATTGAAATTAAACTATAGAAATATTCAGTCCCCTGCATCTTACATACATAACATCGAGATTGCACCGAGAAATGCATGAGCGTCTCCTCATAGAAGTATCCACCTTAGCAGTAGGTACCACAAATCAGCAAATACTAGCACCGACAATGCCTCTGAAAAGATATGGATTGTCTACTTCATCCTTGCCGTCAAGCAGGCCCGTACACATGATCAAACTCACAATGAAACAGAAATTGAAACTCTAAGTCAAACTCACAATGAAACTGAAACTCAAACACATAATCGAATTCGAAGCGAAACTCACAATAAAACAGAAAGTCCAACTCATTATCGAATTCGAAGCCAAACTCACAATGAACCGAAACTCAAACTCATAATCGAACTCGAAGTCAAACTCGCAATGAAAATTAAACTCAAACTCATAATCGAACTTGAAGTCAAACTCACAATGAAAATGAAACTCGAACTCATAATCGAACTTGAAGTCAAACTCACAATGAAAATGAAACTCAAACTCATAATCGAACTCGAAGTCAAACTCGCAATGAAAATGAAACTCAAACTCATAATCGAACATGAAGTCGAACTCACAATGAACCGAAACTCAAACTCATAATCGAACTTGAAGTCAAACTCACAATGAAAATGAAACCCATAATCATAATCGAACTCGAAGTCAAACTCACAATGAAAATGAAACCCATACTCATAATCGAAATCGAAGTCAAACTCACAATGAAAATGAAACTCAAACTCATAATCGAACTCGAAGTCAAACTCACAATGAAAATGAAACTCAAACTCATAATCGAACTCGAAGTCAAACTCGCAATGAAAATGAAACTCGAACTCATAATCGAACTTGAAGTCAAACTCACAATGAAAATGAAACTCAAACTCATAATCGAACTCGAAGTCGAACTCACAATGAACCGAACCTCAAACTCATAATCGAACTCGAAGTCAAACTCACAATGAAAATGAAACTCAAACTCATAATCGAACTCGAAGTCAAACTCACAATGAAAATGAAACTCAAACTCATAATCGAACTTGAAGTCAAACTCACAATGAAAATGAAACTCAAACTCATAATCGAACTCGAAGTCAAACTCACAATGAAAATGAAACTCAAACTCATAATCGAACTTGAAGTCAAACTCACAATGAAAATGAAACTCAAACTCATAATCGAACTCGAAGTCAAACTCACAATGAAAATGAAACCCATACTCATAATCGAACATGAAGTCGAACTCACAATGAAAATGAAACTCAAACTCATAATCGAACTCGAAGTCAAACTCACAATGAAAATGAAACTCAAACTCATAATCGAACTTGAAGTCAAACTCACAATGAAAATGAAACCCATACTCATAATCGAACTCGAAGTCAAACTCACAATGAAAATGAAACTCAAACTCATAATCGAACTCGAAGTCAAACTCACAATGAAAATGAAACTCAAACTCATAATCGAACTCGAAGTCAAACTCACAATGAAAATGAAACTCAAACTCATAATCGAACTCGAAGTCAAACTCACAATGAAAATGAAACTCGAACTCATAATCGAACTTGAAGTCAAACTCACAATGAAAATGAAACTCAAACTCATAATCGAACTCGAAGTCAAACTCGCAATGAAACTGAAACTCTCTCATAATCGAACTCGAAGTCAAACTCACAATGAAACAGAATGTCAAACTCATGCTCGAAGTCAAATTCACTCTGCGTGTTTGACTTCGAGTTCGACAATGAGTTAGAGTTCTGGTTTCAATGTGAGTTTGACTTCAAGTTTGATTATGAGTTTGAGTATCTTTTTCATTGTGAGTTTAACTTCGAGTTCGATTACCTGTAAGTTTGACTTTCAGTTTCGGTTGTGAGTTTCAGTTTCATTGTACTTTTCCATTGTGGTTTTGACTTCGAGCTTGATTCTGAGTTTGAGTTTCGGTTTCAATATGAGTTTGATTTTCTGTTTCATAGTGAGTTTGACTTCGAGTTCGATTACCTATAAGTTTGACTTTCAGTTCGACTTCAAGTTTGACAATTAGTTCGAGTTACTTTTCCATTGTGAGTTTGACTTCGAGTTGGAGTATCTTTTTCATTGGGAGTTTGGTTTCAAGTTTGATTATGAGTTTCGGTTTCAATGTGAGTTTGACTTCGAGTTTGATTCTGAGTTTGAGTTTCGGTTTCAATATGAGTTTGATTTTCTGTTTCAATGTGAGTTTGACGTCGAGTTTGATTAGGAGTTGGAGTTTCTTTTTCATTGTGAGTTTGACTTCGAGTTTGATTCTGAGTTGGAGTATCTTTTTAATTGGGAGTTTGGTTTCAAGGTTGATAATGAGTTTCGGTTTCATTGTGGGTTTAACTATGAGTTTGAGTTTCAGTTTTAATGTGGGGCTGACTTCGAGTTTGATTCTGAGTTTGAGTTTCGGTTTCAATATGATTTTGATTTTCTGTTTCATTGGGAGTTTGGTTTCAAGTTTGATTATGAGTTTCGGTTTCAATGTGAGTTTGACTTCGAGTTTGATTCTGAGTTTGAGTTTCGGTTTCAATATGAGTTTGACTTAAAGTTCGATTATGAGTATGGGTTTCAGTTTCATTGTGAGTTTGACGTCGAGTTTGATTAATAGTTGGAGTTTCTTTTTCATTGTGAGTTTGACTTCGAGTTTGATTCTGAGTTGGAGTATCTTTTTAATTGGGAGTTTGGTTTCAAGGTTGATAATGAGTTTCGGTTTCATTGTGAGTTTTTAAAATTCGATTATGAGTTTGTGATTCTGTTTTAATGTGGGGTTGACTTCGAGTTTGATTCCGAGTTTGAGTTTCGGTTTCAATATGATTTTGATTTTCTGTTTCATTGGGAGTTTGGTTTCAAGTTTGATTATGAGTTTCGGTTTCAATGTGAGTTTGACTTCGAGTTTGATTCTGAGTTTGAGTTTCGGTTTCAATATGAGTTTGATTTTCTGTTTCAATGTGAGTTTGACTTCGAGTTTGATTAGGAGTTGGAGTTTCTTTTTCATTGTGAGTTTGACTTCGAGTTTGATTCTGAGTTGGAGTATCTTTTCAATTGGGAGTTTGGTTTCAAGGTTGATAATGAGTTTCGGTTTCATTGTGGGTTTAACTATGAGTTTGAGTTTCAGTTTTAATGTGGGTTTGACTTCGAGTTTGATTCTGAGTTTGAGTTTCGGTTTCAATATGATTTTGATTTTCTGTTTCATTGTAAACGTGAGTTTCGGTTTCATAGTGAGTTTGATTTCGAGTTTAAGTATGAGCTTTAGTTTCTGTTTCATTGTGAGTTTGACTTCAAGTATGATTATGAGTTTGAGTTTAGGCATGTGATATAATAGGTACATCATATTTTGGATACTAACACCTACTGCAATGTCTCTCCTCGTCATAAATTATCATTCTTCACCCTCTGAGGATACAATTCTACAGCTAATGTCTTGAAATTTAAGGTAATACTGGCAAAATACCAAACCAAGGTGGTAGACCACCTGTCAATGGCAATGGTAGGCAACCTGGTCCGTTGAGTCCTGATTACGACAACGGTGAAGACTGGAATGAGTACCAGGCCTGGAGGGAAACGTTCAGGGACGAAGGTCGAGGCACCTCGACGGGTAAAGGACCAATGAACTGTGCCAATACGTCACCCAACTCTCCACCAAAGTAAGACATTTAGATGGATGCTCCTGCACTAATATATTACGAACCACCTCAACCGAACCACACGATTTCTGCTCAATTTCATTCATGTTTATCAGCCATAAAAGCGATTTTAATTATGATTGCAGCAGTAGTACAGTTTTTTATTTATATTTACCTTTAGGCGGTATCATTGGTATCGTTTTGAAAAGGTTCAGTTCCGGGCTTGAAAAGGAGATGCCCAATTTTTTTACCAATTGTCAATGTGCAAAATGACCGTAGGTACGTATTTCAAAGAGGGTTATTGGTTTATTGACCGAATCGGAGTCAACACCCATCATTGATATTAACATATTTCCATTTTGCTTTCAGATTGTACCAGAATCCCGACGACTGTTCCACTTTCTACACTTGCAACATGGGACGTCCAGTCCTGACGTACTGCCCTCGTGGGTACAATTTCAACCCCCGCCTCCAAGGTTGCGATGACACCGTTCCTTCTGGATGTCGCGTCAAAAGCGGTTCGCAGAGCCCAACCAATGTTTTCATCTATGCAAGATCGTTAGGATCCAGCACGAAATCATCCGATCCCTCCGTTCCAACCAGCAACCAATAATAGATGTTAGCAGATTCGGTGCTCCCCTAGGCTTCTATAACGCTGCGATAAACTATCAATCTCATGGTTAGAATATTGAAAATATATTAAATTTATTGACCATTGTTACACAATTATTTATATCTATACATCAGCATGATGCATGTTGTGTGTGCTCCATCCAAGTGCTGCTGTTAAGGCTGAACGTGGGACCCAGAACTTCACATTTTCTTATAGAAACCTGCCAAAAAACCCCGAAGACCACGGATGAGATGAATAAATTTAATAAATTGACATGATTGATATTAAAATTAGGTACCATGGACCGAACTATAAGGCATAAACATCCAGTAAGCCTACTGCGGAGGAGCTCCGGCTCTCTTATGGCCACAAAACGTGCTAAAAGTATTGGACACGTTGAAAAAAAAGAAACATTTGCACACCGCTTGATTTAATTATATTATTCATCGACCTTGTCTGTTGCACACGTGTTCATGTGTTGATCTCAGCGTGATATTCTTTTGGTGAAAAGCATGGAAGACGACCAAATGAAATGATAGCGTCTCGAACTGCAAAAACCTTTATTTGCGAGGCAATCGAGCAATTTCGAAACGAGGCACTTGTAAATCTCCACGGAGCACTCGACTCAAGGAACAGGCCAACTCGAATGGATGAGTGTAATGGCGTATTTTTAGAATTGGCGACTACTACCTACTTTATTGGAAGGCCTATTGGTCAAAAATGTTATAAACTGGGGACCACGGCAGACGGTACCTACAATTAACAATAAGGCACTTCAGGTAATCGACCAGAAAATAAACGTGTTCTGAATTACTGGGAATGAAGCATTATACTTATATCGAAAGTTAGGGAAAGAAACTGGTGTACCAAATGTAAAGAATGCAGTTTATGGTTTGACAACTCAGACAAAACTAAACTTTATTATTTACATTATTGTGGTTTTGAGCACTAATGCTTAGAAGCCGTCATTGATATACCCTACACCAATATGTGAGTAGGTTTATACCTGACAACCAATTAAAACATATTGCCCATGAATTTAAAGAGTAGAAAAAATTGATCCTAGACTGGGATCGGGATGTATGGACTAGGATTCCCAGTAGAGGTATTGTAGCATCATCAAATCTTGAAGGCCTTTGTTCCACGATCACCCTTTGCGCGTTGCCTTAGCGCCGGATAAATGGAGTTGTTCCGGGCGTGCCCTGCCGCACTCAAAGAGTGGGTTGGAACTTACCGTAGGATATTAGCAAGAAAAGTAATTCTGAGACGTAGCACCGCCTGGTCATAAACTACAATCGTGTTTTATCGGAATTGCAGAGTGCCATCAAAGTTTGAACGTGTTGTAGACCTTGACTAGAGGGAATTTTTTTAATTCAAAAAATTATTGGAGTAATAGCAAATTTTGTAAACTGATCAAAAACTTATTTTACATTTTCGGACATAGGTTTTCATTCTCCTTGTGCTTCTTAAAAGGTCGCGATGCATTGCTGACAACTGCGATAAAATATTGTCGATCGGCATCGTGAATTAGATTACGCATTCAGCTCAATGCAGGTCTATTCGCCGTTAATTAGGTTTGTCTACGAAAATAGTAGGTCAATTTATTGTCCAATTTACGAGCAGATTATTCTGCGCAACCAATTGCCGACCCCCTTGGACCTATTCTCTCGTTCGTCCACCCATCAAACCGGCCATTCTTTTAATCAAACAAATCAGCCCATAAGGGGGAAGTGGTGTGATGCTGTCGTGATTGAAGCATGTTCGTTCAAGACCCAAGCGAATGCCCGATCAGCTGATCTGAACGAGGGAAGGTCCCTTTGTGGCACGGCTGTGCTTCGAGTGGGGGAAGCTCGAAAGCAGGACGGAGATAGCCAGTTTTAACACCCTCTCGCACAGGACAGGCCAAGTGGCAGTGCGAGTTGCTCAGTCGGTTCAGTCGATCATTCGCCCTTCTGGCATCCCCATTCAGACAAGTGAATCATCAGATCGCCGTTCTTCGGTTGAAGCTGAAACTCAGACAGGAATTCTTTCGCTAGTGAAGCCGAGTCTGTTTGAACCTGTAGCCGAGTCTGTCGTTCGTTTCATCGCGTTTCGGAGAGCCCCCACTTGAGTCCTTTTCCTATTCGCTTCAGTCGAACTCTCCTCTCACTCGCTCGGGTCCCCAAGACCGAAATCTGAGTCTACGGCGTCGTCGGCATCGAACTGTGATTTCACAAGTCTGTCGCGCGGTGGTCGCCCTTGGTAGAGCATGTTCACGTCTTGTTGAAGGCCAGGCATGTTGACACAAGAATTCAGCCAGAAAATGAACAGCATGTTCAGTGACGCCTTATCGCTATCAGCTCCGTTAGAACCCACGAGGTAAGCCCACGCCCTAAAATTCCTTCGATGTACCTAGGCAGTATACCTATAAACTGTTATCTTTACCAAGCATTCGTGATCTGTGTTTGTGCCTGCTACTGGTTGTTGTTGCAAGTAGCAAGTACCATCGATACGAAAATATCGCCAATGTATTTACCCAGCATACCATTTTACGATCGGATCGGTAATGAACTTGAATTTAGGTTGGTTGGGTCCAATAATGGTACTGGACTGGTTAATTGACAAAATTTATCTAACCGATATCAAAAGAAGAACCCGCTACCCATTACCAATAAGATTTTTATATTGAAATTTGATGTAAACACCACCGTGGTGAAGTTTGTCTGAGGCTTCCTTGGATATCAGACCGATAATTTTTTTCTCAATAATCCGGCCCTTAGTTAAAAATATACCTTACTGCTTAGTCCGATTAGGGGGTTTTTGTAATCAGGTCTCTACGTCTCTCGGACTAAGCAAGGGTTTCCAAACAGTTGAACACTGCCGAATTTTTATACCTGTCCACGAACCTGAGATTTTTACCTATCACCTACTAAGGGGTCCTAAAAATTGTTGGTCAGTTGCTTTCGAATGGTTCACGCATTCCACAACTCGACCCCGCCCTATGTGAGTCAGGATGCTGTTGCGGAACTATGGTATTTTTTAATGCTTCAAATTCATGCCGAATATTATGATTCAAGTATTATGCTTCTTGCTACTAGCTTTGCTTTGCTGCCATTACTTCGAAGGCCATGAATGTTTCGATTTGGCCGAGTTTTCATGCTGTTCTATAGAGAACGCAAAATTTAGAGGATAAAAGTCATACATCCCTCTTGAAGCAATGAACCGGTTTTGGTTATCTAGGGCAGGTAGATACTAAATTTTGAGCCCTTCATCTACAGATTGTAGGGTTCATTGTTTAATAAAAATATTACACTAAAAAAAGCGACGTATTGTTGTCAAAACTCGTCAGCCCTCGTTTTGGAATTTTTGAATTCCTTTCAGCCACTAATTGCATGGCAAGATGCTACCTACTTACTCTGTTATCGACCTCATACCGAAAAAGCGCATTTCATGGCCCCGAATCATTCCGTTACACCTTTGTGTGCCAACTTTTTCCTGTCTAGTGGACAGTTGACTAACTGGATAGTGTAGCTGCCGTTAAGAGCGCATTTTTCTTCATTTGAAGCCAAACTTTTTTTGGAAAATTAAAAATTCCTTGCTATATGATGCAGGACTTTGTTTGACCATACAGCTTGTAATATAACTTATTCTAAAATTGAATAAATATTCACAGACTGAAATTATGTCGGTTCCGACAGAAAGGTACTTTTTGTTCGTTTGTTTGTACCGGGGTGAGTATATTTAGATTTGAGGATTCAGGTACTCCTTCATTGCGTTAATTCTTTGCTGTTGATTAGGTACAGTGGTGCCTACTTGATGATTGAATTACTCGTTCTTTCTTCTTGTTTTTTCTTTGTTAATCTCGCAATTCTTGGGCCATGAATCATTGGATGACAATTTAAAATTGAAGGAGGTGAATGTAGGTGCTTACCTAATAAATTATTATTGATGGTGCTTCAACGAACACTTTGTGGCTCATAATTCAAGTGCTGTAGTTGGATGGTCGACGATTTTCATCTCGTGTGAACAGTTGCCACTTCAAAGAGCAATTCAGTTAGGTGTATGTACCTATCGATCCACATCTGACCTCAATAGAGAATTAGCTCGTTGGCCGAATGTCGTTATGGATTCCACCAACTTTGTCAAATAAATCCATTCAAAAGGACGCAAACCTATGATGGAGGCACCCTATTTTAGCTGTATCAGTTCGGTATTATTTTTCCGAGTGGGAACAGCAGCCATTCCATTTTTGAGCACAACTCATTTGGGTCACTCATCCATTCTGTTGAGTTTCAATCTTCTGATGCGCGTTTTCAAGCAACATTGAGCTCGGCTGCCACTAAATCAATCAGAATATCATGAATTTGATACTCTATGTTCCTACGCACCATTGGCCATGGAGTGGTAAGATCAAGGAAATCTGGAATAATTCTTTGGCTGTCCTCTTGAGAAAGATGAAAATGCAGGAGTTGCTACTAAGGCGACGAAATAAGGAGAAACATGAATCAATCAATGATTCACGTCTCCTAAGGTGTATGGAGCTGGTTTCCTCTTCACTTCAACCAACGCACTAAAAAAGCTGCTTTATCGTTCGACTGTTAAACATGACGCATACCTACAGTTGTTTATCCTCTTTGTTGCCACTCACTATGGTATTATTATTATTATAGGTTGGTTACTCAATCTAATTATAGTATAATTAGATATACGATATTATTGGAACTCGTAAATGCTTAGAACTCATTAAATAACTTGGGCAGCAACTCACTCTCGTTCCTCGCTCAATAGCCTATTCCTGCGCCTTCCTAACTTTTGCCCAAATTGCGGGTTCTCTGAAAAATAAATTCTTGCGTGGAATTGCAACGAGCCTCGTCCTTCTGGCCACACAGGCTCTTGGAGTCTATTTGGAAAGTTTATTTTAAAAAATGGAATAATTTCTGGATAATCATATGAGGAGAGTTTGGTGGAACAAATCTACTGATTTTCACGGATACATTATGCATGTTCCCTTAAAAAAAAAAAAAAAAAAAAAAACGATCCGCACTTACTGCAGTACTCACATATTATTTCTTTGACTCTGGTACTGGTTGGCCCCTCAAATAGTGGACTGGTTATTTTTATCAAGGAGTGTAGAGTCTAGAATATGTTTTAATTTGTTGTGAAGCGGCAATAAGCTGGGCATGATGCTCCGATCGTGTGGGACATGTGATCGATGCGTGGTCCTTGGCCGACGACGCCGGACTCGCCCCTGCCCTTCAATCCAACGTCTTGACCCGCCTCCTATTCATTGGAATGATTTCCACTTGTTCGTGAGGTCATGTGATGAAAGGTTAAGGGCCTGTTTTTTAAATTCATTATGAAGGACAGGTGCCCTAAAATAGAAGGGCTGATCTAAATATTTGCCTTGCAGTATAATTTATTTAAGGACGACCTAGATCGTGTTGCTGTTATAAATTCATGAAACTTCGCTGTGGGACGTTGGGAAATTTTTGAATTCAAGTAATCGTCATCGTTTTGCTGGTTATCAGCTTTGGAAGACTGTAAAACTTTAGCAAAATCAGCTAGTTTCTCAGTTTTATGATTGTTCCAATTCACACGTCCTCGACATGGCATCGAAAAATTTGCAGTGCAACTGGCTAAATCTCGTCTGGGTCAATTGCACTAAAATGTCCCGAACAAGTGTTCATATAGAAGCGCAATAGTGTATCCGATTTTGCACCGGCCTAAAAAAAAACAAAGTTACTCAAGTTGACTTGTCGCAAGGAATTTTTTTAAGTAACCCAAAATCTGGTTTATTGGAATCATTATCGATCGAATTCAACAGTCTTTAATCTTCGTCTTTCTTCATCGTGGTATACACCCATGGAATTCTCCGTTCTAATAACTCCGCCGTTCCATTCAGATGATTGATGATAGTTTGACAATTTGTGTTCAGTGAACTCTTCCTGAAAATGATGCATTACCGTAACGACTGAATAAGATCGAGCGCCGATTAACACTTCCTCGTTTCCTCAATGCGAATTTCGATTAGATGCTAATCTGATGGAAACTGCTGGAGGATTTCCTTTGAATTGACTTCCTATAGCTAAGTATTCCGTCCAATACCGACACAATTTTTATTGCCTAACATTTGTTGAAGTGTCGGTAGAAAAACTTTCAGATCAGTCATAGATCGACAGTGAAGTGATTCTATTAGTGCGTTGCTTGCAGGTCTGAATCATCTCGTTTATTTAAGGCTACTGCTCCACTTCTTCGACCGTCGAACGCAGAACTGAAATATAACATATTTCATATAGTAATTTAATATTTCATATAGTCATATAATATATTTCATAATATGACCCCTGCACATACCAGACCCATTATCCTCTTATGCCGGGATTTAGGTCAAATTGGCATTTTCAATATTTTCTACTTTATTTTGTTCTGAATAGAAATATTTTTCCACATGAGTTTGTGTTTCAGTTTGAGCTTCAGTTTCAGTTCGATTATGAGTATGAGTTCGAGTTTGAGGTTCAGATTGAGTCAGGTTGCGGCCCATCGGGCAAACGCCATAGTGCCCGCCGGTTGGACCCGCCCGTGGTGCTCACCAAAATATCGATGCAACGGATTTCTATCAAGGGGGATATTTCTTTGACCCATATGTTGTAGAGAACTATACCAGTGTGACTGCTCGCTTAGTTTGCTTGGCCACGGATTTCCTTTCGTAGGTACTAGGTAGGAAAAATTACTCGGGCGTGACAGCATTTTCTTTAACTCGAGTCGAGGTGTAGAGCCTTCCATTTCGCGCAGCCTTCGCTCGTCCTCGCATAATAGGTACTTTCCATTGTGGACTCATCCGAGGGTGTACAATATTATCGAGATGAAGATTATGCGATGTAACATTACCCCTCGATGATAGTCATCCACCTGTTCAATATCGTCGAATTGCGCATGCGCAACTGAGTCAGTTTCTAGGCTGATAACTTGGCCGGCTGGTTCAGCTGCCCCCGTTTTCTTGTTATGCAAGACGAAACTGACTTTTCGTCACGATCTGCGGGTCCCCTGGCGAATCGACTTTCCCACCCTCGTCCGGTAGTTGGCCATCCCCTAAGGTCTCCTCTACCCCTCAACGGTGTCCTTAGCAAGAAAGCAGTCAGCAAATGACTTGCAGTTTCGCGATAACTATACCCCTCGACGTAAACAGACTTTTCAAGTCGAAAATTCGATGTTTTAGGCGTTTTAATTATAAAAAAATTGATAGAGGAGTATTTTAAGTGGTTTTGAAATTTTAATTGGAATATTTTGCCCAGAGAGCCTAAAAACAGTAGCTCCTGTAAAATCACGAAAAATGAATGTAATCGATTGAAACCGAACACAATAAAATTTATTTATTTTTTTTTTGCATTTAATGCAAAATCAAATTCTGAATTGAGGCGTTGATAGCCAGAGTGGACCATTCCACAAACTGTCCAAAAATGAGTTATACAGTGCAATGGGTCTGTGGTTGATCTATCTATTGAATGATTATTAAAATTTGACTCGTTCTCGAATGTGCTAAGAGAGAGCGCAACTTTTCAACTTGGCTCAAATGGTCCGTCTGCAAATTGGCCGCCGATCTTGATGGCCAGAGTGGACTTTGTGGCTTGTAGAAATGTCCCTATGGTTCATGAGTCATCTGTTCACCCAAGAATGCTTGTATTTTTTTCTTCAAAACACCATAACAAGGCCCTTAATCAATTACAAGAAATTAGTCGAAATTTTCAAATGCGATTTTCTCAGTTCAACACCTGTGTGGAATGGTCCACTCTGGCTATCAACGCCTCAATTAAACAAAAAAAATGTCAAGAAATGGTGATTTTATGAGCAAAAACCGCGATTTTTCTCAAAACTTGATTTTTTCATCCTCACCTTTTCTACAGCTTTTCTACTTTGGACGGCAGAGTAGTACCGAGTGTCTTGTGAGTCTATCATTTTTAAATCATCAGAAAATCTTCAGTGCATTTCACCCTTAGCTTTTTCGCAATAATTTTTATAGGCTTCGAGCCAAAAACGTCATAAATAGCTTTTTGCAAGAAACATCTAAATAGGTACAATTCCGTACCTATCCCGTATCTGTATAATCTTTAGTCTTCACAAAACCACGCCTGGGCTGGCTTCAAAATAATTTTTTCTCGAATCTAATGGCTTCATGTGTGCAAAAACGGCCCTTGACCACTTTCTCGCTTTAAGGTTTAGGTGTTGGTCTTTTGGAACTCACCTGTTCTGTTGACTGGCTCTGGCTGCGGATGATGTAGTAATATCTGGCCGAAGGCAGGCGACCAATCCCCACGTCTTCTACCCCCGGAGGTTGTCTGGACTGGACAGTCTGCGATCACTTAGCCAACTTACCAAGACCGACAACTCGTTTTTCTAACAGTGGTTTACGGGGACTCTTCACAATATCTTGATTTTCGAGTAACAGGCAACAGGATTTAGAATGTTAGACCAATATGTGCGCGCGGATGTCGGGAAGTGATTGTGTTGGTTGAATGACGATGGTATCCAAGGATGCTTTTCACGATTTACGAAGATCTACCATTTCGTGGGTGAGTGGCTATACTTGTATCATTCAACCTTTCAAAAACGGATCGCTTTAATCGGCAATTAGTCGAGTATTTTTATCTAGTCAACGGGTGTAAATTGTGCAAATTGGTACGGCTGGATCAGTTACGCCTAAGTAGTTTTACATGTTTGTTCGTTGGTGATACGAGTTTACATCGCCTGTAATGTTGCATCGCTAATCTCAGCACGCAATATGGGTTTATGCTAATCATTCGTCGTGATTAAGTCAATTTTTCGTCCTGGGGCGTTTCTGTTATTTCAGATGCCGTACGTCACAGGGTGGTTCGTTATTTACAGTGGTAGGCGTGGCTTTTTGTTCAGATAGAAGAGGTTAGCATAATGTAGTAACTATAGCCTCGTGATCATGCAACTGAGAGCAACTTATGATTCAGAGATAATATAGGGATTAGGACTGGAAACAGCGATCGCTAGTGATTCTAAGCGGTGAGTCTATCTCTCAATGGATTTTTCGAAAGGATTTATAAATTTCGCTGTAGATGTGGGAGGGATAGAGCAGAGTGATACACGATGCCATAGTACTTCCTCATATTTTTGCCAAGTGGTTTAACCATTTTCTACACGTCGCAGCATCATTGGTTTTCGAGATCCACGATTGTCCGAAATTTTGGGCTTGATTGTAACTCTTGGCCATTCGTCACGCTCAAAGGATATATAGCCAGGTGTATCCTTAGCATATTAAACAAAAAATGAGTGATCCCTAATCGATACTCATGTCTGACCTTATATCACGTTGCAAATTGTCGGCAAACTTAATGGGTAGACGGGATCAAGTTGACCTAAGGAAGACCTTCTCGTCGTTGATCACCTTCATTGATTGGGTTGGAATGTTTTAGAGGAAACGTAAGGCCTCTCATTACGATCTGGTGTCTGGAGCTCAAGCACCAGTTAGCACCAGTTCACCATTCGAACAGTTTCCATTACAACCTTCATTTCTCATGATGAAGTCTGGAAATTGCTAACCGAGGTGGCGATAGAAAGGAGCGATGACTCCGCAGTTTTCAGACGGGAAAGCGAGATTCGCTCTATTGCTTCAAATTCTATGCCAGTTGGTGGACCTGCCTCTTAGGCATCTGAAAAAAAGTAAATCCATCTACAACCAATACGTCATCTATCACTTGAAGTATTCTTGTACTTATATAATTTTCTACCCTGAGGAAATTTTGCGAGTCGAAACTGCCTTAACAGTTTATTGGTTTTGAGTAAATCCGTCAATCCAATCTGGGGAAGGAATTTCTTATGCAAATACAGACGAGGATTATGCTCGATTTTCGAAAAAAATTTCTAATGCCTTAGAAAACGTTGGTCTTCATTATATTGTTGCTCCATAACGTTTATTCTTACACGCGAGCACAACTTCATTTTCGTACTTTTGATTTAGTCTCGCGAGTCGGCATACAACTTGGCATTCAGCTGCCAATCTCACTCATACCACAATCGAAGGTCAAGTTGGATGGTATCGGTTTGGGGGGTGCGCCTCTTCAAAAGTGAAATTCACTTTGGTGGTGGTCGTTGCCGCCGGGTTATCTGTCCTTGACACGATTCGATTTACCAGCCTCTTGGCTCTTGGTCGGCTCTGTTAGCCTGCTACGCCTTTCTCCCCTGTCGGCATACCCTGAAAACTGTAAGCTTGTTACTGCTACTGTAAGCTAACGTCTCGTAAGCTGTAAGCTGATGGCTTGTCAGCTAATGAACTTTGACTGTCTGTATAGAAAAACTGACTTTCTAAGTTTTTTCATTCCAAAAATTGATTGGTGTGGCTCCGCAAATCGTCGTTCGGCATGCAACAGTGATTAATTAAATTTTTTCAACTTTTCAGGAAATCCAACCTTCAGATCCCCCGTGGAAAAACCAATCCAGTGATACCAATGACTCATTTTTGCCAAAAATCGAGTTAAGTCACTGTTGCATGCCGAATGACGATATGCATGTTTCCCCTTAATTTTTCGTTTCAACTAGCTGCACTTGCGGAGAGAAAAGTTGTGAACGCATAGCTGTCCGCAGAAAAGTCCGAGTCCTGAAAAGAGAAAAATACGTTCTCAATGTCAATACTGTACTTATTGGAGACCATTGAGATATATCTCAATTACGGTATACGGATAATAAAGCCATAAATATTGAGATAACTGTAAGCTATAAATTTTGATACGGATTATTATATTGAGATTAAGATAAGTAGGGAAGGCTAAGACAAGAGTATGGAAGAGCCGGATTTTATATCTCGCTTGTCGAACTATGGACACCCTGTAATCGTAGTAAAATGTTTATTCTCGATGAAGCGGTTTGAATGTATTTGCTTACTTTCGATTGCTTATTTGAGAGCGATTTTTTCAAAATATATCTACCAAATACGTATAAAATTCATATTAGGTAGGTACTTTTAAAAATATTTTTCATATACCTTCAATGAAGGTCCTTCATCAATAAATAATTAGTATGTAAATTTTTGAGGCTCCTCTCAATGTCCTCAATGTGAGAGAAAGTGCGTTATCTTTGGAAAATTATACGGCCTGTTGGTATGCGTAGCGATTACTAATAGGTGGAAAATCCGTACCGGAATGCGGATTGAGTTGTTGAGCAAAAAAATAGTACCTCGATGTTTTTTCCTCCGCCAATTTAACGATCAGCTACTGATTGTCAGAGAGATGATATACCTAATTAGATTTTAATTGCCTTCCATGTTTTATCGGCGTGAAAATCGGTTTCTAGAACCGTCCATCGTGTCATAGGAGTCCTATCATAGGACGAGGTTGAAAATTTGAACTAACGATGACCTTCTAATCTAATTGGGTCTCGATTGCAACGGTACACCTACTTCCCTAATCGCTATGATTTGATGCCTTGGAATGTTGAAATCTCATCCGCTTACACAATAAACCAACCGCTCATCTTCTAAAGCGTTCCTTTGAAAAAGAAAATAATTTTTTGTCGTCCGTCGTTTTCAAATTTGTAGGTTAAAGGTGAAGATAGGAGGCAAAGAGGACGTCCTTATTTATCCGTCATCTTGTGCTCGAGCGCTTTCTGCGGTACGGCCCTCTTCAGGAGCTAATCCTACGTCCCTTTCACCTTACTTAGTCGTTTCTCCAAGCTCTCCAGCTGTTGTTGAATTCGAAATTCTATTTAAAAACTTTTTAGGGAGAGACAATTTCTCTGTGCAGTCAAAATTTGAGTGGAACCACTTGGTTGAATTTGAGTTCAACATTCTGTATCAATTCGAACTGTAATGAGGTAAATTTTCAGAAAAAATACCTATGTACTACCTTGGGAATCACAAAATATCACCATCACAAAATAGAGTCAGGGGTATGGACACCTAAAAATTCAATGCAAATATTTTATTGAAAATTCCTATTTATAAATTTTATGCTTTCGGTGGATATTTTACCCCGATATGGCCTAGGATGTTGAGTTTGACCTGTTGTTTCCTACTTGACCGACTTTTCCTCCTGGATACGAAAACCTCGGCCATATTTAAAGAGGACATCAACATATTCGGTGTGAAAATTAAACATGGAATTCCTCGGTATCATCCATTTGCATCATATCCGTCCAGGTATTCCTGTTTGTCCACCTATCGGACAATATTGTTTTGCCCTTGTAAATGATAAGCATAAGACGGCGTCAGGTTTTGTCGTGCGTTTCCAGATGAATATTGATCATCATTGTTTTCTGACCGAAATCGATCAACATTTTAAATCCACATTATATTATTTGTTTATTCGCTCTGTTCAAACCTGAGAGCTCCTCGGCTATACCGTCGTTTGTTCGATTTGTATGAATATGGATGATAGCTAGGAAAATTGTGGTGGGGGCTAACATGGAGAGTTTCACCTCTCCTGTTACGTGAAGCTTCAGTCCTAACTTTGCTGTGCTCGGCTGTGCGTGAACTTCGGACGCACATTTTTCTCGGATATTTCCCAGTCCCTCCGATTTTAACTCCAACAACTATCATGGATTACGAGTAAGCGGTTGATTTTTATTTTAATTTATTTTTCATTTTAGACCTGGAGCGTGTATGCAATTTGCACAAATATTATTCTCGAAAATTCTGCCCAGGAGTCCACTTTTCGCTGTGTACCCCAACACCACTCACCCCTGGGTGCAACCCAACATTCAGATGCCATTCGGTTACTTTGACACAATTCATTACAAAAAGAGGGCGTACACTTTCTGTTCTAACACCTTTGAGTTGAATTCTATAACTTTCCTACCACAAATTTTATTCGATTTTTGTAAAACCAAAAAATTTCGAGGGTTGTTGGATTTGACCAAAACGTACCTTACTTTTATCCATCTATAAACCATTCATCAAAATCAAAATAGACCATACCTACCAACTACCTAGTTTGGAAATATTTTTTTTGCAAACTCTATGCTGTGTACAAAAACGCAGTATAAGGAGAAATTCTTTTTATTTGTCAGTTTTGAACAACTGATCACAATATCAGAAGATCATCACCATATTGGATGAATTCAGAATTATTATTTTTATTTATTCTAAAATGTAACGATTGAATTCCGCTGAGTAGAAATTGCCATAGGTACGTTCGTCAAGGAGGCTGAAAATAAATTTCTTAGCATAGTTATAAAAATCATCCTGGGCCCCCTGGAAACATTCTGAGCCAAAAATTTTAAGATCTCTCAATCGTGTTGCTGGCTTCTAAAACGCAGACGAACTGCAACACAAAGGCTATGCTGAGGCAACTTTCAAAAATTACTATTATTTGAAATTCTTCGAATCTTCGTCGCATTATGAACTTGCTAAACCGTTGTTTGTTGTGCCGGATCTTTTCATCTCGTAGGGGGTTAGTCAGCAGGACGCAAGTCATTTCTCTAAATGTTTGCGTTGGTGCTTTAGTATGCAGAATTTTTACAATTTTTCCACCGAACAATGACGACTCATGTGTTTGGCAAACATTTAAATCTCCTTTCGGCAAAAACATTGGCTCTCCAGAGATGTTAGATAGTGCAAATCATCAATTCAAATAACATTCAAACGATCCGTGATGGTAAAATCAATAATTTTTCCTCATAGAAGACGAATAAACCCTGTCATCTAAGAATACACTTGTACAAGCATTTCAATATGAATTGATGAGTATTAAGGTATTCAACTAGAATATAGTTAGAATGTGCGTTTAGTACTAGAAGAAAACGCTAAAATCCCGTTCCCATTCCAGGAATAGCAGGCCCAAAATTTCAGCTTTTCAATGGCATAATGATTTTTGGATTTACCTCACCTGTTAAAGAAAAACGATTTGGTTAGTTACTGATGTCAAGTGTTATCTTTTGAGTCGTATGTTTTAACCTTCGAAGCAATATAATTATTTGCGCAAGTATTTATAGTGCAGATAGAGCTCGTTTCAGACACTAGTTCAAACCAGTTTCACATTTTTCATTGGCTTTTTGGAGGTAATTGTTTGGCTAATCATGAAATATAACTTTTCCCGCTTGCGCGAAAAACACTGTAAAATAAGGATAGTGAAAATGAGAGTTATATAATACGGTATAAATTAATGTTAAATAAGTCTGTATTACGTGTATTATTTAATCCAGTTGCTCTCTTTACTTGACTATAACTTACCTAGCGATTATCTAAACTCTTCATTTAATTGGCTCTACGTAGTTCACTCGCTTCAATTCTACACAATATCTTGATTAGCTATTGTTCTGTAAAATAATCGTGATGATATTCCGATTGTTAATCGAGTGTAGGTAATAGTTAAACTACAGGCAGTCTCCAAACAAAAACAGGTTTTTTCGAGTTTTAGTTGACATCGGATGAAATTGCATTTGATTCGCGGAATTGCATTTTTCTGGCATGCAAGGTCAAGCATTGTATGTTTTTGTGGGTATTGTCGTTCATTCTGGCTTTGTTTGTAGTTGTTTTTGGGGTACACATTGTATAGGAACAACTGCTATCCTGAAAACAATCGTGCGTCACTCGCGAAAAGAAAACCGTTGAACTTCGACGAAAACGAGGTCAAAAAGAGTTTTAAGAAAAATACCTATACTGTACCCGAAGGAGAACGAGGACCGTATTCCTCGAGAATTCAGAATCGTGTTCGGGATGTACTGAACTCCATGTAGAGTCAAATTAGGTCGGTAACAAAAAATATTACGTAGGTATTAAAAAGATTAGGAATAAACTATGTAGGTCGTGTAATCTTAGTACCTAGCTGTAATTATGAGTATAATATACTCATATAATATACAGGCATATTATGCCTATTACATCCAGGTGCCTGTAGGTATTTTAATTTTTTCAAGTTTTTTGGTTTTTATTACCATTTGTCATTATTGGCATTCCGAAACTCACATTTTTGGAAATTAGATTACAATAGTTCCATTTACTCTGTAAATATATAAGTATACGTGTTGCCTGGTGAAAATACATGAAATAAATGAAATTATGGTGGTTGTCTAAAAATCGTGGAAATTTAATTTGAAACACCGTTCGCTTAGTTAAATTTTTCCGATCCTCTCTCAAAGTTCAGATGTGTCGTATTTTTATACTTCCACGCGTCCAACCATGAAGTGTAGGTACTATTATACATCAGCTGGTATAGGTAAAATGAAATGTTATTCAATTGTACTTCGGTGTTTATAGCCGCATGTATATGTTCGTTTGTTTCTGACCGTTTTATGTGAACCAATAGCCATTACATACTTTTGACGATTTATTATATAAGGCAATCTCAGCTTCGGTTCGGTGCCAATCGTTGGATAGTAGTCCTTGAAAGCATTTCGACTCTCGTGCGTCGGTCGAAATGTTTGAAATGCGAGTTGCTGCATCCTCCGTGGCCTTGATTGTCGTGAGGTTGGTAATCGTGACTTACATTTTTATTAGCTACTTACACCAACGTTCTATTATAACGTAGTATCGTAATCGTAATGCGTAGCTTACTGCGTGGGCAAGTTCAAAATTATTTTATGATAAATTGGTACCTAATGCCCTCAAGTTCTTTCTGTAGAATAAAAAATACCATGATGAATACGTGGGTTCTGCCCAATTGTTTCCTCCAATTTTCATTTTGTTTGGATGATATATTTTCAACTATTTCCTTAAACAGTAATGGTTACCTACGTCCTAAGTTAACAGATTATGTTGTTGATCTGCCCGTGTGAAAAATTGCCAACGTAAGCTGGTTTACCCATCATTAATCTGATTAACGTATAGGACCTAATATCCTGGCCATTCGAGGTTGATATACGAAATAGGATATTAGCAGTATCCCATCAAAAATTGGGTTCTCATGATGGCGGGCAGAGCTGGAATCACAAAAGAAAGCCGTTTACTGACGAGCTGATCGATCATCGAATGGAATAGTCATCGAGATCCAACTCAACTTCGCACATTCTGGAGTTTCCAAGGTCCCTGGTCAAGCTGGAAGAACCAGTTGCGTCAAAAATATCGTGTGGGGGAATTCCCAAGTCCAGAATCCGCAATAGATCACAAAATCGGCCCTATTAGCTTCTCCTATCTAATTTTTGCTAGGCGCCCACAATCTGCCGTTGTCCCGTTTCTATTTTCTAATCTAATCGCCTCGTTTCTCTTCATCGTTACAATAGCCTAGCCTTGTCGGCTGTTTGGATGAGTTGGAAGGTCGGGCCAAATTACAGTCTCGCGACACCTCGCATTACCTTCGTGTCGTTACGGTGGACAAAACAACCAAAGGCTGTTGCATACCTGAAGGTACGCCAGGAAAATTGTGCTCAGTCCTTAGGGAGTGGCTGACGTCCAGATTCGTCTGCATATGAGTAGGAATCTTCGCGTCATCATGAATAATCACATCCTTACGTCGATTACTGGTGTATGGTTTCTTTTTTATTCAAAGGCGCTTAGGACTTGTTTTCTGCTTGTCATTCGTACACTTCCCCCAGCAACAACCGTAAAAATGCATGTAAATATTGAGTTATCAGACTTGAAATTTTAAAGGAGATAAAATATTGAATAGGAAGTTCCTACTGCAATCGTCAAGAAGCATAAATTAATCAAAAACTTGAAAACAATTTTTTTCTTCATTAAAAAAGTTTATTGTTCAAGAAAAATTGAAAGCTTGAAAGAATTTTTACTCATTGACTCTTGAAAAACAACCAAAGGCCTTAATGTTTCCCTCCTCATCATTACAATAACGCCATCGGCTGCAAGCTTCGCTAAGTCAGTCCACGCCGATGTCCAGGTCGAGTCTCAGCTGTTGGGAATTTCCATTGACTAGACTGGTTCTTCCCGTTTGACGTACTAAGTCCGGTAACCTCTGCTAAATCCCTGCAGGCCTGCTCTTTTTAACAGGATGTTACGACCTTCTCGGGAACATTCCACGGTAGAGCCGTCATCCGTGACATTTTCATGGCGGCTATCAGGCTCCGCTGACGTGTAATATGCATTTATGGACTTGTCTAGAACTTTCATTGATGTCTCCATATGTTCTAAGGCTAGAGGGTTTTCGACCTTGAAAACTGAATTTGTGAATTGAATGAACAGAGTTAGGTTTAAAAAAAGTGTAATTAGCGATTACCAAAGACTTATTTCTTCAAATTTAGTGGTGCTAACCGCGGTCGTCATGTTAACGGTACCTAGTTGACATGGTAACGGGGGTTGCCATGGTGATAGCGGTTTTGAAGGTAACGGCGGTTGTCATAGTAATAGCGGTTGTTATGGTGATGGCAAATGTCATGGTAACTGCGGTTTTCATAGCAAGAGCTGTTGTCATGGAAACGACGGCTATGACCAACGACAATAAGAAAACCAGAAAATGGTTGAATTTCCCACAACGTACTTGAATGTGCAATCCATATGAATCCTTTATCTAGAAACACCCAGGATAGCGTTTCTCTAATGTATTCGTTTTTCCCTTTGTTGCAGGCATTCAGCCAGAAGAGTTGGGCCTCACAAGGAAGCGGAATTTTCAAGTCAGAGCATCATGAAGGCAATGGAGACCTTCGTCGAGGCCGTGCAGGACATGGAGCAGACGATCCTGGTCCCATCGCGCCTCATGGACATGAAAGTCGGCGACGACAGCGACACTGTCGATACGGTTCGCCCGAAAGACATGTCGGCCGATCTTTACCGCCTTTACTCGATGGTCAATTGCGTCAAGAACGAATTGCTCTGGGGTAACAATCCTCCTTGCGAAGAAGAGCCTTCCAACATGGGTATGACGTCGTCTTCTTCCACGACGACTTTGAATCCGGAAGCTTCTGCTTCGTCTTCTTCCTCGTCGTCGACGCCGTGTTCGTCCTTGGGCCTCAAAGGGCACGCCAGAAGGCCCTCGACGGCGTCGCTCGCTTCAACCCAGAGCACCGCGATGTCGGACACTGATTCCGAGACTAGCAACGAGAACGATTCTGGAATAGAAGGTGAAACCGAGGCTAGGCCCGATTTCGTCAGCACGACCGAAGCTTCGTTCAGGCGACATCTGCACGGCCTTCAGAGGTCGCTCGCTCAAATGACGAACGCGGCGAATTACCTCACCAAACGCTACCAAAAAGACATTGGCGCTTCCATTTGATCGCTTTAAACTCCTCCGTATCCTCCCATCAATTTTATTTTTTTTTTTGCTTTCCAAAAATTTCTGTACAAGGAGTTGAGGAGTAATGGAGACGTCCAAAGATCTGAACTGTTGTCTTCGGTTGGGAGGAATTTATTTTGCTTTGGGTCAAAAATACCGTTCGTTCTCAGGAATGGAAGGTCTTCAGCACTGAATCGTTTACCCGCGATCCGATTTCCAGAAAATCCGCAGAAACCCACCACAAGCAGCATAGCACAAGCTGAAAAGATCGCTTCCTCCAAAAATTAGGCGCCTCCACTACTGATAAGCCTCCTTGATTTTTATGCTTTTGAGCGATCATTGTGATATCGTTTTTCTTGCGCCGTTGTTATGGGTTTTATCGATTATGAATTAGCTGAATGGCCCGGGGATCTATTTATGAAGAAATTACCACCTCGTTTATTTATTTGAAAACAATTTTATTTTGTCAAAGTACAAAAAGAAGTCTAGGATTACGTCTTTGGATATCAAGTAGTTTCCAGCGATCTACAGATAGAGCCGATCTTGTCAACCAGCTGGCCAACTCAGAATAGCCACTTTTGCGATCAGCATTTTTAGCCAACTCAAAAACACCAAGCACCAATATCGGTTGCCTCTTCGAGGTTATTATACTTTCAATTTGAAATGGGCGTGCTTGTAAATAAATTCCAATGCGTTTCAACGAAGACTGGGATCTTCATAGCATTTAGCTTCCTTATCTGTGATGAAAACTGTGGTGAGAACTTGAGATGGAAATCGCTTCGTCAAGAAAGGTGCATTCCCTATCGAAAGTTTGTCATACCTATTGTTTCCCGCCTAATTCTCGAGTCTTTTCTGTTCAAATATCGCGAGGGTTCAGACAGGAATTTTAAAAACACGACGAAACTCAAGGCATTCCACATTGGGCGAATTGAGGACCCTAGAAGATGATTAGCTAATTGGCCTCTTCTCTGCGAGGGATCTTGGTGGTTGAAAAAAATCGTTAAATAATTAATTCGATTTTTAAAGAACGATTGAGTTCATATTAGAATTCTATTGATCATAAACCCAGGGTGAGGTGTGAATAATGAATAACTGCGCCAGTGTTTAGTTTTGATGGAAGGTTTACCTTACGTTATCACAATTATACAGGACAATGTTAAGATTCATGTATAACACGACTTCTGCTTTAGGTATGAACTATGATCATTGATATTCCCGAACTCGTTTCCTTTCTTTCCATAACCTAGTCATACCTTATCATTTGTCTCAATCGTCATAAATGGGGTCACTGATTCAACACTCGCAATGAGATAAGTGATTTTCAATCTACTTACCAACTTTTTCTTCAGTTGTAATTTCAAAAAAAAACGCGCTATATGGATTTTATCTGCTGGGCAGATAAATTTGTTACTCGTAAAAGGAAAAGTTAATATATACGATGAAACTCAAATCCAACTTAGGTTATGTAGGTATTTATCTTGTGCGTTTATGCGATTTATTATCTTTATTAATATACGAAAGTTTTGTAATGATTGCATTATTCATTCACCCAAGTACTAATGGATATTATAAGCATACGATGCCTTAGAGCTACAGGCATATCTCGAGAGAAACATTAATAATATATTAAATAGGCAAGCCCTTGGTGTATTTTTTTCTTTTGACAGAAACTAGACCTAAGATTGAACTCAACGCCACCAACTGCATTTTTCTGTCTCAATCCCTTTCTAAGAAGATTTTTTTAATGTTTTTTTTTTTCAAAAGCACCACGTTTTGTTTCATAAAACGCTGCATTCCTCCGCTTCAAAACAACTTTCCTCAACCTTTGAGGACTTATTACAATGCATCATTAAATTTCCGAGACGCCCCCGTGATCCATTAACAAGAACTATCTTCTAAAAACCGTGAAAACAAAAAAGTTTTGAAAAACATCGATTAAAAATAATAACAAAATTAATAGAATTTTTTTTTAAAGAAAATGTATTAAAAAAACGAGCTGGAAGTTGTCAAACATGAGGACCATTATTCAACCTCCTCCGGAAGTTCCTCAGGAGAAGCAGAGGGATTTACGATTTACTATTCATCTAAACAAAGAGTGTACCTATAATATTGGGGTTATATTAAAATGCTGATTCTCAGCTAATTTTGTCTTTCGAGGCAGCTAATTGTAATCGAAGCATATCGGATGATTCGAATTCATTAGGAAAGGCTGATGCCAGCTAATGTAACAGACGGTAGCTCTCAAATTAGTAGCTCTCAGTGGCGATGAGCCTGAAATATTTCGCTGGGTTATTTCGAAGGATGGGCCTATTTTAGCTGCAAGGTCTCCCTGTTAGGCCGGTTGCCATTATTTGGCCAATTGACTATGATTCTTGGAAATGAGGGGATACGCAGGTACCAAATTCGTCTACGATGATAAGTTTTGAAAGTAGAGGAAGAAAATCGTGATAAAACAATACTTAGCTCTATTATCCAACTCGTAGATAGGTATTGATTAATTAATAATTAATATCTAATGGTTAACGAACATAGTTTATACTCGCCTCGTGTTTTCGGCTCTGGCATGGAACCGGAACCGTGCGCAATCAGCTGCTCTTGACTGCGGCCATGATGGCTGTACAATCGATTCTATTCTACCAGCTGTGCGGTTACTTGCCCCCGCCTGCCCTAACATAAGAGGCCTATCAAAGGCTAGAGCCATTGAGGTAAAGCTATAGCGATATAGCTATTTATAGTCATAGCTCCCATTCGCAGCCACCATAAACATATTATGTAGGTACAATAGAATGGTCCAGTCAAACCAATGATTTATCATAGATTTTTTTAATTTCTGGTAAGTGAATAATTTTGTTTCAATTATGTTCCCCTCTAATGTTAACTTTCAGCTGAAAAATTCAGAGCTTAGTTTGTGTCATATTCATTTTCCATTCCAACGGGGAAAGTTGGTACATTGATTTTAAAGTCAGAATAATAATATAGCTCCATATTGGAAATCTTTATATTACGATGCAAGTATTTATATTACATTCCACGGAACAATAAGTAACTTCGTATTCCATTCATATTTCTCGTCCATTTTATGGTTAGACTTTGACTGTAAAGGCTACAGATTTAGGAGTAGACGCACCAACGCCGGATTTGAGCAGCGATGCTCCAGGAGTCGTTGCCGATTTGGTCGGTGGCGTTGGCGCTGGTCCGGCAAACGCGGCCGTCGGCTGTGGCTTGTTGGGGTTGGCGTTGGGGCAGTTCCATTTCAGGTAATATGAAGGCTCCGGTGTGTTGCCTCTGATGAACACCTTGCAGGCGCAATTCGAATCGGGCTTGTCCCCCAATTTATTCACGCAAACTGAAGGGGACAAAAAAATTATTGACAATGTGTAGCCAATAATTGGAGTTCATTGAAGAAAAACATTTTTCCGATTCGTGATGTAGGTATTAATTTTTCCAAATAATCAAAATTTATCAATAATAGGTAGGTAGGTACTAAATTACCAAAATTTCAACAGGTGGATTGGCCTGACTTGCTGTAGGTAATGTAAAGCAACGTTACCATTGCAGCGAACTTTTGTAATGATTATTTAACAACTCACAGAGCCAAAAAACGAATGGTAGGTAGTGACTTTTTTCTCCGGAACACAGCCTATCTATAATGAGAGTATAGCGACTTTTTACGGCCCAAAATACCTACCTGAAGGGTTGACAGGTTGAGGTGACGGGCGGTCCTTTTTTATTTCCGCCCCAGCGACGAAAGCCGCCAGCGCGAACAAAAGTAGCAATTTCATCATTATCTAGCGACGAAAATCAACTATCTGCGAAATCAAGTTAGGCATAGAACACAGAAGTTAGGTAACAATAGAAGAACGCTGCAAATTATTATTTGCGAATAATTATCATTCTTATTTAATTTCTACTTGCTACCCACCACCTATGTTGAAAACTAGTCTAATATTATTTTATAGGTAATTATTATTAATAGGTAAATACAAACCCCAGCCCTAACCATCCCAAAAAGGTAACCGTGCATCCACTCTTCAAATTGACATTATCTTGCTTTGACATCCATTAAATAAAAATATTTTTAGATAAAAGTATTATCATAAAACTAGTTAAATTTGGCTCAAAAACAGTCGCTGAAACACAATATTTCTTCAAATATGAGGAAATCGAAAAGTCATGGCAGTCTTCCCTGTAAGCAGCCCGGCGCGCCCACCTTAAAGCCCGTAACTTTTGAACGAAGAAAGCTACCGATCTGGCAATGGTCCCGTTTGATTCAGCATGAAAAAGTATCAAAAATGAAACATTTTACTTGAAGATTTTGGAAAAATGCAATTTTTTCAGGATTTCAACAATTTTTCCAGAGGGGTTAAAACTGACAGATTGTCTTGGGTAAAGAATCGGGGCTGTCCCGGAACAGGGTTGATTTTTTCTGAAAATTTCGGGGGAAAAGTCTCCAGCAGTATGAGAAAAAGTGTCACGGCAGACGGACGGATTTTTTTATTGCAGATTCGGATTCTACACCCTTTGAAACGTAAACCAAGGGAATTTCAGGGTAGGTTCTTCTACCTATTGAATAATAAACCAATACCTAATGTACAACAAAACATAGAACATTCGTCACATATTTAACTAGGTACCACTTGGTAGCAGTACAAACAATTATTTCAAAAATCGGTAGTAGGTACCTACTCTTTGAGTCGTAACAGGTTATATGCTAAAATCATGCTAGTAATAGGTAGTATGCTTTCAAAAATCATTTTTCATCAAACCCAAATCATCTGATCCTATCCAAAAGAGGACAAAATTCGCAGGCCGCCGCGACGGGGTTTTGCGGGCGGAGCGCGCAGGGGGGAGGGGCCCTAGTTTACTGAAGTAACTGGATTGAAAGAATTTACTTCGATTTTATGCATACCTACTAGCCATTCGTCCCATTTTATGAGCTTGCATAGGTATAAATAAGAAATTCAATTACAATTTCGAATTATAATATATCATAAGGTACATCCTTACAGTTATCAGCGAATAAAGTCGAGTCGAACAACAGGTAGCACCGACTTAGATTACTGGCGGACTAGCAACTGGCAACTCCGGACGGTGGGAGGACCAGCGAATGCCCCAGAAGCGTCCAGCGACAGAAGCAGACGCCTCCGTCCAGACGGAAAACGGGTCTTTCTGTGTGAGTGTGCAGGACGCAGGTTATTGTGGGTCGAGGGTCGAAAAGGAGGCCACGCGAGGAACTCAAAAACGCAAATATTGTACGCAGGTACCTATCTGCTAACATAGGCCAGTCCGCACGAGTGCTCGGCCATCCTCAACCAGAAGCACTGGAACTGGCAATTTATCGGATGAGCAAAATCTCGCTGAACTTAGGCACTAAGTGCCTTCTGGACGTAATGGCCGGGGAAGTCGGGAGGGGGGCTGATCTGAGTGGAAAATTATGCTCGCTTTTGAAGTGTGAAGCCAATTGAACGGAGTTCAAGGACGAATCAAGGTAGTTGTTAGGTCCGCGATCAACAATGCGCTCAATGCTGGTACCTATTGTTATACCAGTTTGCTCTGCACCGAGATAATCTTCTGCTTTGCAGACATTGAAGAACTTAATTCATCGGATCTCAGGCAGGCCCGTACGTTTCACCTCAAAAGTGTTTTAAAAAAAGGAAGAAAAAACTGCCCGCAGTTTTTTGTGTGGCGACTGAGTCTGAAATAGAACTTGAAATAATAGGCAAACCTTGGTAACATGAAAATAGAACTTTAAGGAACTTCGTAATCACCCCAAGTTGATCATTTCTATAAAAATAAAATCCTCTACACTATCATGCTTGCAGAGCTAACTGCATCCTGGACTACAGTGGTTAAAATAAATTTGTAAAAGTTAGCAGTTGGTCCCCAGGCTGGTACTAAACATGAGATGACGAAGCCCAGTGCGCATTTGTGGTCCTTTCACCGGATCCGCTTTCACTCATACCACTGCGTCCCAATTGTTCAGCTTTTTACCGAAGATCATAGGGTAATAACTACGCTACTGCCTATAATTTCGAAAACCATAGGCATAGGTACTCATTTCTCTTCAGCGATCTAACAATAAATTGTAAAACTACAATCTATGATTGAGGGGAAAAATATCAAGAAGGTACCAACCATCTCTGATGTACAGTAGGTACCTATATCTATAATATACTTCATATTATGAAGAATAATCTTGAAAGTAAAAATGGACATTCGTGAAACCTTCTTTTTAGCGATTTAAGAAGAAATAATTCTGTTTTGCAAAAATTCTGTCATTCTGTCATTCAAAATCTATTGTATAAAATGCCCCTACAGAGGCACAGCAAAACTTCCTATACCCCATTGTGATTTTATTACGTTTCCGCTCCGTACGTAAATATTATTGCAATGCGAAATCACGAGGCCGAAAGAGCATTGTCTTCTGTTCAAGCACCTGGCTCATAAAGAGAAGCCTGACAAAATGGCAAAACTACATTACCTACTAGAGAAAAACTTGTGCTCAGGTTCATTGAAAAACTGTGGTTGTCGATATCAGAGAGTACTTCCAATATTTTGGTGCACGCAAAAATGGTGGGTAAGTAAATTTTGGTCTAAATTCAATAATACAACTCTGACTGATTTAGGGCTGCGAGTCTCAAAAATGCGTAAAAACATGGGTTGAATATAATGAACCCCTATCAAATTGCCGAATCGAAAAAAAAACACATTCATATAAAAATAATCAAAACATATCATCATGATGAGGGAAATGTTACTACCCACTTTCACTCTGTTCACTATTATGTAATGCATGCCAATGCATTATGCAGAATAAATTAATGCAAAAAATTGTACCCTTTTCCAGAATGGTGTTTATGAATGAGGAGGAAGTCGCGATGGGCTGATTCCGATACGAAGTTAGCAATTCATGATGAGGAAGGTCGTGGTCCGGGAAGCCTTGAGACCTTACGACGAAGTATATTATAGTCTTGGCGGAAGAGACCTTGCCAGCAGACGTTCTGCCGAACCTTCTAGCACCGACATAATTCATTTCTTCGAATAAACCGTCTGGACTAAGATATCGTAGCAGGTAGTATCGATCGATTTCCCATAAACAAGCATGTACTTGAAATAACCAATTTTTTCTGCCGCTGTTTTACGGGATCAAATCCAGAAAAAAATGCAGAAATGATGCAAATATAATCTTTTTCGATTTCAGTTTGCCTTACCTACTTGAGAAACCGCAGTGGTGCGCAGATAACTCGGAATACTTTCATAGTTCAAAACGTAAATGTTTGGCGCAATTTGATTATATTTTGACTAGTATGGAGGCTGTGTGGATCAAATGTGTCAAAAAACTCACTACACAAATCAAATTTTAGAACCCGCCTAAAAGCAATACACGTCCAGTTACCAGGATATAAAACCAGTGGTGAGTAGATAACACACAATAAAAAGGTTGAGAATTGAGGGAGCAATGGCCATTTATACGTTTACATGTAAATGATCATAGACGGACACACGACACACGTTTTTCTGACGGTTTTTTCTGAAGCTCCGTTCCGATTCTCGATTTTAGGACGATGCCAATACTTTCATTTACTTTGTAAATATGGAAGTTAAAATATTCATTCATTCTAAAATGAAGGTTTTAAGACCAAGGACGCTCAAATCGGTTCGCTTCTGTGTTCAGAAAAAAGTATAAAACACTAAAAGTGCTAATATATCGGAAGTAATGGGAGTAATCCAAATTCCGGTTTAACAGGATGATGGGCCTTGCCAAGGTGAACATTCCAGTTCAAGAAATTTGAAAAAAGGTTAAGAATTGAGCGAGATATGGGCATTTTTGTTAATGATCACAGACGGACACCTCACAGACCCTCGTCAGGAAGTGATTCTGAGTGAAAGTGTATAAGTAAAACTTTTTTCTGAAGCGCCGTTCAGATTTTCAATTTCAGGACGATCACTATACTTCTATTTAATCTGTAAAAACGGAAGTAAAAATCCACACGTATCCTAGTTATTCTAGTCATTGCGATTTCTAAGAGAAGTCTCAGCGGCGGCAGCCAACGGAGCGAGTCTACCCGGAGGCGTGCCGACGTAATGGCCAGTCGAAATCGGCTCAAAAGATTGCTAAAAATTTGCACAATATGATTTCTAGTATGTTAAGGTTTTTTCGGTTAAGATATTTTCGAAATTTTCAAAAAAAGTTGCAAAGAGAATCAATTATCCAATGCCTGAGAAATTTTCACTTTTTTTCGATTTTTGCTCTTCATCTTGTTAATAATAAACAATGAATGATCGGTTATGAGTAGTCGGCGCAAGCAGAAGCCCTAGTTGAACAAAGGTTCAATTCGACTATCGAGCGGGTCGCACGCCTACGAGCGAGGGCCTGAGCCGGCGAGTCGGCGCGGCGTCCGAAGCCAACGGGCGAAAGGTGGCATGACACGCGGCGGAGGGCTCCCATTGGCTCGCGCTTGATCGTACGATGTTTTCCCAGGCACCCGCCGCTCTTAGGTGCCCAGCTTCCCTTCGACAGCCGCCCGGCGGCCCCCCGCGAATCCCGCTCTAGAACTTTCTGTCCCTTCCGAGCTGCTCGATGACAGGTCAACGAAAGGGGCGGAATGTCCGGTCAATGAACAAGTTTTTTTTACCATGTTGGTGAAAAACCGAAATATTAACCCTATGATAAAATTCACTCGCATGTATTACAGAACGCTTGACTTGGAATTGAAAATCGGATCTGAGATTCGGGAAAACCAGTGGGGCGCAAATGACGTATACCTAATTTTGAGGGTAGGTTTACGATACACTTGAGGTACAATTTCATTCAACTAGTCGAGTAGTCGGTACAAAGATAGACGATCCTGGTTTTGGCTAGTACCAACGTAGATGGTTTCACCATGGTTTTATCATTCTTTAGCCTTGACCTAACTCAAACTAAACCTCAAACTGAAACTCAAACACAAACTAATTCTCATGCTCAAACTGAAACTCCAGCTCGAACTGCTACTGATACCCTAAACTCCAACTAAAACTGAACCTCTAACTGAAACTCAAACTAAAACTCCAATTCAAACTGATACTCACCCACAAACTGAAACCTAATCTCAAAGTGAAACTCCAATTGAACTCAAACTGAAACTCGAACTCGAACTGAAACTCATTATGATACGCAAACTGAAACTAAAATTCTGAATTGAAACTCAAACTTGAATTAAAACTAAAACTCATACCAATATTCAAACTGAAACCAAACCTCAAACTACTGCTCGTACTCAAATTAAACTGAACTTTAACTGAAACTCAAACTGATAATGATAGGGGAAGATGGGGTAAGATGACGAGGTGGGTAAGATGACGAATTGTGATTTTCTCCTGATTGAAAATAGTTAGAGACACCGTTCCAGCGTCACCAGTGACCTATAGTGGTCCTACTCGTAAGTCAACGGCGGACATTCGCGCCCCCGTCTTGAAACATGGTAGTTACAACAAAGTTCGATTTCGAAGATGTGTGATGTAACTTTTGCTCCACTTTTCCTAAGCGACTACGATTTTTTGGTAAGTCATTTGAATTTCACGTTTCAATATTCCAAATCTACAATTCGTAAGCTACAATTTCACTGGAAAATGAAGTCGTTTGCTTTGAAGCTGCATGTTGATGCACCAGTCTCAAAAAAATATGGTGGGCTGGGGTAAGATGACGAATTTCTGTGTGGGTAAGATGACGAAAGGTTTGGGGTATCGTCATCTTACCCCCACATTACTTTTCGATTGTGAATTATGTATCTAATCACAATTTTACACCATTCTAAACACACTGTTTCTCTTAATAATTAATTGTCTTGCAGGGATCGATTGAAAACCGATAATGGTTGGAACGAGAAGAAGCCGCTCATCAGCAGTGGAAATGTGACTTCTGCGCCCCTAATTGAAGATTTTATAGTTCTACTTCGTCTAAATTTCTGTTTTGAGTAAAGTTTGTATGATTTCCGTTCAAATTTTTGTCAATTTGCCATCTTAAACCCCCATTCGTCATCTTACCCCGGGCCATTCGTCATCTTACCCACAACGTGGGGTAAGATGGCGAAATTTACATTTTTCCGAAAATTTATTTTTTTGACATCTTTCAGTTGAATGTAAAATTTGAAAAAAATGTATGTTGTACTCGGGTAATCACTAAAACGAATAGTTCCATTTACAACTCGCCTGGCTACTCACAGAGCCTAGAAAAAATCTTAGAAGCTTAGGTTCGCCATCTTACCCCCACTTCCCCTACACAAACTCAAACTGAACCCCAAACTAAAACTCGAACTCAAACTGATAGGTACTCATCCACAAACTGAAACCTAAACTCGAACTCAAACTAAAACTGAAACTCTAACTCAAACTCAAACTGAGCTGAAACTCAAACTTGAATTGAAACTAAAACTGAAACTCAAACTCAGACTGACACGGATACAGAAACTGAAACTCAAACTCATAATGAAACACCAACTTAAACTGAACTGAAACTCAAACTTTTATTGAAACTAAAGCTCAAACTGATACTCAAATTCGAACTGATTCTGATCAAACTGAAATTAAAACTTCAACTGCATCTCACAAACTCAAACTGGATCTCAAACTAAAAATCGAGCTCAAACTGAATTCAAACTCAAACTGATAGTGATGCTCAAACGCCAACTGACTTCAAACTCAAACTGGAACTTTGAGTTTGACTTTCAGCATCTTAGTTTCAGTTTGAGTTTGAATTTGAGTTTACCTTTCTTTCGACCTTTGAGTTCGAGTTCGGTTTGAGATTGATGAACAGTTTCAGTTTTAATAGTTTTTCAGAAATTGAGAATCTTTTTCAATTTGAGTAGGTATCAGTATCAGTCTGACTTTTAGTTTCAGATTCAGTTCGAGTTACGAGCAAAGATTACGGAAGCACTGTAATCGCCCTAAAATTGAAAATCGAAAATGAGCTTTTTACTTCCATATTTACAGAGTAAATGGAAGTATTGTGATCGTCCTAAAATCGAGAATCGGAACGGAGCTTCAGAAAAAAAACTTTTTCTTATACACATTTACTCAGAATCACTTCCCGTGCAGTGTCTGTGTGTCGGTGTGTCTGTGTGTCTAGTCCGTCCGTCCGTTAGTCCGTCCGTCCGTCTGTCGGTCTGTGGTCATTTACAAAAATGACCATACCTCCCTCAATTCTCAACCTTTTTTCAAATTTCTTGAACTGAAATGTTTGTCTCGGCAAGACCTAACACCCTGTTTAATCGAAATTTGGATAACGCACAGTACTTCCGATATATTTGCATTTTTAGTGTTTTCTATTTTATTTTTTCGGCCACAAAAATGAACCGATTTGAGCGTTCTTGGTCTTAAAATCTTTGTTTTACCTTGCAGATTATGTGGATATTTTTTGTATTCCGATAATTTGGCGTATTTTTATTATGGGCGAATTTTAAAATTTAAATAGTAAATTTTGTGATATTTTTGAACTAAACACCCTCAAAAGCAGTCAAAATATGATCAAATTGTGTCTCAATTTTACGTTTCAAAATATGGGAGTATTGTGTGTTATTCACGCACCAGTGGATGTAAAATACATTTCGCGAAGTATTCTCAGTAAAAGTGTAAGAGAAAATTTTCTTTGAAGTTCCAATCCGATTTTACGACGATCAAAATACTAGCATTTACCCTGTAAATATGGATGTAAAAACGGTTTTGAAATTTTCAATTAACCTGAATTTAACCCCACAATTGACAAAATGCCTTACAACTTCGAAAACGGACTTCTGGTTTCCTGTAACTAGAACATGCTGCAAGAATATAATTTTTTTAATCTCGATTTTTTGTAGGCTTTACAAACGAAAAAAAAATGGTGAAAACAGATGAAAAGACTTGGTGAATTGAAGACACTCGCTGATTTCAAAACTTATTGTATAAACGAAGTATTTAATTTTTTTGTATTTTTATTTTTTCGCCCACGCAGCGACTTTTTTTTGTTAAAAGACAATTTTAACTAGTAGGTATCTAAAATACAATTTACACGCCTTAAAAGACAACTTAACGCAGGAAAACACAATTCCGTTTGAACATTGGTCGAGAGCCGACTCTCCCGCCATGGAGACGCGCCGCGCTGCCGGAACCTGAGCCGCCCGGACCAGCCGCCCGGCACGGCTCAGCAAGCCGTAGGCGCTACGATTCCGAGGATCTACGACCCGCGCGAATGTTCGTTCATGTTCGGCTATCCTGCTAGTGCGAATCGCCTGTTCGCGGCCTCAGTCTTCCGCCGTCTTCCCTCCGGGTCGGTCGCGTCGCGCTCGCGTAAGTAAATTTTCCTTTTTGCCCCCCTAGGATAGGAAAAAACACTTCGAAAAATATTTTACATAGAAAAACTTCGTTTCTAATTGTCCTTTTTCTGATTTCCTTCTTCAAATTTCTTGAACTAAGAGATTTTTCTCAGTAAGACCTATCACCCTGTTGAATCGAAATTTGAATTACTCGCAGTACTTCCGATAAATTAGCCCTTTTAGCGTTTTCAATTTTATTTTTTTCCTGACCACAAAATTGAACCGATTTCAGCGTTCCTAGTCTTAAAATCTTCGGTTTAGACTGCAGAATACGTTGGTATTTTTCATGTTCCGATAACTTTTCATATTTTTAGGCGAGTTTTAAAATTTGCATTATGAGTCCTGGTATAGCGCCTCCAAAGTAGTAAAAATGCGATTCAATCGTGTCGAAAATTTGCGAATCATAATATGGAAGTATTGTGTGTACCACTGGTTTGAGTGAAGGTTTTCGATAATTCAATTACCGATTATTTCGGTCATTTCTGCGTGAAAGCAAGTGAGTTCGGCATAGTGCGGGCTTAATATCGATAATAAGTTAAGAAAAATGCCATTGTTTTCGCCCGTTAACCGAATTTATCCCGAATTTTACTGAATTTTTCCGATTTTATCGGAGAGAGGGTCGGAGCTAGTTAGGGCATGTCGCCCTAGTCTCATAGCTTAATATGTACTTCGGTACACTGCGGTCATTGCCTCGCCGCCTCGAGCGGACTGGATCCAGCGTGTTGAGGGCGTTGGGTCCATCGCGGTCGCCTCGGGTTCAGAGTCCGTAGGACTAGCACGCCGGGCTTGGCCACGAATTGTCTTGCACGCTCATGAGGGTGCATTGCGCTGCGTCTACGGAAAAAACAGTCGGCGGCGCATCGCCACGTAGACGCAGCGCCGCGCTCCCGGATTTCGCCAGTGGAGCGGGGCCGTGTAAATTGAATTGTGCCCTCGCTAATCGATACTATCGATAGTTTGCGTCTTTCAATAACAAATCTTTGTAATCGCCCAAGTTTCAAATAATTTTAAAATTTTCCGTAGGTACTCTCACGATTATTTTTCATTATCCGAAAATTTCTTTCTACTCCGACTGGTTTATTTCTTGGTAAGAAAAGATAGTTTTGGTAAATTTCTTGGACTTTTGTTGTTAATAAAGATAAATAATATAAATGTAAATATAATATAAATAAAGGTAAATAAAGATAGATTGGTCAATTTGTTAATAATTATAAATAATATTAATAAAGATAAATAATATAAATATAAATAAAATATAAATACATAAATAAAGGTAAATAAAGATAGTTTTGGTAAATTTCTTGGACTTTCGTTGACCTATCGATAGTATTGGTTAATTTCTTGGACTTTTGTTGGTAAATAAAGATAAATAATATAAATAAAGGTGAATTAAGATAGTTTTGATAAAGTTTTGATAAATAAAGATAGTTTTGGTAAATTAAGATAAATAATATAAATATTTATAAATATAATCTATAATAATAAAAACAAGACACATAGTGTAATGTGTCTGTCTGTCTGACCGAGCTGTCCAGCCAAATCTATCGCACGCAGGGACCTGGAATTTTTTACACGGAAGCACAAAGGGGCTGGCAACAAGACCTCGAAGCCCGATTTTCGATTTTTGAATTAGATAAATTTGAAAATTTTTCTAATTAAAAAAAATGACCTGTTCTCATTTAAACTAATTTTTTAACAGATTGTTTCTTTTTATCGACGGGGAACTCAACACAACCCAACCCAACCCAACCCAACCCAACCCAACCCAACCCAACCCAACCCAACCCAACCCAAACCAACCCAACCCAACCCAACCCTCAACTCAAATTTTTTTTATAAATTTAAAAAAATGACTTGTTCTTATTTAAACTAATTTTTTAACAGATTGGTTCTTTTTATCGACGGGGAATGTTGTGTGTGTGTGGGGGGGGGGAGAGAGAGACAGTCTACCTAATTAATTACGAGGGGCTCGCCAAAAGTAAGGTTCCCTGTGCTGAAAAAAATAGTAGACAGTGTTTAATCAAATTTTTTATATTTTTTTCAGATTCTACAGGTTTTAAACTATTTTTCCACATACCCCCCATTTCTTGTAATGCATTTTGTAAACCGCGGCACGAGCTTTTGCAGACCTTCCTCGTAATTGGGCGTGCCCACCTCCGGTAGCAACTTCTCAACCACTGTCTCCAGTTGTGCGTCGCTGGAGAAGTTTTGGCCTCCCAGTTTGGTCCCTTCAACTTCGGAAAGAGGTGAAAATCCGACGGTGCGAGATCTGGGGAATCGGGGGATGGGGGGAAAACGTCCCAATTGAATTTTTTGAGGAGTTCCTGGGTCTGGTGAGCAGAATGAGGGCGTGCGTTGTCGTGAAAGAGGAGCCTCTGCTCCACAATTAATGCTGCAAGGTACTGCGAAGTCCTAACACGTTTGAGAGCAGCCATAAAACGGAAACGACCCAATATGCTTTCCCAAGGGGTTCTCCTCTTTCACGACAACGCACGCCCTCATTCTGCTCACCAGACCCAGGAACTCCTCAAAAAATTCAATTGGGACGTTTTCCCCCATCCCCCGATTCCCCAGATCTCGCACCGTCGGATTTTCACCTCTTTCCGAAGTTGAAGGGACCAAACTGGAGGCCAAAACTTCTCCAGCGACGCACAACTGGAGACAGTGGTTGAGAAGTTCCTACCGGAGGTGGGCACGCCCAATTACGAGGAAGGTGCAAAGCTCGTGCCGCGGTTTACAAAATGCATTACAAGAAATGGGGGGTATGTGGAAAAATAGTTTAAAACCTGTAGAATCTGAAAAAAATATAAAAAATTTGATTAAACACTGTCTACTATTTTTTCAGCACAGGAACCTTACTTTTGGCGAGCCCCTCGTAATTAATTAATCACAATTTTTTTGACACGGGCAACGCCGGGCGGGTACAGCTAGTATAAAAATAAAGGTAAATAAAGATGGTTTTGGTAAATTTCTTGGACTTTCGTTGACCTATCGATAGTTTTTGTTTATTTCTTGGTAAATAAAGATAGTTTCGGTAAATTTCTTTCCACGCCGACTCCCTTGCTAATTTGGACTACCGTTGACCTAGTGATAGTTTTGGTTCATCATTCAGTATTAATAAATCTTCGTAATCGTCCAAGTTTCAAAAAATTTTACCTTTTTTCGCATTCAACTGTAACTGTAAAGTAGAATTTGATTATTTTATTATTATTATTTATACATTATTATATTAGGTATAATATATTATATTGTTTTATATTATTATGGCATAATACAGATAATACATTATGATACAATGTATATACATATATATACATTACCTATTATATTATTATTTTTATTATTGCCAACCTATCTATTATTTTATTATTAATTATTAATATTATTAATCAATACTTAGTTAATTATTGTGGTTTTCTCTAGCTCGGTGTACTGATATTCATGGTAAGATTTGGTATCTAGCATGGTTGTTTTGGGTCATCCAGATCCGGAATGAGGACAAATATCTTTTTTTTAATAAAAGATTCCAAATAATTTGGAAATTTAATAAGATCATTATTCAGCATCATTATTACGACCCATTAATCAGCGTAAATGCTGTCTTCTTGATTTATTTTTATTTTTCAGGACTTCAGGCTATCGTAGTAGGGACTTGAAGAGCGTTTTTCGTTTTTTAGGTTGAGTAAAAATTTTCAGGTTCAAATATATATATTTATAATATATTATTCTGTCGACCTATCGATAACACGGAACTATCGATAGCACCGATCGATTAATACTATCGATATTAAGCCAGCACTATTCCGTAATAATAATTCCAAGAAATCTCGGATTCGATGAATATAACCGACAATTTTTTGCAAAATACTCATTTCATTTTCTTACCGTCCCGTTTCGCTCGTTCCGATTCGCGTCCGTCCGATTTCTCGTGCCGGTTGAGGGAACAACAATTTTTAAATGGTTCTGTGTTGTGTCGCTGTGTTGTGTTGTGTGGTGGATTCGCTTTGGACTTTGTGTCTGCCGCCCTGGTAACGCCACAAGTCAAGATTCCATCGGTTCGATGAAAGTAAGTGCTAGAATAGTGTCGAAAATCTTTCATCCTATGCTCGTTCTGGCGCATTCCTATGCTCGTGGCTGTCGTTTTCATAATCAACTTGGAAATTCAGATTTTTTTCTTCTGAAAAAGATTTTCATCTTACATTTTTATGAACTCGTCCTCGCTGTAGTCTACAGCTAATCCAGTGTAGTAAGCAATATTTTTTTCTCTCGATTTTATTCAAAATTTGACGTCTAACCGCAATGCTTCTTCTTGTTTGTTGCAGGTGTGATCAAGTGCCGTGTTTATTCTCAAGGGAGTGCAATTCCAAACATTTGATCAATATTAGTAGGTGATTACGTTAGGTTTGAAAATTTCGGTTTGGTGTTCATCTGATCAAACTTCAAAGTTCAAAAAGTTTCAATTCCTGACTGGAGCCTTTGACAATTGAGTCGGTAGGTATTTCTTTGCTTTAAATTTTCACCATAGAAAGCAATTCGACACAAAAGCTTTGAGTAAAACCTAGTTGTTAGAAAAATTCAAAAATCCCTTAAATTCGTAAATTGAACAGTTTTATGGATTTTTTCTCCTAACATCAAGTTTTATTTTGACAAAAAAAGTGTCGTGCTGTGGAAACATTCTGTGGTTCGAGAAGTGCAACACCTCGGAGTATGCAGCCGGAGGACATCGGCCAACGAGGAGCGACGCGGCCAAACGTAAGTTACCATTAAATGATAAATTTTATCATTTTTGATAAATTTATGATTTATATTACACTATTTCTATTATTTTTGCTTCCCTGAAGCAAATGGAGCTTTAACGGATTTTTCATTTTTTTGTTACAGGTATGTCCGAACTTGTCTGCGTTTGGTCCAAAGGTAAGAGTTTTTCATTTGAAATCGAAGAGATCATGGCTTACGAACGAAAAGTAGGTAAATAGGTAGGTATTGTAGTGAAGGATCCCCACATTTTGGCACTTTATCGACCCGTTACATTCCCATAAACTAGAATTTCGCGTTTTTTTATTATCTCGTGTCCTGTCCAGTTTTTCTTGACATTTCTGAAGTGTTTCTCGAAAAGTCTTCGCGATTTATTGTGACTCGGGTTTCTCCTGATGTTCGAGCGTTCAATTAAGTCGTGGGAATAGGTAAGTACGATTCATTAAAAAAAATGCCAATTATTAGATACAAAAATTACCTTGAATAATTTTTTGTGCTTTGAATATCCACTGTTCGTAATCATGTTACGGCCATCGATCAGAAATTAGGCTGTAACTCGATCGGAAATTCACTATTTGTTTTCACACAATGTCATTGCAGTGATGGACAATACTACAACTATCCGTAACATCTTCGGGCTGAGGATTCATATAATTTCGACCGAACTTCAGGTAAGTTCGATTGGTCGTCAGTTTATTAAAATCATCATATTATATTACTATGAGTATAAGTACCTATGAGTATGAGTACCTCAATTTTTTGAAATTTTTGATTTTTGTTAAATAATATTTATTTAAATGAATAATAAAAAATATTTATTTTTTAAAAAGTATTAATTAATATTTATTTAAATAAATAGGTAATAAAAAGTATTTATTTTAAACAATATTAGTTATAATATTTATACTTGTATTGCAGATTATGCGATAAGGAAAAGTCAAAGCAAGGTGCTCCTTTTTGGGATTCTCCAATGTTTCCGACAACTTCAAGTCATATTTCACACTGTCTGGCGCCGGAGGGTGAAAATCTTGATTTTTTCACCGCCTATCGGTGACCACTGGTGCGGCTCCAATTCGAGAAGGTAAAACTATAAGGCAGTTTCAAATTGGAAGGGCTTGTTTTTGTAAACGATGGCACCGAGCAATCTCTGGTACCATTTGTCGGCAAGAAAACATGAATATTTGGCCAGGGTCCACATTTGTTTCAGAAAGTTCATTCCCGCGACCTTGTTGGAAAGAGTTAAACGAGACGTATAAGTGAGACGAGATGAATGGAGCTCGTAGGTATGGAATTCCATCTCCTGAATGAGCAAGTATGTGGTATGCTCTGATAATTGTCCCAGCTTTTGTAGCTCTCTCAATAATGCAGTTATGTTATTGTTACATTAAAAAATACTTGAACCGATCAATTAAGGGCTCACAGAAAGTAGGTCAAAAACATTTAAAATCTATTTTTTAAATTACCTTAAAATACTTAAAAGTACCTAATTTAATTCAATTTCTAAGTTTGACCATTGACTGATTTGAGCGTTCTTGGTCTTGAAATCTTTCTTTTACCTTGCAGAATGTGTGGATATTTTTTATGTTCCGAAAAACTGGCGTTTTTTTATTTTGGGCGAATTTTGAAATTTGAATAGTGCATTTTTTGATATTTTTGACCTAAACACCCTTAAAAGCAGTCAAAATATGATCAAATTGTGTCACAATTTTACGTTCCAAAATATGGAAGTATTGTGTGTTATCTACGCACCACTGGTTTTCACACATCCTCCGAAAAAAATGACCGAGCGCCAGCCGTGAGTTATGAGCGCCTTTACCTTCAGCTTCTGCTTGTCATGATTTCGAAAGGTTTGACGTTGACAGACCTCCCTCAATCTGATGCATCTTCGCGAGATTCGGAAAAAGAAAGTGTGAAGCTGTCACCCGTCATTCACCGTGGGAAACTCGCACAACGGGATAGAGGAATGGCAGAACGGAGCGTAGATAACGCACAATAAAGATTGTTAATATATAGTAAAATTGCCAATGGGACCTTAAGCCAGAATCCAATCCGATTAAGAAAATATAAAAAAATGAAAAGTCGCTTTCACGGTTTTATAATCCGGTACTTTTGACCTCATATTTCGGAGTTAAAAACTGACATGAATTACGAAGAATGATGATAATTTGCACAATTGGATTACATTTGAAAAACTCCCGTAAAAAAGAGTCGTTCCAGAGATGGCAGTCTTCGACAGTAAACGATTTTAATCGAAGGTTGCGACCTGTAGGTTAGGAAAATTCGAAGATCCAAATAAATTGCGCAATCATCTTTGCGGTCCTAAGCGAGAGGAATACAGATCGATAAGACAGATCGAATGATTCAGATGGGCTCGTCAGATCAGCATCAGATGTTTCCGCTATGGCCCGTAAAAAACTCAACTACGTCACTGAAACGTAACAATTGTTTTGCCCCGTTAGTTCTGGATTGCATAATGGCGTGATATGAGAAGTTATCTGTGATGTCATGATCTGCTGGCCGGATTTGGCACCATCCAGAAAATCATAATGCACGTTGAAAAAATCGTTTGTTCCAATTTTAAAAATGAGAAATTCTCGACTCAGGCCTAATTTACGGCTCTCTAAATCTGACGATAAAAACCTCCAAGTTCCTTGAATTTCTTAAGGTTACGGGAAGTTTAAAAGGCTTTTTCAACGGTAGGCACATATTCTTATTTTGGTGAATACATCTAAATTTAAGTAATAGCCATTTTTCTAAGTCTGTGATGCACTCGAAAAAAAACTTATGCAAAAAAGTGTCAATGTTTTTCTTGGGCTCACAAAAAATAAAAATTCTTGAGGCATAATTGTAGCAAACGAGCCAAAAAATCAATCCATTCAAGGAAGACAATCTTACCAAACAACATCAAAAATTTTCGGCCCTTGAAATCAATGAAAAATTTTTATTTGGCCCCTCTCTATGAGGCTAAATAGACGTTAAACTCACAAAAATCAACACATAAACTACACAAAACACGATTTTACGTAATTTTAATTCTCCAAACATCGACAATAGAAGGATGAACGTATTCCGCAACAGGAAATTGACGATCACTGGTTGATTACATAGGTTAAAAATGCGTTAGATATTATTTACTTGGCTGTTACCGCTTTTCCAATCAGAACAAAAAAAGATGAGCACATTTAATAAGAATTAGGGCGTCAAGAGAAAGTCGAAATCAGGCCATAGACAATAACGGCGTCAGCCTCTTTATGGATCATGGCTCTTTTATCGTTCTCACGGCGACAATTTCCGCCATGTATATTAATCGATTTGAAATTAGTTCAAGATTCGTCGTTGCCAACTACAATCGGCCATTGTTCAATTTCTCCCGCCACGAGTGTTGACCTCAAGTGAGTGTAGGAGATGCTAGTCAGTAAGTACTCAATACATGGCACTGGGCAAGGGTGCAATAGGGTACAATTGAACTCCTTGGACGAACAAAATGGGGGTGGGATATTGACGAATTGAACAATTTGAGAAGTTGCCGAACCCCATCATTCGAATAGGAACTCAAATTGAGGGAATTGAAGTAGAGGACTTTCCAGGAACAGACCACTTCATTGCCTCAATTTCAGTTTTTATCTATTGGATTGCAACCAAAGTCGACTTTTTCGAGGAATTTAAAGGAAATAATTGAAAGTGGACGGTTTTTGTAATACGTTTGGAAGGGGGCCAGGAGAGAATAATTCTCTAATTATAATTAGAGAATTATTATAATTATTAGCCTTGATACCGCCTGTTTTGGCTTATTCAATAACAAACCATCTAATTGCCCAAGTAAACAATTTTTCTAACCCGCCCCTAAAAATTGGGATGGTTTACGTTTCAAGGGGTACAGAATCCAAATCTGAAATAAATAATTCCCCCATAAATAATTTTTCTATTAAATATTTTTTGTTGAAATTTTCAGAAAAAATCCATCTTGATCCTGGACTGCCAATTCTTTAGCCAAGCCAATAGTTTTTCATGACATTTCTGCGGATAACTGACAGTCGGAGACTTTTCTCAACTCTGGCTCCCCAATTGATACCAAGCAAATAATTTTGAGAATGTGGTGCCGCAGAGTTACGTTATGGCCGAAAAGTTGGAGCCTTCTCATCTGGAATTTGAACCATTTCCTTTGGTAGCTGGTATGCAAGGGTTTGGTGTCGAATAACCGAAATTATGGCGATAAAGTACATAAATTTATTAGAGTGACGCGGTATCACACTTCCTTCATCATCCCAAAATTGTCAACTAGCAAATTGTGAGTAGTAGAAAATAAAATGTCAATACCGACAAACTCCAGGGTAAAATTTTCTGAGAGAATTGAACGATGGGCGATTTTCAAGGCATCTTCAGGTGTGTAGTGAGTTGTTTCTGGAAGCTCCTGAAATCATAACAAAAGCTCGAATTCAGGTTGTTCGAAAACCAGTTCTACCTCATATCGAAGAATGAGAACTAAAGAACCAGAGTGAAGTTAGCAACGGTTCAGCAACGGTCAACTGCGTGTTTCTTTTCTAAATTTTCGGACTCTAGGGACGTATAGGAACACATTTATGGCAATTTTAAAATTGTGCCACCAGTCATACAGTCCGCACAGCTCGTTGCTAACTGTTCCTTCATACATTCCTTATACAGATCAGGTGACCTGGATGCTCGCTGCGCTCGCATCTCCAAGACAGAAAAACATCCCTGACATCAGTCCAATTCGACATACTCATCAGTCAAACGCTCATCAAGCTCGATATTTTATAGCCTACCAACTTATCCGAGAAGGTGTAGGATACACCAAGGTGTTTAATCCTAAGGCGTACAATGTGACTGGTGGCACAATTCTTGTACAGCCAGAAATGTGTTCCAAGACATCCCTAGAGACCAATCAGTAAGAAAAGAAACACGCAGTTGACCGTTGCTGAACCGTTGCTAACTTCACTAAGCTAACTAAAGATCATCCTTCAATTTTGTTGATAACATTTGAAATCTAATTGTGGAAGACTGTAAAATTGTTTCAATGATATCATAAATTTTTTGAAAACTCCTAAAACGCTCAGACCGTAAAGTAAAAGGAATTACCAAATCCAAAATTTTGGCATTTCTTTGTTGCAAGTCTTGAGCCCAAAGGAAAGTCACGATCAATCTTTGCTCAGTAGAATCAGGGTCGTGGCGTAATTTTTGTGGTAACCATTTTTGGACTAAAGCCTCCTAAACACCAAGACAGACCACACAAAAAATTACATATATTCAATTCTTATTTTTTTTAGTAAGGGGGAGAAACAGAAAACGTCTATTATTCCGAATTTGAGCTTGGCAGCGCATTCTGCAAGAGAACAATTTAGAAAATAAGTACCTATAAGATGAAAGAAAAGATTAAAAATGCCCCACTCACAAGCAAGGAAGTATATATGAGGATAAACCATGGAGTTTTCAAGCCTTTTCTACGTTTCTTTCCAAAAGAGATTTTTGTGACATTCCTTGTTCCTTCCCCTTAGGAACTGTTCATTGAGTAATTCAAGTTCAAGCTTCCTCCTAAATACGATTCAGTGAATAGGAACTTTCACTTACATTCGTTGGTTGTAGCCGGGCATTTAAACTAAACTGAATTCATTCTACGATTTTAAAATTTCATCTTTTTCTACATTGTCCAGAGGGGGTGGCGAATTCTTATTGAAGTACGGTCGCCAGATGTAAATCCCCGAAAATGTGCCAGTAATAACGGCGACAACGAAGTTTGGTAAAGTAAACCATTTTGGCCGACGTATCAACATAATTTTGACTCAGATAAAATCGTCCTTTTATAGAACAGAGACCGAGAACAAGCACATGGTTATCAAAATGAATTTAGAGTTTCTAGAACTGCAAACTGCGTAAAAAAGGGGTTTTTCGAAATCAACTTATCTCAGCAAAAATGGAAAAAATAAACAGAAATCTAGAAAATTTTGCTGTGTTATCTCAATTGTTATCTCCGTTCTTCTTCTTCTTCACAAATTAAAACTCGTTCTTGTTGCATGGGCGAGCTGAACTGCGTAGAACATTGGGCAGCTATCGAATCGCATCATCTTCCCAATCGAAGTACGATCTTGGTTTCACTTCCATATCATCAGAGGAACCAGTGGTGCGTAGATAACACACAATACTTCCATATTTTGGAACGTAAAATTGTGACGCGATTTGATCATATTTTGACTGCTTTTAAGGGTGTTTAGGTCAAAAATATAAAAAAATTCACTATTCAAATTTCAAAATTCGCCCGAAATCAAAAAACGCCAGTTGTTTGGAACATGAAAAATATCCACATATTCTGCAAGGAAAAGCAAAGATTTTAAGACCAAGAACGCTCAAATCGGTTCATTTTTGTAGCCAGAAAAAAATAAAATAGAAAAAACTAAAAATGCAAATATATCGAAAGTACTGTGCGTTATCCAAATTTCGATTGAACAGGGTGTTAGGTCTTACCGAGACGCACATTTCAGTTCAAGAAATTTGAAAAAAGGTTGAGAATTGAGGGAGTTATGGTCATTTTTGTAAATGACCACAGACGGACAGACGGACTAACGTACTAACGGACACACAGACACTTGTTCAGGAAGTGATTCTGAGTAAATGTGTATAAGAAAAAGTTTTTTCTGAAGCTCCGTTCCGATTCTCGATTTTAGGACGATCACAATACTTCCATTTACTCTGTAAATATGGAAGTAAAAACAGATTTGAGTGAGCATGCGTGGAGTTCTTCCATTTTACGCCGGTTGCAATGGGCTTGTTCCAAAAGCGTGATTGCAGGGTTGATAGGGCCAACTTCCTACACAATGTACCAAATTTTGGTTTACGTATTCATTTCACTCCAGGTATAAAATTTTACCGTCTGGGATTAATGTCTATAAAGAAGCAAGGATGGCCAAACCGACTTTCGTGTTTGTATGAAATTTGTAGTTACCTACCACCAACCTGTAGCTTGCATTGGCGTAGGACCAAGTCATTTGTAACTCTTTTTGGCAAAAAAACATCAGCCAGAATTTCAACCATGATTGACGATTTGAATGGGTATTCAATTAATTACAACTTCGTAGGTAGACGCATGAAACTGGTTCAGGGAAGAAAAGGTTTACATCTACATGAAAATTGCTGCTTACGACAATAAACTTTATTTTTTGATCAACAGGTTAAACTTTATACCTGGCCAAATGCTTTATAGACAAAATAGTGTTAAATTTTGACCATTCACATTCGCCACGTAGTGCTGCAAGAAAAACTGCAAGCAACATGTAATCATTATAACAGTGTAGTACACCGAAACATTTTAAGCACCTCAAGACGATCTAACCTAACCTCTAATTTAAACACAATCAGGATTTTAAGAATAAAAATACATTTTACAATGGTTTATAATAAACACCAGGTAGAATAAGAATGTTCAACTGAGTAAGTACGACAGATAATTATGAAGTGCTTTCCTAATTGATAATAATTAGCGATGATGAGTAAATAAAACGTTCTGATATCCTGTCATTGATTTGTCATAAAATGTAAAAAAATAGAGCGCTAATTTTTTGGTATAACATAGCACCTTAAATCATAAAAAATACAAAGGGTGGTTCTTTAATCAGTCTTGAAAAATACATCCAATCGTGCGATGTCAATTAATAAGGTAATTATTCACGCTTTAAAGGTCCAATTTCACCAAACGTTGAACATCCTGATTAGCTTAACTTGGACAATAATTGATAACTTTGTTCATAGATATGTCACCAACTACACCAACAATTAGGCAGCGCATTAGGTGAAAAATCTTCGGTGAAATTGGACCTAAATCTCTTATGCCATAATAACACCAATTGAAGTGAAATTTCGGCCATTATCAGCCAGTCATAAAAATAAAGAACATTCAACATGACCATTTTCAAGATTTTATCAATAAGTACATCCACATTGATATCTTAAGATGCAGAGAACATCAACGATTATAATGATAGTTGAGTTGCTAGTTAAAATCATAAAATGAGGTCTGCCAGCATTCTTATTGATTAAAATAATATAACCAATATTGAGATGAAATTGACACTACTTTCCTATCAAACACAATCTGCCCATGGTGCACTAAAAAATGACGAGATGACAAAAAAACCAAAACTGCATCAGGAGTTTTTAGGTTCCAACTACAAATAAAAAAATTTTTTCTTTGACGAAGATAATCATCAAAGTTACGAGCCCAAGCTAGGCTGGTAAAAATAATGTTTTATTGTGCTTATCAGTGGGTCTATTTGAAGATAATAAGCCTCCAATGATCAAAATCGGTTCAGGATTCAACGAGGAAAACGAAAGACAGATCATTTTTCTGGAGAGAACCGATTTTTTTTGTTCAAAGCTCATCCTGATCATAGACCCACTTGATGCCAATATACTATTGAATAATTTTAATGCAATTTAAAAAGAAGAGTTTTGTGGCATCACTTTTCCACTACCATAGTTAAACAAAGGCGGCGAGCTCAACAATAATTGTTTCACAAACTGTGCTCAGCATTTGAGCAACTAAACTATCCACAAGTATTCTTAACACATATTCTGCTACACATGGGCAGAAAAATATAAAATGGCAACACTGGCCTAGCAGAGGGTGTTAATAGGGTTAGGTAAAGAAAATACCTAAAGGCCAACTGCACAGCAGAATAAAACCGCCCTTCAGCCATCGTACGTTGGCAGAAGTCGAAATATATCAGAAAGAAAAGGGCAGACCCCAAATGATAAAATTAACATCATAAATACTTAACAAATTATACATGTTTATTCCGAAACGCTGCTCTTCGTGAGAAGGGCGCCATCTTCTGGACGAGGGTACCTCTTGAATTTCGGGTTTGTCGTGATGTAGAAAACGGACAGGGCGAATAAGATGATGAAAATGCCAATGAAGTTGATCATCATTCCTTCGCTGGGCAGAGCACCGTAATTGCTGAAAATGGAGCAGATTGGCGAATTAATACTACAACAGCACAAGAAACAGCGAGTCGAGTGAGCTTTTTTGGAACAGTTTATTTAACCCCGCTATTGTAGAAGCAATTGATCAACTTCTCAGAATAAACCCAACCTCTTTTTACTTCCATATTTACGAAGTAAATGGAAATATGTGTCAGTATGTCCGTCTTTGGTCATTAACAAAAATGGGATCAGCTCCTTCAATGCAATGCATTTGCTTACCCTCTCCACCAGCAATTGCATAAAGTGTGGTCGACTTTATGGTAGCCACCAAATAAGTCCTAATCAAATTGTTTCAAAAATTCAGGTACGTGTCAAAATATGGAAGTATTGTGGGCTATCTATGCACCACTGGTTTATAAATGCACACAACTATGGCCTTTGCAAGGTCTGCGCATGGGCGCTAATACGCTCAGTGCACGCAAATTTTGTTGTTTCAAAAGATAACCTCCATTTCTTATGGTCGAATTGGAGCCTACGTGAAATTTATTGACTTTTAGCTTCAAAGGCTTATTTCGAGCTTGTCGAATGTTGAGTACCCCTGTTGAACTGCCGTTAATCCCATTATTTGCGCACACTGTTGGAATCGACTTTCTTACTTTCCCAATTTAAAGATGGCTTTTTCGAGAAGTCCAGTGACGCAGGCGATAACTACGAGGCTGAAGATGAAGAGACCGGAGAATACGTGCCAAGACATGATACGAGTTCTTATGGCAACTGAAGCTCCAGGATACAGGAACACTACCAGACCGATCACCCACTGAAATAGAGAACACTGATTAAACAACGTTTTTTGGTACCTTATTTCCAGAAGTTTTCACTCGTGGATAGAAGAAACATCTCTCTCCAAATCCCGTATCAGATCAGGGAAGCGATTTTGTAAGCTCGAAAGACTGTCTGCGAAAGGCTAAAGAGGCCTTGATTTCTACCGATTCTGTAACCTCAGTTAATCAGCACTAACGTCAGAAAATTGTATATTCAAATTATGGGGTTCCAAGATTTCTTCCCTAATGATTCATGCTCTTTTGAGTGTCGAGCAGTTGATGGAAACCTATTGGGTTCAATAGGGAATCCATTCTCTTCTGTCCTTTCACTTACTGCTTTCACTCCTTGCCCATGTAGGTGGTTCTCAATTGGTTTTATGCTGACGATGGCTTGACCACCGAAACCGATCTACAAACTTGTAAAACTTTGTGGAACAGACTACTTCAATTCCCTCAATATGAGATTATATTCACGTCAAATGTCTGTTCTTACCTGGAGGACGTACAAGATGATGGCACCCAAGCCAATCCACGAGTGAAGCGAGTACAAATTCGGAATTGGGGGTTTGGCCAAGTTGTGCGAATCAAAGACAGCGACCTGCAAACAAAAATTAACGTTGTTAATAAAGAATTAGGCACCACATATATAATGGTCGTTATCCTACCTATTTCACCTCTCATACAAGTCAATCTAGACCTTAAATGATGAAAATTAACCTGTGCGATGATGATGCAAAGGAGCGTGATTACAGGTAGGCCAGCGTGGATAAGCTTCAGCTTCTGTTTCCGCATTGCGCGGAGACCACGGTAAATCATTATTGCTGGAAGGGGAAAATTTATCAATTAGTAGTGCACATAGTAGATGATGAAGGTTGAAATTCGACGGTGTAGTATCAACACTGCCCAATCCTTTGCCATGCAATCTATGGACGCGTGATACGCCAAGTTGCCACCAATCCAAGTTTCGAGAAGTAGAGATTCAGAGATTAGCAAGAAGTAGGCAACCCAGACATCCGCAAAAGACGCTATGCTTTGAATTGGGAAGTATTGCAGTTTCACCGTCGAATTACAATGAAATGATTTCTACGTGTACTTACAATTGCCGTATAGGAACACGAAGCCAACAACCATCAAAAGAGGATGCCAGTTGAACTCAAGGGATGGGTTGGAGCGCCAGGCGAATCCGCCGGCCATTGAGCCGGTCCAGATGGCCACCAACAGCACAACAAGAACACCGAGCACTTGGGCACCGCTGAAGGTGGCCCAGAATCCTGACAGGTCTTCTTCCATCTTCGGTTGCTGATCTCTCGAATCTGGAAATAGAAATTTTAGTAAGTTTTGAGGCCGTATCAAATAATTTATAGCAAGGACTTATAAGGAGAGGTACTCGTTTTTGGGATGAGGCAACGGAGAGATTTTCTTGAGCTAGGGAAAAGTATCCGATATTTTCCAATCCGAATATCAAGGGCCGGGTTTTGATTCATTTTGGAGGACTCCTATCCAAGGTCGCCTGATCAAAATTTCCTTGGAAACAGTTAGCATTATTTTCTCAAGAGTGGTGCCGAAGGTGGAATGCAGAATCTGATGATCTTTGGATAGCGGTCCTCAAAAATGGATCGAAATTTATTTAGTGCTCCTCCCATCCACGAACAGGGTAAATGGATATATTTTGAATCATTGGAAATTTGAATAATAAGCGATATTACAAGCGTCCATGGATGAATAGAGAATACGAAATAAATTTATAATGCGCCATTTTTTTAGTGAACCTTTGAGAACTCGAAATTGAGGGTGAAGTATGGAACATTTTACCGAGAACCCGACCTACCCCCCGACGTTTTTCCTTTCCAATTCGATTTTTATTTTGTCCATAGGCAGGCAATACTGATAAAAATTATACGAATTTATAATTGAACCATGGTCATGCATGGTTTCAGTAAATTTGTATCTCTTGCGGATTGTGTTAAACTGAAGATCAATGGTTATCGGTTAATACAAGTTATGAGACTTGATATGGGCCATATGGTAATCCCGGCAGTCGTAAGCAGAAATGATGAAGAGAGGAATAATTATAGTGAGATATTTTCTTCAAAAAGGCGTGGTTTTTTATCTTAATAGCGGCCGATCTGTGTTTCGTTATGGTACAGGGAAATATTCCTCTGTTTTCCCCTAAACAGAGAGAATTATTTTTTATTAGTTACCTGAAGTGTTTTGGGGAGCGCGGAGGAGGCGGAACACGTACAGCGAATCCGCAAGTGTGCAGCTGTTGCAAGTTTGGGAAGTGGGAACACTGGAAGTGGGGCAAGAGAGGAGGATGGGGCTATTGATCTGGATACAGAAGGAACGTTCCCAGTTTTCCTTCCCCACTTTTCCCCTCACCGGCACACGGGCGCTTTTGTCGGGAGAGTGCGGAACTTCCCCATTTAATAAGAGGATGTTGGGATTATTCGAGTATATTACCAATTTTCCGATTGCGCGATCAACGGAGAAATGTGGTGATACCCTCTGCCTAGGATTTCTGGTAGAACGAATGGACAACGTAGCTAAGGGGCCGTTCAATAATTACGTTTTTCGTATTTTTTGACCCTCCCTCCCCCCTTGTAAGGATTTAGTAAGATTTTCCAAAACCCCCCTACCCCCCTCAATCTTGAAGGAATTATTGAACGGCCCCTAAGATTACTGGCCAAATATTGGGACCTCTAGAGCACGTTAATTAATTCGGTTAAATCGTACAGTAGTTAAATCAAAATTAAGTATACCTATTATAGGTATAATACCTAGGTTCACCAGGACCTACCTATTCAACAAAATAAATTTATCATTTGAGTCGATCGTTCATGGATAGTTCAATTGACAGAAAATAACTATATCAGCTTACGCATCGAAAATTTCCTTAGCTCTGTTTTTAAATGCTCTTCATTAAAGTGACATTGGCTGTAGCCTTTGAGCAGCTGAATCTCCGGAACCAATTAACCTATTTTAACACTTCGGCCACAAAATACGAATTTTTCAGCTAACTGTAATTTTTTGATGTTGCGATTTCAAAACGAAAAACCCGCAGTTTTTGAGCCATTGCGGCAGTTGAACGTTTTTGCTCCCTCCCAAGAAGAAACGTGATATTAGCATAAGGATGCGAGCTGAGTAAGAATCCATTGAAAACGCGACTCGAAAATTTTCTTATTACAAATAGGAGCAAATAGAAGGAGTCGAAATTCGCGTATTACATTCATTATAAACTGGCAACGGTGCGTAGCAAAAGGCTGAAGACAGAGCGCCTCGTTGGAAAATATTGCCGGCCAGATATTAAAAACAACTTTGGAAAGCTCTCCCCTCAATTTCTCACTTATTTCGATTCTATATCGCCTACCCCTCGGAGTTATTGAAAAAGATAATTTGCCGAATCAGATTTACATATGATTGGGTTAATGTGGGGAGGGTTCGTATTGAATGACGTCATTTTGTCCCGGAGCCGATTTTCTCCGCGAATTCGGACCACAATGTGACAAACCGATAACAATGGACTCGGCGATCGGACACAGTATGCGGATGGGTAACTCGGTTTAGCGCTGTACTGTAACTGCAATTCGATACGCTATCACTCACGCACGAACCGGTTATTTTGTGAACCTGTCCAATGACGCATCTGTCTTAGCAGGCACCTGTTATTTCATTTTTAAAGGGAAATTCAATACGTCCGCTAAATTTGAAATTCGAATTTTCCCCCATAAAACGCCTGTTCTTCGCAAGGCACCGAATAGTTCTGCCCATTCATCAATCTTAAGCACGGCGTTATCTATGGACGTATCCATCATGCCCACTGGTTTACCATGGATTGAAGGGACTTTGAAGAAATGCGGGTTACTTATCTCTCAACACGTTTCACCGTATGGGGATGTGGGACAGTCTTCAGAGGTCAACGCTTTATGGCAATTGGGAACTTGAACGGTATGGGTAGTTCTGAAGCGATTAACATCGTAACATGCTAACACAAATATTTGAGACAAAAACATGGTAGGGTTCGCTCAAGTCCCGAATCATCTTCGCTTATTTTAGGCTTACAATGAAACGGGATATCACCCCCTGGGTAGCAGATCGCCATTTTGCCTCCAAAAAAAATCACGACATTTATTTAAAACCTACAGCATGTCTTAGTCAGCAGATAATATAATTGGGCTAAAATTTAGCCTTGGTTGGTAAAACAAACTCTTCACAATACACAAAATAGTTTTCAGCGATACTTTCTCACCAAAGCCTGAACAACAATAGGAACAAATTCATTTAAAATCTATTGAATAGTGAGCACCCAAGTTAATAAAAGCTCGGTTATCCAAGTACTTCATTCAACTTGCTTGACTTGATGTCGTGTGTCATCAAGATTATCGCTCGAACGCCACGCACGCGACTTCTCAGCGGGTGTAATGCGATCGCAATTTCAAAATAGGGAGCTAATCGCTGGCACACTTTTCCATTCAGCGTGAAAACCGGTAAATGAAAGAGCAATACGAAACCGAGAGCTCAACGTCGAGGAACGGAATTATACCAATTGTTGACTTTACTGGCCCTCTCAAAACATACAAACATGCACAACATTTATAGGGAATCTGATTTGGAAATCGGTAAAATTGATTCGAAAATTCAGAATTCAGCATTCTTACATGCTTATTCCCAATTACTCTGCTGTAAGTATAGAAGTGAAAACTAGTTATATTACAACTAGTTATAACAATCTCTGTTATAATACAAGAATGAATAAAGATGACATCTTTCACGACGTACAATGATGCGTATTTAATGTGCAAAATACATCTGTATAATATACTATTGGTATTCGATAAGAAAAATCTGCTAATTTATTTAAAAGCCATCAAAAGTAGGTATGGATAAAACTATGAAAAAAATGTTTTTCTCATTCTTTAAGAAATATTTCCTATAGGTAATAACTATATTATACCTAGTTGCCTACCAGTCTGAGGAAATATTAAATATTTCCTTAAATTAAATATTAAATTTTCTTGAAGAATGAGAAAACATTTTTTCATAGATTTATCTATACCTTTGATGGGTTTTCCAGAAATTAGCAGATTTGTTCTTATCGAATACAAGGGGTTGCTTCTAGGGGGGTCGAAGAAAAATCAAACTTGGCTGCACTCGTCATACAGCAACTGTTTTCAGCTGAACCGCTAGGCTGCTGTGATAAACTCCACAGGCTGCAAACTTGACTTATGATTGCCGTCTAATTAGAAATCGTCCCCTTTGAAAAACTGTTTTGACAGAATCGAGGGCGGACGAATTCGTCACGCCTTCCCCTAGCTAAGCGTACTGGGGAGACCATGGGGGTGACATCGCTCCATATGATTCGGCCTGCGAGCATATGGTTGGGGTTGAGGGAGTGCATGTATCATCATCCGTGCTGAAAAGAGCATGACTCCTGCCTATCATCCGGATCTAAGCTGATTTAAGTTCAGCTAATCTGCGACAACAGAGCGGCAAAACACAATGCGGCTTCGGGGATGACCGATCTGTTCTAAGTTGTGTACCTACGTAGGAATTCTGATAATGTCAAATGGAAAAATGTATACTGGGCCCATGATAACGAATCGTAGGGAATACGTTAATTTATTCATTTCCTCCATCTGAAGGTAAGGCACCAACCTAAAGAAACCAATAGTGAGCAGATAACACAGCACCTCCATATTCACCCCTCATCTCATCGTGGGCTACCAACGCATTTTTCTTCTTGACAGTCAGATACAGATATAGATTTTATGTTTTTATTTGCATGCACGGGCGCAGAAGCCCAATTGCAATACTACACAAATCGTACTCACGTCGAGACGAAAAGAAAACTCTAATTACTTCCATATTTACAGAGAAAAATTTCCATTTAATGGAAGTATTGTAATAGTCCTAAAATCGAAAATTGGTGAGTTTTTCTATATTTTTGACCTAAACATTGTGTCACACTTCTACGTTTCAAAATATGGAAGTATTGTGTGTTATCTAAGCACCACTGGTTTTTAATTACAATAATTTAATTTTAAAACTGCTGTTTTTCGAAATTCTACCCTGCAGTTTTGCCTACCCCTTAAGTCTTAAACCCTCTTGCTTAAAACAAAGTAGGTTTTTAAGGGCAGTTGGTACAGCAGTTCCAAGTCGAATTAAGGCTTTGTCAAACTAATTTGGTTACCATGGTAATTGACTAAACACCTTCAGCGAACAATTTTAACTACCTATTGCTAAAGCTTGTGGAAAAAATCTGCAGCCTAGCTTGGAAACAGGGCCTCTGGAAAGCTGGGGCCGGAGTCGACTGAAAGGCGGAACGACCTTCGCGGTGGGCAAATGAAAGGAAAAACGCCAATCCGGCCTTACAATTACAAAATAACCGCGACTGGGAACTAATTGACATTAGCTAGTGACTGAATAGTTTTCAATACTGAAATTCAATGTTTAAGCTTTCAAATAAGTAGGAAAACAGTACCTGAAAGCGGCTGGAAATTCATTTAACGGTGCGAAAATGGAATGTTCGGTGACTGGATGGCCTGGAGTGCTTAGCCGGCCGTGGCCTCACTGCAGGCCAGTGTAAGTGGGGGAAGGGAGTCAGTTGTTGGTTCCCTGATAGTGAAAATCTGGTCTGCGCCTCCAAGGATCTCATTAGGAACTGAGGAGGTTATATAATACCATAAAACGTTTCCAGACGATTTGATATCAATGGAACCGGCAGAGGCGACAATGTTCGCCTATTAGCGGTTAACCACAAGAACGAACATTGGCCACTGTGGTGTCAGTGCGATAACGATTTTGTTGGTACTGCTCGAATAAAATTGAGCCTTCGGAAGGAATTTTTTACTTCCTGTGTTAGGAACCTAACCTCGATATAAAAACTTCTCTTATTTCGCACAATAGACATTCATGTGGAATTTTTACTGCCGATCGATGAATAAATTTCGAACAACTTCGACAAAATCATTTGGTCTAGTCTCCTTTTCACCAACCTAGTTTGATGGATGAAAATTTTGTGGAAGGTCCCAATAAATTCTCATTCATTGAACTAATTTCAACAATTTCCCAGTTAACAATTTTCCAGCATTTTTTCCAATCAATTTTCTAGCAGCATACAATATGGAGTTTTAGCAGTTGCATTTCTCGGCCCCGTTCATGCAGTAAAGTCGGCCATACACTATCCGATTGCAGGTGGAGGTGGTAAGACAAGGCATTCCTGTGATTGGTCGAGGTGGCGTCGGTTTTTAACCCAATAACTTTTATTGGTGTCTCCATGCCACGTTCCCATGTTCATCCCCTCTCCGACAGCCAGCAAACGGGTAGTCATGCGGTAGGAAAATTTTACTGCTTTGATGTAAGTAAAAATTGAAATAGAACAATTGAAAATTATTTTCACCTGAGGGGATGAAAATGTAGCAATCTAAACGTCTGATTTTCTCAGTCAGATTTATCTTTACAATTCAGCTCCGAATTTCGAGTTAAACTTATTAGCAGGTAGGTACTCAACCTACTAGCTAATGGTTTGACCGAGTGATCGATGGTCAGATCGAGAAAGGACCGATAGTTCATTAGATGCCTTTATTCCGACGAAAGGGTAACGAAGAGAAAGTGCTCAGAATACGTGGAAAGTTCCAAAATAACTCTGAGAAGCATCCGAGAGGCGTCAGGTAATTGAAGGCACCTCTTCCAGATACTAACCAAGCGCACGCACCTAAGCGCATAATTTCCAAAACCCAAAGGCAAACGTGGACAACGTATCTTACTCTCAATGAAGTTTTTTGTTGTCTCTTCAGGAGACAAATACATTTTTCTTCGAGATTTTTTTACTACTAAGCTGCGTTTTCACCTCCATACAATCACTCTAGGGGGGGGGGGGTCAATTTCTTTTTTTTATTCAGAATAACAAAGAAGAGAAGAATTGTGATAGGTATACCCCAGACAAGTTCAGACAGCACCGGGCGATTAGGGAACAAAGGAAGAAGTCCCATGATAAAGGCATACGGACATTACCACACATTATTATTAAGTAAATGATGTTTCGCAAATTGGCACATCAATTATCATGGACGTGCCTAGCTGACCTGAATAGGAGAGGTTTTGAGTTTATCGCAGGCAGTATCACAGATACTAGTATGGGTAATTTGCAATTGAAAACTCACAACGCATCGTGAATTAGGAGCTTTGAAAATCCGTTTAAAAATTGTGATGGAAGGAAATGTACGTTAATTATGTAGGTAGGAATATAGTATACATTATGGATCATGATTGATGCTGTTAGTCTGTTGATTCTCGTAGCCACAAGACGACATTATATGGACAAAATATTTATAATCGATTAGGTTCAGAAATTCGCATACCAAAAAAGGAATTTTTTTAGTTATCAATGTAGGTACAGCTGTTTGCTATGAACACTTCGAATTATCATCTCCAATTATCCATCCCTCTGTGTTGTGAATCGGCAAACAGTCTTTAAAACGTTATTTCGAGACCATAATTTGTAACAGTGGCGTCTCGAAATTCTAGGGTCAACACGTATACGTGCTTGTGGTTTTCCACGTAAAAAATCAAGGTTAATCGAGTGAGAGCGATCTTCAGAACTGATCGTGAGAAATATGTCAGACTCGGCGGAAATAGTCCTTAGTTGTTCTCGTGACCCCGAGAGATCTTCAGATGCAGGTTGCGATCGTTCGCATGATCAACGATCATCAGTAAAAATGGGCGGAGCGAATGATCTGGAGTGGTGACTTTTCAGTGTACTTTCTACAGCAGGATGTGGCTTGCCAATGAATTATTATGAATTTCCGTCGAAATGATTACAGCTACCCTAGTAACGTATTATCCTGAATCGACGAAAATAAACCAGCCGATTTTCACCAACAATAAATACAACTTATTTTTCGACAATCCACGGATAAGATGGATAATAAGGTGAAATCTCTTCGGCAGAGGCATATTGAGTAACCGCAGATTCTATCGCGTAAGACGGCCATAGAAGCTGGAAAAAATTGTCAACCTTGACACATACGTTTCACGTGCTAATCATGTAGGTACCGAACCCTCACGAACTGACAAACTATGCGAGCACGTAAGCAACATTGGCAGGCCATAGGTAAACCAAAATCGGCCAAGGCTTGGATCTGCCAGAAATTCCAAACCAGCCAGCAGCAGTAATTCACATGTTTTTCACGTAACTTGTATTGCAATCGCCCTAAAATTGAAAATCAAATCGATGGTTCAGGAACCAATGAAAAATGGTCATAAAGGCTGTACTGAGCTTGGTGTGGGTCGTTCTCATTTGAAACACACATTTCGTGTCCTCCCTATCCCGCTTTATCCCTCAACCGTTTTGAAGAACCCGACGAATTTTTTTTCCAATCTGCTGGATCTATTATTCAAGCCTCCCTAATTACAACACCATAAAATACAAACTTAGTGGAAATCTAAGACCTTTTATGACAAAAAACATCTAGAAATCTCATGTGCGTTACCGTCCTCAGCCTCAAGTTGCCAGCGTCTTAATTCGATATGAGCGAGAATAAATTTTTCGGAAGGAATCGCGGACCTCTAACTTGTAGTGGGTTGTGTAAACTTGAGGAAAAATGGTGCCACAGATCTACTAGACCTCTCCTCTCTTCATGAAGTCATCATTGAAGTGTGTCCATCATTTTTCAAGTTTTAGTAACCTAATGTATGTTACCGCTGCCATTTACTGGCATTGCGGAATTTTTTGGCGGTTAACCTTTCATTATCATCACAAACTAGTCTAGTATTAGTTTTTCCCTGGTTCCTCGCCGATACGCGAAGTGGGATCACGTAACATGCCCAAAACTCCAAAAAATGGTGCGTATTTTTATTCGACCTCATGTGTGTTACCGAAGTTATTTTTGGTAACAGTGAATATAAAATTTTTCTGGCAATTTTTCGTCAATAAGCCTTGGAAACCCTTTTCATTTCGTGTGTGTTACACCGTCCTGGGTTGGTTAGTTTGTCTGCAATCGACAGTTGAAGATGGGTTCTCATGTGCGTTACCGCTCATGTGCGTTACTTTCTGGAGGGTAACACACATAATCTAGCATTCAAATTCCATTTATTTCCAAAAAACAGAAAAACTCCCGAAATTCGTATGGAATAGTGGTCTTGGGAGTTGGATGGAATCAGCAAAAATCGCGCCAAGCATAAACAGTGAGATTTAAATTTGGCCACTTGGCTGTTATGGAGAGACTCAAATGTGCAGTTCAAATGAGAACGACCCGTGTACGAAAACTGTTGGTGAAACTAAACCGAAGATGTGACAAAACGCAGTCAACCGCATTTTCCTTCCTCAACCCGTTTTCAAGATACGATTTTTTATAGGGGTTGAAAAAACCCCACTTTGCTTCATCATTAAAACCCACAATAATTGTGTAAATTATTCAACTTTTTAGGTCATTTTTTAATTCAGCGGTAATTTACTATACCAACCGTCCAATCTCACAATCGTAATCAAACATTGATTCTTATGTCTCTCCCTGCATGACTCTACTATACACTTACCCATGTCGGGTTTCCAAGTGAAATAAAAGGATTCGCAGCAGAACAGCCAGGACCGGTAATTCGGCACATCATCGTCGATCGGCTCGTAAACCGAATTCGCACTAACTTCACTGACGACCATACCGCTCTCGGCACCAGATAACACTCAACTGAATATCATTGGAAGAAGAATCCTTAAAGAAAGTGAGATTATCGCTACCTCACCGTGTCGATACAGTCGGATACACATCCGTGGACCGAAGCTGATAAATAAGACGAAAGTTGTTTGTTGGGTTATTTCAGTTTTGTCACTGAACTGACAAGATTGTTAGGCTTCAGATTATTGAGCAACATATTGTATCATGCCGTCGGGCTGAAAATATGCTGGATGAGCTTCGAAAACAGCCGGATATTTCATGAGCCAGAAAGTACAGAGATTCCTCAATTCCGATTGCCAGATATTCGAGGCATGTGCCAGAGCAAGGAAATGAAAATAAAATAAAATCACGTAACTGAAGAAGGTAAATTTAAAAATCAAATAGAAAATTATTTAAGCGTATTTCCCAAGGAAGATGAATAGACAGACCTTGAAGTCAAAGTATAAATGAAATAATAGTGAGTCATCGTTGGAATCCTAGGCGATCTCGGATACATAAACGATGGGTGTGAACTAGCGACGCTTGACGGATAATAAATCAATTCTCGTCACGACTTCAACAATAGCACATTGACAAGGGAGTATACAATATCGTCCTTGCTCGCACTTGAGTTGGCCTTCGTGCTGGAAATGAGGTGAAATAATCAGGAGGATAAGTCGAGCTGATGGAGGAAATTGAAATACCTATTGAAAATTATCAATTGAAGATTCTCGTCGTAAGCACGCGATGATACGATCATCACACAATGAGTAATCAAGTTCCTCCGAAGCAGTAAAACGGAAACAATACAAACTGATAGACGACTCCAGAAAACAAATAGATTTCAAACAAACGCATGGCCACTTGCGGACAAACGCGAATCCGTCAAAATGGTTCAAACTTTTATCAAATATTATCGTTCAAAAATAGCCATAAAATTGGATCATCCCTGGGTCACTTTTTGAATATTAACAAAATTATCGCCGAAAGCTCAGCAGCATGAAGAAAATAAGGCAACTCGATAGAGAAACTCGACTCTCCACACTAATCTTACGTAAATAATAATTGTATTGACAACACAACTGCATAGGAAAAGATAGTAACACGATTATGAAATTCCACTAAAGTGATAGGTAGGCACTCTGCGCTTCAATAGGTACTTCGAAAATTAACGTGCGCAAAGAGTTAACTCCAAAAACACAATTAAATTAGGTATTTGAATTCCCAAGGAATGAATAAAAACTCAAAAAATGAAGAAAAGAGACAGTCTATTCCCCCATTTTGTGAATTTTTATTCGAATGATGGGATTCCACAATTTCCCCGCGAGTTATTTAGTATCTCCTCAATCATAAAACCAGTGGTGCGTAGATAAAACACTATACTTCCGTATTTTGAAACGTAAAATTGTGACACAATTTGATCATATTTTGACTGCTTTTGAGGGTGTTTGGGTTGAAAATATCCGAGACAAACATTTCAGTTCAAGAAACTTGAAAAAAGGTTGAGAAATGAGGGAGCTATGGCCATTTTACTTCCATATTTACAGAGTAAATGGAAGTATTGTGATCGTCCTAAAATCGAGAATCGGAACGGAGCTTCAGAAAAAACTTTTTCTTATACACATTTACTCAGAATCACTTCCTGAACAAGTGTCTGTGTGTCCGTCTGTCCGTGTGTCCGTCTGTCCGTCTGTGGTCTTTTACAAAAATGGATTTCTCAACCTTTTTTCAAAGTGAAATGTTTGTCTCGGCAAGACCTAACACCCTGTTTAATCGGAATTTGGATAACCCACAGTACTTCCGATATATTTGCAATTTTAGTGTTTTCTATTTTATTTTTTTCCGGCCACAAAAATGAACCGATTTGAGCGTTCTTGGTCTTAAAATCTTTGTTTTACCTTGCAGAATATGTGGATATTTTTTACATTCCGAAAATGTAGCATTTTTTCATTTTGAGCGAATTTTAAAATTTTAATAGTGAATTTTTCGATATTTTTGGCCTAAACACCCTTAAAAGCAGTCAAAATATGATCAAATCGTGTCACAATTTTACGTTTCAAAATATGGAAGTATTGTGTGTTATCTACGCACCACTGGTTTGTTAATGACCACAGACGGACAGACAGACAGACGGACACACAGGCACTTGTTCGGAAAGTGATTCTGAGTAAATGTGTATAAGAAAAAGTTTTTTCTGAGGCTCCGTTCCGATTCTCGATTTTAGGACGATCACAGTACTTCCATTTACTCTGTAAATATGGAAGTAATAACACAATAATATTGTGTTATTATGCTTCCTGAGATCAGTCGAACTATTTTGAAAATTGATTTTCAAATGTAAAATTAACACGCAGGAAGAAATAAAATTATTTTCCTCAACCCCCGAGGCAATAAAAGTAGGGGAGGTAGTTTTCAAAATAGGCATCGCCACTCACCCCCGTTGGCTGTCGGTGAGCGCCCGGCCGGCGGAGTGGTGTCTAGATTGTAGCTGGTAGTCATGGTGCGCGGACTGGAGTCTGTCACTACAGCGACTGGCACGGCGTCGGTCGGGAGTTCCTGGACGGCCATGACGACGAATTCCCCTCTCTTCGGACACCTGAGGCTCACGTCCTTCAACCTACGACTTTACTCACAGAGTTGAACTTCACCTCGTCCTAAAATAGATAGAGGAGGCTCGTAGTTCGTGTACAAATAGCCCTGCATGTGCATGAGGTGGGTGAGACGGCGATGGGGATGCGTGAGAATTCCTGTGCTTCTTTCCGAAGAGATAACGCAACGGAGCCAAGATAACGAAACAAGCTTCTAGTTGATGAGTTGGACGAGAATGGAGCGAAGATTCAGAGGGAAATAATTGGAGACGTTTTTGGGAGCCTTTTTTTTGAGAGTGGGCTAAATTATTAAAACGTTATGTGTATGACACAGTGCTTCCACATTTAGATTTTAAAAAGTGGTGTTGTTCCACGGTGCATCATAATATGATCATAATATTATTATGATGAAACCTAAACTTATTGGTGTAGTCGGGGATAATATCCATATTATGGTCACCATTAAAACGCAGTCTCCTTTGCCAAGCTTTCGGCAAATGTATTGCGTGTGAAATAAAATGGACACATCCTCAAATTTGGACTGTAGTGGTCATGTGAACATTCCGAGACCTTCCGTATAAAAGTGAGTGGTACTTCTCCTTCTACCTTGGACTAAATTTGTACATTTTTACGAAACTTTTGATCTACGTGAAACCCTACGTAATGCAAACCAATGCAGAGGCCCCGTGGAGAACAATTTTTTGTCTTTTACTGGTGACCCTTTAAGTAAAGTGAACCACCGTTCCAGGCGTTGCCTTTTCGCCCAAAGTTGTGCCGGGCGTGCCCTGCCGCCCTCAAGCAGAGGACCCTATAGCTATAGGCCTGTTGCCATAATCTGACAACTGCAGCATTTCAGAGGCCGAACATCTATCATCAAGTGAATAATCTGGGTGCAATTTCATTATTGTTCTAGGGAAGAATTGAAAAAAAGAAAAGCGTATGCATCTGAACGGACTCACTGAACTCTCTCCGGTTCTCCACACGCGGGTCAGCGACGGAATGGAGGTAACGCACGAGAGGCAACTCACCAACTGAACGAACGGGGCCCGTGATACTTTCGATACAATGGATCAATAAGTAAAAGAAAAGAGGAAAGCCACCGGTGGAATTGAGCTGAACTGCAAAACTGAAGACGGCAGCCACCGCGAAGCAACTGAAATGTCACTGAGGCCAACAGACTGTCGATCGAACCATTCAGCGGTGCCTACTGTATTTTTCGAAGGAAAGTAAATAAATCAGTAAGAATCCAAGGCGGAAATGGACATTGCCTGATCGGTCGATCGCCACTTTGTACGGGTTGTGGCTGTCGTGTTTACCTGTTCGGAAATCGGATCGATCTGACCCCTTCGGCTGGGACAATGACCTAAAAACGGATAGGTCAGCCAATGAAAACAAGAGGGTCATGCGTTGTTCGGGCGAAACCGACGCCCATCAAATAGTCAGTACATACACTGAATTTATTTACGCAACATGCTTTTCGACCACGGGGCAAATATGGTGAAATCTACGAAAGAAGTCATAAACTATGAAGCTCTTTATAAGAAATCCATGACCCTACCTCATTTTTCGTGAGTGAACCGCACATTTGGAGTTGAGAGATTCGACACAACCGAATCAAACGAAGTCACATCACTACCGGAAAATTTTTTCTGGAAATGATTTTTTTTAAGCATTTTTGTGGAGCGAAGCCAACGTGGTATCAAAGTTGTGGAGGAACCAGAAAGCTGGAGCTTCCGCAAACGGCTCATTCGAAATTTGAACCGGTTCCTTGGGTTGCCACCATTACTCACGCGAGTTTTGTTTCTTATGGCCCCAAGGATTGATGATCACCCATCCCTCAAGAGCAAGCCCGAGAAAGTTCCCGTGTCAGAGGGCTACCTCTGCCTCTTCTGTCTCTGCCTCGTAAAGAAAAGACTGCTTTATGTTTTGGTACAAAAACGTAGAAAACACCGCAAGTTCCAACCTGAGAAGAACCGAGCCTTTCAAAGCAAAATATAAATAATTGTTTATAATGTTTGATCTATGATAAATGTTGGGCCAATTTACTAGAGTGTGTACCTTTGAATAGCTTGTATATAGATCGACATTTTCCAATCCTGAAGAGGCAAGAGCGTCAATAATAAATAAATAGATACCTGGTACCAACTGCTTCCCAAATTAAGTTAACATTCTAGGTATACAATAACTGATCGGTGAGTTTAACAGAACTAGCTCGTCACGCTACGCGGTTTTACGGCCACGGCACATCGCTTATTGAGCGGAATTTCAAATATGCATGGGGAAGGGTCGGTGACTTCGAGCTGACGACTTAATGACATAGACGATGGACATGACCTCGGAAAAGTGACAATTTCCGTTAGAAACATTTGTAGGTACCTATTCGGTTATTGGGCATATCGAAGTCCCAAAATAGAAGCGAATAGGTAATGCGACCAATTTGAATCTATTCTTGGAACCAAAACAATTGGTGGCAAGAGGTTTAAGCATACAGCAAGGGACAATTTTACCAAAACTGGTCCATTCTGAGCTCTAGCGCTTTCGGCAATACGGCCCTCGTCAAGGTCTATCTTAAATAAAAGCAGAGATCGATGTTGAAGAAACTCTGGTTGGGAAAACTAGCATGAAAATCTCGATGGCCGGGAATAAAACCAACTCGATCTTCTCTCTCTCTCTTCTGGTTTTGACCATATTCCTCTGACCGATCCGTGGAAATACGTGATTTATAATAGTTACGGTTTCTCAATTTAATTAAACACGGTTCCATCCAGCCAAATCAGGATCATAAACAAGGCAACGGCGAGAACGCCCGCCAAAAAGACATGGACCCAAGTTCGTGGGTTCAATTACTTGCGTAATTTGAAAATTGAGTGTCAAGCGAAAAACATTACCGGAGAGAACAATTGATTTCAGTGGGAACTGGTAGAAGGAATTTCCACTGTTAAGAAGTTTTTTCTCTCTGGAATGATGTAACTGTTGTCGGTTTGTCGTGGTTAGTCATCAATGCACCTGACGGAAACAACGGTTTCTCGTGTATTCTCAGTTAGTGTCGTTCTCATCTACACGCAGAATTACAGGGCCATCAGCTTGGTTTGTTTTCACGTTTTTATGACTTTTTAAAGTAAACACAGGGAATGAAATAACAACCTAATGCAGCAATAGTATTAGGTACCTTTAGCCAAGACATAAACATTTTTTGCACTTATCTTGCGAACATAAAACGTACATAGGTGAATTAATAAAGGTATGGGATCGTTCCAGGATTTTCCTGGAATTTTTGTGATCCTTTCAGGTTCATATTTTCAGTACAACCTTATCCTTAAAAGCCCCTTCGCCACGTCAGGACCAGTTGGGTTCATAAATCTTGTCGTAAAGCAAAATTTAATTCAATTTATGATCTACTGATGTCTGCGTTCAGCTAATTCAGTTCTCAATACTTCGGTGCAATTATGCCTGAGTGAAATAAGGTAGCGGTTTCAGAAAAAATTCTCTTCTCGATAATTCGATGCTCGATCGATTGGTTCACATCAGTCAAATTCTGGACGTGAATGCCAGGTTCGGTCGAATGCAGCAGGTGCATCCAAGATTTGACGTGGTTGCGCATCTAACAATAGACGCGAATTTCCATAAATAGGGGAACGAAACTTATATCGTATTCCAACAACCCCTCGCTTACTAAGGGTATCAGGGCGTTCCCCTTCAGCATCAGCTGGACATTATTAGCAACTTTGCCATGTTATTGGAAAGCCGCGTTGACATCTAAATCACGAGCTGCGTTAACAAACTGTCGCTCAACTGCAGCTGGAATGACATGTTTGATGCTGACGAAAATGTTTTAGTCCTTAGTGTAGGTGTATTGGATGACATATTTTCACCACTGTGTAAAGAAATGAAGGAAAAATAATTGTTTACGTCCCAAAAACCAAAGGATACAGTTTAGTAAACCGAGTTTACGAAACTCAAAATTCACAATAAATTTTCACATAAATTTGGAATCTCGATTTTATGCCAATACCCTGATAACCGTGCATTGCGAATTCAAAATGTTGATCATAATTATTAAGACTGTACGAAATCATATTTGAAATCTATGAGAAACCATCCATGTTCATTGAACATATTGTTGACCTCGGCATAAACGAATTGGGTTTCGAGTTGGAGTGAAGCTGATTTCCAAAACATAACATACATCGGCACCTTTGAGAAGATGTATGCGAATAAATTAAATTAATAATACCAAGACAAATAATTGATATTTTGACGTGCTGTCCAGAATGTTCTCCAGAAAAAAAATGAAATTTTGTCATTGAGTTCCAGGAATTTGAGAAATATTTAAGTATCTGCACACCAAGATTCTTGACGGTCGGAAGGATCCATTTGAAAAAAGGTTCAAGAATCAAAAACGAGAGCTTCGGATGAGCAGGGATGACGAAAAATCTCATTGAGTAGTAATATATTTATTAGCCAATAAAAATTGCATATACAATGATTTATTGATCATGTGAAAAAAAAAATTTTTTTCAAAGCACTCGATAAGGAAGATGGCTTGAGGTTGACGAAAGCCTAAATTGAAGGAAGCTGCACATAATCTTGTAAAAGTTACAAAAATTTGTAAAAAATAGCCAATCAAGAAGAGTAGTCGATTCCGACTTGCTCGTCACATGAGTTGAAATTTGACGTAGGTTTGGCCAAAGCACTCCACGGTTTGCGATACGCTTACGAAATCAAAAACTCATTCACGTGACAGCGCAATCGAAAACCGCAAAGTGCATCGGCCAGTCATGCCAGGGATGGGGAGCGATGGCATCGGAGGATCCCTCCAAGAAGTCGCCAAAATAGCATCGTTACCAAACCTGGAAAGACAGCAAGAGACAAAATAAGGTAAATGTTTAGTTGTTTGTCATGATAAATTTTTGGTTTCAACAAAAGCAACTAAAGGCTCTTGATTTCGCAATATTTTGTAGCGCTTTTAGCCACACGGCCATTGGCCGCGATACGACTAGGCTTCAATTTACAGAAAAAGCCAAAATAAAAAAAAACCTCTTCGGTCTCTACCCCAATAATTTCAAATAGATAAAAATTCCTAATTTTGAGGATGGAGGTCTCTCTACAGTTAGCGAAAAGTATAGATAAAAATGTTTTTTGCCAAAAAAAATAGATATGCTTCATTCGCCACCACCGTATGGATAGGAATGCGTACAATAATACAGTATAATTTAGTCAGAGCATTTGAGGACTAATCGATCAAAAGGTAACATATCCTTTTCTCCTCGATCGATATGTTACTTTTTGATAGATAAGTCCAAATTTCAGTTCAAACGGAAAGTGATTGACATAGTAAATTAGGATGTACCTAAAAGGGACGGTGACGTGTAATTCTAGAAATCAACTCAATTTCTCGCCTTCACCCATGAAGAAAAAATGAAATTTGACAATATCGTTGGAACTAGTTTATATGGGAGCATAAGACCATAATACCAAACTTCGCACTGCGCATGCTCAAGGCGCCTACAAATGCCTAAACTCAACACTCACGCTCCTGTTGTGTTGTCAATTCAACTTCATCCCAATGCAGACAGATTGAGATAGGTATAAAAAAGTATGGTTTTTTGGTATGCGTTGTTACGCGTATTGCTGGAATAATTTTTTAACGGTAATTTAGGTACTTCGAACTCCTTCCTGCGTAGAGATGCATCAAATCGAAAATTCCTGTTTGAATTGAAGCATGAATTTATCGTACTAAGGTGCGACTGGGCACGGAATTTTTTTAAAGCTTGAACGAGCATTTTACGGTAAGCATTTTGCGAGCAGTTTGCAATAAGCATTTGATTCATAATTCACGACAAAATTTTAAGCGCTTGAAACCAGCAAACTGGCTGACGGAACACAAAAAAGCAAGTAATTTTATAGACACTTTTTTTAAGTACGTTCCAAAAAAAAAACTGAATTTCAAAAGTAAAAAAAAAAGGCTAACCTGTAGGATTATCGGAGACCCGAGAGATAATCAGAGCAAAATGGGCGTTCAGGTCGGACTGCTGGATCGGAGACGACTGATCAGGAAATGTGAAGAAATGTCATTTAATTCCACCACATTCTTGCCCCACTCGAAATTTATGCTGACTCGTTTCATAACAAACTCGGTGAAGGTAAATGGAACATTGGACACTAACAATCCCGGTAGCCACAAAGGAAAACGTTTGAGCAATAAGATATTGAAACAATGAAGACTGGAGGGAAAAACTTGGCCGCGGAATCCTTGAAGAGAATGTTTGGGAAAAACAATTTTGTTTTAGAAACGACAACGAAGGACACGACGGCCGAGGTTCATGAGCACGTTTTACCAAAAATATTTCAAAAATCGCTCATTGAAAATAACGATTAAACTACGATTGGACGGAAAATTATTGATAAGAAGGGCGATTTGATTTTGATAGACAGTGGTAGGTAGGTGAATGTTAAGAATATATTCATTATAAGCTGGCTTTGTTTATGTTAGGGTATGAAAAAATGCAGGAAAGTTCGATTGGAAAATGTCTCAACCCATCGTTAAGACGTACGTTGAGTTACATTTATGAAAAAAAAATATTTTGCATATTATGCAAAACCAACAATCCCAACCCTTGAATGCTTGCTGCTGAATGCCAGTACAATCTATATTGTGGGTACCTCTACGTCCGGCCTCGAATGGGTAATAATCCAAACTGATTCGGTGAATAGTAGGATAAAAAACGCCCAAAAATACACAAATTTTAAAACCGCTGTTATGATCCATAATTAGTTTATTAAAAAGTAACAAACTTACGATTAGGAGCAAGCGACGCTTCAGCCGTGATCTCGTCCCCACCAGCCTCTCGTTTCGGGCTTCTTCTGTTCGCCATTTCGAAGTCCTGCAAAAAAAATATTATGGTCAATGTGGGTAGGTATATCTTGAAATTAGAGTTCTTTACTATAAATCAACTGGAGAAACAGTGGCACAATGATGGCAATTTTTTAAAAGTTCAACATTTTTCAAAATAGACAAGCAGTAACAAATAGATACCAATCGATTCGCTTGTACATAGAAATTATTTATACAGTTATTTGCCTGTTCGGGTAATGATTGCTTCAAAAATGTAAATACTTACCCTTTTTCAGGGCCATATCTTTATAATATAATATTATTTCTTATTAAATTCACTCTCATTCAGTCAAATATTCAACACTCAGAACAATTCACACTCAGATTTATTCTGATAGATTTTCCCTATTCGAATGTATAGGTGCCTACCTACTTCGTAAAAATCATACAAATAAAAAGTTGAACGAGGCAAGGTTAACACTTTCAGAAAGCGATTCTTCCTTAATATTAGGCTCAAGGTTTAATGGAAGCTGATGTTAACGGTATAGGTAACAATGATGAGAACTCCCCAGTAAAATAATGCAGTTCTCCCAAAATCCCAACTACCTACTATTCGTATATCAAAATCGAATATTTTACAGCAACTTTCTATCGCTATAGCAATTATGACTTAATTACTAAAGGATAATATAACATACCAAGAAACGAGAGACCGCGCCGAGACACGAGAATATTAGGGAACAAGGCGAATACTAGAGAAAATTGTGAGAAACAATGCAAGGCCATACCCGGCTGATAACACTCACGTTAGTCTTATGAGAATCCGCTAGAGTGAGTGATTATTCATATTCTTGAACACAAGCATAAAAACTACGCGACTGAGTAAGAGTAAGAAGTGATGAGTTGAGGAAGAAAATAAAAATTGGGAGTAGAAAAACACAGCATTAGTACATGCAGTTGAAAATGCCGATAAATGAGTCGATGGTAAACACATGACCATTATACCCCGAAGTAACATTCAACTCAAATTCAATTAATCAATTCAATAAGCCATTTGGTCCTAAATGCGATTGGACCTGCAAAATCCAAGATGTAGCTGAAGGTTTGAACAGCGAAAGCATGAAGATCAATAAGGTGGGATGACGCATTAACTCAATAATAAATTTAATTTCAACTTGAAACACGACAATTAATAAATATGAAAAATCAACTCCACATCGGACCTAGCACTCGAATAGGTGAAATTCCAATATTTAAATTTTCCCCTCAAATTCTTTTGGTTAAGCCACGAATCGCGATTTGTATCCGAAAGATTTTACCAGCAGAACTGGCTTGGTTAGACACATCATGTTCCTGAGATGCTACAAGTTTGATGTTCATTATCGGTGGCTTCATAAGATTGTCACACGGGGCACGAATGGGCACAGGGGGTGTATGATGTCGTTAACATTGTACGCCTGTTCCATCAAATTTTTTCAAGAATGTTGGCAATAAACTATCGAACCAAAGGGGCCTGTCTGTGCCTCTTCTGCAATTGCCAGTATTGTTTTTGCGGTTGTTTGTTGTTTTGCGCAACTTCAAAAATTTACAAATCACAAGGTTCAAACTTCAAACATAATATTATTGAATAATGATAATTTTACGCATCGGCAATTCTCGATGTCTATTTAGATATCCGCGGTTGTTTTGGATTGAGCAAGGCAGTCGAATATTCGAATTTCGGATTCGACAATGACCAAAACTTAATTGTAAAAATTGACTCCAAATCATCAGACAACTGCAGATGAAACCCCGATGAAGTTACTGAGGGAAGGAGCACCCCAGATTCACAGCATCAGGGGTCAGAATTCAGCATCCCAGTTATAAATCTATTTCCCATCAACCCGGAAGAAGGCGGTGGAAACATCATGGCCGACAGTCAATTTTGATTGGCGTAGGCGTGGTGAAATCCACCCTTCGACGAGCCAATGGGAATCCTCGAAAATCAACCCCTCGAGGAGAGTGTGAGGGTGAATTTTACAGCCCCCTTAGTCTGAAGATGAGCAGCGATCTGCCTGTCTGGGAGGAACCTTCACCACACGCAAACGTGAGTTATTTTGCGATGATTTTCCTATCGGTACTACGTTATTTTATAAAGTATCAGGTGTGCGGTGTTAATTGCAATTTATCAACTATGCCACGGAAAATAGCTGTGGTCTAAATTCAGGCAGACGGTAGGTCAAAATTAGATTTTTCTCCAAAAAACATCGGTATGGTTCACAAAAAAAAAAAAAATCAGGATGGGGCCAGATGAAAATTGATGTTTCCACATAGAAAATCAGGCATAATCATAGAAGATATGGCATCGCCTAAACAATTTTTAATTTTTTTCACGATTTTTTAAAAATAATGTGAGGTTTGTAAAGAAACCGTAAATATCTTAAAAGAAGAGATTTCTCAAACACTTCTAGGGAGGACAGAAATCTTTCAACACCAGATTTGGATTCTACGCCTTTAGAAACGTAAACCCTGAAAATTTCAGGCTGGTTGAACCTTTTGAATCTGTGGACAATGGGGCGGATTTTGAATTCAGCGTGAAAATTATAAAAATTTCGAGACGTCGAGCAGTGCCTCAAAATCTACATTTCAGCCAAAACGCGTTTACCTGGATTCAACAATCTCAATTCTCAATTTTTCCTCTGTAGAGCAAGGTAAATCTAAAAATGTTCTACGGTCGGAAAGCTGACTTTCTGGATTCAGGGTCAGTTTTTCCTAGAACGCGCGGGATGTTCCAATTTTTCTAGTTCTAAATAGGTACATATTAAAAAATACTAATTTCTAAAAATTGTATGCAATTTTCGGAAACACCAAAGCTGCAGTTTATTCAATAATAAACCATTGAAGTCACCCAAGAACAAAAAAATCCTAACCAACCCTGAAAACTTTGTTTTACGTTTTGAATCCGAATCTGTAATAGAAAAAAATCCGTCCGTCCGCCGTACGCCGTTTTTTTTCTCCCAAACAGCAGGAAATTTTTTTGAAATTTTCAGGAAAAATCAACTTTGTTCTGGGACGGCCCCGATTCTTTAGCAAGCCACGTGAATAATAATCCTCTGCGTACGAAATTCAGCGTTTTCAATTTTTCCTAGTTCCGAATACATGTTGAAAAAACCATCAATTTATTACAATTGGTTTGTATTTTAGTAGAATGCCTTTCTCCACTTTGGACCGTTTTTTTTTCTCCATCAACGGAAAGCTGCAAATACCGTAAAATTATGGGAACTTGAACGGCCTTTTCAACGGTATCCTCATTTTGGTGATGACCACCCAATTATTTGAAGCATTTCAAAACATTGTTAACTTGAGAACATTTTTTTTTTCGAAAAAATATTTCAGGGTTGTTCCGACAGCGATATGTATTGCGGCGGCGGGTCTGGCGCACCGGGCATGTGGGGCCACGGGGGCTACGCCTCCCTTGGTTGCCCGTCTGAACTTTGGCCACCTCCTCCGAACCATCCAGCCATACTTCACCATAGGTAAGGAGCCGTCAAAGAATTGAATTAAATCATTCATAAAAGTGGAGGGGTAGGGATGGTTTTATCGCTGAAGAACATAAATCGTATCGGGGACCGATTCCGGGGGCTCTTCCAGATTTTGAATACCGGCGATACACATAGACGCTTATTCGGTACCTAAAGAATTCAACTAAACACCTGAACCATTATTACCTCGGTTCGAGCTAATGTACGGTAGACGTAATAAATTTGCACATCACCATAACAGAACTACTTCATGTTTTACGAGTAACTATCGACCTGGTATCTATTTGTTCAGTTGTGTTGATTATTTCATATCAAAACGAACGAAAGCTCTTCGTCGCCGGCTAACGGACCGATTCGTATTTCAGTTTCAATTTTAAAACTTTCTGTCAACCGAAAATGTCTTCCGCGGACGAGGAGTACGATGAACTTACGACCTCGGCGGTCAAGGATTCATGCGCATGTGAAACGTTTTATTTTTTGTAAGTAAATTATTGGTGAGATGATCAGTTGGTTGAAATAAATTGATAAACGGATACTATGGTCTGATCGTGGGGTTTACGGAATCACCAAAAAAATAAGGGATAATTTCATTTACAATTTGAGTGAAATGAACAGTATGAACATGTTTACTTTCCTGTCAAGATAAAATATATTTGGGAATTACCAAAGATAAGCAATTGAACAAGTTTCGTCTTGAATTCTAGGTGAAATTGGCAATAACAATTTTGGCAGCTAAAAAAATTGTCACTGAAAATGACTTGGGAAAAATTGGATTTTTTGTGGCTAATTTAATGAATTTTCCGATTCAAAACTAGCGGAAAAATTCCACTCCATTTTTGCTATCCATAATGACCTACTCCTACAAAAACCAGTGGTGAGTAGATAACACACAGTAATCCCATTCTTTAATACATACATTTTTGACATTTGTTGACTATATTTTGGCTACTTTTGAGGCTGTGCAGATCAGAATTGTCAAAAACTAATTATGAAAATCTTTAAAACCCGCCTAAAATCAAAATACGTCAATTACCGGAATACAGACACCCTATTCTCTGCTTGACTGATCCTACGGATACGTTCACTTTTGCGCACCTGCTCGATGTTAGTTATTCATCATCTATGAATTTGCGAGTTAAAATTACTCAAGAATCTGAACAGAGTTCTTAACAGACGGTCTGTGGGTTGGGGAGGGGGCCGGTCGGATGCATGATACGGCATTTAGGTTGTTGTTGGTAGCTTTGCTGAAAGGTACGAGACCTACAGTAACTGCGAGTCGGCAACGTTAACTATTGAAAGAACAATTAGTGAGAGTAGCCCTTATTCTGCACGGTAAACCAAAGATTTTTAGACCAAGAACGCTCAAATTGGTTCACTTTTGTGGCCAGAAAAAAGTAAATAGAAAACACTAAAATAACGAAAATGTTGCAGGTACTGCGAGTAATTCAAATTCAGGTTACACAGGGTGATGAGCCTTACCGAGACGAACATTCCAGTATAACAAATTTGAAAAATGGTTAAAAATTGAGGGAGACATGGGCAATTTTTTAAATGCTAAAAACGGACACACGTTTCCTTTAAGTAAATTCGTCCTGGGGGTCATGTTGATTGTTGATTCAGGCACATTCAATAGTTTGACTTCAATCGAAAATAAAAATCTTCAGACCCGCAGACGGGAATCTGCCAATGCAAAACAAGGTTCTGAACTATATTTTGTACTAATTTTTCGGTAAAAAAAAACCTTATTCTATTCTATTCTATTCCAAAATCTTCAGACTGTCCTGCCAACAACTTTTCTGAACGCTTTTGAAAACAATTCGGATCTATGTTCTGATTAGAACACTTTTAAGCAAGGCGTTTTCATACATTTTTACAGGATGCTGAGGAGCGGGGGCATAAATCAGAACGGTACACTAAGTAGCGGAAGCACAGGAAGCAACGGTTCAGCGGGAAGCCAACGAAAACCGAGGAGGAGAGTGGCAACAATCGCGCAACGCAGAGCTGCCAATATCCGAGAGAGACGACGCATGTTCAATTTGAACGAAGCGTTCGACAAATTGCGAAGGAAAGTGCCCACATTCGCGTACGAAAAACGCCTTTCAAGAATAGAAACATTGAGGTTGGCAATCACGTACATTTCTTTCATGAGCGAACTCCTCAACGGCACGCAAGGGGATCACATGGGGCCTCCATCCCCCATTTATCAGTCACACCGCGATTATATACCGTACTCGATCATGTCGTAAGCAACATGTACGAGGATCATGATTTCAACGCGCCGACTCTAATCAAATTTTGGGGTTTGAACTGATACCACAGGTCGACGAATAGAGAGGCCTACGAGTTACAAGTACCATTCTATCAAATTTCGAGTGCGCTAGCATGCGAGTGGTACAACATTATGTTTATTTCAACAATGGTTGGAGCAATATAATCTTTAAATAAAAAGGTTGGTCAGAACGTGCAGCGGTTTCGAAATCACAACTCGCAATCCGCATCACAAACAAACACGAGTCAAACTGCTCTAGTCTGCGCGAGTCGTTGTAAAACTATGGAAGGGCATCAGTGCAATGAATTTACCCAATAATTGTACTTGTGTAATTATTTATAATTCGTTTTTTACGATTGAACTTTGTGTATATACAATAGAATAAAACGACAGGCAATAACGAGAGAATCGACGATAAGAATAGACATTAAAGAATTAGAATTAAAGTTTGCCAAATATTGTAATTGGAAGGTATTTAAGTCCACATGTAAACACTCAAATACACCAACGTGTAATAACAACAAGCGTTGAGGCATAATGTGTCCGTTTCGGCAATAAAGTCTTCCATACCGATATAGAACGTTCGAAGTACCGATCAACCCTCCATCTAGTGCCATTACCAAGGTGGTCTGGCAGAGGAAATATCCGGTTGTAAACACGTTATCATACATTTCCCTCCCTCAGTTTTTAGGTTGTCGGCTTCTCAGCGCAAGAACAATTCAGCAGCAACCTTTGAGCTGCATACATCAGGAACTAGAGACACTAGGACATACTGATACCCAAACTGAAACTGATACCTACTCGAACTGAAACGGAAACTCAAACTGATACTGAGACTCAAACTTGAACTGATGACTGATACACAAGCTACTCAAATTGATATTCAAACTCAAACTGATACTAGAACAAAACTGAACCTAAAACTTAAACTGATACTTGAACTAAAATTCAAACTGAACCTGAGATTTAAACTCAAAGGTCGAAAGAAAGGTAAACCGAAATTAAAACTGATACTGGTACACAACCTCAAAGTGAATCTCAAACTAACATTAAAACTAGGACTGATACATAAACTCAAATTGATTCAGATAATCAAACGCAAAATGAAACTCAAACAAACTGAACCCCAAACACGAACTGAAACTAAAACTCTAACTGAAGTTGAGTTAAAACTAAAACTCAAACTGATACACGAACTTAAACTGATGGTCAAACTCAAACTGAAACGCAAACTAAAACTTAAACTGATGGTCAAATTCAAACTGAAACCCTGACTAAAACTCAAACTGATATTGAAACTCAAACATAAACTGATAACTGATACCTACACAAATTCCAACAGAAAGCCAAACTAAAACTCAAACTGAAACTGATCCACATACTCAAACTGAAACTAACATTCAAATTCTAACCGATACTGACACTCAAACCCGGACTGAAACTAAAACTCAAACTGAAGTGGTACTCAAACTCAAAGTTTCAGTTCGAGTTTCCGATTAAGTTTGACTAAATGAGTAAATACCAGTTCGAGTATCAGTGTTGATTTGAATTTGAATGTTAGTTTCAGTTTCAGTACCAGTTCAAGTTTGAGTATCAGTATCAGTTTTCAGTTTGAGGTTCAGTTTCAGTTCGAGTATCCGTATAAGTTTTAGTTAGTGAATCAGCTTCAGTTTGAGTTTTTGTTTCAGTTTGAGTATCAGAGGCAGATTGAATTTTTGTTTCAGGGTCAGTTTTAGCTTCAGTTTGAATTCAAGTTCAGTATAGATTTGAATTTGAGTGTTAGTTTTAGTTTGAGTTCGATTATCAGTATCAGTTTGAATTTGAATTTCAGTTTTCAGTTCGAGTATCAGTAGGTTCAAGTTTTAGTAAGTGAATCAGTTTCAGTTTAACTCTCCGTTATGTTTGAGAACCAGTGGGAGTATCAGTTTCGGTGGTTTCATTCAGTGGTTTTCATTTCGACTGAGCTCCTGTTTCAGTTTGAGTATCTGTTTTGAGCTTGGGGTTCAGTTTCAGTTTGAGTATCAGAATGAGTTTTAGTTTGTATCAGTATTATATTCGAGCTTCAGTTTGAGTATCAGTGGCAGTTTGAATTTTTGGATCAAGGTAAGTTTTAATTCCAGATTGAGACCGACTGCGGTCTGTTCGGCATACTCACTTACCGTGACGAACCAAACATTGCTAGGGATGAATGAATGAAACCAAACCTAATTTTGGGATGAATCCGATATCGTCCCCCGGTTCAGCTGAATAGCAAGCTGCTCCCTCATAATTCCCCTCCCATTTCGACGTATACACAGAGTTCAAAAACCTTGCAACGGTAACCTCTTGTGCCAGAGTGAGACCTCAGATTTGGTTATGAATAATTGGTATTGCTATAGAGAATGGACTCTTGAAAATCTTACCGTCTAGATATTGATAATCCTCAACGGGTTCGCGTCCTAAGTCTCAGCCGAAGTCGCGAAAAACAATTCCCTTAAATCAAACATTATTCTCCCCACTAATTGGAAGGTGCCCGAATAAATGGTAACACGAGAACCGGTTTAACCGTGATAATAAGTTGAATGATTATTTCAATATTTTATCGTTTTCAGTAAGTAAGTAAGTAAGTACATTACGCTAAAAGGCCGACGAATATACAACGAAAACACTTACCAAGCACCAACTTCGCTGCTTCCTTCTGGCTGTGTGACTGTGTCAGTGTCCGTTGTGTTGAAAAATCAGCGTCAGTGTGTCTTCTTCTTCTTCTTCTTCTTCTTCTTCCCTTTTTCATGTCCCATCTGTGCGATATGGCACACAGATTCTCAGTGTGTCAGTTGTGCTGAAAAATCATGATCAATCTTGTTTTTGCTCTAGGCCGTTCACCTTTCGGAGTTCCATCATTCTCCTCAGAGTAAGCACGGAAGAAGCTGAAGTTCTGTCATGGAAGACACAAGTCATCTAAGAGTCCGGGCATCGGAAATTTTATGTTCTCAGTGGATTTAATTGAAATTCATGATTACAATTTACCTGATTAATAATCAGGCAAGTACCTATTCGATTTTTGATACTCGAAGTACTCATTGGTTGCTTGATAATTGTGGGCCTGTTCGATCGGGCGAGTCCTGAACAGTCCCGGACGAGTAACCACTTATGCCAAACAAATCAAGCCTCGTGATTGGGTGAATTTGCTTTGCGTCGTTAGTACGGGGCTGTCGAGGATTATCGAGGGCATATCGGACAAAACTCTCAACTTGAGAGGATTGCTAATTGAAAATTGAATAACGTCCTCTTTCGGCGGTGGTAAGACAGATACAAATTTTCCCACCCACTCTTGTAAGGGTCAAGGCATCCAGGCAATCGACCTCGTCTCGTCTGGTCGTCTTATCACCTTGGAGCACTCCAACCCTCCAACGCTCCAGCAGCAGCAGCAGCTGCTGCTCCCTACTCCCGAACAGGGATTACGGAACTATATATTTGCTCCCGAGTCGACGGTTGAGCAAAAGGAAGAGCAACGTGCAACAGACGTCGGTTGAGAATTCGTGTTCCGGGGACAATGAAAAACACCAAGTTAGCATTGTTTGGACTGATCATTTCGTCTATCAGTTGTTATGGTGCTCTAAATTTCAAAACGCTTGATGCAGAAGTCGGACCAGTCGTCTACGTCAATATCGTAAGCCATACCTTTATACTAATAAAAATTTAATTCCATTAAATAGGGCCTAGTGATTGGAGTGCCATACGTCAACTGCAAAGCTGCTCTGGTTTGTTGGTTCGAATCTCAGTGGCGGCATGAAAAATTTGGCCCACTCTGCTGCGAAATTAGGTTACAGTGATTAGCGGTTACCTACCCTCAGCAAGATGATTTGCGAGTGTATCGAATGATTACCTACTTGAAGATGTGTTAAGTACAAACATTGATAAGCAGTGTAACCTTCCTTCAGCAGGTTATGGGATGTGATGTTTGAGCTTTGAAGTGAGCTTGAACAGAGTTTTGGAAAAGTCCTAAGTAGGTAGGTAAAGTCAAAAGGACGTTGGTTGCTGTTAATTGAATGTGAAATTGATTCCCACAGCAAACGATAAATTGATTGACATCTCAAAAACGACTCTATGGCTTTTGCTAGCGTATATTGCGACAATCCCTGTCAGTTCGAAATTTCACAACGCAACAGGGTCAGTGGGTGCAGCTGGTTCTCCGGTTATTGCTATGTAGCAAAAAGCGCCATTTTCTGGTTTGGGTTGGGAACTCATGAATTCCTCAGTCATCGGATGCGTCGGGTCAGTCAACGTTCCCTTGGCCGCGAGTTTGGCCAATTGGGCGAGCGGTGGCAGCGGTTGGAGCAACGGAGGAAATTCCTGAAATGGCCCTGTCAGTCTCAGCTCTTGCAGGTAGCCCAGCAATGCCTGAATGTAGTCGTTCCTTATACCTTTCATCGCCAAGCAGGAGCAAGAGCGAATCTTGGCTAACGTTTGCAGCCAAATGGCGAGTCGTGACTTTTCTGCTGGGCTCTCCAATAAGACCGTATATGGTCTTGCCATGTAAAGGAAGAACCTGCGTGAAGATTTAACCATGAGTGTTAAGAAAGCCACAAGTTGATTTTGCATACCGGGGTATGAATCTCTGGTGCGCATGAAGAAGAGATCTACTTTGATTTCGGTTTGGCCAGCGGGGTTGAAAACCAGCCATTCATTGATGATTTCGTTCTGGTCTGCCCGTTATGAAGCATGATAATATCATGCTTCATATATTATGGTCATATGACCATCATCGATCCTATCGAACCTACCTACCTGGAATTGTCGGTACCTTACTCTTCATAAATTCTTGCACCCCTGCCTTGTGCCTTTGATGGGGGCTCACCTGAACTCATGATCCAAGAGAGCTCCAGCCACTGGTTGGCTACCTTGCTCGTCTTGGTTTTCCCCGCATTGCGCGTGAGCACTGCATGCCATCTTGTCTTTTTCTACCGGCAAATCTTTGACAAGTTCAAACCAAAAGGCGTCCATTTCCCATCGGGCAGGAGGGAGTTCCTCGGTAAAGTCTTCAACAGCTGGAAGCACTCCTTCAGGAGGAGGCGTTGTGAAGACACAGCGCATCTATCGCGATGATAAATCATCAATAAGGGATCTTACAAAATTCTTGGGATGCTTTGAAAATGCACGAACTTTCAACCCTAAACGGCCCATTCATTGTGTTTTCATGACAATGTGCAAGAGATCGGTACCTAAGATGGAGCCTTGGGCTTTGATTAATTTAGCAATTCGATGCACACCGACGAACCTGGCTACTTTGGTTTACTTAACTTACAAACTACCTAGTCAACCTGAACTTCGGTAAAACTGACCCTTGAAAAAAACACAGCCGCACCACCAAGATTCCTCAGTGTCAGCCTATTTTTAGCTCACCTCATCGTTGATTGCGTTGAGACACAGCTTCAGCATGTACTTGTTCCGTTTCAGACGCAACCTTGCTGTCTGGTAAGCGGGTGAACTCAACTTTTCTACCCAGCTTGACATTTTCTTGCGATCCTGTCTCCGGCTCATCAGGGGGACAGAATTTTTAAGAAGAACTGTGTAATACAGATATTCTGTATTCAAGCTGTCCATGCCAGGCCTGATAGGTTTAATCTGTTTGCCACATCTTTCTATCGTTAGTTCCCTTTCGGTACGATTGCTTTTATAAAATCTGGGGACTATCGGCGAATCGAGTTCCAGCATTTTTCCTTCGTACGGGTCCTCAGAGTCGAACGACTTTCTCTCCTTCTGCCCGGGTCGATCGCCCTGAGCTCGCGGGTTTTTAGAATCAAACAAAAGTTGTCGCTTCGGTTTTTCCCCTTCTTTCCCAGGTCTTCTAATTGGCGTTTCGTCTGGGTTACGCTGATTCCTACGTCCAGATGGATGCCGCCTTCGTTCCTCTGTGCCATAGCCCTCATCGATCGAATTCTTCGGTGTCTTGGGCATTTTGAACGTCTTCTTTCTAAAATACTACCTTTTTCCAAATTGTTGCGTAAAATAATTGGTCTTTTCTTTGTAAATGACTTTGTACTACAATTTTGGCCCGAAGTTGTACTGTTTTTTCTGTTTCTTTCCTATGGTATGTTGGTTGGTTGGTATCTATGGAGTCAGAGTAGCAATGATTTGAATTGGTTTAGCATTGTTGGTCACTTGGAAAACATGGTTGCTCTTGGTCATGTGCTACATCAATTTACCATTACCTAAAATAAGATCTCAAATCGATGTGGAAATAACGAGGTGTAAACTGGTTTTTGTGGTCAAGCCATCGTCAGATCAAGGACAACCGAGGACAAGGAACCTGATCACGGGCGTACCTGGCAACGGCGCTATTTGACCAATAAATTGTTCCCGTGAAAAACCCAGCTATCCCGTTTAATTATTAAATCCATAGCGTTTCTTTTCAAGGATGCCTTCGAAATATCCGAGTGAAAAAACATCCCATATAGGTACACACAATTATTTTACCTATTTTATTTGTGCTGCCTGCTACGAACAAAAATATTAACTGCAATAATTTTCCTCTTTGGGGTGTAAAATTGTGAAACCGTTATCTTGAACTTCATACCTTTTAAATCGTTAACCATGACGTCAACGTCTGTGGGGGAAAAACTGGAAAATAAATTCGCTCAGACCGTCTGCTGAACACTCTGGATAAAAACGATTTTTTTAAAGTGCCCTATTGAGACGTCTAATCTATCTCTTCAAGAGTGTTATCAACCTTCTAATGCTGCTTTATACGCCATATGGCGTATGTACTCAATAGATATGTACATATGTACTCCAAGTACTAGAAAGATGAGACTCTCAAAAACACAAAACCTACGAGTAGTTGTGTCTACCTATAGTACGTGCTTCACTTCATCCATATTGTTTGCATAATAAATACTGTCTTCGAGGAGTGTTTGTGGTTGCCGTTAATAATTAAATCGATTACAATAAAATTTAATAGACACTTCTCACGGCTATTTACAGCGTAAAAAATGGAAATGTGATGGTCTTTCAGAAAGTAGTGGTCGGTTTCAAGGTAAAAATGTTTCTTCATAAATATTTCGTTTAAATTAGGTAGGTAGGTACATTGTGAACAAATAACTAAGTATAAGTATTATGACCCCGATCGTCATTGTACCATCAAACTTATCTTCTCCGATATTAAATTGTTTTCCTCACAGAAATACTGGTATCAGAATAATTGAAGGTTTTAGCTCAAAAATCAGTGTTTTACAACTTTTATAGTTTATCATTTAGTGATTTTTTTTCTGGGCCTATAAAATGAATTCTTCGATTTCAGATATTTCGCCATGGTGATCGGACGCCTATTAAACCCTACCCAAAAGATCCGTACATGGATCCTAGCTATTGGCCATTGGGATACGGCCAGTTAACCAAAAGAGGAATTTATCATCAATTTGTCCAGGGCTCATGGGTCGGGCAAAGGTGATTTATCATTTATTACACATTATCCATTCCATGAAACTCGTACCGTGTCAGCAATTTAGCAAGAAGCAAGCTATTGAAGCGGAAAAAAGATACGCCCCTTCGTGTCATTTGCTGCGATGAATATTCTCCTTGGCGACAACCTTTGTGAATTTATCTTCACCTTTGGCCAACAGGTATGCTCACTTGCTGCCCAAAGATCGAAATTACAACAGGAAAGCTATACGAGTTCAAAGTACGGATGTCGACCGAACATTGATGAGTGCTGAGGCTCATTTGGCTGGCCTGTTCCCTTTAACTGACGAAGAGAAATGGGGAGGCATAAATTGGCAACCCGTTCCGATACACACGATCCCTGAAACCTTGGATAAGGTATGATTATTTTCAGATCTCCGACTACTTAATAGCGGTTCAATTCCTCAATGACGCAAGTAGCACCTTCTGCAGACGAAATTTCAAATGCAGAAATTTTGGCCTCAAAATGAATAAATAACTAACCTATTCTTCAAAAACTAAAGAACCACAATTTATGGGGAAACACGAACTTTGGATCAGTCCAACTCCCTTCACCGTACGTTAAATTGTGGTGGGCTAGTGGGGGAGGTTGGTTTGGTGGCAAGTGCTTCCGATGCTACATCATTGTCAAGCCTCATGTGATGTCGTCACATCGAAAGCGCTAGCCACTAACCCAACCTCAACCAGCGGAGACGGTATGTTCACAATAACTCTACTGGCGGACTTACAAACCCTATAACTCTTAATGAATTAAAAATTTAATTAAGAATTTAATTTAATTATTACAATTTTTAGACTGCATTCAGTACCTACAATTACATGGCCATCGTTTGCTTCTCAGGTGGTCGCTATGAAATACCCATGCAAAAAGTACCTTTCCGAGCAGAAGAAATTCCTGAGTTCGGACGAATATAAAGCGATTATGAAGAAATTCGAATCACTTGGCAATTTCCTGATCAAGTACGCCGGAGGTCCGTTCAACACTTTGGACTATTTTGAATACCTGTACAGCACGCTGCAGATTGAGGTGGGTGCCTTATTCAGGGTTGCATTTTTGAAGAGTCGTAATTTTGGAAACGGTAGATTGTAGATTCAGAAATCTTTCTTCAAGAGAAAAGTTTCAAAACTCCATGATGCCTACCCTGTACAAATTTATTATAAAATGAGCTAATTATAGAAAACTGAGGTTGTGTTTTGTGGAACATCAAAAACAGGTCTAAGTTGATGTTTTCACGCTTTTTGAAAGTCGAAAAACTATCAATTTATTTGTTATGGTGATACAAACCTGAAAAGCAATAAAGAATGGATCATATGAAAATATTGCAACCGTTATAACCTTGGACCCGAGACTTTTTTATCTCTTTCTTTCAGTGTCATTAGCTTTCTCGTTTTTTACTATCGATCCCCACGTGCTCGTGTACCGTTAGAGGCACTTCACCGTAACGTTATTTTCCTCAGCTGGGTTTTCCTGGTTTTGAGAAGTAGGCAACTCAGACGCCTATAAAAGACACGATGCTTTGACTTGGGCAGTATTGCAGTTTCGCCGTCAATATACTTGAATTTTGACGTTAACTCTGTGAAAAAAATTGCTAAGAACACTGGGTGATGCACCTATTTTGGAAGTACCGTGTGGTATAACAATGGTACACTGCATACTCGGGCGATTGTATTCGCCTAAACTCAATCGGCATGATCTCTCGATACAATACATTCATATCGACGTTTTTCTCTGCCTGTAGAAAAATAACAATCTGACTCTGCCTGAGTGGACTAACGGCGTGTATCCTGACCAATTATTGGCTCCAGCTGGTCTCAGTTTTGCTACACCAACGTGGACTCCTGGAATGAAAAGATTGAGAGGAGGTAGTGTAGTTTTTCCTCTTGGAAGTAAAAGCTTGGAATTCGAGGGCGTATCTTTATTTGAAAATGTTGTTTATAGGACCGCTGGTTAAAGAAGTCATGGTAAATATGGAGGAAAAAATCGCCGGTAAATTGAACCCACCGTCGCAAAATATTTCGATCTATTCAGCGCACGACACGACTGTTGCCGCTTTCCTCAACTCGCTCGACATGTTCAATTTTCTACCTCCTCCGTTTGCGTCCATGGTTTTGCTCGAGCTGAGAAAAACCGCACAAAATGACTACGCCGTTGTGGTAAAATTATCCCTCGTTTAATGTTCATCTTTAACGTTCACACTTTGGCACGTTGTTCATCCTAATCGTTTCACATTCACAGGTCCTTTACAAAAATTCAACGGACCCAACTGTCGATCCGCACATCCTTACAGTTCCTGGCTGTTTTGACGCTTGTCCAATCAAAGACATGGAGGCTTTAATACAGCCGATCATTCCGGGCGACTGGGATTCGGAATGCCACCAGCACGAATTCTTCGATCTCACCAGCGACCAACCCTACAATTCTGTCGCTATTTTCGGTCAGTATTTTTTTTTTGCGAAAATTTTTTATTTCACGCCCACAATTATTGCGTTAAGCCGAATTTTCATGTTTCAAATTTCTGTTATGATATTGCTCTAATTATCGACGTTTGAATTTTGATTCTACTCCATTCTAAAATTTCGCTCTATGGTTTTCAAATTTCTTGTTAATTTGGAAGGAACTGCAGTTTGAAAACCACCTAAAATTGAGGAAGCCAAGTTGGAAATTTCTAATAATTTTGCAAAAATTACAGAAAAACTTACGTTGAGTGAAGATGGTACAAGCCTTCCTGGAAACTGGACAATCCTCGTCATTCTTTTTTCCTCGATCCTCATGCCATTCGATGAGCAAAGATCTAAATATAATCTTTGCTCATCAAATGGCTTTGCTGTGTAATAATTACAATTTTTCGATTCAGGGGAACCTGCTGCTGATAGGGAGTGAATTGGTCTACTCTATTGAAGGATATACAGTCTAAGTAATTCATAAAATCTCAAGTCAGAAGCTTAAATCCTGCGTCTCTTACCAATTCTGTGGTTAAATTGTCCAATTTCGCGCATGACTTTTTCCGAACGGGTGGTCTCTTTCGTGACTATCTGCAGCTTCTGATCTGATGCAAGTCTTGTTAGGTATTTGGATGATGTCCAACGTGGAAAATAAGGCTTCATTTTGCTCTCGGATATTCAAAAATCTGAAATGCACCAGTCCTCGGGGTATGTTCTTCATGTGGCGATTCTGTGATGTGTTGTCACCTGTCACTCAAACTTTTGTTCAAGTAACCGTGCTTCTCCCTGAGGGCCAATTTCGCCAACAAAATATTGATATTTTCATTTTGATTTTCTCTATTTTGTATCTTGATACAAAAGTAATCATGTAATTGAAACTGGCTTTACCCTGAAAAAGATTTTAATTATTGTTGTTGTTGTTGTATTCCATGTGGTGTAGGTGCATTGTAGGTGTAGCTATTACTCAGCCGAGCATATAATAAAGCATCTGAGGGTTGCTGATAGGGTTGACCCTATCACTGATGTAACCACTACAGCATTTCGAGGGTCGATCATCTCGGTACCATAAATAGATTTTAATTGTTGGTGAAATTGGCCCTTAGTCCTTCAATCCCGTATCACAAAACGATGAACCGTGGCATTTATATATGATCGTCTCGTTTTTGTACTATTGTTGTCATCAATCAGGGGTAGGGTCAGCAGGCAAACGCCGTCTCCTTCATCAAGAAAGATAAATTTAAAAAATTATTTTATTGTACATTATGTCAAGATTCATGATATCTGAAGGGCCTGACACGGCGAGGGGTGTTTTCTGAAAAGGTGGTACTGGATCTGCGACAAAAATGTGGACAGTGTTTGGGATGTCCAGTGTCAATTGGCAATTACAGCTTCAATAATTTATTTGCATGGATTATCGCTTCTTCTCGATTTTTGCATAAAGTGAGGGTAAGAGAAATAGGGTGACTCCTCTTTTAATCTTCTGCATTCGTCCTAGTGCTTTCACCCGAGAGCATGGGTATACTCTGCCCATATATTTTTTGGCCAATAACTGGAAAAATATTCTGCGACAAAAATTTTGTCCTCAAAGCTCAGCTGAAACCCCCAGTTTTTTGCATTTTCGTATTTCTGTAGGTTCGTGTTTTTCCCCTCTTTTTTGGTCTCATTAGACCATTGTCTTTCAGACAGCTGTTGCAAAGAAAAACCAATTTTCAGCAAAATCAGCAAAGCCGCTTTTTCTATTCTAGAATTCTGCTATTCCTACTGCTTGCGACTATCGGATACCTTCACCCTCTAAGAACCCTCCTAGCGGGAATCAAGCCAGTTTCCATAATCATTATTTCTACCTGAGGAGGGCCGTATCGGCGAAAGCGCTAGGACGAATACAGAAGATTCACGAGAATGTCCCCTTTATCCTGGCCCTTCGCGAGCTTTTTTTCGAAATGAATATTTTGTATCCCTATTCAATTTGAGTTTTGGTGTTTTGTATTGCAGCAATCTTCACCTCAACTCTGATCGTCTTCCTCGCCCTGGCCACAATTTCCGTCTACTGTTCGAAGCAATCGAGTCACACATACCAGAAATTGAACGTCGGAAGCCTCTGACCCCGAATGGAACTGTCGGACGTCGTATTTCGGACTCCGGCCGAGCCCAATTTATTTGACGACTGATCCTAGGTTTTTTCGGCCTCCATCTAAGCCTAAAAGCATGAATACCCAAATAGGTTATGAAATAGAACAAGCAGTAAGAATATTCTATCTATATTTTGATGTTTCATGGATAATAATTAACTATTGATTTTCTCGTTCGCCAACCCATAAAGAAGGAATCACTGGATTAACTGTCCCTAAAGATAGTTTTTTGGGTAAAGCCATTTAACATTTACTTGCTGATAGGCCGGTGCTTCCTTGTATGTTGGTTGGACTCGAAGTATTACCTTAAAGAATGTATCATACTTTTGAAAACCGGTGGCTTTTGACTCGTTTCCGCCAAAATTGTTGGGTTTTGCTCTTCCATGTCTAGCCAAACTATGGAAACCACCAATTTTGGTGCTTTATAATGCTTCCCTATTTACTTCCCTATGTTTGAATATGGTTGCTTTGCGATCCGAATAGCTGATAAATGTTGGACATAGCGAATCCATCCAACATGGAATGTCGTTTTTGGTGCCACTCTACTTAAATATTCCAGTTACCTAACTTTTTATCAGGTCTATTCTATAACAGTAGTAAAAGACTAGTAATGTTGACGAGGAACTGACAAAAATGTAGTTTATTTATTGGGCTGGTGGTTGCAGGAAAGAGTGGGACGACTTTCTCGTGGTATTTTGTACCGTTTTAACCGTGATTGACGTAAATTGACTGTTGAGCATTTGGCCGATTTTGAAGAAACCTGTGGAAACTGAAAACCAAAACTGTTAGTGCCGGTCGATGTTTTCCGCATTATCCTACACCTTTGTAAGTCCCAGATGGACACCTGCCTGGCTCCTAAGTCGAATGCTGGCTGAAAGCAAAATTTACCAAATTTCGAACTTTGAATTTTAGTTGACTCCGGATTATAGAAGCAGCTAAACCACAGAACTCAAAATAATCGAGAATGCCGTCTCGCTCTTGCTCCTACTGCCGCTTTACCAAACTTTGAACGTCTTGCGTTTAACTTTTTTCTAAATTGACGCATTTTCTCTTGTTTTCACAATGACGAATGAGGTTTTTGTGGTAAACTAACAACCTATCTAGTTAGTTGAATATATTATTCTTCAGTCTACCACTTGGATTCGACAGTATAGTCAAAAATTGAGTCCTTACTCGCTAGTCAAAGCTGGTGAGCTGTATCAGCCCATTGTACTTAATTTTGTAAGTTAAATTTTTGTGCTTTCTGTCTCTCTAGATTTTTTTGGCTGTGAAATTTGAATATTTGTAAATTTTGGAGCAGGGCAATTTATGGTGTTTCAGTGCATCTCCCCAGTTTCGAGGTATCCAATCGAGCTGATCAGTGTTGAGGAAATAAATTGTTGGAAACGGCACTGGATTTTTGTGATATCAGTATTTTCCTTCGCCTTCATGTTGGGGTAAAGAAAAATTCTAGTATATACGCGTGAATTTTTGTTTAGGGCTGCTTTCTCAAAGCGTTTAACGTCTGGTTCGTTGATTAGTGTTGATTAGTTACCGTGATCAATATTGAACATAGATTTAGCTTTACAGTCGCTTAAAGTATGCTAAAATTTGATCTCAGAAATACATTATCTTAGGCCTATCACCCTGTTTAACCGGAATTCAAATTTATTCTCAGTAGGTACCTCCGATACATTAGCATTTTTAGTATTTTCTATTTCATTTTTTTTTCTGGCCACAAAAATCAACCGATTTGAGCGTTCTGGGTCTTCATATCTTTGTTTTACCTTGCATAATACGTGGATATTTTTTACACTCCGATAACTTGACGTATTCTGATTTTACGTGAGTTTTTAAATTTTTTATTGTGAGTTTCTTGTCATTTTTGATCCAAACAGCTTCCAATGTAGTCAAAATATAATCAAATCGTGTTGAAAAGTTACGTATCAAAATATGGAAGTATTGTGTCTCATCTACGCACCCCTTATGAAGAAATGACGTTATAGAATTTTCGGAATTCGAATTTCTTTTTATCCATATCCCCCTGAACTAGGTGCTTTACCTTTGACGAATGAAAAATAGTTTCGAGATTCCTTTAGAAGTGATTCGATATTTATATAGTTTACAACTACATTGATAGATTCCCCCAGATCCCGTTCTGCTCCTGCTTTATGATCGCTGTCCATCTAGTCGAGTCTACGCTGGCGTTCAAGCAGTTGGACGTTCGCTTGATTCCAGCGTAGCCCTTGGACTTTTTCTGTAGGCGAAGTAAATTTATGTAAAATCGTCAAAATATCCTTCTCTTGTGTTACCTGATTTTCTTTTAATTTCACCATTTTTAATTATGGTAGAAAATTCCTGATTCCGTTGTATCAAAATTTATTTAAGGCGATGGAATACATAAATGTAGTATTATTTACTTTGCTCATCTCGTCTGGCAGCTGTCATGGTGAACTAAATTTCAAAACGCTTGACACGGAGGTGGGACCCGTCGTGTATGTAAATCTTGTAAGTTACCCTCTTTTTTAAACACTTTATTCCAGGAGACCTGACTTTACCCAAACACCTTTAATGTTGGCAGTTTGATTTTTGTCAAACTGAAGAGTAGAAATTGGGGGGGGGGGGGGGGGGTAAGATTTTTACTTCAGTTCTGCTCAGCGTTTTTTGATCTTGAAAGCTTTTCGACTTTTCACCAGCAAGTGATTGTTGAAACAGATTTTTTAATTTTTAAACGAATAATGAAAATAATCCAAGGAGCATGACAATGGATTTTTGATTTATTTTCTATATATTATATTATTCGTTCAAAAATTAAAACTCAGCAATCACTTGTGCTAACTGCTGATGATGGCGAAAAAGCTGAAAAGCATTCAAGATTAAGTATCAAGAGAGATTTAAGAAACTGAGTAGAGCTGATGTAAAAATCTTCCCCCGACCCTCATATAAGTTCTACTCTATAAGCCGAAAAATATAACAGAAGATGGCTGATATTTGTCATACCTTTACCTTCTTAGATGGTACATAATTTGAATGTGCAAGTACCTATTTTTTGAAAAACGGCATAAAATGAATGGAAATTTAAGGATTTTTCTTCTTTGCGATGATGTTAGCCTGTTTTAGGTTACATTCAGTATAATTTCAGCTATTTCGCCATGGTGATCGGACGCCTATAGCAGTCTACCCAAAAGATCCGTACAAGGATATTTCCTATTGGCCTTTGGGGTTAGGCGAGTTGACCAAAGAAGGAATTTATCATCATTTCGTCCAGGGCTCATGGGTTGGGAAAAGGTGATTTATCATTAAATTATAAATAAATTATTAAACATTTTATTATCGTCCGTACCTATTTTGCTTTTAAATTTTGCTCTGTGACATTCAAGCCCTAACCTCGAATCCGCATCTACACAGGTATGCACAGTTGTTGCCGAAAAATCGACGTTACCACCAGTCAGCTATTCGAATATTAAGTACTGATGTCGACCGAACATTGATGAGCGCCGAGGCTCATTTAGCTGGCATGTTCCCGATAACCGAAGAACAAAAATGGGGAGGCATCGATTGGCAACCAATTCCGATACATACGGTCCCAGAACAATTGGATAAGGTCAGATAATTTCAGATAGGTTGTTATAATTATGTTTCAATTTCGGATTTGTAATGGTAGCGAAACAACGCCAATTGTGGTTTGTCACGATTTATTTCTCTGCTTATTTGCATAGGTACATACCTATTTATTTATTTCTTTGAGGTGGTAACTTCAACTTCCGAAATGTCAGCAAGGAAGACTTCCTGGAAGTATTTGCCTGCCACGGAAATCGCACACGAATATTGTTTAATTTTTTCTAAACACCTACTCACGTGACTTTCAGAAATATCATGTGGATCGGGAGCTGAATACCGATTCCGTTTGTGCTAATTTCCGCATCAACTCAGTTTTCGCTGATTTCCATAGTTTTTTTAACTGAAAAATAATTGCATTTTGAGGATCTTGGCTTGCTAGACAGCGCTTTTTGGCGTTACATTCTGAAACCATGCAGGATAGATAGCTTAAAGTCGGTACCTAGTGTTTTTTTGTTTGTTTTTTTTTGTTAAAGTGTTAATTACCGAAACCCCACACGCCGGAACACTGAAATTATTCTAGAACTATTTCATTGTTGTCATTTTTGAAAACTGTGATTCCCAGGTACTTGCTGTGAAACACCCGTGCAAAAAGTACCATTACGAAAAGGAAAAATTGAAACAGTCTGCCGTTTACAAAGACCTTATGAAGAAATTACAACCACTTGGCGAGTACGTGTCGAAATACACGGGTGAACCATTTACAAGCCTGCGAATTTTCGAGTACCTGTACAGCATTTTGCTGGTGGAAGTGAGTACAGTCTGAAGGTTTTCCAAGATTCATGTTGTCAGTCTAGACTATTCTTTTCGGTACAAGGTCATTTCGGTACATTTTTATCCCACGGATTATCCTCTTAATATTCGGGACTCTTGATGGGGGCGTTTCCGCCGTTATATATTGCATAATATTATTTTAGGGGAAACCACATTAACATCATTCTCCAGTTAGAGCAATAAAAACCCTCTTGAAGGCAGCCCTCTGCAAACCAGATGAACTATCAATTTATTTTATTCATTTGTTTTTTATGCAACAAGACGTAAATCTGAAAAGCGATAAAGAAATCGATCAAGACGAAATCGTACGACTACTCTCGTGTTATATTGCTAACGTTCCATGCAATCAATTCTTGCAATACGAAAGCACTCGAGAACAGGCTGGGAGTAAACACTTGAAATTCTATTTTCATTAACTAGTCTTTCCTGTTTAGTTTTAATTCGAGTTTCCTTGCTGTGAAGGGCATCCATCTTTAGATTATATTTATATTAGCTATGGTAATTTTTTTATGGTACCTACCTATTTCTATTCTCTGTAGAGAACCTATTTTTAATTAATTTTTACCACCATTTTTTAGCATTTTTTAACCTATTTTTATTTGCTGCAAAGTACCATTAGTATAGCAACTTGATTTTTGGATGCTCACGGATACACCTAAATGTACTACGATCTATAGTCGAGAAATTTTCGCTGTGGTACATACCCACCAAACTAGGCATTGTTTTCAACATAGGTGCAGTGTGTGAAAATTAAACTAACTGCTGATTTTGCATTGGACAGTGAACCAAAATCCGTCCTCATGGATAATCAACCCCGCAATATAACAACCTAATAATATTTTCTTTTTTTTTTATTACCCTTTGGAGCCATACTGTACAGCTGGGGATTGTCCGGAAGCATAACGAGCGTTGCGGCTTCACAGGGATCGCCATTATCAATATATAATATATATTGGATATATTATATCCGAACTGATGAAAACCCTGCTTAGTTTGACTTTTCTTTGCCCATAGAAAATGAACAATCTGACTCTCCCGGAGTGGACTGAAAGCGTGTTTCCTGACCAACTCAAGGTTCTCGCCGGATACAGTTTGGCTGTGCCGACCTGGACTCCAGAAATGAAACGGCTGAGGGGGGGTGAGTTGATTTTCATGATTATGTATTCCCTTTTGAATCGTAAGCCATTTTACTTTCAAAGCCTACGATTTCGTACGCAGAGATTTGGCCCATACCCTTACAATTAATTGACATTGCATTCGGGGTTCCTGCGGAAATAATCGACATTAGAGAACTAACCCCACCCCTCATAATTTTTTTAATTTGTTTGAAATTTAATTTCCCAAAACCGTTCGCCAGGTCCGCTGGTCAAGGAAATTTTGGAAAATATGAAGAAGAAAATCGCCGGAACGTTGGAACCTCCAACGCGGAATATTTCGATCTACTCAGCCCACGAGTCGACGGTCTCCGCTTTCCTGAACACGATCGACGCCTTCGATTTTCTCCCACCCCCGTTCGCATCCATGGTTCTGGTCGAGTTGAGGAAAACCGCACAAAATGACCACGTTGTCATGGTATAACTGATAACCCTGATTTAATTCATTTTCAATTTTATTTTCACGAATTTCTTTTAACGCGGTACTTTTTACCTAACGTATCGTTTACTGAACCAAGGCTGGCGTGATGAGTGTTCATTTCTAACCTTTATTTACAATTTTGCAGGTCCTTTACAAAAATTCAACTGACCCAACAATCGACCCGTACATTCTTACTGTTCCTGGCTGTTCTGCCGCTTGTCCACTGAACGATTTCGAGGCTCTGTTGAAACCGATCATTCCTGTCGACTGGGACCTGGAATGCCAACACCAGGAAAATGTTGAGCCCGCACTTAACCAACGGTTCGACTCTCTCGCCATTTTTGGTGTGTTGTTCCGAACCCCGGCAGGGTCCAATTTCACCAAGAAGTAGAACTGTTTGTGTTTGTAGACGGTTGTAAAGGGAGGAAGGTATTTTATAACCTTTTTCTTACCTAAAAATCTAAAATAATTTCTAGTAAGAACGCGTAATTTCATCTTTGAAGAAAAATTTTCTTTTTTAATGCCATGTTCGATTAGTCACTTAACTAGATTTTTTCTACGCTGATTTCCATTTATACACTGCGGAAGGTGGTTACCCTCAGTAAAACTGGCACATCCTGACGCAATTTGGCAAATCCTTGCCACGTCTTTCTCCTTTTTAGAAACTTATTATTTTTGTATCTTTTGAGTTTGGCGGTTTGCAGCGATTTTCAGAACTTCCGTGTCATTGAGCTGAATGGTGTTAAGAAAATAAATCATTTTCGAAACGAATTTTCATTTCCAGTTCTTCTTTCGCATGCTGCTGCTGCAATTAGAAAATTACAAGCGTTGAGCTGATGGCATCCATGGTTGTTTGAGGAAACAAAAACTGGCATATGTATGGCATCTCTTTTTACATTAAAATGCGTACAACGTTTGGCAATTGAAGTGTTTTCGAAAGTGGCACCCACGAGCAATAATTCGTAGGGGGGAAACCACTCAGTACCAACCACTTGGATTTGCTTCCATTGCCTGACTGTCGCTGGTTCACAGACAGCCAAATCCGTGAAGGGAAACAAACAATCAAGGAGTAAATTTGGCATTTTTACTTAATATTTTGATTACTGTTTGAAATCGAAGAATTGGGTTATCGATTTTTAATTAAGTTCATTGGGGACAATGGTGAACATCAGTTTTGGATTTATTCTGCTCATCTCGGCTACCAGCTGCCTCGGTGCTCTAAATTTTAAAACCCTCGATGCGGAAGTGGGCCCTGTCGTTTATGTAAATCTCGTAAGTTTTTTTAGTATTTATTGAAATTCAATAATTGACTTTATAGGTAACTACTTCATAGGTAATCTTTAAGAAATTCTTCATCACTTCCATGTTTACGAAGTAAATGCATCTTTTTTATCGTCCTAAAATCGACAATTGGAATTGAGCTTCAGAAAAAACTTTTACTTTTACACTTATATTCAGGATCACTTTTTGAACAAGCGTCAGTCTGTGTTCATTTACGAAAATGGCCATAGCTCCCTAAATTCTCAACCCTTTTTTCAAATTTCTTGGACTGGAATGTTCATCCCGGCAACACCTTGATTCGCCAACACTATTTTATTTTTTTCTGACCACAAAAATTAACCGATTTTAGCGTTCTTGGTCTTAATTTTTTGTTTTGCCTCGCAGAATACGTGAATATTTTTTAAATTCCGGTAACTCAACGTATTTTGATATTAGATGGGATTTAAAATTTGCGCAGTATGTTTTAGACATTTTCGATCATCTCAGCCACCAAATTTGACAAAATCAAACTGGTTTGGTTCAAAAATTTACGTATCAAAATATGGAAGTGGTGTCTAATAAAATCCAAAAATCATTATATCTCCAGTCATGATTGTTACATCGCTGTCCAATTCCCTATTCCAGTTATTCCGCCACGGTGATCGGGCCCCCATTAAACCCTACCCAAACGATCCGTACAAGGATCCGAACTACTGGCCAATGGGGTACGGCCAGTTAACTAAACAAGGACTTTATCATCATCTTGTTCTGGGCTCATGGGTTGGGAAAAGGTGATACATAATGAATTTTTTATTTGCGTTTTTAAATAAATTTTTTTTTGCCCAACAAAAAACTTTTTCTGTATTGATAATTGACAGGTATGCTCACTTGTTGCCGAAGAATCGGAACTACAACCCCAAAGCAATTCGAGTTCAAAGTACGGATGTCGACAGAACATTGATGAGTGCTGAGGCTCATTTAGCTGGCATGTTTCCTATAACTGACGAAGAGAAATGGGGAGGCATAGATTGGCAGCCCGTTCCGATACACACGATCCCTAAAGCCTTGGATAAGGTTTGATCCATTTCCACCAACAATTCTTATTTTCTTGTTTGTTATAATACTTTAATTGTATGTTTCATAGCAAAAGAGCAGAGATAAATTTTTCTCAGCTCTGCCTTTGAAGAGTGAACCATTTAAAATTGTTTCCTTAGACTACTGCTAATTTTTTTCTAACGTTATTATCCAGGTACTTGCTGCAAAGTTCCCATGCAAGAAATATAACCACGAAAAGCACAAATTTGAAAAATCTGCCGAACACAAAGCGCTTATGAAAAAATACAGAGCTCTCGGCAATTACTTGTCGAAACATTCTGGTAAAGCATTCACCGGTTTGGAAATTTTCGAAAATCTGCACAGCACGTTGATGGCAGAGGTGAGTTCAAAATTGAGAAGGTTTGACAAATTCATGTTATTTTATTTTTTCTGGACTATTAAGTGTATCAGTTCATGGTAAAATTGACACGTTCCTAACTTTTGAAAAGAATATTCATCAGGCATATACCTAGGTAGGGCATAGGCGCCGAATCAGATATTGTTGAAAATTGCAGTTCTATCGTTCATTCGCTCTGCTATACTTGACGTATATTGTTCTTATCTATTTGTGCGATATGGCCTCCGCAATTTATTGTTAAAGAAGAACACTTCAGAGTGATATATCTCATATTGTTAAATTGAAGTGATCGTTCTTCACCTTCAGCTGTGAAGGTCTTAGAATAGGAAAACAAATCTGAAAATATCAGGATTACATGACTGGTTTTCTGTAAACTTGGACCAATGGCTGAAAACATCTTTTCTGAACTCTTTCTGACCCCTTCTGAACCCCCTTTCTGAACCCTTTTCTGATATCTGAAATTTAAAGAAAAATGACTCAAATTCAAAATTTTTGCGCAATCGCTCTGATTTCTCTTTTTCAGGGAGCGAAAAAAATTAATTGAGCAAAGCCGTTTTCTCGGCTCTTAGAGGGGTGTTTTTGAACTTCTTCGTTGCAGGAATCAAACAACAGCTGATAGTCAAAAACCACCTTTTCATTCATTCTGACCTTATCCCTGGAAGGGGGGGGGGGTAAAGCTGGACACCCCGGGGATTGAAACCAACCATGTGTGGAGGGGAGGCTTGTCGGTTTCACTCCCCCCACTCATGGGGGCTGAGTACACCCAAATTTTTGGTTCAATCAAGTCTTTCTTTGACCTACGTCTGCCCATAGAAAATGAACAATCTGACTCTGCCGTCTTGGACTAAAAGCGTGTTTCCCGACAAAATAAGTGTTCCAGCTGGTTTCAGCTTCGCTACGCCAACATGGACTACTGAAATGAAACGATTGAGAGGAGGTAAGGCTCCTGCAGCAATTCTCGTTTCCCTCTCTTCTATTAAAAAAAAGTTATTTTACATTTTAAAAATTGCAGGTCCACTGGTCAAGGAAATGGTGGGAAATATGAACATGAAAATAGACGGTACGTTGGACCCACCGACCCGGAACATTTCCATGTACTCAGCTCACGATACGACGGTCGCCGCTTTCCTGAATACGATCAATGCCTTCAATTTTCTCCCTCCGCCATTCGCGTCCTTGGTTATGGTCGAGTTGAGGAAGACCGCACAAAGTCAATATCACGTTACGGTAAACAACAATTAATTTGTAGAAAATGAAGTAATGTTGGACGTTTGATGTTCAACTATTGGTGCACCTCACTTTCCAACCTAATCGGCAAACGCTATGTACACAGGTTCTTTACAAAAACTCAACGGACCCAACGGTCGAACCGCACATCCTCACGGTTCCTGGTTGTTCCGAAGCTTGTCCGCTCAAAAACTTGGAGATTTTATTAAAGCCGGTCATTCCGGACGACTGGGATAAGGAATGCCATCAGCAGAAATCCACTGATCTGATGAGTAACCTGCCCTGAGGCTCTTCCGCAATTTTTTGCCAGCCGACAAGACTCAGCTTCAGAATTTTTAATGTTCCTTTTAGCTCTAGGCATATGTTTTAAGGCATTCAAACTTTTCTGGGCATAAAAAAATATGAACGACGTACAAACATTTATTCGGACATTTTAAAAAACATAAGCTGCTTGGTTTGGTAGTTTGATTTTTGCTATCAATTTAGCGAATGTTTGGAAAGATCAAAATTTTCTCAAGGACCATTTGTAAATAACACGAGTGGTTTTCTCGACCCTTCAGGGCAATCACAAAAATTCACCATCACACCAAAATATATGATTGTAACTACCAATACCTCTGTTCATAGCAATAATACGATTATCTGTGGCATTCAAGGCCGGTTTATTGACAAAATTCATCCATCCGATATCCAGGGAAGCTTTAGATGAACATTTCCAATGAGATTTTTACATTCAAATTTGATGTAAATAACATCATGGTGAACGTTATCTTAAGCTTCCTTAGCTATCGGATTGTTAGATTTTGTCAATAAACCAGGCCTTAGAACTAATTTCAATATCGCTTGTTCGAGAAAATAAAAACCTGTAAATAAATCTAGTTATCCGTATCGAATTCACAGCATCACAATCACAATAGTTATTTTCAGTGATCTGAGATCAGTTGGGCTGATTGATCGGGTCGATCTTGCACTCCTCGTCCCAATTTTCAGGTATCACTGGTTTTAGTAACGACTCCAATTGGGACAGTCTGCATGCATCTCCGCAACTTGGCAAGGATAGGAGCCTCGGATCGCTGCTATTGGTCTTGTACCATACCTGGAAACAGAATTGTCGGTATCATTCGTTCGATTTGAGATAGGAATTGTAAAATATTAACGTGATCGTCTTACGGTCACAAAAGGGTCATTCTTCGGTAGTTGACGGAGTTCAATTATGACCATTGATGCAAACGGTGGAGGAACTGAGTCAAATGCGTCGATAGTGTTCAAAAAGGCCGAAATCGTCGTGTCGTGAGCTGAATACATCGATATATTGAGCGAGCTTCCAGCCAATTTAGTTTTGAAGTTGCCCAAAAATTGTTTAACCATTGGCCCTGTAAAGGCAAAAAGGTTTCAGGTTATGTATGCGCAAAATCGCCAGCGTGATTAATTTTACACTCATTGGCCCAGTATATTGCGAAACATTTATCTGTCCGATATCTAGATAATCACCCGATTAACATCACCATGAGATTTTGGCCTTAGGGGGAATCGCCTTTGCTATGTCGTCCTAGCTTCCTGATACATGTAACAGCGCTAATCAGAACTAGAGGTCGCACAGGTTGAAGTCGTTTGTCGACTCAAACACATACCTACTCAAAAACGAAGTCAAGCTCAAAATGAAACAGACACTCAAACTCATAATCAATCTTGAAGTGAAACTCACAATGAAACAGAAACTCAAACTCATAATCGAATTCAAACACACAATGGAACAGAAACTCAAACTCATAATCAATTTTGAAGTCAAACTCACAATGAAACGGAAAAACAAACTCATAATCGAATTTGAAGTCAAACTCACAATGAAACAGAAACTCAAACTCATAATCAATTTCGAAGTCAAACTCACAATGAAAAAGAAAATCAAACTCATAATCGAACTCGGGGTCAAACTCACAATGAAACAGAAACTCAAACTCATAATCAAACTCGAAGTCAAACTCACAATGAAACAGAAAATCAAACTCACAATCGAATCCGCAGTCAAACTCAGAATGAAACAGAAACTCAAACTCGAGGTCAAACTCACAATGAAACAGAAACTCAAACTCATAATGAAACTTGAAGTCAAACTCACAATGAAACAGAAACTCAAACTCATAATGAAACTTGAAGTCAAACTCACAATGAAACAGAAACTCAAACTCATAATCAATCTCAAAGTCAAACTCACAATGAAACAGAAACTCAAACTCATAATGGAACTTGAAGTCAAACTCACAATGAAACAGAAACTCAAACTCATATTCGAACTCGAAGTCAAACTCACAATGAAACAGAAACTCAACCTCATAATGGAACTTGAAGTCAAACTCACAATGAAACTGAAAATCAAACTCATAATCGAACTCGATATCAAACTCATAATGAAACAGAAACTCAAACTCATAATCAATTTTGAAGTCCACAATGGAACACAAAAACAAACTCATAATCGAACTTGAAGTCAAACTCACAATGAAACAGAAACTCAAACTCATAATCAATTTCGAAGTCAAACTCACAATGAAAAAGAAAATCAAACTCATAATCAAACTCGAAGTCAAACTCACAATGAAACAGAAAATCAAACTCACAATCGAATCCACAGTCAAACTCAGAATGAAACAGAAACTCAAACTCGAAGTCAAACTCACAATGAAACAGAAACTCAAACTCGAAGTCAAACTCACAATGAAACAGAAACTCAAACTCATAATGAAACTTGAAGTCAAACTCACAATGAAACAGAAACTCAAACTCATAATCAAACTCGAAGTCAAACTCACAATGAAACAGAAACTCAACCTCATAATGGAACTCGAAGTCAAACTCACAATGAAACAGAAACTCAACCTCATAATGGAACTCGAAGTCAAACTCACAATGAAACAGAAACTCAACCTCATAATGGAACTTGAAGTCAAACTCACAATGAAACTGAAAATCAAACTCATAATCGAACTCGAAGTCAAACTCACAATGAAACAGAAACTCAAACTCATAATCAATTTCGAAGTCAAACTCACAATGAAACGGAAAAACAAACTCATAATCGAATTTGAAGTCAAACTCACAATGAAACAGAAACTCAAACTCATAAACAATTTCGAAGTCAAACTCACAATAAAAAGAAAATCAAACTCATAATCGAACTCGAAGTCAAACTCACAATGAAACAGAAACTCAAACTCATATTCGAACTCGAAGTCAAACTCAGAATGAAACAGAAACTCAAACTCGAAGTCAAACTCAAAATGAAACTGAAAACCAAACTCATATTCGAACTTGAAGTCAAACTCACGATGAAACAGAAACTCAACCTCATAATCAAACTCGAAGTCAAACTCACAATGAAACAGAAACTCAACCTCATAATGGAACTTGAAGTCAAACTCACAATGAAACTGAAAATCAAACTCATAATCGAACTCGATATCAAACTCATAATGAAACAGAAAATCAAACTCAAAATATGAGTTTGAGTTTCTGTTTCATTGTGAGTTTGATTATGAGTTAGAATTTCAGTTAGAGTTTGAGTTTCTGTTCGATTATGATTGGGTTTCAGTTTCAGTTCGAGTTTGATTATGAGTGTGAGACTGAGTTTCAGTTTGAGTTTGAAAGTTTTGAAACTTTGAGTTTGACTATGAGTTTGAATTTCAGTTCGATTATAAGTTTCAGTTCCAGTTCGAGTTTGAGTTTGATTATGAGTGTGAGACTGAATTTCAGTTTCAGTTTGAGTTTCAGTTCGAGCTTGACTTTGAGTTAGATTATGGTTGTGAGATTGATTTTCAGTTCAAGTTTGAAAGTTTCAAAACTTTGAGTCCGATTATGAGTTTGAATTTCAGTTTTAGTTTGATCATGAGTTTGAGTTTCTGTTCGAGTTTGACTTTGAGTTTGATTATGAGAATGAGATTGAGGTTGAAAGTTTAAAAACGTTGAGTTTGTTTATGAGTTTGAATTTCAGTTTCAATTTGATTATGAGTTTGAGTTGGAAAATTTCAAAACTTTGAGTTTGATTATGAGTATGAGATCGAGTTTGAGTTTTTAAGTTTCAAAACTTTGAGTTTGATTTTGAGTTTGAATTTCAATTTGATCATGAGTTTCAGTTTCAGTTTGAGTTTTATTATGAGTGTGAGATTGATTTTCAGTTCGAGTTTGACTTTGCGTTTGAGTATGAGATTGAGTTTGAAAACTTTGAGTTTGATTACGAGTTTGATATTCTGTTTCAGTTTAGTTCAAGTTTGACTTCGAGTTTGAGTATGGGCATGTGCTTCAGCTCAAGTGTTACCTCGAGTATGAGTTTGATTATGAGTATGAGCTTTAGTCTGATTTTGAGTATTATGAGAATGATTTATTTGGTTATGATTAAGATTACAACATGACTTCGAGTTTACATAAAGCATAGAAAATGGATAATTCTCACCTCCTCTTAACCGTTTCATCTCTACAGTCCACGTTTCCGCTTCAAAACTAGCAGCCACTAGATTCATAATTTTTTCGGGGAAAATTTTATCCGCCCATTTTGGCAGAATATAGTTGCGAGATTTCTGTAGGAAAAAAATCATTACGACCTTGCCTTCAGCTGAATTTCCAAATCTCTGGAACTGCTCAGAATTAACTCATTCATCCTTTTCAAAAATATAGTTCCTATAATTTTTCATCTGCCTTAGGTCGAGTAAAGTTATTTCGTATTTACTCACTTCAATAGAAAATGTCGAATACATGTCTTGGAAATCGGAGAGAGTCAGAGACTCTTTGCCAGAATGAAGTTTAACGTATTCGACCAGCTTTTCGTTGTTTTTAAATAGGTCCAAGTATTGTTTGGACTTGATCATCGTCTTTATCAACTGGGCGTACTTAGGGCAGCTCTTGGTCACTTGTAACAGCTGAAACACGATAGTAACAAAATACCCAAATATATTATTCTCATAAAATTCTAAGGGGTATGCAGAGCCGGCTCGTGGGTGGGGCAACCGGGGCGGGGGTTGGGGGCGCTTGACAGGATTCGCCCCGGGCGCCTCCAAACCACGCGATGGTCCTGGGGGTTTGTACCTTATTTCTAAGGAGTAGGAAATTATGTACCAACGTTACTCAAGCGAGGTTGCACGCTTGCAATTTTGCATAATTATTGTGGTATTTGGGTGCACTTACAGCGTCCGATTCATCGGTTAGACAATGTATTGGGACAGGGTAGCTTCTGAGGCCTTTCCATTCATCGGAGTTTGACTGTATCGGGAACATGCCCTCCATTTCGGCCGAGGCGCTGGCCAAAGTCCGGTCCCAGTCTGTACTGACCACACGTATCGCCTTATTGATCTGCTTCCAATCATTGGGCAACAGGTGCGAGTAACTGAAATTCAGGTTTGAGCGTGCACAAATCGCTGACGAATAGGACAGTCGAACTTTTATTCGGCACACTGCTTAATAAATTGATCAATGTTCATGATGGCGAATTATTAGTTACAGGAAGTGATTTAGGCATACCGTTTGGCGAGCCACCCTCCCAAATTGTAATGCTGGAGTATTCCCTCTTGAGTCAACTGCCCGAAACCCTCAGGCCAAAATTTTATATCGTTGTATGGATCTGTCGGTAAGTACGAATCTGGGGTTCTCGCTCCATGACGGTATAACTGTGGAATAAAGAATTTCGAATAAAACCTCTGTAGAGCTTCTTTCACACACTTGTGGGGGGGGGGGGGGTTACACTTACAATATTTATATACTGCACGGGTCCGAAAACGTCTTCCAATGCATCGTGTTCCTTCTCGTATGCCGGGTGAGACCGACTAAAACCGACAATGTATATCAAAAGTCCAGTCGCCAAGATCATGGCGGTTCCAAACAGAAGAAAACTGATCGAGTGTTTCGTGCTCGCAAGCTGCACAGATACCTGCAAAATAGGGTGCGTTATTTAAATTAATTGATAATCTGTTTTGTGTTAAATACGCGAGTAATGATCTCGAGATTGTTCTGTTAGTGTGTAGCACTCCGCACTCCAGCTCGAAATTTTATCTTATTGTTCAATCGGAATGTCAATTTGAAATTCGTTCGGGGGGGATGACTTCAAAAAGAATACATCAGGGATCTCACATTGTTGGATAAAATTTAATAACAAATCGTGTCAAAGTAGGTTTAATGAGCGATTTTACTGGAAATTCAATAATTTTGATTGGATTCTATTGTGCTTTCGATATAGGACATCCAAATTACGGACTCACTTTCTCTTCTCCTCTCCGCCTGAATTCAAAACATGAATCGAGGGTGAAATACAGTCATTATATCGTATCGTATGAACAGTAGGTACGAAACTGAAATCTGGTGTGATTTTATCATTTTGTCAACGATTGAAATTTATTGAAACATGTACAACAAAGGAGTGTACCGCCGACACACTTGAGAATCAAAAAATAATCAACACTTTGTCAGTTCGGATTAGCTTTATAGCCACTTGAGAACAAAATCTGCAGGGCTCTCATGTAGCGTCAGTTGTAATCTTGCGCAATTGTTTCCTCCCATTATCATTTGAAAAACATCATTATTTATAAAAATTCTTGTGATTGTTACTAAAAGTTATAATATACAGGTCTATATCATAGACTGGTGAAATTCTTCTGATTTTAGATAAAACGTATAATATAAGGGTCTATTCCATAGACTATTATATGTGGCTGCACCATGTAAGTCCGTCTGCTTACACGATTTGAAAAATAGCTGCACTTACCATTTCTAAACCGTGGAGTAATTTCTCGAGGAAAACTGCAGCAATTTACTGTTTGCCGTTCCCCATGAGTTGAAAAGCGCTGAAATACCTCTATTTATTCACCTGTCTACAGTTCGAGCTCGGTTTTCATAATATATTCGTATTAATTTTACCAGTCGCTGCTCGTTTTTCTGAAATTTTTACGCTTTCGAGTTTTATCACTATTTGTTCATGCGTGTTTGAATGTGGGCTCCCTTCACCCGCTAATAGCATGATAAATGACTGAGTGGGAATCGAGTTGAAGGTGTCTAGGTGTCTGGCTATATTGTAATTATTGTGACCTCGGTGCAACGAGCGATCCCGAGTTTTGTATAATGGGCAATAGAAGCGAAAAAATTCATTTAAAAATCATAATTAGGCTTTGAGGCATAAAGGGCTAACAGTTGAACTCTCCACGATACCAAAAATACTATTCTTGATTTCTACTTCCATGTTAACAGAGGAAATCGGAGTATTGAAATCGTCCTAAAATCGAAAATTGGAGCGGAGGTTCAGACAAATCGTTTACTCACGTTTTCTACTCAGAATCACTCCATCAACAAGTATCTGTGGGTCTACACTACATTTCACCAAGGAAATGTTTTCTTGACTGTCATTCTCAACAATTTTTAGAAATCAGTTAATGTAAGCGTCCTTGGATAGCTTTGAATAATCGGTCCTTAGTGTTTTTTATTTTATTTTTTCCCGGCCAATAAAATGAACAGATTTGGTCATTAAAACGGTCTTGAAATCTTTGTTTTACCTTGCAGAATACGTAGATATTTTTTCTACTCCGATAACTCGACGCATTTTGATTTTAGGCGGGTTTTAAAATTTCCAGTACCTTTCATGGCATTATTTATCCTTTTAGACTCGAAAGCGGTCAAAATACAGTCAATTTGTGTAAACAATTTAAGTTCGTAAATAGGTATGGAAGTATTGTGTGTTATCTACGCACCACTGGATTCTCTAATGTTCCTACCCAAAGGATAACAAAAATATATTCTGTTAAAATTTTTAAATTTTTTAAGGTTAAAAAAGGGTTTTTGGATAGAGGCTTTGGTTCGATACGAAATGTCGTTTCTAACTATTCAGACGAAATTCAGAGATGTCAATTCGTATTGAACCGCAGATCCGAATTTGATTCAAATATTTTCTGTCTTACCTGGCTAGAACTCGGATACCAACGTAGGGAAAATTTCACGCCTTCGGGCCATCAACGATGTTTCTCCTGGCCCTTAGAACAGCCAGACTCGCACGAATCTAAATCGCCGAACAGCCAAACAATATCTACCAGATACGAGACATAGAGTGACGAGCGCTATTGAAATTAGAATGTTGTCTGGGCATAATGAGAACGGCAGTTGAAAATGAAACGATGTGGGAATAAATGGGAAATGCTGACCTGACTAATAGGCTGGCCTGTTCTAATGTAGAATGGTCACTTTCCAACAGTCATAATATTCATATATGAGGGGCGAGACGGTTTTCTCACGAAGGTGATGTCCAATGTTTAACGACCGAAACATTTGCACCGGTTTCTCATTTTACCATTGCCATAATAACATTCCGGAGACTACCGTGCTTAGATAATTGACCTAATTGTTTTAACACGCATACTTAACACACCAACTGTTATAAACCAGAGGTGTGTAGATAACACACAATAATTCCATATTATGATTTTTGAGATAATAAGACGGGATTCGGCCATTGAAATAATCATTATACTTTTATGCATTCAGTGGTTCGCAGAAGCTGTCTGAATCCATCTTCAAATCTCAGATCTGATGAAGGAAGCACAGAGCTTTTGAAACGTAGCCGATACTCCAATAAACGAATACGCGTAAAACAGTAAATTTTCTAAAGCGGTTTATATTTTGTACTAAATACATCATTATAAGTAGGTATAGCAGCAATACGGCAATCGTAATCAATTTCTGAACACGATCTGGTAGCGGACCGGTGCAAATTAATGATCACACCAAACATTCACAAGTTCATCGATCTGAAAAAGATTCAGGTATAAGAGTGGACGTGATCGGCGATCGTTGGGCAATCATTAGCATTGTACATTTCACATTATTTGGAAGTTAATTATTTCATTCTTGTAGCTCGGAACGAGGTAACTAAAAATGAAAATAAATATGAAAGAAATTATTACTCACGACAAAAAAGGTTGGTTATAATTTTTCATTCAAAAATCGGGAATGAAAATTTTTTCACTTGGTTCATAACTAAAAATTATCTGGAACTTTTTTGCACGATTGAGGCAGGGCAAAGTGGATACTAGTTTATAGATGGAATTTTTAGAAAAACCAAAAAAATAAAAAATATGTCCTCCGTATCGGAGAGTTAGGATCGAAACTCCCTTCAATACCTACCTACGTTCCAAATTTCGATACTTACCTTTTCCTCAGGGGCTAAAACGGTGCAGTGAAAACGGTTTATAAAATTGTTCACTTCTTTTGGTCGTTTATCTGAACCAAAATTACTAGGTAGGTGACGCAAGCGGCCAACATCTGTAAAAAGGGAGTCTAGTTTAGGAAAAATACAAAAAATAAGAAAATAAGATCAAACATTAAGTTATCGGAATCATTTATCTAAAACCGGAATGGAAGTTACAAACCGTCGAAAACCAGCCAGGAAAACCTCATATGTCCAAAGCTGTCGTCTTTTGTTGTGTTGGTTGTAAATGGACACTTTCACACCCATATAAAACCCACACTAACGATCTCGAGGTTTCCCTTGTGCCTACGTATACAATAGTGAGTAAATAAGGGCCTTGAAGGCTTCCAATTATCAGGATAAATGTTAACTTTGGGCTCACCGAACAGCCAAGCCGTAAGTCAAGATTGAAACAACCACAAACGTTGAACTCGACTTTCTTTCTGCTGGCAAAGTGCATAGCGACGTGGGGCTGAAAATTTGATACCCACATAAATAACAATTCTTTGTAGTTCCTTCTATAATTTATACCATAGTAATTCTAGAACAGCGTGCCTCTCGGGAATATACCCAAGAACAAATATTGTGACTCTGATGATTTTAGTCATAATTCTTTCTAATTTATATCAGTTTGTAGGGAAATGAATGGCGTTCCAAATTTGAAAGATAGAATTCGATTTATTCACTCACGTTGGCCAAGAATTGTCCCGTTTTGTCATTCAACGCCCTGGTGGCCAGCAATTTGCTAAATTGTTCAGCCTGCAACAATATGACAACTTCAGTAGGCATATAAAATAGGTAGTCGGTACCTCTTGGGCCCTCAAGAATAATCACAGAATCGATACGGAAGGAACGATCGAGTGATTCATGTTCGAACAGAATACCTTTTTTACAACTAAATCGCAGGTTTTTGCTAACGAATAAATATAAGCAGAACTGAAGGCGCTCGCAGCAAGAAACGTGGTCCCTATCGTGATACTCTCTCCAAGAATAAAATCGTTGGCGTCGATGGTAAAGTAAAACAGGCGGCTAATTCCGGAAACAAATTGACTGCCAATGCTGCACAGGATTGTGACGCCGTAGAAACTATTGAGTTGTTCGACACCGTAAATCAGAAGATCGTACACGCGCACTGACATCTCCACGTTCTTAACATTCTTAAATGACGTAGGATGCGTTAATACGTCAAAATATTGGCCAACTATACTAACGAAACAATAGAATGTTATAAAAATTGCCATCATAAAAAGGTGAATTATCATCCAACCGGTTCCGCTTAGTACAGCCATTACATTCGAAGGATCCCCAATTAGCTTAGAAAGGAAAATTGTGGTAATGACTATGGTACAAGAAAGACATGCGAGAAGTATCTTCAAATGAATCACATACAATACAGTTTCGGGAATCAAATTGGGGAGGAAAACCCTTGATGCCGAGGTCATTGAATGGAAAAATTTTTCCAACAAATTCCACTCCTTAACCGTTTGGTAATTGAACGCCAGAATTGTGGCAAACATCATGAAAATTGAAACATCAGCTACAGTAGCGGGAACCTGGGAACCGACATGGGCTTCGTGCCATTTTATTTGACCGACAATCTGGAGGCCACACAACGTGTAACAAATCAATGAAATTATGGTGAAACGAGCACATCCGAGTATGGACAGAACCAAATGATTTCCAACGCATTTGAAGGGAAAAATCCCCAACGAGTTGAACAAGTTGATCAATTTTGGAAACGGTTTCACAAAAGTAGTCATTGTTCGATGAAGGTGAACGTTTCTTCTGGTTTGTGAATGCTATTATTTCGTCAAACCGATAATCTCCATTCATGTGACACCTATTGTAGTTAGTTGGCGATGACAATCGAATGGGTCAAGTAACGCATTCATCAGTTAATTGTCCAGTTGATATGAGGTGGACAAATTCTTGAAGGAAAATCGATGGAGAAAACCTCTCCGAAGCCCGATTCTGATTTCAGCGAATTTCCAGCATCTTGATTAGCAGGAGTTTGTCGGCCCTCGTGCCTGATCACCGATGGCCTGATGAGTATGCCGAATCGGCGAGGGATTTTTCACTGAGGAGATGCGCGCGCGGCAGGGATCGGAGGCCTCGGCTGTCTGGTCATGAGGTCGAATATATTGGAGTATATAGAAATAATTGTTAATGGGTACATACATTGAAGAATATCATCAGATCAAAATGTGATCAATACGAGCTCGTGTACACCTTAAACGCATGTTAATGACTTCTATCAGTCTCATACGCTGATAAATTCGCAAAAAAAGCGCAGCGTTTTTACCTTTTTAATTGTGGACGAACATAGAGCCATTGTGGAGGTCACCAACAAGATTTGATGACTCGTTGTGGCAGCGTAATCGAATACAGCATAAGTGAACATTTGTCCTCTGCTGAGTTCATCGATGAAGAAAAACCCCAAACCGGGAGCGCACATAAAGGCAAAAAGGACTACGCTCAACACCTGGAACCCGTAGGCATCACAAAGCCGATCGATAACAAAAATCAGCTCATCGTAGATTCTAAGAAGATCAAGAGTCTTCAAATTAGATCTTCTGTCATTGGTTAGCAGTAGTTGATGAAGTTGTTCAAAATAACGGTCAACTAAATCGACAACGCTCGAAAACGGAACGACCACTTGAAGTATGACCAAGTGGGAAATTTGCCATGCTAAACCGCAAATGATGATGCTAATATTTGAATTATAAAAATGAATCATGTCCGAAATTGCGTGCACCACGAATGCGCAAATCATTAATTTTACTCGAGTCAGAAATTTGATCGGAGCCAACTCGATATTGGCAGAGACGGATAGCAATTTTTGGAAACAATCTTGAAACTCTTCACGGGCAAACGCAAGTTTGTAAATACCGCTAGAAGTGATGAAAGGAATGATCATGAACATAAAAAACGGAATCAATAGGTACAAAATGAACTGACAGCCAAAAAATGCAAAAGTCTCGTAAATTTGAAAACAGAAGCCAAAGGAGGACAAAACCACGATGAGGCCATAGAGTGCACCAAATCTTTTCGATATAACAAGATGTAAAGAACTGTCGAATTCCCAGGGGAAAACCCCGAACATCCCGAGATACTCGAAATAAGAAACAATGGAAAATGTATGGGGCGTCATTGCTATTGAAAGCGATGAGACCGACGATTTGGCGTGCACTCAGAATGGCAAGGTCAATTTGGACTAGTTTGGTCAATTCCACGAAAGAAAAATTATTTCTTAGGGGTATGTATTAAAATCTAGATTATTGACAGTTAAAAAGCATTTCGCTGCTTCGAAAAGTAACACTTCCAATAATTAATACTCGCCATTTGACAAACTCGAGGAATGACAAGTTCTGAGTGGGATTTGACAAGTGGGTACCTACCTAAAAACAATTCGGTGATTTCATTGCAAATGTTGCAACTCTATGGTAGTACTGGTGATTTTATTGTACCCACCATTGCGAAATAATAGTTGTCGTTCTGATAGCTCAAAGATATTTAGGTAAAACTGAGGAAATTCCAAGGGCAGTTGCAGCAGGCAATATTGTCGATCAGGGGTGAGCCCCCTTAACCGATTAGGGACCAAATTTACGCTCTAAACATACACTGAAGAAGGCTACCAAGCCGAAAGTACTTACCTGGAGAAATAAAACTTACGAGCGAATGTTACCCTCAACCCCAATAAAATAATACATAAGATAGATAGGTACCTTTCCAACTGCAGCGTCACAACATTGGGTGACTGAATACAAGAATAGTACACTGGTTGCACACGAAAGTAGAAACATACAATAGAATATATAGCTGGGATTATTCGTTCCAAATTGGAGGCACACGAAGAACATTCCCACGACAGCATTGATGAAATTGTAAGCGATAGCACACAGAATTTCAAGTCCAAAAAAGCTATTCAGATGTTCAATCCCGGCGGTGAGCGTATCGTAAATACGAATTCCAATAGCTAAGTTCTTCCTCGAAGTATGAGGGTTACTAATTAACTTATTTAATTGTTCGAAATGATGCGCAAGAAGATTAACGAATAAATAGTACGGCAGTGAAGAGAGAAAGAAGAAAATTTGATGAGACAACCAGCCTGCTCCGCTAATAAGATTCATCCATTCCATGTAATCTCCCAATTTAAATAAAATCGCGCAACTAGATAAGAAAAACGTTATGGAAACCATAACATAGATCTTCATGTGGAGGGAACTGAACAGATTCACCCGATCTGCGTTATAGGAGGCTGCCAACACAGAAGCCGAGTTCATGGCTTGAAAAAACATTGCGAGGAGTTTTCTTCCCCGAACAATTTGGTACAATGTTCCCCAAGTTGCAACAATGACGATCGAATAAATGCATAGACAAGTCACAATCCCCAATTCCATCACTTTACTAGAGTAAAGTAGAGTAGCTTGATATGCTTGCAGAGCACAAACGCCGTTGTAGAACAAGACGGCGAGGACAGAACGAGCGCATCCAAAACCGGACAGCACAAGATCGTCAAGTTGAATTTTGTACGGTAGAACCCCCAAAGTGTTGAACGTTTTAAGAAGTCGAGGAAGCGGTCCTGAAAACGAAGCCATTTTAGGGAAACTTGTTGACCAAGTCTTGGTTTGGGAATGAGCGAGAATCTACTGTCACCAATAAACTGGCAGGTGTACAATAGTCGAAGAAATGAAACTTACTAGCGATTGCTTTGTTTATTGACATTAATTCGCTGTACTGAATAGGTAATACCTTAATGAGAGAAACATTAAACAAGTGCCTTGTAAATTGGTATCTCAAGTAGAATCGGATCTGTTAACAGCGATGCTTATGCGAAAATTAGCAGCAATATCGATGGAAACGTCAGTCAACAACTGCTATTCAGCTTTAACGGCAAGTATCCGACATCAGTAGCAGAACCGCCCAACATTTTTAAGCTTTGAAGAAAGCGTTGAAAGTTTCAACTAATGACCCTATTAATAGCAGGTACCTGCTTTGAAAAACATCGGATGGCATAATATCTATTAACCCATAACAAGTCATGAATGTTACTCATACATCAAGTTTACCGGTTAATAAGTTGGATGAAACTATGCCTGAATGATAATATTCGATGGTTTTGTTCCTGGGGCATGAGAGTAGGTCCCTTGCGCAATAAAAGGTTCGTAAGAGTTGCGATGGCGTTGTCATTCATGAATACCTTGCACTGCGCATGCGTATGGCATCTACAAATGCCTACCCTGAAAGAACCCATTATTGCAGCATAAAAATCATAAATTGCCATGTTTGGAGCAATATTCCTATATACCTTTCTTATAGCAATGTTGCAAGATTGAGTGATTGCAAACAGATATGATGCGTCGCTCGCAGCTAAAATAGTGTACATGAGGAAGAACGGAAACGAGAAAGATTCTTCAGAGGTGGTTTTCACACAGATGAAGAAAATTTCTGCAACCAAGCCAACAAAGCTGGAAGCCATGCCGCTCATGACAATCAGCCCATAAAAGCAATTCAGATGGCCGATTCCTTCGACGAGAATATCATGACTACGGATTGCAATCACAATTGTATTCATACTTGGACCGTTAGAGGTAGAAATGGACCACGTCAATCGCCTAAAATGGCCAACTAGAAGGCAGATGTGACAATGAAACGGTAGAACACACACGTGAAGGAGAGCATGATGTATTATCCAGCCCAATCCGGAAAGCAAACCTAGCAAACCGATTTCCTCATATTGAAGCCAGAGAAATATGACGTTGCAGAAGAAGAAAGTTATTGCAACGCCGACTTTTATTCTGACACTGAAAAAACTCAGGTACTGCTTTGTCGTTGACGCGTAGGGGAACACCACGGCCACGGAGTTAATAGCACGATAAAACACAGTTAAACATTTTCTTTTCCAAATCGCTTGAAATGTCATTCCCCAAGTTCCAACAAGAACGATGAGGTAGGTGCCTTGGGCAACAAAGTACCCAAATCGCACATGATGTACCGTCATGCGGGACACTAAAATCCCATGATAGATTTGCGCCGCAAAAATGCCACTGAACACCGACACTATCAAAGCGAGGCGGACGCAACCGAATTTACATAGCACGAGTTCATTTTGATGAATTGTGAAAGGTAAAATCCCCAAAGCGTTGAATGTCCTGAGAAGTTGGGGCAACGGCGACAAAAACGTAGACATGTTGGGAAACTGAGGCCTTGGTTGAAAACGGATGACAATCAATATTCGAAAAGGTAGATTGACAGCACGGGAAAGGAATTGTCCCATAAAACTGCGAAGCGAAATCGTCTCTTCTTGACCATCGGTATCCATCAATGATAAAGTGCTCAAAAGCCTACTTGACGGTTTTTAGTGTGGGCTTTAACCCAATGTAACATAATTGTCTTTGGCTTGATTGTTGCAATCAGGTAAGGGCAAGAAACCACGCGATGATGAGCGATACGGCCAGCCAAGCATAGGCCAAACAGATATTGAGTCACTCGTCGCATTCATCAACATAGAATGATCCATGACTATGGTGGCAATAAATCCTAGGCATTGATAAACATGGGTCTTAATCTGTTTCCGTTTGATTGGGTATTACTTGGCCCCTAATGCTGTCAAGCTTAAATGAGATCAAGTGGGAAATGGCAACCATTTCCTCTCCGGCAGTATTCGAACCTGGCACTTCCTGCTCTCTCCGCAGACGCCTGGACCCTAAGGCCACAGAGAGCCTAGGATCAGAAAGTCAGGGAGGTGCACTCAAGTGACACATTGCCTTTGAGAAACATCCATGCCATTTCCTGTCTTTTGCACGAACAATCGTTATTATAGCATAAAATGACCACTTTCACCTTATTTTTAGCATTGTTGCAAGATCGGGTGATTGCAAACAGATATACCGTGTTGCTCGCAGCAAAAGCAGTATACATAAGGTAGAACGGAATCGAGTAAGATTTTTCAGAGGCGCTAGTCACACAGATGAAGAACAGTTCAGCGACTAAGCCAACGAGGCCATAAGTGATGCCGCACATTATGATCAGCCCATAAAACCGGTTCAGATGACCGATTCCTTCGACGAGACAATCGTGACTACGAAGCACAATTACAATTTTATACATGCTTGAAACGTTTGATGCAGATATGGACCACGTCAACTGCTTAAAATGATCAACCAGGAGGCAGATAAAACAATGAAACGGTAGAACAGAAACGTGAAAGAAAGCATGCTGCATCACCCAGCCCAATCCGGAAAGCAAACCTAGCAAACCGACTTCTTGATTTTGTAGCCACAAAAGTAACACGTTGCAGAGGGGGAAAATTATAGCAATGCCGAATCTTACACTAAAAAAACATTGGTACTGCTTCGTCGTTAAAACGAAAGGGAAAACCTTGGCCACAGAGTTAATAGCACGCAAAAACAAAGTTAAACAATTTATTTTCCGAATCGCTTGAATCGCCATTCCCCAAGTTCCCACAAGAACGATGATGTAGGTGACTTGAGCAACAAAAAATCCCAATCGCGCACGTTTTTCGGTCTTGCTGTACAGTACAATGCCATAATAGGTTTGTGCAGCGCAAACGCCACTGTACAACAACACTATCAAAGCGAGACGAACGCAACCAAATTTAGATAACACGAGTCCATTTTGTTGAATTGTGAAAGGTAAAATCCCCAGGGCGTTGAATGTCCTGAGAAGTTGGGGCAGCGGCGACAAAAACGTAGACATGTTGGGAAACTGAGGGCTTGGTTGAAAACGGGTAACATTAAATAAATTCGAAACGGTAGATTGACAGGAATTATTCCTATTACTTTCCTGAGCTGTCAATCCACCGTTTCGAATTTATTGAATGTTACCCGTTTTCAACCAAGCCCTCAGTTTCCCAACATGTCTACGTTTTCGTCGCCGTTGCCCCAAGCAGCAATTATGGCTGCTTGTCAAAACTGCACAGTGACACGGTCTCTTCTTTATCAGCCGTACCCATCACTGATAAACCACTCTAAAACCTATTATTTGACGACGCTCAGGGGGTTCTAATCTAATAGAACATTTTGGGCTTTTTCCAGGATCATGAGAGGTAAACGGGTTTGGCAGGCAACGCCCAAACATCAACACTTACAAAAATGTCGTTTTCCTACCAAACTGCCTAGCCCATGCCTACACTCAGGCTCCTGGAACTTACCCAACATCAATTGCTTGTTTGCGCAACCCCCGCAATACAACCGTCTGGACATGCATTCGAACCTAATGATTTTTTAGTGAACTAGGACTATAATATAGTCCTCCTGTAATATAATATACTATAGTACAATATAGTATCCTGTAATATAATAGGTATCCTGTATAATATAGTATCTCCTGTAAAAAAATATCATTTTCCAACCAACGCCAGTGAATTCCCACTGCACCTATTCCAATACTCTCGCAGATTTCAGCACAATCTAGAACCAGACATCCAGTTGTTTTTCGGCTAAAATTACCTCCATAATTAAGTTTACATGGCATTAAAACTTTATTTCCCTGGAACTAGGGATGGTTCAAAAGGCATGTACTCTATTTTTCAATGTATGATTATTTTCCTTTTAAGGAAACCCTTTCCAATTGTTGGTAAAATTGGCCTAAACAATAAGTACATGTTGTACCCTTTTATCTATCTCTTGGCCTGACATCAACTGGGCATTTTTACCTTGTCAATCGTGGAAGAACATAGAGCCGTTATGGAGGCCACCAACAAGATTTGATGGCTCGATGTGGCAGCGTAGTAGACCAAGTCAAAAGTGGACATTCGCCCTGTGCCCACGTTATCGACGACGAAAAACACCAAACCGGGAACAATCGCAAAGGAAAAAAGGACTACGCACAATATTTGGAACCCGTAGGCACGACAGAGCCGGTCAACAAGGGAAATCAGGTCATCTTGAATGTTAAGAAGGTCGAGTATTGTTAATTTCTTCCTCTCGTCGTCCAGCAATAATGATTGGCGAAGGTGTTCAAAATACTGATCAATAAAATCAGCCACGCTTAAGAAAGGGACGACTACTTGAAGAACGGCCAGATGGAACATCTGCCAAGCGACACCGCAAATAATAAAGTAGATTTCTAAATCGTAAATATGAATTATGTCCATGATTGTGTACACGGCGAAAGCGAAAATCAATAATTTCACTCTTGTTAAAAATTTGATCGGAGGCAGCTCGAAATTAGCAGAGATGGATAACAATTTTTGGAAACAATCTTGAAACTCTTCACGGGCAAACGCAAGTTTGTAAATACCGCAGAATGTAATGAAAGGCAAGATCATAAAGACAAATAACGGAATCAATTGGTACAAAGTCAACTGACTACCAAACAATGACAAAGTCGCGTAAATCTGAAAACAGACGCCAAAGGAGGAAACAACCACGATGAGCCCATACAGTGCGCCAAATTTTTTCGATAACACAAGATGTAAAGATTTGTCAAATTCCCAGGGAAAAAATCCGAACATCCCGAGATACTCGAAATAAGAAACAATGGAAAATGTATGGGGGGTCATAGCTAAAAAAAGATGTAGAAATCAACAGTTTTGCAAACAGAGTGTAAACCCTGAATGGCAAGGTCAATTCGCATTAGGGCCAATTTCAACAACAATGAAAACCATGTTTGAAAGAAACAGACGGTCTCGACACCATGGTCGATTTTATCTCACCATTACTATTGCTATAATAATCAAGATAAAATTTCATGGTGGGTAAAATTCGCCTTTAGTTTTTACGATGGAAAACATCATTATCATCTTCGATCATTGACAGTTTGAAACCATTAGGTAACTTTCTTCGAAATGGAACATTTTAAGAAGGTACCTAATTCGTCAGACCAGGAATTCATTGAAAAATGTCGAAACAGACAAGCTGAAGTTTGGGAACAAAGGGAATGCCGCGAAATAACTTCAAAAGCCAACAGGTGATAATCAGATTTTCAAACAAAATTTTTTTACGCGAATGGCTTATGAACTTATAATTTATTTCGAGTGGGCGAGAGTTTTTTTCAAGAATGTCAGTCTCCAAGTTCAAAAAAAAATGCTTGAGCGACATTTCTCACACTGCGATGTAATGCCGATTACCACTTGTATACTGCCGTACACCCCATTGTTCACGGACTTTTGGAGATTAAATTAAATTAATATAATTATATTAAATTAAAATTAATTAAATTCAATTAAATTAAATTACAATTAATAAAATAAAATAATTAAATTGAAAGCTTAGATAAAATTAAATCAAATTACAATTAAATTAAATTAAGTTAAATGTAAACTCATTGGTATGGAATACGAAACTAAAACACCAATTTTATGAACAATATTCACTATCGAGAATGAAATGTCCACAGCTCAGTCATATTAGGATTACGCACCTTCTCTACAGCATTGTGGCAAGATTGAGTGATAGCGAACAGATATAATGCGTTGCTGGCTGAGAAACAAAGATACATGAAGTAGGCCAGAATTGAGTTGGGCTCTTCACCGCCGCTCGTCACGCAGATGAAGAACAACTCAGCAACTAAGCCAACGAAACTGTAAGCCATACCAGCCATGACGACTGGGCCGTAAAAACGATTCAACTGGCCAATCCCTTCGACGAGAGTATCGTGACTGCGAAGTGCAACCACTATTGTGTTCATACTTGAAACGTTTGAGGTAGTTATGGACCACGTCAACTGCTTAAAATGATCAACCAGGAGGCAGATAAAACAATGAAAGGGTAAAACGGAAACGTGAAGGAGAGCATGCTGCATTACCCAGCCCAATCCGGAAAGCAAACCTAGCAAACCGAATTCTTGATTTTGTAGCCACAAAAGTAACACGTTGCAGAAGGAGAAAAGCAATATAAGGACGTATTTTGATATTACACTGAAAAAACGCAAAAGCTGCCTTGCACTCAAAAGAGCGGGGAAACCCATGGCTACAGAGTTTATAGCGCGAAATAACTTAGTTACACATTCTCTCTTCATAATAGCTTGATATGCAATTCCCCAAGTTCCTACAAGAACAATGAGGTAGGTGCCTATGGCAACATAAGTCCCCAATTGCTTATGCTGCTCCGTCGAGCTGTACATTTTAATACCAACATAGATTTGACCAGCACAAATAACACTGTACACCGACACTATCAAAGCGAGACCGGCACAGCCCAATTTAGATAGGACGAGTTCATCTCGCTGAATTGTGAAAGGTAAAATCCCCAAGGCGTTGAATGTCCTGAGAAGTTGGGGCAACGGCGGCGAAAACGTAGACATGTTGGGAAACTGAAGCTTCGGAAACGGGAGAAACTAAAATGGGTAGATTGGCAGCGCAAGAAAGTGATAAATGCTTTTTAAAGCTCCTAAGAAAATTGATGGTTTTTCTCGATCGCCGTTACCGATAATTGATGAAGCACTCTAAATGCCTACTTGACAGTTGTTGTATCGGGGCTCTAATCAAATAGGAGATAACATCAATCGTTTTCTTATTATTCCAGTTGTCTTTTCATGCATGAACTTAGCATTCCAATACTCCGACCGCAAAAGACAGCCTCGGATCTCATCGCTGGTTCCCCATGGTCTTCATGATTATTGAAATCGCCCCGTTATTTGCTGTTGGTCTAATTTCTAACAAGAATGTAGGCATGACCAAGCACGTGACTATGATGACACATTTGGCTAGAGGAAGGTTTGGCTATATTGAGTGGGTAGGTTCAGTAGCAATTGCTGACCAGTAGGTCCAATTGTACAAGGGGGCCCCAGTCGTATTGACGAAAACGCAATTTCGAAAAATTCGAAATTTTACTCCAAATTTTTATTGAAAAATAACATTGGGAATAACTAACACTACTAACTATTGGGAATCACTGTCGTCGTTTCCATCGTCTGCATTCACGCCATCTTCGTCTGAAGGATTTTCGGGTCCTTCCTCATTTTGGACTTCTTCCTTGATCTCCTCGAGATTTTTTCTGTCGGGAAGTTCCATGATGTTGGCCACGTATTTTTTGGCGGCTTTTTCAACTTTAGAGACATCGCTCGGGGACCCGTGCATCTCTTCGAAGGCCAGCCACTTCGTGTAGATGGATTTCATCTTCCGGGCCGGCAAAGTGTTGCCAGCTGCTCTTTCCAAGACATTCCTGCCCACCCATGAATAAAAATGGGTGATTAAAATACGAGCGTTGCTGAGTATAGGATTAGTCTCATTCTTTAAAATGCCCCTAGCGCTTTCGCTGACATTGAGTACCTCTTGAGTACCTCCGAAGAACAGTCTTTACTGGACACCTGTTGGATTTTGGGAAACGCAGGGGTAGAAAATAACCTCCTCAAAACCCATCACGAACCTCCTCACAACCTATCGGGAAGTTTCTCCACGCCCTATACCAAAGTTACTCATAACTTGGCAAGTATTGCAAGACAAGCTGTGAGGCGTTTCAAAATAGGACGTGAGGAGCTTCAATACAGGTCGTGAAGAAGCTTCAATGGAGGGCTTCAAGGTAGGATGAAAGGAGCTGCAAGATCAGTTGTGAAGAGCTACGCGATTGAATTTGAGGTCCTTCATAATGGATTGTCAAGGAGCTTCAATTGAGGATGTGAAGGGCTTTAGAGGAGATTGAGAGAAGCTTCAGGATAGGTTGAGGAAGAGCTTCTAGGCAGGTTGAGAGGCGCTTCATGACAGGCTGCGGATTAGTGTCAAGATAGGTTCTGGATGGCATCAAGACGCTTCACGATAGGTCGTGGAGTTGTTTAAGGTAGATCGTGAAAACCTTCAAGATGGATGGATGGTGGGGAGCTTCAAGATAGGTTGAGAGGAGCTTCTGTGACAACATGGAAAGTTGAGTCGGCAGAAGAAACCAACACTGAGCCTCCATTTCAAACCTTCGGGAAAATAATGATTCAACAGACGGTCGCCTGGTAGTCTAGTGGTTAAGACATCGGCTTGCAGAGCAAGGGGACCCGAAATCGCAACTGCTTAATCATCATTTTCGGCTGAAGGAAAGATTTTCAGTCGAAAAAGCCTTTTTTTGGTACACTTCATGCATGGTTGTAAGATGCTTCAAGATTGGACTTGAGGAGCTTCAGGATAGGTAATGAGGAGGTTTACTGTAATGCCTCAATAGCTGATTTTTTCAGTGAGATTTCCATCAAATTTTTGCATTTAGAATTTCGTTAGTTGCTGTCAGATACGAATCAGTGCATTAGTATGTACTGATGTAAAACTCCCGATGATTGTATACATTTTTGGAATAAGCCGTTTTTAATGAGACGCAAAAACTTTGGGTGCTGACTTGCGAGAGGTATTAGGATACCATACACTCTTGCTTACCTTGCCATCTCAATACACTGAGATTTCACCAGCATATCCACGTAAACAGAGAGAAGGTCCAGTCGTTGAGGGAATGACGTCATAAGATTCTCAAAAAGAGCTTGTGCCTGTTCTGGGAAGCCGTGCTTGTTCTCCAATAGAGCGAATCTCGATATGAGAGTTATATCTGAAATCCAACCGCCAAAGATAAGATGGCTTCATCTGCTGACGAAATATCTGGCACTCGATTTTGGCATATTGCCAAAATGTATATATCTTTGTCTACTTACGATTCTTTTTTGTCAAAACTGCCAACGCTTTCTGCAGCAGATTTCTAGCTTTTTCGTTAAGCCCGACAGACATGAGAGCATTCTGACATTGGAGCCAGCATTCGACATTGTCCTTGTACTTTTTCACCATGATGTTCGTCAACTGGTCAACTTCCTATAAAAATTGAAGTAGGTATTAATTTTCTAAGGTTAAATTACAGGTAATTTTACGATGAAAGCACCCAGCTTCATAGGTCACTTGGCACTTTATTTCCAATCCACCCGATGCCATTTCAGCGACTAGTTGCATACGAAGAACCACTAGATAATTTTTTCAAAGCACAACTACAAAATTCTTTGTGAAGCCTAATTCTGGATCACTTTCTACGACAAACCCATGGATTAAAAAACATTTCTAACCGTCACGTTTTTCGAATCTGCGTACAGCTTTAAAACTTGCGTATTTATGGCGTAATCGTCGTTACATTTTAGCGCCTCTGCGAACGTCTCTCTGAATGTTTCCTGAAAAGACAAATCATTTCTGAGCAATAGCAATAAAAGTGATGAAAATTTGGAATTACACTAAAATTGTACTCATGGGCCAGTTTTTGCATCATTCGAAGTGCTGTACCAAATCTGGTATATGTCTCTTTTGGGTTAAAGGAAGAGAGGAAATACAACGTCTGGGATAAATGGGACGTGGAATGACACAATTGCCGTACCAGAGGGCAAAATGAGTGCTCCAAATTCAGCAGGGCTTTCCACACGTCCAATTTCGAAGCTGATTGCTGAGGGTCGATTCTTTTTATCGCCCTTCGTCCAACGGCGCGGGCTTTTTCAATATCTGCATTCTGAAATAAGTAGACGAAAAATTACTTTCATTTAGAGAATACTTTGAATAAAATCTTAATTTTTCGGCAACTTTTGGTTTTTTATCTATTTTTTAAAATAGGTGAAGATTTTTTTCAATAAAATTTCATTTTCTGACTAGTGACGAGAGTATTCTAGTCTGAATCACGGCGAGGATAAGAAGATAGGGATGTTCACCACGTAGACGACTTACAACAGCGTGATAACCCATGTATTTTATCCAGATCTCCGCTGAATCAGGGCAGCCGACCAAGAGACGTTCAAAATGATCTGGAGAGTTGGGATTCTCATCGGCTTCGAGCAATTCCCTTTCTTTCAATTTCAGTTTTTTCTCTTCTTCCAGTGCTTTCAAACGCTTTTCAGCCTTGGACAGTTTCTTCCTTTTAGTAGGCACTTCCTCGTCGGATTCCTGAGAAGAAAAATTCGGGTAACAATTACCTGCATTTATTGGAATCAAGGATGTCTGAAACGTCAAAGTATGACGATCACTCATTTACGCTGCCCTGAAAGCTTGTACGAAGGACAGAATTTCTTAAAAAAAAAAACAATTATTTTTGATGAAATTTATCAAAATTTAATTTTCTAAGGAAATTTAATTTTCAACATTTAATTTTCTACGGAACCTCAGATTCCGAATGTTGTTGGGTTTGGTTAGAAACAACTTTGGCCAAATCCTTGGCAGTTGCATTCCAGTCGAAGGCTCCCAAATCTTCAAAACATGACGGCACTAATGTTGCATTTTTCGGAGATTCCGTTTGGGCGTCATTCGAATTTTTCTGGAGGCCCGATCGCATCCTTGCCACTATTCTTTTCGACCGTTGCTTTCGCCTTTTCGGCGCCCGGACTGAAAGGGAGACCACAATATTGTTGAAAGATCAAAAGCAATTGAATATCGTCGTCTGAGGCGCAGCATGGCACATCTAACATTTGGCAAATTTTCAGGAAAAAGGAAAAATCAATTATTTTCGAATGCATTAACATAGGTATCCAAGCGTATCTAAGGGATATTTCAGTGGGTTCCACGACGAATTTAGCGAATCTGAAACCGAGCAGTGATGTGGCACAGAGAGTAAACATGATTTTCTGTTTTACCTAAAAACTGCCAAATTGTTAGATGTGCCATGCTGCGCCTCAGACGACGATATACAATCTTACAAAGTACAAATCAGTTCAGAAAACACGACTTACCGTTTGTGAATTTTGACTCCAATGGGCCTGGCGATTTTGAATTTTCTCGCTGTCTCCTCTTCATAAATCTATCATTCTTAATGAATGGTGTATCCCGTCCATCGGATGGTCTTTCCAATTCATTTTGTAATATTTCATTCGCTCTTTCTGAAACAGGACTTGTCTCAAAAACAGTAAACACGATCATATCAGGAATTTTCCATTCATAGGAGACGGCTATTTTAGCTTTTCAAGATGTTAGGGTGGTATCACGCGTCAGACCTAACCCGCGTAAATCCCACTGACAGACACAGACGAGGAATGCTTGGGCGAGAGAGAGAACGGATTAGCCAATCAGAGACGCGATGAGTGGTCCTGTCATGCTTTAGGAACCCCCGCATAGTGCCCAAATATTTTGTGCAGGGGCGTTTAGTCTGGGCCAGTGAAACCTTCCCATACTGGTTTTCTCTTACACAGTGTGGAACAGCAAGTATCAATACCAATTCTCTGTCCACGCTGGTTCACAACGCTTCGTGTGGGAGGGGCCAATTTTTTTATATGGGATTTTTAAAAGAGAAAACAGACAAGTAACTGAGTAGGTACTTACCTTCTTGTTCATTATTTGACCCATTTGAAACAGATTTTTCGGGTCTACCATTGAAATTCGATCCATCCAACTTCTTGCCAGGGAATCTTCGCAATTCTTTCGATTTAAATTCGCTTGCAACATCATCAGAACGATTTTCCGGCACAGCTGATTTACGTGCTAAGTTTTTAGGCTTCTTCTTGACTCGTTTTTCTATTCTGTTCCTATCACTGAAAAATTACACAGAAATCAACAGGACAGCTCACTCCTTCCACGGTCTTCTTCAAACTTTATCAAGCCAATTTTTCTACTTTGGAAAATTGTAATAACAGAATGTAACAACTTACGCCGGTCCCTCCTTCAGCCCCAGGTAGTCTTCGTACTCAGAAACTTCTACCAAAGGATTTTTGGGGTTCAGCATCCTAGTTTCTGGTATCCGAAATTGAACGAAAAATCACTCTCACAACTATCGAATTGGATTCACCCAGAAAATGAGAGTTAAAAAGAGAAAAAATTACAACAACGACAAAAAGGTCTCTAATTAAAATTATTAAACGTTAGGAGCACATTTTTGCAATCGTACTCCACATGCCACTTTGGTTCCGCTCGCCGTTGTTTTGTTCGTTCCGCATGCACCATGCGAGATAACGCATAGATATTGTTGTTGTTGTTGTTGTTATTGGACTCACCTCACACAGTTTTGGTTTTTGTCCGGTATGAGGACCTTGGAAGTGGTACCACTGCTTATGAGGAATTATCAGCCTAATTAGATGGAAAAGGGAAAAGAAGGTTGGGTAGGGGGGAGGAGCTGGGAGGGAGTGCGACACTGGCGAAGCTCGCGCATGCGCTTAAGCTATTTTCTTTGTTGTTTCCGACTGACAGCTGATTTCAAACAACTCACACTGCTGCCAATCCTACGATATCTTGGGCGACCTACCGCAATTGAAATCGTACCCAGCATCAATATCGAACTAAGTGGGGGCAAGGAGCTCTTTGATTTCGAGTTTTTGATTTGAATTAGTAACTAGTGTACCTACTTACTTCTAGTTAAATTGAACGCTTGATACTGTCCGAGAAACTACCCGATTTTAGATCGTGCTCAGATGCATTGTACCGAATTTTCGGAAACCCTACCGTAAATTACTCTTGTGGGTCTGACAACACTGTCAATTGACCAGCCTCAGTTTTTGAATGGCCAAATAAGTTGAAAAGTTGGTTTGGTTGAGCCCGAATATTGCTTGAGTTTTCGCACCCCTTTCGTGAATTTATTTATGCGCACTAAACCACCGGGGATTGCGGAACGGAATGCTAAGATGGCTTCGGGATGCTGCGGAACCAAAAAGCAGAAACTCAACAATCACTCCAGTGTTCCTTGCAATGGGACAAACTCCGTCGTTCCTAACGGGGTCGGGGTTAGAAACGGGATGGTAGCCCATCCCGATATGTGCTACTACTGTTTTGATGTTCTCTACTGCCATTTGCACAGTCTGGATCCTCCGAAGAATCCCGAATTTTGCAACGATCCTTAGTAAGTGAAATTAAAATTTACCAGAGTAACAGGGTTATGTCCTCTAAACTATGCAGTCAACCAAGAATATCCTTCATCAGAATGAGACAAAGGCCTACTTTTTTGCCCTCATAAGATTTTCTCCTTTTGGTGCAAGCTTCCAATATTTCTGGAAATTTTTGTTGTCAAAATTGTTCAACTAAACGAGCCTGCATACCAAGTGGGGTGGGTGGGGGCGAACGTTCACCATTTTTTCTTCGCTTACGCTCTGTAATCGTTCGTCACATGCCTTTAAAAAATATCCCTTTTTCGGCTCTGTATAATATTCCTCTATCTGTTTATTTTTTTACAAAATGATGTTTAATTTACCTGCGTGTGGAACGAGAATTATTCTCTAGAAAGATTCCATTGCGGTTAGAAGGAGGAGATAGGGTCAAGATGAACGCTCTCTGTCCATGCAGTAGAATCTATTGATCTGATAAAGAATCTAATCCTTTATCCTTTCGTTGTGAATTTATCATTTCATTGTGAATTTCCCTTTTTTTCAATACAGCCCACTCTTTGTCACCTGGGAGATCGGCAGAGACAGGCGCCTCCGCGGTTGCATTGGTACATTCAACGCGATCAATCTGCACAATGGTATACGCGAGTATGCTGTGACAAGGTACTTCATAACTTCCAATGAAATCGCACAGTTCTAAGTAAATTTGTGGATAAAAAATTTTCGTCCAAATCTCCGATTTGATCTTCATTTTATGGATTCCCCCATCCTTTGTTCTCACATTAAAAATATAGAACTCTCTAAAATAGTTAGGTAATTTTTTGTTTGTTTCCAGCGCTGTAAAGGATTCTCGCTTTAGCCCGATCTCACGCGATGAACTGTCCAAGCTTCACGTCTCCGTTTCAATCCTCCGCCATTTCGAAGATGGAACTGATTACACCGATTGGGAAGTTGGCGTCCACGGCATTCGCATCGAGTTCCACAACGAGAAAGGGAACAAGAGAACGGCTACTTACTTACCAGAAGTGGCCACCGAGCAAGGTATGGCTAATTAACTATTGTGAAAATGTAAGCTCGACGCCATCTTATCCGAATGTCATCACTTTTTTATTCGTGTCGTCTTATACAAGGTGTGACTATCGAGAGCTGCTCAGTCTCTTGAGAAAATGATTTTTCTACCGTCTGCAAGAGCCATAGCCCGGCTGCATCAGCTGAGCCTGGTCCAAGTTCGCTCATCATTGAAAATCCCCTACCACAAATTCACTAGCAGTGAAACCGAGAAGCTTCTGTTGGCCCATTTCCTCATAGTCAAAAACAGCGATTGCGTTACAGCACAAAAAAGTAATTTACGTTTTTGGCCAAAAGACGGGTTGGACTCGGCCGTCATTGAAATGAGTGACGTTGACCGAGGCTTTCTTGCTTGGCTTTGATTCCTTCAACTGCAAAGCTTGCCTCTCGGAGAAGCGGGACCTTGGCGCAAAATTTAGCTTTTTTTCTGGGATTCTAATTTTTCAGCGACAGTTTTCATCAGTGGCAGAATCCTGGACTACAAATTATGGCCATTGAGGCTTAGGTACAAACAGCAGCGAAGTTCGACAAATTCCTCCCTTGTATTGTTTAGGGCAAACTGATTTAAACATCCATTTTATCCACTGAAGCACTGTTGTCATCACGACTTCACCAATGAGGGAAACCCATGGGTTGGAATCCAATTCCGAAGCCAATCTTTGTTCATTATTGTTGTCAGAGTAATTGTGAGATCGAAAAATGGCTAAGGTAAAACATACGGTGCGCACTATAACTGGGAATAGGTAATTCTTTGTAATGACGTCATGACTATGTGAGGAGTTGAAGCTCGACGGGTGAGAAGAGTTTCCGCATTGCGTTCTACGCGCTTTAGTACAAATGGTAAATAACAATATACAATGACAACAGAAACGAAACACGGAGCATCATATTGCAGAGAATCTAAAGTGGCGCGCTCTGGCCCCAAGGCTAGTCCTTGAAGCTTGGCTCAACGGTAGTGACGTCATAAAAATCCTGGAGTTTACAAAAAAGGCATTTCGCGAGTGAAATCGCAGTATGTACTGTCTCAAGCCAATGTGTAATTTCAATGAAAACATTTTAAAAATCCAACGGTATTTCATCATTTGAGGGGCACTAGCAGACTAGAATTGTTTTTGGAAAAACTAAATATTCAACTATCCAAAAGAGCATTCGATTCAACAAAACCTCTCCCGTTCCAGGTTGGGACCAGATACAAACGATCGACTCTCTCCTTCGCAAAGGTGGCTTCAAGGGAATCGTCACTCCTGACATCCGCCGCGGTATCAAGCTGACTCGCTATCAGTCGGAAAAGGTGTCGGTCGGATATCAAGAATACGCCCGTTGCTGGAGAAACGGCCGGCGGTGCTAGCGTGGGCGAGGGGGCAGCCGACAGGTTCTGCCCCCGATGGTCCCGCGGTGCCCACAACTGCCGCCGCGGTGCCCATTGCCGCCCCCGCCACCTCCGTACAGGAGAAGGCAATGACTCGCGGCCGTTTGGCTTATCGCCGCTATATTAGCGATCCACGTCACCTACATCATCCAAGGTTAAATTGACTGTAACATTATGATTTTTCTCTTCTTTTTGGATATGGGATTTTTAATTTTAAGACATTATTTCTCTTCCGTTGCATTAGTATCGGAAAATGGGATTTGTTTAGATAGGTGCATAGAGGTAATTAGGTAACCTTTTTATTTTCAATTTTTCTTTCCGTCAGTTTCACAAAATTGGCTTAATTCCGGATGCCTGAATGGAGAAACGTTCATTTCTGAAACGCCTGGATTTCGAGTTTCACTGTCTTGAATCTGAATCTCGTATTGGGGTATTTTACATTGATCTATCATTCGACTTCCCAATAAAACTTACCGATTATCTCTGGGGTTTCTCAATATTTTTTTCAGACTTTATTATCACAAGGCTCTTTGAGCAATTTATTTTACTCGGGAATATGAAATTTCTCCTAGTTTCCGATTGTTGGTGCTCCTGGCAGTCTAGTTTTGAGGCGGCGGTAAAATTCCAGCCAATCTTGTCTTGGATGTTGTCTCCTGAGCAATGCTCGATGTTTTCAGTGCCGCGTTACCTCCATTTTACGGAGGTCGCATAATAAAGTTGCTCATTGTGCATCTGCGCTATAAAAATGTACTTATTACATTTCGTCTATCAAACAATAAACTAGTTGCTAGCCAGGCGCAGTATTGCCAAGGATCCTGAATCGCTCTCAATGGATTATAGATGCAAAAGTGATTTTTTCCAGTTCTTGCGAAAAACATCGAATTTCACTTTTATCAGCCGATTACTTGTTGGCGACTTTTTCAAAATCCCCCTCCTTATTTTCGAATACAATTTAAAAACCTTTCCCAATTAGGGTATCCTGACTCGTTACTACTGAATTGGATTTAATTCCTCAATAAACATACCCTAGACTCAAGGGATGATTTTCTCTTTCTTGCTAAGTTTTCCGCCGTAGGTTAACAATCTAGGTTCTAGGTATGTGTTCTTCTTGAAATCTTAGTGGTGGCGTACGTGTCTCCGTGGTCTACTGAAAAGGGAGTAATTCGTCATAGGATGAAGTTTCCAAGGTTTTGAAAATAAAATTCTAAAAAAATTATATCGACAGTTGAGTTTTTCTGGTGAATATTGTCAATATTTTTAACGCTTTTTTCTCATTAAATCCGTAGAGATTTTCTAAAATATCTTGGAACCTATCTGCTTCTTCATGCAGACCAGTACGGAAATAAATTATTGATAATACGAGATGAGTTTGGATGTTACAAATTTTATGTCATCCGTAAAGTCAAAGTCGTGCACGTTAGGCGATTCAAGCCTCGAGGGTCCCTTGGCTAATAGGAGTGGTTACTAAGGACGCCAAGCACATTCACCCAATCACATGCCTTTGACTTTGTTCGGCGTCTGTAGTTACCCGTTTTGCACTGCCTGTACAATCAGGCCCAGTAGTCGGATTTACATGGTTTGCAATTCGAGGCGGGAACGAATCCGATTTGCTGATAAGATCTTATCAATCTGAGATAAGTGTTTCATGAAGCAATGAGCTATTCGACCCTTTAACAGTCGCGGAATTTCTCCGTGTTGTTTTCTCTAGACTTTCCTTACAAACCCGTATTCACTCCAAGATCTCTTATACTTTGTGCTCTTGCATATAAAGACACGCCATTCAACTCATGAGGAATTCCGGCCAAACGTCACCCGGTGAATTGTGGATTGTGATAACATCCGCAATTCCTTATCAATAGTCGGGTCGATCAGTGAAATTGAATAAGAGGTGGTAGAATACCGTTGTAGAATTATAAATAATGACACCCCTATTTTATACCTAGCGACTAAGATGCAACTATTGGCAGAGATTGTATTCATAATTCGTAATAAGTCATTCATTTCCTATCGCTTGCAATTAGTGGATTGGGGCGACCCATTTTTACCCCCACCCCCTATTAACCTGTGAAGTTAACCCCTGATTTGCCATTCTCCAGTTATTGTGCGAATCGTGAGTGATTATTTTATATTTATTGGTTAATACAATGTAGTGGGCTCCTTGAGGATAGATAAATTCCAATTTTTTCATCTGTGGGCATCATGAATTGGAAAAGAATACAGCTTTTGGAATTACCTTCCGATCGAGTGAGGAGCCCATGACGTCATTTGGCAAATCATTTCGGCGCTAATTTTTCAAAATTTTTACCATCTAACTTAAGGCAACAATAAATTCCAGTTTTTTTTGGAAAGCTCGCATCAGTACTCTAGCTGAAGCAATAAAAAGCCGATTCGTTATTTTTGAAATACTAGGTAGGCGTACAGCATAAAATTAACTCTATTATAATTTAGGAATGTAAGCTAGATTTTGGTGAAGCTATTCAAACGTATTGTTAATCATTCATCATCAATGTGTTCAATTTTTCCTCATCGACGTATCACTCAACAGCAGAGGCCGCTTTTTCGTATAACCTATTCGACTATTATTGGAAAAAAAAAACGGACCAGGCAACGAATGTCCTGACCGCAAAGTTAAGCCGTACATGAAAACAAATGACTTACTTTATCGCCTTTCCAAGTCAAAAATTGAGGGTTTCAAACCATATTGAGAATTTTCCAACCCGAATTACCTATCTTGTAAAATTCTCAATTCGGCTTGGAAATACTATTATTTTAAATCATTACATGGTTCACATGATCTCTATAGAAGAGGTTCGCAACTGCCACCCCATCCTCAGTTTTTTGTCGGTCGGGTTTTGTATGGCAGTTTTTAACAGCAGAGCTATTCCCCATGTGGCAGTTGGGTAAAAAACAAGGATGGGGAGGCAGTTGGGAAGAAATTTGGGATTTTATTGAATCTGAGTTTTCCATAGAAAGAAAATATCGTACCTTGGAAGCACACACCCAGCTTCTTCCTAAGGACATTCGTTGCCTAGCGTCAAGTCCAGCCCCGTACTTAGTTCGAGCCGCCAAATCAATAAATCATCGAATTGGGGGAAAAAATAGAAAATCTCCTTTTCCTCAGCACCGCATTTTTATACGTGCAGCAAAGTTAGAATAAATTTCTACTCATGTATCATCCAATTATAGATCGCTAGCATAATGTCATCGCGTGCTCAGTGGCACAACTTAAAATGGTGGTCTGTGATAGCTATTTACTAGTCATAACTCTGCACGTATGCCCGTGCGTTGTGATAATAAAATAATAGTTGAATTCAGGCCACGACATTTAAAATAGTCGGACATATTCGATCGCCAAAATCGCCAGCTACGGTAGGACAAAAATTCGCTAAAATTTTCATAATAGAATCAGACCGTTCTTCTTGACCGTGATTTAACAATCGTAGAAATTACAACCAAAAACTGTATAATAAATGTTGAACGTTTTATCAAATTTGGAGGTGTATAGTTTTCTATGATAATAGCTTTAGAGCGAGCAGAGGTGAATTATTGATCGATGATTTACAATAAATTAAAGGTTATCGTTTAATTTGACGCATGATTAATTCGCAATCGAGGTCTAATTGTTACGGAGTGAATAGTGAAGAGCTTTATTGTCATTGACGAACTTCCATCCAGTTTGGGAATGGTTTTCCCATCCAAAAAGCCGAAATCCTGGATGATATCGGTCATTTTTTCGAACGCCTATTTACATCAATTAACTATGCTATTCACTGCCAATCTCGAATAAATTTAAGCGATTACGTTGTTGTAAGTAGGTTAATGTATGTTGGTTTATGTAACTAGAACCAATAATAAAATTAAAACGTTCTCAAGCTCCATGAGGTTTTTATTTATCCTCCAATTCTCCATTTGAATTTCAAGGGTGGTACGCACTTGCCCACGTCCTAAAACGAATAAAATATCAACAACTTCAACAAACAATTTTATTGACTAGTACTAGGCTTACAAAAAATTTAATCGTCAGCATTTTCATTGAGTTCTTGCATGATTCTGTAAAAACAACTGCCCTGTCTGTCCGTTATGAACATGGCCGCCAGCGTGTTGATGATGAAAAATGTCAGGAACTGGTTTTTCAAAGGTCGGACCATTCCCCTAGCAATTTTCACGTACTCTGGAAACGTTTTCGTATTCAATAAAGGAAGCCTATAGGTCGCATATCGTTCGGCGAGCTGGAAAATATTAGATACCACCATCATATTAGATACACTCCAGGTCACCATGGCAATCATTATCGTCCATCAGCAAAAATCAGTATTTTCCAGGTCGCTATTCTTTTGAAACAGAAACTTACATAAAATCCTGACAGGAAGGAAAGAAACGTGGGATAAGCTATTCCGAGGCCAGCCTGGACTGCTGCTGACCTGAGTTGCAAGCAAACCGGGCAATGGTTTTGCATGACTATTCCCTCTACGACAGCCTAAAATCAAAGAGATCTGTTCATGAAGTGAGTTTGAGTTGATAAAGTTTTCTAGTCTCATCTGTCAATTATTCACTCCTCATGGCAGCGAAACGAATCTTACCTTATGCTGAGCGAAGGGTAGAAGTACGGCAGGCATGCTGATTCCAGCAGCGAGCATGGCTATTCGGCCGAACTGTTGGAGTTTCAATTTCCTCCTCACCAGGCCGGTTATAGCGGCCCCCGTGGTGGTTGCAACCAGAGTTAGAATCCCCGGTCCGTATGCGAATGCCCATCTGTAACAAAAATCAATCATGATTATCCGTCCCCAGGATAATACTTTTTAGGGTACACATCTGAGAATAGCGTAACGTGTCTTGAGGTCTCTACAACCAAATATTACGAGGTAAAAATTCCAGAATTAAAATTATTGCAGCGTAATACCATAGGTAGTTATGGGCCACAAAATCAGTCAGTCTGACATTAGACTATTCATTGAGACGTTGTTATTATCATTATTTCAGATTATAAAGGAAATTTCGTTCATTCCATTGCCATAATAATGTTACTCCTGATAATAATGTTACTGATAATTAAATAAGGAAATTTGTAAAATTAAAATGAGCTGTACTTAATTGACGCGTTTTCCAATTCACTGCGGGTCGTATGAGGGGATTGCTAGTGTATGATGACGCCTTCCTCTTGACACTAAGAGCTGAGCGCTTTCGGCAGTACGGCTCTCGTAAGCCGCCTTCATACAATATTATTTTGCAGTAGACTTACACTTCTGACGGCTTCCGACTCCCTATAATCTTCAGTTGATGTTCCAAGGCTTCCTTGCTAGTAATTTTCACGTAGTCTGGCGGAACAAAGTCACCCTCACCTCTCTTGATTATCGACATCACAAGTGGTCTTTTGGGCAAAATGTCAAATTTCTAAGAAAATTATGGGTTTTAAAGGCAAAAGGAGTATCTTTTCCGCAAAGGCTTAAATCTCATGGTGAATAAATAAGTAAATAAATAAACCAAGAATAGAACCTCTACATGATAACGCACTGATAAGATGAGAGAGGTTATGTTTGTGAAAAATTATCCCCCTGTCCAGTGCCTTTCAAATAGTAAAATGAGAGCAGCTGACAAATTTCGTTCTTCAAAAACCTCTGATCTATGTATTTAAAAAAAAGCAAATCCAAAAATTTTGGATTATGAGAAATTATGATTTTTAAGTTTACTTCTCCTTCTCAGCTTGAGGCCAGTCATCAGAGCATCAAAAATTTGCCTCAAGTCAAAACCGAAATTTTTCCTAACAGAAAATTTGCCAAATTTCATCCAGCACAGAAGAGAAAACCCCTCAATTTTGCATTTGAGAATTGATCGTCAAATTGGGAATTTCATAATTCGCCGTCATCGAAGTAGGACTTTCCTCGCTGACCAATGGTATCAGTCGCGTTTCGGATCGCGCACCGTTCATCTGGGGAGAGTCGTGTCGCCGTGTAACATGTTTGTATTCTTGTTTACTGTGATCGTTTTCCCGTCAATTTGATCGCGCAAAATCGGTTCAGTGCTTCTAGCCCGCGATTCGTGTCGAGTGGATTTATTTCCTCCGAAAATTCGCCCGCCGCCTGGTGGACCTGCCAACCTTGAGTGATAGTGCCTAATCTCTGCCACTTGACAGGCTCTCGGCGATTCGCTTTCCTTTCGACCGCAGCTTTTATCAACGGTTTTCACGATTTACTCCAGTCAGGATTTCAATATTTACCTCGGCAACATCGGCCTGAAGATGCCGGTTCGGAAACAAGGTGAAGACTCAAAATACACTGTTAACAACCCGAGCTGAGCACGATTTTCGTTCCCTATTCGTTTGCCCTGATTTTGTTGAACCTTTTCGCTGTAGCACTTTGATGTTCCAAGAATAGGCCTTTTCCTTCGTTTACGCTTGGTTTTGATCTTTGCATTTTCCTGTAACTTTCAGCCGATCATATCCTCACCTACTTCGATCGGAAAACTTGAGTCAGAGTAGACATTGTCTACTAGACAATAGGAACTTTTCCAGCCTTTGATTATATTTAGACTACATTTGAGGCTTTTTAGGTGAAAAATATTAAAAAACTCACTGTGGAAAGTTCAAAACTTGCCTAACATCAAAGTACATTGAGCTATCGGAGTATACCCACGTATTCTGCAAGGTAGAACAAAGATTTGAAGACCGAGAACAAGACAAACATCCCAGCTCAAGAAATTTGAAAAAAGCTTGAGATTTGGGGGAGCTATGACCATTTTTGTGAATGACCACAGACGGACACACGGACTCTTGTTCAGGGAAAGATTCTGCGTAAAAGTGTGTATGTAAAAGTTTCTTCTGAAGCTCCGATTCAATTTTTGGTTTTAGGGCGATTTCAATAGTACGACCAGTAAAAAAATAAATACAATCCTATCATGGACGTGCTTCGAGTAACAGAATCCCGGTTAAACGTGATTGGAACTTTCCAATAAAAGAAAGTTGATTAGCAATTTTTTAAAAGACCGACACTACTGTTCAGAAAGTGATTCTAAATAAAAATGTATGAGTTAACTTCTTTGTACCTCCATCCGATTTTTACTTTCCGGCGATCGCATGGTTTCCTTTTTCTTTGTATTATGTACCTGGGTACGATTCAATGAATAATGGTTATTTCTATTAAAATAACGATAATTTCATTTCTCGAATTTTTATTATTTTATTAGAATACTTGAGCCAGATTCAATTATCAATTTACCTGCTATTTTTTAGGTAGGTTTAGAAATCACTGACTGATTTTGGAATGGTGAAACGCATGATAAGTTTCTCAATTTTTGTTCTGCATTGATTTTATGAAAATAGATTCATGTCATTCATGTGAAGGCCAAGGAAAGCTTTGGTCTTACCAAAAATTTTGGAAAGTGAGCTCTTCGTTAATAGCAACTCATTTGTTTAATTGTATTTATGCCATTAACTTTTACTGATGCAATCTGCTTCTCAATAAAGGAATATAAAATTTTAATTCTATCACTGTATCTACAACATTACTAACGCAGCTTGTTCGGTCTTCAGCGTGCATGTTCGAATGGCTGCTTGATGCGTGTAAACAATATAAATAAATGTTTTTAACCCCGGAATGCCTTTTTCTTTTCCTTATCTATTTTCATTTTTTCCGTTTCACCGTAACTTGGTTTTTGTTTGGTACATTATCCTCTAATGAATCTTTGGGTTATACAGGTTGAAACTGTAGTTTTGAGTTTGTGTGCGCGCACATTTTTGTTTGCCATCCTGGTTGGAAGTTGATCTAATGTACTGCAGTAGAATGGTACACCAACCTGATTTCGCTGGATGTTCATTTGTGTGTGCAGATTAACAGATTTGAGGCAGTGCACCTAAATTACTTGCTTAGCCGGCAAGTTGAAATTTTTTTTAGTTTTTAACAATTTTTTTAGAAGTCTTAATATTGAGTTAGACGCTTGGCTAATACCTTACAAATTTGTTTAACTTATGACCGAAATTCTGAAATTAACGTCAAATTTCCCTATCCAGCATGAAAAGGTAGGACAAATTATAGTCGACAAATTTCCATCGATGGTTTGTCAAAAGGTCAGAACGTGATCCAATTCTGACTTTGCGGGGTGTTCTGGCGTGCGATTCCACATCTCATATTACGTTGTGGTTACATTATCCTGTGCGGTTCCTTGGTGGCGATGAGATGAGGTAAAATGAGAGCGGATAGACAAGAGAGGCTGACAACAAAGGATCCACTCTGAATAGAAGCCTCAGGTAAACGTCCTCAGGATGCCGCTGGGAGACGAGAGTGCACAAGGATGTTCTTGCATGCATAGCTATCATTTGCAATGGAGAATTCTGCGAAACGAACATTTTGGCGTAGTTTCATGGAACTCGATGGCAAACATAGCAGCAGCATTTTTTGCTATAATTATGTAGGTAATGTTTAAGTGGCTATGAAGTGATGGATGAATGATGAAATAAAATTTCATTTTGAGAGAAAAATCAACAATTCCATCGGAAAATCGAATTTGGTCCAATAGGTTTGTATCACATAATTAATTGGCAGTTTGGGAAAAATCTTGTTTTTGCTGGCATGGGGGTGATTATTCCCACTTCCCCCGGCTGAGGACCAGTGCCATAAAGGCTGGAATATCGCAAAATATCGACCTAGGCGAACTAACCGTGTCCAGATTAAAATATCAAGAAAGTATGCTGGCAGTAAAAATAACAATCTCTGGGGTGTGAAACAAATTAATAATTTAAATCTTCGTTCGTATAACTAGCGTGAGGCCGAGCGGCAAAAATTTGTCCTCCCCGGCGGGGAATCGAACCCCGGTCTCCCGCGTGACAGGCGGGGATACTGACCACTATACTACCGAGGACCTGTTTGGAAATGGCTGGTATTTTGATATTCGAGCATCGAAAGAATAATACGATGCCGTTCTGCAGCATCAGCTCCAAAAAACTAAAATCAGGCATGTCTATTTAGGGTACAACTTGAACATACCTTGAACCTACTTTACATCCGATGAGCACCAACAGCATAATTATGCCTTCTTACTTTAGGTACATGCCATTAGAATTGCTTAGCGGAACTAGAGGTACAGAGCTCCAAAAAAGCTTAGATTTTAGCGCATTTTAGCTCTATAAAAAAATGTTGGTTGAGAGTTTTGGAAAACCCTTCTCATGAGTGACTTTTATGCAAAAAAAAAAAAAAAAAATGTGCTAAAGGTTCGCTGTTTTTCTATGACTTGGCTCACATTTTCGAGGGCAGCAAATTTATAAAAATGTTCTTATACAAATTGTTTATAACTTTTTTATAAAAATTCAGGTAGGTACATCAAAAGGTAACATACCTATTGAAATTTTTATTTATAAATATGTTCGTGTAAACATTGTTTAAATTAAAACCGACGAAAATTTATCACATTTTTTCTATAGATTTATATTATTAAATAATTTTGGGTGATGGCAAGAGGAATTCGATTCCAGGAATGTGCGGTTCTTTGTAGTGGAATCTCAAAGATCCCCTGGTAATGATTACTTCCAGCGTACACGCCCTGATCAAAAGCTTCATACTCATTGCTGATTGACACCTAGTCAGGACGATGATTGGGAATTGGCCCCTTGGCCCTCCTTATGTCGAGACGGAGAACAATTTGTTGCGCAAATGGTTCGCCGAATGAGTGAGCTCGTTCTGCTTCGAGATTAATTCGTTTATGTATATCATCCAGATAGATGGCCATATTGAAATCAAATGCCCGTGTGAACCCAACGTTAAGCCCAGTCAGTACCTATGCCTACCATTTAGACAAGGTAACACCTGGTGAACATACATTTTTCATCTCAGAGACTCGAGGAGGGACCGTAATAAACATGTCAAACTTTTCTGGTTAAATGTATTCTTTCTTACCTTATAATTTCGTCCAACTGCGTTCCCTATTCAATATTCCATTTTAAAGTTATAGTCCATGAAGACCTTGTCCGCCCACTCCAGTATTTTACGATCTGCAGGAAAAACCGCTGAGCTGACGCCGGATAGCGCTACATTTTTCATGAGCCCGGCCGAATCAGAAGACCATCCCCTTGCATCTCGCTCCCTCTCGTCTCACTCAGTTCGTGGCACATATTAAAACATAGGGGCGGGTTCACTTCGCTATCGCCGACCCTTTTAGCTCCACGGACGTCCTAGCATAAGACCCTCTGATATATCGCCCTGCCCTTTTACTGCCAATTTGGGCCGCCGAAAAAGAGAGGTGAGAAAACTCGGCTGGAACTTCTCCGGAGAAGGTTGAAAAAGAAAATGGCCGTGAGGACCCCTTGGAGAAATGCGAGTCGTCGAGAATATAATGCGCTTCTCATTTGAGTTTTACTGTTACCTACCCATACTGGCTGAATGAGGTAAGTACTAAAAGGACCGAACTAAGGGCCGAGCGTTTACTTTTAGGATTTGGCAGACGTCGAAAGGGTTGTTATATTACCTCAGCCCTAAATATATTATGCCTGCTTTTTTAGTGTGTTGTTCTCACAAACCGCTGCAATGGCGCCAGCCAGTGGGCGCCCAAATAAATTTCCTCAATAATAAACTGAAAAAACGCTGCTAAGTAGATCAGTGGCATGTGCACATCAGTTTTCGGTATATCCGAAGAACTCTGCAAATTTTGCACAGGGGTTCATTTTTCGATTGCAAAGACAAATCTTACGATATATAGGTTCTCCTTATACACGAAATTTAGTTGTTATTATTCTAGAATTTCAGTATAAATTGGTAGATATTTTAGATGGGGATTTAGAAAAACGTTTTTTCAACCCGGCAAAAAATAATCATCCTCTTTGCTTGGTCCTCCTTGCTTGACCTACCTATCTATCTTTTCAACGCAGCGCGTCGTTAATTTTTGTTGAAATCATCACTTAATCTATTCTTATTTACCTACATAACTAACAGAATAATAATAATTATTAAATTCTCTGAATAATGAAATTAAAAATGCGTCAAGAATGCCTCAGAACCTTTGTTAAAGCCTGTCTCGTTCTTATGTTGCCAGGCGCAACTGGTCGTAGTGTGAGTGCGTCACCTTGTTGGTGTAATAGGCTAGTGGTCGTAAGTAGATCAATCAACCGTATCTAAGAGCTGAGGCCAACTCAACTTTTTCCAATTTTTGTTTTGCTGATTTGTATAATGCGACCAAATTCTTTAAATTGAAGATATTGGGAGGACAGAAGTTTTTGTGGGGATTCCAACGAGTGGAAAACGATTTTTGTGGCTATAGTCGTTTTCGAGTTATTAAGAATTGTAGAAATTTTTAAAAACTCAAAAATGTCTCACTAAAACTGCAATAACTCCTAAACGGTTGAAGCTACCGGCGTGGCGATGGTCTCATTCGATTCAGCATAGAAAAATCTATAGAAAATGATGCGTCACATGCCTATGTTTCAAAGTTCCAGAAAAACACGAATTTTTTCCCACTTCAACAGCTGTTTTACTGGCCTTAAAATTAAGGTAGGGTTCTGTCGAGATGTTAGGACCAACTAGATACGGAACTTGATTTTTGGTGAAAATTTCAAAAATTTACAACAACTCCTTCCCCCTGAAAAACCCCGGACGGCGGACGGCGGACGGCGGACGGCGGACGGCGTACGGCGTACGGCGGACGGCGTACGGCGGACGGACAAAAAATTTTTATTGCAGATTCGGATTCTACACCCCTTGAAACGTAAACCAACAAATTTTCAGGGGGTGTTAAAATTTTTTTTTTCCTGACCGATTACAAAGGTTCATTTCTATAGAAAAATGAACCAAAATATTTCTTCCGGTCAGGGGCGCGTACATGGATTTTCCCGGAAGAGCAACAAAGCAAAGAGGTGCCCAATCGAGTTATGGTATGGCTATAAACGGGTTAAGGATCGTACTTGTACCAAACCTAAGGTGACCAGTTATCCAAAATTCAAAAGCGGGACGCTATGAAACTCGAAGTCGACTTTGAACTCGAAGTTGACATTGATCTCGAAGTTTATTTCGAACTCGAAGTTGTGTTTGAACTCGAAGTTGACTTTGATCTCGAAGTTGATTTTGATCTCGAAGTCGACTTTGAACTCGAAGTTGACAATGATCTCGAAGTTGAGTTTGAACTCGATGTTGAGTTTGAACTCGAAGTTGAGTTTGAACTCGAAATTGACTTTGATCTCGAAGTTGACTTTGATCTCGAAGTGATCAATCCCGGTTTTTATTGATTAATAGGTAACATTACATTTTAATATTTACCTTATTTTTTTGTTCCAGGTAAGAATGTACCTAGTGTTTGACTACATGCCTGTTTAGCGAGGGGTAAGTTTTCAATTACATGCAGGCACCTATCAAACATACATGTGTATTTATGTATACGTTTTCATTTGCCCAAGTTTTACCTATCGCCTGATCTACGTGGGATGCGCGCACACCAATCCGCGTTGCATTATTTTTAATTTTTCTTTTCAAACATCGCCCTCAATATTGCGCCAACGAAAATGAGGTCGAGGTTTCCTTTGGCATTCGAAGCGTGAAATTCCGTAGTCCTTCGGTTCCGATCTTGGTTAGGGTAACGGGCTTGCGTGGAGACTGCTCAACTTTTTCGGATTTTCTCTTTTTCTTGCGCGATCCTGCACTCTTTCTTATCTTCTCCCAAGAGTACAAAGCGGCTAGATTATTTACAGCCCTTCGCGGTTTCGTGAATTGTGCTGTTCTTTTTTCCTCTGTTCGGGAAAACGCGGTGTGATAAAAACGACCACCGGAGGTGGAGATTTTTTTTTCAAAAAAGAAAGCATTTTTTGCGATATGTTTTAAACTGAACATTTTTTACATTATTACAATTATGTCATGATGAGTTTGTCATTGTCTCATTTTTTTTTATTCAGAGCTTTATTTTTAAAATAGGCAAAAAAATAATTATATGTGATTGAAAAATCATATCTACTAATAAAATGATAATGATATAATTATTTTTTGTCGGTGGAAAATCAAATCGCTTAAATAACTATCTACCTTGCGAAAAATGTTTTTCGGTTCAAGGGTGGGTTATTTAATAATTTATCAAGGGTTAGAGCTCCCCTTATGATTGTGCTGTTATGGTATACTTTTATATATATTTCATGCGAGCTTCACGCTTTGATGAACACTGGTCGCGAACAGGTGGAAAAGTCATTCACACGTAAAAAAGAAAAGCCATTTTCTTGCCAGCAGCTTTCCAACTTCAAATGCGAACTCCGTCGCCGTTGGATCAATTTCAACGTTCCCCCTTTCTCAAGACTCTAATAAACAATGCGAAAGGGAAAACCGACTTTCTTTGGAGTTGAGTTTCGACGACAAAATCACCTACCCCTAGCAGGAGGTCTATACATCACTGGCTCACCCCCAAGTCTCCTCCCCATTTCCTCGCGTAGCTCGAGATCAGCGAGGATTGACTGCGCCCCTGAATACAGAGTCCTCGATCCTCGGCCGTGTCTTTCCAACACCGATCGATCAGTGACTGCCACTTCCAATGAGCATCTACGTTACGACGAGACGCGATTGTCTATTTATCCCTAGCTAATTTCGATTGGAGAATGATGATGTCAAAAAAGTCACGTGGATTTAAAACCCTGAAACCACCTTACGAGGGGAGGTCGATAGATGTGCCCTCATACCTGATAGGTACCTGCCCAAGTACCTGATAGGTACCTACGTTTTTCTGCCGTTAATTATACCTGTCGTTAAATATGTCAAAAATAAATATGCCTACTACAAACAATTGCAAATGACTCGGGAATAGAACAACCTGTGTCGCAAAAATTTGTTAAACGATTGTTTCGGAAGATCCTCCGGAAAAAATTTCCAAAATGACCTCCTATAATAGCACTCAAGCACCTGCTTGATTCTTGGCGTGTGCGAATTTATCGTCTCAAGGTCAACATGAATAAACGTCCTTCGGCCTTTCCATTCTTCCGTGAATGCCGTCTGATAAATGGAGAACAGGAAGGTGAAAATGGGAGCATTGATTCATTTGGGGCCAGGCGGAGTCGTCTCCCGTTGTGGCGCATGAGAGAGGCATTATTAGCTTTCTAGCCACGTCATTAGGTCGTCTGGTTGCGGGTGGTTATGGAATGCTTGGTTGGTCTCTAGACAAGTTATAGTACACTGACGAGAGCCCTACGTGTTGTATCTTGGGTTGGCCGCCAATCGCTGCCTGTTCGAAGGGCTTTTGCTACAACGTTGAGCGATAGCAGTTCAAATGACGAGATACGACACGTCCTGGGGTCAAAGGGCCGTATCTTTCCGAGACGAACTATTTATGAATTGAGTTTGAAGGCTAATAGCTACTTTTGGTGGATTTATCGTTATCGTTATGATTTACGTAAATTTTTGAACCAAAGCAATTTGATTTTGATTAATTTGGTGGCTACAATGATCAAAATGTCAAACCATTGGTGCGTAGATAACACACAATACTTCCATCTTTTGAAACGTAAAAGTCTGACACAATTTTATCATATTTTGACTTCTTTTAAGTGTATTTAGGTCAAAAATATCAAAAACTTAGAATGCAATTTTTAAAATTCGCCTAAAATAAAAATACGCCCAGTAACCGGAGTATGGAAAATATCCACATATTCTGCAAGGTAAAACAAAGATTTTAAGACCAAGAATGCTCAAATTGGTTCATTTTTGTGGGCGGAAAAAAAAAATAAGATAGAAAACACTAAAAATGAAAATAGCACTGTGAGTAATTTAAATTCCGATTAAACGAGTCAAACGGAGGTCATGCCGAGACAAACATTTCAGTCCAAGGGATTTGAAAAAAGGATAAGAACTGTGGTCATTTAGAAAAATAACCATGACTGAAGTGTTGGACGGACACTGGTTCAGGAAGTGATTCTGAGTGAAAGTGTTCGAGTTAAAGTTTTTTTCAAACTCCCATCCGATTTTCGATTCTAGGACGATTATAATCGTATTTTATCGATTATAATCGTATAAACATGTTTCCATGTTTTAAATTTTCCTCTCGCAGTTTTTGTAATTTTTCAATGTGAAACACCGAGTTAAATTTGTTGGTATATCACTACTTTAGTGCATTTCAGAAAACTCTTCCTTGGTTATGAATAGTCGTAGATAGCCATTCGGACCTAGAGCATGGAAAACCGTTACGTTGTCTGCCTGGTTCGCTCAATTCCCGTCCAATGGTCACAATGGGACATTTCCAGAGGCACCATTGGTCTTCATGGTTGAACCGTCAAGATATAGGGGAACGGCGGTGTAAAAGGGCCTCGCACTCCAGCCAGGATTTACTCGTTCGTTAAAAGCGGCACTCAACCGGTGCTAATCTCGTTACTTCAGTCATCGGAAAAGTGCGGGAGAGCAGCTAAACAATTCCCGACTGGCGAGCAAGAAAATATTCGAGCCCCGTTTATCGATTTTGGAACCTCCTACGTATTTTTCTGTATTTTTTCCCTTATTTTCCTAGTATTTTTTGTTTTTTATTATTTTCCGAAATTCCTAATAACAAGAAACGATTTTTCCAAGCATTTTTTCCTTTCACCAACCCAAGAAGATAATTGTTACCGTATCAAACTGGAATTTATTCCCATTTTCCCCATAATTTCCCAATAATTGCGACACACGAAAATGTTAATTTGTCCATGAAAATGGGAATAAATTCCAGTTTGATACTGTAACAATCTTCTTGGGTAGGTATGTAAATTATTCACATTGGCATGGACCCGAATTTGAAATTCAAATTTTTGACTAGTAAAAGTGATTCATGCGATGCCATTACGCTTTTCACTTTGAAGGGTATAACTGAAATCCATTTAAAAAAATTTCACGAACTTTGAAAAAAAAATTTTACAGAAATTTTCTCTGATCAAAATTGCCCCTAGTCCCTAAGAATTACCCTTACTATCTTTCTCCTCCTAATTCGTACACGAATCGTGCAAATTCATATTACGAAGTTATTGGTATCAACGTAAATAATGCAAACAAAATTAAATCCGAACTTTTTGTTGAGTATTAAATGGGAGCCAGGAGTTTTCATAGCATTTCTTGATTTGCCAGGAGACTACATCGTACAAACTACTGATTTCGTACTACGAAAAGGCAAAAAGTAAAAAGTTTTCAAGTTCTCCCTCTTATATCTACTAAGTGGTCCAACCTTTCGGATTTCTAAGTACTCAATTGCTACTCTACACGTCAGCCCTCAACCCAGTCCATAGATTTCTAATAAATAAAGTTTCCAAACCACCGATTCGAGTCTCACTTTTCCGACTATTACAACAATAGTTCCGTTCCCTTTTGTAAATAACTGAAAAAGTTTATGCTCGGCTAAATCGCGGGCCGGGCGAATGATTCGGCCGCAAATCGACGGATAACACGGCGGGGGGAAAGTTCAATAATAGTCTTCTCAAAATCGCAAGATTGGCGAAAGTAGGCGATGAAGTATTCATGAGGAAGTCGGCCGATCCGCTGTTCGAAGACATGAATGAAAGATCTCGCCTTTTTCCTGCAGGGCCCCTGCCAGATGAAGATTAATAGAACTTGGCCCAATCCGAGTTTTTCCGAGGGAAAACCGAGGGGCTCAGGACTGTTCAACATTACTGCTCCCCGGAGTGGATGAAAATAACCAACTCCTCTCAGCTCGTTTCTTTTCGATCATCTTTGCCGCAACTTCGTTATTTTGCCCGATTGGGTTTTCGCTTGTGGCAGGTGAAGCTGGCGATTCTGTTCTCGCATTTTCGAACCCTTCTTTGTTTTTTGGAAGGGGGGGGGATCGCGCAATATGCTTGGCGAGCAGGTTTTTGAAGAAAATAGTAAGCCTATTTCACGATAATTTAAACCGGTGGTGAGTAGATAACATACAATACTTCCATATTTTGACACGTGAATGTGTGGCACGATTTGATCATGTGAGGCACTGATTTCCAAAACTTGCTCCTTGCAAGGTAAACCGTTTTTCAGAAATCACGAAAAACCTCTAAAACGTCATTATACAGCCGATTCGCATGTTTTTTTGCACCACATTATTACATCAATGGAACTCTGTATGCAAGGAAAGATAAATCTATTGAAAAATAATTGCGTAGGAACGAATTTAAATTCAAAAGGAGCGAGTTTTGGCACTAAACCTTGCATCTAACGAGTTTTGGAACTGACCCAGCTTAGGGTCTTCAGAGATCTCACATAAATCCATGAAGACACGCATGGTTATGGCTTGGCGTCTTGGCGAAAACTGAGGTGACAGGTTTCTTTTGACAAGGTTACCTAGCTCAAGGAGCGAGTTTTACTACCAAAATCTCATCGAGCTAGTTTTGGAACTCACAACTGACTGCAAGGAACGAGTTTTGGATCTCATCCAGGTATTTCAAGGTCAATTAAACGGAGAAGGAGCGCGTTTTTCTCAATTCTGACTTCGGATTCTGAAAGAGCGGACACAAACCTTTCAGAAACAGCTGTCACCCCAATTTTCGTTAAAATTGCAAGGAGCGAGTTTTGGAAATCACAGCCTCAATAATTGAGGTTTACTGATAGTTACAATTCTTTTTAATCAATATTATTAAATACTGTATATTACAAATTTTGCAATCAGGGATACATTTTCTGTAAGATGAGAGTTTTTGTGGCATCTTTCGTTGTCTGTACGATTATCTTTGATTTGACTGAAAAAAGCCAAAAAAAAACGGAAAATAGTCAAAAACTCGAAAATGCGGACGTCACCTGAAAACGGCGGTCCGAATTCAGCACCCAAAAAATTGTCAAATTGTGTGGTTCAAACCCGCTTAGCCTCGTCTATGGTCCAAAATGGCTAACCCCTCCGAAGCCAGTTCGAAACTCGCAAATTCATGCCAAAATTTGGTGAGCACCGCTCGGCGGCTTTCAATAAATTTAAACTCTTCAAGAACAACCATCGTACTTTCCTCGTGAAATTGGTCTAGGTAATCAAAAACGTTGCATACCCCAGTTCAAGCTACTTGAAGACCGGTTATCAACCGCTGGCGAATTGTAAATAATTTTCTTCGCGCCTCGTCGCCTCCTCGGTTATTTATCTTCGCTCTTGATGGAAGGAAATTAATAAACTCGGCTGTCCCAAATCAATTCCACTCTGGCTCCCGTATTGCTGCGAAATTTACCTTGGCCGACGGTGGTAAATCAGGTCGCGAATTGCCAGACGTCTTCGCACTCGGCTGAGACCGGAAATTGTCTCTTTCGAGGTTTTTCAACGTCTCGATTGCCGATGAATTTCGTAAAATATGTCCGTATTCTCTTTTAAATACATTCAGTCCCGATCTTATTGGAGAAAAAAAATCGGTTCTCAACTTGTTGGAAAAAGACGAATTTTTGATGCACCAAAAACCGTTTACTTAAAAAAAAAAAAACATTACAAATTTGGAATCGCTTCCTGAACAAATGTCTTTGTTGTCATTTACAAAAATAGTCATAGCTCCCTCAATTCTCAACCTTTTTTCAAATTTCTTGAACTGAAACGTTTGTCTCGGCAAGACCTAACACCCTGTTTAATCGGAATTTGAATAACTCACAGTACTTCCGATATATTTGCATTTTTAGTTTTTTCTATTTTATTTTTTTCCGGCCACAAAAATGAACCGGTTTTAGCGGTCTTGGTCTTACTTTGCAGAATACGCGGGTATTTTTTAACATTCAGATAAATTGACGTATTTTGATTTTAAGCGAGTTTTAAAATTTACATAGTGAGTTTTTTTTACCCAAACAAAACTTGTCAAAATATATTCAATTTTTTTCAAAAAATTCACGTATCAAAATATGAAAGTATTAGGTACCTAACACGGGATTTTCTTGTTTTCGACTTGGTCACAGTAAAATGGCCGTAGGTCCCTCAAATATTGGAATAATTACAAAAGTGAGTATACCGTCGGAAAGAGCGTTAAATTTCCGATAATTTTACGAAACTTGCAGTTTTCTACAGTTTCAGAATGAATTTTTTTTTCGAAAATCTGGCGACTCCCCTCCAATGCGTTCACAATGGGGGGATCAATAATTTGACATCCCTGTCCTTAGGGGCCCATAAACATTTATTCAGGAAGGCCGCAGAATGGACGGGCCGTGTTCGTAATAGTCCGCCTTGGTGATGAGCGTCCTGTTGAAGGTGTCGAGCAAGGCCAGGACGGAGCCGCCGATCCAGACGGCCACCGATCGCTCCTTGGGCGCCGCGATTTTGATCTGCACGTTTTTCGGCAGGATTTTCTTCACTTCGTCGAACAGGCGGGCGTTGTAGCCCGGCATGAGCGACGTGCCGCCCGACACGACAATATTCTGACACAGGATCCGCCTCAGGTCGACGTCGGCGTTGCGGATGGAGTCGGTGAGAATTTCTTGAACGCCCGGCGACTCGTCGCCGATTATGTCGGGCCGGAAAAGCAATTCGGGCGCCTCGTAGCGGGCGCCTTTGATTTGCACGGAGATGCCATCCGGCAGCGTGAATGAGGGAGATTTGATTTTCTGAAGGAAAAATTAAGTTAGGCTGTTAAAATTTTCAGTACCTCGACATTTACGTGTTTTTTTCATAATTTGAGATTTATTCTAGAATTGCCTACGTTATTTTTCAATTTACAAAAAACCTAAAATATCCCAATTGACTGTTAGTCATATTTCCGGATCGTTGCTACTTAACTGACCGGCTTGATTTTGTCGGTTTCCGCAGACCTGACGAAACATATTTTCTCCTTGATGTCCTTGATGGCCTCGTAGTCTGACAGAATATTGTAGCTAGTGCTAAGTTCAGCTCGGAGCAACGTCTTCAAGTATTTCGTCACCTCTTTGCCCGCAATGTCGATCCGGTTCGTGCAAGCGGGGATGACGTAGCCCTCACAAGCGGCGATCGCCTGGGTCGCCCCTTCGCCCGAATCGCAAACGACGCCGGTCGTCCGCCCGGTGGCGTAAAGGCCGAGAAGGCCCTGCATCGCGAAATGTATTCCTGGCGCGTTGAAGGTTTCGAAGAAAATCTCGGCCGCCCGGCGCCGGCTACTGGGCGTCGCCAGGGCGGGCTCCGTCATCAGGACCGAATGCTCGGCGGGGTCGGCGTTCAGCTGATACGGCCCGTACACGTGGGACCAAACGCGCTCCATGTCCGCCCAATCGGTGACGGCGGCGCATTCCATTGGGTAGCGGAGCGCCAAGACGCCGCGATGCTCTTGCGCCTTCTGCCCGACGAACGAGTCGCCGTCCAGCTCGCCGCACATGACTCGCGTGTGTTTCGGCGCCCCGACGTAATTCGGGAACACGCATTCGGGCCGATTCGATCCGGCGAAACCGGCCTTCACGACGGCCGTTCCGCTGTCGATCACGATCGGCTGACCTCCGCTGCTCATCTTCGGATTCCAGACTGCCTACGCGCTGCCTTGATGGGCACGATACTACCAATGTGGAAAAGGGAACGATTTATTTATGTTTTTTTACCGCTCGACAACGGTTAAATGTCATGGAGGCATTTGTTGAAAAATAGAAATATTGAAAATTTCGGAGGCTATTTTCTTTCACTTCGTAAATATAGAAGGAATTCTGGCCTCAAAAACAGCGATTTGTAGAATAGGAACTTATCTCAACGCTATTGGAGTATTTTCAGCACAGTACTCTCAGTTACCTTGACAGTTACCTTTGCAGTAGGCACTGTATAAAACTTTTCCATGGAAACATAGACGCAGAAATTCATGGCCTGCATTTCCACAAAAATATTTTTTTGAAATATTGAAAAAAAAAAAACCGCAACTTCCTAAGCAGGGGTTCATTATTTACGTTTATTTCTACTCACTACCTACATAATATTTTTTTTTTTTTTTTAGACTTAAACACATTTTAATTTTTTTTTTTTTTTTATTATTATTATTATTATTATGTTGAAAACTAGTCTAATTTTATTTTATATAATTAGTATTAGGGCATTTTTACTTCCATATTTACAGAGTAACTGGAAGTATTGAAGTCGTCCCCAAATCGAAAAAACTTCAGCAAAAACGTTTACTTATACACATTTACTCAGAATCACTTCCCAAACGAGTGTCTGTGTGTCTGTCTGTGGTACTTTACAACCAGTGGTGCGTAGATAACACACAATTATCCATATTTTGAAACGTAAAAGTGTGACACAATTTGATCATAATTTGACTGCATTTAGGGGTGTTTAGTTCAAAAATATCAAAAAACTCACCATGCAAATTTTCAAACTCGTCTAAAATAAAAGTACAAAACATTATCGGAATATAAAAAATATCTACATATTCTGCAAGGTAAAACAAAGATTTTAAGACCAAGAACGCTCAGTTCGGTTCATTTTTGGGGCCGGAAAAAAATTAAATAGAAAACACTAAAAATTCAAATATATCGGAAGTACTGTGCGTTATCCAAATTTCGATTAAACAGGGTGTTAGGTCTTGCCGAGACAAACATTTCAGTTCAAGAAATTTGAAAAAAGGTTGAGAATTTAGGGAGTTATGGTCATTTTTGTAAATGACCACAGACGGACATACAGACACTTGTTCGGGAAGTGATTCACCACCCAAAACATATATTGATGGCTTCTTCAGAGGCCTAACACCTCTTTTCCTGTAAACCTGTGTAATTATAGAACAAAATTAACGTCATAATTTAAAACTCGTACGAATAATTTTCTGCTTAATAACCACTCGTTAGTTTAGGCCTTTATTCGAGTATGCCCTTAACTTGGGGGTACCTTTGACATACACTCAGATTAGAAGGTGAAAATTATGTCAAATTATCTCGTTCGAGGGATGTATGTAGTCGGCATGCGTTGAACCTAAATCGTGAGGATTTCCCTTCCAAGTCTCAAGAGGCTGGGGCATCTCATTAGAGGCCGGGGAAAAAAAGGCCGTTATGAATAAAAAGTCGCTTCACTCCGCCCGCAGTCTCATTATGCGCTTTTACCTCCAAGTCCATAACCCTTTACGAGAAACTACTATTATCGTAGAGTCCTGCCGTCAGAAATTGTGCGAAATTTCCATAAATTGGCGAATACTGTTAACCTGAGGAACTTGCCACGGTCTGAGGATCGATTCTACAATTGATTTCCAACAAAAAATGTTCTATAACATTTTTTTATTACTCGCTTCTAAATGCCATTTTTTCACTTTTAAGATTTTTTCCGTGAATTCGATCTTAATTCACTGAAACGGCCATAACATCCTGATTATATTAAAAAAATTCAATTTTGACTATACCGTTGGAAAGAGTGATAATTTTCCAATCACCCTACAGTATCAAAAAACATTTTCGAAGTGGTTCAATTGGTTAAAAGTAGGCCGGAAAAGTAAATTTGGTCAAATCACGAAAATCGTCGCTTTTTTCAACTCCGCGTGCTTATCACAATCGTGCTGGTCAAATTTAGCCTGTAGTCCTAAAAAATGCGCCAAGGCTCCAGCTTTTTAACGGTACAGTCGTAATTGCTCTTACGCCAAAATTTAGTAGAGAAACTCCCGCTTGAATGCGAAAAAACGTAAATTTTTCTATGAAAATCGGCAGAATAACTCGACGTATTTTTATTTTAGATGAGCTTTGACGTAGTGCGTTTCTTGACATTTTTGATCCAAGCAGCCTCCGAAGTAGGTAGTCAAAATAAAATCGAATTGTGCCAAACATTTACGTATCAAAATATGGAAGTATTGCGTGATATCTTCGCACCACCGGTTTTCAAAACTTATCGTACGAAATTGGATCGGAATTGAAAAAATCAGGTGTTTTCCCGGCGGCCCCAAAAAGGGTTCCTTCAATTCCCATCCTTTCCTCCAATTTCCATCCTGATTATTCGCCATTTCGAACGCTTCAATTGAAATGTACTCTACCAAGAAATTCTTTTATGCCTCCATTTCCGACTGGATTTGCGACCTCAAGCGTCCGGAGCAAGTTTTTATCGTTCCTCGCCGACAGGTACTCGAAATATCCCGAATGCCTTTGCAGGTCGGAGGATTTTCCCCATCTCGGACTGGGCCTTTTGAATATCGCTTACGTTCCACGGAGGAATTTCCCTTCTTTCTGGCCCGTGGAGAATAAGTTTTTCTCGCGGAAGAGCCCTAAATAAGAACGCTTCTATCTCCTTCCCATTCATGCATTTTCCTGTCTTCTATCTTCGTCGCTTGAAGAAAACTAATGAACACGAAGATTCGACATTTACCTTTCTTTGAGGCTATATACCAAGCTATAACATCGCTGAGCAAGTGGGTATAAGTACTGGGTACCAGCCCTAGGCAAGAAATCGATTCTCCTTCTAATTTGAAACCAAAATTGACCAATTTATCCAATAAATTTGCTTAATTTGGCTCTTTTTAAATTTTTAAACGCTTCTTTTTTACTTTTGAGTTTTTTGTAATCACTTCCATATTTACAGAGTAAATGGAAGTATTGTAATCGTCCTAAAATCGAGGATTGAAACGGAGCTTCAGAAAAAAGTTTACTCATACACATTTACTCAGAATCACTTTCTGAACAAGTGTCTGTGTGTCCGTCTGTACGTGTGCCCGTCTGTGGTCATTTACGAAAATGGCCATAGCACCCTCAATTCTCAACCTTTTTACAAATTTCTTGAACTGAAATTTTTGTCTCGGCAAGACCTAACACCCTGTTTAACCGGAATTTGAATAACTCCCAGTACTTCCGACATATTTGCATTTTTAGTGTTTTCTATTTTATTTTTTTCCAGGCACAAAAATGAACCGATTTGAGCGTTCTTGGTCTTAAAATCTTTGTTTTACCTTGCAGAATATGAGGATATTTTTTATATTCCAATAATGTATAGCATTTCTATTTTGGGCGAATTTTTAAATTATATTGGTGAATTTTTTGATATTTTTGGCCTAAACACCCTTAAAAGCAGTCAAAATATGATCAAATTGTGTCACAATTCTACGTTTCAAAATATGGAAGTATTGTGTGTTGCCTACGCACCACTGGTTTTTATATTCGTTCGATGCGCTTAATCGGTTATTCTGCAAAGCGAATGCTAATTGGGGAAATAGTTAGCGCTCCTGTCGAACGAACGAGCGTGGCAAAGGTTGAATTAGTTAATTAGAAATGTCGGCGGACCTTTGTCCGGTAAGTACAACTCGGGCTTTTAGTGAGCCCTATGGTGTCCGAAATAGTTTTCAAGCTGATCAGTACCGCGGAATAGCCTGGTCGAGTAATGGAAGCCCTGCTTTATTATTGAACCAGGTATTACCTTCTAGTGTTACCGAGAGGTGTCTGAATAATAGTGTAGACCGTCAAAATTTCATAGTTTTGGAAAACAATTTTGTAAAAAATTCGTAGCGAAATTGAAAAATATTCAGAAAATTGAGAATCGGAACGGAGCTTCAGAATAAACTTTCACTTTCGGTCTACTTAAAATAGGGATGTCAAGAAAATATCGATTTATCGATCAGTTCAAACTCGGATCAGTTCAAACTCGGATGAGTTCAAACTCGGATCATTTCAAACTCGGATGAGTTCAAACTCGGATGAGTTCAAACTCGGATGAGTTCAAACTCGGATGGTTGAGTTGAGTTGAGTTGAGTTGAGTTGAGTTGAGTTGAGTTGAGTTGAGTTGAGTTGAGTTGAGTTGAGTTGAGTTGAGTTGAGTTGAGTTGAGTTGAGTTGAGTTGAGTTGAGTTGAGTTGAGTTGAGTTGAGTTGAGTTGAGTTGAGTTGAGTTGAGTTGAGTAGAGTTGAGTAGAGTTGAGTAGAGTTGAGTAGAGTTGAGTTGAGCTTGAGTTGAGTTGAGCTTGAATTGAGTTGAATTGAGTTGAATTGAGTTGAATTGAGTTGAATTGAGTTGAATTGAGTTGAATTGAGTTGAATTGAGTTGAATTGAGTTGAATTGAGTTGACTTGAGTTGAATTGAGTTGAATTGAGTTGACTTGAGTTGAATTGAGTTGAGTTGAGTTGAGTTGAGTTGAGTTGAGTTGAGTTGAGTTGAGTTGAGTTGAGTTGAGTTGACTTGAGTTGAGTTGAGTTGAGTTGAGTTGAGTTGAGTTGAGTTGAGTTGAGTTGAGTTGAGTTGAGTTGAGTTGAGTTGAGTTGAGTTGAGTTGAGTTGAGTTGAGTTGAGTTGAGTTGAGTTGAGTTGAGTTGAGTTGAGTTGAGTTGAGTTGAGTTGAGTTGAGTTGAGTTGAGTTGAGTTGAGTTGAGTTGACTTGAGTTGAGTTGAGTTGAGTTGAGTTGAGTTGAGTTGAGTTGAGTTGAGTTGAGTTGAGTTGAGTTGAGTTGAGTTGAGTTGAGTTGAGTTGAGTTGAGTTGAGTTGAGTTGAGTTCAAACTCAGATCAGTTCAAACTCAGATCAGTTCAAACTGAGATCAGTTCAAACTGAGATCAGTTCAAACTGAGATCAGTTCAAACTGAGATCAGTTCAAACTGAGATCAGTTCAAACTGAGATCAGTTCAAACTGAGATCAGTTCAAACTCAGATCAGTTCAAACTCAGATCAGTTCAAACTGAGATCAGTTCAAACTGAGATCAGTTCAAACTGAGATCAGTTCAAACTGAGATCAGTTCAAACTGAGATCAGTTCAAACTGAGATCAGTTCAAACTGAGATCAGTTCAAACTGAGATCAGTTCAAACTGAGATCAGTTCAAACTGAGATCAGTTCAAACTCAGATCAGTTCAAACTGAGATCAGTTCAAACTGAGATCAGTTCAAACTCATATCAGTTCAAATTCAGATCAGTTCAAACTCATTTCAAACTCAGTTCAAACTCAGTTCAAACTCATTTCAAACTCAGTTCAAACTCAGTTCTAACTCAGTTCAAACTCAGTTCAGTTCAAACTCAGATCAGTTCAAACTCAGATCAGTTCAAACTGAGATCAGTTCAAACTCAGATCAGTTCAAACTCAGATCAGTTCAAACTCAGATCAGTTCAAACTCAGTTCAGTTCAGTTCAGTTCATATCCGTAATTTTATCTTCGGGCTTGGGTGCCAGCAACGGTCAATTAGTGCGCCTGATATTGGTTACTTACCCACTCCATCCCCACTTGTCTGATGTTTTCGCAGCACAATAATTGTTTATCCTCACCGTGTAACTGTTTGAGCCCCTTACCGTTTTGGCAGGACCATATTGATCATTTTGGTATCCGTGTTGTGCGGGTTTGCCGCATGCAGCCGAAAATGTACGAATTACCCCCCCTATCCCCACTTTTTGAATGTTTTTACACCATAATCATTTATACATGACTTGGTACATGTTTAGCCTAATCCCGTCGTGGCAGGATAACGTTGCTGGACCGTTGCTAACTTCACTCCGGTGAGAAATCGTAGGACTTCACTCATCTTGATAAAAGTTTTATTGAATTTTTGAGTGGTCTAATTTCTATGTACCCCAAGACCTGTTGTAGCTAATGAAATTCAATGAATGTATTATTATTATAACTGAAATAGCAGGTAATTCGGATAAAGGAGGGGAAAAATATCGATGGCCGATATATCGATATTTTCCTTCAATGTATCGAATTACTAAAACTATACTTTTCAAAAATATCGATTTTCGATATATCGATATTCTTTGCCGATATTAACATCCCTAACTTAAACCCAATTTTTTACACCGATAACGGGAGTATACTTAATATCAATAGAATAGATGCGGATAATAGAGAACCAAAAATAGGTTCTCCTAAACCCTTTTTCTCGAATACTGCGGCTCCCTGTAATTCGGTTCTGATTACAGAAGGGACAGTTCCATTTCCGTGGAGCATTATACTCAAAATCTCGTCGACCAACCTCCGTCGTTGATTTTCTTTTTAATTACATTCAGCCTTCTCTTTGTTTTTTTAAAATATTTTATGTTGATTTTATGGTTTCGCAGTCCCACGTACGCTGGTTTTCCAGGGCTCCGAAATCGTTAATTAATATGAAACATTAAGCAGGGACCGCTTTTTGGCCGCGTCCGCCGTTTACCCTCAGTCGGGCGAACTGGGAGTTAATTTGAAGAGGGAGAAAATACATTCAGTCGAATGAGCTCTTATGGCCAACATGAGGCCAGTTAAACCATTTTGAATTTTCCTTTATACGGAGAAGGCCGTCCTGATGGCGTTTTTTGCCCTATCTCGCCGAATAAGATTGCTCGATTTAATTTCCTAGAATGGAAATTATTTTCTCGCTAAAATGTTTGCACGAGTGGCAGGATGAACCTTTTTTACTCAAGACGCGACTGGAAAATCTATTAATTTTCAAATTGAGCAAGGAAGACCGTCTTTTTTTTTGTGGTCATCTTCGTGGATAATTTCTCTTTCGGACTTCAGCTGGACCCTTAGCTAGAAAAAGTATTACCTACTTTTCCTTTGAATTTCCTTAGGGGCTCATTATGAGGGAACGTAAACTTTAAATTTCTTACTAATTACCTATAGGTACTCCAAAACTATAATATGGTAGTATATAATATTAAATTATTATATAATATCATACAGTAGGATATAATAATACTATATTATAGTAGTAGCATCCTTAAAAAAACCATTCTTATATCAGCGCCATGTAGGTAGGTATGGTATTTTGTTCTGAGCTCATTGAACGAGTTATATTTTGTTAAAAAAAGCATACCGAGGGGTTAAAAATGTCAAAAGCTGTCCGTCTACACGTCGACATTTAAATTAAACGTTAAATTAAATTTTGCTCCTTCGATCAGCCGCTCTGGGTCAGGATATGGCAAATTTTCTACTGGACATTCTTTTATTTGAATTAAAATGTCTACATTCTTCAGTATGGGTGCCTATTTGCATATTTTAGGAATTGTGCGAGGTAGGGCTTATAGGCGAAGAAGGACTTTTTTGAGTCAAAATCCTAAATTTCATCAAAATTTAAATTCCCACCTAAATGTCGTGTTCTTTTAAGAAAACGAGCCGTAATATAACGAATCGGAATGTTCAGCGGAGGGAAATATTTTCCACGCTTTTTCTCGTATTACTTCCATGAACTTAGAGAGAATATTACTGCTCAATGGAAGCAACAATTCTGTAGGAGATTTCCCTCGGGCGGCATTAAGCCGAGCTCGTTTGTAAAGCTACACACTTACGAATTTACGATTACAAATAAAATATAATTCCTGATTAGTTATACTTGGACATTTCATAAAGTTTCTCGTATGCTCTTGTAAATGTGAAGCTTTAGCAAAAAAGTTTTAATACGTAAAATCGAGTCTGATGTTGAACGTAGGGCTGTTGAAACTGCATGAATAACATAAATCCAGGCCATTTACAAATACCAACAGAAAGGATATTTTTTACTTTGCTATTAATAATGATAATGCCTCCGAGTTTTATCATAATCTGCTAAATCTCCGAACGCTTCACAAACAGGAGACAATGGTGATTAATGGGTAGTTTGGGCAAATAATTATTCGATTTTTCGGTTTCCTGATGGCATTTTTTGGGTTTCCGATCAGGGCAACCGATGAATTCTTACTCCGCACTCTCCGCGTAGCGATTTGAAAGTAGTGTTTCACTTTTCCAAATATGGGAACAAAAACGCCCAAAAAATCGTTAGTACCTTGGTTACCTCAAAATGTATTAGGAATGGATGCACCTCTAACTCTGCAGCGTATGACTGAATATTCATAATAATATTATGAATATTCTGAATATATTATTATGAATAATATTATGTATATATTATATACATTCATTTCTGTAATATTCCTCCTCAAAAAAACATCTCAACCAAAAATTTTGCGAAATGTTTTGCGTTGCGGTGGGAATAATGTTGTAACGAATTTCTGTGTTACATACCAATGGCCTGAATGGTGAACTGGGAAAGCTGGTCTGATGTTGGCAGAGAAGATGATCGTTTAAAAAATACCTGGGGCCATGATTTCTCGGAAACTTTCGCGCTGCCGACTTTGTATTCTTTTACTTTGAGTTTTTAATAAAAGTCACAACCCCACCAAAGTGTCAAGGCTCTTCAGGCTGTTTTTTTAAATTTCTTGGTAATGAGGAAGGTGGGCGCCAAATGCTGCAAATCTGAAAAGGTCATTCCTTTTAGTTGGATGGAAACAGGATGCTCGAATATTCATGTTCCGTCAAGAAGAGGCAAATTTATCGAACCCAACGTTCGTTCTTCGGAAGATCAAAAACCTTAGGGTAAAACCCTCCAGTAAAATCCATCACTCATCAATCGTTCAGATATATTTGAAAATATATACGTAATGATTATTATTTATTTTGTTAAGATAGGTTATATTGTTATTTTACCTACAATTGTTTGTGGGACTGATAACCCACAATCATCGGAACTGCTGTAACGCATAACTCATAGGGGACGTTCATTTGCAGAAGTTCCGCGAACATTAGGTTAGCGGTTGCATAATTTAGTTCCGAGGTCTCGCTGAAGGTTCGGATCGTTACCAAAACGTAATGAATGGTCAGGGTACGTTCCAGGGCTCATGAATGCTCCCGTTTTGAATGGTCATCGATCAAAGAATCGATGCTACAACTAATTTTAACAATTTTTTGCTTCTAGACTTTCCTTTTAGTTGCCTGGTTAAAAAAATGTTGGCATCCAAAATATTTTTCGTGCTACCGACTCTCTCACTCAAACGGCCGTAGTTCCCTCATTTTCAAGAAAATCTGCGTCTTTTCATATGAACTCAGAGCCTCGATGATCGATTTTTCTCGTCAGAATCAGGGAGTATTTACTTTTTACAGGCATCAAAAGTTGTTTACTCGAATTTTCATATGTACAGGCATATGCGCAGAAGACAACATAGCCTAAGTCAACAAGGAAAACAATGAACAAAACACCTTAGTTTCCGATAATTCAGCCCAAATCCTTCCGCTCTTCCCACCCGTACGTGATTGGATACTTGGGATGTAAACAAGGCAATAGAACATCCCTGATCTGTTCGAGGAAATCGTCACTGGCTAAGCTCCTCTGCAAACTCGAAACTTCCACTTCCGAATAGTAAAGTTCTGTCGTCACTTTGGCCTCGTGCAAGTAGAACTTCCTCAGAGGGTACCAATCCAGCCTCTCTGACAGGATGGAGCATTTGAAATGATCTATCGCTTCCCAGTTGAAGTAAATACGGTTCTCTTCTATTGTCAACCTTGCCGTATGGTTTTTCCCATCTGGAACAAAAATGATAGGTACAATGTTTTTTACATCAGTAATGGCCGTAAATTGTCCATAATTTCAAGAGATTTTTCTATTAAAAAAAAAAAAAAAAAAAAAATTGTGATGGGGGAGCGTCAAAGTGCCTGCTCTAATTGTCGATACCGGGTTTGACTAGAATAACAACTCCCGTCTTCAGTTTGTCGGTTTAATATAACCATAAAGCTTTGTCATTCCTCAGGAAAAATATTTGACCCAAAAAATTTGAGAATTCACTTATGCATTACCTACGGACAGGTACCATTACAAAAATAGAATTTTACAAAATCTGTCTGCACCTTTTCTCAGAAATGACTGGACAGGAAATGTTAGAATTTTTAGGAAAATCAACCTTGTTTCCTATCTCAACTCTATATGTTTCATTAGCTTTGTAAAATACACAATTAATTCATTATGCGAATGATTCCTGTTTTTTTAAATTTCCACAATACTCTCAGATTCCACATATTCGTATGATATAAACCTCTCACCAAACATTCTGTATTAATACTGAGAGAGAAGGTTAAACGTTACCAAATATTACGCTATACGAGGTTTACGTCATATGTGGACAATAAACCGAAGTTACGCAAAACCGTCCGCTCTTATGGAGGGAAATGACAGTACCCCCTCTCTCTCTTGTACAGCTCTTCCCTCTCTTCCAACTCTTACCTAAAGCGCTACATTTGAAACAACCCTTGAACCTTCAAGTGAGTTTCAAGGTTCTCTCTCGAATTATTTGAGCTGCCTCCTAATTCGGCTAATTAGTTGACGTTATTAGCAGAGCAAGGCATTGTTAGCAAACTTCAAAAATTCCGTTGTTTCGCTATCCAATAAATGTGCGAAAATATGGGGTTAGTTCCAGGAGATTCAGGCTTGAACACTGCCTAACGCAGAATGAGGTATCGAACAGTTTTCCAACGGCCTGAGAACGAGGGTGGATCGCCAGGGCGACTTCAGGATTAGAAATTTAAATTAAGAAAAATAAATTATTGTCAGGGAATAAAATTATCCAGGAAATTCGTAAGATGCAGTTGGATGAAGAAGGGTGAATGAAACTCACCTATCGTCATGTGCTTCGCTGCCAAATACATATTGTCCAATTTCACGTCGCCAAAAACGGAAAACCAGATGAATTTCCTCCAAAACCACGTGCTCCCTACTGGCCTCAATGTCCTCAAGTCTCCGACGTAGGCGTCTTTCATCACGATGTTACCAAATGTGATATCACCCACGTACGCATATTTAGGCAGCCCTGACGCTTTCGATTTGATATGGGCAGCTAAAGCATTTGTTATATTTTTCGGATCATCGCACCAAACACCTGACGAAAACACAACTAGCATCGACCAGACAATGGGAAACATTCAAAATCTCGTGAAACGTCTTTTCAAAGCCACCGGCGCACCATTGACTGGCGTTCTGCTCGACAAAGCTTGGAATTTAGCCGTAAAGTGGACTACAATATGCTAACTGGCTTGTCTCATTACAATGCAGCGGCATTCATCTTTCTTCGTTCTAGAAACCGCAACCTTGTCCATGTAATTATGGATGCGTTGGTTATGCATAGCGGCAAACGAAATTCCGTGTTTCTGGCTCAGTTACCTCTCAGTGCATACGTGAAATATTTGTTTGGGTCTTGGATAAACAAATAATATAGGTTTACTAAAAAGGAATTTTTACTACACTTGACCACTGACGACCCCCCCTCAGGGTGATACTTGTAAGATAACGGTGCCCCTGTGTGGGAATTCCATCATAATATGATACATTATATAAAAATATCGCTCCCTGAAACTCATAGTCAAACACGAAGTCAAATTCGAAGTCAAACTCACAATGAAAATGAAACTCAAACTCATAATCAACCTCGAAGTCAATTCACTATGAAACAGAAACGGAAACTCATAATCGAACCCGAAGTCAAACGCACATTGAATCAGATATTCAATCGCATAATCAAACTCGAAGTCACTCACAATGAAACAGAAACTCGAACTGATAATCAAACTCTAAGTCAAACTCACAATAATTCAGAAAATCAAACTCATAATCAAACACGAAGTCAAATTCACAATGAAACTGAAACTCGATCTCATAATCAAACTCGAAGTCAAACTCACGATGTAACAGAAACTGAAACTCATAATCGAACTCGAAGTCAAATTCAAAGTCAAACTCACGATGAAACAGAAACTTAAACTCATAATCAAACTCGAAGTCAAACTCACAATGAAACAGAAACTCGATCTCATAATCAAACTCGAAGTCAAACTCACGATGTAACAGAAACTGAAACTCATAATCGAACTCGAAGTCAAATTCACAATGAAACTGAAACTCAAACACATAATCGAACTCGAAGTCAAATTCAAAGTCAAACTCACGATGAAACAGAAACTCAAACTCATAATCAAACTCGAAGTCAAACTCACATGAATCAGAAAATCAATCTCATAATCGAACTCGACGTCAAACTCGCGATGCAACAGACACTCAAACTCATAATGAAACTTGGTGTCAAACTTACAGTGAAACAGAAACTGAAAGTCACAATCAATCTCGAAGTCGAAATCACAATGAATCAGAAAATCAATCTCATAATCAAACTCGAAGTCAAATTCAAAGTCAAACTCACGATGAAACTGAAACTCAAACTCATAATCAAACTCGAAGTCAAACTCACATTGAATCAGAAAATCAATCTCATAATCGAACTCGGAGTCAAACTTACAGTGAAACAGAAACTAAAACTCATAATCAAACTCGAAGTAAAACTCACAATGAAACAGAAACTCGAACTGATAATCAAACTCACAATGAAACAGAAAATCAATCTCATAATCAAACTCGAAGTCAAACTCACGATGAAACAGAAACTGAAACTCATAATCGAACTCGAAGTCAAATTCAAAGTCAAACTCACAATGAAACTGAAACTCAAACACATAATCGAACTCGAAGTCAAACTCACAATGAAACAGACACTCAAACTCATAATCGAACTTGAAGTCAAACTCACATTGAATCAGAAAATCAATCTCATAATCAAACTCGAAGTCAAATTCTAAGTCAAACTCACGATGAAACAGAAACTCAAACTCATAATCAAACTCGAAGTCAAACTCACATGAATCAGAAAATCAATCTCATAATCGAACTCGGAGTCAAACTTACACTGAAACAGAGACTGAAACTCATAATCAAACTCGAAGTCTCACAATGAGTTAGACTCACAATGAATTAGAAAATCAATCTCATAATCAAACTATCTTTTGAGTGACACTTTCGAGTGATCACATTGAGTTTTGTGAGTTTGACTTCGAATTTGACTTCGAGTTTGACTATGAGATTGACTTTCTGTTCCATTGCGAGTTTGGTTATCAGTTTGAGTTTCTGTTTCATTGTGAGTTTCACTTCAAGTTTGATTATGAGTTGCAGTTTCTGTTTAATTGTGAGTCCGACTTCGAGTTTGATTATGAGTTTGAGTTTCTGTTTCATTGTGAGTTTGACTTTGAATTTGACTTCGAGTTCGATTATGAGTTTCAGTTTCTGTTTCACTGTAAGTTTGACTCCGAGTTCGATTATGAGATCGATTTCCTGTTTCATTGTGAGTTTGATTATCAGTTCGAGTTTCTGTTTCATTGTGAGTTTGACTTCGAGTTTGATTATGAGTTTGAGTTTCTGTTTCATTGTGAGTTTGACTTCGAGTTCGATTATGAGTTTGAGTTTTTGTTTCATTGTGAGTTTGACTTCGAGTTTGATTATGAGTTTTAGTTTCTGTTTCACTGTAGGTTTGACTCCGAGTTCGATTATGAGATTGATTTTCTGATTCAATGTGAGTTTGACTTCGAGTTCGATTATGAGTTTGAGTTTTTGTTTCATTGTGAGTTTGCCTTCGAGTTTGATTATGAGATTGATTTTCTGTTTCATTGTGAGTTTGACTTCGAGTTCGATTATGAGTTTGAGTTTTTGTTTCATTGTGAGTTTGCCTTCGAGTTTGATTATGAGATTGATTTTCTGTTTCATTGTGAGTTTGACTTCGAGTTCGATTATGAGTTTGAGTTTCTGTTTCATTGTGAGTTTGACTTGGAGTTTGAATATCAGTTTGAGTTTCTGTTTCATTGTGAGTTTGACTTCGATTATGAGATTGAGATAATGAAATATAATAAAATTAGCTCGTATTATGTTCTGTATGCAAAATATAGTTTACCCAAAGCTCGGCAAATCATAAGAAAATGATCACAGTCTAGGACCAGTTTTTCAGTACCTGGTTAGGGCCTGTTTTTCTCGAGTCACGGATGAGGTAAAACACCGGACGAGACCCGATTGCCAAGAAATAAGTAAGAGTTGTTTCGCAAAGACGAGACAGGAACTAGCGATCTATTTTTACGGGTTGACTATTTTAGAAACAAGGCGTTTTATAAGTGGCCCTCCCGGTTCAATCCGGCGAGTGCGGGTATTTTTAAATGGTCCAATTCGTCGGCAGATTTTTTTTGTGTCATCATAGTTTAGGTAATTATTGATGCAATACTTACTCCTGCGTGGGACCTAATGGTAATAAGACCGAAATAAGCTCGGAGCCAGGCCCACATTCAGTTTGAACGTGGGTGAGGAGCCGTGAACTCGAAATTGACCTAAATAATTTTTGCACCTGCCCATTCTCTCCGCTCATTGTATGGGTTTATGGAAATTCCATATTTCTGAGCCACACTCGGCTTTGTTGTTTACTGTAGACCTTCATGTTTTTCAATATGCACTTAATTTCTGCAATTGAATAAAAAACTTGTAGTTTCGGTTCGGGTTGACATTGACCGCTATATTAACTTCTGATTTTTCTGATGGGGGATTTTTTCAAAATTTCAATAAGAATCCCATTTAATCATAAATACATCCTGAATTTAATAGTGTACACTTCAGAGCCTACCAAAAATTTAATAGGTGTTGTTCTTATCCATTTTTGAATATAATTTCTAGTAGATATTGGTGCCTCGGTATTTACCTAATATCTAAAATATCAAAGATCTGATTCTGATTTTGGGCCGGTTTTTCAATGTATTTTGTATGGTAGGAAGGGTTTCATTCGTAAATCTCCGAAAGAAAAGCGAAGTATTTTCAAAACGATGGGGGTCAAAAGGACGGCGCGGTATCAACAAATGTCAGCGACCGACCAGACAGCAGGCAGAGGCAAGGACCTTATCAGCGGCCCTGGAGCGCATTGTTCGTGATAGCAAGTTTGACACTATCTGGCGGTTGGGGCGATTGGAAACCGCGGACAGGAGCTCAACTCAGCCACTGTTGTACCTGGTTCTCTGTGGCTCTGCTAAATACTACACGCTACCGTATAGTACATACGCTTATATAATTTTATTACAGTCCCTACGAATACGAAAGAAATTTTCTCGTGGCATCTAAGATTGGGCCCCTATAGCCCTTCAATTATCCATCATTCCCCGAACTGACGAGCGTTCATTGAAAATATCGGTTCAAATTTGGAGAATCTCCTTAATTGGTTCACAATTGCAAATTTTCGATTCAAAAATACCATTTTTAGACTGACAAAAATTTGAAATAACAGTAAGGGCAATTGGCGCTATGTAAGCTGAGTTTCGTTTATTCTATCCTGCAGCTTGTGCCCGGGGTTTGTATTTATTTCGGAAAGTTACAACATCGGTAAGTATACGGCAATACAGTCACCACCAACTAAGCTTCCAGCGTGGGATCTGGGCTGACCCAGAAGTTGGCCGGTGCGGGCGAGTGGGGCCAAAGTTGACAAATCCCGATAATCCTTACACACAGCTCCACCCTCGTCATCAGCAGCCAGAAGGGGGTGACAGTGGGAAGGCTTTGTTTTCTCACTCCTCTCATCAGACATTTCCACTCACGAGTTTAGTTCTCTTTTCAACATAGGTTCGTCAAGACGTTGATGTTTTTGTTGAGATTCCCTCCAATGAAAATCGTCGTTATAAAAATATAAAAAATCCGATTTTTTATTTTAGGACTATTACAATACTTCCATTTACTTTATCAATATGGAAGTAAAAAGTCATTAATTACCTAGCTTTTGTTGGAAATTAGTCGTAGATTCCCAGTAGTCGTAGTTAGTCGTAGAACGTCCCAACTCATCCCTCGCTCATACTGATCCATAGTGCGAGCATCGTTACTGTAATTAGTTGCTAATCAATTCCAAGACCAGGCGTTTCGAGCGATTTCCACTTCTGTCAAGCTTTGATTAGCCGCTGCTCCGCGTTGATGGAACTTTGCCGGAAGGGCCGAGAGTGTCAGCCGTTTGTCGCGGGCTGCCGGCCTTTCGCTCGGGGTTCTCTGTTTCGAGTTGCTCAACCATAGTGGCCACGAGGCCTTCCTATCTGCCTAACCTCATCCCTGCTTAGTCTTGAATAATTTAGGGCCCCGGGTTTCCCCAGCTTCTCCCTGGGGAAACGACCAAACGTTTACCTTGTCCCCCACCGGGCGGGGCAACTACTTTTGAAAATCTTTCGTGCATCTTGCGATATTCCTGGTGTCGTGTGACGTCGAAGCATGAATTGCTTATGGGCTGATGAATTTTTTATGGCATGCCGCGTCCTGTTTGGAAAATACGCAGTACAACTTGTAATCCGAGCGTCGGGACTTCTTGCTGTGGTCCGAAAAGCGAAGAGAGTGTGGAAGACTTTTGAAATTTGAAATAGATATCTGTCTTTGGTTGACGGTGGAGGTTCAGTGTTGAGGTGAGGGAGAGAGTGGTAGCCCATCGTACTAAAAAAATTTATTTTATTAATGTCAAAAAATAGTCGTATATTGGTTGAAAATTTCTTATAATAATATAAGTACATATTATGTACTTTTTTTATTCAGTCCCTAAGGAAGACTGACCAACCCCCCTCAACGTGAAGCAGTTTGTCATTTGTTGTCATTGGGTTTGGCGTGGCAATTCGATATCGATTTCCGAAGAGATATCGGTATGAGTTAACAGGGGGGCTACCCTCTGTCGAAATTGTTACAGGACATTAAAACATATGAAAACTTCAACAGTAAGAAGTAAAATTACAGATATATTCTGAAAATGTTTCACGGTCTATCGAACGAGTAGAAAACATGACGGATATGGTTATAGGCGTAAAATGGATGGGTTTTGTTGTTTTTCTGATTGAAAGAACTATACAGCATGCAAGACGCGAAGGAGAACTGGATGTGACCTATATTTCTCCCTTGGGGTTTGGAAAGGGCCTCAGTTAAGATGCGGAATAGCGGTGGAAGACAGGAACTGGATAAGAAAGGGAACAGCGCCGTCCCCTGACATAATTCTGCCTGGCGCCCCCTTCCTGTTCTCCGCTGACTTTCTCAGCTTTTCAGCGCCCAACCCCCAACCCTGTGTCTATTTTCTCCGGCAAGCTCTCAGTCTAATCGATGTCCGAGACCGGTACTAAGCAAGAAAACAGGATTGACCGCGGGGGTTGAGTGTCTAGAGTTACAGTGGACGATACAACAATAACGAGTTGATCTGAAAGACTATGAAAACTGAAGGCTTCCATGGACTGACGCTGGGTTATGACATAGTTGTTCCAGACAGCAACACAGCAAATATCACAACAACACACAAGCAAGATGACAAACATAGCAAACACAAGACTGGACAAAGAAATTCTATGGTCTTTGGTAGGAAATCGGATCCAAGACCTTCACGGCCCCGTATTTGCTGGCGCACTTAAACTAAACACAACCTACACGAAAATTGAGGGTATGGTCTTGCTTTTGGTATGATGACAGCAGGGAAAAGTGGTAAACAATATCGAACACCCCAATCGTTCTTCTTCACATCATGCTGCAACATGTTCCTAAGGCCGACAATATTTTGCATTAATTTCTTAAACTGGAGAATAAGAAAAAATGTCAATATTCTCCAAAATTTCATCTGACCGATAGGATAGGCATTATTTTGCAGTTGTCAGAACATGGCACTACTAAAGTCAAATTTGGAAAATCACAGAATATGATTTGGATATTCCAAAAAAAGAGACGAAACCATTGCAACTTAACCCCACTAAAACAGAATTATTATTGACACATTCTTAACAGATTCATTATTTCCGTCTGTACCCCATTTGAAAATAGACTCCTTAATTCAACGAAGCAGTCGAACAAAATTACCTAACTGCTTGCCAGGCAGGTGATGAATGCAGGTGATAGAAGACTAGTTCTTCTTTCATGTCAGCGAAGAAGAGAAACAATAGAAGCTACCAAGCCATAAGTCAATGCCTGCAAACTTCAGTTTTATTTTAGAAGCGTAGTTAGGTAACTTCAAAAATTTATAGATCTCATGGATCTGAGAGGAAAGAAGTTCTATGGGTAGAAAAGCCACTCCTGAGCTCCTTTTGTGTGGTGAAATTACTGTCTGGGGCATGCACATAGTCAGCTCGCGCACACTGCTTTCATCCTCCAGTCCCGGATGTCACTTTCAAATTTAAATGAAAATATGCAGAGGCCTTGCAGTTTCAAATGAAAGTAAGGCTTTACGTTTGTACTTTACCTTTCTGTGGCTTGATGCATCTACTTTGCCATTTTGTCTTGCATCCTTTGATGTTCGTTCTTGCAGGCCACAGGGGATATTTAAATTTCATTTTTAAATAAAAATGTAGAATTCGTTTTTCTTAAAGGCCGAGGCAAACTTGAGTTTGAAACGGATGCCAGGCTGCCGAATGCTTGTCTGGTAAAATCAAAATGTTCGCATGATTTCGACGGCATTCGGTTGATTTTGATTCGGAGGCATTCTGTTTCGTCGAAAAAATGTTTTTAATTTAATTTTTCAACTTCAAATCTCTGAACCAAAAATTGGGTAGATATAACATGGGTATTTGTTCTCGAGTACTCGGATATTTCGAGGTAACTTACTGTTCATTAAGCGTCATAATTGAAATGCAAACTGGCTTAGGGCGTGCTAATGTTTTCAATATTAAATTTAAATAAGAGTTTATTATTCCGGCTGGAAACGGGAATGGCTGGCTGTGAATATCTCGCTAATTCCCGATGAAACACCACACGGAGTCATGGAGGCTCAACGTTTACCCGTTCCTTTTCAGCCCTGACTTCCCGGGTGGCTTTGTTTCGTTAAACTGAAGGAAATGAAACTTTACCAACTTCCCACCTAATCCACGAGAATGGCCCCTTTATCCAACAGAACGTTCTTGCTTATATCACATTGGATTCTTTCATCAAAAGTAAATTAGGTTTTATTCTTTCTCTTCTTTTGCGGAAAAGGTACCTCGCTCAAATTATTTGGAGGTTTTATGAAAAAAGAAAGATTTATCCTATTGGTACATAGTGTGCTGTGGCAATTATCAGGAATCGTTATAGAAGATTGATGACGAGAAGATTTTTCGGAAGTGCTGTAAAATGTGTACATTTTATGATATCGAAACATCATCCGCATCGCATAGTATTGAGAAGAGTGATATCGGAACCCTATTTTTGCATTTATTGACACATATTCTTGATTGGCACTCGATAGCTGAGTATTCAGAATCAGACTAATTTTGAGCTTACAATTTTGAGTTCTTACAGTTTTTCTGAGAGTTTTCTGTGTATCAATGGGAAACTTCATTTTTAGGCAAGTAGAACATCTCATTTAAAAGAGTTTTTATGCTGCATAGAATTCGGTTAGCGTCACTTCAATAGCAGTCTTGATTAGAAGTTAATGCCGTTTTAAAGAACGAGCAGGCTAATTTTGGTTGAACTGTGAGGACTTCAAGGTTTCGTTTTGTTAAAAAAAAGCTCGCCTTTCACGACTTATGTTTTTGTCAAAAGTTTCTCCCATGTTTATTATTAGTTAAACAATTTTTACTACTTAGCAACAGATTGTCTATACTCGCTGTTTAAATGGCTAAATATTATACCTATTTATGTATTTATGTATTCACAATCCAGTGTCAAGAATCGTTTGCCAATGTAGGTACTTAAAACTAGACATTGCTTTCGTTTTTCGATATGGCTAGTTGGTTAAACTTGAACGCTGCGCAGATTTTACGTGAAAGAATTCCATGCTGATGATAATCCCCAAAGAATTTTCAGCATTTTTGATTTATATGCCTTCCTGAGTTTATATGCCTGGTTTCGTGCAACAGAGTCGAGAAGTCACATTGTTGAGGCCGAAGATGTTCAAAAAGGATCCGATATATCTTCGTAAGCCAGTGCAGTGAATTGTTCGGTATTCGGGCCGCATCGGCCAGTCGGATCGTGATGGGAATGTTCAACTGTGATATTACTGGCTCAGGTCTATCCCCTTCTATATCTTTCTGCCAGTCCTCCATTTCATCCTATCCTTGCCGTTCATCCAATGAGATAGGCAGGAGCTTAACGCTCCAATAGCAGGAAATAATGAAATATCGCTGCAACTTTTGGCAATCAATGCGGTCGAAATTCTGTCGAATAAATTAGTTCAACTGGTCATGATATCCGTGACTATTTTCACCTTTAGAGCCTAGACTACCTACAGGAGCCCTCTTAGAGTTATTTGAATTTTTTCTGACTATAAGGTTAATAAATCTTGGATTTGGCTCATTACCCGGTCAATTATGGTAGGTAACTGCCTCTTTCGTTTTGACAGCATCAACATCAACGTTTACTTCTTTTTGTACGATTTTTAAATGCCAAAGAAAGTTCTCCTTCATCTTACACCGCTAAAAATGACTCAAACATCATAATACGGGTTTCTAATCCCTCTTTTCACGTCTCTGTTCGTCATATAAAAATATGAAAGCAAGAAATCAATTATCTATATACACTACTGATTTTTTTGTACCTAACGTCTATTTGAAAAACGAAGGCACTTGTCGACACATGTACACATACCAGGATAATATTTACGACCACATATTACCGTAAATGTGAACAGTAGGTGAATTCAGGTGAAATCCCAAGCCGTAAAATACAATACCGTTTCGTCAAACATTCCAAGAAATCACACTGTGCAAACAAAACACTGCTGTTCAATTTGTATGAGCGCTCACGTTGGAGAATTGGATAACAATTTATTCAGCTGGAATTTCGTTCCTCGACGGATTCTTTGATTGAGGGGAGGCAAAGTAAATTCGAAGACTTCGCCTGATTTAGTAGTGCAATCACGAGAGGGTCGGCCAACGTTATCACGTTTTCGTCTCTCATCTAAAGTGTAAGCCCCTTCTACAAGCAGGGGCGAGGGTCTTATTTTTCCTTCCCTTGAGACGAGCCTAATAAGAATTCCTCCTTTTTCCTTCCTCAAGGCCTTGACTTGGGAGATTAATTACAACGTAATTAATTCTTTCGTCTGTCCCATTTTTTCACTTATATCTTCAACTTTATGGAGTCGTTGACCCTTTCATACTGATTGCCGTGAATGAGCGTCCCAAGTGGCGGCGCGGGAGTGACGTTGAGATACGGCCTTAAAAATTCGGCTTTCTTCGAGACGTTTCTTGGATTTCATTAAAAATGTTTGGATTTTGTAGGTCCATGCTCTAAAGGAGTTCATTACGGGAGAATAAGCCTTGAAGTTTCTTTGTCAGTTCTGTATTTGAAAAGTGATTTTAGGAAAAAATAGTTTTTCGTTTTTTTGCACAACTTTTGAATAATAAACCGATGTTGATCATTGGAGGTAGGTACTGTCATAAGATCAGCCCCTGGCTCCAGTCTGCAAGTGGAAATAAAGGGTTAGTGTCTCTTACAGCCAATAAATTGATATCGAAGAAAATTTCGATCTTTGTAGCGAGCTTCGAATTTTTTACCACTTTTCCCTGACCGATTTTGCCATAGCGTGGCGGGTTGAATACAGTTGTAGGCCTTTCCGCACCTTGTTTCCACGAAACCTTAAAAAGGGCAACCGACGCACTGTGACTAGGTTATTTTCGTCAGCGTGCCGAACTCGAGGTACCTCCGTCCCTTCCACGCTATTTGAGCCACGATGTTCAATAACTGCCGACAACAAAAGAACGCCTTTTCGTGATGGGCGAGGCCGTTGCTAGAGTTAGTGTGACGTCATTTGTCTGGGCCATCGTCCAACGGAAATGGGAGCAGAGCGTCACTAGCGTCGTTCAATCACTTATACAACTTCTATTTTTCTCGATAGCTTGAATTATTTGTGAGATGTTACTAGCTTGAATTATAGTGAATTCAAAATTGATCGAAACTTTGAGGCATTGAGACAATGATTGATTTTTGTTGTGAAGACGAATCAGATCAAACGAGAATATTCAGCACTCCAGAACAGAAATCAAGGAATGTTGCTTACTAAAATGCCGAAGAGCGTTATCTATACGCACAATCGGGAATGGTGGGTTTTTTGGAAATCAAGTTTTCTCAGCTCTCAAGAATAATATTGAAGAAAGAGATATCCCTTCTAAACAGTTCGCAAATTCTCATTAATTCAATAGTCCAGTCATCTGGTGGTTTTGGCTTGGAAAAATCCCAAACTTTCTACCCGTCCAAGGATTTGGGGAAACCTTACCTATCTTTGCGCCCACTGCTAGGTATAAAAATGAGTTTAACTAATATAATTCGAAGGAAATTTTGACTACTTTAATTTATAATCGAGTCATCTCCTCGCTAAAACGCTTGGTTTTTGGGTAAAAGCAGAATAACTGCAAAAATACCGAACAAATCTAGGCTTTTTGGCCCTTCTGACGTTAGCACAAGGTTAATCTGTCCACAAAATTGGCTATCGCATCCCTGGATGGGTAAAAACTACCTACACAATTTGCAAAAAGTTCGGAATTCTCGGAAGCCAAAAATTTACAAATTTTTGATACCAGATGGCAGGGAAACGAGCTGAAGAATTTGAAGTGCAAAAGACCGTGATAATGGGTTTTCCTCGTATTTCATTTCAGTGTCTCATATCAGACTATACTAATATGCTTAATGAGTGATTGATCATCAAATTTATGCCACAGGATCAAATTAATTTCCCTGGCTTACGAGGCTGGTAGTTCGGAAAATGGCGTTGTTACTAATACCCATCGGAGCATAATGCTTCATGTTACCTCTTGAAAGGCTGAAAGCTCGAGTAGGCGTAGAGACTATTGGAACGTCAATAATGCGAGCTTGAGCTAGGCCTATTCCCGCTAGTAAACACAAGATGGCAAGCAAACAATCATTGTGTATCAATATTGTCGTTTTAGCTTCCAGAATATTGAAATTTTGGAAATGAGAGATGCCACAGTTTTTACAGGTTCAGACAGGTGCACATAAAGTAAATCGACGACTTCCCGGGGAAAATTATTTTGCAATGCAAATTACCGATTTGCATTGCGTGAACTTTCTCTTTCGAAGTCATGAATATTTGTTTCTAACTGAAAGAGCAGCGATGACGAATTTTCCATCAGGGTTAAAAACTGCTAAAAAATATCGACTTTTTGCTTCCATGTTCACGAAGTACAACGGTGGAAAAATAAAAGTCGACTCGGGTGTGCTGACGATGTGTCCAAAATTGAATTTGGAATTTTCCGAACCGAGTCACCCTGGAGCCTGGACCATTTTTTCAATTTGACATGGAAAATTCTTAATTTGGTTATTGGGAAATTCTCAATTAGACTTAGAAACGATACATTTTGAACTTGGTCCAAAATTCTTAATTGGCGGTTCTGAGGTGTAACGACAACGATACCTTACAACGCCGAGGGATGTGCCCCAAAATCTTGATTTTGAGATTTTGGTATCGAAAGTATCTGCTCATCGAGACCTATCATTTGCAAATTAAAAAACATTTATCCATTCTTAAGGACACTAAACGATAAAAAAGTTGACTATTAAGGGAGGATTGGCGTTTTTGTAAATTGATCATAAATTTATCTCGTTTTTTCAACATGATTAGGCATATTCTCTTTGTGCTTTAAGGTAAAAATGTGAAATAACCAAGATGTACACATAACATGGTCCGTAAGAACAGCAACGGCACTTAGACTTCAGGAGGAGTATTTTCAACAAGTGCCTCACAAAAACTTAACTCAAGCACTTGTCTCTTTGGCAAGCAAAACAATCCCCTAAAAACCCCAAAGTTCCCACCATATTAGGTCGAAATCTGGGAAGTACCGAGGATTATTGCACACGAGTTTGAGAAGCGTCTCTGTAGTCTGCACGTCATTACTGCAGAATTGCATCTCGAATTTCATCTTATTGCTTGGTACCTCTTGTTCGAAGCTCATGTACCTTATCCTGATTTCTAGCCGCAGGGCTAACGACGTTTCGATTGGTCCATAAAGAGCTCCGGTGTTCAACATAAATCCAGGAGCTCCGCCATTCCGCATAAATCCATATGATTCACGGCTGAAATGCTGCCTCTTGCGATAATCTGGTCTATTGCAGTTGAAAGTTGCCCGTTTGGATATATTCTTGCATCCCACATAGTTCAGGGTAGTGCGTGTACTCTTGAGTAATGAAACTTGCATTTAACTTTTGTCATTAAACTCGGATTGCGCTCGGAAAGGTTGGAACTTGGCTCTAAATGGTGAACTTTTCTTCGGTAGTTTAAAAGTAGGCGATGTACGTTAGGCCGGTGCAGCAAACGAGCGGAAATTCCTCACCTGCTCCATAGTTTCAAATAGTTCGCTTTGGCATGTTAATGGAAAGAGTTTGCGGTAGAAAGGCGGCAATAAATCATCATTGGCAGACCATAAATTCAGGTTTGTGCAAACTTTGTCATTGTAGTAAAATCTAGGGAGTATTAGGTATATAGAGCGAGAGGATAATCCTCCAAAGCCAAAATAATAATACTTACCTACTTCAAACACAGGACCGTATTATCGCCGAAATTATTTATACCGAAAGCGAGGAAGCCGTCACCATTCTCTTGCTCTCGCCCCACAGCTCACACAAAACAGCGAAAATGCCAACTTGAGTTAAAGTCGCCATTTGTCGTTTTTCATGTTCGGCAAAGGTAGGATAAATTATCCATGTGGCATTTTATCGTTTGTAGGAATCGGGACTCGTTCAATTTTGAATTCCGACGGGAATGTGAAAATTTCAGCGAGTGGAATGGTTTCGTTTTGTGCACATCCGTACAACGCTCCAGTACGGTCTGAAGGATATGAGAATCTGCTATGAGGATTCACCGACGATTTGCATGATATAATAACCGGTGGGTAAACCTCTTGCAAAGCTCGGCGGCTTCAGAGTCTCCAAACAATCTCGGCTTCAATTCCGTACATTCATAGCCCATCAATCCGCAAGGACTAGGGCAAATCCCGGTGGGATACCTCATGAATAACTGCGACGTCTCAGTTTATCTTGCCGTCTAAATGCGGCGATTGGTCGTGCAATTATGTACGCTTATTGACCTTGTCACTCCTTTAAATTGTCTCGGGGTAATGTTCACTTGCGTGTTACCCAACGTGATTTGCGAAACATGACTTCGTTCTCAATTTTGTATGCTGTGAAAACCAGGAATAAAATCAAGTTTGAGCCGATAAGTGTGAACTTAAGTGAAACTGTCTGCTTTTGTCTCCCTCAGTATTGCAAAATTTTCTTATTCTTTCGACTACTTTGGAGATTTTTTAATAGCCTACAAAATGGCTCGTTTCGTGCATGAAGTTGTGACGTTGGAAATTCCAGTTAACGTGGCTCATAAATATAATTCTTCTGATTTTCTTTGATGGTATTCAAACATATTTTTTACTGCCGATCCATTTGATGCACCCCTCGCATTTCAGCAGTGAAATACTTATTTTAAGATTCTTTCTGAATGTTACATTTCGAATAGTAAATAGGTCAGTTATGAAAAAGAGCGACGAAATCTCGCGAGAGCCGTCACGAGACTCGAACACTCAAGTCTCAGACTGGTTCCGTGCTCCAATCCACTCGGCATGCACGCGAGTTCGAACTTACCAGAAGGCAGGGCTACTATTAACTAGTTGATCGAACTAATCTCCAGGTCAACGCGAAACCCCCTCAAACTTATATTTTTAAACTTCCAAGAAAGCCAGAGTAGATTATTCACTGACAAAAATTTTACGAAATCGCTCACACAGGGCACTCTGAAATCTTCAGAAAATAAAACTTCTTATTTTTTCTATTTAACGGAATAAAGTGCAATGCTGTACTTACTAGAGGCTCGAAAGACATCGCCGAGTTTCTTTCTGGGAATTTTTAATATACGTGTCAACAGAGGCGCGAGGTGTTGAAACAAGGGAAAACAATATCGGCGATAGCGTTGGTTGAAAAGCGAAAAACAATACCTGACTTCCTCTCGGGGGAAATTTACAAGCCTTCGGGCTGTTCCCGGAATCTAGTTCACCGACGTAATGTCCTAGTCGTATTTGAAGTGAACATACCGTGACTTACTTTTAGCTTTAGATCCCAACGTTTTGTTCCGGAAAGTCAGTAATAACATGAGTCAAAAGTTTGTTGCTATCTTTTGAAAAATAATTTCAATTTAAATCAGAAACAGATTTTTGGGCAAAAAAATATTTTTTGCTATGATGTGCATAAGATTTGCGGCTGAAGCCAATTTTACAGGGTTCAAAAATTAATGCCATCCATGTTTGGGGGAGACTCTAAACTATCCTGGTCTCATGGTTCACTCCGTCCTTAGTTTTAAGATTCCTAGCTGTGTAGGCATCGGTTGAAGATCAAGCGACCAGCGCTAATTTCTGATTTTATAACTTCAATCTTCGATTTTCTTTGCAGAGGCACATCGGGCACTCGAACTGCTTGAGGATTACCATTCGAAACTGACAAGACCTCAGGACAAACAACTGAGGCTGGCCATCGAACGTGTTATTCGGATCTTCAAATCAAGGCTCTTCCAGGCGTTATTAGGTAAGTTCGCATTAAATGTTATGCAAATTTTAAAAGTTATCAAACATCGTAGAACCGAAACTGCATACCTTGAGTTTCAAAAAACTCGTCAGAAATAGGCGACCAGAATTCGATCAGTCTCGCGCCGCCTAGCCAAGGCTAAGGCTGTTAAGAACAGCCTGACTTGCTCTGGAACCGGACCGTAAAGAGAGGACCCCAGGATTCTCAGTCAGAGCAGCGAATTCGCCTCCCTTTCTCTTTTCCCCGAGGCTTTGTATCAAACCGCGTCGACCTTTCGTGGAACTACTCAGTTCCTAATGATCTGATAATTCCGTTCTTATCCCAAATTAATTTCTACTGCCTTAAAATATCCAGCAGGCGTGTTAGGAGTAAAACCTTACAATGTGGTAAAGATATGCCATGACGAGCCATGTTTAGGAACAAGAACTTCAATAAGAAATCCACAGAATTTTTAACCTATAAAAATTTTAAAAATAGTGACAAATGTTTCAATTTTTAAACTCAATGAAATTGTAAAATTCTGCAATAATGGGAGTGAAATCATTTTCTGGACTAAAATGTGGCCCTCCACGTTTGCATGTTCGTAAACTTGCTCGTGATTATAACCGCCATACCTTCCACAATACCCAACTTTTTCTAAAACTGTTTACCCCCTGCGATCACCTTCAACACCTTGAATCCTGTTCCGAGCTAGAATTTCGATAACACACCGTGCCATTGAGATATGAGCACAGTGCGCCCCTTGAATGAACGTATAAAGTCTTCAGAAGACCATTATGATATGAACGACGTTCGAGAGGAGTACGAGAAAAGCCTCAGGGCTATACGTCGTTATCGTGTTGAAACTTTAACTCGTTATCTTACTCTTCGGATGTTTTCCTCCCTAGCGATATTTCACTCGTTCTATCTGGCACCAAAAATGTTATAAAATTAACAGAGTCCATTGTTCTGGAAACGGGTGGATCCCAACGGTAGCTGCTTCCCCGGTTGAGCGTTCAGTTCAAGGTTCTTTGTGCTCATGCAGGGATGATCTCCGAATAACTGAGTTATCCCAGATAATTGAATAGGTTGAGAAGGGAGAATGAGGGCGGGTCTATTTCAGCCGAAAATTGCTTAACCCCTAATTTATGTTCTATTTTAGTACCCTATTCACTCCATTCCCGTTTTTCAATTGGTCCTTTCCCCTTGAACCAATGCCGCAAAAAATTTTGAACCCTTGCTTGAAAAAAGGTGCCGCGATATTGAACATAAATGTGGTTAATAATTAAACACTTTTTTGGAGAACGTGGCCATTTAACGCTGATTATTGGTTCATTTTTTTTAATGGACTTATGAATCCCACCAATTTAACTCGTTTTTCATTGAAGTTAAATGCTTTAAATTGGGATTATACTGACTTCCAGAGGGCAGGCTTCAGTTTCAGGCTCCGTGAAGCAGGTGAACGACTGGAGAACAATGTGGGGCAGGGGCTCATTCCATTATAATGATAATACCGAAGAGCAGTGAAGAGGAAAGAACCTCAGGTGGTCCCTTTTCTCGTAGAATACACAAGTTCAAAAGACAGTTTTTGGGCCTGACCTAGGCTTCAGCCTTTGAACTGCTGGACTACCTACCTAAATGGCTGAATGGTGGGCGTACGGGATTAGCGTGAGATTGGACGCGAGGTTAAAGTCTATTTCTGGGTTTTAGTTTGCTACGGGGTACCTGCCATTATTGAGAAACGAAAATTTCTTGAAAAAGGATGACGAAATTAATGAGGGATTTTCAAAGAACAAAGAAGGTTGCTGGGATAGTCAAAACACAACTTGATGCAGAACGCCGGCTATTGACTGAAGCACCAAGGCCCTGATCATTCGAAGGCGCCGGAGGGATTCATCCACTAACTTCGACAGACACCCAATAATTGGGTGTCAATTATTGACAACACCCATGTGCTTTCACACAACCAAGTTGGCTCTCGTGGGCTTGAAAAAGACGGTCAACAGCTTGGAAATGACGCTGGGCACTGGGATTTGGCACTGGGCACTGGACCCTGAACGCTGGACTCTGGAAACTGGACACTGGACAGTCGGCGCTGGACACTGGGCACTGGGCACCGGGCACTGGAAGAACTCAGAGGCTTGGGAAAATCAGTTTAAGACGTTCCAGACACCCTGGCTGAATCGTAGTACTTGGAGGGAAGAGGGCCCTGCCGAGAACGAAGAGAGGAAAGCTAGTTTAGCCTCAAAATGTAAAAACTGTTAGACAAATATGGCTGAATTCTTAACACGATACTAGGTGTAACTTTGATAAGAAGTAGGCATGGTCTAAAACAAAAATCTCTATTAAGGGAACGTTTCCCATCGTTCATTACTGCTCCTTCGAGCATCTATAGCCATAAATAATCATAATCTCATTCTCGGTATCTCCCTTTGCTTACATCCTAACTCACGGCTCTTTGCTCAACCGACGAGGTTGAGCCATGAATATGAAACAGCTAAAAGGTACCTAACCCACGCCTACCTATTGATTATGAGCTAACCGCTCCTACCTCACCCGTTTCACGGTTGGTTCGAATTTTGGACAGTTCAGTGCTGACGCGTTATTTCCTCTGGTTGACTCATGAATCACCGGTGCAATTCAGATGGCTCACAGATAAACGGCGATGCTTCAGATGCAGCAAACGCTATTGTAAGATTCATAGGGCACTTATGATCTGACATTGTTCTATGTGAATTAGTCGAAGTGTTGCCCGCTTGGGAGAAATTATCATGAATTTTGTTGTCAGTAGATCAGGGGTAGGGTGTACTGTAAAAAAACTGCTTTCGATTTATCTTCATCACGGCAAGAACAATAATATTATTATGTATTGATCTTGGGATTCGTTATATTGTTCCTGTCTTCAAAGATGAAGAGACTAGAGGGAGCGAAGAAAGGAAAGATGACTACTAAATTAAAGGGAAAAAATATTTTTATGCTATTACTATGTACCTGCTCGGGAATTGAAAACTGGTAATTGATCAACCCATAAACGCTATAAACATAAAACATCACCATTTGAGGTTTTGATGATCAGATTAACACTCCGGTAATAATAATCATGACTGACATTCCGAAATGTTCAAAGCGAAAAATCATCTGAATCCAATATTATAGGATTTGCTACTTTCGGTACAGAAATATCTTCAAGCAGATACCCGAGAAAAGACATGACATCTTTCTAACTCCTTTTAAAATTGAGTTTGCATATAATACAAGTTGCTTCGCAAAGTTTCACTGCTGTTGTGCTCTTCTCGACTCCCGTCCTTTACTTCAAACTCAATATCAAGTGAATTGTGCTTGGAAAGGGTGTACGCAGTTCGAATGCCAACTAGTCCCTTTTGCCTTCAACTTGACGCAGCAAAGCAATGTTGGAAGGTTCTTTTTCATATTTAATTCCGTTTTCCTATCGTACCTCAAATGTCGTAGTACGTATCTCAATAAGGTATCTCATACGTCAGTACTCTGTGCCATGTCTAAAAGGTATGGTCTTCTCATAAAAAATTTTCATGTCTCTGCACCGCATTTCCGGACATTTTTGCATACCTGCCTTGCATACCTTGAAATATTAAACGTCAGTTTTAGTTTGAGGTAATTATTTCCTATGCCTAGATAGTCTTCTTGTCCGATGTGCCAAACCCTTGGCTACCGAATGCATGGGTAGAATCTACCCAGTAGTATCTGATACTACTTATGACATGCATGTCTGTAGAGTGATAATACGTCGACGGCGACCTTGGGGCAATTTAGCGTGCCGTAGGTGGCCTGCAGTCGATTACCGAATGGGATACAGTCACCCAGATTGATCAAACTTTCTTTGAAAACAGCGGTTTTTCAAAACAGGCTGAAAATTTAGGGTAAACAACAAACTTAGGTATATAACTATCCGGCTTAGTCATGTTTTGAGATGATGTCAAAGTTGAATCATACAGCAAGCAATACCGGTCTTATGTCGGATAAACTATATCTTAGGCCAGTATGTTTAAGCTCGAGCTAGAAGAAGGATTAATTCTGCGCCAGGGAAGAAGAACCTCTTTCGAGAAAGAAAAGCGTCTTCAATTCCGGCCGTTTGGTTGGGCGCCAGACAGTTAAGCTGCTTGTTCTTAATCACTCTAGTCGAGAGTACTTTACCACCGAACGATTCTGGGGAGGTCGTGAATCAACGATTCTTTTTCCGAGAGAAAAACCCGTTCACTAAGCGATTACAGATTGACCAAAAACTAATGATTGGGAATTCCAAAATATTTCGGCTCTAGATCTAGCGTTATCTACATATAATTGCGTAAAAAATCGATCCTCGCAATTTCGGGGTCATTTTAAGCTAAATATTTCTGAAATTCGCGTCGAAACATTTCCCACTTTTGCGTCCATCGGCCGAAAAAATTGCGATCTTCGAAAAAACCAATATTGAGTCGGAGGTTTAGGAAGGATTTACAATAATATTGTAAATTGGTGTATATTATACACTATTATTAGTGTATTATTATAGTGTATATTATACACTCTGAATGGAATTATTTAATCGGTTTAATTATTTGTATGCGGGTAAATAAACTGTGTCTGCTTCATTCACAAGAACACACAAACTAACCTATAGGTAGATTAATATCAAAATTTGGATTTTTTTCAACTTTTTCGTTCAGTTTTTTTGTAATATATTTAATTTTGTGTTTTATCTGTTCAACACCGGTTTTAACTGGAGCCCAGAGAAGATGTAGAGCTGTAATTCAGGCCAATTTTCATCCCTTAGTAAAAAAATTCAAATGGAAACTTTTGCTCTATCTTTATCCAAGTTATCAATGTGAGATCAAAGTTTGAGATGAGATACAACACAATTACCCTTCCTGCCCTTACCTGGTCAAATGGAATTTCCCTGTATGCCTCAAGCAGGTTACATGAAGTGGTATTTTACGGGGAGTAAAGTGGTGCGAGATGAATGTATGCGCATTGCGCTGGGCCTCAACTCGTAGGCGCTCAGCCTCTGTTGCTGTATTACAGCTGTTACCAGCATCTATATATACATCGTGTAACTAAAGCAAACGAAGGTTATCGATTTTGGGCAGGAGACCTCGCCAACGCTTTCTGTTAGATTCTGAGCGAACCTTTCATGCACCACGGACCCAGTCTTCGAGCAACAGGTAGATAGAAAAGTAAGTTTATCATGTTGAGAGGGATGCGCAAGTTAATCCGCTCCATAGAAACGACCAATAAACCAACATTGAATGTCGATGTTGAACATTGACCTTTTATAGCGAAATTCGTGAGGAAGCATTTTATGCCGAGCGTCTATGGATTGGCCAAAATGAATTGATAATCAGGCCCTTAACCCTTTGTAACGTACCCACGTTTATTGATTTCTTTCAATCGGTGGATGGGTATCTATCTAAACGAATCACGCACAAGTAAACTCTTTTCATGTCATCTGTTTATTACGTTTGTCTGCCCGAGCCGCAAACCGTAAAATGATAATGATCCAAATCAATAGGCAATTTCCTATTGATCAGAATTGAGAACCCGAGACACCTACGCGCCTCTTGTGAATTTGCAATCAATTCGAACTAGTTGGAGGATCATTTATGTTATCGATACATAAAAGGGCAAAGAGAATGTACCTATCCCAAGATTTTGATACGGAATTTTTCACGGTACCTACCTATCAAAAGAATCTACTTACGAGGATTATCAATTGTATCCTTCTATTTTTGGGGCCAGTTAACAATAGAATGGAAATATGTAGATATGTGAAGATATGTGAAATTTTGAAAATTCCCTACCGACGGGAAAAGTCGCCATTTTTTGTGTAAATCGATAAAAAATGTAGGTATTTTGCATTATTCACAATATGCTATTTTTGAATCCTTTGCCTATTTATCCAGCGTTACAGGCATTCTTACCGCTTGGAAAACTACTCAGAAAAGGCCCCAATGCCGTGTAAAAAGTGGAGTATGGCTAAATCGACTCCGTCATGACAGGTCCTCGGTAGTATAGTGGTCAGTATCCCCGCCTGTCACGCGGGAGACCGGGGTTCGATTCCCCGCCGGGGAGAAAAATTTTTGCCCAATGTTCCCTCTAGCGGCCTAGCAGAGGACAGTTGGGAACTTTTATTTTGTGTTGGTCTTGTTGGAGAATGTCCATTAATCAACGGAAAACACGGAATTTTGCATAAAAATCGCATCAAAAAATTCGAGCCAAACCGATTTAAAAACAAAATTTCTCCGGAAAAACCCCTACCCTGTGTTAAATCAAGCGAGAAACCCGGGAAGAATACTCGAAAAATTCTAAACCCACGACGTCACCTTCAAACTTGAGTTTTTGCGTTTTTTCGAAAATGGACCAAACTAATGCCGATTTGGATTCCTCAACATTTTCCGATCGGATTCCCCGGACAATATGCATCAAGTTGGAGCAAACCGCAACTTTTAGGACTAGTTTCATCAAAATCGGATCAGCGGTTGGTCCTAAAAGCTGTGCTTTGCTCCAACTTGATGCTTATTGTCTGGGGAATCCGATCAAAAAATGTTAAGGGGTCGAAAATCCAAAAAAACTGTTTTTGAAATTATGACCTCTTTGACATTCGAACGTTTTTGAGTGCTTTAAAGTGAATTTTGTGGATTCTCTTACCCGAGGTGCACAACTAGAATAAATTTGCTAAATTTTCGTTTTTTTTGAAATCGGACAACTCTTCTATGCGTTTTGGTGCAGACGGCGTACGGTGGACGGGCAGAAAATGTTTATTGCAGATTTGTGTTCTGGACCCTCTGAAAAGTAAAAGAAAACAATTTCAGGGGGTGTTGTAAAAAAATTTCCCGACCGATTTGGTTAATTATTTCTGGAAATAATGTAAGGAATTAATGTAACTACCAAAATCTTGTTGTTAAAATGTTCATTTTGCGCTTAAACATTTTTTGAAAATATTTCAATTTTTTTATATATTTTACGAAAATGAAAAAATCATATATGTATATTAATATATTTCATATTTGGCATTTTTAAATAGGTACATAAAAATCCGATCCCTATACATGACCAACCAGTGCTCATCGGCTGACAGCTTGTGGCCGGGGGTTGAACGTTCCCAGTTCAGCTACACGACCACAGGTAGCACTCGGCGTCTGCTCGGTGCTGCTGGTGTCGAACCACCCAACTGCTCGAGATTCTGCAACCCTCCGCTAGATGGCTCCGGTTGCATTGCTCGAGCCCACTTCGCTTCATTTTTGTTGATAAAATATTTATCCGCTCAATATTATCGTGGAACTCGATAATTCTGATTTGCCGTCACTTTACCACGCACCCAAAACCGGGAAAGAGGGGCCCGCATAAAAAAATCTGAGACCAAAAATCGAGTTTTCAAAAATTCCAGAAAAACCGATGGTAAATGGATTGATGGTCAAGCGAGAGATTCGGGGAAAATACTCGACTAATTCTAAACCCACGGCATCGCTGTTAAAATATGATTTATTTGGAAAAAATGTGCTCTAAAAACTTACCGAAACAAAAAAGTTGGAAAAAGCGTTAGGCGATGAACAAAAACTGTAAGACGTCAAACTTCAAATTCGCAAATATATATTTTTTTCATTTTTCTGACGTTTAGACTCGATTTTAAAATATTGTGAATGATCTAGAAATCTGTGCAGCTTCGATAGAATTCGTTCGGATGTACAAGGTATACAGTAAACGCAAGATCGGACTTTGCTGCGGGTTAGGTATAGGATCAACGCCTGGTTTTAACACTGGACTGATATTTCAGGCATAAAAGGTCATGTGTAAATAATTTCGGAACACCATTCAATTTAGGATTATTATTCAATAATTAGCAAATCATTGTACTTAATCGCCCGAGAAATGTTTCTTTTACCTGCCCTGGGGTTTTTATGTTTTACGACCCACAGGGCGTGCAATCCAAATGAAAAAAAAAATAAAAAAAAAACATTTCCGTCCTTTTTGATATGTTATGATATGGTAACTTGACGTACCTACTTCGATTTCGAGCAGGTTTTAAGATTGGAATGACGGGAATTTATGAATGATTGAATTTTTTATAGGGAAATTTTCGAATCTAGTAACCTTCAAATTCAGTTAAAAAAATCCTCGATCGTTTTTTCAAATTTCTTGAAGTGAAATGTTTGTCTCAGTAAGACTTAATACCTCATTTAATCGGAATTTCAATAACTCGCAGGACTTCCGATATATTTGCATTTTTAGTGTTTTCTATTTTTTTCCGGTCACAAAAATGAAGTTTGATCTCGAAGTTGACATTAATCTCGAAGTTCACTTTGATCTCGAAGATGAGTTTGATCTCGAAGATGAGTTTGATCTCGAAGTTGACTTTGATTTCGAAGTTGAGTTTGATCTCGAAGTTGAGTTTGACTTTGATCTCGAAGTTGAGTTTGATCTCGAAGTTGAGTTTGATCTCGAAGTTGAATTTGATCTCGAAGTTGAGTTTGATCTCGAAGTTGACTTTGATCTCGAAGTTGACTTTGATCTCGAAGTTGAGTTCGATCTCGAAGTTGAGTTTGATCTCGAAGTTGAGTTTGATCTCGAAGTTGACTTCGATCTCGAAGTTGAGTTCGATCTCGAAGTTGAGTTTGAACACAAAGTTGAGTTTCATCTCGAAGTTGACTTTGATCTCGAAGTTGAGTTCGATTTCGAAGTTGACTTTGATTTCGAAGTTGACTTTGATTTCGAAGTTGAGTTCGATCTCGAAGTTGACTTTGATCTCGAAGTTGAGTTCGATCTCGAAGTTGAGTTTGAACACAAAGTTGACTTTGATCTCGAAGTTGAGTTTGATCTCGAAGTTGAGTTTGATCTCGAAGTTGAGTTTGATCTCGAAGTTGAGTTTGATCTCGAAGTTGAGTTTGATCTCGAAGTTGAATTTGATCTCGAAGTTGAGTTCGATCTCGAAGTTGAGTTTGAACACAAAGTTGAGTTTCATCTCGAAGTTGAGTTTGATCTTGAACTTGAGTTTGAACACGAAGTTGAGTTTGATCTCGAAGTTGACTTTGATCTCGAAGTTGAGTTTGATCTCGAAGTTGAGTTTGATCTCGAAGTTGACTTTGATCTCGAAGTTTACTTTGATGTCGAAGTTGACTTTGATGTCGAAGTTGAGTTTGATGTCGAAGTTGACTTTGATGTCGAAGTTGACTTTGATCTCGAAGTTGAGTTTGAACTCGAAGTTGAGTTTGAACTCGAAGTTGACTTTGATCTCGAAGTTGACTTTGAACTCGAAGTTGACTTTGATCTTGAAGTTTACTTTGATCTCGAAGTTGACTTTGATCTCGAAGTTGTGTTCGATCTCGAAGATGATTTTGAATCAAAGTTGACTTTGATCTCGAAGATGAGTTTGATTCAAAGTTGACTTTGATCTCGAAGTTGAGTTTGAACTCGAAGTTGAGTTTGATCTCGAAGTTGAGTTTGATCTCGAAGTTGAGTTTGATCTCGAAGTTGAGTTTGATCTCGAAGTTGAGTTTGAACACGAAGTTGAGTTTGATCTCGAAGTTGACTTTGATCTCGAAGTTGAGTTCGATCTCGAAGTTGAGTTTGATCTCGAAGTTGACTTTGATCTCGAAGTTGAGTTTGATCTCGAAGTTGACTTTGATCTCGAAGTTGACTTTGATATCGAAGTTGACTTTGATCTCGAAGTTGAGTTTGATCTCGAAGTTGAGTTTGAACTCAAAGTTGAGTTTGATCTCGAAGTTGAGTTTGATCTAGAAGTTGAGTTTGAACACGAAGTTGAGTTTGATCTCGAAGTTGACTTAGATCTCGAAGTTGAGTTAGATCTCGAAGTTGAGTTTGATCACAAAGTTGAGTTTGATCTCGAAGTTGACTTTGATCTTGAAGTTGAGTTTGAACTCGAAGTTGAGTTTGATCTCGAAGTTGACTTTGATCTCGAAGTTGAGTTTGATCTCGAAGTTGACTTTGATCTCGAAGTTGAGTTTGATCTCGAAGTTGACTTTGATTTCGAAGTTGACTTTGATTTCGAAGTTGACTTTGATTTCGAAGTTGAGTTTGATCTCGAAGTTGACTTTGATCTCGAAGTTGAGTTTGATCTCGAAGTTGAGTTTGAACACAAAGTTGAGTTTGATCTCGAAGTTGAGTTTGATCTCGAAGTTGAGTTTGATCTCGAAGTTGAGTTTGATCTCGAAGTTGAGTTTGATCTCGAAGTTGAGTTTGATCTCGAAGTTGAGTTTGATCTCGAAGTTGAGTTTGAACACGAAGTTGAATTTGATCTCGAAGTTGACTTTGATCTCGAAGTTGACTTTGATCTCGAAGTTGAGTTTGATCTCGAAGTTGAGTTCGATCTCGAAGTTGACTTTGATCTCGAAGTTGATTTTGATTTCGAAGTTGAGTTCGATCTCGAAGTTGAGTTTGAACACGAAGTTGAGTTTGATCTCGAAGTTGAGTTTGATCTCGAAGTTGAGTTTGATCTCGAAGTTGAGTTTGAACACGAAGTTGAGTTTGATCTCGAAGTTGACTTCGATCTCGAAGTTGAGTTCGATCTCGAAGTTGAGTTTGATCTCGAAGTTGACTTTGATCTCGAAGTTGAGTTTGATCTCGAAGTTGACTTTGATCTCGAAGTTGACTTTGATCTCGAAGTTGACTTTGATCTCGAAGTTGAGTTCGATCTCGAAGTTGAGTTTGAACACAAAGTTGAGTTTGATCTCGAAGTTGAGTTTGATCTTGAAGTTGAGTTTGAACACGAAGTTGAGTTTGATCTCGAAGTTGAGTTCGATCTCGAAGTTGAGTTTGAACACAAAGTTGAGTTTCATCTCGAAGTTGAGTTTGATCTCGAAGTTGAGTTTGAACACGAAGTTGAGTTTGATCTCGAAGTTGACTTTGATCTCGAAGTTGAGTTTGATCTCGAAGTTGACTTTGATCTCGAAGTTGACTTTGATCTCGAAGTTGAGTTCGATTTCGAAGTTGACTTTGATTTCGAAGTTGACTTTGATTTCGAAGTTGAGTTCGATCTCGAAGTTGACTTTGATCTCGAAGTTGAGTTCGATCTCGAAGTTGAGTTTGAACACGAAGTTGAGTTTGATCTCGAAGTTGAGTTTGATCTCGAAGTTGAGTTTGATCTCGAAGTTGAGTTTGATCTCGAAGTTGAGTTTGATCTCGAAGTTGAGTTTGATCTCGAAGTTGAGTTTGATCTCGAAGTTGAGTTTGATCTCGAAGTTGAGTTTGATCTCGAAGTTGAGTTTGAACACGAAGTTGAATTTGATCTCGAAGTTGACTTTGATCTCGAAGTTGACTTTGATCTCGAAGTTGAGTTTGATCTCGAAGTTGAGTTTGATCTCGAAGTTGACTTTGATTTCGAAGTTGAGTTTGATCTCGAAGTTGAGTTTGAATTCGAAGTTGATCGAAGTTTGCTGATATTGTCACGGCACTGAACTCATTGCGATAGCAGGATGTTGCATTAGCAGCAATCACCTTCAGTCGATTTTTCGGTACTATCGATTTTTTAAAAAAATTGTCTACCTCACCAATCGATCGGGCTTGAAAAGTCGAATCCAACGGTATGAGAATCTCAATTTGGCCAAAAATTGCGTTAGCACCTGTTGCTTCTTAAGCGTCGATATGATCAAATTGTGTCACAGTTTTACGTTTCAAAATATGGAAGTATTGCGTGTTATCTAAGCACCACTGGTTGGCTTGAAAAGAAATTCGGATTATCGGGGCACACGTGGATACGTGCCGCGTAAAATCTACGCACCCCTTGCCATTTCTACGCGATTCGCCGCAAAGGAACACGGCCGTCAAGCGGCAAAGTCGACGCGCGCTTATGTCGCCCGAAACGTGCGAAAGACGAGTTCACGGCCCGAATTGGACGTGTCACTCGTTTGAAGAGGGAAAGTCCATAATATGAGATGGGATGTGCGGAACGTGAACACAGACACACGGGTCTACGCACACTCGTAAACGTACGAGGCGGCAGATTGTCCTTGTGAGGCCGCTCGAGATATTGGCTCGCCCCATTGACGGCCCAATATGTCAACCTTCACGCTCACGCCTCCAACCGCTCGCCGGCCTCCTTGACGGCCCTCTCACCTCTCCCGACGGGCCCTCCTTGACATTCCCAATTTGTAAACACATCGGCCCCGGCCCTTTTGACACTCAGACCGCCGCCGGATCGCCGCTTCATCTTCATCGCCCTTTTACCCCGGCCTTCGGTCAAAGGTTAACTCTAGCGATGGCCGTGTCCTTTGTAAATGTAATTTGCTCGATGAGTCCGAAACCGATAACTTTCATTGAAATCGTTATTCACTGTCCGAAAACGATTGAGAATTTTGTATGAATAAAAAAATACCCATATAATTACCCATAAATGATACGATAATTATACGATAATGAATACGTAAAAACGTGCGTGTTCGTGAAAATGGTTAAAATCAGGTATTTTTGGATTTAAAATAATTACTTTTATAATTAGGTATTACCTATAATTATCGACTGTTGAATTTGTGACACCTATCTCCGGGATTGGAAATATTGGGATGGGGAAGATCAGAAAGATTGGGAAGATTCGAACGATCAAAAATATAATAATAATAAAACCTCAAACTGATACTGATAGACAAACTGGAACTGAATCTGAATCTCAAACTGAAACTCGAACTCAGAATAAACTGATTTTGCGTAACCCAAACTTCTACTCAAACCCAAACTGAAATTCATGCTGTGGCTCAAATTAAAACAAACTGAAACTCAAATTCAAACCGAAACTAAACTCGAGCTGGACCTGGAAGTCAAACTTGGACTGAAACTGATACTAAAATTCAAACTGATGCTGTTAGGTACTCGAACCCAAACTGAGATTAAAACAAAAAACTGAAACTCAAACTGTTCGAGTTTGCGGTTGAGTTTCAGGTTCACTTTCAGTTTGTTTCGTTTTCAGTTTGAGTGTGAGGTTGTGTTTCAGTTTGAGTTCGAGATCAAGTTTGTGATTCTGTTTCATCTTCATTTTCAGTTTGAGTTTGAGGTTGAATTTCAGTTCAAGTTTCAGTTCGAGTTCAACTTCGAGTTCGAGTTTGAGTTTCAGGTTCAGGTTCAGTTTCATTTTCAGTTTGAGTTTGAGTTTCAGTTCAAGTTCCAGTTTGAATTACAGTTTGAGTTTGATTTTACGTTTGAGTTTGAGTTGCATGTCCATTTTCAGCTTCAGTTGGGGTTCGGGTTTGAGTTTCAGGTTCTTTTTTCTAACTCAAACTAAAACTAAAAAAAAAAAATTTTTTTTTGAGTTTCAGGTTCTTTTTTAGTTTGAGTTTGAGTTTGGGGTTGAGTTTTAGTTAGCGTTTCAGTTCGAGTTTCAGTTTCAGTTTTAGTTTGAGTATCATTATTAGTTCGAGTTCGAGTAACAGTAGTGTCAAGTTGGGTAATTATGAACATGAGGTAATTATGAAAAAAGTATGTCTGCGCTTCTGTGAGCAATGGAGAAACCCAAAAGATGAAGCAATCGAATGTTGGAAAAGTGTTGAAAAATAAAAAACAAGCCGCCACATGCAAAACTTCGATTTTTTCACAAAAATAAATTATTTTTCAGAAATGGCTTAGTAGGCCACGTATTGGCTGTAGCGCCAGCCTAAAAAACTAAAATAGTATAGTGGTATCAAATGACAAGTACTGTACATGTCTGTGAAAGTATTGTTGAAATCGGATCAAAATTGTTGGCGTGAAGGCAGAACAGACAAAACGAAAAGATCGACAACAAAAAACTGAGAAGAAAGTTAACTTGAGTACCTATCCTTCCCATTTTTGAGTCGGTTAAAAATGGATTTTTCAATCGCTTTTTGATCGGGTGAAGGGGGAAAAATTCGAGAAAAAAGACAGCCGCCCTTTAAATTCCCCCTGAATAAAGTCCGATGCAAATTTGGAACGACACCATGTAAAATAGCGGCCTGTAATTGCAACGGCAGTTTCGGGTGTATCGACGACCTGTCACCCGTCTAAATAATGCGGAGTCATTACTCGAGTTCGTGTTGCGAAGCTGCGAAACGGCATTCCGAGGTACGTGATCACAATACCCAAACGTATTGGACTCAAACGATAATATAAACTCGATTGCTGTCGCTTAGAATGCGATCCTCGCACGGAAATCCGCCTTCTCGCCGTCGTCGGAAAATCGACGGATATTTTTTTCAAAAATGTCGGAATAGCGAGTTCGTTTTGACATAATTGATGACAACCAGGCCTAGTTTTGAGGTTTGGTGTCTATTAGGAATGATGCTCAAACTCAAACTGGTACCTAGTTCAAAACCGGCCAACTCCTTAATTTTCGGAAATGCGTTTTTTCTGCTTCCTGAGTCCTAATACACATGATCCATGGATCGGAACTAAGAAACCATGTTAAAACCAGCCGAATCCCTGTCGGACAAGCGTTTGAAAATCATGATGTGCTGCAGAAACGGCCAAATCCTCTTTTTCATGAGTTTCATAGCCGGCCATGCCCGAACCCGCGAGAGTGGCAGAATTGTGTCGTGTAGTTGCAAACCCGGCCATCTCGAAAATGCCAAATTTTTCAAAAAAGGTGATTTTTTGTCACGCTGAACTAGATAGGCTGTGAAACCATTCTTTTTGCCTTCAAGGGCACATTAGGGCTGAGTGTTTGAAAACATATTCTTGAATTATCTTGGATTTGGCCGTTTTTGAAACATCCAATTCAGCAAAAACCTCAGTTCGATTTTGCTGCAAAAACGGCCAAATCCAAGATAAGATTGTGAATACCCCCCCCCCCCCCCTCTACATGCCCAAGCCATTCAAGAATATGTTTTCAAACACTCAGCCCTAATGTGCCCTTGAAGGCAAAAAGAATGGTTTCACAGTCTATCTAGTTCAGCGTGACAGAAAATCACCTTTTTTGAAAAATTTGGCATTTTGTAGATGGCCGGGTTTGCAACTACACGACACAAATATAATATACCCATGTCAAATAACTATATACCTGTACCTTGCGGTTTGCATAAACAAAATCTTTCAGCCGACAGCGTTGAAACGGCCGTTCCCTCGGAAAATCCGCTAAGCCCATAGGTAATTGCGCTTTTAAAAGTTCAACCTCAACTTGAGACCATGGCGGAACTGCCAGGAATAGTTAGCCAGGGTACAATGTCGCCTGGGAAAGTTGGACCAGACAAAATACACCGCTGAGTTGGAACTTTCGCTAATTTTCTTTCGCATTTATCACGGCACTTTTCCACCCTGTAGAAGAGCAAGACTGTCTCTAGACTCGGGTTCATTTCTCTTTTTTCCTCGTGCGGAGGAGGCCCAAATGCGCCAGTCAGTCTCGACTCAGACCGGCCATCTTTCTTCCGGCTAATCCGCTTCGGGTGAGTGATTCGCTTATGTCGTTCGCTTCCTATTTATCCAACTTCCGTCCCTTTTGACTTTTTTGCTCCCCGAAGTTCGTCTTCTAACGCCCAACTTCTGGTAACCTGAATTTGGACCGCGCTCGAGGAGAGGAAACGGTTCGGTTACAGATTTATTTATTTATTTATTTATTTATTCATTGCACGGGCGAAACGCCCAGTTACAAAAAATCAGAATACATCACAAGAACTCATTTACTGACAGAAACTCCATTAATAACAACACAATCTCCAACGGACGTGATCAAACAAACCAAAACAATTTCGCTAACAATAATAACTGCATGCATTCAGACAGAAGCTGAGCCTGAGTAGGAAGTCGTAAACCCGAAACCAGGCTCCCCTCCCCATCCCAAGTTGAATCCCCAAAAAACAGAAGTTAATACCAGGAAACGCTGAAAGAAATAGCACCAAAATCTGCAAGGTGATTGGAAAATATTTCAGGAGTCGAATAATCTGGGAGATACACCGCTCCAATAACTAAATTAAGCTCAGAAAAACGACGACAACGATGCTCTACACAATTGTATACACATGACCATTGAGAACATTTTAGATCAACCGGCAACAGCAATAAGCACTCCTCCGCCAGCCCACTTGCATGAGTACACTGATGAACGATCGGCACGAAACACGTTGTGTCCACAAAAAACCAAGCTCAGATGACCTCACGTCATCGGACAGCCAAGTCTCCGTGATGATGGCGATACCTTAGCCGAGGACCGGAATGGAGTGCAAGTTCGTTAATCTTGATTAGAGCCCCCTGGCATTTTGGTAATACGTTGAGAGCCTACGCCGTTTTTTGAAGCCATGGATGGGGGCGGACCAGCAAGTTGTGCCGGTGGCAACCTGGTGATCAGGGGAACGCCCCTGACGTATCTGATAGTGAGATCATTTTCGCCATTGTCCGTTCTTGATTTCAGCTCATTACGAAGTTCCTGAAGATGCTCACGCTCCCTAATAGTCCTATCCGCAGAAACGGAATATTTCTTTGGATTCATTACCCGATTCCGGGCCAGCATCTGAGTAGCCGTCTCAGAACTTGAAAGCCGCACCAAGACTGGCCGAGGCGCACCGGATGAGCGAAATTTGCCAATTCTCTGGAAATCGCGAACGGACTCACTCATACTAAGGTTGAGATCAGCAAAGGCTTTTTCGAGGAAAGCCGCATCAGAGGAAGAGGCCTGAAACGGAGTAGAGGCAGCACCTTCCTCGACGTCGAAGAAAATTACGTTAGCCGATCTCTCCTGGCGATCCCTCACCTCACTCACCAACTCCTGGAAGGATGCCCCCGAGGAAGATTCAATCTTATGCAAACGATGGCTCAGATTCTCGTTCTTCAATTCTTGAACGTCCTTTTTAATCTCTCTGAGATCCCCGTCCAGTCTGTCCAACTCCCCCAGCGCCGATTCAACCGCAGAAAACCTGCTTGAGCTCTTGCTTGACGTTATTGCTAATTTTATCGGCGTATTTCTCGAACATTCTCTCCATCTCACTCAACGAGACAGATCTTCCCAACTCCGGAGTACGAGGGGTCTTACACTGGCCACATTTCCAGGCAGCAATAGCGGTCTTCGACAGCTTGCGAAAGTTAATCTCCGACATGCCAGTACTCGAAAGGTGAAAATCAGTGGCACATACACTGCAACGAATGTGATCGTCCATAGCGTGGCCGAGTGAACGATTAGATTTATTACACGCTGCCGAAAGAATTATCGCGAACCAGACGCACGAAGTGAGTAGCGACAATCACAGCAGCCGCCGCGCAAACAAACGCAGGACGCTGATAGGACGCAACAATAAGTTGCGAGCAGCAGGCCTTCCGGCGACGGGCAGTGGGTGGTGACTGCGGGCAGGCGAAAATGACAGAAGGATCCCCACCACCGAGGAACCAACCGGAGCACTTTGCCGAAGGAGGCAAAGAACAGCCCAATTCGCTCTTTCTTGATGAACAGTGTGGAAGCCTAAGGGCTAAACACGCATGTTCCTGGCGCCCAAGCTGGATTGTAGTCGACGAGGACCAGGCACCTCGTAATGGCGAAACGAGAAGAGCAACGTAAGGGGCGCGAGCAAAAATCGTCCAGACCGAATATCAGGTGTAAGAGGCTTAGCAAACTGGCACAATTTAGGCTTACTTCCGAGAAAAGACACAGACCAGGCGATGGAGCAATTTCAGACCGAAAACGATGCGGAATTATGAAGTTGCAGGGCTAGCTTTAGCGAGCTACAGGAAGCACGTCCGTACCCTACGATGACAGGCGACAAACTGATGGCAGCTATGTGTTTCTTTCCTATACGATTTTTAACGTCCGGCGGAAACAAGATCACTTTTGTGAATGAGGAACATGCATGAACCAGTGATGCGTAGATGACACACAATACTTCCATATTTTGAAACGTAAAATTGAGACACAATTTGATCATATTTTGACTGTTTTTAAGGGTGTTTAGGTCAAAAATGTCAAAGAATTCGCTTTGCAAATTTTATAATTCGCCAAAAAAAAATTCGGTGCATTTTTGGAATATAAAAAAATATCCACATATTCTGCAAGGTAAAACGAAGATTTTGAGACCAAGAACGCTCAAATCGGTCCATTTTTGTGGCCGGAAAAAATAAAATAGAAAACACTAAAAATGCAAATATATCGGAAGTACTGTGCGCTATCCAAATTCCAATTAAACAGGGTGTTAGGGCTTTCCGAGACACACATTTTAGTTCAAGAAATTTGAAAAAAGGTTGAGAAATGAGGGAGTTATGGCCATTTTTGTAAATGACCACAGACGGACAGACGGACACACGGACACACGGACACACAGACACTTGTTCGGGAAGTGATTCTGAGTAAATGTGTATAAGAAAAAGTTTTTTCTGAAGCTCCGTTCCGATTCTCGATTTTAGGACGATCACAATACTTCCATTTACTATGTAAATATGGAAGTAAAAACGAAATCCATTTTTTCCGCCAGAATGATGCTGTTTAGGATGCGAAAATGATGTAGTGATGGTCTACAACGAAAAAACAACATTTTTCCTGGTGAAAAACGCTAATGAAAAGTGCCCTTTTGAATGTGGCGGTTAACCATATGACGTCACTGCGCGGGCGTGACTGCACGTAGTTTCTTAACGTAACAGCAAAAAATCCGTTATCTCCGTCCTATCACAGCATACACACATGAACTCGGATGAGGTTGCACTGGTGTTCACGGGAAGATGACATCACACTGTGTAACTTTGTGTAACCTTGCGGCTGGCCATTTTCCCGCTCGACTTCAAATCTGCGATTTTCACTAAGCCTCCCTCCTCTTTTAATTACCTCTTTTCCGAACCGTCATCCACCATAACACCATTTTCGAAGCCTAACAAGAAATATTATGTCGAAAAAACAGTTTATTTTTCTTCATGCATGTTCCTCATTTAGGCGGGTTTTAAGACGGCTTAAGACAATCAATGCCAAAATAGATTCCTCTTTCAAAATTTTAAAATGATTTTTGTCAATTGTTGCCTCATTTTTTTGGGACACACGTCTACTTAGTGAAATATCACGCCGCCAATGTGCTTAGCAGCGTTTAGTCCATTTCCCGATGGTGGAAATCGATCCCTTATTCCATTCGGATCATTATCCAATAAGACTTCCGATACCCAGTATGTACATTGCAATATTGGAGCAGTAATATACAGGAATATAGAAGGGATTGTATGGCTGAGCTGCTTTAGAGATAGCCGTGTTCAATTTACTTAAGTAGGTGTTGCACGGGGCTCGGGAAAGTAATGCAAACGGTTCATCTTCAGGGAATAGCATTTGCCGAGTATTCCAAATGCGGGTTGGCCAACGGTTGGATGTGAAACGGTTGGATAAGGTGAATAAATTTTCCGTCGAGTTCTCCTACTATAGGAGATAAAACTTTGTTTTCACGATGCCCGTACCTAAGTTGGTTGCGGACTTGTTCGCCAAATAAATACAGTGGAATACTAATGGCCGGTTCTCCAATGCATTTTGGAGTGCAGATATCCATGGACCTCTCATCTGAATATTTTCTTTTGATTTATTTAAATTTTTTCAAGAGGAGGGGATAACGTGAAATTCAAATGTGGCGTCTATGGAAAGCAGTGCTCAAAATCCGACAGTTCAGCTCCACAAACACGAATTATTTTTTTGGAAGTTTTTCTGAGTTTTGGGTATTGATGCATCGCCTCGTTTATCGCGTTACCATGGATTTATCTCTTGAATTTCCATAGGTAAACGTGTCAATGTGCTGGTTCAGGAAGCGTGAGCCTAGGTGCTTTGCTCATGCGCAGTGTGACTTGTCATTGTAATGATCGGGCGAGGGAACGATACACTGACTACACGTCTTGGTTAGGTTAGCGAAAAAATAGCTTTAATTTGAGAGATGAGGACAGCACATGACATGTGTCATTGTCTCTAGAGCGGGCTCACATCGAATGCCCGCTAGGTAACGTCTCGCGTAACATCTGCTAGGTTACAGAGCAGGTTATATACGATTTTGTACAGGTTGTCCTGGAAGAGTTGTAGGGTAGCACATACATTACAGTCATATTGTTTGTAACTGCTGTTACACCTACAAATGCCAACGCTCATGATCCTAGAACAAATGATAAAATTTTAACTTTTTTTACAATTTCGGAGTCAATTCAAAAACGCCACATCAGAATTTCAATCAGTATGTTTTTAGGGTGCTGAGTTCGAATCCGACCGACGTCTTTCAGGGGACTTCAAAATTTTCGAGTTATTGGCGGCTTTATGTTTTATTTGCCTGTTTCCAGTTCAGCAAATTATAGATAACCGTACAGATGTCAAGAAATGCCATAAAAACTCTCCTCTTCCTGGAAATGTATCGCAAACTCCGAAGATATAAATGACTTCGGGTCAAAAACCACAAAGAATATGTGATTTTGCCACAAAACCCTGAAAAAGGACGTTTTCTTCAAGAAGGTACCTGTTTTGGCACTTTTTTACCTTTCAGCTTAAAAGCTACGGTCGTTGAAAATTTTCCCCTACGAGATAGATTTTGGGCCAGATGAGACCTACCTCAATCCTGCGTTTTTTATAATAAGAGAGCTACGATTTTCCAAAGTTTGCCCCAATTGGGCTATCAGGGCCAGAGTACCGTCATGGTGAATAAAAAATCTTCGAATTAGAATGAATTTATGCTCAAAGTCCCAATGTTCTTCGGAAAAAGGTTGTTACGATTGAGTTTATTGCGTGCCCTAATAACAATTACTTACTCATTTATTGACATTCGGGAAAATCGGTTATCCAAGTCCTGGCGAGGCGAGGAAATTTTTATTCTATTGTCGCTTTAGCGATTAAACGTTTCACTGTCGGCTGTTCAAAGTTGATAGCGGGCAGGACTTGGAATATTTGAGTTACGACGTCGAGTTTCTAAAGTAAAGTGCAACTCTGTTTTCAGCCTAAGCTGTCGAAGAGAACGTAGTTGGGAAAAAAGCTCTCTCTTTTCGGCTTAACGTTAAAAAATCACGAAGCCGTGGAAATACATATCTGGAGTTGTCATGCAAAGAGGATGAGCTCAGTTTTTTACATCCGGCAGAACCGATCGGTTAAGCCATGTGAAAGTTTGAATTGATTATTCAAGTGATTCGTTTATTCTATTGAAAGTCTGCCCTCCACGATAAAAATGAAAAACTCTTCTCTCAAATACAATACTGAATTTTTTACTTCCAATTACCAATATTGGTAGTTCGGCGCGGACCGCTGGTATCAACAAGCATCGTGCCAATCATGTTGCAAAGCGTAGCTGACAAAATGAATTTTGCGAGAGCTATTTCCTTCAAGCAACGGTTAACTGTTCATTGAATAATAAAACACAAAAATGTTCATCTGCGGTTCATCTGTTTCTGTTTTTTTGGTCTATCGGACGTCAAAATCTCCCTACCTTTCTGAGGGCTTGCAGTAACTACTCTCAACGCAAATTGATATTTACGTTTCTGGGGTTGGTTTCTAAAAGGTTTCCCTGTCTGCAAGCATCGTTATCGACTTTGATTGGCGATTGGTGGTGGTTGATCGACCTATGTTTGAGCTTACAGAATAGCCCCCAATATTAAGCAGGCTGCATAATGCAGTGCATACTATGCGACGTAGGTATAGGTACAGGCTTAAATTTTGGTTCATCTTTCCTCATGTTGGTATAAGTACACCTTCTGTAGGTAGTTGAGGTAGGTATATTGAAAGGCGCCTTTCGCTTGTGGTGACCGCAATGTTCTTCAGAAACAATACCCGAACCTGATCTCTAAATCTATTATATTATTACACTATATTGTTCTATCGAGGAAATAATGACTATGAACTTGTGAAGGCCATGGGACAATGTGGGTAGCCATTGTGTCAAACAATGTGTGGATATGGCTGACGTGAAATGAGGATATTCAACGGATACATACGACCGTGGTTCAACTCGATCGGCTTTTCATGTGTCCTCTCAGTTGTCGACCACGGTTGGAATTCCAAGTGTTGAGGTCTGGCTGGTCGGATGTTGATGATGAAATGGGTACGACGGTGTGGGCGTAGGCGGGCGTTGTGAACATCTGTTCATCCGGCGTACATGCATATTCAGAGCTCCAGACCAAAGCAGTTGCCCCTCCATCGACCCGTGGAGCCCAGCAGTGATTCCTATTAACGGCCGCGTGGCCGAGGAGCGTCGGCGGCTGACATTCATTACATGGCTACCGTCGATAGCCTCCATCTGGATTTATCGATTGATAGCATCACATTGTGTTGTAATTGTACACGGAAAGTATGACCGTGGAAGAACCGGAAAAAAGAACTAGATCCTCCATGGTATGACGTATAATATAGGTAGGCGCCAAGAAGAGGCGTATCGGACACTGGTATTGGTCGCGCGATCGATCAGTGTTGTTTCACAAGGAAACCCGTGTTGCGTGGATAGCACCCAAACTTCAACATCTTGAAAAGTAAATTTTTGAACGCAAACAATTTGATTTTAACTAAGGGGGCTCTAATGATAAAAAATGTCAAAAAACACACTATGCACATTTTAAAGCCTGCCTAAAATCAAAATGCGTCGAGTTAGCGAAATTTAAAAAATATTCACATATTTTGCAAGGCAGATCAACGATTTTAAGACCAAGAATGCTCAAATCGGTTCATTTTTGTGGTCAGAAAAGAATAAAATAAGCAATAAGCAGTTTTTGTAAATGACCACACACGGACAAATGTTTAGGAAATGATTCTGAGCGAAAGTGAGTAAGTAGACGTTTTTTCTGAAGCTCCGTTCCAATTCTCGATTTTGGGACGATTACAATACTTCCGTTTATTTTATGGTAGTAAAAATGGAATGCCGTTGGAAAGTGAAAATCAGGATTTTCAGTGTGCAAACCTGGCCAATGTCCCACTTCGAAGCTGACAAACTACAATGTGAGAATAAACCGTTTTGGCAGGGCAAGATTCTAAACGTAGGATTCCCTCAGGTCCGAAAGATAATGAAGACGACTCCTCTTGAACAATCAGTTGGGTCAACAAGTAAAATCCTCCTGTAATTGATAGATCAAAAATTCAATCTTTCAATTAAGGGTAGATTCTCCTTGCTAATACTTTAAAACTGACATACATTTTCATGGATATACTGTCTCACTTTACCAGCTTGTAATTTTTGGGTTTATTTGGGGGGTTTATTATTGGGTTATTTTATGAATAGATTTTAAATAAAATGTTCGAATGATTGGATTATATTATATATAATTGAAAATTAAGCATTCGAATTAATGAAACATTGTCAATTGCTATCGTCCGAACCAAACTCTAGAGTATGGTAGGATTAACCTCAGTCCCTGAGGTAAAGGTACGAATCGTGCGTATGGTTGCATCCCATGGAAGTACTTCCATTCCAAATAACCAGAGAATTTCTACATGAGAGAAGCTACAGCTAGAGTTGTTGTGGCTCTCTCGGATCTTGTTAGCAGGAGGGTCGCCAATTCGAAAATCGAAATTCTACTAACATCTGGCTCACGATTATTTCCAATGGAACAGGAGCCGTTTGTTCTCAAAGGTTCTATTTACATAGTTCTCATGGACAGTCCAGATCGGCGAAGTTAGCCTTCGGCCCCTAATTCACGGAACTGGTAGCCCATGGAAAGGGAAAGTTAACGTATTCCGTAGCAGAGGGTCACAGGCGATCGGAGGCGAGTGCAGCTAACGTCGGCCAGAATGAAATTGCTGCTTTGCATGATTCAAATAGCAATTAAGCGACGGCGAGAATGCCAGGTACGCAGGATAAGGGATGGGGGTTGTTGCAGTCGCAAGATGGCCGTAACTTGGAAGCACTCTGCTCCCTGTCCATCTCCATTTCCCATTAGGGGGAATAAATTAAGAGAAATGAAGTTAGGCATTGGGGCGGAAGAAGGAGACGCTTTGAGCTGTTTCTGCTTCGCGTCTTCACCTTCGAGTAACGACAAGTCGATACAATTCAGCCCTTTGATAGCTCTGGGATGGCGGAGGGTGTCACTTACTAATGCGGGGTGAGTAGAGATTAGAGATTCTTCTATGCGACTAAGTTGTCACCGAGTTCGATATTTCCGTTCACAATGTCACAAAAACGGTTATTATACTTATCTCTTGCGGTGTCGGTCTTTCACTCTTTTCAAAAAAATAATGCTCAATTAGGTATGTTAATCCAGAAAGTATCGGAATTGTGGGTTTTTTCTTCCAACTTTGAACCGAATTCGACTAGAAATTTGGCTCGAATTCAGTGTTCGAAGTTTTTTAGATATTATCTTGTACAATACATAACTAGGTATTTACGTTTACCTACTTATCTTATACGAATTCTATTTGAGCAGCCAAAATATCAAACTAATTATCATTGATTCAGTTAATAAATGGTTTATCGTAGAATAATAAGCCAATAACAATTATTGTTTATTCCGGCAAAAAATTGAAAACCAGTGGTGCGTAGATAACACACAATACTTCCATATTTTGAAACGTAAAATTGTGACACAATTTGATCATATTTTGACTGCTTTAAAGGGTGTTTAGGCCAAAAATATCGAAAAATTCACTATTAAAATTTTAAAATTCGCCCAAAATGAAAAAACGCCACATTTTCGGAATGTAAAAAATATCCACATATTCTGCAAGGTAAAACAAAGATTTTAAGACCAAGAACGCTCAAATCGGTTCATTTTTGTGGCCGGAAAAAATAAAATAGAAAACACTAAAAATGCAAATATATCGGAAGTACTATGCGTTATCCGAATTCCGATTAAACAGGGTGTTAGGTCTTGCCGAGACAAACATTTCAGTTCAAGAAATTTGAAAAAAGGTTGAGAAATGAGGGAGTTATGGCCATTTTTGTAAATGACCACAGACGGACAGACGGACGTAACGGACGTAACGGACACACAGACACTTGTTCAGGAAGTGATTCTGAGTAAATGTGTATAAGAAAAAGTTTTTTCCGAAGCTCCGTTCCGATCCTCGATTTTAGGACGATTCCAATACTTCCATTTACTCTGTAAATATGGAAGTAAAAACGAAAGGAATTTGAGCAAGATAGAGGTTTGTTCGTAAATAATTAGTTTTCGTCAACAGTTGATGGTTCCGGTACCCAATTGTATCCTCAATAAACCTAGTGAAAAAATTCACCAACTTCAAGTGCCCTTTCCTACGACAATTTATTCCACCAATATCCCAATTCTGCATATTTCTGAGAATATTTCGCGTACGAAAGAACATACGGCGATGTATTTAAACGTGATCAAGCGGGCCTTCTTGTCCTGGATTGAATATATAATTCAACGGCCCTTCTAAATGCAGGTATACTCGAGGGAAAATGAGAATTGCAAATTGAAACCACTGCAGTACAGTCATCTCGAAAAGGAACGAGCCGAGTTTTTCTCCAGCCCCTCGACCGGGTTGAACATACATTTGAATGATAAAAAGGGCCAATTTGAATTTTTCTCAAATGGTTTCCGCATATGGACTTGGGAAAGTTGGGAGCTTTTGCCCAGATAAATTGAAAATAACAAAGTGTGATCTCTATTTGAGTAATGCGAGATATTTTGACTGAAAGGCCATTTCAGAGTTGAATTTAGTCGGCTATCCGCTTTAGCTGCCAGTTTTGCTGGACACGGCATTAAATTTGTTGTATTTATATCGAATTTTATATTAGCTAGGTAGGGGGGCTCACGGGTTGGTCTAGTGGCTAGTGCGTCTGCCTAGCTGCAGGCTATACCTGAGAGTTGTGGGTTCGATTCCCACAGGTGCCATGAAAAATTTGGTCCATAGCCTTATGATTCATGTCATCCCTGGCATTCGGGGTTTTCGGAATTAAATGATATTGGAGAACTAAACCCACTCCTTGTAATGCCCTATGGGTTAAAACAATTGAACCATCAATTACATTTTACATTACATTTATTAGCTAGGTAGGTAGGTATCCAAAAATGAATTACTCCATTATACTTACTTAAATTGTCATTTATTTTCTGAATAAACCTAAATTACTTTTTCTCTCATTTTTATTTTTATCTTGTGGGGTTTTCTGGCGTTTGGACTTGGTAAATAAGTCCAAGTGGTTGGGACACTTTTTTGCCAGCAAGGCAGCAAATGGCAGCAAGAGCAATAAAAAATATATGAGCAGTCAAACACAAACTTGTCTTTTCCAGCAATATATTCCAAACAACGATACAATTTCTAAAAATGTAATCACGCTGGCGTTCTATGAACTGGAAACTAATCGGTAAGCGAGAGATCTCACGATTCCAATTATCGTCCTTTGGTCCATTCATTTTCATGTGGAAATGAACCTTCTTCAAAAATGAAACCCGTGACAGAGCGATGAGTTCAACTTCCAATGCGAAGAGATGAAAAAGGTGAACTGTAGTATCTTCGATTTAAGCTTAACTCTCATATCTGCCTTAATCAAAGTTCCCTCAACTTCATAGCGTTACGAGGGAAATATTGAAAACTGTTCTTTAAGCATCAGAAAATGATGAAGCGCCCCTTTTAGGCTCTTCGAACAAATGAGCTCTCTCATTATACATTACTAAAGATTGGTTAACTCCAAAACGCCATTTCCTAACCCTGTGAATTATTCATGGTACTTTGCAGCAGGAGCTCGAGTGGAGTCGTTTTCGGTCTTGACGTCGTCGAGTGTGTCTAGGGTGCTCAATGTTTGATGCCACTCTTCTCGTTTGACTTGATAAATGCCATGGCATCTCGGAGGAAGAGGAAAGAAAATGAGGTTGACGCGAATGTGACCTCTACCCTTTTTCCCGGTTAATCTTTCTAATTCCTTCAGACATGAATGAGACATGACCTGGTGGCTAGAACTGTATTCAATTATTCAACGAGCAGTACCTTCGATAATTATATTATTAATAGTAGATAATAATTATATTATTATAAGATAAATAATTCTTAATATTATAGAATAATTGATAAATTTTGCACTAGTCCAACGCCAAATATCAGTCCAAACTACTTGAGAATATTTTTGAACCAGTGGTGCGTTGACCACTCAGAATACTTCCATATTTGATTGCGTTATATTTTGAACCAGATTGATTATATTTGACTTATTTGAAAGCCGCAAGGATAAAAATCTTAAAAACACTATCCAAATTTTCTTCAAAATCCAAAAAAGTAACCAAATCTCCCTAAAATCGAAGAACTGCTAAGTAAAAGGAATTAAAAAATATTCAAACATTCTGCAAGACAGAACCATAATTTTAAGACCAAAAACTCTCGAATTAGTCGATTTTTGTGGCCAAAAACAATATAATAGAAAACGCTGAAACAGGCAATATATCTGAAGTAGGTACTGCGAGTACTCAAAATTTCAACTGAACAGTGTGATGAGCCTTGTTTGCGTTAAGAAGTGGATAAGATAATTTTTTCTGAGCCTCCTTTCCGATTTTCGATTGCACGATTTCGTCACAAAATTGAAAATCAGAACGGAGGTCTAGAAAAAATTTGATACTTTCATGCTGGATATTCCCTATAAGTAGCGCATTTCCTGTTGGCCACCCCCTTGAGTCACCCATAAAAATTCCAGTTCGTCCCGATTTTGAGTAATCCCAAACCCGACTAGACCGAGGCATCCCAAATTCGGATAATTTTTCGAAATTTAGATTTTAGGATATTTATTCCATCCTCATCGTGCACTTTCAGCTCAAACCTCTACTTTCTTACCAATTCGTGCGCTAGAAGAATTAACCGACCATTAGAAGTTCCTCATACGTGTTAACAAACGTTACTTAATACCGGCTCGGCTGCGGTGGATAAACTTACTACAGCATTCCGTATTCAACATTCAAATTTCGCAATTACATCCGAGCTGATGCGACTGTAGGCAGAATAAACGAAAGTAATCGAGTTTTGTTTCAACAGAGGAGGCCCCCCTCCGTCTGTGGTTAGTTGCGGGTCGGGTAACGGAATTACGAAGTTTGCGACACCCAACTCTACTTCCAACTTCTCTGCTGAGTGCAAAACCTTTTCACCGCGAGGATAATTTATGTATGCTACTTCAAAGAAAGATTTCTCGCGGGGATCGTCCAAACCACTTTCGAAAATTCAACTCCTTTTGATGCCGCGGGAAGCCGTTTGCCGAAAAGTTACCGAGCACGCACCTACTTGGAAGGAGTTTACTTGCAGTTTTCATTCCGCCGGAAGATGGCGAATTAATTTGCAAAAATGTTGATACAACCGGTTTTATTTCCTCCGAAATTTGTCTGGCAATTTTTCATTACTTAGGTCCTACGCTCAACGATCGCGAGCTATTGAATGAATTGGCCAGCCTTACCACTTTCGAGAATATCTCAATATTTGTTCACCGGAGTCGCAACCTAAATCATTTTCTCCGAAATGGATGTTGATTTTTCAAAAGGGCTTTCTTCGTAAGAGGATACGTTTTCCCAGAATCTTTGCCAGATGAAAGGAAAAAGGGGCACCGGTCTATTCCTATTTGCATAGTGTGCCCTCCTAATACTCGTATAATATATAGGTAAGTATATATTATATTACTGCGTAATAAAATTGATTGTACGAGTATCTTATATTAGACTAAAAAGTATTTATTATAAATATAATATAATATTGTAAATAATAAATAGGTATAATAAATAAATATAAATAATAATATAATGAATAATATCTAATATAATGAATATAGTAATATAATTATAATAGCATAAATAGTATTTAGCTATAGTTTTGTGCTTATTAGGCCCCGATAAAGGTATTATAAGATTTTATGAGAGATATCAATATAGGTATTTAAAAAAATCGTAATATAGCAAATATTAGTATTGTTACAGCAGATAAAATGCATGCGCGGTCGGCCGACCATCGCGCCTCTCTCCGCTCATAATTGACCCATTCTGAGTGAATTATCCGGCGAATAGCTGTTATATTTCTCGTTCTAAATCCCGATAATTTCATAATTATTACACAGTTGGTAATGTATTTTTAACCTGTTGATACTGCTGTTTCTCTTCGATAGCTTGAGCCTCCCTGTCATTACCTCTCTGCTCTGCCCTGCTCTCTCTGAATTGTTTACCTGATTAACAGTCTCAAGCAGGGGCTTGTTAACTTCATTGATTATGATATTACCATAAACACCCAACAACCTTCACTCCCACCCATTCGGTAGTGGAACAAAGAGGATGGAAGGGATCTTCTGGCTTTGGTTCGCTAATGAGATTCAAAATTCGCCTTGCAGTGTTCGAGGGTCTGGAGCTGCTAAACTCATGAATATTATATTCGCTCTCGATCCCGTTCCTATGGCGATCCCATTTTCTCGTCCCTGATTCGAAATTTTCCAACGATGGCGGCAAAAACTATTTTCAATACGAATCAGTCGTTTGATTGAGTTAGTGGCCTCTTGAAAGCATCGTGATACAGTTAACCACCCATCAAAATACAGTGAACTCATCATGTGAGCGGATTAGTCAACGGATCAGTGGACGCATCATGTGAACTGATCAGTCAATCAAACAGAAAACGCATCGCAATGAAGTGTACGTTCCTTCCTAAGAAAAGAAAAATGCTCAGGCCGGAGATTTTATTAAATTAAAAAAACTACCAGAATGCATGATCGTTTTCGTTTAAATTTTCTAAAACACATTCGACGATACAAACACACACGTATGCACCTACCTGAATAAGTTTGACTTTCCTCTTCGTTGAGCAATATTTTCCCGTCAACCCCAGCTTTACATACTCAACTAAATCACATACCTACCTAGCCTGATGATAGAGGACAAGCAAGAATATAAACCATTATAACTGTGTTTATCACGGACAAAGCTTCAACGATTCATAAATTACGAGTTCCCCTGGGGTTGTCTCAAGGCAGATAAAGGCGACTGCTGCGCTGGGCCATGGAAATGCCGGAGTGAGGCTACTTTTCGGGGCCTTGGAACAAAAGAGAGATAACCCTTTTTAGCTGTGACTACCGAAGCTGAGGTGGTCGGCGTAATTTTGTTGTTTTCATTGTCCCAAAGTTATACGAACACTGTTGACGTAGCACCGAAGTGCCGCCGATTCAAACAATGCGTGCTATTTAGTCAGGTTTACCAATCCAAATGAAAACCTTACGGGTCAAAGCATACCTATGGGCATTTCTTCTCAAGGCAATGTGCACTTTTGAACCAAGTATTCTACCAAAGTAGATCTTCGTTGGATAAGCACAAAGGGAAAGTGCTATTTAGATTTTAATAAGGGAGAACGTGAAATTTTGCTGGGGATCTGATTAGTCTTTATTTCTCCCTGAGAAGGGATGGAAATGGAAGAAAGTTTGTATTATTGCTTGTTAAGTAAGAGGGCGAAGTTCTTCTGGCTGGTAAAGTTAGCTTTCCAAGTTACGTTTGATCCCGTTTTGTAAGCATGATCGCTGCATTCATCCCAGGAACTTCGAGCTTTTAATTTCTGAATCAAAACAGCGAAAAGAATTTTCTTTAAAGGAATTAGGGAGGAAAATAGAATTACAATAATAGTAACGATAATTTGACTGCAGAGGCAAAAGTTGGTGAATAAGATTATTCAAATAACGACCTAAATTAATTTACTTCAACTCCACATAGTTCGAGAACGGAGAGGTACCTGATTCTACCAAAAATTAAATTAAATATCTCAATATATCAATTTGATCATAATCAGTTAGCAATTGGATACGAGGGCCACTTTCATCAAAAGGAAAAATTAAATTAAATATAAAAATATTAAATTAAATATCTGGGCTTAAGTCTATTTCCCAACTTTTGCTTCTGCAGTAACTTTTCACTTGACTGATTTTCTATAGCAATGGATTCCTACCTAATTGGAGTGTATGTAATCAGGAGTTCAGTTGGATTTGATCAAAGTTGAATTTTGATTCATTCTCAAAATTACGATGGAACTGGCAAGCTAATTTTTACTCTTGCTGAATAATCATCTAAGCGTCTGGATTGATTTGTGCCAGCCCGAACACCAAACCTAACCAACCTGCACAAACCTTAAACCTGATGATCTGGTTTCTCAAAGCAAGTCCCAACAGAGGGAGGCTGGCTCTTTAATTGGCCGGATGGGGGAAAAAGAAACTCCAAGAATGTAAATATATTCCGTGTAACAGGTGGGGGAAAAGGTTTCAGCAGAAACTTGGGACGATTTGCTCTTCGGAAGGTGAAATTAGAAGGCACTCACGTCCTCTCTGAATTTACTTCTCTCTTTCTCAAGGGACTCGTTGTAATTCGAGTTTCACTTTCAAAAGTCGCACCTCGAACTCGAAACTTAGTCCTTCTTGTCGAAAATGTGTTCGCCCTGTATGTGGTTCGGTATCCAAACTCAGGTTACCAACTCGACCTACACTTCCGAACCCGATAGAAGTTCTAAAAACTCCGAAAGAAGATGGGAGGACGAAAAAACAAAAAAGCTGCCTCCGAGGAAAGTAGAAACTTTAATTAATTTTGTCTCCCGGTAATTTCCTGGAAGTACCGCACTGGTTGGTAATGGTGGTGAATTTACTGCTCGCACCTAAGCCTCGTATTTCCTTGCCAAGTAGGGTGCGAGTCACAGACCTTCTTTTTTGCCTCCTTCAACCTCAAAAAACAATAAATTGCTTTTCGTCGACGTTTTACTCAGCCCATTAAAGCACTTAGTTATTGTCTTGCAACATTGTTTTAGCGCGCTTCAGTAAGTATACTTTCTTCAAGATTTTCCCCTTTGTCCGGGGGGTTTTGAACCTGTTTACGCAAGTAAGAAACCCTATTCTTTTCCACCATGAATTCGACTAATTTTCGACAGACATTCAATGATTTGATAGTTATTGTTAGTCACGAATCTGTCGACAAAGCTATAGGTACCTACCAACAGCAACTAACGATTCGGTAAATTTTTGGTGAAATTAGAGAGTTTTTGCAAGCCACTAACGGGCAACGTAGAACCTCACGACAGAGCCCGTGAGAGCCGGGTGACGTTAACTCGACATGACGTTAGCTACGGGTGCCGGTAAAATGGTCCGTTCAACGTTGCCCGTTAGGAGCCCAAGAGACGGGCCCGTTGAATGCCTAACCTTCCGGTTTTGTAACACGCCTACGGTGATACGGTTACCATGGCAACCAACAGTTCGATTCCAAGACGCAAACGGCCGTCAACCCGAGGTTGTTTACTTGTGAATGAATGAAATTGTGAATTTCATTATCCTGCATCAAATTTAATTTTATACGAAACAAGATGGAAGATACGGTAAGTGATTCACTCAAGTTGTGTAGAAGTCTTTGTAGAAATCTTTCTTCTCACATTTCTCAAATCGTGCATTCCCAGAATATCGAAAGGTTGAATAGGGCTGCCATCCCCGTGTTTAAGAAAACAGGACGAAGGCGTCCAAAAATCAGCACGCAAACCTATTGGATGCAGGATAAATCGCGGGACTCATGAAAAAAAGTCCAAACTTTCCCCAACCTCTGCTACCCAGCCTAATCTTCCGGAAGGACACTTCCAAAATCAGGGTAGAACGCGCAGGACGTGTCCAGCGAAAGCAGGATAGATGACAGCCCTATGTTGAACTGATCGTAGGTTTGTAATGTCGAGTGTAGAGAATGGATGGATAAAGTTGATCTCATATTTTGCGAAATAAACCGAATAATATCATATACCTATATCATAAATATATATACTGTATGGATTCAGGCTGCGAAAAATCGGACGAAAATTAAATTCGACGGCGATGCCGATGTGGTGTTACTTGAGGAGGTGGCGGGGGAAAACCCATTCGAAGACGGAGGAAAATGGAAATTGATAGCGGAGAAGATGAAGAGGATTATTCCTAAGGTTAGTAATCGTGTTGAATATAGTTTCATTGAGATTTCTATGAAAAGTACTTCGTAGGTAATGAAATTTGACACGTCGTCATAATCGACCGTGAATTCACTCAAAATCCGTTTCACGCATCCAGGATCTGAAAGTTTAAATTTTAAATTTACAGGATGTGGTAGAAGAACTGGGGATTCATGAAGACGCCATGCATGAAGATCTCTGCACGGAATCGGAAATTAGCTGCTCCCCGTGCTTACCAGCACGAGCCGCTGAAAACACTACCGCGTCCGCTGACAACACCACCACGTCCGATTCTGCCATTCCACCGGCTCCGTCCAACTTCACCAACGTCACCTTATTATGATACGTATTGTTACCTAATTGTACTCGTCCCCGTTGCATTGCCATTAGAATATATGGGCTGTGATTGATTGATTAAATAAATGCAGGCATACATGAGTCTGACATTATATAAGTTTTTTGCGATTAAAATAAAGGTTTCAATAAATTGATGCTCACTTTTATTTCGGAAAATTAAACGATTACCTACTGAAATCAATAAAAACACATTGTTAACTATTTAAATGTCCTTAAAATACTCATCAAGTCGAACCCTGTTTAATCGGAATTTGGATAACGCACAGTACTTCCGATATATTGGCATTTTTAATGTTTTCTATTTTATTTTATTCCGGCTACAAAAATGAACCGATTTGAGCGTTCTTGGTCTTAAAATCTTTGTTTTACCTTGCAGAATATGCGGATATTTTTTATATTACAATAATGTAGCTTTTTTTTTTGGGCGAATTTTAAAATTTTACTAGTGAATTTTTTGATATTTTTGACCTAAACACTTTCAAAAGCAGTCAAAATAATATTTTGACTTTTGATCATATTATGATCAAATTGTGTCACAGTTTTACGTTTCAAAATATGGAAGTATTGTGTGTTATCTACGCACCACTGGTTTAATAAATTTTTTCGAACTAGTGAGGAGGAAGAGGGGGGACGTGAAAACGCAAGAATAGTCAATCGAAATTTTTAATAAAAATTTTAATAGTGACCAATAAAGACTTATCACTGGCTTTCAACACAACGGACTTTTTTCTAAACAATCTGCCTCCTTTCATGCTGAAGGTAATCCTCGAGTGTAGGAGGTGTCACGGTAGATTGGAATTTTTGGCAGTGGTACCTCTTGTGCCCTGAGGGAAAAAGACATTACATAGGAAAATATAGGAAACCGTTTGAGAATATAAGAATTAAAACAGACAAACTAGCAAATGTCGATTGAGTAGAAAGTAACGCCTCGCTGCCGTGCGGCGATTCATATTGCATCTATATAGACCATGATCTCACCATGAATTGGAATACCGATGATATGGCGGCCGACGACATTCCAAAAAACCGCTCAAACAAGCGATTGGGATACGCCAGTCTTTTAAGCAGTAGGTATAGCGAGGGCGGTCATCCCAGGTACTCTGTACCGTCTGCCAGGAATGTACACATCGTCAGGGATCTGTGAAACAAAGGCCAATGGAAGAAACGACGTTGGTGTCGGTGTCGCATAGTTGTGGATTCATATTTGAAATCCTTCGGAAGAATAATGAAGCTACAAAGAAAAAGAGGTTTTTAATACGCCAGAAATAGCGGTAGGGATAGGGGGTTCCCCCTGGATTAACGAAGCATTTACATTTACACCTGCCTATATAAAATGCAAATCAACACCTTGCGTTACCTATAATTTTATTAATCACACTTACCTCCAAACATCTCTTTAGCCGAGGCAAATCTTCTCGTCGGAATCGAAAATTTTTTAAAATTTCTTCGTCGCTCAGGCGGTCGAATGTGAACGCGTGGTAGCGCCGCCTCAGTGGCACAGGAGGCCGTCTCTCGCCAAGGGCCAAGAAGTACCCTTCTATGGCCGATTCCACTTCTTCCCACGAGACCAAACCGTTCTCATGCAGTTCGATGAAATCACTTACGATTTCCATTCCGACTTAATTAAACTTGCTTGATTCTCGATTCGCAAAGATTCACAAACTTCACACAACTCGCAAGCCCCGCGAAACAAATAGCGTTACACTAGCACTAGCCGTTCACGTCACTCCAATCGTAGACTCTAACGGGCATGCCATTTTTCTAACGGGCCTAGGCGTTAGCCGCTGGCGTTGCTGCCCCTAGTCGTAGTTAACGTCGCCCGTGAAACGTTGCCCGTTAGTGGCCATGGAAGAAGAAAAGGAAGGTCCACTCCTAGGTTAACCGGCGTGCAGGGGGCACAGTGGCGATCTTGCTGGAAGAAATGAGAACCAAACTGCCAAACTGTAGTACAACACCAAAACTACAGATAGCGTGGCGGTCAACTCAGCGGGTGATTATGGTGATTATTCGCTTCTTCTTCTTCGTTAGTTGTTTCATTTTCTATGTCTCAGTCGAAGCTTCGGCAGACATATTTGTTTTCATCACGATCGCACCCCAAATAGGTACTGATTTTTAGGATTATTAGGAAAATTAGGAAGGAAAACACGTTTTATCCAAATAAAAATAATGTATTCTACAAACAAAGAGTAAAAATGATGGCATAACTTTCAGTAGGCAATTTACAAAAATAATAAATGAGTCTTCATAACATAGGTAGCCTATTTCAATATTGCAAGTTTTTGTCACAGAGGTTCGTAATATTTCAAGAATTAAATTGTTGGGTTGATAAAAAAGGAATCCCATTACCCATTACAAATTCCCATTCCTTCGAAGAAATGTAATTGCAATTCCCATTCCAATTCCTGTAATGGTAATCGAAATTCCAATTACTTTTTTAATTACATGTAATGGGAACGGGTTTTTTGAATTCCCACTACAGGAATTGGAATGGAGTAATTCGATTACTCGCCTGTAATCCAATTACTCGCGAGTAATTAGAATACACTGCATCCTCCCCCAAGGTCGGATCGGGGCATTTGTCATGGTGGCGAAAGAAAAATGTCTTTCAACTGTAACCACATTGAATTTCTATGACATCTCCAGAGAAATCAATGTTTATGCAGTGTATTCTAATTACTCGCGAGTAATTGGATTACAGGCGAGTAATCGGATTACAAGCGAGTAATTGGATTACAGGCGAGTAATCGGATTACTCCATTCCAATTCCTGTAATGGGAATTCAAAAAACCCATTCCCATTACATGTAATTAAAAAAGTAATTGGAATTTCGATTACCATTACAGGAATTGGAATGGGAATTGCAATTAATCTCAGCGTTATTCAAAAAGTAAATTAAAAAGTAATCATTACTCAAAGTAATCATTACTATCCAACTCTTAATATTCGTAATATTTCAAGAATTAAATTGTTGGTAAGTACAGGAAAATTGTAGCTTTACATTGACAATGCTTTCATAAGAGAAGTTCACAAATACAAAAATTCGGTAGGTACCTCGTTGCTTCAAACAGAAATATGGTAAATGCAGTATGCTACGACTCGTAATTCACCGGCGACAGAAGTTGACGATACGGACAGAGAACGGCGTGGACCTGTCAACATGAAATCAGCTTTTAGTTTTTAGTTGGGTAGAATAGTACAACTTATGCAAAAAAAAAAACATAAACTAGTGAAACATATCGAAATAATCAACTATAATATAGTTTAGTCAGATTTCAAATAAAAAACGATTGCTGCCATGGGTACCTACATTCTTTTTCTGGGTATCACAGAAAATAAAGTTCAAATAATAGGAGTAGGTTCAGTATGATTTCCAAAAATGGACCATACTAATGCCGATTTGGACCCTTAACATTTTTCGATCGGATCCCCCGGACAATATGCATTATGTTAGAGCAAACCACAACTTTTAGGTCTGGTTATATTAAAATCGGATCAGCGGTATGATACGAAGTCCAAAAACACAAAACTTTGGCCAAATTTGTGGACAGAACTTCGTACAGAACCGCTGATCCGATTTTGTCGCGGTTGGTCCTAAAAGGTGTGATTTGCTCCAACTTGATACATATTGTCCAGGGGGAAATCAAAAAAGGTTAAGGGGTCGAAAATCTAAAAAAAATATTTTTGAGATCATGAATTTTTTGACATTTGGGTGTGTTGAAAAGAAATTTTCCCGACCGATTACATAGGTAAGTACACTATTTCTGGAAATAATGTACCAAAAACAGTGAACGTCCAATAAGCGAATACATACCAACTTTTGATGATTCGTCATGACGTTCTGCCTTCTCACAACTCTGGACAAAAGTAATAGGGCTTTTGCTGCGTAGTGGAGTCACTTCCCAATCTAGAAAAGGGGGTATCAGCTTTATAAAGGGTTAGCTACTAACTTCATGCTGTAATTGGTGCGATTACCCGAAAGAAATGGAATGCAGTATCTAATAACTACAAACAGTAGTAAAAGAAGGTAACTTGCACTAAAGCAGACCAGACAAAATTTTTGGGTCTATATCACATTTACGTTTCTCTCTTAGGGGCATCCATTTTCTCAAATATTCATTGAAACGACAAATTAAGTTAGCCAAAAAACATTAACGTATGCTCATTTACCTGCAACAGGCGAAGTTGTAGATCCGCCTGCACCATTTGATAGAGCACTGTCTTGGCGTGGCGAAGTAAATTACCTACCTACATCATGGAACGAAATGCTGTGAAACCGATCAATGAAAACGTTGGCGCAGTCTTCAACGCAAAAATCACAATTCAAAAAATATGGGTAGACCGAACGAACTCATCGAACACAAAACAACGAATAAAAATTAGACGCGTCGGTCGTCGGCTCGTCGCCAGAGAACAATGGCGGTGGAATCTTCCGTTGAAAATTCCTAGATCCGGATGACAACGTGGTCGACGTAAACATTGCGCTTCCGGCACGCTATCTAACGGGCCCCGGCGAAACCCAGAAGAACTTGATAGTACTTTTTCTTCCAGCGTAAAATCGGAGCGCTAGCGTGCTGCACAAAATCCCCTATCTAGTGAACCTTCCTTTTCTTCTTCCATGGTTAGTGGCTTGCAAAAACTCTCTATTGGCACCGACATCAACGCTAACGTGCATTACTGGCCGGGCCGGGTCAGATCGCATCGCATTGCATCGCAAAATTACCGATCAGTCAGTGTCAACATCCTGTTGTGTGTCCTATGCCAACTGCTTTTGTTGATGACTGTCGCATCGCACCCTGCCCGTCAACAGTGTCTCTTTTCTCGATGACTTTTTAAACGAAAACCGACCCAGGAGATATTTTGGATGATTAAGGGCCGGTTTATTGAGAAAATTAATCTTCAAGGAAGCTTCAGATATACTTCACCACGGTGGTATTTACACCAGATTTCTATGTAAAAGTTCATTGGTTATGGGTATCGGGTGCTTTTGTCAATAAACCAGGCCTAACTAAGTTAGAAAAGTTAGTTGCATCAGGAAATTAAATGTGTTTTGTATAACCTATTCACAAATGAATCGGTCGATTGTGAAGAGATTAGCAATAAAGCAAATCTAGCGATACCTGGACGATGAAAATAGATTCAACTTTCCAATTTCTTGAAGAAGTAGGTATTCCCAGGAAACAAGCAGCTTGAGCGCTAGAAAGCATAATGGAGTCGTCCACGGACGGGTACCTCGAAGGCGATACCAAGGGGAGACAGTGTTACCAAAATTCGCCAGCGATTTTTTCGTAGTTGACTGTTGTCAACTTCGAATCTCAGGGAACAGCGGTTAGTTAGCCATGGAAGACATGTACTACTTGGTTAAATGACATCAAGGAATGGACGCCCATGTAGGTAATTCAATAAAAATGCTTTGGAATAATTTTTCGAAAAATTAAAAGGCCAGAGCGCACTATTGACTATACGAAATTCATCGCATCGCATCGCGTTGCAAAAATGCGATGCGGCTCGACTCGCTTCGACAGAAGTCATCAACAAAAGCAGGCGGTAGAGGACACATGACACAGGTTTGTGGGATGTTGACACTATTGAGCACTAAGTGCCCAAACAATCAGTGCCCGACGTGGCTCATACGCCAGGGCAGAGAAAAGAGAAGAAGAAGAAGAAGAAGAGCAATAAGTACTGCTAACTAGTGCGCATGCGCTAGCCCTTAAATTCATCGAAAAATAATTCGAAAGCATTTCCATGGAATAAAAGCACCTACTTACTATTTTTCTTCTTATTTAGTCGATCACCTAAAATGAATCTCCTGGGTCGGTTTCCGTTTAAAAAGTCATCGTGATTAAATTTTCCTTTAGCGCAGCGTCTTTAAATGAGTACCGCTTCCCAGCCAGATGTTGCTGTATTATGATGTCTAAATAAGCGAGGGGGAAGATGTCTGACGAAAGGGATCTTGAAAACTTGGGGCTAAAGAGGCTCAAGCGCCAGCTGTAGACGAAAGGGAAGCGCTGATTTGGCTTCGCGGGAACGCATGTACAACGAGACTATCGGCCTCACGCCGTCAACCGAGGTTTTCGAATTCTGGGTTGGGGACGAGGCAGGATGAATTTGCAAAGCTAATTCGGCCAGGACCTTTTGCCACAGATCGCTCGGTTAATCCGTGGCTGGGGACAGCTGCGTTAAACCTTTGACGGGAACGCGTAACGAAGGTCTTGATAGTCGGGTTGGCTATGTTCACTCAACTAGAATCATAACCTCTATCAAGGAATCATCATGCATGCATCTCATTTTCGACGGCTTTTTTTTCACAAGCCGCATGCAATTACCTACGCTTAATGGACAAGCCGAAGGTTTTTAGAGGCATCCATCATAGGACTGAAAACTATTCGGGATTAAAACAATGGCTTTTTAATTTCATATAAAATATTGAAAAATAAATGAATTTAAATGAAAATGTTTAAGAGTAAATGGAAGTATTGTAGTCGTCCTAGAATCGAGAATCGCTTGACTCAAACACCCTTAAAAGCAGTCAAAATATGATCAAATTGTCTCACACTTTCACGTTTCTATATATTGAAGTATTGTGTGTTATCTGCGCACCACTGGCCTGCATTTTTCCAAGTTAATTGATGTACCTACGAAGTACGGAAATTGTGAATACTTACGGAAAGAAGGTACATTCCTCAAAAGTGATAACATATTTATGTGTGAGAACCTTCAAATGCCATCTGCCTCTCTGAGGAATCGGAGCACTTCAACGCTAAAGGCACAACGATGGCTTAGGTTCCATCAAAATTTCATCACTAGAGAAAAAGCGGGGACGATAATCTCGAGGGGTGGCGCTGTTCGAGATTCGAAAAGGAGAGACGTCAGTCGAAGGATTATGACGCCTGGGGAGCAAGACCGAAAGGCTTTTGGAAACGCCATCTAAAACCTACGAAAACGAGTTGTGTTTGATTGGGTAGGGTGAAACTCGATAACAAGAGACAGTTGAGATGAAACCGGATGAAAACAATCTTGACTTCGATGGGAACAAAATTTGTCACCATTTAATGATGGCAATCGTCATAATGTTTATGGCGTTATGCGGATCGAAATATGGAGAAATGTTTCTGAACAGGAGTCAGAGGAAGCTTTTGCATGTGGAGGCATTCGAGTGTTGGGAGAAAGAGATGGTGTAATTTTTTATGCACAAAATGCGAATCTTGCCAAAAAGTTGACGGCACCTCCGAAAAAAGGTCATTTTGAGACAGGGGCCAGGCAGGGGCAGGTACCAATAATTCTGAATTGGAAAAGGGTATGAAACAAGTTGCACATCCCAAGGTGGTCAAATTGAGAAGGCAAATTATTACTCTCATAGAAACGGATCACTGTTTTGTGCAAGTATCCAACTACCTATTTGTTGTGATTCACATATTGAAGACAGGCATTTTTGTGATAATTATTTTCTCACTTCATCTTGTTCCTACCAAACAACTCTGGACAAGGCACAAGTTCCTATATTCTATTTCCGTTTTCGAGCTGTCACAAATCGCATCGCAAGTACGAGGATATAAAAATATTCCATTGTATTTCAACCTCCGGTTTACCAGCAAAAATTGGAAAGCAGAACTACTTGTGACCCCGGGAATCGCGAGGTGGGTCTTGAATAACTGAAATGCGCCTTTCCGGACTGGGAGCAGGTGCTCTCTTCAGAGAGAAAAACCATTTCGCTAAGCGGAGAACCAAAGAGTTTCTTTTACTGTGTTGGATGTAAAATTTAGCCGTTTTTCCTTGTTACCGTAGCAGTCGGATTCAATTTGCGGTGTTAACCGTTCATTTTGAAATAATGTAAAGCATTTATTGAATATATTTCCATCAATGGGGTCCTTTGATTCAAACGTTGTGGTTTTTTGCCTTTCGGTTGCAATTTTTGACATTACAGCAACGCATATCTAGATACATTCCACTAAATCGAACCATTATGAGTCGGATGAAAATTATTGTATAACACATAGAAGGTGGGGGTCCATTGTCGCTTGAATACAGACAAGTTTCAGGTGGTTGTTGGGATTCAGGCAGCAGTGGCACCAGCTGTCTCCCACGCTCTCCCGCATAGTCTCGTAATGCAAATAGCGTACTAAACTGTTCAGCTATTCACGGAAAACTTCTTCCTTGAGAAGGAAACTGGGATTCGGCTTTGTGGAGCGATTCCGAAGCGCGATAAAGCCTGAACATGCTCCATCACATAATATGATATCCGTATGCCTGTATAAACTTCTTTATTGTGCGAGCGATGGACCGAATGCTCGAGTCTTACTATATTGTATGTAAAGTTTTTATCGGTGCACTAAGTACGACGTATATTTAGGATGAGGGAGTCTATCTGGATTGGGTAAGTGCATTCCCAGTAAAGCCCCTTCAAATCCAATGAAGGGCCGAAAGGACTTCGGAATTGTAAAAAGTCCCGATGTACCTAAGAGTCGAACCGTGTATTTCTTGGTAAGAATGGTAATGTGCTCTTGCTTACTTCATATGAAGACAGTTTCTAAAATTGAGAATTTGCGGGTGCTGAGAAATAGAATTGGGACACAGGTAGCTAATTCACTAATGGAGTGCATTAGTTCAATTGAAATTTCATGTCACAACTGTCAGTACCTATCTGCACTATTCAGTACAGCCTAGGTTTGAATTTAGCAAAGTTTTGCTATCGAGGCAGAAATGCTTCATCAACTGATACCTGCTGACAATATTCTTAACAGAGTCCGATGCATGTTACGGCTCCGTGTTAACTGAAGGTGTGAGATCTACATTCTTGCAAAGAGGTCTAAACCGCCCCGTACAAGTGCCCCTGTACTATATTGGTTATTACCTATTCGGCGAAAACCAAAGTTTGAAAAGCGCTAATTTGTTAGAACTAAAACATTCCCAGGCCGAGATAAACATGAAATTATTAAGGTAAATGGCCACCAGGCAATCGCCCATTCGTGAAATTCGAAACTAATTCTGACTCGGCGAGAGTCTCCGACCTTGACTCCCCTCGCTGTTCGTATTCGTCGGTTTATTACCTAGCCAACTCGAATAAGCTCGTATCATTTGAATGATCCTGCTCGTTAACACTATACCATCTCGAATTTCGGCAACCTGCTCGACTGCTAGCAGAAGTTCGAATCGATAAGCAAAATCTGACGAGGCTTTGGAAAGCTGTCGCCAACTTGAGCGCACTCCAGTTGACGGAGTGATTTCCTCACTTCCGTCTCAAGTCAAGTTTATAAGATGTCTTTCAAGTGTACGAGACTTCCCTTTGGTTAATCGCCAACTTGGTTATTGAGTTTGCAACTCATTTAAGCTTGTAAAGTCTTTTCGAGTTGCCCTCGAATGCTGATGAGGTCTGTTGTAGGGGCCCTTTGGCCAATTTCGGCTCAGCTATATTATCATCACATCGACTTGATTGTTCTCGTTTGGAAAATATTTTCAATTTAATTTTAGCCCTAGGTCTGTTGGCAAGCATAGAAAAGTCGAAAATAAATTAAACTTTGAATATCATGAGGGGATGGCCCGTTAAAGCTCGGAGAAGCTGCGGTTATGAGAATCTCATTAGAGCCTGAGGTTGTCCTCTAGTTGATTTCCCCGACAGCCACCAAATCCGTGGTCAAGTGGGTTGGGTGTAACCAAAAATACTGGATTTAATTCTCGGTTAGGGTGAGATTTTTCGGTCATGTTTTTTTTACTCAAATGTCTTCCAAGGTTCCAAGGCCCTCCAAGACTTTTGTCATCTAATTCATTCTGGAAATGTCAATTTAGCATGTAAACCATTATCTACAACAAATTTGTGTGCAAAAATTAACAACTTGTACCTAAAAATAAAGTTTACAAGTTTTGCTTTGTGGATTATCATTGCTCAGATGCTAGTAAAAACTATAACAAATTTATGAGGCGCCGTCCTTTAATTATTTTTAGGTCTGAAGCTCTCTTCGGTGGTGGTGCGTTTGTGAGGGTCTTCGCGCTCTTTGTAACATTGAATATTACCATACCTCAGCTCATATGACTGACAAAATAACGAAGGCACAAACTTTAGGGAACAACAACAAGCTCAGTTCGGCTTAGCCTCGTCAAGTCGCCTTCGACTCGAACCTAAAAGCCTTTGGGGAACAGACGTTTCGCTCAATTTCAGATTTCCATATCAGAATTTTTCTGTCCGTCGGTAAACTGAGTTTACAGGCCAATAGTTGTTTCATTAGTAAATTTAATCAAAAGACTTAACAAGTGACACAACAGTGAATTATGCATATGAATTCATTCGGTAAATTTGTGCAGATCGCTCGTTCATAAGCTCCAATACCTATCTCTTCGAATTAACGTCGGTCGACATTGCCCTAACCAGAGTGGAAGTGTCGTATAAGCTATGATTTTGGCGACGGCGTCGCTCCAAATCCCAATACTACCACCGGCGTCAGTTTATCGAGTAAAGTGATTTAAGCAATCGGGGAAACCAGCGCGAAATTACAAAATTATCCGGGAGGGCGATTAGTGCTAGGGATTCCACCAGGGGGGAAGGATTCGGTAATTCAATTCCCCTACCCTACCGCCACAGTAATTCGCCAAGTGGGAGGTTGGACATGTCTGAGCGTCGAGAGGATATCATCAAAATCAACAGCAATATTAAACGACTGCGCTAAGCTTGCTGAGGAAGCCGGCTTTATTGGACGGTTCGATACATTTTGTCGCATCATGCAGTTGACAGATGAACTTTTCAGGGCCGATGTTAACCGGAGGGCAGCCATGGTTTCCGAACCCGATTTTAACTTCTCTCTTGTTAATGCTCGAGGAGTAAACATTTCTTCGACTTATAAATACATTTTCCGATATCTTCTTCAATAAGTAATTGTGTTTCTGTTTCCCGGAGCCTCTGGATTTCCAGGATGCCTGGAAAATTATACTCCCGTTACCACGAACGGTCAATTGGTAGACTTGGGATTTCATAAGCGAGAAGCTCTGCCTTCTTGTTCTCGCTGCTTACGGGTGAGCCTGTCCAAACAAGTGCGAGGTACTTAAAATGTTAGTACATGAACTCAATCTCACCCTGCTACCGTGCCTGGCCCGTATCTCGTTGATCCTTCTTCAAACATAATTTTTTATCCACCGACGTGATTTTCAAAAATTAAATTCATTCCCGCCTCAAATCATCGCCTCAACAATCAAGTCGTCCATGTGAACGGGCCTTAGCAACCGATTACTTTTGAAGTTCATACACCGAGGTTTCGGGTATCGCCAGTCCTTGCGCATTGCACTCGTTATTTTGAAATCCAGTGTACACGGCCTCGCATAGATAAAATGTTTATCCGGCTGTTCTAATCGACTGGAAGTCCATTCGGACTGACGACCCCCCACCCAAGTCAATTCATCCGGTCAGGCGACGTCACCTCGAGTGGAATCCCATTCCCGCCCCACTGAAACCTACAAACGGGGCGATATCACGGAATGCGATGCCATCAAATGAATGGTGTGCTACCCGTGGCGAGAACTCGATTTTGAGAATACACTGATTCGTACTGTATGCGGCTCGTTCTCGGCCCCTGCGTTTCAACTTTTCACATCCCGGTTACCTGCCGAAATAATGACGTCATAAATATTGTCTGGAATGTTGGTTTTGCCAATCCGACCAATCCAGGTCAACCATACCACAAATGAATCCGCCAATCAGTGGCAGACTAATTGGTCTGACGCTCCTAGCCAGGACGAAATCAAAGGGAGGATGTTTTTATTCGTATTCAGCCAACAAGCAAACATTAATATTTAACGAAGGATATGAGAGTACAACTATTTTTCATGAACTCGAAGTCTAACTCACAATGAATCAGAAACTTAAAATCATAATCGAACTCGAAGTCAAACTCACAATGAATAAAAAACTCAAACTCATGGTAAAATTCGAAGTCAAATTCATAATGAAACAGATACTCAAACTCATAATCAAAATCTAATCAAACTCACAATGAAACTCAAAGTCGAACACAATCGAACTCGAAGTCAAACTCACAATGAAACAGAAACTCAAACTCATAATCGAACTCGAAGTCAAACTCACAATGAATCAGAAACTTGAACTCATAGTCAAAGTCAGAGTCAAACTCACAATGAAACGAAAACGCAAACTCATAATCGAACTCGAAGTCAAACTCACAATGAAACAGAAACTCAAACTCATAATCGAACTCGAAGTCAAACTCACAATGAATCAGAAACTCAAACTCATAATCGAACTCAAAGTCAAACTCACAATGAATCAGAAACTTAAACTCATAGTTAAACTCAAAGTCAAACTCACAATGAAACAGAAGCTTGAACTCATAATCGAACTCGAAATCAAACTCACAATGAATAAAAAACTCAAACTCATAGTCAAATTCGAAGTCAAATTCACAATGAAACAGATACTCAAACTCATACCTAATCAAACTCAAAGTCGAACACAATCGAAATCGAAGTCATTCTCGCAATGAAACAGAAACTCAAACTCATAATCGAACTCGAAGTCAAACTCACAATGAATCAGAAACTTGAACTCATAGTCAAAGTCAGAGTCAAATTCACAATGAAACAGATACTCACACTCATAACCAAACTCAAAGTCGAACATAATCGAAATCGAAGTCATACTCACAATGAAACATGAACTCAAACTCATAATCGAAATCGAAGTCATTCTCGCAATGAAACAGAAACTCGAACTCTTAATCGAAATCAAAGTCAAACTCACGATGAATCAGAAACTTAAATTCATAGTCAAGTTCGAAGTCGAACTCACAACGAAACGAAAACGCAAACTCATAATCGATGACTTCGATTTCGATTATGACTTTGAGTTGATGTTTCATTGTGAGTATGACTTCGATTTCGATTGTGTTCGACTTTGAGTTTGAGTTCATGTTTCATTGTGAGTATGACTTCGATTTCGATTATGGGTTTTAGTTCATGTTTCATTGTGACTATGACTTTCGATTTCGATTGTGTTCGACTTTGAGTTTGAGTTTCGGTTTCATTGTGATTATGGACTTCGATTTCGATTGTGAGTTTGGCTTCTAGTTTGATTATGAGTTTGAGTTTCTGATTCATTGTGAGTTTGACTTCGAGTTTAAGTTTCTATTTCAATGTGATTAGGTATGACTTTGATTTCGATTGTGAGCTGGACTTTGGAATTGATTATGAGTATTACTTCGATTTCGATTATTAGTTTGAGTTTCTGTTCCATTGTGAGTTTGGCTTCGAAATTGATTATGAGGTTGAGTTTCTGTTTCATTGCGAGAATGACTTTGATTTCGATTGTGTTCGACTTCGAGTTCGATTATGAGTTTGAGTATCGGTTTCATTATGAGTTTGACTTCGAGATTGATTATGAGGTTGATTTTCTGTTTCATTGCGAGAATGACTTCGATTTCGATTATGAGTTTGAGTTCATGTTTCATTGTGAGTATGACTTCGATTTCGATTGTGTTCGACTTTGAGTTTGAGTTTCTGTTTCATTGTGATTATAACTTTGATTTCGATTGTGGGTTTGGCTTCTGGTTTGATTATGAGTTTGAGTTTCTGTTTCATTGTGAGTTCGACTTCGAGTTTAAGTTTCGATTTCATTGTGATTATGACTTCGATTTCGATTGTGAGCTAGACTTTGGAATTGATTATGAGTATTAATTCGATTTCGATTATTAGTTTGAGTTTCTGTTCCATTGTGAGTTTGGCTTCGAAATTGATTATGAGGTTGAGTTTCTGTTTCATTGCGAGAATGACTTTGATTTCGATTGTGTTCGACTTTGAGTTTGATTATGAGTTTGAGTTTCTGTTCCATTGTGAGTTTGACTTCGAGATTGATTATGTGGTTGAGTTTCTGTTTCATTGCTCGAATGACTTCGATTTCGATTGTGAGTTTGGCTTCAAGTTTGATTGACGGTTTGAGTTTCTGTTTTATTGTGAGTTCGACTTCGAGTTTAAGTTTCTTTTTCATTGTGAGTTTGACATCGAGATTGATTATGAGTTTGAGTTTCTGTTTCATTGCGAGAATGACTTCGATTTCGATTATGAGTTTGAGTTCATGTTTCATTGTGAGTATGACTTCGATTTCGATTGTGTTCGACTTTGAGTTTGATTATGAGTTTGAGTTTCTGTTTCATTGTGAGTATGACTTCGATTTCGATTGTGTTCGACTTTGAGTTTGATTATGAGTTTGAGTTTCTGTTTCATTGTGAGTTCGACTTCGAGTTTAAGTTTCTATTTAATTGTGATTATGACTTCGATTTCGATTGTGAGCTAGACTTTGGAATTGATTATGAGTATTACTTAGATTTTGATTATGAGTTTGAGTATCTGTTTCATTGTGAGTATGACTTCGAGTTTGACTCCGAGTTTGAGTTTCTGCTTCTCCATTATGATTTCGGCTTCGAGTTGACAGTGAGTTTGAGTTCATGTTACATAGTGAGCTTGACCTTTCAATGTGTGTTTCATTGTGAGTATGACTTCAATTTCGATTGTCAGGTAGACTTCGGAATTGATTATGAGTATGACTTCGATTTCGATTGTTAGTTTGAGTTTCTGTTTCTTTGCGAGGATGACTTCGGTTTCGATTATGAGTTCATGCTTCATTGTGAGTATTACTTCGATTTCGATTGTGTTCGACTTCGAGTTTGATTATGAGTTTGAGTTTCTATTTCATTGTGAGTATGACTTCAATTTCGATGGTGAGCTAGACTTTGGGAATGATTATGAGTATGACTTCGATTTCGATTATTAGTTTGAGTTTCTGTTTCATTGTGATTATGACTTCGATTTCGATTGTGAGTTTTTCTTCAAGTTTGATTATGAGTTTGAGTTTCGGTTTCATTCTGAGTTTGACTTTTTGTTTCATTGTGGGTTTGACCTCGATTTTGATTACGAGTTTGAGTTTCTGTTTTATTGTGAGTTTGACTTCGAGTTCGACTCCGAGTTTGAGTTTCTGCTTCTCCATTATGAGTTCGGCTTCGAGTTGACAGTGAGTTTGAGTTCATGTTACATAGTGAGCTTGACCTCGATTTCGATTGAGTTCTACACTAGGAAGTTTGACAATAAAAATTCTAGTATTCCAGACTTTCCAGAAAATTTTGGGGGGCCATGCCACCTGGATAAGGGGTTGACTTCCTCTCAATTGTGTTTTTTTTTCGCTCGATCGCTTCCAAGTAGAACAATTATTGGAACAACATTGGATCGAGCCTTGAGATTTTGTTCCCTCTATTTTTGCCTCGTAGATGAAATCTACTATAAAGACGGCCAGTTGTTAGGGAAGCGACCTTTTTCTGACACAAGTTAGACCCTTATTTTGATGAGTGTGCCTGTCTGACACACGCTGTAGTTTATCCTGCTTGTTTAAACGTTTGGTCTGTATATCGGTACAAAAACTGATCAATTGAACAGGAAAATTCTACAAGAAGCTACTATCGCCCTAATGGCCACTTCGCGGAGTTATAGTCGATCGTTCCCCCGGATAATTCTGATTTATTTTTATAGAGAGCACTGACCATAAAATGGCCCCAAGTTCTCTGCTGCTGCCTTCGCGCCTCTGGTCACATTATTACGAAAACTCCTCTGATGAATAAGTTTTTGAAGGAAGGATCCCCCAATGACTTTTTTGCCCCCATTTCTTGAGGTGAAAATGGAAGCATTGTAATTGTCCCTAAATTTTAAATCGGATCGGAGGTTTAGAAAAAACTTGTGTCAGGAATTCAAGCATCAAAATATGGAAGTATTGCGTGTTATCAATTTAAATGTTCCGTTTGCGGTTGGGGTTTCTTTAGGCATGTACCTGCTTAGTTGATTTTGCGTTATGTAAACTCATGTTGAGTTTGGCCGGGATTTGCACCGGTGCACCTTGCCTGATATTGCATTAATGAACAGTCGACGCGTGAACCGTGCAGTCTATCATGTACACGATTGGTACATTCGTTACCATTCTGGCCGGTTTGGGCCTTGTACAAGGCCTAGCATAAAAATACTTGTCTACATCCTTCTTCATTGATGGAATTGCCTAGCTCATTTCAGCTCAGGTGCACTATGCAGTATAACACCCTCCTCGGTTGAGCGCAGCAGCATCAGGGCCAAGCCAGTTTTAGCTTTAGAATCCATCAGCCGCATCCGCTTTGGATATTGATAAGAAAACGGATCGAACGGGGCCGAAGCCAGTTGGAACAATAATCGGAAACACTATGATTAGCATACTAAGCATCTTCTAGCCCCCTTCGACTCCGAGGGACAAATCCCCTCGCCTAGGGCGAAGTGCACCTCTGCATATTCATTACCTACCTCTCTGAGCCGACTTTGCGTCGGTTGGCCTGTAGACCGAGAACACCTGCATTTTCGAGGCATCCCTACCGAAACGGTCTGGATTTTATTCATAGGCCCAAGACCCTTGGCTCGGTTAGTACGCTTGGCTAGGAGGCCTTCGATCCTCATTTACTTTAATCTAGGAGTCAAACATATGCTGGAAACGAGCCTCGAAGAAGTGGACGGATCGTAAAGTTGCCGCAATAATGATCGCCCTATCTATCTTACTGGATGTACCAAGGGAGGGAAGAGCATTTTGGTGATTTAGTCAAAATTAGAATTTGAATTGTTGTAGAACACCTTTACAAAGGTTCGTGCATGAAATTAAATTCATGTATATGGGCCATTCTCACGGATAAGGGCAGAAGTGGTGTCCAGACCATTTGCTGCATCCCTATAATAATTTTTTAAAGTTTTTTTAATGCCGGACAACTTTCTCCGTAATTATTAGTAATTTAGCATCTTCCTGTGGATACAGGGCCATGACGCAGATGCGTTAAAACACCCTGTACCGTCATGGCCCTGTCAATGCATCGTCAATAATTTATTTTCTCAATAAATGAAGCACCCCCTGTTCGGAATGCTACTGCACTCAAATGTAGTGGTTAGGGAGAGCATCTGTGAATTTTTTCAACGCAATCGGATGGTTTTTATATTTTTGACTCCATGCACTCAACCTGCCCTTTCTGTGAGAATGGCCCATTTTCTGCCTATGGATATCCTGGCTCAGAAGATGGTGACATCGCCGAGATCAGTTACAAATTATGGCCAAACAGGTGGTCCAATTCTCGTGATAGCGCATCGAGAAACATTTTTTTGCCACTGAAAGACCAGACTATTATAGCGTGTAGCCTATCTTTCATTTTCAATCAGGAATAGTCAAGGCCTAGTTGAATGCAAGTTGAAGGAATAAAAAGTGGCAGGTGGTTCACGCTCGGAAACGATCGCAGGAAATTCGACTCAACACTTTTCCAACTGTGCCGCGGAAGTGGGAGAAAAGCTCTCATGCCTGCAGCACTTGAGGCCGAGAAAATGGTTTTCTACGAGACGGAAATAATCATGTTCCCCTCCATACTTAAAGCACAATCTGATATGAAAAGAAAGTCCATTATAAGCGTCTTGAATAAAGCGGACCTGGCGCTAAATAAATTTTAAAGTTTTGTCGTTCGTTGAGCGTGAGAACAGAGAAACGGTAAAGTACGAGGTTTTCGTTAAAATTGTAGGTAAAATTCCTGCATCCTGCATATCGTGGATTTAATGGGTATTGAATTTACTGATTTCGCGACGGTTGAAGTCTAGAAATTCGGAGACGATTCCTTCTCGGTAAAGCCACTGTTTTCCTTATTTTATTGCTTGAGAAAGTATCAGATACATCAAAATATCGAATGCATCGCAGATCCAAATTTTGCATGCTAATCTTGGATTGTTTTTGTTCCGCAGGTATGACCCATGATTTCATAAGTCGATGCCTATAAGCTCTACTTTCTCGTTCAAGGTAAAGTATTATGAAACATAGGTTAACAAAACCCACACACAGGCAAGGTACTCAACAGGCAGTTAACAAAACCGTTCGGAATATTGATACGCTTCAAAACTGTACTAACTCTATAGGTCGCTTGATGGCCGAAGGACTTCGCAAGTTGTAGGTACCTGCGAGCTAAATTAGTATTCGCATTCGTATTTTCCAGATATTTAAATTCCCTTCGTTCCGACGGTTGAAAAAGCAAAATGGCTGTTTTGTCGTTAGGTTACTTACGGTTGGAATAAATATAATTTTGGTAGAAACCCAGGTAGCCCAGGCAGAGGCTCCTTGGCCGTAACTTTTCCGAGGCCTGCGATAGTCAGATCGGCGCGGACTGGCCGTTCCGGCGGTTGTATTTCACGGTTATTGCCTTGGGTCGGACGTCGCAAAAACTGTTACCATGTGGCCCTAAAATGGGCCGGGATCTGAATTGACTGGTGGGATCATTCTATTTTCTGAGCGAGTTTGGCGGCAAAAAATGTTTCATCCCACCCAGGCCTGCCATAATGTAGAGATAAGATTAGAAACATATTATTTCAACCTTCCAAAAACTGTCCTCTCATTTTGATGAAATACCGGTTACCTATTCGCTTCTCGAATATATTGATTTTTCCATTCTTGTAATTCTATTCGAACTGAAATTTGAGTTACACAGAGTGTGCGATATTTCCAGAAGAGCTTGGCATAATATTATATATATTTTAGAAGGTGAAAGAATTGAGTTTTTTAGAAGGTGAAATAATTGAGTTTTTAGAGGGTAAATAATTGAGTTTTTCATAGGGTCAAACAATTTTTTAGAGGGCGAAAAAATTGAGTTTTTTAGAGGGTCGAAAAGGCGTCTAAATACGAACGAATTTAAAAATCTTGGCTCTTAATTTGGAATCTGCTACCGAATCATTTCCACTCCTTCGCACTTTTGTCCCACTGTGAGGCGGATGAACCTTTTTCATATTGCAGATTAGGATTTTAGACCATTGCAAAGGCAACGTTAGAAGCAAAGGTTTGAAGGTGTGTTTGATAACAAAGCGCCTGGCCGATTACGTACAACTAGCTTTATTCATTTTGAAGTTGCAGTAAGCCGATATTAATCAAGCTTTTGCCCTAAAAATCCTCTTCAGCTTTGCTCTAAAATCCTTTTGAGCAACTCGACCTTCACCTTCACATTTCTAACATAGGTTTAGGTAGTTTAAGGTATAGTTTAACATAATAGGCTGATTGAACAATTAAAAAAAAACGATTTTTTAAGGTTTCATCGCAAGTTCGCTCCCGCGCCGCTTAGGTAACGCTATAACCGTTTTACTAGGAATGGAAGTTACGTATTGAGCAATGAGGTTTTTTTCTTCGAAAACCGCTACCCTTCAGCATCACGTGACGGCTGATGGTCTAGCCCTATTCCTCGGCCTCGGATCGGAGTGCGTCCGCCAGCTCTGCCTGATGCCTGGGGGGTCCACTCCAGCTCCAGCTCCAGCTCCAATTCTCCAGCGTCTCCTCCCTAGAGTTCTCCTCCGGGCATGCGCCAGCGAGCTCCCTGACCCTACGTTCCTTCAGTAACCCGCTCGTTGCCGCCCTCAGTGTTTCTCTGGTGCCGTTGTCGCATTTTATTTATTTATTTTTTATTTCCCACTATCAGTGTGATAAGAATTTTGAGTGATTAGTGATTCGAGTGTAGTGCAGTGCTCATCAATGGTAAATCACTTCAACATCCTTGCACCGGCGATCCTTGCGACAATCAGGCCAATTCTTACGATCAATTTAGTCAAATTTTCTACTATTCTTACTTGATTGAGTAGTGATCGATTTTTCATGGCATTCTAACAACTTGGTTCCTCATCCAATTATTTTTATTCTTGGCTATTCAGACACGTTGAAATATGACCGCCGGTTGATCTCGAACTGATCCCGGCTGTCATTCCATGTTGACCTCTTTGCATTGGGCGGGTACTCACAACTCACAGGTGAACTTCGATATACCTGAGTCGCCCGCCTGGAGGCCAATTTTGATTTGATTCCATACAATAAACTGGCTACTTCGTGATAAATGTAAATAAATTAGAAATAATTTCGGCTATAGGTAACCTATAATACAGCTCAAGTATTAAACATCTTCTGTATTATTACGAGATTTTTAATGAGTACTTTTACTTTTAGTGAGTTATACGTTCAATACCGAACACAATTTGAGAGCTGCCTATGAATTGTGATTAAGGATTTGATAGTTTTTAATATTTTCTAAGCTTCTCATCAGTATCGAATGTGGTCCGTAATCATAGGTGTCGCTAATACCTCCTTTCTTAGCTATGATATTCAGGTGGCAGCTAAAATTAGCAAAGCAGTTAACTAGGTGCTGAGTGGCAATAACGATGATTGCGTTCGCCTTATAATCATAAAACTAGCTGTAGTATTTGGTAGTCGAATGAAGGTTCCTTTCTTATTCATACTCGAGACGATGGGAGATAAATTTAATTCTGTTCCGAATTGACTCCGTTTTCCCACTGTGTTCTATCAGCTCGTCACGGTATCATTGATAGCTGAAAGTTAACAAACCTTTTATATCTATGCCCTATTTCATATTTATGTCCTCGTCAACCTTTAGATGTAGTCAATATTTAGACGTAGAACGCTCATAAACCGACATGCTATAAAAATTCATAACATCCTTAAAAACCAAAGTACTTACTATATAAATTTATACAGTATTATACAGAAACATTGACATACTGCATACATTTATAACGTTTAGGTACCTTCTTAGGTATACATTTATATTGTACTATTACATAGGTACAGATACATTATTATACTGTACACATTTATAACATCCTTTATAACCCAGGTACCAATTTATAATCTAGGTACCTAATGTTATATTCGTTCTGAAGAAAACATAAACTAGGTGCATCCGTAGGTGGGTGTGAACAGTAAGTAGGTGCTATGATTGTGAGCTATTGCAGCAATCTGGCGCTCGTTCCGTAGGTCATAATAAATATTTCCAAGCGACATGGCATTCCTAGAGGATTTGTTGCTTCTAAACCTAGAATCGTCTGTGTGATAACGCGACGGTAAATCAAGGCAGCCCAGTTTAGTGTTGTACCCTCGTCAAAACCGCCATCTTCTACCGCCACTCCGAAGAGAAGTCTGTGCGATCGCCCTAAATCTATTGCTGAAATGTCCATTGTGACATAAATACGCCAAGGCTTTCAGCAGGTCGCTGCTACGTGACCATTGTTGGAGACGGTCCTGAGTTGGTGCCTTTAGTTTGCATTGATTTAGTGATTGGTTACCGTCGGTTCACTCATGATTTACAGTTAATAATTGGAAATTATTGCAAAATTTTACACCGGCCGTTCTTATCATGTTGCCTTGCTTGTTGAATGAACCGTGTGCGGAGTTCGGGAAAAATTATAACTAGGTACATAATCGTGAACTTCGAGCCCAGGAACTTGGAAAGGGCGTTACTGATTTGTGGTAAATCAACCACCTGGATACCTACAGTCGAAAAATGGTACCAACACAGTCGCATGAAGGCATTTGAAAGAATCGAATAATAAAATGTACGATGTTTGGGTTTGACGGCCTTTTAGCTGATATTACGAGTGAAAATTAATTTTACGTAGGGATAAGTGAAAATCAATGACGTATTAAAGCTGAACCTCTACGGGTGACACGTTGGTTCGAATGCAGTCCTAATCAGCAAATGAGTAGCTCTAATGCATATTCCAGTACACCAATTCATGAATGGCTCGCTGCTACTAGAAATCGGTCAGGTACCAATAATGCTAATTGTGGTATAATGCATGCGGTAATTATGATGATTGTGGGGCCATTTGTGGGAGCTCTGGTTGGACCATGTCGGCCTAGTTCCTCAAAAATGTTCACCTGCGATAATAATGATAATTATCCTTCATTAACTTCCGCATTTACGAAAGATGGTACGGGAGCCCACGATGATATTCTCGGATAGGTACCTTACACATTTATGCTTTAGGCTTAGACGTCTAAAATGTTTCTTTTAATCCCTGATGAAGGTATGACCGTCCTTGCTCGGCGGAGCTGGGTCGTTCCTGATAAGTCCCTAATTTCTGCCGGGATTTGTCGTTACCTCGAAAAATGCGTCTTATTTGGTTGGTAGTTGTGCGTAAGTTCTGACCGACTGTTAATAAAAAATATGCAAGAATCATCGCCCCTTGTGAGGTATCGATAATTCCGTGGCTTACGGCTGAATCTTCTGCAAAGTATCCATGTGCTGAAAGGCTGAGATGTTCAAAAACTGAAAAATCTCCTGAGAGCGTTTGTCCCTGCTTTTTCACGATGATTACACCATCAAGGATCGGGACGGTCGGGCAAATCTGGCCGAATGGAAAAATCGTGTAGGCTATCGAGTGAGGATGTTCGGACTGGATCGATGGCTGCTCTAAAAGAACTCAAAGGTAGAGATGGTCCCTAGGATTCCAGGCACGTCCTCCTCTGGCCCAATCCCGAGGCGAAGGATCCCCAAGAAAACGGCTCCATTTCAATTAGCCTGCACGCTCGATGAGGTGGCACGGTTGTTTCCCATTGTCCCGCATCCAGTGCTCGGCTCTATATATACACACTTATCTCCATTTAGGGTATGCCCCGACCCCAAGTCGTATAAACCCATGTTCAGCCCCAGAGAAAGGTACCCGCTGCACACAAATTTACCCGTCTACCCAGCAGCCGTAAATGTCTTCTGGCACGATCCCGTTAATTTAGTTTCACTTGAGGTAGACCACAGCACGAAAGGGAGGCCGTGTTAAATTTTAGTAGCAGGTCAAGCTGCTAACTTGATAGTCCACGCTTCTAATACTGACCCAGTAAGAATCTTGTGATGGTGGCATCTTATTACTGAGCGTGAACTGACTCTGTGAGTTAGAATAGAATTTATCCATTAGAAGTGTTGTGAAATCAATTGCCTAAAAAAAGCTCAACAATGCTATTCTAGAGTAACAATTCCTGACTGGTCCATACTCTCTCCTTGAGGGCGGCAGGGCACGTCCAGGACAACTTCGTTAATCGGTCTTGGTAAACGTGGAAAGAACAACGCAGTCATCCTTGCTGTTCATTGTTGTGCGTTGCCGTTGTCCGATACAAGTTTGGAAAAGCAAAAATATAAGGATTTCTTCCAAGTGAAAATCCACAAGAACAGAAACACTTTTTTACTTTGATGACTGTTGCTGATTGGCAGGAGGTCGACTGCGGAGATGAGGTTTAAAGTAGAAAAGTAATTTATCGGCACCGAGTAAAGAATGGCACTGTTGGGAACTGGAGGAAAAAATATCGAGAGGAAATACGAGAAAAGGCGATTGACGTCAGCCGTTCAGGAGGTTTGGAAAAACGTCATTAACAGTCTCGTTGGAAAACAAGGCGTAGAAAAGCGCTTTTTGCTAGATCAATACCCCTCACGCAATCATCCGAAAAAGGTTTTTCCAGACAGAAGAACGTCCTTGTCGACGGGTCCTAGTTATCCGCTCTGCTGGAGTCAATTAAGCCTTAGGAGAATATCAAAAATATCAAAGCGCACAGGACCCAATTTATTACACTTTCAGCATTATTGTGTTCGACCTTTTACTTTCGATACCTGTCCTGATGGACGGCCTCCTTACTGCAACAGATGATACCAATGATCTATCCTCTTGGTAAACAATTCTCGTGTTCCAATTACGAGGAATCGAGTCCGGATTCTCTGGATTGGTATTGCGTTGGACGTAGGCCAAATAGGTTACCTAATCAAACTGCAAGTGATGCCGAAAATTTACGCCCTAGTGGTACCTACTGACATTGACATTGTTCATGCTGGGAGGCCTCACATCCATAAATCCTTAGCATTAGGAGCCTCTTAAAATCAAGCTTAAATCATAAGCCTTCTTAAGTCATAAGTTGGTTGAGAGGGAGGGGATAAAAACCGCTCAAACCGCCTCTCTTAACAAATAATTTAACAGAAACTATGATATTTGACAAAATGTTGTAAACTTGATAGGTGAGAAACAATGTTTTCCCACATTGCAATTTTACGTGACCTCTGAGCGATGTCAGCGGTTTTTATTAACCCGTATGATTACATACGGATATTTTGTTTTATTCCCCGATCGGGCTAAATGAACAGCTTTTGGCGTTTTTCGACTTTCGATAATATCGGAAAAGCATAAAATACCTGCGTACTTTATCAATCAAAATCACCTCGAACACCTTCTTGAACCTTGAAAACACAATTTTAATTAGTCCTCTGATGATATGCTTTGTAGCCTTAATAAAACTTAATTTCATTTTCAATGATAATTTAGCAATGAGAAATTGGATGACAAGGTGTGCAACTGACGCAAATCGACCATTTGAAAATGGCGAATAGACAGCCCTGATCCAGTGCAAACAATGCATTAGCAATGGTGGAACAGTACGACCGCAACCAGGGCCGTCCAGAGCCAAGCCGGGCCCCGGGGATAAAGACTCGACCGGGCCCCCCGGTCAATAAAAGCATTTTTTCTAATTTGCATATTAGTACGTAAAAGGCCCACGGGCGGGGCCGGGCCCCCTTGGGCCCCGGGCCCCGGGTATTTTGCCCCCCCTGCGACCCCCTCTGGACGGCCCTGACCGCAACTGAATGGTTAATCCAGCAAGAGGGGAAATATCCGACCCGGGGGAACGCACGGGTGAAAATGGCCGTCGAGAAAGCGGCAAACGTAGTTGGTTAAACTCTTCCGAAACACAGAAAGAAACATTCGGTTCAGCTCAGCGTCTGAGTCCTCGGCGGAGATGCCCAATCCACTAGAGACTTGGTACGCTCAGACTCGGTGAAAAGTAACCTTTTTCCTTTCGAAAGGCTTGACACTAACCAAATTGAATCTTCGAGAACATCTCAATCTTCATCTATTCTAGGGGCCGATCGCGTAGGACCGGTTCACCGGAAACGAAAAGTACAGACGCTTCGTATCGAACACTTGATTTTCTGAATTTGTCGCGTACCTACCGTCTGTACGTAGATTGGTACCTACCTGAAAAATTCAACACTTGACCGTGTGAATTTGAAATAATAGGTATGTCTTGGCAGTCGCTATCGACTCATTACACAAATGATCACATGTTGTCTTTAGATTTTCCATGGCAAATCGATATCGACTCCCGAGTAGATATTGTTTTCATTTTACAGAATAGGCGCAGGTGTGAATCGGGAAGAGTATACTTCATGATTGAGCTCAAAATATTATCCGTAAAATCACCTCAGATTTTATGACACACGGCTCCACTCATCAGCTGGGATTGACCCTTTTAGCGTGCTTAGACGTGATTCGACAGAGGGGCCGCTCTCAAAGAACACTGTAATTGCAGAGTGGTGGCAGAACGCCTGTTGCGAATCCTGTTCCGAATTGGTGATTGGTTAAAACGCTGATGATTTATACCATGAGAACTCGCCTGCTGAATACAGCAGCCACGGTAGCAGGGCTTTGGTTGAAGTCTGACTGTTGCTGATTTGAGGGTTGATAAAAATAATTAGCTTCACTGGTTGAAATGAGATTTCCCGATCGGAGAGGACGCACGAGTGAAAATTCAAAGTTCATCTCGAGAATACACCCCAGATGTCGACAGTCATAAAAATTATTTATTCATGCAACGCTGACTGGGCTGTCGATTGACTTTGCCAGCAGCATCTCCTGTTGATTGGCGCCGAGTCGATGAAAAAACCTTTGGAACTTGATGGAGTGGTTACTGTTTCAAGCCCACCTGTTCTCACAGTTTTATCGTTTCAACACTGGCTCGGCTGGGGTAATTTAATTACCTCAGTCGGAGCTCAAGTTTCTACCTTGGCAAATGGTCGGCTCAGGTTGACATTGTGTGAATGTGTAAACTTTGCAAATGATGGATAGGGTCGATGAGAATATATAGCGGAAAATGGATCCCCTCCCCGTTCAATCCAATCCTTCCAGCGTCGTTACACAAAATTGAATTTAATATTCCCCGGCGGTTGAGATCGGTTTACATTCGAGAACAATTTCCAATCAATCGTTGACTTTACTTTCAATAAGGGTTTTTTGCACACGAGTCTACCCGCCATAGGTAGAAACCGCCTATCGAATTCCCGCTATCGAATTCGCCTTCAAGTTGAAGTCGGGCTACTATTTAGATGAGGAAGGTGGGAATGAAGTACCTACCCCATATTTTTGGGTAAGTCTCTGCCTAATTTAGAAACAGACGCTCTCCGCCATAATATGGCATGCATATTATGCACCGAGCAAAGAACACTGAGTACAAGAGAAGTGAGACATGACCATCTGTAAAACAGAAATTGAGGAGCAGTGATGATCTCCCATGATCATCAGAGAAAACAACACTGAATCCAACATCTGAATCCAGAGAAAACCTTCCCTTGAGAATCCAGAGAAAACCATCTAAATCCAGAGAAAACCATTTAAATCCAGAGAAATCAGAACTGAATCAAACATATGAATCCAACTAAACACTCAGGGTTTCCAAGTGACGCTCGGATTAGCGGTCTGATAGCGAGTCTGGATTTTTGGGTTTGCACGGGGTGTCGCAGGTTCATTGTGGAACCTACTCCAACGTAATATGTATTTTGAATAACATCATAATAAAGGTTTTGTCTCACATTTTTCTTCAACCTGTGTTTCGAGTCCCACCTCAAACACCTCACTGTCTCCTGGTGGCCCACCTTTAATATGTCATGCTGGTCACACCTCAAATTTCATGCTGGGGAAAAGACTATCTGCTTAATCGGCGGATCTATTTTTATGAAGACCCCGGCGGTATGAAGTTTTTTTGGAATAGGTAGCTAAATCACTTTGTGGCCTTGTAGTTGTTTTCCAGGGATAGCGCCAAGAGGCAACCGCCCGGACCAATTCAAATGAAAACGGTCGGAGTCATTCGCTTTTCCGTTTCCTCCCGGCCCCACCCTTTCTCATCAGCCCGTGACCTCAAATGTTACCAGCTTATGACATATGGCCGGGGTGCTTCCACTTCCCAGACAATGGCCTGGAGCCAAGTAGTTTGCGAAGCTCCTGTTTGCTCCTCGCCGCACTTTGAAGCCACCTCTTCCTCCAGCCATAGTTGGACGGTAAGCTCGGTAAGCTGCTGTATAAGTGGCACCGCTGAGTGTGCCAAACGTCAGGTGATGTGTTTTAGAGGGGAGCAATGGGTGAGGAGACTCAAGGGGCTATTAACCGCTATCAACCTCAATCTCCGTTGTTTACTGTTGGCACCAATGTCTAGTCTTAATTGAATCCAAAGTCACTTGAGTCCTGTAAGACTTTTTCCGATATAGCTTGGCAGATTTTCCCGTCCTCGATTTAAAAGTAATTTTCCTCTGATGCCCCCAAGTAGGTATTTTATCATTTTTCCAACCTCACAGGTAAAAAGTCGCTTGGGAGAAAGAATGCCTGAAATGCGGTTTAGGTAAATGTCCCAATACCTGTTCTGTTGGACGGGTTTTCACAAAATACTGCCTATAAACAATTTGGTCGACAATAAAATTTTTCACAAATCAGAGAACTCTCATACTATGAGTATATTATACTGCCAGGATGGACTTTGCTTAGCGCTTCCTCTTCTTATTATATCAGGGGAAAAGAAGCATCAAGCAAACTCATGGGAGTAAATGGGACTTATCTGACCCGTGGGATGAGGCAGCTGCAGTGACGTTTTAGAGTAAAATAATTGTTTTCAAGGATCCATGATATCAAACAAGACCGCCATAAGATCATCCATAAGTCACGGGTTAGATGAAGGGAATAGCGTTTTCCAAAAATGGAACGTTATGCTGGGTGTCGTATCCGATGTCCTCTTTCTTTTCCGAAAAATCCAGTAATCCTTCTCTCTCCGACTACGTAATTCACCTGCTTTTGACATAGTCATCTACGCAGTCATGGTCTTCTCACTCTGGGCACCTTCAATCACAGCGAAATCCGAGAGTGAAGTGTTCATTAATCGCGAAAAATCCAGTCAACCGTGAATATTTATTGGCGGGGGCTGAACCTGTCCATTCATCGTTTCCTCGAACCGTTGTTCAAAAACTGAGCCATGATTGATCGGTTGAAAACTGCTCGACCAGCTCGCCCCCTTTTCTCCATTTCCGAATTTATGGTGCGACAAAAGGGAAAATCGTTTAGTATTTTGTTTTCCCCCTCATTTCCCCCACTCCGCCTGCGAGCTCTACTTTTCCGTGTTTGTGCGTCTCTCCCGTACAACGCGAAACTTTTTCCATTCCGTCGCACTTTACGATCCGGTGGAGATAATGGAACGCCGTTGATCTTCTGGCACGGCCGGCCGACGTTGGGCCGCTTGGACTTATCGGCCTACCTTTTCAGCCGCTCCTTTCTGAGAGCTCTCTGTGGAAATAGGACGTGGCTGGTATTGGAGGAATTCCAAGATCTGGCAGAATTTCACTAATAAATTCAAACTGAGCTTATTCTCTCATAGATCTGATATTCTGATTGATATTTTAAAGTGGTAGTAGGCAGCTAATTGAGATTTTATGATACACTACTTGAGGCCAGTTTGACCAGATAGATCGTGTCCTATAGCAAAGTTCTTGGTAAATTGGTTTTACCCTCCATAGATCACGTGGTCTCCAGCAGTGCCCCAAGCACACATAAATCCCTCTCACTCCCCACCCTCGCCACCTCTCCAGCTTGTTCGACTTCAGTTCCTTTCTCGACAGTCAAGCCCAGGAACTCGGGCCCGTTGATCATTGAACCATGTTATAAACAGTACCTATGTTTACATTATAGGTCTTAGAGGTGATGCATTTGTCCATATACTTCCACGGATTTCAGCCATTCACCATTCTGGAGTGTAAACTCGTGGATTCCACTTGATACATTGCAAATAGTTTTGACTCCGATCTGTGGCGATTAAGTGACTTTGTGACCAAAAATGTGTGAGGGGTACGCGCAGACCCCATGTGGTCCGCGGTTTTCTACCCATCAATGTGATCCATGACGGGCAGAGGTGTAGTATTGTGATCAAGATAGTCTAAACTCTGTTTCGCTTATATCTCTATTTAAAAAACATTTTTTGAAATCGGTCTTTATTCCCATCAAAGCAGGTAGAAGTTTTCGGATAAATTGATTTTTAGCCTCAAAAGGCTCTAGTTTCTTAGATTATCATCGACTTTCATTATTATGGCGAAGAAGTTTCCTGAATGTCCCGCGGAGAGGCACAATTCTCGCAAAAGTCACCATGTTTCATGGCAAACGCCTTTGGTAGTGGCCCGGGTCCGACATTCTTTTGACATTCATACAGGTTCTTGGATATGAATGGTTTTCTCACGCATGCGCTTGAAAAGGAGAGATCTGAACATCTATCATCCGCGCGTTGGCAGGATAATAAATTAATTCACGCCGAACTGGTTTCGTGCCTTTTTCACGATTCCAGGCGATATTATCCGCCGCAGAACTTGTTTTTCCCCGCTCTCAGGTTCCACGACGGTTCTTTCAACAATGAAGTGAGGGAGTGATGAAGACGTCTGCCTGCGACGCCGAAAAATATGACGCCTCGAAAAAAATCTTAAATTACGATTTTCTTCTTTTGGATTCTCCTGCTTCAAGATTCTTTGCGTTCTCGAAAAATGTTTTTGATTATTGCTGAGATTACCAAAACATAATGCAATCTAGATAACACATTACTCGTTGAAATTTTCGTCGATCCTGTACTTATTAAGGAAAACGTAATCCTGCTTCCGTCCGAAATTCACCCCATATTTCTACTGGGGAGAGTGCGGCATAAATTCTCTCTCCTGGCATGATATATAGTTCAGTGCGGTGGCACATAATGGTTGCTCAAAGTGATTTATAATAATGAACACGAGCCACCAAGAAATGGTGTACGTAGATTTCATCGCAGCATACCCATGCATAGTTTAGTCCGAGGGTTACAGGACAGCTTTCTTCAACCTGCTAGTGTTAATTTTGAATGTTCATCACGTCTCATAATTTGAACAACCGAATTCCTTCTGGAATTTATTTTTTAGGTATCTCGAATCGTATCTTCAAATGGTGAAAATTTCAAACTCGACCCGCCGCTCGGTCCTGAATTAGAGAAAAGCATGAAAATTCACCTTTACCATTGTGAGATTTTCGTCCGAGGACTTCGGTTAGAGCAATGACTATTGAAAACCATTGTATGTTGGGTCCTACAAGGGAAACCTTTCAGATGAAAACCCATAATCCATTATTTCCCCAATCGTTCCCTGCCGCTTTTGTACGAAAGAACAACCGTATAATGGAGCCGATAAAATTGAAAGAAGAAACATATTTTCGTTAGCCATTACTCGCCCCAGTACATAACCCCGGTGAACAGTAGCCACAAATCTTTCCTTGAGGCGTTTTTAAACGTCGGTTTTATTTTAACCGGAGATTCGCGACGTCATTTTTTCCAACTGGACCGCAGAACGATCAGAAAATATATTACGCTAACGAGCCCAATGGCCGAATAAATAAATGGAGGTTTTTCTCGCGATTCAATTTTTTATCTCTCGATTGAATTGGCCGCCTCGATTATCTTTTTAGCGTCAACATTGAAGAGCAGCTACCTAATGGATTTCAGTGAAATACGGTTGGGATTAGATTGAAAATAAAACACGTACCTACCGTGATTCGTGAATGAGCGTCATTTCAATGAAAACGGTACGTACCGTTCTCTACATGGGGCTGGCATAGAGAAAGCCTCCTCTAGATTCCAGCTAACTTCAATTCCTGCAAGCTGAATTATTTGGGCATACATATTAGATGCACTATTATATTGCATAATATTTGAGTGCATTATATAATAGATGACGACCAGAACCAATTCACTCCGGCGCAAAATGATCCTTTATAGTGGAAACTCCGTGAGTTCGCTTGAATAGGTTAATCTAGTATTCAAAATTCAGGATCCATTCAAGATAAGTGGTCGGTATGGTCGGATCGCTGGATGAAATTTCTTGTGAACCCGAAGAAACAACAAAACAAGATGAATAAATCTTAAATAGCTAAATAAAAGCTCTTAAATATGAAAGAACTTCAAATTTTGATAAATTTTATGAATTAAAATGGTTAAAAGTTTATCCAGATTGAATAGAAACGAAATTAAAACACACATTTTCTTTCACCAAACTTTCGAGCGGTTTAGGCGATTGGCATGACCAACATACGTAGTAATAACGTTGATGGATATTAAATAATCATAATTAAATAGCAAGAATTTTGGGTCAATAATACCCAAGGTATGATTGAATGATAAGTAGAAATTTAAGTTTCACATACCACCCTGACCATCGGTTGAACACAGTCTCAGATAGGTACTTATCCAACTTGTTTGATTTTTTCACCTGTGGGGTGAAAAATCACCTTAATTTACTTCACCTTAAATTAAAGGTCACCTTAATTTACTTAAACTAGGTACTTGGAAAATTTTATCAGTCGTCCTCATTCAAGAATTTCATGGAAGCCATTCTTCATTATTTAAGATTAATTTTAAAAACTAGGACATGCCTTTCGTCAATTCCATCCTCCAGTAAACAGTTCGTTTTTCCGCAAATTTTCAACATTTCATTTATTACTTTTACCTGTCTTGTACTATACGAAATAATTAGTCTAATTATACGCGCCTTACGATGGCTTTAGAGGCTTCCGGTAAAAAAAAGTTCCATCGTGGTGAATCCATACTTTCCACTGAAAGCTACAAGGCTGAATAGCGGAGCTGACGAGACCTAAATGGTGTTTGTCGAAAGAAGCGATGGAAGCTGGAAGTTGGTGCTGAGGGGCCAAGTGGTGTTAGCAGAATTCGGCCTGGGTAATATCCGTCCCAAAACTTATCAGCGCACGCCTACCAGCTTTAGCTTCCATCTATTACAGATTATCTCCGAGGGAGCAAAAGTGGAGTTTGTAGATTTGGAGGGGCGGGAGCGCCAACCTTTCTAATAACTGAGTCGAGACTTCAGAAAAGAAATTTGTTCCGCCGAGCGGTTAAATCGCAAATTTATACTAAGAAGCGCTTATCCGAAATGGCAGTGGGGTCATGTTTTTGCCTAAAGGTGAATTTGTGTTCGAATTTCAGATAAGGAAATTCCCACTGGTGGAACACAAATATTCGCACTTTCCCTGCCGAGTTGTCTTTTTGAACTTGACAATTTACGCCCTCCCCTACATAGCTCATGTAATATGACGTGCTCGTTGGATAAACACCAGTCGTCAGTTCAACCCTTCCCTGATGTTTACGACTCGTTGTATGTACAGCTCAAATTAACAACATTCCCTCCCTTCTTGTCCGACAACAAGCGCATTACACAAACCAGCAGATCTCTTTCATGCAGGATCGACACAGGCGGAGGTCATGGGGCGTGAAAATTAATCACCCAGGAACGCAGCTGTTACTGCTCGGTTTGTAATGAGTGTTGTGTAACTTATTATTACATGGAGACGTATCCGGAACCATCCAGAAATCCTTAGGTACCATTGGTGAGAAAATTTACTTCGGTATGTAAAATTCGAGACTGAATTCGTGATAGGGCATCAAGAATTTGGAAAAATCTTCGATGGAAATGTCAAAATCTTCTTACCTAACAATGAAGTCATTCCTTTTTGGATTTCCGCGTTATAGAAAATTGCCGGCAAATCATCGCTGGAGTCGGAGCGGTAGGTTGGATAAAAACAAGCTTTGTGCCACTGAGCCACAGCCCCCAACATCGTGCCATTAACGCTTCAGAAAACATAGCATCTCTTTCCCTCTTGGTTGTTTCTAGATGAAATATGATTCTGACGTCGTTTGTAGTCCGGGAGTCGAGTCACGTAAGACTCTCCCAACAAGCCTGGAGCTATGACTTTCAGATCAACTCAGCTTCTCCTTCTCTGCTTTTGTGCAGCTATTTCCCCTCAAGGCTTCTTCAGCTTCTCTTGCTGCCTCAACTCTCTTCATTCCGGTCCTCTTTATTCCTCACGTTTTAGCTTCCGACGGTCGAACGGTTCTGAGCTCAGCATCGAACGCCTTCTCGACGTCTGCTTTGTAAATTCGTAAAGTGGCTTTGCTTTGGCGTATTTGTATCGTCGTCAATTCCGAAAAGACTGAAGGCCTCAGCTGTTGACGTGTCTGATGCGAAATGGGCGGATGAGTGTTTTAAGGTGAAATACATTTTGTTTGTGATATTATTCCCAGGAATTTCGACTTTTCTCATTCCTTCTCCTAAAGCAGCCCCGGATGTTGACGCGTATCCCCTTACAAGTGTGGTGTATTGAAAGGTTTTCTGTGTCCCAAAAGGCATCCCGTAATTTCGGGAAGACCACGTTCATGTTTTGATTGAAGCAATAAAGTTGTTTCTCTTTCCCTCGTATGTTAAATCCTCAAAAATTACTTTGAAAAATCTGATAGGTACCATTTGGCATAAAATCAGTGTTTCAAGTATTATTCAGTTCGAAATAGTACGTTTATTGGTTATTTTTGTAGCTGAAGCAGTATGTGTTATCAGAGCCAAGACGAACTTATTTTGTAACCCACGTAACCAATTCGTCAAGGTAACAAATTGGTTGAAAAAAATCAGAAGAGGCCATAATTTGCTCTGATAGGCAATGATTTTCGGTATAATGTTCAGAAAAAGGTGCCTCCTGACCTCCACTACGATTTCCATTTCTCAGCCACCCCATTCACTGGGTGAGGAAGAATAGCAATAATTAAATTATAGGTTATCTGCAAGAATCGTTCCTGCTTTCTGAAGACGGTGGAAACGGAGAAACAAAATCAACAATGAACAATTAGGGTACAAGTTGTACCTTACAATTGCTTTCGATCCCATCTCAGCGACTCATTCACATGAATTTGTGATTGAGACAGAGAACATACATCAAAATCGAGGTTCCTCTTCAATGGCGTCTCTTTTGAGATCAGAATAAGCTATTCCTGTCTCAGAGGATGGTAACCTATTCAACCAGACCATCCGTAACTAATTCCTGGAGCCAAGCATCTCCTTTGTAGTTCGTATTGATTGAGTGGTTAATATGCTGTAATCCCGCCCAAAATGGATTTGGCTTCGTCACTAATCTTAGTCCGGCTGAGTAACCTATTGTGGGGTTAATTATGTGTATAGTCCGTTCGCTTATGATGTCTCGCCATTAACTCCATGCTATCGTCTGCGTTAATTATAAGGTATAACAATTTCAAGTCGATAGGTACCCCCGTAGGTTTGCCGTGAGCTGTATTGCAGGTAACAATTGCTTTTGCTTTCAATTTGCAATTTGCTTTCAGTTAGGATTACTAGGTTAGCCAAGTATTTAATTGGAGGTATTTTCAGGAATTATTATACCTAGGTAATTTAACGTAAAATTCAATATAGTGGGACTTGTGAACAGTCTGGTAGGGGTTCTGGTGGCAGTTGCTAACGGCAGAACTTCTGGTGGCCTTTCGAAAAAAGGGCTGCTTGGTGAAAAAACTGGAATGGGTTGACAGCTGGAAACCACCCATACTGTGCTACTCTATAGTAGCTACCTATGTACCTGGTACCTATGTGGTATATGTGGTAAAACAGGCACCTATGTACCTGTTTTACTTTGCTTTACCTCGGGCGATCGCTCGAATATAAAAATAAGCAGACCGAATAAATGCCAACGAAATCCCCATCTGCGGTTAAATCCATCCCTTATCGTTTCAAGTCGTTTGCTTGCTTAATACTCGGCTCTCTTGTTATTATTCAACACCGGCGATATATCGCTCTCTAGTTCAATTGGGTCATCCCTTTGAAGGAGTGTAGAGTAATGTTCTTGTGTGGGCTGCTGACAACAGCACTTCGCGTTGCAGACAAAGAACGCCGAGATGAATAGCTGAGGGAGAGTGAAAGTGTATCCATGCGTGAGAGTTCATTGAGCTTTCCTCGAATGGGTATTTCACTTCAACGAACAAATGGAAAGGTTGTATAGCAACCCGAATAGTATTTAACGCGGTTGGCAAATGCCGTCCTTTAACCGTGAAGTGCTGAAATATGTACCACATTCTATACTCGCACAAAAGCGTCACTCAATTCAGGTGATACTTTTTGTTAACATTTCTACGAAATTACTCAGGGTCAATTTCACCAACAATTTAAACCTCCATTGCTAATATGAGGGTTAATTCCCCTTTTGTTTATTTACCTTGCTCAAAGCAGATATGCCATGGCGATGACAACCTCGATGAATTCTGTTGAAAAGACACGCTAATGGAGATGGAGACTTTCTACAGGAAAATTCCCAGGGCTGTTGAACTTTATGAAGCTTTTCGAAATGTGCCGTGCTCAGACCCTATCAGAGAATTAGGTTCAATTAGGGGAAATAGGGTTAATTAGAATCATACACGGACCTGAATTACCACTAGGTCAGGGTTCATTCGATAATATTTACAATCCTATTTAAAAAATCCCAACCCTCCGATCAAATGGTCGTTTTGGTGGCCTCAGCGGTATCCGATCATTCGATATTTGAAAGTTGTCCCCAGGATATGTTTCGTCCTTCTGTTCCTCTCCAATCGTGTTCCCCGACCGAAACAAGCACGAAACCTGTAGACTGTTTTGCTGGAGGGATTGATAGCGTTTCGTTGTACTCGGCTAAAATGCGAACGGTAGACAGATGGAACATGTGGCACCCGACGTTGTGCCGCGGTTTGTGACCCCGGTCGCCTTTCCTAAATCATTCGCGTTTTCGATTTCCAACGTTCGCCTGTCTGTCCCTCGCTAATTAACTCGGCTATATCGTTGTTGGAGGGAAACATAATACGCCAGAATAGAAAAATTAGGAGAATGGTGATGGACCTACGTATTTTCAGCTGATACCTGAGATCAGGCCTGTACCCAGAGGGCCACGCTCCCCCCATCAAATTTTCCGGAATTTTTTCACATAAGCGAACATACTACGAACATGACATTATCAAACTGTCAAGTGTCAAACTCCCAATGGAACAGAAACTCAAACTCATAATCGAACTCGAAGTCGAACTCACAATGGAACAGAAAATCAAACTCATAGTCAAACTCGAAATCAAACTCACAACGGCACAGGTCCGACTTTGATTATGAGTTTGAGTTTCGGTTTCATTGTGAGTTTGACTTCGAGTTTGACTATGAGTTCGTGTTTCTGTTTCATTGTGAGTTTGACTTCGAGTTCAAGTATGAGTTCCTACATCCTACCTATGATTTATAGGCTATAAATGTGACCGTCCATGGGAACCTTAAGTTGCCTTTACCGGTCCAGTTCACCCAAGCTATGAAAAGGCTGGTAAAGAATAAGTCAGCCCTGATCGATTGCAGCAGTTCTCAAGTTCTGTTTGAAGAAAAACCTAACGACTCCATAGCGCAGTTCGAACACCAAGTAACCGAATGTTGTTCAACTTCAAGCTATATTTCACTCACGCATCACAAGCAGATATGGAGAAATACAGCAGTTGGCTATAGGCTGAGATGGCGAGGGATGCGTGTGCAACTTCGAGAAGAAAAAATAACCGTCGAGAACTTGTATCCCTATCGAACATATAAACATCTTAACTTTTAGGACGAGTTTATCTGTTGACCGACCAACTTTTCAGCCATTTCCTCTTATCTTCTGTTGACACGTGATCCAGGAAATGGGATAGTCGTTGCTTCGACGGCCCTCCAAAAGTACGATGTGCTTGACGTCCTCGTAGGTGAAGTATTGAAGTATCTTTCGTAACATCGTATTGTACACAGGATAAATCGATGTTGAGGGCATCTCTCCAATAAAGTAAAGACAAAAATCGAGAAAATCAATATTTTTAGAGAGCGTAGAATATTTCTGGAGCAATGAAATTAAATCATGACAGAAACATATTTGCAAGGGAGAACATTTTACATGAATGATGCAAGTTTTTTGAGAACATTTTTTTTTGTACATTGACCGCTAAGAGCACAATCAGGGTTTCTACTCTTTTTGGACGTAATATTGAAATTTCGCTGCTTTTTTGGTTCATTTTTCTATAGAAATGAACCTTTGTAATCGGTCAGGAAAAAAAAATTTTTAACACCCCCTGAAAATTTGTTGGTTTACGTTTCAAGGGGTGTAGAATCCGAATCTGCAATAAAATTTTTTTGTCCGTCCGCCGTCCGCCGTCCACCGTCCGCCGTCCGCCGTCCGCCGTACGCCGTCCGCCGTCCGGGGTTTTTCAGGGGGAAGGAGTTATCGAAAAATTTTGAAATTTTTACCAAAAATCAAGTTCTGTATCTAGTTGGTCCTAACATCTCGACAGAACCCTACCTTAATTTTAAGGCCAGTAAAACAGCTGTTGAAGTGGGAAAAAATTCGTGTTTTTCTGGAAATATGAAACATAGGCATGTGACGCATCATTTTCTATAGATTTTTCTATGCTGAATCGAATGAGACCATCGCCACGCCGGTAGCTCCAACCGTTTAGGATTTATTGCAGTTTTAGTGAGACATTTTGAAGTTTTTCAAAATTTTCCCCATTCCTAATAACTCGAAAACTACTCGAGCCACAAAATTCGTTTTCCACTCGTTGGAATCCCCACAAAAACTTCTGTCCTCCCAATATCTTCAATTTAAAGAATTTGGTCGAATTACACAAATCAGCAAAACAAAAATTGGAAAAAGTTGGGAATTCGGTATCGGTTCTTAGATACAGTTGATTGATCTACTTACGACCACTAGCCTATGACACCAACAAAGTGACGCACTCACACTAGGCCAGTTGCGCTTGGCAACGTGAGAGCGAGTCAAGCTTCAACAATGGTTCTGAGGCATTCTTGACGCATTTTTAATTTAATTATTATAAATTTTATTTAATTATAAAATAATATATAAATAATAATAATAAATAAATTTATTTAATTATTCAGATAATTTAATAATTATTATTTTTCTGTTGGTTATGTAGGTAAATAAGAATAGATTAAATGATGATTTCAACAAAAATTAACGACGCGCTGCGTTGAAAAGATAGATAGGTAGGTCAAGCAAGGAGGACCAAGCAAAGAGGATGATTATTTTTTGCCGGGTTGAAAAAACGTTTTTCCAAATCCCCATCTAGAACACCAATTTATACTGAAATTCTAGAATAATAACAACTCAATTCCGTGTTTGAGGAGAACCTATGTATCGTAAGATTTGTCTTTGCAATCGAAAAATGAACCCCTGTGCAAAATTTGCAGAGTTCTTCGGCTATACCAAAAACTGATGTGCACTTGCCACTGATCTACTTAGCAGCGTTTTTTGTTAATTCATTTAGAGAGGAAAAACTTGCGCTCACGAAATTCGTTCCGTAAAGTGAGACAACTGTTCCAAGAAAACTAATCATTGGCGAAAGCGGGCGGGGAAAAAGTTCTGGGCGAAAATTAGGTTAGAATGAGTTTGGACGGGGTACCTGTGAGCAACGAGGGTTCTCAGCGTTGTTTTGATAAGTTATGTGTTGACTGAGGCCTGCCTTCTCTCGAATTGCCTTTTCATCTGATCCTGGTTATCGCCTCATTCCAAATATCTTGTATTTTCATTCCCCTATAATTCACTCGTTGAGTTGTTACTGTCCCTTGAAAGTATTTAACCTAATAGGATAGGTACTGGGTATCGTATTATCCAGACTATACTATACGCATATGTGTTTGTTTACCCACTCGGAAATATTAGTAACATAATGAAAACCTGTAAGGTTTGTAACGACAGTGAAACTAAAAAAAAAAACTCTCTGCCGTCTTAATTGGGACTGGTATCAATATATTTGCTCAAAGGATCTACACCCTGAATATACCCCAGCTTCGTGTTCCAACGCCTTTCTTTATTTTCAAACATACCACCCGCCTGCAAAGAGCTTAAGTTATACCAGGAGTCTTTCCACCAATTGGCATAGGCTCGGCTGTTCTTTATTGCCTAATCCCAAGACCCTCGCGTACTTCGTTTTATTTTCAATCTGGGCACGGATGTTTTCGGAAAGTCCGGCGACCTTTCGTAGAAGTAATTTGGTACGGTGTAAGGCCGTGCGTTCTCAGGCTAAAGAATATGGAAAAAGGCCTGCTGAGGGAAGGAATGAGAATCTATATTATACCGCTGAGTTGGGCTCCAGCCCTCGCTCTTTGAAATTCATGTTACCCACATTTTCCGCCAAGTCGCCTGCCGTATAACCTCCGTGAAAATTTACGTAGATACTTCTCTCCCCTCTTCGAGTAACATGTTCTCAGTAAGCCTGTTTGGAGATGCCGCTGTTACCGGGGGTTATTGGTTTTTCTGGCAGAGGCGTATACAAAATTAGAGACTTTTCGCTTCGGCAATATGTATTTTGGAGTGCCTTCTCCTTGGTTAACAGGATTCAAACAGGGCTTACACTCCTGATGTCCCATTTTGATATACGTAGCATTTTGACCTTACGAGTTGGGATTGTGCAATTATAAATTTGTTTGGTTATTAGAGTGGAACAGGGCTTCGAATTTCTAGCAATTTTCCTTTCCTGTGGACAGAAGAACGTTAAATCACTCTGTGATAAGTGTCACGAAGGTCCCTACATTTACTACTACATTGATACTAGGTACCCTCCTAAATCTAAAAGTAGTTGCCAAAAAGATTACCAACATCAAATCCGCCAGCTGGACAATATTCGGTATATATGAGGGTGAACATTGGAAGCTTGATAAAAAATTTGGTTTTCTTTCAGCGGGAAATTAGATTACATTTTCATGGCTGGGTAAGCTGTCCCGTGAATATGTTTATTTTATCATACGTTTTTCCGGACCCACGTGAGAGGTTTTTTCGTAAGGTCTCCACTGTTACGTCAACGCGTCGATCATCCTCATGAATATTGAAAATGAGGATGTGCTTCGTGTCAGAGTTTGATCCGAATTCGGCGAAACTGTGGCTGTGAATGTCCTAAATAAATCCTTGAGCCCTTCCTCGATCATCAAAGATCGGGGCCGAACTTGTCCCATACCATTTCGTGTCGTCAAACCCTTTTCAGACTTGTGATGAATATTCAAACATTACCCGCATCCTACGCCCTCAACTCCACCGCATCTGACAATTTTCCAGCGGCCCAATCTATGATGAAGCAGAAGCTGGAAGCGATCTGGGGTCGACTGCAGCGTAATACCATTTTCTCAAATAGACTATGTTGAAAATAGCGTGAAGAGTACTTGGGCGTTTTGAATGTCTTATGTTTGGAAGAATACACACACAGAATGCACCTGGGAAGGAAATCGATGGCCGTTATTTGCCACACAGTAGGTAATAGCTTTTCGGGGCACACTAGGTGACCGGAATAGTCAACGTTGAATAGGTAACTGGTAGTGATGTCTCCTGGAGCTATAATTACATAGCGGGAGCCGAAATTGCGTACCCTTTGATGTGGTGTCCATTTCTACGGCTTCCACCCTTTCAACCTAGCTAACCTTGCACCAGTCCTTAGGGGCTGTTCAAAAAGCATAGTAGGTATCGTCCGCCACCCATACCCGGATAACAATTTCAATTACCAGCCCACTTTGAACGAAGCTAATATCTATTGAGTTGGAGGGGGTGACCATTAATTTACCATTTTACGGGTCACTATACGCATGGGTAGCCTATATCAGCTACCCACGTTGGCTTCAACTAAACTTTGGTACCCGAATTTAGCGATTTTCTGGTTGCAAAGAATAGTAGGTACAAATATTGACGTCTCTTCCCATTTAGCAAGAAGCTTTCGGAGCGCTTTTACAACAATCATAGTAATGGACGATGAAAACATTATTCTAATACACATATTTCCCTGGAGCGCCCAGGCATTTCCTTGATATAGAGATACGCCCGTCAGCGCCCTCCTTTTCAATACAGTAATATTCTCGCTATTCGTGTCGGATAAAGGTAGACTACTATCCGTATTGGGTTCCCTTTGTAGCCAACTGGGATGTTTTTTCACCTCTGAATGGCTCGGAGGGTAGCGGACGTATAACAAGGCGATAACGAGATTGTTCATTTGTGCGCCTGAACTGCGGAAGCAGGCAAACTACCGTTAACAAGATGAGTGCAGGTTGAGCCACTTGGAAGTTCCTATTTGCCGTGACTCCTGTTGGTAGCACTGAATTCAGCACTGGATCCAGAATCTGTCCATCACGGGAATCGTACAGTACGATTAGTCACTAATCTCTTGCCATCCTTACCTCGTTGTAGGTATTTGGTAATATAGCAAATCGAATTAAGAATTTTCTGAACCAAATTGAGAGATTCCCCAACATAATTGCCAAAGAAAATTCTTATTTTGTTTGCTCAAAGGAACTCGAATTATCAAAAGCACTTTAGCTCAATCACAGCGAGGCACATAATCGCGGCGTACGATCAACGCATCGCATGAATGAACAACGTTTTTTCTGTGAAAACAGTTGTTACCTCTCTCCCTAAGGCGAACACAATGAACGTTCAATTCAACTTGTAAGGAAGGGTAGGCTGTTATTTGTTATCTTCTCCATTCGGAAAAGCGACAATGCGACTCCGACGTAACAACTCACGACGATACAACAACTGTCTTTAGAACTGACGGCTTCGAGTTCTCTTTTCTCAGGCGACCTACAATGAATTCTATCCTCTCCCCTGTCTTATTTCGATTCTCTTCCTTATTGCTTTTGTTTCCTGGTTCGAACCGATTTGTCTCGAAGTTGGTGACCTTTTCCATTGCAACATGCATGATCCAATGTAGTCTTTGGCAATAATGATATTTTGGTTTCCTGATGGTTTACTGCCATCAGGAAACCATAATGATATTTGACCAAATCGAAAGGTTCTGCCTTAGGCAGTATTTTCGGTTAATTTTACTTCTCGGTAGGAAACTATAGTTCTTACAGGAATTACAGAAAAAACTGAGTGTATCTCATGGGCAATTACGCTATAAACAGAGTGGCTTTGCCGAAATTCAATGGAGGCCTGCCCGACCAAGTGGATTGAAAAGCGGGTCTTCAGTGTTCTCTAAGACCTTCCTATTATGCAGAAAAAGATTTTCTCGAGGTACCTTTATGAATACGGCAATAAGGAGTTTAGCTGCAAAATGAGTTAATTCATTATTACATAATATCGAATGGTAAGGTGCATATTGAGTTCGACAATTCTGACAAGCGTTTGTCTTATACAATTTTAACGGCCCATTTTCCGAGTTTTTTTTTTAATTTCATGTGGAGTACAACGCCTTTTTTAAACGTCTAGTGGATCGACTAGGTGAGAATAAATTCTCTAAATTTCAGGATGGACTAAAATAAAAATTCAATTGCTGACAAAATTAGAGCAGTATCATTAAGACTCAGAGGCAGAAGCTGAAAATTGAGCCGATTTAATCTCGAAGATAGCGCTGCTATACTAGTAAATTTAACCGTGGCTCAACTTCATGAATAAAAAAGTTTCATAAAAAACGCTGCGAATTTTTACACAGGGCACATTACATTCACGTGGCTCGCTTATCTTATTCAATGCATATTCCGTTCAAGGCTTAAAATTGACCGATTGGCTAGGGTAAAGATTTGGGGCTGTCCCGGAACAAGGTTGATTTTTCCTGAAATTGCAAAAAAATCAATAGCCATTTGGGAGAAAAAGCGTTCTTGGCGGACGGCGTACGGCCGGACGGACGGACGTTTTTATTGCAGATTCGGATTATCCACCCTTTGAAAAGTAGGTAATAAGAGAAAATTTCAGGGTAGGCAAGACTTTTTGTTTCTTGGGCGATTACAATGGTTTATTATTGAATAATAAACCAAAAATGAATAACTGGTATAAAAAATACCTAAAATCGTAGATCTTTTTGAAAATTAGTACCATGAACAGCCACCTTGAAAATAATATTATATTATAGTTTCCTTAAAACAATAATTTGCCTTTCGAAGTCTTCAGCAACATAGCGGCCCCTGAGAGAACGATTTGGTATCCCCTGTAAGGTCGATCTTGCTTTGCGAATAGAGCGAACCTATTTTGATTCCGTTGGCCTCATTGCTCACATCGAGTACACCATCTTGTATGTTCTCATATATTTGCTTGGCGGTACTGATGAACGCATCTTCCACATTTGCAGCAGTCTTTGCTGACGTTTCTATGAATATTATGCCGTGCTCTTTGGCGAAGGCCTCACCTTCAGCCGTGGACACCTCTCGTCTTGACATTAGGTCATTCTTATTTCCGACGAGAATGATAACCATTTCGCTATTCGAATGTTGTCGAGCATCTTCTAACCATGATGTCAGATGGTTGAACGTTTCCCGCCGAGTAATATCGTAAACGAGCAGTGCGCCAGCAGCGCCTCTGTAGTAGGATCGAGTGATTGAACGGAATGCCTCTTGCCCTGCCGTATCCCAAATTTGGAGTTTGATTTCCTTGCCGCCGACAGTAATCATCCTAGACCCGAATTCGACTCCTATCGTCAAATCGTGCACTGGCTGGAACCGCTTATCGGTAAACTGCAAGAGCAGACAAGACTTGCCTACGCCTGTGTCACCAATGATTATGTACTTGAACATGTACGCATACGACATTTTCTCATTGAAATGGCCCAAAGAAGCTGCAACTAGTTGATTCCCAAGTTGTTTGAAAATTAGCGTTTTGGGTCTGAGCAACTCTCAAACGTCACCAAGTGGATAACGACGCAACAACGGGTCGCTAATTGCAATGATGAAAATCTGTTGAAATTCGACTACAGTGACAGTGGCAATTATTTTTATCGTATTCAAATTTAATTATTTTATTATTCCGAGCTCTTGGTAGTGGTGCTAATTAAATCATCATAGGAAATCTCGAGCTGACAGCATCCAGTTGAGACGTAAATACCTCTGAAATGAGGATCCTCCCGTTTCCTTCTTTCCTTTTCTCCGACCCACCGTACAAGTGGCTGGCAAGGCGATGATAAAACTTTTTTGACATACTTCACCTCCCCTTTGGAATAATCCTGCAATAACCCTAAAGTTAACTTGTGCCCAGTTTACCGACATAGCGCGTTGCGGAATCAATAATCTAGTAGGAGAAATCCTCTTATGAAAACAACGTCGACGTCGGTTTAACCATAAATTTTTGAGAAACTTGGCTCCGCTGCAAAAACTTTTCAAAACGAACGCAAAACCGTCTCAAGCATAATAAATTTCTTTTGAGTTCGTTTCAAACGGGAAACTTTTTTTACAGGCATTGACCTCCGAGTTCTAAAAATACTTAAGTTTGAACGAGGATTTTTTTTCGTTGTTCAAAAATTGATGAAATGTTCTTATCATGGTTGTTTTATGTGAGGCAGGAATGGGAAATGCAAAGTATAACGTGAAGTGAATTTCCGTTTACCAAGGCACATTCTTAGCTTCTGGTTTCATTTTTTAGCTGATATTTTATCAAATATTTACTCCGTATAATTACGTATCGCCAACTTTTAGTTATTCAAAACTCCGATTGAAATTTTCTACTGTAACTTCGAATCGTTCCATATAACCCAGCTGACCCAGTTGGTTAATATATCATTTCAAAGCCAGAGGAAGTTAGCTTCCACTTAATTCCCCGCTCCAGTAGTTCCGGAAATAATGTGGCGAGCTTTAGCTTTATAACACTTTACGGAGAGTTTCCATGGCTCGGCCATTGGATTGTGAATCCGTCTCTCGGAAAGTGGAACCAATAAAATAAATGGCATGGAAAATGCATTCCGTTATGCTATCTTAAAAGTTGAAACGCCTTGCGCCCTCGGCTAATTCCCCCTTGACTGCTACTTTGGCTTTATCCAGTTTTGGTAAGAACTTGGATTCCCTCGATCACGTTGCTTAGCCAATTTTAGTCGAACTCATTCGAAAGGAAGCCGCAAGTGGTTTGAACATGTCTGAATTCTCTTCTTACCACAAGTAGAGATAATTCCATCCTTAATCACCAAACATTCTTAGAGCCATGGAACCGTAAATCAAATTGATGGTTTATCGACTAATCCGAAGAGGCCTCGACAGCGGCCGACTATGGAATCCAATGGTAGTGTCTCTCATGAAGGTCCAAGAAACATGAAAATGAAACAGTTCAAATTCACCCTTCTACGGCCAACGCTAGGGCCGGTATTCACAGCACCTCCTTAGCACATTTTATTGGTAAATTAAAACAAAACCAAAAAAACATTCCGTTTCCATAAAATCGCATGGTATTGAGACGATCGGAACAACTTAGGAACTGTCAATCGCAACCTTGATTTTCAAGGTTCCAATTGTAGGTAGCATGCGAGCAACCTTGAAATTGGAACCTCGGGTATCGAGGTTGCGATTGACAGTACCGAGGTTGCTGTAATTGTTTCCAAATCATTCGAGCTTGCCTTGAAATTGACCAGTAAAATGTGCAAAAGAAGTGCTGGCGAATTGAACGGCTCCTATGCCTAGGATGTACTGTGAATACGGCCCTTAATCACGAAACCGAGCCTCCTGCGTTTCTCACTCCTCAACATACCTAACTTAATCCCACATATTCAATTGCTAAATGCGAAAATTAATGAGTCTTTATCTGGTATTAGCCGTTGCTTTTAACTCGGGTTCGAACCGTGTATAAAGCCACCGCCTGCGGCTTTTGCACGTCAGCGCAGCCTACAAGCCTCCTGACGACACTTCCGCTTCCTAACTCCGGGATTAACAGATCCTGGGAAGCGAACATCGGCTGTGAAGGTGTGTAACTTTTAATAGCATATCCGCCTTCTAGGTCGTTCATCACCCGTTGACTTCCTTCAGACTCAATGACGAGCGAACCTAATGATTGGTGCGTTGGTTGAAAACCATAATAGTCGACTCCTGCTGCGGGTACATAATATTCTTGTTTCCATCCGACGAGGCAGAGTAAATAAAACAGACATTTCTCACAAGTTGCTTGATAAAAAAAATCTTCTTCGTTTTGTTCAACATTGAAACTTTGTAACAGCAGCTTTCGGAGCTGTTTAACTTATTAAGGCAAATAAGGCTATTCACTTTATTATTAAGGCTAATGGCCGATTTCACCAAACCAGGATTGGTATAAGAAATAAAGTTAAAAATTTTAAAGCAAAGGTAACTAAAATAAATCTTTTACAGTTTTAATGAATTGAAAATTTCGGGATATCATCTGAAACTTTCATCTTTCTTCAGCCCTCAAAAGAGCTAAACCCGTTTGCCTAAGGTGACCAGACGTCCCGCTTTGGAGGGTTGTGTCCCGGTGTCAACACAATCTTGAAGGGGACAGCCAAATGTCCCGCTTAAAAGGAAAAGCCCCGCTTTGAAAGGCATCCTCCACAAAATTAGGTACCTACCAACCTATGTAAGTACGATGGATGACCGCTAGATCCAGACTCGTCGCCCTACTTTCCCTCTGTCGAGCACCGAAAAAACCTTTGAATTCGACTGAAAACCTTTGACTTTCAAAAATTTGTGTTCTCAACTCCAACATCAAAAAATGCGAACATAAACGGATTAAAGTAAACTTCGAGATCTAAGTCAACTTCGAGTTTCGAATCTTGATATTCAAATATTCGAATACTTGATATTCGAATACTAGATATTCAAATATTCGAATACTAGATATTCGAATATTCGAATACTTGATATTCGAATATTCGAATACTTGATATTCGAATATTCGAATACTTGATATTCGAATATTCGAATAATAGATATTCGAATATTCGAATATATGATATCCGAATATTCGAATACTTGATATTCGAATATTCGAATACTTGATATTCGAATATTCGAATACTAGATATTCGAATATTCGAATACTAGATATTCGAATATTCGAATACTAGATATTCGAATATTCGAATACTAGATATTCGAATATTCGAATAAATGATATCCGAATATTCGAATACTTGATATTCGAATATTCGAATACTTGATATTCGAATATTCGAATACTTGATATTCGAATATTCGAATACTAGATATTCGAATATTCGAATACTAGATATTCGAATATTCGAATACTAGATATTCGAATATTCGAATACTAGATATTCAAATATTCGAATACTTGATATTCGAATATTCGAATACTAGATATTCGAATATTCGAATACTTGATATTCGAATATTCAAATACTTGATATTCGAATATTCGAATACTTGATATTCGAATATTCGAATACTTGATATTCGAATATTCGAATACTTGATATTCGAATATTCGAATACTTGATATTCGAATATTCGAATACTAGATATTCGAATATTCGAATACTTGATATTCAAATATTCGAATACTTGATATTCGAATATTCGAATACTTGATATTCGAATATTCGAATACTTGATATTCGAATATTCGAATACTAGATATTCGAATATTCGAATACTTGATATTCGAATATTCGAATACTTGATATTCGAATATTCGAATACTTGATATTCGAATATTCGAATACTTGATATTCGAATATTCGAATACTAGATATTCGAATATTCGAATAATAGATATTCGAATATTCGAATACTTGATATTCGAATATTCGAATACTTGATATTCGAATATTCGAATACTTGATATTCGAATATTCGAATTCTTGATATTCGAATATTCGAATACTAGATATTCGAATATTCGAATACTAGATATTCGAATATTCGAATACTAGATATTCGAATATTCGAATACTAGATATTCAAATATTCGAATACTTGATATTCGAATATTCGAATACTAGATATTCGAATATTCGAATACTTGATATTCGAATATTCGAATACTTGATATTCGAATATTCGAATACTTGATATTCGAATATTCGAATACTTGATATTCGAATATTCGAATACTTGATATTCGAATATTCGAATACTTGATATTCGAATATTCGAATACTTGATATTCGAATATTCGAATACTTGATATTCGAATACTAGATATTCGAATATTCGAATACTTGATATTCGAATATTCGAATACTTGATATTCGAATATTCGAATACTTGATATTCGAATATTCGAATACTAGATATTCGAATATTCGAATACTTGATATTCGAATATTCGAATACTAGATATTCGAATATTCGAATACTAGATATTCGAATATTCGAATACTAGATATTCGAATATTCGAATACTAGATATTCGAATATTCGAATACTAGATATTCGAATATTCAAATATTTGATATTCGAATACTTGATATTCGAATATTCGAATACTTGATATTCGAATATTCGAATACTAGATATTCGAATATTCGAATACTAGATATTCGAATATTCGAATACTAGATATTCGAATATTCGAATACTAGATATTCGAATATTCGAATACTTGATATTCGAATATTCGAATACTAGATATTCGAATATTCGAATACTTGATATTCGAATATTCGAATACTTGATATTCGAATATTCGAATACTTGATATTCGAATATTCGAATACTTGATATTCGAATATTCGAATACTTGATATTCGAATATTTGAATACTTGATATTCGAATATTCGAATACTTGATATTCGAATATTCGAATACTAGATATTCGAATATTCGAATACTTGATATTCGAATACTAGATATTTGAATATTCGAATACTTGATATTCGAATATTCGAATACTAGATATTTGAATATTCGAATACTTGATATTCGAATATTCGAATACTTGATATTCGAATATTCGAATACTTGATATTCGAATATTCGAATACTTGATATTCGAATATTCGAATACTTGATATTCAAATACTTGATATTCGAATATTCGAATACTTGATATTCGAATATTCGAATACTTGATATTCGAATATTCGAATACTTGATATTCGAATATTCGAATAATAGATATTCGAATATTCGAATATATGATATCCGAATATTCGAATACTTGATATTCGAATATTCGAATACTTGATATTCGAATATTCGAATACTAGATATTCGAATATTCGAATACTAGATATTCGAATATTCGAATACTAGATATTCGAATATTCGAATATATGATATCCGAATATTCGAATACTTGATATTCGAATATTCGAATACTTGATATTCGAATATTCGAATACTTGATATTCGAATATTCGAATACTAGATATTCGAATATTCGAATACTAGATATTCGAATATTCGAATACTAGATATTCGAATATTCGAATACTAGATATTCGAATATTCGAATACTTGATATTCGAATATTGGAATACTAGATATTCGAATATTCGAATACTTGATATTCGAATATTCGAATACTTGATATTCGAATATTCGAATACTTGATATTCGAATATTCGAATACTTGATATTCGAATATTGGAATACTAGATATTCGAATATTCGAATACTTGATATTCGAATATTCGAATACTTGATATTCGAATATTCGAATACTTGATATTCGAATATTCGAATACTTGATATTCGAATATTCGAATACTTGATATTCGAATATTCGAATACTAGATATTCGAATATTCGAATACTTGATATTCGAATATTCGAATACTTGATATTCGAATATTCGAATACTTGATATTCGAATATTCGAATACTTGATATTCGAATATTCGAATACTTGATATTCGAATATTCGAATACTTGATATTCGAATATTCGAATACTTGATATTCGAATATTCGAATACTAGATATTCGAATATTCGAATACTTGATATTCGAATATTCGAATACTAGATATTCGAATATTCGAATACTTGATATTCGAATATTCGAATACTTGATATTCGAATATTCGAATACTAGATATTCGAATATTCGAATACTTGATATTCGAATATTCGAATACTAGATAATCGAATATTTGAATACTAGATATTCGAATATTCGAATACTAGATATTCGAATATTTGAATACTAGATATTCGAATATTCGAATACTTGATATTCGAATATTCGAATACTTGATATTCGAATATTCGAATACTTGATATTCGAATATTCGAATACTTGATATTCGAATATTCGAATACTTGATATTCGAATATTCGAATACTTGATATTCGAATATTCGAATACTTGATATTCGAATATTCGAATACTAGATATTCGAATATTCGAATACTTGATATTCAAATACTAGATATTCGAATATTCGAATACTTGATATTCGAATATTCGAATACTAGACATTTGAATATTCGAATACTTGATATTCGAATATTCGAATACTTGATATTCGAATATTCGAATACCTGATATTCGAATATTCGAATACTTGATATTCGAATACTAGACATTCGAATATTCGTCACCTTACGTTTGCCCCATCCAAATAGTGCCACGATCCAAGAGTGGATTCGTCCTAATAATCGCCCCAATAATTCGTCCTAATAATTTCGCACTAAAAAAAAGACTTGTTATCCTCTAATTAATCGGACCTCACGCCCATGTCTCTGTTCAACGCAGTCAGATCGCCTACAACGATGCAATAGGTTGGTGGGATCGAAAAGAAGAATTCACAAGTTATTTTTGATCTAACCGATGTTCCAACTAGGTTTTGTGATTTTGATGTCAATTTTTTCGCAAGCATAAAAGGTTAGGTACATGGATATACGTAGATTTAGCTGTAATTTTCCTGAAAACAGAAGCTTGGATCAAAGGCTCTCCATATTGAACGGATCAACTGTTTTGGACACCGATGCGAAATTTTCCTCGCAGGAAATCTGTAAGAAAGGAGATAAAAGCGTCCGAAACGCGATACAAACCGCGGGGATAAAAGGCTATATCTATCCTCGCCATCTCATAACGTGGGAAACAGACCTTGCGAACGACGAAAATCAATTGCGAAAAAAAGGAGGGAAGACAATGAAGCGTGAAACGGTAGGAAGGAAGACGTTGGTGAAAAGGGAGGATGAAAGCGTATCCTCGAACTACACTCTCAGCTGGAAGGCGAGGGGTCGAGCCCGAAGAGAAGCGATGCCATGTACGATCATGGAAACCCGAGTTGAAGAAAGATCATCGATCAAGAGAAAAATGTTTCACTGGCGCGGCTCCCGCTAGATGGCGCTGGGGCGGCAATGAAAGAGTTATGGGCTTACCGCACTATACGCACCCTTGATGGATCGGATTCGCTTTGCTCGTGCTTGGTGCCCGTATCCCAAGCTCGACCTGGCTACTTTCTGCTGAGCCCGAAAGGCTCCAGTTCAGCCGGAAACAATGCCCTGCCACGTTATTCGTTCGCATGCTTTGTTATTTCAGCTGGTACGGAAAGCACCAGTAGGGGGGCCAGGGGTCAAGGCCGTTCCAGATTAAAAGGTTGACTATGCCCCAGATTTCTAATTTATGCTAGTTTTTAATGTTTTTGCTGGAATACAGTCTTCAAAGTATGACGACTCGGTGTATTACAACTTCAATCTAGTGTTTCCAGGACAAGGTAGATCACGCTCAGTACTTCAACAAGTACCTACCTAGAGGACTGGATACTTCACTTGGGATAGCCGCTTTGACTATATTCCGGCTAGGCCTCAATCATGTGATACAAGTTGAGGCCATCTCTAGTTCGCAGCTATGACGATGCACCATATGTGAATAGTGCTATCCGTACCTCGTCATCTGCGCTTTGCTCACTTCGCTCATGCCTTCCGTCCTGAACTTCCGTTCTTGACTTTCGTTTCTGGCTTTCGATACGCTCACTTGCCTAATTCGACTACTGTGACTATTTTGATTCAATTGCAATTGCGATCATAAGTATAATTACACGTGATACGACCACTTCTATCGGTGAGTTATTCTTTCGAATGAACCCATAGTCATGTATGAGATTGTGCATGTGTGAAGGCGCCTGGTAACAGAATTGATTGAGAAATCTCGTTTGAAGCTTTCAGTCGACACGATATCGTAGGATCCTGACTAACTTATGCTTTTTAACGAGTTTGAATATTAATCCGAGATCCCATTAAAAAGCCCAATAACGAACACGATCGTTTTGATTTTCTAAGCTTTGACTAAGTTTCTCTCTCACCATTTGTCGATTTTGGTCTGCCCCCAATCTCTGTCTAGTAGATCGCTGCGGAGACGTCGTTGGTGTCTTTCATATCTACGTGCGGAGACTTTTGATAACTAGTTACCGGCAGCTGATAGTTATCTTTGATAGCTTTGTTTGTGTTTACGTTCGGTTCGCGCTGACGGATGTTGAAATTCGAATAGGTTGCAGTTTGTTCGTTCTATTATTTTTTATTTCGAGCTAGATTATCCCTCCCGTGGTTAATAGGTGTCGATCCAGAACGCCGGAGACCTACGTCGTGTAAGGAAGTTTCTGTTTTGGGAAGTTTGGTTCCGAAATGTGCCGTTATGAGTAGTTGGTGACTTTATTTGGTTACGACTAGCTTGCATTTGAAAGTACCAAATTAATGTGAACCGGTACCTAAGTTTCTCTGTCTCCTGCGCAATGGCGAAGTCTGTTCGTTCTGATCCCAACAGGACGTTCGGGCGCCTAGGTACGAGATAGTGAAACAGAGTTGGTTACACTAGCCCGAGTCGAACAAAGATCGGTCTAGGGGTGCACGACTTTATTCGAATACTTTGACTAAGACCGATGGTGCACAGTTTGAATACTGTTCGGCGCATAGGGTACCCGGATTCTGTGTACCGATTATGGATAATTTGAATCGGATGTGTCTATACCAGAATCTATAATGGGCCGTACCTAACTGAGGATGTTCGAATCGGGCCAAGCTCCTCGGAGTTAAAGACCGTGCTGTGTGAATAGAATATCCGGCGCAGAGAAACGCAGCGTCTAAACTAAAGTCACCAGAGAGAGAAACTTGTCAAAAGGCTAAAAAGATTTGACTAAAATCAATGTTGGGACTGTTCCTAGATCGAGTCCATCTCCTTTTCTGAAGCGGGGATAGACATCCAGGCATGCCCGTTACATACCTACTGTGATGGTGGGGCGTATTGGGATAACACATGTCTTAGGTCAAATCCTTGGCTTACAGTTTGCAAAAATTGGAGAATGGTTTTGATAAATGTGAAAATTTAATAAATTAATTTTTGTTTATGAGAAAAACAAAGACATAACCGACTAGGACAGAGATCGTTGTTTGCAAGTCGGGACGAACGCAAATCGGATGTCGGCCTCAAAAGCCTTACCAGTGCACACCCTTTTTCTCTTCGATATTTTTCGAACAGTTTAGTTACCAGTCTGTCTTGGCGCTTGTGTACCTTTTTGAAATGCACATTTTCACTGAGTCTCGTATATTGTTTGCCTAATAACTTGCGAGTTTGCAGATGACTATGATGACTATTGATTGATGAGCCAGACCAGGACGGAAGCTGCCTATAGTTTATGAATTTTGTTTTCGAAATCAGACTCAAACAAAATTATAGGCAATCAGTATATTTGAATCTATGTAGACTTTCGACTAACATTTGGAAAATTCCAGGTCTTTGACAAATTCGATTTGCCGTACGCACATACTGGGCATAAAATGAATCGTCCTAATGGAGAATTTTCGGATGGAGACGATATATCTCTGGATGGAGAATTGGCCAGACAAATGTTTGATGAGTCTGCGGCCCTAAGAGATCCGGATACTGAAAATCTTCGTCTTCAAGCTGCAAAGACCTCGGAGGAAGTATTTTCACGATACATTGAGGAACTTAAGCAGCAAATGGAATCGAGTTTTGACAAAATCTCCACAAAGCTGTCGGACTTGGACCGCAAGTATAATGAGCTGACCCAGCAAGTCCATAGCAGGCCTGGAGATCAGACATGTGTCCAAAATTCCTCCCTCAATCAAAATTTCGATCAAAATTTGCAAAATTTAGAATCCATGCAGGTTGCTGCCTATGGAGGTCGATAAGAGTTTAAACGATGCTCCAATCAATGTTTCTCAACCAGAGCCTTCAACTGCCCCTCCTCGCAATTCGAATCTTTTTCTGCGTCCTTATGAACAGGCTCAAACGTCAAGTTTAAGAGACGAGCAATACAGGACCAGAAAAATTGATGCGGTTAAATTTCGACCGCTTGATCAGAAACTTGAAAGCGAGGAGCAGTTCAAGTACTGGAAGAGAAGCATTGTGGGTCAGATTGAAACCCAGGAGTGTGCCTTTTTGATAGACCCGTCCGAAAAAATACCTCCGGCCTTTTCGAACAACGAGTTAGGAATTGCCGAAAGGAAAGCACGCTGGTTTATTTCTGAATCCCTTTCGCCATATTTTCAGGACCTGATCCAGGATCTGTCCTGCCCCAAAGATATCTTGGATAAATTGCAAAAAGCGTGCGATCCTTCTTCGGCATTCCAGCTCAAAAGGCTGATTCATGATTTCAATTCAATTCGCTTCGACCCCCAATCCGAAAAGGCGATCGACTTCCTTGCGAAATTTGATGATACAAGGAAGAAAATCGTCTGCTTGAACCCGGAAATGCTGACACCAGAGTACGTTAAGTTGATTTTCGAGTCTGCTATCGAGGGAACTGTCACGTATTCTAAAGCAGAACTGCATGAATTTAAATTCAGCATGGCGGAAATGCGTGACATGCTCCTCGAGGAGCAGATTCGCGGGTTTCAAAACGTTTCTATGGGTGGTTCGTCTCTCAGCATCGTTCGGAAAAAGCCTGTGCCTACGCGGGGTCGAGGTGAAATGAAAGGAGGTAGAGGGAGCAAGGGCGTCATTCCTGGGAAAAATCTGCCTGCAAGGGAAAATATGTTTGCCCGTTCGAAAATTGCAAAGCGGCGCTTTTGTGACTACTGCAAAATTGCAGGCCATACGAACAGCTTTTGCTTTAGGGCAAAGAAAATATGTTTCAATTGCAGAAAATCTGACCAACACTTAGCTGCAGACTGCCCAATGCCCTCCAAATTTTCGCCGGCCGTAAAATCCGTTTCGAACAAACATTTTGAACAAAAGCCTAAATTGGTCAAAATGCCCATGAAAAAGGCCAAAATTTTATCCGAAAAATTCAAATCCAGTCCGGACGCAATTTTTGCTATTGCCGGACCGTCTGATCTTCCGGACACGGAAAATGTGTGGGTCACGCTTGGCGGCGAGGAGGAGCGTCTGATCAGCGAAATTGCGGACACGGGGTGTACCGAACATCCGACATCGTCTTGAGAACATTTGACAAATTTCAGACAATTGCCCGAAAACAGTTTTAAATGTGCAAATGGTGATGACAGTGCTGACCTGTCAGTTGGTTACAGTGGCGAAATAAATTTTGTCAATAACGGGCGATGTTCTACGCTCAGGGATGTTCTGTACACGCCAGGTCTTGCCTCAAATCTCTTCTCCGTTCGAAAAATTACCCAGGCTGGTCTCAGAGTTGTGTTTTCTAAAGACAAAGTTGATTTTGTGAATACTTTTGGAGAAATCATAAAAAGTGGGAACTTTCAGAATAATCTTTGGTGGATTGACCTAGATATTGCTCCTACTCCTTTCGAAAAAATTGGGAATGCGACTGCTACTTGTGACTCAAAAGGCCAAAGTTTGATTCGATCCTTGTTACGTCTCAGGATCAGCCTTGTAGCTCTGAAAAAGTGGGAGGGAGACCTGGGTCCTCCATCAAAGATCAGACTAATGCAGAGGCTACAAGCCTGGGAGGGAGAGAGACTGAGACGTCAGATAGTATTGTGAACAAGGATAAAGTGGATAACCTTGACTTCAAAATTTCGCAGTTTGATCATAAAAATTTAGAAACTACGTTCAGACCATTGCAAAATTCAGGAATCTTTTGGCATTTACGTTTGAATCACGCCTCGAAACAGTATCTGGAGGCCGCCAAAAGGTTTCTACAAGTGAACTGTGATCAAAGTCTTGTGATCAAAGGTTTTGCGGATACGAATGAATACCTAATTTCCGAGATTTTTGCTCCAGTTGCTCGGTTAGGTGATGTCCGACTCTTTTTGTCAGTAGTTAATAGGCTCGGTTTACATCTTTATCAGCTCGATGTAACCACTGCTTTCCTGCATGGAACTCTTGAGAAACCTGTGTATATGTACGTGCCGGAAGGGGTTGTGGAACTGACGGAAGTCCCCCAAGATCTAAAGGATACGCACGTGTGTAGTCTCAAGAGATCCCTTTATGGTTTGAAAGTCTCACCTAACTTGTGGTACAAAAAGTTCAGTAGTGTTCTGCAAAAACTTGGCTTTGAGGTGTACCCCTTTCAGACTTGCGTCTTTAGATGGCGGCAGGGTACCAAGTACGCGTTGTTGATCCTCTATGTTGACGATTGCCTTCTGGCATCCAATGATGACGACAAGGCCCTTGATGTGATTCGTGGCCTTAAAGAGGAAATCAAAATTAAGAATCTAGGTCCTCCGAAGAAATTTTTGGGTTTTGAGATTGTACGGAATGAATCTGAAAAACGAATGTTCATTCATCAGAAAAAGGCAATCCAAAAATTACTTGACCAGTTCCTTCCGGCTGAGAGTGAAGTGAGTCAGGTGCCTATGTCACCTGCGACTTGTACTTTGAACACTCAGTTGAAATTGACTCAGGAACAGGATTCGTCTCCAGTTGTCCCATATCGGGAAGTCATCGGCTCTCTTTTGTATATCCAAAATGGAACGAGGCCAGACATTTCGTTTGCTGTCAACTTTATGAGTAGGAAACAGGTCGGCTATACAGAATCCGATTGGAAATGCGTTTTGAAAATATTGAAGTATCTCAAAGGCACTATGAACTATGGAATATTGTTCTCAGGTGAAACTGAGGACATTGTGGCATATTCTGATTCGTCTCTGGGGACCAGTGCCGTAAATGGGCGTTCGACTACGGGGTATTCGGTAAAACTATTTGGTGACCTCGTTTCGTGGAAGTCGAAGAAACAAGCCCACGTTGCGCTTTCCACTTGCGAGGCAGAATACATAGCAATGTCGGAGGCTTGTAAAGAATTAACGAGTATTCGTTGTCTGTGCAAATTCTTGATGGGCCTTGACATGATACCGACATTGAGATGTGATTGTGCTCCTGCAATAGCCGTTGCAATGACAAATGATTCACGAACACTGAAGCATGTGGTTAAACTGTGTATGCATTATGTACATGAAATGTTTAAAGAGAAAAATGTGCATATTGAATGGGTATCAACAGAAAACATGATTGCGGATTGTCTTACGAAAGCACTTCCTTTGGAAAAATTTGTAAAATTCAGAGAAGCATTGCTGGTTGACTTTAACTCTTTTTCTTAACTTATTGCAGATCCGTGGAATTGACAAGCTTAAAATTCAAAATTCAAGTGTTCACTTCAGCTTCTGCTTTCTAAAGACAATCTTACGTGTTCGACTCAAACAGTAAAAGGTGTTTTCGTTTTGATACATTTTATTCGTCTACTTGACTGATTCTGAAATTCGAATACAGAATCAGATGTGAATATCAAGTAAATTCTTGTGTGCTGATACGTCAAAGATGTGAACAATGACGCTTGACGCTATGAATATTTGAGTATATCGGCATAACTTCAATGCATTTTTGAATATTGTGCATGATGATATAATGTGACTATGAAGTTGTACTCCATTGTGTTGTGTACTTTGAAGAGGAGGGAGTGCTGGAATACAGTCTTCAAAGTATGACGAAGTACGACGATGTATTACAACTTCAATCTAGTGTTTCCAGGACAAGGTAGATCACGCTCAGTACTTCAACAAGTACCTACCTAGAGGACTGGATACTTCACTTGGGATAGCCGCTTTGACTATATTCCGGCTAGGCCTCAATCATGTGATGCAAGTTGAGGCCATCTCTAGTTCGCAGCTATGACGATGCACCATATGTGAATAGTGCTATCCGTACCTCGTCATCTGCGCTGTGCTCACTTCGCTCATGTCTTCCGTCCTGAACTTCCGTTCTTGACCTTCCGTTCTGGCTTTCGATACGCTCACTTGCCTAATTCGACTACTGTGACTATTTTGATTCAATTGCAATTGCGATCATAAGTATAATTACACGTGATACGACCACTTCTATCGGTGAGTTATTCTTTCGAATGAACCCATAGTCATGTATGAGATTGTGCATGTGTGAAGGCGCCTGGTAACAGAATTGATTGAGAAATCTCGTTTGAAGCTTTCAGTCGACAGTTTTCTCTCTTCTAATATTGCAAAAGCTTCAAAGTCTTAGACCAGCGGGAATAAAACGGGGAATCGCGTTACGTGATTAATGAAAAAAATCTGTTACCAACGCATCACTCGTTTTGGAGTGTTCATTGTTCGAGGACGACGTTTTTTTCGCTGTATGGGGCAGAAGGAGAAAACATCGCCTTTTATTCTGGAGCTTGTATCAAGTTTCTTCGTATCCTTTCATGCCTAACTTTTTCGGATCTTCCGTTGGGACGAAATCCGCCTTGGACTTTAACGATGAGGGATCCGCTTACAGAGATTGGACGGATTCCCGTGAGCCCCCAATAAGCTGCCGTAAGCTCACGTACAGAAGAACATCAACTACATCATCGGGCGACCAGTGAACGGGTTTCGAAGCAGAAAACGGTTAATTGAGAAGCTAAATTTTTTCAATAAATTCAACGAGAATTATCAAGTTTGCGGAAATCGTTTAGAGCGACATTAAAACCTCTCCATTGCCGGATTTTCGTTGAACCGCTACAGCAAATGAATCTAAAATGCCGAGTTGTTTAGAAAGAGTTAACTGTTTGAATAGCAACTCCACTTCAATTCATTATACCTGTCAGCTATTGTTTGTTGAAACCTGTGTTGTTCCCCGGATTCGCTCGCGCCGTTTCGAATACAGAGTCGTCTCTAGGTAAATAATTAACTTTTGAGCAAATTCGCGAAAACACTCGTCACATGTTCAATACTTCGCCTAATATTCTGCAACTGACATGCGGACCTGAACGAGTATCTCTAAATGATTGGAAATGTCGTCCGTTTGACAGCACCTTTATCAGCGGAATGACGTCTCGACCTATTTTCCTAATTAAACTGTAATTAAGACGAACAAAAACCGAAGATAGAGTGGCGAAGGGGAAAAAAGCAGTTGGCCAGAAATTGAAGCTGGTGGTGAGGAGAGAGGAGATTTGCGGTGGAAGGAAAAGAAAAGAGTTTTCTTTATTTTCCTCTCAACGCAAAGGAGAGAGAGAGCTATTTGGCGAGTCAAGACTTTAAGAATTGTAAATGACCTGGTTCTTCAAGAGAAATCAATCTCTCTTCCTACAAATGTAAAAGGAGCAGATTCCCCATTCAAAAGTTCCTTTCTCGATAAATTCGACGATTTTTCATTTTACTGTTTATGGCGTTTTACCGTTTTTGACTTTTTCAGTTTTGAACTCGTTCAGAATTTCGAAACAACGATCCACGCTATTTGTATTGTTGTATAACTATAACAGGCATAAAATTTTTGTTATGTTTGTGTATTTTGGAAAAACTGGCATAAAATTTTTGTAACTGGCCTCAAATCCATCCTCCTGATTGTATAATGGTTTAGGACATCGGACTAAAGATCGGAACTGCTTGGAGTAGGATTTTTGAGAAAGTTTTTTTTTTCAGCTGAATTTCCTCAACACCCCTTGTGTTTTGTACGGGTTTCCAGGGTGAATTCATGAATGTGAAAACATTACCAACAAATACAAAATAAATAAAGTATTGCGTTATAAAATTGAAGAACTATGCGTGCTCACGTTGTTAATTCATCTCATCTGTCCGTTAAAAGAGCTGAGTTTCCTCCACGGTAGTTCCGGGTAGCTCAGAAATAAATTATCTACGCATTTTTGAACGGCACCTTCAACAATTAACTTGGCCTCGATTAAAATTCATGGCCGGCGCCCCTCGGTTTGCGTGCCTTGATTGGAAAGTGAGTATTTAACCTTGGGTCTGCTGAAGATTGTTTCATGACCTTTTTCTGTCTTAAGCTGTTCTATAAAACAGCGCCGCAATTAAGCTGTGCCACAGCTGCTGTGATTGGACTATGGGATGGAAGAAATCAAGACCTATCAATCAGCCTTGCTCGAAATGCGAACGATTTTCAATTACCAGCAAGCCCTTGGAATAAAACGAAAACTAAGAATGTTCTAGGTATCGGATTTTCTCTTTGATTTAGAGAAATCTTGGCCTGAATTTGGCAGTGAAGATTCGGGGAGTGAATGCTCGCCCCACCGATTCGATCTCCATGAGGGCCATTTTGGAATCGGCTGTGATGAATTTGTCCGTATAAGCACGAATGTTGTAACATATCAAATTAGCTTCCGGTTGGCTGAATCGAACTGCCGATCCAACATGGCTGTCTCCTATTCTAGATGTTCTTATTGATTTACCGGCACAAATTCACCATCATACTCCTGTTCGAGAGGCCACCGTAGGCGCGGAAACCGAATCAACGGCCATTCGCCTTCCTTCGTCGAGCTACTAAGCTGTTCCTCCGAGCTGGCATCGTGTAATCCAATCTCGAGCTTTCAATCTTCTCATCGCCGAGGCGCCAAGACAAGGCACAAAAATAATTCGAACCCTTGATCAGATTAGAAAGGAACCACCCAGGTAATTCGATTACTGCCTTCATTCCTGCTCCAGAGCCAGATTGGAGCAAGAGTCGGAGGGCAACTGGCGGAATTCTTAGTTGACACTATTCCCCAAATTGGCTCTGTGATTGGCTATTAGGGCACGGAAAACATTGCCATTTTAGGTATTGCTCACATGCATTTTATTTGAGCTCCTTCAATTACATTCGACAACCGTATTGAAAGAAGGCATTGTAACTCCAAAGCTATGATTTTACTTTGCTGTTATTCGGAACATATTATGACATCTCTACTTTCTATATTGGATTCCATGACCGACTTTGCAGACTTTCAACATCAGCAATGTACAAAGTTAATGCCTCATGACGGACCTGCTGGCGTTAAAAAAGGATCCACATCCAAGTACTGTAAAATATTCACAAGCGAAATCCCGGGCGCTTTGAAAAACTCGACTCGTGGCGCCATACCTTGACAACTTTGTAAAAGAGGATGGTTGGCAATAGCAGAGCTGACGCAAGATGATTTATCAAAGGGGACAGGTGTTCAGCGCCTTACCTGCGTATGATGATTCAGATATTGTAGGTCGCTCCGCTAAACCAGGCCAAAACCTGCCCTTCATTTTTCATCGCTTCCCGAAGTAAATTTGTTTTGGCTATCTTCAGTTCTGCCATTCTTATTCGCATCAAAGAGTATTCTCAAAGAAGTTTACTTGCCAAATATTGTGGCAATCTATCATGGTGCGTCTTTTGGGCGGCCTCTACAAGATTTTTTCATTGCAATGATGCACACACATGCATGGTCTGACTATGATGAGAGAGGCACGTGCGTGCCATTGCTATTCGTTGGCATTTGGTAGCCTGCAAAGTGTGTCCGATTTATGGAAAAAATTAGCCAGAATTGCGCAGGCTTGTTCTCTGTTTTGGGCAATTAGTGCGTGCATGGGCCTTGCCAACCGTGGGAGAAACAAAAACTAAGGTCGGGTCACAGCTTGGAGTAGGTACTTTAGTATGACAAAGCCCAGATGATTACGCTCCGAGGCTGCTGGCGTGTATGGGCTTGCTATGATAAAGAAGAAATAATGCTCTTTTTCTTATCCGGCGAAATCCGCTCAAAACCAACGACTTCCCTACGTAGCCAGTGTAGTTTTCCATTCAGCTTGCTAATCACCAACGTATTGTGTTTGCCGTTTTCTTGGTTTTATGACTGAAATTCGGGTTTCAGGCAAAACGTTGATAAAGAAGTAAATGTCGGCCATTACATTTCCTGTTTCAGTCCGAGTTATAGCATTCGCAACATTCGGTAGGCATCAATTGCTGAATCCCATTGAATTAGCCTTGAAAACAGATATGGGTCAAAACGGTTGCAGAGTTCCCGATAGAGATCCTATGCCTACATCATCAACTGCTCTCCAGCCTTAACATAAATGTGGGTTACTCTTTTTTGGCGAGCTGCCATGACCTTATACCATTGCTTCAAACTCCAACAAGAACTAAGGGCAAAGGCCGGGCTTGGATCATCGCCTAGAGGCTTGCAAGTTAGTGAAGATAAAGAGATGAGAGGACGAATGCCCCTCGGCACTGAAGGTTGGCAGAGGCTAGCAAGGTGCCCAGGTTCTAGCAAACAACTACTTCCTGGGAGATTCCGTCTGACCACATTGAGCAATAGATTGGCAGAACTGATTTAATGTTTCCCCGCCCAATTTTTTCCGAATGGCCGGAAATTGAGGCCACCAGATACGACCACCTCGGCAATTTCTGAGCTTTTGGCGTAGGTAGTAGGTAATAATTTGACAGAGTATTCGTTCCTAGAGCGGTTTTTACCGAGATCGCAAGGTGGGAAAATAAGTGTTCAATTAGGTTTTGGATAATTAATAATTCTGGGCTATCAACTTATCTATCCAAAAGTGGCAAGCCTGCATTTTACAGAAATGTAGGTTAAGGACTGCATTTTTGAACTAGGTATCAAGATGGAATAATTCAATCTTGGAATTTTCAACCAACTACTTTCATTTTTGCACAAAAACTTTTTTAAATGTGCAAGAAATTGCTAACCGATGCTCTATTTGTATGTGCCTTATCCACTCCTCCGACGACTTGCCGCCATTCCATTCCGGCCAGACGCTTATTGTTCTCCAAAAATCAACGTCATTAGTGGGGAGGGATGTTTTTTGTAGTTACGTATATCTTCAACGTTGGTGCATGACCTTACCATGGCTTTTGAGATGAACAAGAACCAAGGGTCAGGTCCCAGACTGGAATATACGTGGCCCGGAGGCTCCAAGTTGGTGAAGATAAGGTGAGGATGAATGCCCTCTGGCACTTTCAGGAGGAGGATGGCAGGTGGGTGGTCTCCCAGATAGGTCACCTACCTTGTGACTAGTGTTGCAAGTGGAACCGCTGGGGACATGAGCTAAGTTGAGAGGGGTTGACCCTTTTCTTGCCTCCTCTGCGACCCCTCGCACACCAAGGGCCAGAGATGGTCTCCTATATCAAGGTTTGCCCTCACTCCAGGCAATAACACCCGAGAGTTTTCTTTATTCCTTGTCACTATATTATCTGGTCTCAGGTCGTTGTCCGTCTAATTGATTCGGACTCGGATAAATTGAGATGGTCTACCTCAATAAATTCTTTCTAAGCCTTCACCTGTCCTTCGATAGCGTTGATTCCTGCCTGTTGGAAAGACCTAAACTAACTTCTCTCAGAATTATACTTAATTCTTGAGTCAGTGTGGGAGTGTTTTTTCATGGAAATTTAGCTAACACTATGTTTTAGGTATGTATTCTCGCTATATTTCACTCGAATAATTCTCCAAAGTAGAAAACACAAGCGGAGGAGGTACGTGACATCGTGGGTTAATGAGACCAAAGCACTCCAACATTATTCACCTAAACGTGTATAATTCGATAGGTGTTCTCGCAGTTGAGTAAACACGATTCGGCCCGAATTCGGTTATGCTCGGTCATACGAACAAACCTCTGCAGTGCATTAGGGGTGATTCCACTAAAAGTGGCGAAATCGTGTCTTTTCTTCATATCTTGAAAACTATTCGTAGTATTGCGATGGAACAAAAAGCGTTGTGATTAGATCGTTGGTCCCCATGCTCCGCACGTGTAAACTGTCCAAAAATATTGTTAGCAAGTGGAGAAAAATATATAAATATAGCCGAAATGTCATTCCCCTGGCATGTCCCCACCCCTAGGTACGCTACTTCTTCAACCAACCCTGGTTATTCGGATCGAGATTTTCAGAATCTGCTAAAACGAATGCACTCAGTATATAGTCTCGTATTAGCTCCTCTGTTCTCATAATTTTAGATGCATAGGCTTCAATGTTAGAAGCAAAGAACAGCGTGTCCCCACCTTTTTGCGTCATTCCCCTGTAAAAACTTGTCACCCCCATAAATGGGAAACTATAACAGTTTCGGTAATTTTGAAAACGGCAGTTAGTAGCTCTGGAACTGTAGAACGTGCCTGACCTGCCAGATAACACTAGTGTTTGTTGAGAAGCCATCGAGAGGCGAAAAACAACCTCATTTATGGTGAGTATTTTTATTATGCGTCATTCCCCTGTATTCAATATCTTATCAAATTGAAGTAGTAAATTTTTCCCTCTGCCACTATTCTTTAGGTCTGGTGGTGCACCTTCCAGCGTATTTTTTTCAAAATTTAGGTACTGAAAGGAGGAGGGAAGAAATGGGAAAAACCGCGATTTGTCATTCCCCTGGCCGTCATTCCCCTGCATGTTCTGGATGGAGGTTTGTCAGCTTGGGCGCTGCTCCCTCAATTCTCAACCTTTTTTCAAATTTCTTGAACTGAAATGTTTGTCTCGGCAAGACCTAACACCCTGTTTAATCGAAATTTGGATAACGCACAGTACTTCCGATATATTTGAATTTATAGTGTTTTCTATTTTATTTTTTTCCGGCCACAAAAATGAACCGATTTGAGCGTTCTTGGTCTTAAAATCTTTGTTTTACCTAGCAGAATATGTGGATATTTTTTATATTCCAATATTGTAGCGTATTTTTATTTTGGGTGAATTTTAAAATTTGAATAGTGAATTTTTTGAGTTTTTGACCAAAACACCCCTAAAAACAGTCAAAATATGATCAAATTGTGTCTCAATTTTACGTGTCAAATTATGGAAGTATTGTGTTATCTACGCACCATTGCTTTTCTTTTTACACATATTCATTCATCAGTGTGAGAACGTACCATTTTGGCATCATCGAATTCACCATTGACCATTACTCCTCAAATGATATGATGATGAACCGACGTACCTACTCCAATTATTTGAACTTTATTTTCTGAGATACCCAGACAAATAATGTACCCATGTCACTAATCTACTTAGCAGCGCTTAATTTGAGGTTTAAATAGATTTTTTTAAGTCTCTCAATTTTGTCATTCCCCTGGACCACTGATTTTTACCTAATCATGTCTGTAAACTCTCTCTGGGTGATGAAACTACACTGCTGGTATATAGTTTTCATTAATAGCAGGCAAATGAACAATTTCTCGTCGAAAAACATGCAAAATTTTATCATTGGTAAAACGGAATTTGCTGACCCCAATTTCGCCACTTTTAGTGGAATCACCCTTATAGGATCGCATAATTTATGTAGTTTATCAAATGATAGGGATAACTCCCATGTTAATGCCCTAAAATCGTGAAATTATGCACGGTGAGCGAAGAACATGCATAGAGAACCACATAATTATATTCGGCATGATGATGGTTCGATTCTCCAACATACGTAAGAGGGGTAACAAAAGACAAAACTTCATTTCGTTACCGACGTTCAATCGGAAGGTTCAGTTCTCTCAATTTTTCTCGAGTGGCATGGATTTGACCTCATAATTTAGGAAATCCTCGACGCCTTTTAGAAGATGCTCATTCCTTTGAGCTGGAATAGATAACAACATCTGTTTACTCTTTTGTAATCAGCGAGCACAATAAATTGCGAACCGTCGAGTAGCAACGATGTTCGAACAGAAAAAATATATAGGAGATATTGAGTTGGTGAGTCGAGAGAGACTGGGATGCCCGACCGTCCACTGGAGGAAATAACTTGGGCAGCTCTCGAGAGAGTTGAGTTTCCCATCGGATACCAACAGAGAGGCCTTTACCAGTAAATCATCTGTTTCTGGGTTGATTATTTTTCAAAACACCGCATCTCTATATCCTGCGAATTTCAATATCCGGTTTCATTTCTGATCTCTCATCTTCCAGTTCAAATAACTTTGTTTCAAATGAAATTCTATTTTATGGTAATTGTGAGTGGGCATTGCACCCGCTTGGACTCTGGTATAGCAGTTTTGGTTCCGCATTACTGTTTAATTTGCTGATTTCACCATTAATTGAGTATAATTTTCACTTGTTTATTAGAAAAAATCCTAATAATTCGCACCTTATTTTCCAGGTAAGTTGATGATGGCAATACCAAACGAGGTAACTACCGTAAATTTTTTTCTATTCAAAACCTCAATCTTCTATATGTCGTGGTCATAGGCCCAAGGGTCGTAGATTGCCTGGTGCATTCAATTACTGCGGAATACGGACAGCGATAATGACCAGGGATCCCTTCGGAAACTTCGTGTTGACAGTTTGACAGCTGATCAGGGTCAGATGGCCAAATTGCTGACTGGACTTTGTATAGAAGACAGTGGATCTTCTCTATCCGGATTACCGTTCAATCAAAGTCGTTCTGACAAGTTTTTCCCGTAGTTATATTCCACCCTCTCCTTGCTGGCAATCTTGGGTTTCTTGGAGTTGTCTGGCCGTTCCGATGGCAGAATTCCCGATGGGTATATCTTTACCGCCCATTCAATTTCAAATCTTACTGTTTTTTGAATGACAAATTTTTAAATACTAACGCGTAATCACACTTTTTTCCCGGAGTTCGTTAATTGCATCCATCGATCGATTGCGCCGGTGTAACAAAGATTTTGGCTCGCCCAATCTGGGACAAAAAATTGAATAAAGTAATTATTGTCAACTAGGGAGGTACTTCTCTATTATTTTTCTACAAAAATGTTGACAATAATATCCGAATTTCAATTTATTTGCTCAAGTTCCCCCTTTCCCCAGAACCTCATGTTGCCCCCCCCCCCTGGCCACCCAGCCTTGATTGCAATGTCAAAATCGGCGCTCAATACTAAGCCAGAACGGCCAGCTGGATGTCCCACACCTACAATGGTCCAGCGTCAGGGATAATCCGCAGACAATCCTAGTGCTACCTCCGCAGCCACTACTATTAGTATGTAAGCTAAACGTTGAAATACCAATTAATTAGGTATATACAATAGGCTGGAGTAAATGGCTCGACTGCGGTATCTCGACTCCCTATACTTAATTCATTGGCAAACCCATTCTATATCAAGATTTCTATTCTCAAATCTATTTAGAACTTTTCTTCTGCAAGCCAAGAAACAGGCCTAATTATTCAAGTCGGCTCATTTGAGTGGCCGGGAAAAAAACAGAAAAAATTGAAAACGCTTATTGGGTGGAAGCACTGTGCATTATTAACACCCAAATGAAACAGAATCGTGGATATTGCTGAACTTCGCAGTTCTGTAAAAACTTATTTAAACTGAGGTTGAAAATTCTCGCGGCGAAGTTATTGCCTATGAAAAAGTCTGTGCTTTCGTCAGTCCAGACTAGCGGATTTAACCCATAACCAAAAATTTCGAAGCATCTTGTAGGTACCTCATCGTAACCCTTTCGACGAATATACGAAGCTTTTGAGGCAGATAGAATCGGAATGAGCATCACAGAGCGGTTCAACATCCAGCGGGATCAACCGAACAAGATTCCACGCAATATGGGATGAATAGCTCGAGTCTGGAGGAACTTTATAAGTTCCATGTCAAAGAGAGTTCACCAGTGACATCAGAGCAGCCTGAAGAGGGAATGCTCATTTTCTTCAATTGGTCTACTAAGACGTACCATAATAAGCACGAGAGAGCGAAATTTCTGTTTGAATGAGACGTGAGTTGAAACGTGAAATCGTCTTTATTCTGAAATTCCTCATCCTTGATGCGGGTTTCGTTCACCACTTGGTTAGTGCCAGTGTTGTGAGTGGACTAATAATGGGAACATGATCTATTGTATAGCAGATAGCCAGCGTTTCGCTCAAACAATGTTCATATGAGCAATTCCCTGAGTATTCGATCAATTTTCATATCAACGCTTTGATTCAAAGCCTTTCAACAATATGATCGTCGAAAAGAAAAATGAGCCAGTGAGGATCATCATGATTAAACCTAATCATGAATTACGAAGTAATTACTCAGAGCTATACTTAGTAGCGTTGATCGGCTTGTGCAGCAGCATTGACAAAACTGCGTTGTGTTTATGATTAACGGCTCAACCCGCAACGCAACGTGACCGCCACGGCCGGCCCAAAACATTCGAAAAATGAATCCTAATCGAAATGTGGCTTGAGCCGTCAGTAGGCTGGTCCCGCCGCGGGGATCGTGTCTGTATTCCACAACGCGCCCGCCGGACGGGCTGAGTGCCGCTCAAGAAGCCGGCCGACCGGCTGCTCCACGAGCGAGACGGTCGAATAGGCGCGGCGGTTGCGTGCCATGCCATCCGTCCAATACGCACTTTAGGTGACCTTCCTTTTCTGAACTCAGAACGAACCGAAAGACCTCGCAAGAACAAAAACCGCAATTATTTTTTGGCTCAGTAGCACAACTTTTATTGCTGGATGTGAATTGCAAAGTCAAAAGTTTTCATTTGTTCTGGCCTCAAGCTCGCTACAAATCACTGCGTGAAAAAGTGTTGACCCGCTTCTTCGGACGTGTTTCTCTTACAACGTGCGAAACCGTAGAACATCGGGAAACTTAATTGAATTCAGTAATTGAAAACAGTTTACAACCCGTCGATGAAACCAATCTAGAAGTGTTGGCTCGCTCGTTTGAACTTTTACTTCGGCAAGGGAGTCGGGTGGAAAAATTCCCGAAAATATCGCCCGCGGAAAAGCGTTGGCCTGTGTGGGAAACGTTGAACCCTCCGATGGGTCGGGTCATTCACATAAAAATGAGTTACAGTGGGGACAAAACGGAGGGCTGAAGGCGTAGAACGATAAAAGCGGCATTTCGCAGCAAATGAACAGAACATGAAGCAGCATCGCAACTATTGCCTCTAGCCCGCCATCGTGGCCGACGGTTGAAATTAGACGGTCTGCCTCCCATCTCCAATCCGATTTCTATTCACGTCTCTATCTTGCTCCGACGCCTCCGCCCAACTCAATGGAGCGGCTAAACGTTTTTAACGGATCGCTATCTAAAGCATATAGAGTTATCAATCGTTGAATTAAGCATAATTAAGCTAAAACTAAAACTCCAACGTAAAAAAAGATTCGGGGAAACGTAAACTCAAACTCGAAGTCTAATTTCAGTTTGAGTTTAAGTTTTCGTTCGAGTTAAAGTTAAAGTTCGAGTTTAAGTTTAAGTTTGAGTTTATGTTTGACTTTCAGTTCTAGTTTCTTATTGAGTTTTAGTTTACGCCAAGGTTTACGTTTGAGTTTAACTTACAGTTTGATTTTGATTTAAAGGTTTAGTTTTAGCATGAGTCACAATTCGATTTTCACTTTGAATTTGAGTTCAGGTTCGAGTTCAATTTTGTATCGCTCTGACTTAACGTTTCAGTTTTAGTGTAAATTTAAGTTTAAGCCTGGGTTTACGTTAGAGTTCACGTTTGAATTGGAATATAACTTCGAGTTCAAGTTCTCTGTTTCAGTTTGGGTGTCAGTTTGATTGCAAGTTTGGGTTTCAGTAAGTTTCAGTTCGCGTTTGAGTCTAACTCAAAGCTTGAGCTTATGTTTGAGTTTTAGTTTCAGTTTGAGTTTTTGATGGGGTTTAGGGCAGTTACCTTTGAGTTTAAGTTACAATTTGAGTTTGATTTTAAGTTTGAGTTTCAGCTTGAGTTCAAGTTTGAGTTTGACTGCCAGCAGTTCACCATTTCGTCATTTTCACAGTAGTTGTGTTTCTTCTGTGGAATTTGATGAAAATTCTATCCTTCAGCACATCTTTTCAGAGATGGCTGGAATGAAAATTTGTGAACTTCAGAATCAATCAGATAAGTATTTTCACTTGGGCTTACTTTCTAATCTACGGGGAGCCCAAGGTAAAGAGAATCAACGTTGAAGGATACATCAACTGGAATATTGGATTTAATATCTCATCTGCTAGAGACCGATCGTATTTCAATCCGCTCAGCCGCTGCTTGTTTTTGCGGCAGCTGCCCGTATCAATCGGTTCAGTAACGAATGGCTGAATCCCTAGCAATATTATTCAAGGTACAAAAAATGTCCCAACCTGTCCGTTTTCTCCTTGTTCCGTAGACTGTAACTTGCCTTATCCATTTTCAGCAAACATTTGACATCCGGAGCTCCCACTTAGCACCAGCTCAGAGGCTAGAGCCACCGGGTGGGAAAAGGACTTCTAAAACAAATAACACGGCTATTATTCTCCTGGCCACGTGGAGGCGAGCGAATGAATAGTGGCCAGAGGTGGGCCAAGAGAAACAGTTCTACTCTCTTTCCCTTAGGCCTAGCCTCCACCTTCCCTCGTAATTGGACATAAATAATTGTGGTTCCCCAGTGGCTACGAGGGCCGACTCGACCATTCGTGTTTTGCGGATATTCCAAGGGTGATTCTGTAACCGTAATGAATGAACAGCTTTTTGAAAAAGGTTGAGTTCTGACTGAAATAAAAATCAATAAAACGCGCACATTTTATTAGGTAGAGGGAAGCGCGAGAGGTATATATTTAAATTCTTTTCAACCTGAAATATAAACGTAGGTCTTTTCATTCTAAAGCTTACAAACAGGTACTATAAACGGTAATGACGGTATTTTACAAAAGGGAATAACAGGACGATACGTTCGGGCCTACCCAGCGCTACAACGATTTAACCGCAAGCTGAATTTGTAGCAAAGCTAATTACACTGTGTCAATGGCAGATTACTGTGTCAGACGCCACCAGTGCCAAACTTGAATTCAACCGCAATGCGGCCGAGGTTGTTAAACACTTCTCCATTTTATGCCTCAAAATTTGCGTCAACCTCTGCATCCCCACACCACTGGTTTGATAATGTACCGGACTTCAAAATTGAGCAAAATTTGGCCAGTATACAGCCTGTATTCTTTTTTTTTGTGGAAGTTAGGGGAAGGAAAATTATTATGATTATTTATATGCAGTTGGGTATGACAGAATAAGTAGTAGATGATAATAATGATGAATAACGCGTAGCGCGATGGACCAGCTAGTTTTAGATAATTCAAACTAATAGAGTTAGATCGAGATAAACACCTCCACAAAAAACTGCCACCATCGAACAATGATAATATAGATAATATTAGTCGTTCTCTCTCGAACTCCACCAAACCACTAATTGGCTGTGCTAATGAGGCCCTAAAGTGATAGTCTAACTAGTAACTATCGGCCTCAAGAAGCTTCCCTGCAATAACTTTACTCTTCTAGATGAATGATTTCTCTCTCTGATTTATCAGGTGAGGAAAATGGACGGAAGTAGTGAAGCCGAATCGACAAGTCGTACTGCGGTGCCAAAGGGTAAGGCCTGAGCTGGGCACCAATTGATGAGTGGGGCGTTAATTAAACGTTGCCGAGAAGCCTAAAACCTGCGAATCTGTTGGTACTGGCGTGATTCGAAATTCAATGGAAGCCAAGAGGTTGAATTCAATGGCCACAACGGTGACCTAAGCTGTTCCGTAGTTTGAAAAGGGACATGGTGCGGTTGGGTACCTAATTTTCCAGTCAACCGTTTCGAGTTCTGCGGGTGACCCCATCTCAACCCCAGAGGTCACGATCTCGTCAATGTGAACCTGATTCGAAATACTTACTTCGTCGTTTTGCTACCACATTCGGTTAACTGAATTCGCAAAAAACCTGAAACCGGGTGTTTGTGAGATTTTTGAAGACTACTGAAATACCCCACCAAAAAATACCCCATATCTTTGGACCCGTGTTGATTTTTTACGCACGCTTAGAATTCATTACCATATTTATAGCTCATTGGTTCCTGCTGCTGAAATATCTGAAATTTCTGGTTAAACGTTGAACAATGAACATTGAAAGAAATGGCAACTATAGTTTTCCTTCTATAGAAAGAAATTGCTGCGTTGACAGTAGAAAAAGATATGGCCCCAATCTTTCTCCCATATTGGAGGCCTGGCAGGACGTTTGAAGGCTGTCCATGAAAAGCGTTGCCGTAAATTTGAATACATGACAGAAATGGTAGGGGACTCCATATTCGATTATTCTGTTATAGCCCTGAATCTCGCTACATGCGAAACCGAGTGTTGGATAAAAGAGAAAAGTGATGGCGTCGATGGAATGAGACAAGGCCGAAGGAAAAACTACCCCGAGAAGGCCCCGGGGATACTGAAGGGTCTCATGAATTCCTCGCTCAACTCAGCGAAGGTACGGGACCGGGCAACTCCTTTCAAAATCCTCGCTCACGTCGGTCGGTTCTCCCCTATAGACTATAACGAATTGTAATAGGTTTTCCCGAATGCTCCTCATCCTGTGGATCTATCTGCGATACCAGCCCCTCCACGGCCTTCACTTATCCTTACTCCGTAGACCGTGAAATAGTGTTGATTTGCAATTTTCCCCCATCGCAACGCTTCAGAGAACCCTTCAGTCTTCCTGGCGGAGAAGGGCTCCACTTTTTTTGACGACTGAATTTACTGACGGTCGATGCATTTTCTTCAGACGAGTTCCCTGACAATGGGCTCAGTGCGGAAATTTCGCTTACGAGGCCGTTTTCTTCTGCGGGGACCGATCGACCCTAAAATGAGTTTTATAACACTAGTGGTGCGTGGATGTCACGCTGATGTCCATAATTTTGTTCTAAACCCGATCATACATTTGTTAAGGGGTACTTGATTGTTATACCTACGCAACTATGCCCGGATTAAATTTAATCCGAAATGGTGAACTCCACCATAAGGAGTGTGAAAAATGTACGAACTTGGTAATGAGCATAGATCATCATTTTGAAACCCCGAGCACTCATATCGATTTTTTAGCCAGTCAGAAGACTGGTTAAAAAATTCAAACTTACCTCTGGGTTTGACTATGCAAATTTTCACAGGTTAGAAACTATTCTTTTGGAGTTTCTTGGTTTCTTTCCATAAATCGTCAATGTTGTAAAAAAAATTCTTGATTTATTCAGACTGAATTATCAAGATCAATGTGACACCAAATTGAATATGAAGGGTGGAAAATCAACTCTAGCAGCCCAAGAAATGCTGAAAGAATTGATGATTTTCCACTTCAGTAAGCCCAGTGGCAAAATGGTTTCACAAAGGCGTTCATTCTGTTTGGGGAAGTGGGTACCTGAGGGCCGCTCAAGATGCAGAGGGCACTTAGTGGGTCGACTCAATACAAAGGAAAGCATTAATGGGCGGTGTCTGGCGTGGGGCTTTGATGGATGGACCCCGATCTTGGCGTAATAAACCGTCTACCGGGGGCGGTTACTGGAGGGGCACTTCTCGCAGGCCAGCTACTCTTGAAGTATACTGATTTTGAGATGAATGACCATTGCTTATGACTTGCTGATCGTTTTGGATGTTCGTTATCATTTCTGTTACTAAACGATTTTTTTTCAAAATGTAACTTAATTTCACAAGGTAAATATTGATATTCTGGGTTATGTGACGTACCCTCGAAGCAGGAGTCAGAAATATCGATTGATAAATGTCAGCTGATCGTGGTTGACTACTACCTTTATCAGGAGTACGGGTTTCGATACCATTCCATTCGATACCATTCCATTTCCATTCGATGAAGGATCAAAGGATCAGAGGTCCAGAAAATTTTGATGCGACTTCCAAAGTGTCCCAAAATTCCATCGTTGGTACCGAGATATACCTACCTGGAGGTGATAATACCTCCATATTATTTTCTGTCGATATTGCAATGTAGCCCATCATAAACCCGAAACACGATTGTAAATCCAGCTGTGTATCTAATAAAACACAATCAACTTTTCCGACATTTCGCTCGCTGCAGAAGAAAAAACGAATTCAAACATGCGGAGCATCGATTTTGCTGACAGAAGCTCTTACCAGACGAGTAAATAAAACTCAAAGGAAGAAAAACGATTACCCGAGGGTAAACGAAATCAAAATACGTACACACAAGGGACATACAAAGATGTAAAGCTGTCAAAAAATACGCGTGAACGGAAGGGCGTATTCTCAACAATAACGACCGGATTTTAAATCACATTCACGTTGACGGATGGGAACGCGCACGGCGGGAAGTTGTATTTTTCTTTTTCCGGCTCGAGAGAAAAGAAAACTCAACAGCATCAGAAGGGAGAGAATGCTGAGCATTTTAAGCGGTGACACACTGTATACTACATCCGACAAGCTAAAACACCGAGGGGTGCGTTTTGGATGCGGGTGAAAAAAGAATTTGAATCAAAAGGGGAAAAAAGGCGAAATCGTTATTCTTCCGAAGAGAAAGGAAGGAATGCAGTAAATAAGGAAACTTCAGCCAATAGAAGTCGGGGTAAAATTGTGCGTTTACTGTCTCATCTGTCTCTCATAGAAAGGTCTTGCCCGCGCATTGCACGTAATTAATAACTTATCCAAGGGCGCCTGAATTAACTAATGACCAAGAAATTTTCAGTATGACGGTGAATGGAAATATGCCCTAGGTAAATAGTGCAAGCGTCCTTGGATAAATCTAGCTTTGAATGAATTAATAAACTGGCCCTGAGAATTTTCTTCGAACAGAGGAATACAGGATTCAGCTCAATAAAAAGGATGTCCCTTTTAGTTCTCTCCGATAATCTCTAATTTTGATAAACAATAGTGAGATTCGCTATCTCTGCACCAAGCAGGTACCTTCCAAATAAATATATTCGACATTGTTTGCTTGCTGGAGCGGTTTCGATGATAACTGACTGGACAGCCGGTTACCCGTAAAATACAAATTGGTAGGTAAGCAAATAATGGAGAGAATCCGAGAGAAATGTGAATAAATGTTTGCGTTTGGGACCGTTTTGTAAAAGGCTCTTTAAACATCAGTGGACGTTTGGCTTTACGATACAATATAGCGTCAACATGTTGCAGAGATAGAGAGGCCTATCTCCATCACATTTGGTATGCTAATGTGTTCGCTAGACGGCCCAAGCAGATTCGTTCATTAGCCCGCTGGGAGGGATTGCTCCTAGATGGTGTGGCATACTAATTGACAATCATGCTTCTTTGATGTGGAATCATAGCGGCTGCGGATAATCACATAATTTTGGCGTTGCATTAGTTTGTATCGGCAGACCGCAGATATTCACTGCCGAAACGTACTGGCCATTCTAGAAACTTGAGCTTCGTAAAATTGATTAGTCGTTCGTTCCAATTGACGGCGTAGCTAGGGCGTATTGTCAAATTGGCTATATCTCAAATCAGAGTCGAAACCATAAATTGGGCTTAATCCCAATTTGGCTAATAGAGGATCCAGCTTTGTAGCAAAAATTTTGTCAACTATCGAAGATGACGGCACTTAGTACATCCGGAGCAATCCAACCTATAACCAGTGGTGCGTAGATAGCACACATTACTTCCATATTTTGAAACTAAAAAATTGACTCAATTTGATCATATTTCGACTGCTTTTGAGGGTGTTTAGGCCAAAAATATCAAAAAACTCACTATGCAAATTTTAAAATTCGCTCAAAATAAAAATACGCCAAATTATCCGAATATAAAAAATATCCACATAATTTGCAAGGCAAAACAAAGATTTTAAGATGAAGAACGATCGAATCGGTTCATTCTTGTGGCCGGAAAAAAATAAAATAGAAAACGCTATAAATTCAAATGCATCGGAAGTTCTGTGTTTCCTGATGCTCCGGTCCGGTTCTCGATTTTAAACGATTACAATACTTCAATTTACTGTGTAAATATGGATGTAAAACTAGTTTTGCTCAAGTCCTATTAAACTATTAGGTAGGTACTAAATTTCTTTAGTGCTTTGCTCAAGAGCTGACCAGATATTAAAATGGCAGACAATTTCGCTTCGCTAGTGAAAGTCATTACAGATCTTAAAATCCCTGCATTGCCTTTTTTATGTCGGTTCATAGCGAAGCCTTAGGAAAGAATAAAAGAAGAAAAAGCTGCCGAGCTAAACGCGTTTATGCGACTTTTCAAGATGCTATGGGTTTCATTAGTGTGTCGCAGTCCCACGAGAGCCGTGAAATTTCTCCCAAAGGCGTTACTGCTGAGTGTTAGTATAGAAGCCATTATGGTAAATCTTTAATGTTCAAACGGGTTTAGGCCCGTTATTAAAAGATGTTGCGCCCCTTTTACAAGGGTCCTCCTCCTTCGGTAATGTGTAATATGAATGCTTGTGACCTCAAGAGCCACCAAGCCCGTTTTACTCGGTATCCAGTGATAAAAAATTATGCCATCATCAAAAGGTTCGGGGAAGAAAAGCGGGAATAGCCGAAGTTTGGCGCCGCTATTCAGCAAGAATGCTTTTTGTGTCGTGAACAACTTTTCAGTCCTTGGTATATGGGTGATTCTCCGAAAGCAGGGAAATTTGACTTCCATTTTCTCAAGTTTCAAATTTTGGTACATTATTTCCAGAAATAATGTACCTATGTAATTGTTCAAGAAAATTTTTTTTACAACACCCCCTGAAAATTTGTTCTTTCACGTTTCAGAGGTTCTAGAACAAGAATCTGCAATAAAAATTTTTTGTCCGTCCGCCGTACGCCGTACGCCGTACGCCGTACGCCGTACGCCGTCAGCAGCAAAACGCATAGAAGGAGTGGTCCGATTTCAAAAAAAAAAACGAGCGTTTAGCAAATTTTCCTGTGACGTGCACCTCCTATAAGGGAATCCTCTGAATCAACTCTAGACTACTCAAAAACGATCAAATGTAAAAAAAGTCATGATCTCAAAAACAGTTTTTTTGGGTTTTCGACCCCTTAAAATTTTTTGATCGGATTCCCCTGACAATATGCCTCAAGTTGGAGCAAAACACAACTTTTAGGACCAACCGCACCAAAATCGGATCAGGGGTTCGATACGAAGTGGACGGACGAAATTTTGGCCAAAAATTTCGTCCAGCCACTTCGTATTGAAATACTGATCCGATTTTGACTAAATTAGTCTTGAAAGTTGTGGTTTGCTCCAACTTGAGGCATATTGTCCGGGCAATCCGATCGGAGAAGGTTAACGGGTCCAATTCGGCATAATTAGGGTATATTTTTGAAAAAACACAAAATCTCAATTTTGAAGGTGATGCCGTGGGTTTAGAATTTTTTGAGTATTTTTCCCGTGTTTCTCGCTTGATTTACCATAAGATAGGGTGGTTTTTCCGAAAAAATTCGAAAATTTTGTTTTTGAATCGGTTTGGCTTGAATTTCTTAATGCGATTTCTGCGTTTTCGCGTTTTTGGCAATTTGAGGGAGTCCTACTGAACCGATTTTGAATTTTTTGAGCTCGTTGGATTCCTTGAAGGTTTTTACACATTTTTCACTCCCTATAAGTCAAAATCGATTGGGGTTTAGTAATCAAAAACTGGTTTAAAGACTAATTTTTGACCTAAACAAAAAATATTTTTGGGACCCTTTAAAAAAAATGTTAAAATTCCAAAAAAAATATTTTTGAGTAGGTTTTGGGCAGGTACATGACACAAAAAATTCGCAATTTTCTACAACTCTCCAGGACTAAGAAAAATGAAAAAAACCGATTTCAGCAGGAAAATCCAAGGTCCTAGCCTAGGAAAAATTTCAAAAAAATGATGGATTTGACTTCGGGGTTTTTTGGCGGGAATCTTTAGATATTGACTATGAAACATGAAATTTGGCATTTTTTCGAGATTTTGGTCAACAGGGTCAATTTTGGGGGCAGTGACACTGCTGAAATTGCGGTTTTGCAGTTTTCATGGGTTCACGGCACATGTTCCAATCGGTTCAAGGCGTGAGGAATACGAAATGGCGGCTGTAACATTCCCACCCTTGATCTTGGTAGGGTGGGGAAGTAGGGGACTTCCCCTACCCCTACCGGCTCTTTCGTCGTCTATTGGCTCAGATTTATTAGAAACTGAAAGTGTGAAGCTGGGATTGGACAGCTTATGTTAATTGGGCGGATCTTGATAACAGTTGTCACCTGTTAACGCGGTTAACAAAATGGCTGCCTTCTTGCCGCCAGGCCTCAGGAAATATTTCTTTGAAAGCAGCCGCCAGGTATTTTCTTTTTATACCTACCTATTTATTATCATTGTGAAAACGTACCTTTTCGGCATAATTGAATTCACGATTGACCATTACTCCACAAATGATATGATGATAAACCGACCTACTCCAACTATTTGAACTTTATTTTCTGAGGTACCCAGACAAATAATGTACCCATGTCACTAATCTACTTAGCAGCGTTTTTATTTTTAACCAATTTTTTTGTCTCATTATATTGAGTACATCCTCTAGCATGATAATTCTGGAAAAAGTTACGAAAAATATTCATATTTTGTCCTAAAAAGCAAATTTAATGCATTTTGGCTGGTGAGGGTCTGAAAAAAAAGCCGTCTGGATGTTTATTGGACATTATACTTTGCAAAATATTTTTATATCTTACGGAAAAAAAGTTTTTACACCTCATCAAAGCTTCAGAAAAAACTTTTACTTAAATACATTTACTCAGAATAACTTCCCGAACACGTGTCTGTGTGTCCGTCTGTCCGTCTTTGGTCATTTACGAAAATGGCCATAGCTCCCTCAATTCTCAACCTTTTTTCAAATTTCTTGAACTGAAATGTTTGTCTCGGCAAGACGTAACACCCTGTTCAAGTGAAATTTGGATAACGCACAGTACTTCCGATATATTTGGATTTTTAGTGTGTTCTATTATATTTTTTTACGGCCGAAAAAATGAACCGATTTGAGCGTTCTTGGTCTTGAAATATTTGTTTTACCTTGCAAAATATTATAGTTTTTGGAGAATAAATATCAGTTAGGTAGGTACTCTACATTTATTTATACGTGACCCATGTTTATCGATAATATCGCTCACAGTACAGCGAGAGCATTTTTGTTGTTGTCGACATTATTATTTTTAGGTTATTCTACGAGAGAATAAAATCTGGAAGAATACCTCCAGTCCTACCGTCATAGCGAGCCTGGCTGTTTTATTGCATTCCAAAAGGGTACAAAGAGCCTCGGATCCGAGGGGTTCAGCACATTACAAGGTTTTGCTCTGCCGGTTTCTGCCCTGTTTTCTTACCCCGAGGGCCTTTCGGACCATCGATTGCATAGAAGAGCTTTCTAGTTTGTTTAAGCCTTGCCAAGTTCACTTGAGGGGTGATGGTAAACTCTGGCGGCTTATTTATTCCAATGACTACCGCCTCCCTCGCATCTGTTTTCCAATTCCTCGGGGAGAAAGCGGATCTTAACACGGATGCCAATGACGTGTACGTGGCATCGAGCCCGAAACTACACTAGGAAAATAGACCGCGAACGATTCGACGAAACGCTCCTTACAGGCGACATTAGCAGCTGTCAAAAGCAGCCCGGCCCTCTATTGCTGGGTGAGATTTATAGCCCGGTTGAAAAAGGCTCCTCTAGAATCTTTAGCGTTAACATTTTGGCGATTCTATCCTACCCGAACGGAGGCTGATGATGTTTCACTATTGATGCTGGCCTAGAACTTGAACCTGCCAGCTTATGAGCTAGTGGATGAGATCACTTCTTAAGCCTCCTTGCTAAATTGTTGCGTAGAATGTAACGCTCCAAAAGCGTATACAGTGTGTATAGCAGTGCACAATGGCATGCGTGTATACTAAAGTGGTTTTTAGTGGTACGTAAAATTCGACCAAATTCGACACCGTGAAAAGTAGCTCTTGAGGAGCGTACACTCCGTGTGGAGCGTTCCTCCTTGGGAAAAAACACTTGGCCTTCTAAAAATTGCAGGCATTCGCTTTGTTAGACGAACGGCCCAACCCGCACCGCCCAGAAAAGAAGATCCGGGTGAAAAATCTTCAACGGCCGGCGCCCGGCGGTCTGAGCCGTCGGTGGGCGTGACCAGCCGTTGCGATCGCTTCTCTGATTGGCTGAGTGCCGCACGTTCCGGAAAGACGGACCCGCCGAGGCGGCTATGTGGCGAAAAACGAGGCGAGTTGAGCCGTTCGAGTGATTTCCATTCTAGTTGAACAACCGATGGTTGGCAAATGTTTTTGGACAGTCGAGGCGTCTGAAATGCAATATCATGGCTTCAATCGAAGAATTTTCAACCCGATCGCTATACATTCATCTCCTTCGAATCTCGAGTGAAAATTGTTGTTGCCACCTGCAAACGTATACTCCTATTACTTTTCCGCTTTTCCACGTTCCCTTTATCAACATGAAATTGAAATTCTCAGCAGTTATAGGAAAGTAACTTCCTAATGCTAATCGAAGCCCTACCGAGAACTTATAATGCAGGGAGTGACTCCGAACTCTCGGCTCGTTATGTTGTCACCCGCCTTCAACCACCCGTCAGGGTACTATAATAATCGGAAAACCGCTGACAGGGCCACCTGAACTTCGCCGCAACGACTCAAACCTCCAAGATCACGTTCCCAAGGGCTGAAACTATAAACTTCGCGATTGGACTCGGGGATCTAATTACAGGCGGCTGCACACTCTTACTTTATAATATCCGTAGTTGTCGTCAAACTCCAATACGAACGAATTTATGTTCAAGGTTCTTGTACGGGGGGATATTGGTTGTCAGCTGATCAGGAGGTATGGTGGTAAAAGCTGTATAAAGGGGCCCATACACCATCCGATTGCTGCTCGTGGGGCCAAGATTGCTTTAATTGGTCGAGCAGACTCAATATACAACTCAAATAAGTTCAAAACCACGTTGCAATGTTCATCCCCACAGCAATCGGGTAGTGAGTGGACACCACCTTAATCTGTATAAAAGGGCCACTTTCACCAAACGGGCAGACGTGCATTCTTTATTTTGATTACTTGATCCATTCGATGGGTCTATGGATTATCATTGAAATTGACGTGCGTCTTTGGATGCAAGTTCTGTGCTGAGCGATCGGGCCCTCCGAAAATTCAAGTTTGGTCCGAGGTTTTTGAAGCATCGCTCTGAAGCAATAATGCAGTCGGCCGAGCGAACGGCGCGCGCTATCTCGTCAAAGTTTGTCAAAACTTGCTTCGCAATCATAAATTCCAACACAGAGACGCTACCTAACTTTCTTCTTCGCATCTGGAAACGTTATATTTATATTCCAACGCCGGTGTGAACGCCTATCCAGCATAAGAGTGCCAACTTGAGCAGCAGCCCTCGAAATGATATGAAATCTACAGCAAAGTTGGTGTATAACCTTACATCAGCCCGAGCGCTTAACGTAGTCGGCCCTATCTCAGGTCAATCTGTCGAGCAAACAGCAGTTTTACGTTTATCTCCGGAGCACAACGGGGAATTACTATAATTTTGTCCTTTCAGCAAAGCCTTAAACCCTTGACTCACGGGTAACTGCTTTGCATAGCTACAAATACCGTTTAGCTGGGCAAACAGCCTTGTTATGAACGTTTTCTTTGCCTTCTCCACGCTAACAGTCTGTTTTAGCCTGCTTTTGTATGCTGAACTAATGCGGATTTTATCAACCGAGCTGTACGGTCGACATTTTGGGGCCTTTTATTTTTAGCACCGGTTAGTGAAGGTGTGCTGAAAATGTCGTGAAGGGTTGCACAGTATTCGGCAGCCCAAAAAGTATGGGCATCCCGCGAACACGCCACTTTGACGATACACCTATACCATAATTTTTGAGAGTTTTGCTAAGTCTCCGGTAGGCCAAGGCTGGGCAGGGCATGGATCATTCAAACCTCAACAAAAAATAATCGATCTTTCAATTCCTTTCAATTTTACGCGCGCTCTCCGACTGATAGCTTTCAGTTTTGAACAATTGCGTTCATGCCGCCGGCGGGATGCTCCTGTATAAACCGCTATTTAAAAGATTCCTCCAACAGGCTGACAATGGACCACGGCTTAATCCCATGCAAATTATGGTGAAGCAAGGCAGTCTAAAAAATCCGGATTCCCAAGGCTCTCCTGCTTTCTCGGCTTCTCCTGTATCGTACCCTTTATGAAAAATTAAATTACCCAACAACCCTCCCATGGAACGATCTCTTGAACAAAAACGCCCTTCTCAGTTACCGGCGGAAAAATGCTCTGCAAGAACGTATTATTTGCATGTCATCACAGGTTGAGGCGAGGATGAAAGTTTGAGTAGAGCCTTTTACGGCCACTCACCTCGTAACTGGATGATGGCCTTAAATTTCTGGCTCATCTTCCACTGCCGGTTCTTCGGAGTCTTTCAGCATCACTCAACCGACTTTTTTACGGCCCTAGTCGTCGTAGGTCGTTTTCCAGGTCTGGTTGGAATAATGAATTCGTCATTCTTCGCTGGTGTATAGAGGTTTCCTCATAGGAGACGGAGAGCCGGCTGTAAACCTCGTTACTCTTGTGTGTCGTTGACTGGGGAGTCTGTCATTTTTACGGCCGACTTACGCAGCCTTGAATTACGCGGTTTGATCTCTACGCCGGTGTATCTCGACCGCGATATCCCGTTTCAAACTCCGTAATGGGCCCAAGCTTGATATTTTATGGGACCTGTATCTTCTTCTGCTATGGAGCAACAATGTATGGATTGACGATGACGAGGGTTTTAGATAGTAGTTTTCAAGTTCTTATTTTGCTCAAATTTTCGTTTTTAGTTTCCAATTGTCTCCCTTCATGAATCCTGACGGTGTCCTCTCACACCTGGCGGTCTCTGAGTATGTTTTGCCGGAAAATTAGAACCCGACAGTTGGTAGGTACTGTGAAATAAATATCAATGTTCGCGCAAATTACAAATCAGATCGTAGGCATAAATTGCAGCGAGAATGAACTACCATAACATAAAGAGACTCTCGGAGGGGCGATCAAATCAGAACTAAGTCCAGGCATCAGTGGGAAAGTTGAGAAACCCTTCTAGGGAACAGCCGCTCGCCGACCAAACGTTTAAAGCCCTCGCCCGCTGTTTGGTCGGATAATTTACAACTTGTGTAAAACAAAGTTTCCGTTGTTGTCCTAACCGGACCCTCCTCAAAAGTAAGTAATTGATATGCATAAAAGTTTCCAATCTGAAGAGAGGCGATTCGTCTTTTGGGATAAAATGCCTGAATTGAGGCCAATTAGAGTTGACGACTCCAATCAAAAGTTGTATCAGCTGAATTCGGATCACAGAAGCCAAAAAATTGGTAACATTTGAGGTTTGTTGGAAAACCATGATATTGTTAAGGAATGGCGCCAGGAACTTTTCTTCGGGTCAGAGGCGTTAACCTGACGAACCTGTCACAGTCAAGGAATCGATTGTACAATTAATTTCCAACTAAAGACACTCTATAACATTTTTTCACTCGTTTTTAAATATCTTTTTTCATTTTTAAGATTTTCTCGCAAATTCGATTTTAATTCACAAACGTGGCCAAAACCTCCTTTGTTTTGAGAGAAAATTCAATTTTTACTGTACCTCTGAAAAGAGCGTTCAATTCCCCGAAAGTTCACGAGTTTGTAAATCGGTTTCGACACTCAAGCCATCGTTGACTTAAGGTTAGGTAACGTTAGGTAACTTCAGCGCTAAATTATTATTAGGGCCGCTTTATCAATAGTCGATTATCCAAAAAATCATAGCTAATCTCTTGGCTACAAATTTCTCGGAGACACAGCCTATGCGCATCCACCCAAAAATCACCCTGAAAATTAGTGGCCTGGTGATTAGCTATGATTTTTTGGATAATCGACTATTGATAAAGCGGCCCTTAGAATCGATTCAATGCGTGTGGCATGTTCCTCAGGTTAAGATCCCTGTATAACCTTGGAATCATCATAAATACTTTCAAAAATAAAACCCTACTTTATTCCATAGTTGGTTTTACTTCTTGGAAATGAAATTCGCCCCCTTGATCGAGGATGAGGAGCAAACGAGCCGGCTATAAATTGTTCGGTACGTTAGAGGGTTTGGCAGACCGTAAAGAGAGAACCGATTGTTCACTGTCACAGGCACGGGAAACCTTAGTTTTGTTCTGCACACCCTCAAGCGGAGATAACCAGCGTTCAATTTGGTCGATCCGCCACGAGTGAGCTCTGCTCCATTAGTCATAATCTTTCAAACCCTATATCCGCCATTTTATCGCCATAGCCCAGCACTGTTGGGTCATTGTTTGGGTACAAGTGAATTCGTGTTCTGCCGCGACGAACGATTTCGACAGATCTCCGGACGTCCGACAGATACCCAATTCCGCTCCCTACATTTACTTCAGATTAAATGAAACATCTAAAGCGGAAATGGGGCCTTGGAAAAAGCTCCGAAAATGAAATCACAATAAATTCCAAAGTAAACACAGAATAAAAAAAAAAACTATCTACTGGCGAGAACCCTTTTGTTGCATGTAAATAGAAAAAAAGGTCCAACTCAAATACGTCGTATTATGGATTTCGCGATTTTCGAGAGTGCGTCGGGTCATGTTTGGACGCCTCTCGAGTGGTGATTGTGAAGCACTACCGAAGCGGAAATTTCCAGCTTGTGGTGAAAAAGGTTCAGGGTTTGCTATGCAAACAGTATCCTCGGTGGCATTCGCGTATCGAAGCGAAGTTTGTCCCGATCGAATCCATAGGTGTATTTTGTAACGACTCGACTGAACCCGTTCAAAGGGCTGATAGCATTTTTCAATAAAATACGAACGATACAGTCGTAAAACATGTACCCACAGCCCTCACCGACACCTTTTGTTTCAATTTTTGAATTCAGAAAAAACTAAAGGTATCCTCACGGATTTTATGACGAGTTAAACGGTTAACAAAACCCGGCTATACCGCTGGAAGAATTGGAGAAAGCATTGTTCACAAAAATCTTCAAATCGTCGCTAAAGAACTAACAGGTGCTGACTTTGATCTCGAAGTTGACTTTGATCTCGAAGTTGACTTTGATCTCGAAGTTGAGTTTGATCTTGAAGTTGAGTTTGATCTCGAAGTTGAGATTGAACTCGAAGTTGAATTTGATCTCGAAGTTGAGTTTGAACTCGAAGTTCATTTTTATCTCGAAGTTGAGTTTGATCTCGAAGTTGAGTTTGAACTCGAAGTTGACTTTGATCTCGAAGTTGAGTTTGATCTCGAAGTTGACTTTGATCTCGAAGTTGACTTTGATCTCGAAGTTGAGTTTGATCTCGAAGTTGAGATTGAACTCGAAGTTAACTTTGATCTCGAAGTTGACTTTGATCTCGAAGTTGACATTGATCTCGAAGTTGAATTTGATCTCGAAGTTGACTTTGATCTCGAAGTTGACTTTGATCTCGAAGTTGAGTTTGATCTCGAAGTTGACTTTGATCTCGAAGTTGACTTTGATCTCGAAGTTAATTTTTATCTCGAAGTTAACTTTGATCTCGAAGTTAACTTTGAACTCGAAGTTGACATTGATCTAGAAGCTGTGTTCGATTTCGAAGTTGACTTTGATCTCGAAGTTGAATTTGAACTCAAAGTTAACTTTGATCTTGAAGTTGACATTGATCTCGAAGTTGACTTTGATCTCGAAGTTGAGTTTGATCTCGAAGTTGACTTTGATCTCGAAGTTGACTTTGATCTCGAAGTTGACTTTGATCTCGAAGTTGACTTTGATCTTGAAGTTGACATTGATCTCGAAGTTGACTTTGATCTCGAAGTTGAGTTTGATCTCGAAGTTGAGATTGAACTCGAAGTTAACTTTGATCTCGAAGTTGACTTTGATCTCGAAGTTGAGTTTGATCTCGAAGTTCATTTTTACCTCGAAGTTGAATTTGATCTCGAAGTTGACTTTGATCTCGAAGTTGACTTTGATCTCGAAGTTGACTTTGACCTCGAAGTTAATTTTTATCTCGAAGTTAACTTTGATCTCGAAGTTGACTTTGATCTCGAAGTTGAGTTTGATCTCGAAGTTGAGATTGAAATCGAAGTTAACTTTGATCTCGAAGTTGACTTTGATCCGAAGTTGACATTGATCTCGAAGTTGACTTTGACCTCGAAGTTGAGTTTGATCTCGAAGTTGAGATTGAACTCGAAGTTAACTTTGATCTTGAAGTTGACATTGATCTCGAAGTTGACTTTGACATCGAAGTTAATTTTTAACTCGAAGTTGACATTGATCTAGAAGATGTGTTCGATCTCGAAGTTGACTTTGATCTCGAAGTTGAGTTTGATCTCGAAGTTGACTTTGATCTTGAAGTTGACATTGATCTCGAAGTTGACTTTGATCTCGAAGTTGAGTTTGATCTCGAAGTTGACTTTGATCTCGAAGTTGACTTTGATCTCGAAGTTGACTTTGATCTTGAAGTTGACATTGATCTCGAAGTTGACTTTGATCTCGAAGTTGAGTTTGATCTCGAAGTTGAGATTGAACTCGAAGTTGACTTTGATCTCGAAGTTGACTTTGATCTCGAAGTTGAGTTTGATCTCGAAGTTCATTTTTATCTCGAAGTTGAGTTTGATCTCGAAGTTGACTTTGATCTCGAAGTTGAGTTTGATCTCGAAGTTGACGTTGATCTCGAAGTTCATTTTTATCTCGAAGTTAACTTTGATCTCGAAGTTGAGTTTGATCTCGAAGTTGACTTTGATCTCGAAGTTGAGTTTGAAACCGAAGTTAACTTTTATCTCGAAGTTGACTTCGATCTCGAAGTTGACTATGATCTCGAAGTTGAGTTTGAACTCGAAGTTGACTTTGATTTCGAAGTTGAGATTGAACTCGAAGTTAACTTTGATCTCGAAGTTGACTTTGATCTCGAAGTTGAGTTTGATCTCGAAGTTGACTTTGAACTCGAAGTTGGCATTGATCTAGAAGTTGTGTTCGATTTCGAAGTTGATTTTGAACTCGAAATTGAGTTTGAACTCGAAGTTGAGTTTGATCTCGAAGATGACATTGATCTCGAAATCGACTTCGAACTCGAAGTTGAGTTTGAACTCGAAGAAGACTTTGAATTCGAATTTAACTTCGATCTCGCAGTTGACTTTGATCTTGAAGTTGACATTGATCTCGAAGTTGAGTTTGATCTCGAAGTTAAGTTTGATCTCGAAGTTGACATTGATCTCGAAGTTAACTTTGATCTCGAAGTTGACTTTGATCTCGAAGTTGAGTTTGATCTCGAAGTTCATTTTTACCTCGAAGTTGAATTTGATCTCGAAGTTGAGTTTGATCTCGGAGTTGAGTTTGATCTCGAAGTTGAGTTTGATCTCGAAGTTGACTTTGATCTCGAAGTTGACTTTGATCTCGAAGTTGACATTGATCTCGAAGTTGACTTTGATCTCGAAGTTGAGATTGAACTCGAAGTTAACTTTGATCTCGAAGTTGACTTTGATCTCGAAGTTGACATTGATCTCGAAGTTGACTTTGATCTCGAAGTTGAGTTTGATCTCGAAGTTGAGTTTGATCTCGAAGTTGACTTTGATCTCGAAGTTGACTTTGATCTCGAAGTTGACATTGATCTCGAAGTTGACTTTGAACTCGAAGTTCTCTTAGGTCTCGAAGTTTACTTTAATCAGTTTATGTTCGCATTTTTTGATGTTGGAGTTGAGAACACAAATTTTTGAAAGTCAAAGGTTTTCAGTCGAATTCAGAGGTTTTTTCGGTGCTCGACAGAGGGAAAGCAGGGCGACGAGTCTGGAAGAATACTGGATCTAGCGGTCATCCATCGTACTTACATAGGTTGGTAGGTACCTCATTTTGTAGAGGATGAGATTAGGGTCGGTTTATCAATTCATTAAAAAATCTAGATTTATCCCAGGACACTCGCACTAATCTTCACCCAGGACAGATTTTCATTGATCGTCATACTTTTTTGCTAATTATTAAGTTCGAGCGTCCTTGGATTTTCGTTTAGATGTTCGTCTAGATTCAAATTAATTGATAGTTCGGCCCTCAATCAGGTTCCCCCAATAAAAGTTATGGCCTAGTACTCACCTTAAATTGAGCCAAGTTGTCTCTGAGAATTCCTCCAACGAGTAATGCGCTTGTCTCACTCTGAATGTTTAACAAAATGCATCAGACAGACGTGTCTGGTGACATTAGAGCGACGAGGGCTTTCAGTTCCAACTGTCAGTTCCCTCATCTCCTTTTTGAATTCGTCCTGCTCGTTTCGTCAGGGAAGTTTCCTACAGAACGAAGTTATTCCTGGGCTCAGCGACAGCGCTGGAGTGGATTGGGTTAGACTAGGACTCTAAACTGGGTCAATTCGAAAGATCTACTCCTAACGAGTTCCGTACTCCAGAAAGCAGAGAAAAATCGTCGGATGCTCGGAGTATACGTGTTGGCGTATCCAATCAGCAGAGAGCACTGGAGTTTAAAAAGTATAAAGAGCATTCTTTGAGATTATTAGTGCACCATACTTCGAAAGAATGTTCTTCAATCTTCTTAAATATGTAGGGAAAAAGGACAAAACTTCGTTATAAGGCCTTCCGAAAAACTCATCTTGTCACGTGGGATCCAGAGCGACAGTAAAGACTGCAAAGCGAAAAGCTGCGAAAACTTGAGACTAAGGTGGTTGAAATTAAGGATATGCCCCATTACGGAGGGACAGTTCACCGCGTGCGAATATATGAGTTTCAAAATAATGAGGCTACGTGACTAAGTGGTGTCGTCAAAATTTAAGGGAACAAGGCTCACGGGGTTTTTGAAGACAAGGACAAGCATATCCCTACCACGCAGGTAGGATATGAATCTGGGATGAATCTCAGCCCGTCCAACGTCTGAGGAATCTTCGAAAAATATCTCGCGATTCTTCCAAAAATCAAGGTTAAGGTGTATTAATACACCTTAATGACTAATTAGTCATTTGAGGTAGTGTGTTCCAACAAGTTTCTATCTTAATATTATGGTTTTTTTATAAATTCTTGGATTAATCTGAACCAGTAGTGCGTATTTAACGCACATGACTTCCATATTTGGGTACGTATTGTGAAAAAATGCTCACAGACAAAGACAGACAGACATGCTGACACACGGACACCCAGGGACTAGTTCAGTAAGTGGTTCTGAGTAGAAGGGTCATCAATATAATATATAATGTTTTTTCTAAAGCCCCATTCCGATTTTCGATTTTAGGACGACTACATAGGTATCTGATTACATTTGGAAGTAAATGGTAAATTTGGATCCTGGTGAATTTGGAAGCTAAAATCATTATTTTGAAAAATAGGTATTCCAATGAACAAGACAGGTTATCAATTTTTCGGCGCTGAATCAAATGAGACCACTGCCACGTCAATTGCTTTCACCGTTGAATAGTTATCGCAGTCAACGTCAGGAACCGCGCTCGATGCCGATTTGCGAGAACACGATGACTGCAAGAGAAAGTATACTGCTTGAGGTAAACTTATAGTGAAGCCGTGTGTGAAAAAATAGTCAAGCCCTCAAAAAAGCTCGGAACCGACAACTGCAGCAAAACGATGCCTGATGAATTTACATTTTTTTACTATTATTTTTACGTGAATATTTTATTATTTATTGTTCTGTATCTCTTCTTCAGCGCACGGCTTGAACAGTCTAGCCGACCCACATTTTTGTAACATCCCCTATCGACCTACCTCCGGCAGGGCCGTAAGCTCCTAATTTTCCAGTTCATGTAAAAAGCACGCGCGGTGGGGCGGTATGCTCTACACGGTACCGTGAGTCCTTCATTCTGGCTCCTGTGAAATATTACGTGGCGAGGTGACCGGGGAGCGTACGGTATCACCTGAATAATTTCATATCACGCTGCAAAATCTCGAGCTGTTTACGGCGTTGCCAAATAGCTCATCTCGGCGTGGTTTATGGCTGTGAGCGCACGTATCCCTGGTGTACAGCCTCAATTTAACCACGGGTATTCCTATTTCTCGAAAAAATTTGTGGTTTGCACGTTCCAAATCAAAGTTGTCGAATACGATCATTTTCCGAGAAAGAGCCTACATGAGTGCTTTCTTCCAGAAATGCCAAAACTTGGTTTTCCCTCTTTTCTGTTTTCCTGTCAAAAGTCAGCTTTTATTAAAGCTACAGACCCCTTTTTGTCGCAAATTGAAGCTGATAAGATTTGCCAAAAACGTTTTTGGCGGGGGGTCCATATTTTTCCACATTTTGATATTGGTGTTCAACTCGTAAAACAAGCCAAACTCAAAAGTGCAACTTTTTTGAAAAATGGACATTTCTAAGCGAGCCATAATTCAGGGGCTATTTGAGCTAGAAAGCTGCGGTTGCGCTTGAATTTTCACACATTTAGTCATCTTTAACAATGCTAATCATACATTTTCCTCAAATACAAATAGATTTTGAAACGTAAGCTAATAAGTAAAAAAAGACCTAAGATTTTGAGGTTTTTTGCAATTTTTATCGTGACGGCGCGCGATTTTGAGGTGGCAAATCAATAGTTCAAATTCAGCATCCAAAAAAAAAAACATAAAACCGTTGGCAAACCTACTTCAGTTTTTCTTTCTCCAGACCTTTTGAGCACGCTGGTCCTCCAAAACTCTTCAGTGCAAATGCGCAAAATGTTATCTGATAATTTAATTTTAATTGATCATTTCAGCTAGAGAGTAGCTGGAGGGAAAATAAGTGGTGTTTAAATAGCACAGAAAACTCCCATATTTTGGCAGGTACTTCCGTAAAATTCTGGACCCAATTCATTTCATTTCGAATAATTATGTTTTGTAATATCCCTTCCGCGTGGAGAGATAAGAGGGTTCCTCACATTTTAAAGAAAAACAATTGCTGAGGCGATGGTGAATTTTTTAATGAGCTCGACACTGGAAATATTTAATTACATATGTGTCTTTTGTCTTCGCGCTTCTGCCTCCAGAAAATAAACACCGGGTCCTAGACGGGACTTCACGCTCTATAAACTCGGAACAACTCTAATTAATGCAGCAGTTCGGAATATTGTTGCTTAAATAAACTGGCGTTTGCTATTCTTTCAAATGACTGCATCCTACGTTAGCGTTGCAGGCAATAAATGAGGCACCGAAAAAACACAAGGAGGCACAAGTTTTTCAAGAGGAAGTTTATACTCCAGAAAGCAGCCAGTGCGACGTCCTGATGTGGAAGGCTAGGTATAATCAAATCAAAGTTTAGGTGAGCGGAGACCAAAGAATGATCGAAATAAGATTCCAAAAAGCGGTTTCTGCTTGTGTAACGAGACAGTGAGTCGTGTCAGGAAACCCTCAACATGAGCTATAACTCGAGGAGGCGAGGTAATGAGTAGGTGTATATCCCCCCAGTAGGGTAGCAATACGACACTAAAGCAATGTGGCCTGACGGACGAGTTTCAACCCACTTCTTGACGGCGGCAGGGTACGCCCGGGACAACTTCGGTTTTTGGGCTTAAAGCAGCTTCTGGAACAGCGTTTTTTCTCTTGTTTTCATTCTGGTGATGCCAGATGACACAAATTACCTACTACCATATTTGCATCTTATGTTCCGGTAGATTTTTATTTATTCTCTAACCACAATTTCGGGACTGCTGAAGATTGAATTTCTGCCAGCATCTGTTTCGATGAAATTTTCATGGATTAACTCATCTTGTTCTTCGTGAAACGGAAGAATGTAATACAATCGGAGAGAAGAACTCAAGCGCAAACCGTGGGTTTTGTCAACATTTGACAGACTTGAAATACTCCGACTCACTAGAAGGTTTGAAAATGATACTCTTCAGATGAAAAAGTGAATTTTAACTGGAAACCGAGAATCTCCATATCTCGTGTGGAAAACTGAAGCTCTTGTTTCAGTACGTGATGTAGGCGACCGCAGCTCAACAGGGGCGTGTTTTTGTTCGCAGCTGGCGATCAGGGGAATATCCGAGAAACTCGAGAAGACCTGAGCACTCATGACCGAGTGATGACGAGGGGCAACCCTTAGAACTTCACCGAGACAAAGTTGTCGGGTTAATGATTGTGACACAGTGGCCCGACCCCTAGATGCGTGCCTTCCATAACGGAACGGCTACTCTGAAAGGATCTTTCTAGTTGAAAGCCGTCGTTAGAAAGTTTTCTCGCCAAGCCCCGACGTCCGGGGAAGATGGCGCGGATCGACTGATATATGTTGGCCAATAAGCTTTGACAGGACTTTGCCTCCAGGCACATCCCAACTTATATACCTTATTGCTCCAAGTTCTGGAAAGGGGGGTGGAACATTTTCTCTTGAGTTTCTCTAAAAACATCCTCGTACCTGCTTTATTTTTAATACCTCGGAGGCAGCTATTTGGGTGCATTCAATAGGTAAAAGATGTTTGATTAGATTGGTTAAGGTTGAGTTTGGCTGATGCAACCAGTAAAAGACACGTCATTTGACGTTTTTACTCCTACGCTATTCAGAACAGCAAAAAGCCTAAGCGTGGTTGAAAATAAAATCCATGCATGAAACTAGAGCCACCATAATGGTCATAACGGGTAGGTTAAACAATCACATGGTAGAGGCAAAGTTCAAAAGGGTGTGGTCTAGCCTGGTAATAAAAGATTAGATGGTTGTAAATTTCCACCCACAGGTCAAAACTATTTCTGTTGGTTAGTGCACAAACATTCACACACTTGAATGATCCATACAATAAAACCAAAAAAATGTCTGCGTGTAGCAAAAATTCTCTAATAAAAGCATCCCTCAGACTCTTCTCTCAAAGTTCATGGATCGATTACCGAGGTAAGAATAGCAGGGTTGGTGTTACGTTGTGGCATCGAAAATTCTCCTCAGAAAATAATGTACGCAGAAATGTGAAGACAGAATAACAAGTTGGGTAAGGAGCGATGCAAAAAAAGAAAGAACGGTGGGCTCAGAAAATGCTACAATTCGCGAAAAAGATGCCACAGTAATACTACCAGCTGACTGAATTGTTATTAAAATGTCTGTTATTAAAATGCATTTTCCAAACTGCCGATGGAAACTAAATTAATGATTTCATGAAGTAACTATGGTTGCAATTGTCTCGTCTGTCCATCTGTATGTTACCAGCAGCAACATCTGATAGATGTCCCAAAGGGGCAATGTCACCACTTGACCACTCGTGTTATTAACGTCTCGATGGCAACATTTGCCATCATTTAATGATGGTGACTTTATTGAAATATAGGTACAATTACATGATCAGGTGTGACAGAAGTGACGATAAATTCAATGCGTCGGTAAGAGTTTGGTGAAACTGCTACTGACTTATACGATCAGGGTTCGTGGACGTGCGGCCGATGACGTCAAAATGGCAGTGCCATCTTTTTTGGAATAATTTTCTGGAAGATTTCATCGTGGAGAATGTACGTAGGGATTCTCTTCAAATAAATATGAGTATCATCCCGATGTACGTCAATTTTCGCGAATTTTACCCATTCTCACCAACAGTGTGGCGTCGAGGGGATCAGAGAAGAAGTCACGAGCTCGAACAGGATGAGGGTTCGGGGTATTGGCTGCAGTCTGGTCGTGACACGGGGGAAAAGTCCCTGCGGTTGAGGGGCAGACAGGGACTAAAGGAGAAAAGGTAGCGGAACGCGATGTGGTGTTGTTCAGTGGAAGGGAAGAGGTCACGATATAAATCCACCCTTACCCACCGAATACTACCTCATGGTGAATATATATATGTATATATATACATTGGCGCCTTGTGAAAATCCCCGGCCGCGTCATCGCCACGGCCCCAAACACGAATTGGTTTTCCGCTTCATGGGAGTGAAGCGATGGAAAAAATTTTCAGCGCTATAGAAAAATCTCCTGAAATATGAAATAAGGGTTGTTCTAAAGACGGGTCCGCGAGAAATCGACCAAAGAAAACAGATTTGGACGAGCCAAGGCGGTGGCAGTTTATTAAATTTGCTGAAAAGATTCTCAGTCTCCGTTGATGGGAATTGTCTATAATTACTCACGTTTCCCACTGCAAAATATTATTAAATTGTACCTACCTGCTCATAAAACTTTTAAAGTAATTCGTGCGCGAGAGAAATGCTGGTTCCAATTATAACGGTAGGATTGTTTGTTTTTTCCCTTATCTGTCCGGGAGAACGAGCAAGGGAGATTAAAAACTACCTTTTAATAAGCCTTCACCAACTCGAGTGTTAAATCCGGCACTTTTTTCCAGGATTTTTTATCCTTCAACGCTTTTCTCTTTAATTTTTCCGATGTTTAGAGGCACCTCTTCCGTAAGATTTTCGTCGCCCACCGATGCTTCTCGGCATAATGATTTTCCGTTGGATGGCGTCGACGTTGATGATGTTGGAAGCTGAGGCTGGGATTTTGTTTCAGTTTCATTTCGAATATGCTACCTACTTTTTTACTTCCTACTTTACTTACTTTTACTTCCTTAGGAAAGCGCTCAACGACTCCGAAAGCTCCTGTCACTGAATCTTCAACGATTTGTTAACCTTTGGTCTCGTCCGTACGATAGTTTCCCACAGAAACTAACGAGACGTTAAAAGTTAGGTACATAGGAAGTTAGGGGGTTTTCATGGTTGAAGAGGTTTTCAAGTGAACACAAGAAAAAAAATTTCCAAAAATATACGTCCAATAAAAATCTGAGCGATTCTGGGTTCATGTCCGAGTTCCCTACATCCAAGCAAAGAATAAAATTTCAAAAACCTAAAATGTTGGGCCATTTGTAGTAATTTTCAATACTATATCGCCAGTATCTACTATTTACATCAAACGGCTATTTTTCCAGCGTGAGAGCTTTCCCTATAATAATCTGTTTATTTCGCTATAAGTAAGGTTTACGGCCAAACCAAGGGTAGGTATACAAGAGGGTACATTGATAGAAACGATCTAAGCAGAGAAAATCCTAGTTTTCAAGGTTAGAAACCTATTTTAGCCCCAACTGAAGATTTCACGTAGCCGATAGAAAAGCTTGCCAAATCGTTCGCGGGCCAATGCCACTACTGGCAAAAGAAGGCGACTTTCCACCCTACTTTACGATCCTGACAATAAACTCTTGTTCGAATGGACTCACTTGGAGAGAAAAAGTGATCCTTGGAACGAGAGGGGTTGGCCTCGGGGGTCTCTCCAGATCAGTTACGTTCCCTGGAGCCTAAAGCTTACCCCTTCCATGGCTGCAGCATTTTATTTGCAGGCCACTAAAAGTAGACTTGCCCGCCTTTCTCATCGTAACCAACAGCTATCACGCTTTGGTACCTCGTGAATCTAAACGCATTACAGTAACATTTTTAGTCCACCTACCTACTTTTCGATTCTGAATAGACAAATTTTTGTTAATGAAATAAACATAAATTATGTTTTTCGGGTGGTTATCCCACGATGCGATAGAGAAACCATGAAAAATGTGCTCGAAGATCTCGTTCTTATAATACCTGAAATTCAACAGAATCATTTTGACCTGTTTGTTTCTGTTAGAGCGATATTTTGGGAGAACTCTCGCCTGAAAATTCACCGATACCATCGTGTGAATTATTTTTCCATCCTCTCGTGTTGGTGTTGAACTTATCGAAGCGAATAATCGGATTAAAACGGATGGTTTAAAGGATTCAAGTTAGTGACAGCTTATTATCGGACCCTTTCTTATCTCTACAGGCGAATGGAAAAATAATTGGAAAATAAATAAACGATAGCCCTGGCTGAAACGCCAGCAGCAGAAGCTATAAGGAGAAGTACTCTATGATATAATGGTTCAGCCAGATTTTATCAGAGAGGTGAGGCAATCGGGTATTTCCCTGGAATTCAAAATTAATCATACCTATTGACTTTTTACGTCGTTTTTGCTTGACACCGTGAATGAGGGAGTAAAAAGTGAACCTACTGGGGGAAGAAAATCTGAAATATTTAACTATAAAACATAATCCTATGAAATAGTTTTTTATTGAGATTGCGTTTTGGTACCTACCACTTTGATTTCAACCATGGCAGATCGGTTGAAGTGTCTTTTAGAATTTTCGAATGAAAATATTTATGTACCCCAAAGTCCAAAATAAAAGTCATGGTGGTTCGAGAACATACTATAGGCTATGTGACTGCTTTAGGTAATCAATTCGACGGACGGGGCTTGATTCTCTTGATAGGTTAAGCCGATGCTCAACTTCCTTGATCTCCCCTAGTATCTCGCCTTACTTCAACTTGGCCAATTAATAGGATTTAGTCCGTCGACGAAAGCTGACAAGTTACGAGAATAGAGGGAGGATGTGAAACTTCGAGCTCAATCGGTTTACTGGTAGTTGACAGTGGCTGACATCTGACAACTATGATAGTACAAGAGGGGAGGTAACTTGATTCTACTGTTCGCAACATGCTCGATCCCGGAACAACTATGTTCTGCTTTGAATGAAAGTTCTCATGATTCCTTCCGTTTATTTTCTTTGCAGGTTGAAATTAATTGGCAAATTTTCGACTATTTCTACCGCGCGAAATTCTTCCGGGAAACATTTTACCCATAGAATACACTTCAACTCAAAGGGATTAAAATTAATTGATGGATGAAAAAAAAAACGTTATTTTGGTCATATACGTAGCAGCCAATGAGAGTCCCTCATTATCATATAATGTGGGCCTATAATCTAGGAGATGGATTGGATGTTTAGGGCCAATTCATCAATGCACTTGAAGCTTCCTTCATTTCAGATTTATATTCACAAAGCTTTTTTTACATGTGCAAATGTTGTCAATAGTGTTAAAAGTACTTTGATACTAGATTTAAGGCGTTTTTAACGAGTCGTAAAAAGTTGGGTGTGGATGACCCTTATAATTCCAACTCGTGCGTTTTTGGATAGGGAAATCCTTGGGATGTGGACCTACTAACTTGTCGTAACCGGTAATGAATAGGAAGCTAGTGGGAAAGTTCATTTTTCCCCGTTCCTCCTTACGAGCAACTTCAGCGCTTTACTGAAAGTATGGGCAATGTCAGCTTTGCCACATCACACTCCCTCAAAGTTGGGGAAGTAACGATTAGAAGAGGACAAACCTTGCTTGCGGACGATGGTTCTTTTTTCGGATCATGCATGGGCCCCATAACAGGCCTAGTATAGTCTTGCGCTCAAAAAGATCTTCCCAGGTTTCCCAAGATTCGGAAGTCCAGCGCAAGCCAATGTGTTTAGAAAGTGGTTGAGGAGATTCGAGCCCGTATTTATTATCCCGGATCCCTTGAGGAGAGCGTTGGTCAGGGGTTGGAAGGAAGTCTTGGGCCAGGTTATTTACAATGCTTAGTGAGCTGTCTAGAGGTTTAGAGCCTCGAAGGATGGGCCGGGCCCATCTCTAAGGGTTAACGATATAAGCCCAAGAAGGCCTACCGAGTTCTCATCTAGTTCTTCCCCTTAGTCCAACAATTCCCCGATCCGACCCGTCGTCGGCGACCCGAGCGTCTCCTGGTGGTCGGAGAATAAAATGCTGTGCCCATAGAGCGGGTAACCCGAAGCCTCATGGGAGTGGGGCTAAGCTGGGACCGACCTTTGAGAAACCTCCTTTCTTCTGGTCTGCAGATCGCTTTCACCACTGCAATTGAGACCATTCGAATGAGAGTTTATTATTATCCGAGCTACAAAATCTGCTACACTATGCCTTCTTACTCTAGCGGTTGCCCATATACAGTGTGTTTTAAAATTTCAGGATTCCATTTTATGAGATTGGAAAGTTTTTTGTTTGTACTGTAGCCTGGGAAAGTTTGATGGTTTGCGTTTCAAAGCACGTAGAACCCAAGAGAGTATCAATTTTGTCCATTCGCCGTATTTTTGATGTTTGATTTCATTTCAGCCGCTATCCAAAATGAATGAGAAGGATCCGAAATCATCGTTTGAGGAAAATTTGAAGTAGGCTGAAACCCGAGATCAAAGATGCAATCGTTTGGGTGGATCGTGATCTGGTGGTGCGCTAGCCTCAAACACGCTTAGCGGCTGTCGGACCATAAGCCCCTTAATTTTGGCACCGAGTGAAAGTTAGTTTTTGTGACCGATTCTGATACATTTCAGGGATACATTAGGGCCACCAAGGCAGATAGCTGTAGGCTCACTAATGGGGTCAGCAAAAATATTATTCAAAACGCAAATATATTATAATAACTCAAATAGTACTCAAATACGAATAAATGACCAAATCACATAGGTAGGTTGATAGGTAAGGGGGAAACAAAGTATAAAAAAGAAACAAAATCTGGCCTTACAACTTATTCAGAGCTAATCGCAAGGTTTCAATCTCGGCGGAAGTAAAGATTTCGAACCAGCAAAGTCCACAGCTCTGCTTTTCTGCTGATAAACTTTATTAGTTCGCGATGAAAGCGGGAGGTTGGCTCGGATCACAATGAAAAGGCGAAGATATTGAAGCGATAAGACCCCTCGTTGAAAGTTCTCTTGGGTGGAGGAATTTCATTTTAGGTTTCTTCAACTAACTTTACACGAATTCGGAAATTGAAAGTCTTAGATGGGGCGGCGATTGTTCGAATATTCGAGAAAATCCGCGGTTTCCTTATAATGTGATTAAACGGCTTAGGAGGCCATGTTGAACGCCTGGTTGATTTGCCAATTGGAAACAGCTGCGGCATCGATGGTAAGGGATTCGGTCGCTGATACGGCCATAAAGTTGAGCTAATCATTCTAAAGCTGCGGCACTGCTAATTAGGTTTAATTCTCTCGCGCTACGATCATATAGAAATTCAGTGGCGTTGGGAAACGGCGTTTTGGCTTTTGAAAAATAATAGTATAATGATAATAATAATAACAATAAATTCAAAACTCAAAACTGAAACGGAAACTGAAACAAAAAATGAAACTGAAAATTAAAGTGAAAGTAATAGTGAAAATGAAAGTGAAATTGAAGATGAAAATGAAACTGAAATGAATTGAAAATGAAACTGAAACTGAAACTGAAAATAAAAGTGGAAATGAAAGTGAAAATAAAAATGACACTAAAAATGAAATTGAAACTGAAAATGACACTGTTAATGAAACTGAAAATGAAAGTGAAATTGAAAATGAAATTGAAAATGAAACTGAAATTTAAAGTGAAAATGCAACTGAAAATGAAACTGAAACTGAGAATGAAACTGAAAATGACTCAGAAAGTGAAAATAACACTGAAACCGGAAATAAAAATGAAAATGAAATTGAAAATGATTTTTTAAAGCAATAAAGTTGTTGACATTCTTAGTGCTTACGAAACCCATAGTGTCAAATACTAATTTGTTGGGAAGGGCCTGAAAAAAGTCGCGTTTATAGTTCATGCCCAGCGTAAAAAAAACTCTCCTCGAGGACCAATCATTGGACGGTTCAGCAAGGCGATAACGACTCCGAAGTGTCTAATTAAATGTCGGCTTCCGCTCCAATTCGTTTGAAAATATTAAACGCCTTCCCGTCTCTTGGAAGAATTTATCTCGTCTATTCTAATCTGTTTCTTCTGCTACTTTTTAAGATTTTCCTCCCCATTTTTCTCTCTCGCGCTTTTTCTTCTAGATACCCCGGTCGGAGAGGTCGTCGAGATAATGATTCCCTCCGATGCTAATTAAAGGAACTGAGGGGTCGATGAAGCGGCGGACGAGGGGAGTAAAAAATACTTTGACATCTTCATTAATTATGAGAGAATTTTTCTCGTTTATTCGTTTTTGGAAATGGAATTCCGACTCTTCGGAAACGAGTTTGAGGGCGTCCTGCCGCCGAACAATTTTCGAGAAAGACTAAATAAAGATGCTTCTGAGGGGGTTTCCAGTGAATTAATTAGAAGATAAGGGGCTACTCGGTCTTCTCGATTATACCGGTTTCTTATCAGTTGGTCCGGGCTTTTCCTCCCCATTACGGCGGGTTTCAGAGACCTTTCAGATAATTTCCAATACAGCCCAAGGCGAAAATGTAATCTTTGAAAGTTTTTCCTTACAATAATTGACTTTGTCGGGCGTATAAGCGATGACAGCATTGTTTGCGATTGCCTTTGGCCCTACGGTGATAAGGAAAAGTTTTCAGAGAGAATATTCTCGCGTGTATTTCAGCAGAGTTTGATAGAAATTGTTGATGGGGAATTAAACATTCGTTCTCCTATCCTCTGAAAAATGCCGATGAACAAAATACTCGGAAAATACAAAACCGCCTCGCTGTTTTTCCAGATTTTTGGTTCTAGACACCCCTCCAATAATGATAGGTACATCATGGATGCGATCTAAAATTGTCCGTATTTAAACTTCGAAGGTAATTCGTTCCGAAATGTTAGTCCTTTGCCTATGCAGGTACGTCTGGAACCACTAAAGACAAAATAGCTTAGTAATTTTGCATTTTGCAGCTGAAGAACTTTTGCAGTTTTTAACAGAGTTGAGAAAATTGGGACCTAACCCAGAAATGCTTTTAACTTATTTCACTTGTTTGGTAATTCTCTTTGACAAGAGATTCCGCGGCTTTGTGGCAGGTCGAAAATGGGTGGGTAATTGCTTTTCTACTCAATCTACTAAGTACCACCCGGCTTTGCGAACGCGGGTAAGGAAAAGAAGAGATTTGGTAAAGAAAATATCTTTAAGGATTATGTAAGCTTTTCTTCAAGCCTCCAGCTGCCTGTGGGGTACTTTTAGGAAAACCTCTTTTGGAAACTTCTTCGAGCGAAAGTATAAACGTAACTTGTGGTGCGTATTCAGCCATTATCTTCGTTACCATGCTACACTATCATATAATATAATATATGATATTATTACGATATTATATATTCATATAATATTATTAATATATTACTATATTATGGTAGTGTAGCATGATATATAAGTGAGATATTATCTCACATACTGAGCCCGTTAAACAAATTTAAAAAATTTCCTTCTTTAAACGGAAAGTCTATTTTTGGGTGTCACGGATATTTCCATTTTTACTTCCATATTTACAGAGTAAATGGAAGTATTGTGATCGTCCTAAAATCGAGAATCGGAACGGAGCTTCAGAAAAAACTTTTTCTTATACACATTTACTCAGAATCACTTCCTGAACAAGTGTCTGTGTGTCCGTTACGTCCGTTACGTCCGTTACGTCCGTCTGTCCGTCTGTCCGTCTGTCCGTCTGTGGTCATTTACAAAAAAGGCCATAACTCCCTCATTTCTCAACCTTTTTTCAAATTTCTTGAACTGAAATGTTTGTCTCGGCAAGACCTAACACCCTGTTTAATCGGAATTCGGATAACGCACAGTACTTCCAATATATTTGCATTTTTAGTGTTTTCTATTTTATTTTTTTCCGGCCACAAAAATGAACCGATTTGAGCGTTCTTGGTCTTAAAATCTTTGTTTTACCTTGCAGAATATGTGGATATTTTTTACATTCCGAAAATGTGGCGTTTTTTCATTTTGGGCGAATTTTAAAATTTTAATAGTGAATTTTTCGATATTTTTGGCCTAAACACCTTAAAAGCAGTCAAAATATGATCAAATTGTGTCACAATTTTACGTTTCAAAATATGGAAGTATTGTGTGTTATCTACGCACCACTGGTTCATACTAGAAAAAGGAAAACCCTTTCATCATTCCAGGTTCAAAATCATTGCTCGAAATTCGTCAAAATATCAACTCGTCCGACCTACTCCAAAATATTGAGCTCAAAACACTGCAATTCAAAATCAACAGGATATGTATTTTTTTAAGGCTTCCTGGCAGTTTAGAGTTAAAATGTTGCATTTTAGTGATGAATTGTGTCTCATGAGCTGATATAAATGACATTCAGCTTCTAATTGAATAAATGAACGAATAAATAAAATAGGCTTGAATTAATGTGAGTTATTAGACAGGGTAGTTATTAAATCCCCAGTGCATTGTTGAGGAGGGAGGATTTGACCTCTCTTTAAATTTCACGGCAATAAATCATCTTGTTTTTCGCCGTTATAATACTCAACAATACCAAATATCCGGTTAATTGTCCCTTTGTCCATGTTTCCAATCAGCGGTGCATGCCTTCGGAATTGTGCAAGTTGGGATTGTTGAAGAGCAGTTTTGGTGCAAGGTCGTTCTCTTCAGAATTCCCTTTGAAATTTAGCCATGGATACCATCACTTTGCTGTTTGCTCGGGATAGGACGGTAAACTGTTCTTGCAACTATTCTACCAGGAGTATCAGGATCCCTCGATCCACAGCGCGGTAGGCCTTTCTAGTAAGGCCCCTTCTCCTCTCACTCCTTTCACCTCGCGCCCCTTTCTCCCGCGCTCCTTTCTCCTCGTGCACAGAATTCCCCACCCGCACCTATTATCTCCGTCTTTTCCGGCCTTTGGAGGCGAATATTGGCTACTAAATCTATTCCTCACCATGCACTGTACCACCAGCGTTATGTTGCTCGTAGCCGATTAGCTCGTCCATTCTCGAGGCTACCATAGCAAACGAGCAGGATTCATAAGAGTGTTTCCTGCCCACACGTATTGATCTTTTCATGGCTCTATGGGCTTGGGTGGCCCAGAATGAATACTGACAAGTGATGAATTACGTCAGCACGGAGTATGGTGCAATGCGGAGTTGAACCTTTGGTGCGTGAATACAACACTACTCAATGTAGTTCACTTTCGTGTTTTTGGACCCCCATGGACTCTTAGGAACGATTCAAAAGGTAACAATTGACAAAAAATTCTATTTCGAGTGATTTTTAGTATGCTGTAAATCTTGAATGTGAAGTGGTAAGCAATTTTGATTTTCATAACACCAAAAAACCACTTGGATTGGTATTTTCTGCCACAAAAATGATTTTTCGGAAGTTACTCAAGAAGAACAATGAGATTCTTGTAGATCACTTCCATAAACAAAGATCAAATCAAGTCAAATTTGAAAAAAATCTTATATCGTAATTGTTGTTTGACTCGAAGTCGTCTGCACTTCTATGATTAGGACGTTCCAACGACCCTCACGCTGATCAGGCATATTTCTGTATTATAACTCCTTTGGTATGCCTTAAATGAAATCGAACTACTTAGGTACTAAAAACTATGGTGAATGAAAATTGCATGATGTGTAGGAATAATTATTTTAAGGTTAACTTAAGGAAAGCTGGTGGGTCGAGACAATAGTCATGTTAATTTAATTGGTCGAGATGCCTTCAGAGATAAAAAATTCATTAAATTTTATTGGAATTTCCAAGTTTGGCTCAGCCAAATGCCAAATGGAAGTTTTTTCCGCCCCCTGTAAAATTCTGGATGTTAGACATACTCTGTGTTTTCCGCACTTTCACTGTCGATATGCAGCTTCTCAAGGAAGTTCATATCCGGGACACAGTTTAATCTTCAAATGCCAGCTCGTTCGAAGCATTTTAAGCTTCAAGTGGGCAGCCACTCGTAAACATCTCATCCCAATCAACTGGCGAGTCAGGAGTGAATCAAATTAATGAAGGGCGAACTTACATCAAGAGCAAGAAGCTTAGCAGGATAAACTACGGGTGACTAATGACCCGAAACCCGGGCTTAATTGTTTCTTGCGTTTACAACTTAGCTGAGTGCTTTGTTGGAACAAAGCTTCCCCCTTAGGTTACCAGCTTAGGGATCCTGTAAGGGCGTAAAAACGGCTCCGGTACTCGCAACTGTTTTCAATATTCATCGCAAGCCCAGTTTTACGGCTGAGACACAGTAACGTATTAATCGCTCCATTCGCTTTGCCGCACCCGCAACTTTCCTCGGTTTAATGAACAAGCCCAATTTATGGGGGTTTTCCCCCATGAAACCTAATTAAGACGAAAGGTCGGCCCAACTTGGAGAAAATTAAGGAGATCCAGAGCCTCCGAGGCCTTTGAATGCGAGGTGCTTGAATATCTCGGATGCTTTTGTCGTTTTCTCCATACGACGACAGCCCACACGATATTTCGCATGAGGTGCGCCAGAAAATATATGGGCGCCTGGAGGAATCCTCATCTAAGAGGTTTCAACCGAGAGACGTTTCAAGCAATCTCGAGCTAGACTAATAAATAAACTCAGCAACGATACCAACTAGCAAGCTATCATTCAAAATCCAGTACCCGATTCTAGGTCTCAAACAGTAGGAGTTTTTGTACGCTTTCTGTGTTCTATTGCAATTGCAGGGTTACCTATCGAGTACGTTTCAAGTAGGTATTTGATTTTAGTGGTGACAAAGCTCAAAAATGAACGGTAGGTTTAAACTTCCGCCCAGAAGCTATTACAGATTGATTCCATTAATCCATTAGCCTTGTGTTGGTAGATCTGGAGAATTGTACTAATTGTAAAAAGATTTCCTGGTATCACCGAATAGAGGAAGCTTTCAAAAGAGGCATCCCTGGTGACATTTTTACACTCCAGTTTCTTTCTGACCGTGCGATGTGGAACTGTTCTTCGGCGAATTTACTTTTTGGGGCAACCGCGTGAGTTCTACGAAGCCGAATCCAATTCCATCTATAGCAAGAAGTCGATTTTCGTACGTGGCCTTTATTTATCTCCAAAAGCCGAGGATGGCCACGATGTCAAAGCCAAGAGCCAATTTTATGTTTTCCCAACGTGGTTAAGATTTGGCTGTAGTTAATGGGTCAAAGTTTTACAAAAGCGATTATTTGAAGGCTTGTTGAAGTTTTTCTAGGTAATTTATTTAGTATACATGAACTAATATAAATAAATAATAATATAAATAAATGATAATATAAATAAATAATAATATAAATAAATAATAATATAAATAAATGATAATATAAATAAATAATAATATAAATAAATAATAATATAAATAAATAATAGGTAATATAAATAATAAATAATATAACTAATAATATTAAGTTTTGTCACATACATTTTGAGGTAATATAAATAAATAATTAATATTAGTATTGGTATTTAGTATTTCCAATTCGAATTGGGAGCTGTCCAAACCGAATTGTGAATCTATTGAACCCAATTCCTGATCATACCTAGGTGCTGTTACTAAATTGAGTACCTACTATTATAATACTACTCCTATCTGACAGTCGTATGTGACAAATCCTAATCTAAGTTCCAAAAATAACAAATGAGTTCTTAATTTATTATATATGTTGCGGAAACTATGCAAAATGAAGTTATCCCTATGGATTTGCAATAATTCATTTTTGATAACAATTTCAAATGACCTACATACATACGTAGTCGTTAAATAAATTAGTTATGTCGGTAAGCCCCTATTTCCCAAGAGGACACAAGTTGTTTGAATGTGATCAATTTCAAAAATGCTCTGATGCCGCCAAGATTGCCGAATGCTTTTACTCTCTGTCTCTGGTTATGGATTTTCGGTGTTTTTAAATATCTCAAGAACACAATTATTATTTGATGATTCAATTGATAGAAAGGCCATGTTTTAGAGAAAATTCAAGAGTTTCCCAACTGCGATTCCGCAGGAATTAACAATTTTACGTATAATATGTACCTAACAGGGATAGTTTGATTAAAACGGATAAAATGTACCTAAAACATACACCCTGAAAATTCTAATCACCCTATCAACTAATCGCCATAACTTATCTTGGAAATTGAATTGGCAATTTAGTCATGATAATAAGGACTGCTTTATCCATTTTGTTTTCCAAAAATCATGGGCTAATCACAATGCGACAACTTTCAATGTGATATTTAAGTCGGTCATACGCTGTCCGATTACAAAATGCATTGCTGTGTTAAGTCGAGGTGGCGTTGGCGTAGAACCCAATAAATTCTATTGGTGTTTCCAAGCCACGTTCCTATATTCATCCTCATTTTAACAGTCAGTGATCGGATAGTGTGTGGCCGACGTTTGGGAATTTGTAGCCAAGAGATTGGTCAATGATTTTCGGATAATCGACTATCGATAAAGCGGTTTTAAATCTCGAAATGGCCTCCGTATGTAGTAACCGAAAATTTTGAAGCAAGAAAATTTATCCATGGCTCAATAAATTCTTCACAAAGAAAAAATGAATAATAAAATAGAAATTATGGAACATTCGGTTTTGAAAAAAATCATGGCTATAAAATAATATTATGTTGTTCAGGTATTTTAAAAACAATACCGTGGATTATGGCACTTGTTCGGCTCGTTCATGGTGCTTTCTGAAACTCGTTTAGTTCCAACAGTCACCGCAGCCGCGCTTGTGTCATATCAACTTTCCAACCCCTGGCGCCGTATAATGAAATCCGCATTGCGCAGGTGCGGCGGCGTGCGCCGTCCAAACAGCGGCGGCATGTCTCCGCATGATTCGCAAGCGATGGGTGCCATGAGCCCGGAGGATATGGCCCTATTCGGCATGGTCTGGCTCCTCGGGCTCAAGGCCGAACTGAGAAGGCTCGAAGCGGCTGAGGAGGCCGCCAAACGATCGCCGGGCATATTCACTGTTGAGCCGCCTCCGCCGAGCCCCTACTGCCGCGTCCACGGTTACAAAATGCGGCGGCACCCTCCTAATAAAGGTAACTTTTTTATTCCAGCGAGCGGCGGCGGCGGTGCGAGAGTGACGTTGAGGTACTTGAGGTGAACATTTTTGGCCTGAGAATCACAAGAAAAGTTCGGATTTTTTTGGTCTGCTATATTGTGGGGATTGATCTGAAATAATAAGCCTCGAATGGTCAAAATCGGTTCAATAGTTCGAAAATCATTCGAGGAAAACCATCAATTTTTCGTTTCTCGTGCTGACGACTTCTGACATTTTCAACTGGCTTTGATCATCCTGGGCTTACTCTGTTCAACCCCACCAGCACATACCACTAAAACCTGAATATTTTTAATAGTTCTCACGAATTTCATCAGAAACCCAATTTTTTTAGGCTATTGGTACCTACCGATTTTTGAGGGGTTTTTCCTCTCTAGCAGGTCGTGACAGACGGGGCTTCCCCGGTATGCCTCTCCTCTGAGGTATCTATATCTCAACGTTACTTCTCCACCTTCTCTCATATAGGTATATGTATTTTCAAGTCATATTTTCAAGTCATCAGAATTTTCCAAACCAAATGGGAAACCATCCAAAACAAATTGAGAATTTCCCAAACCATATTGAGTGAGAATTTTTCAAATCAATTTGACATTTTCCAAACCGAATCGAGAATTTTCCAAGTCCATTCGGATTTTTAAATTCTCAATTTGATTTAAAAAATTCTCAATTCGACGCGGAAATGCTATTATATATCGCGATATTAGGATTATAATTGCGAAAGAAGCAGTTTTTATAGTAGACCCTACCCCTGATCTGCTGACAACAACATTCGTTCAAGGGTCGATCATCCATCCACAATTAGGACTATAGTGCGGAGGAAATGGTGCTAGCTTATAGCTGTTCAGCGAATTTGCCACTATCGGTAATGTGGATGTTCGACCTTTGGTGTTCCCTTAGCGAAATGCCCCGTTTCCATAGCGATAAAGGCAGACTTGCCTCGAGGATTGCGTAGCATCTTCGGTCAAAACGGCAGATGATGGCCTTCGAACCAAAAAGGCTGCCAAGATAACAATGGACCGAGACTACGTCTGGATCTATATTTATCCCATTCGAAATTCATATTGAGGCAATAAAATATCAAGGGTCGCACGTGACCAGGCATACTAGTTACCCCGGGTAGAACGGGTCAATCTGGTAATAGTGGCGTAACCGCTGTCGACTTCTGGTGGGAGGGGGGTTAGTGTTATGGCTACTATGTAGAAAGGGCACAAAGCATCGTATTGTATTTTATACGGCGGCCTCCGATACTGCCAGCTTAAGGAGCACTTTGTACAATGGGGTGCAGCCAGAATCACATTATCTCTCCAACTTGTATTATTCTACCAGTCTGGTCAATCAGTTGTACATATGGCATAGGTCACATATGGCAGTTTTATTAGGTTATGCCACCGTATAATAAAAATGTATAAAAATGTCAATGACAGAATAAACCAAACTATAGGTAGTGCAATTCCGAAGGTTTACAATTAGTAGGTTGAAAAATCAGCCCCCGATAACCCTAGACAATATTTTTGGAATAACCATGAGATTTGGCGAGTCACGATCGATTGGTTTAACGGTTGGGATTAGGGTAATTTTTTTTAATGCTTCTTTTTGCCTACTATTCAGCTGAAATAATCGCCAATTTTCGTATTTTTGAAATTGTTAAAATGTGTTAGAAATATTTTGTTTTCTGGATTCAAATTAGGAGTGGCATCAGCTTTCTAAGCGAAATTTTATTTTGAGATAAATCTCCGCTATCACCATTTAGAGGAATGTAAGCAACATTTCAGCTAATATCAGCAAAAAGCGTCGTGATAAATCATTCTTCCGAACTTGGAAACTGCCCGGCCTGCTAAGAGGCCTAGGACCAAAGTCGGGGATGTGACAGAGGCTGTGGCAGCCTTGAGATATGCCCTTCCATTTGTCTTAAGCACTCGCCCCACTCTCAAGTTGGTGTTCTCTTCGAGCGGCCTAAAATGCAAGATGAATCAACCCTCTAACCCCAGAGGTGAGGTACTATTACCATCGTGTTTATGACACTCTTTCCTCATCACAGCTGTACTCTCAACGAGGCATTTCATCTGACGAGAGGAATCGAGGTTTTCACGATTGGCCATGAGATAAATTTCGAACATCGAAGGGATGCAGGGGGATCTGGAAATTTTTATTTCTCTCGTTAAAGTTAAAAATATAAAAATACTGAAATACAAAAAATAAAATTTTTTTGCGGACGAAAATTCGTTTTTTTTATGATGTTCGTCTAACGAAGCGAGCCTGCCTTAGAAACACACAATGACGGGGTGGATGCAACCAAAACACTCAATCGCCCCCTGCGACTCACCTGTGGACAAATGAACGCGGCAACGAAGTACTTGACCTCCGCTCACTAACAGGTGTTCTTCGTCTCGGCTCATGGAAGAAGAAGGAGATTTATAGCTTTTCTCGGCAAAGCGTTGGTCATTTGTTGTTTCTTTATGTCAGTACAGTCGTTTAGTTAGTACAAGCTACAAGACATACTGACGTAGGTCGGTAAGTCGTGCAGCAGCATTTTGACATGTCATGGTTTGTTCGATGAAACATCGCCCATTTGATTTAAATTGGACTGTACATTACGTTTTCGTGTGATCAGCTGACCAGTGATGTTTGCCATATCATAAAATCGAGGGAAAGCTTTTTTCATGCCTTCAAACACATTCCACATTTAGGTGCCATGTTGCTAAAATAATTTTTTTGTTTCAGGTAAGTTTCCAAAACCCTGTGACCGAAGCACATGAAGCCAACCAGTGGTAAGGTGATTGTTTTGCGGTCTTACTATAATAATCATAAAAACTATCAGCACACGTGTACACTCAACCGCGAAAGAAGCCTTTGTTTTTCTTCGAAATTTCATTGAAACCCGTTCTTATGTTTATTTATCTATTGTCATTTTCTAATTCATTCTACTGGATTGCTTCAGCCTTCGATGATGTCCGAATTCCAAGATGTTTGCTCAGACCAGATGTTTCTCAGAATCGTTTTGCCAGAAAATTATTCCACAACGCTGGATCGAACGAGGGACTGGAGCAAACGCTACTATGTTTATTTTCCGAACTAAAATTGAAAAGTATAGTGAACTCAGTTACAAAGTATCAAAAAATGATTTTTGCCCTCTTTGCCATAAATCGCGAGGAAACGGAATGTTTTTTCTAGTACCAATGAAAGAGAGTTAATTTTCGTGCAACTGTGCCAGGGAAGAGAAAAGTAATGGAAAACTTTTGAAGTAAGGGAATCCGAAATTGAAGGAATTCCTAACTAACGCGAGCGCGGGACGCGAAGTGAGCAGAAAAAAGCTTGGAACAAAGGGTAAAAAACGCTCGAGCTTCAACTTTGTTGTTCCATTCTTTTGAGAGAAAAAGGCCTTTGGAACGCAAGTGGGGAATAATTGAAGTGCCAGAGGGCGGAGGAGGGATCGAAGGGAAATGTCCCTCTTGCAAACCTCCACCGTGCCCCAGCACTATTTCTTCGTCCAAAAGCTCTTTTTTACACTAAAGCTCTTCAATTTATTCCGAAAGACATCGGTCGCCAGTAATGAGTTGGAAAGGGATGCGCTGTTACTCTGCGAGGCCTCTGACGTGTCGCTCCGGAAGGGCCAAATCCATTTATGGAGCTGTATGAGCGACTGTTTATCAATGGAGGGGGGAGCGATTTTTTTTTTAATTCATGACGTCGATGGAAGGCAGAAATTGCGGGAAATCAAAGTTTCGGGAACCAAATAAAGGATTGATGAGACCAGTTAGACTTAATAAATGAGGTGGGTACTTTGTTACTTGAATGAGGAAAGTGGAGTATTACGGACGCTGCGGGTAATTCGGACACCTTGACTATCTGCACAGTATCACACGTCGGACCGTTCGCCGCAGACACGACAGCCCGGCACGAGGGTGGGGACGGAGTTGCCATGCGTTGAAACGTTAACCTGACACGAACAGCTGAGAGCTATCGATACACTCAGTATCGCGATATAATGAAATCGATCGTGTCACAGGGAAATTCCGATACGAATGCAATCGATATATCGTTTGGGACAAAAAAAACCCCGAGTCTCGATACGATACGTTATAACCAGTGGAAGGCTACCGTTCGCAGACACGGCAAAGATCTCTCGGTGGAAAGTTCTGCCGTGCCGTTGCCGTCGTATATAGTGGGGGTCGGGAGCGTCGCTGATTGGCCGATGCGTTCTCCCCTTCTCTTCACCGGTGACGTTACGTTGGTTTGCCCGTGGGCTGGGGAGGAGAACGGTCTGACGTGTGATACGAGCTAAAAGCTTTAACGGGGCGCGGATGAGCACGGGAAAGTTGATAATACCCCTCCTTTCCTCTATTTACTCCATTATATCATTCACACCCTGACTTATTGGCTATTAGAATGATATCCATGAGTGCTTCTCACTGTTGTATTGAGGAACTTTAACGATAGGATGACGCTTCCTTGCGTCAGCACATCTGTCCCCCGACGAAAAAGTTCAAATTCGGCCCTCTGCCCCAATTCCAAGGAGATGCTCCGGAGTCTTTGAGGCTCAGCGGAATGGTTTCGATCTCTAGCAGTGCTTCTGATTTGGAGGTCTGCAGGTCAGGATAAAGCTTGGGGGTTTTGAGATCAAAGTTGGTGCCTCTTCCAAATTATTTATCTCTAGTGGACACCCGATACTTTACTCCCGAGATTGTTACTCCTGGATCCAACAACTGGGGTTCGAGCAGCGGTCTCTCGACCATGGAGGCATGTCGTTCCAACGTATACACTGTTGCTCCGGTGATGGTGTAACGGATAAAAAATTGTTGGTGTTTTGACATTAGAACAGACACCGACGGACCATTGGCCGGGGTTGCTTTACTGCTAATTTCCTATACTGCAACGGCATCGGACTATTAGTTTTTGAAACGTTCCTTTGAAGGATGCAGCGCTCAAGAAACCGCATCATACGTCCTTTTTTGACCTACTATTTTTTATTATGGATTGGCTCGTTACGCTACCAACAGAGTTACAGCAGACTTCCAGATTTATAATCTCGGCATCGCAGCTGCCCTGTAGTGACATATTATCCCCACTTGGATGTTGCAACTCGATGTAATTCGAGGGTTTCTCCGCCCATCTTTTTGCCAGGCAAGAGGTGAATTTCATACGCCGAAATAAAAGTAGCTCGGAAGTTTACTTATTTACATTGCTCGCCACGTTCAAATAGCGGTAAGGACGTTGGCACGGCGCTATTATTGCTTGAGAAGAGCAGCGTAGAATAAAAAAGGCATACGACGACATATGCGCTCAGCCATCCGAATTCCAAGACCACAGTACGACTGAAGGAAGAGATAGAGATTGGAAGTAATGTGAGCAGGAAAGAGCAAGGAAGTCGAGTGTGGTTACTTTCCCCTCAGTGCTCCCTCGGGTTCTGTTTGCGCATCACAAAAATGCACGCATGGGAGATCACTAAGTTCTTCCGTTTGGGAATTTTTTCCTCGTTACAAGAATTGAGGCAGAAGCGAAATGCAATGTCAGTCCGAAAATTTAGAGGGAAAACTACGGCCTTGGAGGCACTTCACTAAAAGTGCTTCCCTCATAAAAATGTAAATAGGAGTTTATCAACTAAAGTAAACATACCTACCTAATTTTTAGGGAGCGCCTAAAACATTATCAAACGAGCAAGAAGGGTCTTTTGGTGAAAAAAATCATCAAATTACAAACGAAAGCCAGTAAAATTACGAAGTGGCATAATAGGCTAGGTGATAACTTCTCATTAGTAGGTACCTACTGGGTATTGTTCCAATCACATTTTAACAACTTTTAAAGGTTTATTGCCGAGGAAGACGGTTCTTATGCAACGTCCGAAATTGCAAAAAGTCCGATGTGGCAGAAGAACCGCAGAAAACTGACGAGATACGAACGGAAATCCACGAAGCCTAATCGCCAGAAATCCGAGGCAGTTATAATTAAATTACTTCTGCTTCATCCCTCGAACATCCAATGCAAACAAATTAATCTGCATCGCTTCTCCAGGCAATTTATTGTGCCAGACAGACTTTACGCCCATTGATTGTGAGTATAATTACATTCCAACGTTTCCATTGCACTCATTCTGGTAATTATTTTTCTTCCATTGCCAATTTACTGTTGAACATATTACATAAGAAGTTGAGCACTTTTGTTGGGTGTCTGCAGTTTCTTATGCTTCTTGCGTGTGCCCCACTTCTCATAATGATATTCTGAATCGCATTCTGAACGGATGTTCCCAGCCATTGTCCGATAAATGGTTATAATATTGTGCGATCGTGATGGTTTGGTGGTCGTGAGACGGAGACAATCGCAGCTTAAGCCTTTCAAGTTCAAACTTGTAGAGTTCAAGTACTTATGGAGGAGTAGGTATTTGTGTGTGAAATATGGACTGTTATATCAAAGAAAAGAAAGGAAACATAATACGATAAATAAAGTTGAATTACAACTCTCAGTTGCTCAGGAAATTTGCTTTAGGTCCACGGGCATCCCAGCAGTAAAGTTCGCTGGAAACTTTTTTATTTCCACCAAGCTGAAACCTAATTTGTGCTTGGACCTCTTCCGCAAGTTCCACCCTTTCCGCTCCTTCTCGGGAAGGTGGGCGGGGTGCAGGAAATAGGAAACTGTCAGCCTTGCGGGAGAATGAAGGCAATAAAGGCCCTTTTTCCGGAATGCAGGACGCCCGCCGAGGTGGAAACCCTCAAGATGCTGGGGCTGAGGAGAGACTGCCGCGGCTGTGAAACGAGCATCTGTTTACCGTAGGATATTATGTTCAGAGAGGCGTAGGCAGCTCTTTTAGCCGGGAGTGCTAGTGCCTTTGGGACTTCGAGTCAATAAAGAAGTCCTAGCTACATTTCTATCCCAGGAAAAGAACTAATTTGATATTTTTGACTAGCGAGGTTGACTCGATCATTTCTGAAGTAGCCCGCATCTACAGGGCTGATAATCAATTTTAATTTATGACTCTAACAAACCGTACAGTACCTAATGAAAGATAATAATCCTATCTAAAAATTTGACACCATTTATAGAAAAATGCTATCACTCTTCTAGCGTGCCCAATCAAGCCATCTATAGTGGAGGGCCTCCCAAAAATGGTTTGTGAGGATATTTAAAATTTGAGTTCGATGTAGTTAGCCGGTTAGCTCATGATTTATTTTCAGTCCAAGTCACCAGTACGTCAGAATATGTCCCTGGACTTCTTAACTTTGTACTTAATTTTGGGAATAGAAGTAATCATTCTTTCTGAGAAATTATGGAGATTTCATCTCAGTTTGGTAGCAGAGCGTGAGGCAACCCAAATGTTTTATTCACTGATGCTTTTAATTAGCTGGAAAAGAGCAGTGCCTTATTTTTCTCCGACTTGGTTTTGACTAACATTTTGTGACTTTGGTCGGTTCAACTACGCGAGAAAATAAATTTACTTGAGGTTGTATATAATTTTTTCCACAGTCGCAAAACCATTCGCTCTTCTACAACATTGTGGATTCAGGATAATCAAATCATAACCTGAAATTCGACTGGCATAATTTGCTTGATTGGGTGTAATACAGTTAGGACCTCGAGGTCGCCTCTGATTGAGGGAAAAATGGCTCTCGGGTAAAAAAGTCGAGAAACGGATGTCTTTGATTTCCTCTGAGGCCTTTTCAGAGTAAAACTGAGTTATCGGCTACTTCCTGGAGGCTCTCGGTCTAGACAGTTTCTCTTCATTTCTTGAAGTTCATTCCACCCTTGAATAAACTTTTAAAATACACTGGCTACTGAAAGCAAAAAAAGTTGGCATTATTCCTATCCTTCTTATTTGCTTTAGGAATTATGAATTTAAAGAATGATTAGAAAATAGTATATTTCATGTTTTTATGCATTTTCATAATGTAATAGCCCTAAAATTTAAAATTTGACCGAACTTCAGAAAAAAGTTTACTTATAACTACACCTTTACTCAGAATCCCTTCCTGAACAAGTGTCTGTGTGTCCGTCTACCGAGTGGCAGTGTGGATCGTAAGTTGGTTACAGAAAGGCCAACCCCAACGATGCATTCCCATAGGTTTTCATGTTTGAGTTTGCCTTAGCTCCCATGGGTTTGAGAAGCAACTTGCTCATAACCGCGGTTCAGAGACCAATATGACGTTCCAACTTTTTTACCAATTTGATATTCACAATCCTAACAGTCAGGACAATGTTGACGCAAAGCTGAAGATAGACTATTAGCTGTATAGTGTAATTTTCAAGTATGAAAACAGTAGTACGCAGCCAACACACTGTGCTCCCAAACTTGTAGTGAAACTTTTTCTACCTCGTAGGATAGTGGATCTTTTTTATATTATTTATTTTATTGTACAACTTGACGTATTTCAGGCGGGTTTTGAAATTTGCACAATGACTTTATTGACATTTTTGATCCACGCAGCCTCCAAAGTAGTAAAATATAATCAATTCGATTCTAAAATTTACGTTCAAAATATGGAAGTATTGTGTTTTATCTACGCACCGCTGGTTTATTTTTACCGAAGAACGTATGACTTAATTGACCGATAGGTACTGAAATAATACGAGTACGTCTATAGGTATCCTCGTCCCAGCAAAAAATGTCAGGGTTTATAAACAGACACGTTCTGCTACAGTTGAGATGTCTTTCCGGATTATTGTAAGAATGTCGGTTATTGGCAGGTGGTCGGGTCAGAATGAACATTCTTGCTCTCCAATTCTATGGGAGTGATGGGATTTCTGGGGGTGCTCAAATGCCTGTGGGAATCGGATATCGATGTCACCGCATCCAACCTTTTCTTGTGATCACGACATTTATAGCCGACATGGGAAGGAGGTTCTCATGGTGGCTAACAAACTCAATTGGGTCAGTGGGGTGGCTGAGTGGTTTTAGTACAATTGCCAAGTATCAAGCTTTTTGAGTAGGTGCGCATAATAGCCATATCATCCTTCCCCGTTTTATGGGTTGTGGAAAAAATTGGTTTCCTCTTCGTATTTACCGCATAAATCGAATACGACTGCTCGCAAGATGATTGCGTTTTTACGAACTACATCCATAGGTTAAAATGTAGGCTGCAAGTGAATGTAGCGTCACATGTGTAGCGTTGCAGTCTCGCGAATTTGTGAGGCGAAGGACACCATGAATAGCGAGGGGGCTTTTCGGCTTCCAAGTCACGTCCAACTTTTCACAACACAGCTGCTTCAGCTCCGGCACGTTGGGTTAAAAAACTCAGCTATATAGGCACCAAGGATATCAACTTCACTCGAGCTGGATGAAAGGCGTGTTTTGTGACTTGACTGTGGCATCGAGAAGTCGAATTCATTGCCATGTTTTTGATATTTGCTTAAGACTTTTCATTATTTCGGTTCACACGATCGGATGGCGCACTTTATCTGCGTCTACCTATATACTAGGGCTGGCTAGTAAGGTTTTGAGTTTTTGAGCATTGCATCCTTCAACGGTTATGGCATACGGTTATGGCAGTGTGTACAACGCCACCGCCACCATTGTAGTGTACTATCAACGAACGTAAGGGGCGATATCTCCGCTGTAGCTGGTTGGCAGGCATCATCAGACAGAACTTTCGTCGCATCATGTCCGACAGCAATGGCACGTTTCGTCGTGCTGATGTCGGAAAGTAATACAAGAATGCAAGAACAAAATCACTTTCGTAACTCAAGTGTTTTCTGCAATTGACCCTTCACTGGAGCCGTCATTGACTGGATTGATGTTGACTTCAAGCAGGATTTAACAAGTTGTGCAATATTTTATCAATTTTTTTTATCCATTCAGGTAAGTAGGACCCCCTCTGGATTTCGAATTTGATTTTGAATTTTTCAAGAGTGCCCATCTCCTTGTTGTATTTCGAGGTATATTATGGTGGTGATTAACTGAACGGTATGCAAACTCCTAATTCCACCCGGCCTTCCGACGACCTCGCGGAGATTATTTCGCACTTTTTTACATCAGCTCCGCCTGTCGCACCTTTATCATCGTTCTTTCTGCCTCATTTATTCCGTTCTCTGTTTTCCGCTACCTCTACTCCTTTTCCAGCTATCTCGTAGCTTTCCCCCCTGCCAGTTCTGCTACAAAGAGTAACATCCAGACCAGAAGGCATTATAACCTGTTCCATAACGAAATTCCCGTTCCATTTCCCCGCCGCCTATCGTGGGCCTTTCCTTCGGTTACGGAGGGTAAAAGGGTTATCAGTATTGCCGAGAGGACCATAATCAACGCCTAAGCTTTACGGCTCGTTATAATTACGAAGAGTCGCCCTAATTAGGTGAATTACTCTGCAGGATTCCAACATAATTAGTCATCTTCATTGAGTTTAATGAAGAAGGAGAGGGTGGCAGTTGGGGTGGAAAAATTCCAATCTGCCGCCCTATTGACAGGATCGTTTTTCAAGGTCCGGTAGCAATAATTTCGCCAAGAATTACCTAGAATAGAATCTAGATGAATTGAATCCCGTAATCAGGAGCTGCTTCTGCTCTATGGCTTTAGTGCCTATTATCTGCGTAGGGTTTTATAAGCTGTTGTATTCACGACACAGATTCACGAAGATTCGTCAAAAGCAAGTTTTTTCTCTTCGGGTGAAGACAAAAACTTGATGCTCGACTCTAGTCAACCTTCATTTTACGACGAGTTCCCACCAACTCCGAGCCATTACAATACACTGGGAAAGTATAGGAAACCTCTCGAAAAACTGAAGGAAATTTGCAGTCGGTTCATTCTGGTCAAGTAGGCTGGAATCTTTTGCAGGAACCTTTATACGGCCGTCTCATCCCCTGTTTATACCCGGAGCCACTCCCATTCCCGCATTCGTCCGAACCTCAGTCCCAAGAACAAGTTTCTTACTACTTGAGTTTTGCTCTTCTCGGGCTCTCGACCCACTTCAGATGTTTTCACAACCACACGCAGTACTTGACAAAGATCCACAGGAATCTTCGCTCCTTCGAACCGATTTTAGCTTCTTTCTTTGGTCGGCTACTTTTCTTATACGAGTCCGTGAGGCACACTTTGTTTTCTCACCCTTTTCGGTTTTACTGCCTCTCCTCCAATGCCGAACCTACAAAGCCATTGATCCAACGCACGCTGTTGATTCAATCGAAGAGCCCTTTGGATTTGAAAGCATTCAGGTAGTAGAGAATTCCACCATGAATATTATGTGATCTTATGAGAGTTTCAACATGCAATAATTCATTGGTAACGCTGAAAAAATAGCCATGTATCAGGTAGGTGGTTATACGAACTCCCCTGTTTACAAAGTAAGTTGAAGTCTCATAATCGTCAAAAGTGAAAATCGTAGTGGGGAATGGGAGAACCAGTTTACTTATATTTTTCTACCATAAATTACTTTTGACCACTTGATGAACACTTCTTCCATTTTTGCCCGTATCTCCCCAATTCTACTTCGGTTTTCAAATTTATTCCTTGGAATAACGCATAATGTGAACTCAGCCTAAGCGAATGGTCCTGAGTGAAAATGAAAAATGAAACCTTTCTCCGCGAACCTGACTGTGACATTTGGGTGACGAATCGGGCGTTGTGCGCTTGAGAAGTTTTGTTGCAGAAGAATCGTGGAAAGAGCAAAGGACAATAATTGAGGATTTCAAGTCACGTTTCTTGCTCGAAAACACAGTTTTATCTTTCGCACAAAGGGCCGTAACTGGTTGGCTAGAAGGGTATCAAATGTTCACTTAGCGAGCGAAAAACACCTTAAAACGTGAGCACGTTCATACTTATACGCCGTACTAATTCAATAGGTCTCTACTAAACTTATCGGCACTTCTTCATTCGCCGCGAAAAAAGCAAAGCCTCGAAAAAATCTCTCACGCTGTTATCATCAATCTTGAACCGATCAATAAAAAAAATTAATTCGAATAAAGACTTAAGTTTGAGTTTCAGTTTTGTTTAAGCCTGGGTTTACGTTCAAGTTTGAGTTTGAGTATGAGTCTATTTTAGGTTTACGTTTGAGTTACAGTTTGAATTAGAGTTTGGGTTTCAGTTGCAGTTTAGATTGGAGTTTGTGTTTTATTTTTAGTTTGTGTTTGGGTTTATGTTTGAGTTTGAGTTAAAGTTTCAGTTTCAGCTCGAGTGTTAGTTTCAATTCGAGTTTGTGTATCAGTACAGTATCAATTTGAGTTTGGGTTTGATTGTGTGTTTTACCGAGTTCAAGTTTCAGCTAGACTGTCGATTTGAGTTTTAATTTCAGTTTTAGCAGTATAAGCGTGAGTGCTGAATTGTGTATGAGTGTCAGTTTCAGTTGAGGTTCTAATACTGAGAGGCTTTGGGAAATTCCATTCATGAAGGATACCTACCTCTATGGGCACCTTCCGAATAACGTTCGTGATTTTGTAACCTACGCAGAGTGGTTTTACTCCGGATACTCACTCTACTCAAAAATCGTGGGTCAAAGTAGTTCACTTCTTGTGCATCCCTTTGATTCCAATTCAGACCATGAAGCCTTATCCAATTTCCTATTCCCTTATCACAGTGATCAAAGAACCACTTTGACTCATCTGCCTCTCATTAGGAGCACTCACATCTCCCTGCACAGGCAAGCTCAATTGGTTCCGCTGATACCTTTCTACCACCCCGGAGTATACCTCGATTATTTCCTTTGTGAGTGTGCTCTGGTAGATAACGGCTCTGCTACCATCACCTGACCTGCTTCTGCTTGGCCAGGGCTATCAGCCGAGCTCCGGGTTCACATTTTATCAGTCACCATTTACCTCGATTTCCGAACAATTTATCAGCTTAGTGCGTTATCAGCTTCGGCGGCAAAGGGCTGGAAGAGAGAGAAATCCTCTCTTGCCTGAGTATGTTTTATTTATTGGAACCCTCGGCAGATGTTTGATTTATAACCACATGAAGCATTCATGGCCGAAAGAAAGAGTTTTCGGAATCGACTCATCCTAGTAATTACTCGCGGTGGTATTTCCAGCAAGCACTGGTGCATCTCTCTGCTCGTTTCTTCTACTCTGTGATGTTCATATCCACCTGTGTTTACGTCAAACCGAAATGCTGAATAATGATGGTTGATTGTCCCTTGAAATTTCGTCATCAGATCATGCAGAAAAACTCGGTCTCCCCACCAATCATCATGATTAAGGTAATATTGTATCTTAAATCAATAAATTAAGGATTTTCGTTTCCTGGTAAACTTTTTTTCTCCTAAGGTCTCGAACATGCTTTCCTCCCCGTACTGTGGTATCAAACCTCTCTTGATTTTGCCAAGGAAATGCTGAGAACAAATGAATAGCCAAGGGCGCACGGCCCATTTAGGGTTGAGGTGCTCCTCCTGTTTGCGGTCCATAGAAGTGCGAAGATGCGAAATTTATTCCAGCTTCGTTCTCCACTTCGCTCGGTGGTCGATCAGTCTCGCAGCTTCCTCTCTCGGCCCTTATTTTGGGCGAGAACACTCCAGGGAAATATTTCAACTCTGAGCCGACCCGACAGTTTGTTTGTCCTAGCCTTCCAAAGCGATTTGTTCGTCTTCACGGCAGAGAAAAATGACTGATTCCTAGCGCTTAAATTTTCCTTCGACGCTATCCCCAGAATGTTGTTAACGAATTTAATCATTGGGGAAGACAGTTTGCGGGAATTCCTTTTGCGCCCTAATGACTCTTAAGCGTAGGATTTTATATCCAAGAATTAATCTCTTTCGCCTTCTCAAGTGTCGCCTTTAATGTCTTTGCTGGAGGATTAAGTACGGAACCGCAGCGTCTAGGGGTAAAAGAAGCGAAGAGACAGGAACAGAAGAAAATACCTCTCATTGCGAACCAACTCCATTCCTAGTAGTTTTGCACCAATAATGCTTCAGCGTTTTGAGGAGCGAGGCCGACGTGGCTTCGGAGTTCCTCAGAGTCCGGGAACAATATACTTTACCGTACCGCAAAATGCGATTTGATCAATATCAATGCATCGAAGTGAAATCCTCCTCCTTAACGAGAAGCGACGCTATGAAACTCATTCCAAGGCTTTTCCAGGGATTCGTTAGGTTGTGGTGAATTTCAGTTCCATTCTGAAAAAGTAACTATGGGAATATCGAACGCCACGGTGGAATGATGTTGGTATCAATGCTATCCTGAAAGATAAAGACTGCCTGAGGTATGAAAGTTTTCAAATGAAATAATAGGCGGATTCAACTGTTGTTGTATGCTCGTTGGGCTGTAATTGAGAACAAGTTCGATAGCCAACTCGTTATTTCAATATTCGACTCCCCTTCTCTTCCAATAACTTACTGCTGCAATCAACAGTTGATTGCAACAGAGTTACTCTCGATAAACTTATTCTTCAGTCCGTTGTAGTCATGGGCATGACTACAACTACTGACCTGACACCTACTGTTGGCTCATTGATGGCTGATCGAACTGTAACCTATGTCTGTATGCTCAAAAACGTTCGTTCTTGTAGAACAGTCTAGGTACTCTTTACTTTTTCGGTGAATTCGAGGTCACTAATTATAGAAGTAGGTACAAGAAACAATTTCTCCTACCAAAAAGTCCAAATCGGTTCTGTGGATTCATAGGTATAGCTTCTATAAGTTCAATCCTGTTTTGAAAACAAACTTGAAGGAAAGATGTGATGAATCGTTTGGTACATTTTATCACATCTTCCCTTAAGGTTCTTAAAGTTCGTTTTCAAAACTGGATCGAACTTCTCGAGCTATACCTTTAAAACTGATGCATACCGATTTCGACGTTTTTGGTTTAAAAATCTCAATACGCTCTCTTAATTATCAATTTAAATCCACCGCCATGGGTTTTTACTTCCATATTTACAGAGTAAATGGAAGTATTGTGATCGTCCTAAAATCGAGAATCGGAACGGAGCTTCAGAAAAAACTTTTTCTTATACACATTTACTCAGAATCACTTCCTGAACAAGTGTCTGTGTGTCCGTGTGTCCGTCTGTCCGTGTGTCCGTCTGTCCGTGTGTCCGTCTGTCCGTCTGTCCGTCTGTGGTCATTTACAAAAATGGCCATAACTCCCTCATTTCTCAACCTTTTTTCAAATTTCTTGAACTGAAATGTTTGTCTCGGCAAGACCTAACACACTGTTTAATCGAAATTTGGATAACGCACAGTACTTCCGAGATATTTGCATTTTTATTGTTTTCTATTTTATTTTTTTCCGGCCGCAAAAATGAACCGATTTGAGCGTTCTGTGTCTTAAAATCTTTCTTTTGCGTTGCAGAATATGTGGATATTTTTTATGTACCAAAAAACTGGCGTTTTTCTATTTTGGGCGAATTTTGAAATTTGAATACTGAATTTTTCGATATTTTTGGCCTAAACACCCTTAAAAGCAGTCAAAATATGATCAAATTGTGTCACAATTTTACGTTCAAAATATGGAAGTATTGTGTGTTATCTACGCACCACTGGTTTCATAATGAAGGAAGCAGTTGTCGATGGTTTGTGAAATTTTCACCTAAATTCAAATCCCGTGTCCAGTTGTTCCTCAGCCTGGCGCGAAATATCTACCAACTTCACTCTCTAATCATATTAGTTCGAACCAGTACCCAGTCGCCTGTAACCTGAAATCGTTAAAGGCTAGGCTTCTATCCGTTAAGGTTGTTACCGTCATCAGACTGGAAAGCTATTTAGCTCTAGTCGAAGGAAGAACATCGAATCGAGGAAAAAGAGAGTGAAAAGAATCAACCCATCGGTTGATCAGAGACCATTAAGGCTCGAAGAATAGCGATCGAGTGGCTGGACGTTAGCGCTGGACTGGGATAGAATCGGTCCAGCTAAACCTGAGTTGAGTCCCTATCTTCTCGGTTTGAAGGAAGGGTAGCTGGCCCCTACTAGCCGAGGGGAAATCCTATTTGACGAACATAGCTGCCCGTTAAGGGCGCCCTCAACTGAAACCCTATCTTCAACATCCTTGCATCGTTTGTACTATGCGGATCTCTGTCCAACGCTTAACCATTCGGCTCACGTGCACGGACCACTCGAAATAACGCGACGGGATAGCCTTTTTCCCGTTGGAATTCTTCCTTTTTCCTAACACCCGTCTCCTTTTATTCTGATGACGATGAAAAATTGGGTGCAAAACATTTACAGTTGCAAAAAGAAAGGCGCGCTAAGACCCTGGTGAAATTCCATCGGCGGAAAAAATAGTGCAAAAGCGAATAGAATGCGGGAATATAAATAGGTACCTATATCAACAAGAATATAACTGGTGCTTGGATAACTGCCAGTTTTTACTTTCATACTTTTATGCAAGAATTTTTCATAGTAATTGGCAAATCGTTGAGCGCACTCAGGAGCTTTAAATCCAAGAACGAATCAACGAATGGTTGAGATCAGCAAAGCTAAGAACAATTTTTTGAACTTTTCCCATCTCTGTTGAGCTCACCAACCGCAAAATAAGTTCCTTTCGTTTTTGCCCAGGATATGATACCAGATCTCAATGCATTCTACCCCATTGGAATTCTCTTTGATGGAAGTCGACTAAAGCCTTGAGGTTTATTTGTATAGTGCAACACAACTCTTATTCTGGGTTCTTATGATCCTCCTCTATTTTATATTATACTGATTGTCATTTTAGAAATCAAAGTTCCTAAATTCCTAATACTCTTTGGAACTGGGACGCTCAGATTCCTCAATCTCTTTCCTCTAATGAAGTAGATTTATTCTCACCATTGGTTTATATGCCCGTCTATGTAAATGTCGATAGTAGTTGCAGGTACTTTGAAACTAGATTTATGGCAATTGATAAACCGACCCGAAGTAACGAGTATAATTAAAATAATCCCCTAAATTCAAATGCGACAGCCGTTGAGAACATTTCTAGGCATACAAGTCTAGCTACGGTTGTTCCATTATGTTGGAGGCTCCCTAAAGCCCGGCCCCCTAAAGTTTTTTCAGATTTTCTTTTTTTTCTCTGAGAAAAAGAGGTAGGAAAATGCTGTTGCTTCAGGAAAAAGGGTAAACACCTTGCGAGCTGCTACTACGTCGCATTCAGCCAGCTTTCTCTGCCTTATCTAAACACAAGTCAGCCGACGGAAAATTCCTTTAGTTCGAGATCGGGCCCCTGCTTCGGAACTCGCACTTTCGGGTGAGAGCCTTGTTATACTTGCGCTTTTTCGAATTCTTCGTCAGAGATTTATTCATGGTCGATTGTGTGCCTTGGGCTTGCTGTAAATATGGAAAGAGGCAGGAAACATCAAGTCGCGCTTCGTCGTATGAAAACGTGAGCCGTTTTTTCACCTATACGGAATCCTTTCCTTGCTGATCATAATCTCATACTTTCGATAGAATTTACCGATACGGTTGAGAAAATACAAAAAATGAACCTCTTTACTCACTACAGAGCCTGGTTTGAACTTCACGTCGATGTCACCAGAACGTTATCGCGCACGTATGAAAGGCTACCATCCATTCATGACACGTTGGGTTTTCTTTCGTATTATTCAGCTCCCCGTCAATTTCCCCGTGAAAAGGGTGGTCTCAGTCTACCATGGGAGATGCCACTGTCAAAACAGGCAACACCTGAAATTTATGGCAGGGAAGAAAAGAAAATAGACGGGAAAAATAAAAAAGTTTCTCCCGATAATTCTTCCCAGCTCTGGCGCTTATCAGTCTTGTAAAGTTTATATCCTGAAGCGTCAGCTCTCTCTTTCAGTTTCGACTTTCATAATCCATTCTAACAGTCGTATTGGAGGGGGTATCGATTCCAATTGTGGGATCCTCTCAGGGAAATTGGAAGCCCAAAAAATCTTAGTAAAAAAATTTGATGGTGGAAAATTGGCCGAAAATTTTGGATGTGCAGTCCGCAAGATTCAGATTCCTGTTCCCACCACAGCTCTGAGGTTGCCTCACTCCTCGAAAATGCTTACGCATTACCACCATCGAGTAGAACCTATCCACTTCACGCATCTGATGCTTTGAAGATGCTTCATTCGAACAACTGAACCCCACAGTACCAAAGAGATACAGACTGAATGGTACTTTGACAAGGTGACCATAAGCTCTCCCTACTATCTAGAACAAATCATAGGTAATTGGTTGTATAAGTCGTCTGTGCCGTCAGCGTCACTATTCTCGTACAGGAATTCAGGACCTCCTGTGCGGGGCTCACATACGTTATCCAATCGATAAACTGTCCTGCGGTGGTCCAGGCTTACCACAGTCGGTCACTAAGCTGTCCTATATCGGCGCTCGAATGGTAAGCTGTTGGCAAACAAAGTTAATCACGTCCAGGGCCGTACCTTCCATTCCTACGTCCTACGTCCATTGCCTTGATATACTAAGAATAACGTTTTGACGTGACATAATATTTCTGTCGATCATGACATTCAGATAATAAATGAAGGGGATCTGGACGTTGTTCAGATTGTTATCCGGTAAAGGAGGTGAAAAAAGTGTTTGATCCTTTCTAATCGATTTAAAAACAAAAGTTCCCTAAGTTGATCCGTCGTAGGAATTTTTTTCCAGTTTTAAACAAGATTTCTGTAATTTAATCCCTTTGCAAAACTTACAATAAACAAAAATAATTACTAGTAATGCTGATTGTGGTGGAGTTACTCAAAAATAAGTAATGCAATTGATACCTGCAATTTTTTCGATGCTTTGTTTTATTTTATTTTTTATCTAATAAAATCAGGTGAATTTTGAGCTCTGTAATTTTGTGTAGAATCGCCTACTTACCTGAGATAGTCGTTATTTCGGGGTTCCAAAACGTATCACTTGGTAATGTAACTAAAATTACAATTTGCCCATCTCTGCCAGAAATAAGCTGTTAGAACTTGTAAAGACGCTACAATCTCATAAACAATAATTCTCAATGCTGATTTACGAATCTGGTGGGCGCAATGGGTTGATTAATTGTCCCATCAAAAGTCAACTCATTTGACTCATATGATCCGGCCCCAAAGTATTGAATGTTGAGGCCATTACTCATGTTTAATGTGATTAATGGCTCAGCCCTGGTCCTGTTCAAGCTTTGGATATTTCCGCCCTTGGAAGTCATTAGGACAATTGATGCGTTTTCCCCTTTTTCTTCTCCCGGCTCGCTTTTTATTAGAACATTCTGACCGAATGAGCTCCTTCCATTGAAGCTAATGGAATAATTCCATCAACGATAAAGCTGCTAAGTATTACTGTAGGGTTTATTTTAACACCTTGTCATTGATATTAACTTTTGTGCCTACAGCGGTATTAAATATGCAGCGATGAATATAACGGGAAATAGTTCTAATTTACGAGTACGTAGACCAATTTTAGGCCATTTTTATCATGGCTACAGGTTAATTTTAGCAACCAACAAAATTGCCGGGGGGAGGGGTGGGGCAGACTTTAAAAAATGAAATGTCTTGCATGCGAAGCAAAAACGTTTTTGAACACGGTTTTACAAAATTTCATTTTTACTTCCATATTTACAGAGTAAATGGAAGTATTGTGATCGTCCTAAAATCGAGAATCGGAACGGAGCTTCAGAAAAAACTTTTTCTTATACACATTTACTCAGAATCACTTCCTGAACAAGTGTCTGTGTGTCCGTCTGTCCGTGTGTCCGTCTGTCCATCTGTCTGTCTGTCCGTCTGTCCGTCTGTGGTCATTTACAAAAATGGCCATAACTCCCTCATTTCTCAACCTTTTTTTCAAATTTCTTGAACTGAAATGTTTGTCTCGGCAAGACCTAACACCCTGTTTAATCGGAATTTGGATAACGCACAGTACTTCCGAGATATTTGCATTTTTAGTGTTTTCTATTTTATTTTTTTCCGGCCGCAAAAATGAACCGATTTGAGCGTTCTTGGTCTTAAAATCTTTGTTTTACCTTGCAGAATATGTGGATATTTTTTACATTCCGAAAATGTGGCGTTTTTTCATTTTGGGCGAATTTTAAAATTTTAATACTGAATTTTTTGATATTTTTGACCTAAACACTTTCAAAAGCAGTCAAAATATGATCAAATTGTGTCACAATGTTACGTTCCAAAATATGGAAGTATTGTGTGTTATCTACGCACCACTGGGTTCAATTTTCATTTTAAATTGAAGTTTGGTTATGAGTTTCAGTTCGATTTTCGTTTCAAATTGAAGTTTGATTATGAGTTTCAGTTCAATTTTCATTTCAAATTGACGTTTGGTTATGAGTTTCAGTTCGATTTTCGTTTCAAATTGAAGTTTGTTTATGAGTTTTAGCTCGATTTTCATTTCAAATTGAAGTTTGATTATGAGTTTCAGTTCAATTTTCATTTCAAATTGAAGTTTGATTATGAGTTTCAGTTCAATTTTCATTTCAAAATGAAGTTTGATTATGAGTTTTAGTTCGATTTTCATTTCAAATTGAAGTTTGTTTATGAGTTTTAGCTTGATTTTCATTTCAAATTGAAGTTTGATTATGAGTTTCAGTTCAATTTTCATTTCAAATTGACGTTTGGTTATGAGTTTAAGTTCGATTTTCATTTCAAATTGACGTTTGATTATGAGTTTCGGTTCAATTTTCATTTCAAATTGAAGTTTGATTATGAGTTTCAGTTCAATTTTCATTTCAAAATGAAGTTTGATTATGAGTTTTAGTTCGATTTTCATTTCAAATTGAAGTTTGTTTATGAGTTTTAGCTCGATTTTCATTTCAAATTGACGTTTGATTATGAGTTTCAGTTCAATTTTCATTTCAAAATGAAGTTTGATTATGAGTTTTAGTTCGATTTTCATTTCAAATTGAAGTTTGTTTATGAGTTTTAGCTCGATTTTCATTTCAAATTGACGTTTGATTATGAGTTTTAGTTCGATTTTCATTTCAAATTGACGTTTGATTATGAGTTTCAGTTCGATTTTCATTTCAAATTGAAGTTTGATTATGAGTTTCAGTTCGATTTTCATTTCAAATTGAAGTTTGATTATGAGTTTTAGTTCAATTTTCATTTCAAATTGAAGTTTGTTTATGAGTTTTAGCTCGATTTTCATTTCAAATTGACGTTTGATTATGAGTTTCGGTTCAATTTTCATTTCAAATTGAAGTTTGATTATGAGTTTCTGTTCAATTTTCGTTTCAAATTGAAGTTTGATTATGAGTTTCAGTTCAATTTTCACTTCAAATTGACGTTTGATTATGAGTTTCAGTTCGATTTTCGTTTCAAATTGAAGTTTGATTATGACTTTCAGTTCGTTTTTCACTTCGAATTGAAGTTTGTTTATGAGTTTTAGCTCGATTTTCATTTCAAATTGAAGTTTGATTATGAGTTTCAGTTCGAGTTCAAGTTCGATTTTCGTTTCAAATTGAAGTTTGATTATGAGTTTCAGTTCAATTTTCACTTCAAATTGACGTTTGATTATGAGTTTCAGTTCGATTTTCGTTTCAAATTGAAGTTTGATTATGAGTTTCAGTTCGTTTTTCACTTCAAATTGACGTTTGATTATGATTTTCAGTTCGATTTTCGTTTCAAATTGAAGTTTGATTATGAGTTTCAGTTCAATTTTCACTTCAAATTGACGTTTGATTATGAGTTTCAGTTCGATTTTCGTTTCAAATTGAAGTTTGATTATGAGTTTCAGTTCGTTTTTCACTTCAAATTGACGTTTGATTATGAGTTTCAGTTCGATTTTCGTTTCAAATTGAAGTTTGATTATGAGTTTCAGTTCAATTTTCACTTCAAATTGACGTTTGATTATGAGTTTCAGTTCGATTTTCGTTTCAAATTGAAGTTTGATTATGAGTTTCAGTTCAATTTTCACTTCAAATTGAAGTTTGATTATGAGTTTCAGTTCGATTTTCGTTTCAAATTGAAGTTTGATTATGAGTTTCAGTTCGATTTTCGTTTCAAATTGAAGTTTGATTATGAGTTTCAGTTCAATTTTCACTTCAAATTGACGTTTGATTATGAGTTTCAGTTCGATTTTCGTTTCAAATTGAAGTTTGATTATGAGTTTCAGTTCAATTTTCACTTCAAATTGACGTTTGATTATGAGTTTCAGTTCGATTTTCGTTTCAAATTGAAGTTTGATTATGAGTTTCAGTTCGTTTTTCACTTCAAATTGAAGTTTGATTATGTGTTTCAGTTCGATTTTCGTTTCAAATTGAAGTTTGATTATGAGTTTCAGTTCAATTTTCACTTCAAATTGAAGTTTGATTATGAGTTTCAGTTCGATTTTCGTTTCAAATTGAAGTTTGATTATGAGTTTCAGTTCAATTTTCACTTCAAATTGACGTTTGATTATGAGTTTCAGTTCGATTTTCGTTTCAAATTGAAGTTTGATTATGAGTTTCAGTTCGAGTTCAAGTTTGATTTTCATTTCAAATTGAAGTTTGATTATGAGTTTCAGTTCGATTTTTATTTCAAATCGACGTTCGATTATGAGTTTCAGTTTGATTTCAAGTTCGATTTTCATTTCAAATTGAAGTTCGATTATGAGTTTCAGTTCGAGTTCAAGTTTGATTTTCATTTCAAATTGAAGTTTGATTATTTTTGGTTATCATTAAACGGAAAAATTCACAATTATCAAATAAATATCTTTCGAATAAATATAATTATATATTTTTCTATTTGATCGCGCATTGTCCTCTGAAATAAACCAATTTGAGTGCTCGAAGATTTAATGAAATTTTGAACTAATCATGCAATATGTGTTTTCCAAAAATCGTATTTCTACATTCTATGTTTACGTAGAACTTGAGTCAAGTAGGTATTGTGATCGTGCTAAAATTGAAAATCGGATGAGAGGTATGGCAAAAAAATCTCTTATTTATAAGTTGGTTATAGCCAATTTTACTCCGAGTATTTTTACTTCCATATTTACAGAGTAAATGGAAGTATTGTGATCGTCCTAAAATCGAGAATCGGAACGGAGCTTCAGAAAAAACTTTTTCTCATACACATTCACTCAGAATCACTTCCTGAACAAGTGTCTGTGTGTCCGTCTGTCCGTCTCTGGTCATTCACAAGCACCTGTGCGTACATAACACACAATACTTCCATATTTTGAACCGTAAAATTGAGACACAATTTGATCATATTCTGACTGTTTTTAAGGATGTTTAGGTCAATAATGTCAAAAAATTGACTATGCAAATTTTAAAATTCGCCAAAAAAAATTCGTTACATTTTTGGAATATAAAAAAATATCCACATATTCTGCAATGTAAAACGAAGATTTTGAGACCAAGAACGCTCAAATCGGTCCATTTTTGTGGCCGGAAAAAAATAAAATAGAAAACACTAAAAATGCAAATATATCGGAAGTACTGTGCGTTATCCAAATTCCGATTAAACAGGGTGTTAGAGCTTTCCGAGACAAACATTTCAGTTCAAGAAATTTGAAAAAAGGTTGAGAAATGAGGGAGTAATGGCCATTTTTGTAAATGACCACAGACGGACAGACGGACACACGGACACACGGACAGACGGACACACGGACACACAGACACTTGTTCGGGAAGTGATTCTGAGTAAATGTGTATAAGAAAAAGTTTTTTCTGAAGCTCCGTTCCGATTCTCGATTTCAGGACGATCACAATACTTCCATTTACTCTGTAAATATGGAAGTAAAAATGGCCATAACTCCCTCATTTCTCAACCTTTTTTCAAATTTCTTGAACTGAAATGCTTGTCTCGTCAAGACCTGACACCCTGTTCAATTGAAATTTTGATAACGCACAGTACTTCCGATATATTTGCATTTTTAGTGTTTTCTATTTTATTTTTTTCCGGCCACAAAAATGAACCGATTTGAGCGTTCTTGGTCTTAAAATCTTTGTTTTACCTTGCAGAATATGTGGATATTTTTTATATTCCAATAATGTATTGTATTTTTATTTTTGACGAATTTTAAAATTTTAATAGTGAATTTTTTGATATTTTTGGCCTAAACACCCTTAAAAGCAGTCAAAATATGAACAAATTGTGTCTCAATTTTGCGTTTCAAAATATGGAAGTATTGTGTGTTATCTGCGCACCACTGGTTTTTTTTTTTTTTTTGTTAGCTTCAAAATTTAAAATATTGGCATTGAGTTGAAAATGTCTAATTAAGAAGGAAGTTAATGGTGAATGGAGGGCCGTTTAAAGGAAGATTTGGATTCTCCACCTTTAGAATGTAAACCACGAAAATTCTGAGGGAGTTGGAAATTTGTTTCCTGAGCGATTACAATGATGCATATTATTGAACGATAACCCGAAAGTATACTTGGCCATGGTGGTCATGGTGCAGAAAGTGTAAAAATGAGAATGTGAAAATATCATCCGCGTACCTTCCACGAGAGATTCTTCGTTGGACCTTGGTCCCCGATTGTATTCATCTGCACAATATTCTCTCAGCCGAGGACGTTTTTTTCTGATAGGCGAACAGGAAGAATGCGTTGAATAAAACCGACGTCCGTCCTCGCTCGGTTTGTTGTCCGGGTGATGTTATCTTGACACCATATAGCGCCATTTTTCTTTCGGCAACACTTATCCGTTCAGCAGCAGAACTTCGCATGTCGACAACAGGATACAAGTTCCGCTTTCAAAAAATAACCCCCTCATTGTTACACGAGGCGAAGGTGTAACTTTCAACTCCATCGTTATTTGTTTATGTTGGCCGGCTATTCAACGAAAGATTTCTGCTGTCAGTCGGGTCACATTTCATTGTGGGGTTTCCAACGCGGGTTCGGACGAGAGGAATGGGATAGGAATGCAAGGGAGTATTCGTGTTGTCGAGATGATTGCAGCAGGACAGAAAACAATAAAGGCTTCCGAAGGTTCGGACTCGCAAATCAATAAAGTTATTGTGCCTCGGGCGTGGCCATCCTTCAGAACGAAAGTCTTCCACTGATACAGCGAAGGTCTACAGCTTCGATAATTGATTTTGCCCTCTGATTTTTCATCCATAGAGGGCCGGGGATCATTTATCAATAGCGGGGTATTGAATTATTTTAATATAAGCGGGGTACTTGTATTAAAAAAAGAGGCTTATTTTCATTCTAAGATAGGTAGTTCAATGCAAAACATTTTCATTTGGTTTTCTCAATGTATGAAGAGGCCATATGAGTGTTCAAAAGCGTTCTCTCTCTGCAATTTGTCTGCTATTTTGATCTAGCTGCCGGTATAACGAGTAAAATAATCTTCTTATTCCATCTGCTGAGATACTGATACTATTTATGAGAATTACGGGAAGTGCTTTTTTAAACAACTGCCTGTGTACCCACGGGTCCGTTGATCCCTCTGTCTGGAAGAATTTAAAAAATTTGCCATGTATCCCTAGATTATCAAAGAATTATCGAATTTCTTAAACTGCAGTGTCCGTACAGGCAGGGCACATTATCCTGTTCAGCTGAGTTGGAAATTTTGCGTACATAAATATGGAAGAATGTTTATTCTGGACTTTGTTCAATTCAAGGACTCAAAATCGTCTCGTTCCTGCATGACTCTAAGAAGAACTTAATTTCATTCTTTCTATGAATTGTGTATCAGTCTCAAGCTGCTCTTGCTATAGAAATAGATGTCTCCCGAAATGAAGCAAACTTAATTTTCGAGTAGACCGCTGATTGGTTCCAGTCCGTCTTGATTAATATCGAACAATGGCACTACCCTTAGGCAAGAGTCACTTACGCCAAATGACCTTCCACGTTGGATGTTCAAGTTAGTTCCACAGAGCCAGCGAACGAGAGGGTTGGGCTGGAGGGTGAAAATGAGAGAGACAGATGGCCTATTCCCTCGCAATAGCTCGTCATGATTAACACGAGGCTTCGGGCTTTTGGAACTTAATTAATGATTAAGTACGTAGCATTCGACTGTGAAGTTCAAAATGCCTGGGACGCCTTTAGTGTGGGAAAGATTTTCTCGGAGGAGTTTTTCGGAATTTGAGCTTTTCGGAGGGTTTGTTCCCTGCATGAGTGAAATTCTACTCCCGGTACCGAAAAAAGGCGCATGCTCTGACAATAATGCTGATAACGATAAATTCGAATTTCGGCCCAGATACTTCAATATACCTCCCTACTTACGCTCGGAAGAAAAGATAAAATCGTTTCCATCTGCATTTTCCGGTTGCAGCTATCTGTTTTTTGCTAGCCTCAGAACCGCAGTAATATTGACAAAATTATTTCTCCCCTGAAAATCACAGTGGAAGGAGAAAATTATTTTTTGATGCAATAGAATAATATATAATAGATCTTCCTTTGCACACAAAACACTGAAAACGAGGAGGCTTCCAGGGTTTTTCTTCTCGCGTTTCCGCCAACCTCAACAGCATCGCCATGTAAATTCATTATCAAATATAATAATAAAAAAGTCTTTCGAGTTGGTTCGTTGTTATTTTTACAGGCTGGGATGCAAAATGAAATGGTAGCCGAGCTTTAAAAAATCCTGTTTCTCAAGAACATTTTCTCTTCAGATATTTCGTGTTCTACTGGATAGATTTTTAATGAAATTCTTTTTATTCGGCGAACACCGTTTGTCAACATTTATTCTAAAAGGAAAATGCTTCGAGAGGGATTAGATTTCTTTGCGTCGCCTTCTCCATTGATGGACTTTTAATAAGAATTTTTATGCGTTGAAGTCCAAATAAAAGAAAATTGATTGAAATTAAGACAACCAGACTTGATGGCAATAACTAGTTGATTCTGCGAAGGTGATGGTCATTGACAGCTAAGTAGGTAATCGAACCAAAAAGACACGACGTACTGCTAGGGAAATACTAGAACACGGGTAACTCGCCATCCACGCACACTCTGAAAACCCAGATGTCGTAAAATTTCAAAAACATAAATTCATTAATTTTGAGCATGTAAGGGGCCGCTTTTCTATTCCACCAAGTTTGATTAGCCGCTCACGTGGTTCACAATAGCGTCCCCACCTACCTTTCTATTCATTCTTATCACGGTCCCCTAAATGTTAATGCGTAGGACTCATTTGCTGCCTTGGGGGCTAATGGACCTCACTGAAAATGAAAGCCGCACTTCCACCAACTTTCGCCAATGCTGACTGTCCTCGGTGTTCATCCTAGCAGTGCTCTTTAGACCGGTATCCTTCCTTTTCCATTCGCCATTACTTACCCTTACCAGCTCTCCTTTCATCGAGAATTCTGGTTTTGGCAGACGAACTCAAATTTTGGTTTCATAAAGCTCGTATCACAAGGCCGTCCATGTTGGGCCTTTAGGCCTGCCAGCCAAATCCTCAAGTCTGTACCTGTCTTAACCATGATGCGGTTGATGATGATTTTCCCTGCACCGTTCGGTATATCATGGTAACTTCGGTTTATAGAAAAGGTAGCTCTTGAAAGGTAGAACCTACCTATCAAGTCGATACCATCAATCGTAAAAAATAGGGAAATGAGGAATAGTGGGGAGAAAAAAAATTTCTTCAAAAATAGCATTTTGATAAAAACAGTAAAATAAATGTCTGCTAATTCACAAAAATCACGATTTTTAGCATAATTCCAAACTTTTTAAAGAATTCCTTCAAATTAAAAATGTTCTCCCAGTCGAGAGCGAGAAATAAAATAATCCAGTCTACCCAGAGCTTAGCAAACAGAACTTAGGTAAACCCAATTTTTTCTGGGAATTTTTCCATTCTATTGTTTTCCGTCAACAAAAATGATTTCCTTCCCCCCCCCCAGACATTGATCCTTTGTTGGGTAATAGGTACCAATTTTCAGAGATGTGTTATTCTTATTGTACCACACCTGTATATTAAGGGCAATTTTTACTCCTATACTTAAATGGATAAAATTGAATTTCTGTTTGCATACTCGAAAATTCCCGTTACCGGTAAATATTTCTGATCCGAAGTCCTCTGGATTCTAAATTTACTAACCTAAGTAACTGGCTTTCCAAAATTCATTCATCCGATATCGATGTTGGAAAATCTGGCTTTGGAATTGCTCTGAAAAATATATCAAAGCAGTTGCCCGCAATAACACGTTAATGGAGGTTGAAATTATTCATACAGTTGGTACTGTATTATTCAATTCCAGCTAACTCTTCGCATGCTGCAGCAATTAGCAAAACATTAAAGCAAACTGTACAAATTTGCATTCATTGTACCTTCTGACTGCATTGCAGTTCCAATTATCGAATCTCGTGATATTAAAACAATCTTCGTACATGTATGGATACTTATTTTAAACAATCTTTGGGTCAAGATTGTGTGTGTGGCACAGCTGGGAGAAAAACGCTTTCCGTCTCTTATCGTACAGAGAATTGAAATGTGATTGAATCGATACTCAGCTAATCCGCGAAAGGCCCGTTCAAAATCGATTTGGCTTTTCCATACATCTTACGAGCGTATGGCTCTCGTATTTCAGCCTTGTTCGCTCGTCAAAACAGAATTCTAGAGTGATGGCCGTAGAATGAAACTGGAAGGGCAATGGTGGATGAGAAAGGGCCTTGCTTCATAAGGTTGACTTGAGTATATGGTTCAGTTAGGAAGGAAGGGAGGCTGTGGAAACGGGCCTTTAATTTCCTGCGCAGTCCATTAGCCCCGGCCCAGGGGGCGCAAATGAGTCCCCAACGTTAGCATCCTGGAGACCATCTATAGTGGTGCACGATAGAGTGAAGCCATTCCTAAGGGAGGGATTGTGACAATTGAATCGTTGATAACGGACGTTCTTTCTGATTGATCTAATGATTACCTTGTTACTGCGAGATAATCGTTCGAATGTGTATAGCCGTGTATCTCTCGTCAGGAGAGCGAAGGGAGGCCGAAGAAGGGACTAGAGGATCTGATTGTCAAGAGGAAGTTGTCACTCTTGCCCTCGTCCCTCGAAGAAAAATATTTTGCTATCATCGTTCGTCTTTCACGAGGCCTCCCGAAAAATCCCAGTTTCCGACAAAATTTGAGATATTTTGGCTCTCAAATTCGTACCCACTTTAATCCACAGATATGTCATTCACTCCGAAAATGGATTACTCCACGGAAACTCTCCGGTGGGATACCATTATATTCTAAAGGCACCTCGAATCTAGCGATAGGCACCTGGTGAAGGACATCCTTCAGGAAATTTCGTAAGGTGATGGGATTACCGGCGAGAGAGGGCGCTGTATCTGGCTGGCTTATCCTGGTGGGACTTCCTACAAGAATGGTTCACCGTTGCTGAAGGGATTCTCCAAAGTAATGTCTGTGTAGATGCACGTGTAATTGTGTGTCGAGGAGTGGCACCTCCGACGGTCTCAGTGAAGTGAGTTGCCCTCAAGAGATATGTAAATCCATCCTTTCCTCTCGCCTTTTCAACGCCTTTCCGGAACTTGGAGTCCCGGTTCTGGCACAAAAGGGAATTTCGCCACCGCCAATGCGGGAAACTTGCGGAACAAGAGTAAATAATACTTTTGCCGAATGGTGTACACGTGTTGTTGGTTATGCAAGTGGGATTGTTAAACACGCGGCTGCACGTTTGGTTTCCTAGATAAGTCCTCTCGGCTGAATAAAACAATGGCGAGTAGGTATGCATAAAATCGAAGCAATAATGCCTTTACTCTAGTAACTGCAGTAAATACTTGGATTTTTAATCATATAAAGTGATTAATGAAAATTTTATGGGTGAAAATCGAAGCATTTTCAGCAGCTTGATTTTGCTTGCATTTTGATTAACTTCAATTAGGTATACCAACACCAGTTTTAGTATGCTTCACTAATTGGTTCATCAATTCAGTTTATTCGGCGAATATCCATCGTTCTACGAACTAGCAGCTTCTTGGAAATGTAGACTATGAATTTTCGTGTCAACGTAGGTGTCCATGGAAATTTTATTCCGGAGATTAATATTCGATGATTAATTGATGAAGCCACCCTAAACCAGTGGTGGTAGCACACAATGCTTCCATATTTTGATACGTAAACATTGGACAGAATTTCATTATGTTTTGTTTACTTTTAAGGCTGTTAAGTTCAAAAATATCAAAAAACTAAAGTTTTTTGGAAGCTCCGTTCCGATTGTCGATTTTAGGACGATTGCAATACTTCCTTTTAGTCTGGACAAGCCCCGAACTAGTTGCTAACGAAAGTATACTATCCATATATGGATTCTCCAACGAACTACAATTTTTTCTTAAAATTTAAAATATTTTCTAAATAGATGAAAACTGGGAAATAACGTGAGCAATGATAAACTAAAGAAAAAAGTGATATTCGGTCTCCAAGCGGTAAAGATCCAACAAAACCCGACCCAAAATTTTCATCCGAATTGCCCAAACGCCTGCAGCTCACCTCGTCCCCAGCCAGCGGGTGGCAGACCGCGGATGCTCCGGTTGACCGCACATTGAACCGTCTCCTATTGTTCATCTAGATACCATGGAACTCGAACCTAATTCCTTCGTTGTCATACAACTCAACTTCCACGGGCAAATAGGCCTGAGTATTGATGGAAGTTTTATGATGATTGAAATGTCTCACCCTCCGGCCTTGCAAATGTACCCCTTAATGAACGTCCAATCCATCCCGTACGGCTCGATTTCTCATTGTAGGTTTACCTATTGCACCTGCATATTCGGCGGTTGGTCTGAGGTCTAAGCAGCCACACTCGAGCGCGCCACCTCGAGTGAGACGTCACTGTTGTTGAATGATGACTAATGAAACGCTATTGTTGATATGCTTCTCCATGCTGTCACCCCAATACATCAGTCGTAATGGCTTCTGCCTTGCTCTTCCCACAACTCAAATCATCTTATGGTATTCGTCCCAAGCAGATGTTGTACGTCTTTACCTGAGAGCTATCACTTTTTGAAGCGTTGTATAGCTGACATCTATTCCTCATTGTGCAATGCTGGCAGGAATTACCTCGCTCAAGCTATACGAGTATTGAAGGGTACATACCTACTCCAGAGAAACGTTATACAATATACAGGGTGTTTGCTATATAGTTGACCACCCTTTTGCATTTGCTTATTTGGCTACGTGGAAATGCGGGAACGACGTCATTCTACCTCATTTTGCGTAGAATTCAGGAAAAGTACTTTTGCACCGAGTACGTGCAATTGAAACTAAATTCATTGTTTCGAATGGGGACCAAATTTTCTACTGTAGAATCGGATTCTACGCCACGTATTATGAAAAATTCGGATCCGATTCGATCTTTTCCATTGCGTCCACCAGTACCAAGTAAGTGCAACCGGCCATTAGCTCAAAATTACAATTTTTATAACGCATAGCGTGGCGCGTGTTTTACAGTATTTTTGCCGCTGAAATTAGTAGGAATTATTTAGAAATGAAAAAAAATATTTAATCGAATCAAACGTATCAAAACCTTTAGAAACCCTTTATTAAGAGGTGAAAATTAAAAAAAAAGAAAAACTATGAGTTGTAATCATAAGTATGAATACCCATGATATCCAGACAAATCACAACCAGTTGTGCTAGCCTGCTTATGCTTAATTTTTTTAACAGAATGGAAAAATGAATACCTGCGCTTCATTCCATATGTTTTCTAACGTTTAAAGCAAGATGCTTGGAATAAATTCATATTTTGCCTGTTCATTATTTTATCTCTACTATCAAGCTACTGCGACTTCAGAATGAATAATATTCTCGTTTTCAACAATGACGTCCAATTAGTACCGCTTATCTTCAGCTACTCTTTTCACTATTTCTGTTGCCGGACACCTCGAGGTCCTCTGGCGTTTTGGACTACGATTCAAGAAAAGAATCGTATTCCTTTCCACGACCCAACTATTCTAACTCTCAGATCTCGACGACGAAAAAGACTCAGACATAATAACGGCTGCGCCATTCATCACAGCGCTACTTAACAAGCTTCAGCTACGGAGTTTCGCTCTTTCGACCGCTGTAATATCAACGACTTTTTTTCTTCATGTTTTAAACGCCTTTATAACTGAGTTCGGACAGTTTTAATGGTAGCTGGTCGGTTCTCCCCCGGCGGATTTACTATTCGAGCCGTAAATCTGGATTATAAATCAGATTAGTCTGGGATCATTCGCACAAACGCTTTATTCCACTTCGTTGCAGTCGACGATAAGAAGTGGGGCAGGTTTTAAGTAAGTAGCAATAGGAACTTGGACGTCACCTCTACGCCTGTATTTCTTTTCCTCACACCTGGGCGAGTTCGATTTTTGAGTTGGAAGCAGTCCAATCCTGGGAGCTTATTATAAGGGGTTTGTCCATGTAACTTTTCCTCACGTATGCTTTGAAATAGCTCCTCTTCAACCGAATTGACGTATTTCAACGGACATGTTAGTCCAGGTCAGGCACAAATTCTGTGTAATTTCAAACTTCGATGCCAGAATGAATGTGTGTTTAGGCCGTCGTTGGAATGTATTCCAGGAAGAAGTACATCAGACAAACTGCCGACTCAGATGAATCGTATGGAGTTTGGCTTTGTCGTCGCCCGGATTACGCGGAATTGAAGGTCAGCTTCATGCTAACAAGTTCACTATTCTGATTGTCTTCCCTTCTGTCCGAGTCAATTGCACGTTTTCCTCGGGCCCAGGGGCCGCAAAGTTGAAAGAGAATATTCATCATCTCATTTATGGTATAGGGAGATTCAACTTTCGTCTCTGGCTGCTTTGAGTCTTGAGGGGCACTTTACAAATTAAATCCTATTAATCCAGAGCCCTCCGGTTTTCCCCTTGTAATCTTAATGAGCTGGCTTTCTGAATAGAAACCACCAAGCAGTTCTGCCTTGTTGCAATCTTATTACTTCAGAGGGGTTTAGATTGAAGATCTCGGTTTGGGCCGGAGAGAGAGAGAAAGAGGTGGAATATGTTCACGTTAGCCGATTCGTATTGTGTAGGTAGGCACGGCGAAAATTAGTGTTTTCATTCCGCAACTGAGAAATGTATTGCTGTATTTAGGTATTTCACTCGAAAGAGGGAACCACCCAATTGAGAGATGGGATAAGGTGACCCGAAGATAATCTAAAGCTAAGCAGAGTTATCTATAAACAAACAGATCAATCCAGCCTGGTAGAGTTTTTTCCAAGTTATTTATACTTTGTGTTTCTTTTGTTTTCCAGTCCCCAAATGTCAAAAACGGGTAAATACTAGGTACAAAGTACGTACAAATATTTTAATTAATAGGTATTTTCATTTATTTTTGGAACTTTTCATTTTTTCTTTTATTTTAGGTAAATCATTTTACATGCAAATAGTCGAGTGAGTTGTGTCACACTTATTCTTGTCGCCAAGAATGAAAATATTCCTGCGCCATCATGGTAAGCGTCCATCATGATTTGATGGGGCGAAGAAGAAAAATGAAACTCTGTCTGTCGTCCATATAACAGCTGAATGACTGAGTGAAGTTGACAGTTTTCTCGTGCCCTCTCTCTTGAGTGTTTCTAAAAGACAAAATGGAGAGCGAGGGGTTAGGGACCTTAGATGTTAACGGTCGCTCGTAAAACCTTCTTTTCAAGCAGGGGAAAGAACGTTTCTGACCGGAACAAAGGGTATAAGGCTACGTTCGTCTATGTTTTCCTCACTTCCATAACAGCCATTCTCCAACTTGGACTGAACTTATAAGGTAGGTATGAAGTTGTTCTTTAGGAGTTCTGAAGTTACGCCGGCTCGAAAATATGGGTTGAACAAGCAGAAGAAGACTGGCATTCTTCTATTTAGCTTTGACCACTTTACAACTGCGCTGGATTTACTCGCCTTGTTTCGAACATTACTTTAAAGAAAAGTTGCCCTCGTTGTACTGAGCAAGTTGGTCTCATATATATTCTCCTTTTGAAGTGAAATGCAATAATAACTTTGGTGGATGTAATTCTTAGCTCCTCTCTTTGCAATTAAAAGAGAGCTCCATTGACGAACGAAAAGCTGAACAATACCTATTTGCGAACGTCTGTATTGGCTTGTGAAGATGCCATGGGCAGCATTAACTAATAATTCATGTCAAGTCAGCAATATTTTCACGGGAGATAAAACCCAAAATAGATTTATGTATTAACAAAATATACTAAAAATTGTGGTTTTTTTATGCTTGGTGTGAGTGACTGTTGCATTTCATCACTTTAATTGGGACAGTAATTGAGGTATCCTACCTAAGGTCACATAATGCCCGTTGGGAAAATTGGAACGCCCTGAAAATTTGAGACTACTTGGACCTATGGTTTCACTTCTCAATCCAACACCGTTGCCAGGAGACCACAAAAAATTTCCCCTATAAATCTCACTAATTGAATGATTCATTGGTGCAAAAATAGCACCAGTGATATTCGATTCACAAGCGAGGAAAACCCCTCTGAAGTCCATAGGGTTCCAGCAGCCGATATGATTGGCCCACGTTCAAACCCGAGCGTATACGTCTCTCGGGAGAGCCAAGTCGTAAAAAACCAATTTCAACCCTTGCATCTTCTATTCGGTCTGGTTTCGTCCTCTCTTTCGCGTGTTGTGATTGAGGCATTCCCTTCTTCACTTTGTAGGTTTACCTGTAACCGACGTGGTCAGCGCTTCGTATAGATGGCCCTATGCGAACTATCGGTGGAGTACCTACCCGTCGTTTTGGTCTCGTTTTTTCTTTGCTCTTCGTTATCCATGTATACATGGGCGGAATGGGAATTTCAATCAGTCAACTCGCAGAAAATCGCCTCAGAAAAAAGTTGCCACTGGCAAAAAGTCGGGTAGGAATACCGAAAGCTACAGAAACTACAGAAGCACACTATTAATGAAGAATAATTTATAATTTTCTTTAAAATTCGCTGAATTCCAAGTACCCATTATACTTCTATTTATACGGAGTGCTGGATGGGAGAGGAGGGGCAGTCAAAAAGTGGAAATTTGTTTTTCGGGTTCACCGGATCCTCACTCCATATAGAAATTTGTATGATATCAGCCTCTAGATGAACACTACCGTTTTCAGATAATGACCAATCTAGTTAGACCAGGATACTTGCCAAAATAGACTGGTCGATTAATCGGCTCGAGTCTAGTAACACTTTCACATTGAACTGGGGGTCTACGCATTACTGTGCTCACTCACAGATGAAATCGAGTAAGCAGAAGCCAGTAACGATTCCACAGAGCTTGTATCGCGTATTATTGTTTCAATGAACTGAAAGTACTCAATTACGATTGAGGGAATACGACAGGCGGCAATCATTGGTCCCTGATGGCTATGTTACGGTTGACTTCGCCAGCTAATAATAATCAGTTGTGTTTCTGAGGTATAATGAATCACTGCTCCAGTAGGCGACGCAATTAATTGCGATTGCTGCGATGTCATGAACGACGCTCGAGATACTGCCTCAGCTCAACTGGTATCGATTGTCTTACACATCAGCTAAATCCAGTAAAGCTGCTGATGATTGCCGGGAGATTGAAAGATAGCTACTTTTCTAAATTTTGGACTTCATTCGAAGTGGCTCAGAGATCAAGTAATTCAATACTTGAGATTTTGGTTCAAGCACATTGGATTCGAACTGGCTATGGCCTGGGTCGAACTGGTTACTAAAAAACTGAAGTTTTTTTCATTTTGGTGCTATAGCCAAGAAAGAATGGTGCGTGTACCGAATCACAAATCCAGTCGAAAGGGTAATGTCCTACCTCCAAACAATTGTCCTATGAAATCGTAACGAAACAAATAAAACAAAAATAATTAGGTTAGGAAAAAATAGAAAATTGTGTACTCCAAATACCTACTTACCAAACCTGAGAAGATCTTTGAATAAAAATTCTATGGTATAAATTATTTTCCTTAAAAATTATCGTTTGCATTGGTTATTATAATTTATAGATGAGATCTTAACCCTCCGAAACTAACAGTGACCAACAACCCAAAAATATCGATCAACTTGGAACTTTACCCTAATAATCTCAATAGTTGAAAAAGTTGAAGCCCACTCATCAAAATTCATCAAACGTTTACTCTCCCACTTGGTACTGTTAACCCAGCCATCACTCGAGGGAGGAGTCAACCCTCCCCTGCTATCTCTGAAGAGGCTGAAACCATTAAAGGAACACTATAATTTGAGGGCTGAGTAAACTCAGTCAATAGCTAACCATTAAAAGGGATGAGAGGTGCTAACGCCAAGTTTAATGGCTTTGGGACCCCAAGAGTTTCAGCTCCGGAGATCTTATTACCGACATGCTCATAATAATCAACCGCTGAACAACGGACTTAATAACGAGGGGGGGGGGTGCTTGCCATTTCTTGACCCCCAGCCGAGGGAACTTTTCTCCTTTCTTGGGAAAGTTACTTTTAATCGCAAGCATGAAGTGCAAAAACTTACTTTGAAATCATCTTGGGAAGCACGTAGCATAGGGCCGCCAAAAGTAAATTGATAGTTTCGAAGAAGTGTATCAACCAGTCCAATAACAAGGGGGTACTTCAACCTAACTGATACGAGTGATTCTAACCGTATGCTGGTTCACTTCACATCGTAGGTCAGCGACACATGGAACAGTAGACGTGAAAAAGTGAGCGACTGGGGATTGTGGGAAAATTGTGTTTTTTTAGGAGGTTGGTTATCATTGGGCATAATGTGAAATATTTTGTTCTTTGTTCACAATGCTGTTGATCAAATAGAATCAGCACTCGCGTCGAATGGGCCTCCTGCCCATGGAATCGATCTTTGAAGGTAGGTAGGTATGTTGGTGATGCCGGAGGCACCTTGATCTCCAATTACATGGTACCTGTTGCAAACCAACTCGAGAATGCACTCAATGTAATTGACTCGCTTCGATCATTAGGATAGATAAGTAAACATTATTCTAGTACGAGCTGGACTGCATTCAAACTTCTACTAGGTACTTGCTGATCCTAAGATTACCCGGGGAGGGATTGTTCTGTTGCCCCAGGATCAAATGAAACTTATTCGATTCGTTCCAATTCAGCGAACCCTCTATGAACCTACTGCTGTCAGAATCTTTTTTTGATATTTGTAAACTTTAGCGTCAAGAATAATCGCAGCTATAAGCAGTTATAATCGCATAAATTTTCCACCTGTACGCCGCGTAAGCATAGCATAAAAGAGTCAGGATTCGTGCAGAGGCAATTCCCGGCATCTGGATACCCTCTCGGGAAAAACGGATGCGATAGGAGAAAAACGAAGAAAACGAGAGTATTGTCACAAAAGTATAGCATTGAATTGAAAAACATCTCACGAGCTCCCGTAGGTAAGGAGTTGCATACGAAAACGTCAGGAAGAGTTTAGCCTGCCTCGGGATCCATGTGTGAGTTGCAATCGTACGCATGATAACAATCACTCTGACTGATACACGTATCAGTGTTGACGTTCGACGACCATTCTTGCGGAGCTGTTGGACTGCATCAGCGGGAAGCTTTAGCTAAATGTTCCACGAATGACGTAATTTCAGGATGTGATCAGCAGTATCATTGAGATATTTTTCTGAACCAATACTTATTACCTACAAAAATATGTAATTTTTGCAAAAATTTGAAATTTTTACAAAAATTTGTAATTTTTGGAGAAATTTGTAATTTTTACAAAAATTTGTAATTTTTACAAAAATTTGTAATTTTTACAAAAATTTGGAATTTTTACAAAAATTTGGAATTTTTACAAAAATTTGGAATTTTTACAAAAATTTGAAATTTTTACAAAAATTTGAAATTTTCACAAAAATTTTGAATTTTTACAAAAATTTTGAATTTTTACAAAAATTTTGAATTTTTACAAAAATTTTGAATTTTTACAAAAATTTTGAATTTTTACAAAAATTTTGAATTTTTACAAAAATTTTGAATTTTCACAAAAATTTTGAATTTTATCAAAAATTTTGAATTTTTACAAAAAATTTGAGTTTTTAAAAAAATTTGGAATTTTCACAAAGATTTTGAATATTTACAAAAATTTGTAATTTTTACAAAATTTGTCATTTTTACAAAAATTTGTAATTTTTACAAAATTTGTCATTTTTACAAAAATTTGTCATTTTTACAAAAATTTTGAATTTTTACAAAAATTTGTAATTTTTACAAAAATTTGTAATTTTTGCAAAATTTGTCATTTATACAAAAATTTTGAATTTTTACAAAAGTTTGGATTTTTTACAAAAATTTGCACTTTTTACAAAAATTTGGACTTTTTACAATAATTTGCAATTTTTACAAAAATTTGAAATATGTCCGCTTTTGGTGCTTTTACCTTATGGGCAAATTTCAATAGGTGAAATAACCAATGCAATTATTTTGTGTGATACGAGCCTAAGGAGGTGGAGGAGAAGGCGAAAGTTAATAAGGGAAAGAATAAGGGGTTGTTCGTTCGGAAATGGTAATAGATTCACGAGATATGCGAACTCCCCATTCCGAATTTCCGTTTGAATATCAGGCTAAATAAGCTCCGCTTTGTTCAGCGTTGTTTGCAGCTGATGCGTTAATGCGATAACGGCGGACGGCGTCGTCTGTTTATTCATGCTAAGACCTCGCAATCTTGATTTGAAGAAGCTCCTAAGTGCCCTTCTCGTTGATATATTAGGCAAAAGTGCCTGTTTACTCTCCGTACACTGCTGAGCTCAGGGCCAATGATTAACTGCCCGCTCTCGTTCCGCCTCTGCGACTCCCCTGGCGACACAAAACGCACCCGTTTCTGCCCTGGGACAATAAACGGGGCCCTTGGACCTGTAATACATCCTTTGGAGAATATGATACATTGAGGCAACTAAATTCAGTACGCTCTTCAGGACGAGTCGTAGCACATTCATTTTATCCGGAATTGTTGCCTTTGGGAGCATTGTTCATAATTGTTTTATGGTTGCTACATAAATATCGTTGAGCTCTGCAGGGTTGCTCAAGGGCAATTAGATGGCGGAAGTTTGAGCTGGCAGATTCCTGGCTGTGAATTCCTGTATGACATTAAGGTCCGATTTCACCAAAATCTTTATGATGAGCTGCTTAAATGTTAATGGTGACATATCTATGAACAAAGTCGTACTTATCAATTACTCTCTACATCCAACGTCATGATGTTGAAAGTTTGGTGAAATCAGACCTAAGGCTCATTATTTGAAAAGGTGAGTTTTTATATGTAGGTATATATAAAGGTCTCGCCTCTTCAAAGTATCTACCCCTGATTCGCCAGTATGCACGGCATCACATTTTCGGGTAGAAGTAGGGTAATAATGGGTTTGTTCCCCTAGCGTGAAAGTAGACATGGGGTAGGCAGTTTTGGTAGGCAAGTCCATAAATGTCGTTGCAGGGGCGTTGTTTACCAAACCGGTCAACCCCATGATGTAGGTACGTCGGTAACTGTTACGTCTAACGCTGCCCGTGTGATACGGTCTTAATTAGGATGCCAAGGATGGTGAAAAGCTGGAGTGAATCACTATATTATGATAACCAAGCTTGAAAATTGGGTCAGAAACCCCTCAAATCAAATATTTTTTCATCATTTCAAAGTAATTTTAAATTATACGCAGCATACTGGATTCGTCGAATCGTCATTATCAATTCACCCTTTGACCATCTCAATTCGTTTCCCTTCTCCTGGTGTTGTCTCATTTGAATTGTTTTGAGAGCCCGTACTCAATTATCTCGAAAGAACAAAAAGGGTACGGAGCCTGGCCAAAAAGATAATCACGAGATGGGCTCGGAGGAGGACGGCTTCCACAAAAAGAGAAGAATTCGACTAGTGCCGAAGTTGGGGAAGAAGAGATGGTGAATAATAATCTAGCGAAGAGACAGCGCCCGGGAAAAAGGGGCAGTGGTGACCTGCGAGGGAAGAGTGAAATCTCATGAATAATGAAGAAGAAGAGCAAGTTTCGTCATCAGGAAGTTACCCTAGGAAGCTTCCGGAGCTGCTGGTGGTGGCTAGCGACAAATTAATTTACGCTGGCGAGCAGGCACCATTAGCGCTGTGGGTGTGACGTCACTCAACTAGAACAGCTCGACGGGCCTGTGGTGCTGCCATCGAGCTCAGTTGAGCAGATGATGTGGGTGGGCTCAAAGGTCGACGAGGAGAAGACTACTTAGTTACAACGTTACGGAGCCCAGGAGGTTGATTTTGAGATGGTTTACTTTTACTATTGGTGCACAGCAAGGTCTACCTAACTACCTACAGTTGCCCAGCTCCATGGGAGAAAACAGAATTTTTCATGAATATTTCTAGGTAGTTCCTACCTGTCTAAACTTACGCCAAAGGCCCTAGGTCCCAGAATGAAATTAATTGTAGAATCTGGAGTAGGTACTAGATTTAGAAGACTGTCGTTGGTTGATGGTGAGCAGTTATTTTTGTTGAGGTGAGGGAGAGAGTTATAGCCCATCGTACTCTCATAATCATATATTTTTCTCCGAGCGAAAAAAAAAGATTTAGAAGAGCTCGGATGTGGTTACAGGGAATGCAAAAACTGGTCTTCAGGCAAATTCAGCTACCACTACCGAGGGCCTAGATATGGCATAGTGGGCTTATGTTGTTCAAATTGGAATTTCAATATTTTTACTTGACATTTTTGTAGTGTCTGCTCGCATTTCTGCGATTGCTCGAAGTGGAGTCTATACGTAAGCCTAGGTTCACAATGCGGAGAATTTTTCAAAGTTAAAATAACTATTAATCACATCGCATGAAGAGGTGATAAAGTGTTGCAATCTTCAAGTTAGTTAGGACCGTTCAATTTTGTTGTGCCGAGCTTTCAAGGAAAACGCATTAATTTCGGCAGTAAAACTCGTTACCTCAGAAAAGGTAAAGAATCCACGTGGCAGAAGGTTCGGTCGGTATTTCGGATTTTTTGCTCGCGTAAAATTCCTGTCTTGCTTGTTAGTTTTCCTGTTCAAAGGATCAGTCTTGAAAGAGGTAAGGGTGGTCCTTTAGCCGAGTTTTCTCCTTCTCTCTGCTTGCTCAGGTTCTTAATGGCTTTTCTTGTTTCCATGTTACTAAAGCCTCCCGATGGCTCACAACCAAAGCGGACCCGCGGTGGTGCCTCCACGTTTGGTCTAAGGATGTTTGCAATGTTGTCGCACTTCAACACTCCTTTCAATTAAGAAATTTTCTGTATGACGATTAATGAAAATTTGTCCTAGGTGAAATTTAGCGCAAGCGTCCTTGGCTAAATCTAGATTTAAATTAAGAAACTGATAATGTTAAACTTGAGGAATTAGGTAGACAATAAAACCGAATTTAATGTCTCATATAACCAAATTTAACTATTCACCTATGTGGTAATAATCGGAGTGGACAGCGAGTAGCGTGTAATAATTATAATGTCATCGCGCAATTTCGATTTTAGTCCATCAGTCGGTTCGATCAAATTAAGGTAATGTCTGGTACAGTATATTGGCCTACCATCAGGAAAACAAGGAGGATCTTCTGAAGTGATTGATTGGTGGCTTGTTCCTGGGATTACGTACCCGTGTGATAGGAAGGACTTGAACTTGAGTGTTACGTTTAAACCATCAGTGCTACCGTAAACCCTGTACGGGTGAAGTGGTTGTTTAAGCCATTATCGAGCCGAGTCAAGCCCAATCCTCGAGCAGTTGTTACCCTGCAACATAATATACCTATACTATTATTACACGATGCATAGGTTTAATGGGGATTATATTGGTTTTAGGTGAGGTATTATACAACAACGCAAAAAATAAGCAATTCCAAATAATTTGAAATCATTTAAGATTCTCTCCTCTACTTCTTTGAACAATTGCAATCATGTATTAGTTGATGAGATAGGCATTGTTTAAAAATTCCCTTTCATAGCATGTATGACGTGTTTTCTTGGGCAATCTGCGCACACAGGCCGGCTTTGGAATGAATGCATTGCAGGTTCCGTCCCTCTAATTGCAGGCCGAACTTCGCTCGACCAGTCCCAGGGATTCACTCCCCATCTCTTCAGTAATGGTCGGTTTTAAAGGGGTTATCAATACTCACCCCTGTAGCTCCTGGATCTCACATTGCAGAGGTAACAGTGGCGGAATTAAACCGTCACGGATGTTTGCTGCGAAACTAGAGAGAGGTAGAGTTCTCTGTTGAACCTATCCATGTTGGAGAGTCCATAACAGTTGTACCTTCTAGTATAGCTCGGAGATGAGGATAGATCGTTATGGCCCATTGGTAGAGGCTTCCACTTAAGCGAAGGCTCAACTGGCTATCAACAAGTACCTTGATGATCCTGATAGCCTGTATTCGAACAAGAGAGGCAATGAAGGTCTGAGATGATGAGAGGGAATCCTTGTTGCTTTATCGCTCCAATTCATCAAAATATGGCATTTCGCTCTAGCCTGTCAACATCGATGTAATCATAAGCCTATCATATCAATCACTCCATTCAATGTTAGATTAAAAATTATACTGCATATTATGCAATAATTCTGAATTAGAGTAAAAACCAATGATGTCCAGATAACCACCGTATTCGAACACATAGCTCGTTTGACTGAATATCATCTTCTGGCTATCAAAATTTGATTATTTATTTATCGGTTTTTAGGCTACTACGATGAGAATCGGGAAAAATACTCGCACAATGTGTGCCATTCCTGGTCTCCAAAATTCCTTCAAAGAAGAATGAAACGTTTTCCGTCTCAAGTTTGACAGGACCCTTCATTACGCATAAAGGTTCATTTTTTCGTCGAAATAGTCTCGGTTGCTTCGGGTGTGCAAAAAGTTCTCCGTTCTAGGTATATATTCGATTGATGAAGGAACGGAACTGTACGGCGCAGTTTTGCATTCGGGCACAAGTTCCATTTATTTAAACGTCTCAGCTTTACGTAAAGAACCTCAGGCACAGATGGCAGTTGACAAGTGAGTGGCACAAAAGCTCCACCTTATCTATCTCTTAGATCCGTCTTTTTTCCGAACGATCCAAACCAGCACCATTTTTCTCTTTGGTAGGGGACTCCAATACGCATCTGACGCATCAATCAAGATTTCAATCAAAATTTGGGAAAAGTTCCTGTCTTCCTTTGTTGCTTCGTTTCGGGAATTTTTCAACGGCAAACTGTTGTGTTTGATATTGAATATTAATATCATTATTACGATGAGCATCGAGCCTACAGTTGAAATGTTTATCGAGATTGATCAACGTGAAAATAGCGTAGGGATTCATTAAAAATGGCGCTCAAAGAGAAGAGGGACGCAAAATCAAATAGTGGATAGGTGATAGACTCGTATTTTTTAAAAAGGGAACATATCTATCGGAAAATAGAGGATTCCATTTTGAAAAAAAAAAACTCCTCAGTTATCCGGGGATCGGATGGAACAATGAAGATGACATACAAGTTTCGTGTGACGTTCTACTGTTTATCAACAACAGTGTTTGCAGTGAATGTTCCGGAGAAGGTAAAATCAGTCCCCACCTTCCATAACATACAGAGAAGTCCCACGGAAAGAAATTTTCCCCATTCTGACAAAAAACAACTAACACGTGCAGAAAGAAAGATAACACCAACCACAAATCAGGTTTTGTAACCGGGACAAACACAGAAACGTCAACAACAGTGACGAGAAAAATATATAGGACCTAAACGTCTGAGAAGGCGACCACAGGTCAATTGAGCTGACTTCGAGTACAAAAAAGAGATTTATCGTGGTATCTATCGAAATAAACTCGTATAACAAGCGGCTAATTAACTCAGATCGATTAAACTGACTGGGCCTGCTCAATAATAGCCAGGTAGTAAAGATCCGATTTCAATTACGGCGGGAGTTCAATTTGAACCGAATGGGAGAGCATAAACTTGGCCCCAACAATAAAACGCGTGCCGCATAATAATTCCAAGCCCCCAGGTTAGGCCGGCGCTGAATTGACGTCAGGGCAGTAGGCGCAGATTTATCGATTCTACTATATATTATAGTTTTATAGAGCATTTTTATTCAGGCAGCGAGACTCAGTGAATGATTAGATTTTTTATGATAATATCTGAATCCGAGGGTGCTTGATTAAATTTTATTCAGTTCAATCTTCTACGCTAGTAGTTTAATGAACTACTGAATGGTAGTTGAATAAACTCTTAGATTAACTAAAGGTGGTTTAACTAATGGATCATAATATGATTGATTAATTGACTTGATCATTGTAGCTCAAATAACTCACGGTCGCTTGCACTAAATTGTTACCATGCTTTAACATAAGAACTACGAACAGGATATATTGGTTCATTTTTCTTAAGAAATGAACCGTTGTAATCGGTCGGGAAAAATTTTTTTTTAACACCCTCTGAAAATTTGTTGGTTTACGTTTCAAGGGGTGTAGAATCCGAATCTGCACAAAATTTTTTTGTCCGTCCGCCGTCCGCCGCCGTACGCCGTACGCCGTACGCCGTACGCCGTACGCCGTCCGCCGTCCGGGGTTTTTCAGGGGGAAGGAGTTATTGAAAATTTTTGAAATTTTTACCAAAATCAAGTTCCGTATCTAGTTGGTCCTAACATCTCGACAGTAAATCCTACCTTAATTTTAAGGCCAGTAAAACAGCTGTTGAAGTGGTAAAAAATTCGTCATTTGCGCAAATTTGCACATAGGCATGTGAGGCATCATTTTCTATAGATTTTTCTATGCTGAATCGAATGAGACCATCGCCACGCCGGTAGCTTCAACCGTTTAGAGTTATTGCAGTTTTAGTGAGGCATTTCGAGTTTTGAAAATTTCTCCAATTCTGAATAACTCGAAAACGACTAGAGCCACAAAAATCGTTTTCCACTCGTTGGAATCCCCGCGGACAAAACTTTCCGTCCTCCCGATATCTTCAATTTAAAGAATTTGGTCGCATTACACAAATCAGCAGAACAAAAATTCGAAAAATTTGAGAATTTGGCCTCGGCTCTTAGATACGGTTGATTGATCTACTTACGACCACTAGCCTATTACACCAAAAAGGTAACACACACACTACGACCAGTTGCGCTTGGCAACATGAAAGCGAGTCTAAAGCCTGACAATGGTTCTGAAGCATTCTTTAGGCATTTTCACCATTATTCAGAGAATTTAATTATTATTATTATTCAGTTAATAATGAAGGTGATTAAGAATAGATAAAATGGTTAATTTAACGGAATTAAACGATCTGAAAAGATTGATAGGTAAGTATTTATCAAGCAAAGAGGATGATTATTTTTTGCCGGGTTGAAAAAACGTTTGTCTGAATCCCCCTCTAAAATACAAATTTATAGGAACTGAAATTATAGAATAATAACAACTAAATTCTGAGTTTAAGGAGTACCGATATATCGTGAGGTTTGTCTTTGCAATCGAAAAATGAACCCCTGTGCAAAATTTGCAGAATTCTTCGGACATACAGACAACTAATCTGCACAAGCCACTGATCTACTTAGCAGCGTTTTTTTCATTAGCAAACTGTCAAGCGATGAAGTCACAACGAAGCAGTAACTCCGACTCTCAATCGAAATCGAAGTCAAACTTACAATGAAAAAGAAATTCAAACTCATAGGTAGTCAAAATCAAAGTCAAACTCACAATGAAACAGAAACTCAAACTAAAAGTCAAAGTCACAATGGAAAACTCACAATTGAACTCGAAGTCAAACTCGCAATGAAACAGAAACACCACTCGCAATGAAACCAAAACTCGGCCTCATAATCAATTTCGAAGTCAAACTCACAATGTAACCGAAACTCGACATCATAATCAAACTCGAAGTCAAACTCACAATGAAACAGAAACTCAACCTCATAATCAAATTCGAAGTCAAACTCACAATGAGACAGAAACTCAACCTCATAATCAAATTCGAAGTCAAACTCACAATAAAGCAAAAACTCAAACTCATAATGAATCTCGAAGTCAAACTCGCAATGAGACAGAAACTCAACCTCATAATCAAACTCGAAGTCAAACTCACAATGAAACAGAAACTCGACCTCATAATCAAACTCGAAGTCAAACTCACAATGAAACAGAAACTCAAACACATAATGAATCTCGAAGTCAAAACCTACAACAAAGCAGAAACCTGCAGACTACAATCAATTTCGAAGTCATAGTCACAATGAAACCGAAACTCGACCTCATAATCAAACTCGAAGTCAAACTCACCATGAAACAGAAACTCAAACACATAATGAATCTCGAAGTCAAACTCACAATGAGACAGAAACTCAACCTCATAATCAATTTCGAAGTCAAACTCACAATAAAGCAAAAACTCAAACTCATAATGAATCTCGAAGTCAAACTCACAATGAGACAGAAACTCAACCTCATAATCAAATTCGAAGTCAAACTCACAATAAAGCAAAAACTCAAACTCATAATCAATTTCGAAGTCAAACTCACAATGAGACAGAAACTCAACCTCATAATCAAATTCGAAGTCAAACTCACAATAAAGCAAAAACTCAAACTCATAATCAATTTCGAAGTCAAACTCACAATGGGACAGAAACTAAACCTCATAATCAAATTCGAAGTCAAACTCACAATAAAGCAGAAACTCAAACTCATAATCAATTTCGAAGTCAAACTCACAATAAAGCAAAAACTCAAACTCATAATGAATCTCGAAGTCAAACTCGCACTGAGACAGAAACTCGACCTCGTAATCAATTTCGAAGTCAAACTCACAATGTAACCGAAACTCGACATCATAATCAATCTCGAAGTCAAACTCATAACAGAAACTCAAAAATTCCATAATCAAAGTTGAACTCAACCCCGTCTCAACTGAAGTCATAGTCACAATGAAGCAGAAAGTCGAACTCTTATTTAAACTGAAGTCATAGTCACAATGACACTGAAATTGATCATATCATTGAAGTCAAACTAACAATAAAGCAAAAAACTCATCAATCTCTGAAGTCAAACTAACAATAAAGTAAAAACTCAAACTCATATGAAGTCAAACTCTGCAATGAGACAGAAACTCGATCGCTGTCAATTTCAAAGTCAAACTCACACAACTGACATCATAACACCTGAAATATCAAACTCAATAAGCAGAAATTAAACTCATAATCAATTTCAAGTCAAACTCAATAAAAGCAGAAACTCAAACCCATAATACTTCGAAGTTAAACTAACAATAAAAGCAAAACTCAAACTCATAATGAATTGAAGTCAAACTCACAATGAGATATAAATTCAACTCATATCAATTGAAGTCAAACTCATGAAATAGTGCAACCTAGATTTGATGGATTTGAGTCAAACTCTCATCCAACCTCATAATAATTGAAGTCAAACTCACAATAAATCAGAAACTCAAACTCACACGAATTTCGAAGTCAAACTAAAAAATAAAGTAAAAAACTCAAACTCATATGAATCTGAAGTCAAACTCAGAATGAGACAGAAACTCGACTCAAAACAACACTTCGAAGTCAAACTCACAACTGAAACTCTGGACCTCATATCCAATCTGAAGTCAAACTCAAAATAGAAACTCAACCCATAATCAGCTGAACCCGTTCCGTTTCAACTGAAGTCATAGTCACAATGAAGCAGAAAGTCGAACTCTTACTTAAACTCGAAGTCATAGTCACAATGACACCGAAACTCGACCTCATAATCAAACTCGACGTCAAACTCACCATGAAAACATAGCCCCAAACTCATGACGACCGTCAAACTAACACAGCTACCCGAAGTCAAACTGCATTCGAGATGAAACCGACCTCGTAATCAATTTCGAGTTCAAACTCACACGAGACAGAACCAACTCATAATCAAATTCGAAGTCAAACTCACATTAAAGCAGAAACTCAACCATAATCACTTCGAAGTCAAAACCAACAATAAAGCAAAAACTCAAACCCCGGCAATTTAGTCCCGAAGTCAAACTCGCACTGACAGGAAACTCGACCTCGTAATTTCCGAAAGTCAAACTCACAATGCAAACTGAAACTTGACTATCAAATTCGAAGTCAAACTCACAATGAAACCAAAACTCAAACTCTAAGTCAAACTCACATTGAAATGGACACTCGAACTCATAATCGAACTTGATGTCAAGCTCACAATGAAGCAGAAACACAAACTCACAATGATTCAGTAACTCCGTTCGTTCAGTGATTCGTTGTGAGCTTGACTTCAAGTTCGATTATGAGTTCGAGTTTCTATTTCAATGTGAGTTTGATTTCAAGATCGATTATGAGGTTGAGTTTCTGTTACACAGTGAGTTTCACTTCGAGATTGATTATGATTTTAAGTTTCTGTTTCAGTGTGAGTTTGACTTCGAGTTTGATTATGAGGTTGAGTTTCTGTTACATTGTGAGTTTGACTTCGAAATTGATTATGAGGTCGAGTTTCTGTGTCATCGTGAGTTTGACTTCGAGTTTGATTATGAGTTTGAGTTTCTGCTTTATTGTGAGTTTGACTTCGAATTTGATTATGAGGTCGAGTTTCTGTTTCATTGTGAGTTTGACTTCGAGTTTGATTATGAGTTTGAGTTTCTGCTTTATTGTGAGTTTGACTTCGAATTTGATTATGAGGTTGAGTTTCTGTCTCATTGTGAGTTTGACTTCGAAATTGATTATGAGTTTGAGTTTTTCCTCATTGTGAGTTCGACTTCGAAATTGATTATGAGGTCGTGAGTTTCTGTGTCATCGTGAGTTTGACTTCGAATTTGATTATGAGGTCGAGTTTCTGTCTCATCGTGAGTTTGACTTCGAAATTGATTATGAGGTTGAGTTTCTGTCTCATTGTGAGTTTGACTTCGAAATTGATTATGAGGTCGAGTTTCTGTCTCATTGTGAGTTTGACTTCGAAATTGATTATGAGGTCGAGTTTCTGTGTCATTGTGAGTTTGACTTCGAGTTTGATTATGAGTTTGAGTTTCTGTCTCATTGTGAGTTTGACTTCGAAATTGATTATGAGGTCCAGTTTCTGTGTCATTGTGAGTTAGACTTCGAGTTTTATTATGAGGTTGAGTTTCTATTTCAATGTGAGTTTGACTTCAAGATTGATTTTGAGGTCGAGTTTCAGTCTCATTGTGAGTTTGACTTCGAGTTTGATTTTGAGTTTGAGTTTCTGCTTTATTGTGAGTTTGACTTCGAATTTGATTATGAGGTTGAGTTTCTGCCTCATTGTGAGTTTGACTTCGAGTTTGATTATGAGGTCGAGTTTCGGTTACATTGTGAGTTTGACTTCGAGTTTGATGATGAGGTCGAGTTTCTGTTACACAGTGAGTTTCACTTCGAGATTGATTATGATTTTGAGTTTCTGTCTCATTGTGAGTTTGACTTCGAAATTGATTATGAGGTCCAGTTTCTGTGTCATTGTGAGTTAGACTTCGAGTTTTATTATGAGGTTGAGTTTCTGTTTCATTGTGAGTTTGACTTCGAGTTTGATTATGAGGGTGAGTTGTGAGGTCTCATTGTGAGTTTGACTTCGAAATTGATTATGCGGTCGAGTTCCTGTTTCATCGTGAGTTTGTCTTTGACGTTGGTTCGAGTTTCAATTTCGTTGTAAGTTTGATTGTGAGTTTCTGTTTCGCTGCTGGTTTGTCTTCGCAGGCCCCCTCTCAGAGCGGCTGGTTAGGCAGCGGGCCTGCTATATCGCCTCAGTAGGTTGGCCAAAGTTGCCACACGAGACACAGTAGCCACAAAGCACGTGCAGGCCGCACTGCCACCGGACAATTTTGGCATTAAAGGATCTTGCTCTTCAGGTGAACTTCAGGCGTGGAAATGATGGCTGAATCAAAGAATATAACTTCTTGCTTGCAAAACATCGCCGTCGTTTAGTTCTGGTAATAATACGCAAATCCTGTTTTCCACTGGAAACGCGAATTAGCGGTGAACCAACTAATCGAAAAACACTTGCCGGTGCGAGAAAACCGCAACGGCCCTTCGGAACCGCACACGTACCGCCAGGAAAGTATCAGATCCGTGCAAAACTTGGCCGCGTAATCAGACTGTGAGACTCCCTGCAGGGCCCGGGTGCTCACCGTTGAAAGGGGATTAGGATTTCATTATGCAAAGTTGCCGTCGTGACTAGGAGTTGGAAGGCGTATTTGTGCAGGAAAAGCCGAGGGGGCGTAATTGGAGTAACGCTGCGACTCACGCGCCAAGAAGCGCCGGCCCGTAGCTGGATTGAGGCGGACAGCTTGCGCGGCGCGCATAACGCCAACTCCGAAGAAACAGTTACGCCCACCGTTGAAACTGTAATAGCCCGTTTCAGGGAGGAAGTAGCTAATTTTCAGGTGCTTCGAAGATCAAGTTATCAAACCTTTTACCTTACACGAACGTGGATGAGCCCAAATGACTAGCGAAATAAACAATTTTTTCTTTTCCCGCTAAGGTGTATTGGAATTTTTAACGAACGAAAACCACCATGTTTTTAGCCAACTTCATTATCGGTATTGTTATGGAGATCTGGCTGCTTTGCACAAATAGTGACGAATATTGCACAAGCCTATGTTAATTCCGTATCAGACGGATTCTGCCACACCCAATCGGAATCTGAAGATTTCAATACTTCTTTTCAGACAAACCGGTAGCGTTTTATTGGGGATTTAGCACGATATTTCAAATATTATTCACGTTTCATTAGCTAAGGATTTGCCAAAAATGATTGAAGGCGTTTTGAAAGCAATTGCCTCCGGTTTTCAATGACCATTTTCTTTTTTCAGATATTCAAGAATTTTACGAATTGACATTGTTGGACGATACAAAGTCAATACAACAGAAGACTGCCGAGACGATTAGGATAGCAAACAAGTGGGAATCCAGCGACGGACCTATTTCGTACAATAATGACGTAAGTAACATGCTATAATCTTAACTTATATTAGATATGCCGATATTTGTCTAGGTACACTTGATGAATTGTTAGCCATGATTTTGTTTCACTCAAGAACTTACTTTAAATTTTTTTAAATTTTTTTTAACTAACAATTTTATTGCTGCAAATTCAGTTTCAAACATCGGGTAAGATTTACCCCAAATTCAGTCTACCATTTTTCACAAACCTGGTTACCATGTAGGTAGGGTTGCTTCATCCTCAATATTGTAAGTAAATGGTTGGTTTTTCCAACTCTGAAAGTCCAAATTGAGGTTTTCCCAAATCATTGTGAGAATTTCCCAAGCCGGTTTGTCAATTCTTAAATTGATTCGGGGAATTTTCAATTAGACTCATTTTGGTTTGGGAAATTCTCGATTCGACTGGGCTACTATACTATACTATACTTATACTATACTATACTATACTTATTCCTCCATTTTCCTTAGGTTGTATTACTTAATTGAAGTCCCTCAAGATAACTGTATCAGATGGCGTTTCCCACCCATTTCCACCGATTCGAGCTTTTATCCCAATTAGGCTAACCCTCCTCGTGATGATAGATCTGTTGGTAGAACATCGACAAATTCCGCCTTGTCCACACCAAACCCTCCGTGCGAATTGAACTTTTGCTATAGGAAAGTTATCACGTAGTTTTTCGACCTTTTTCCGCTATCAAGAACAACAACTACGAAGTTGAAGAACCGTGCGAAACGAAGCAAAGTGAATGAAGCCACAGTCGATTGCCAGAGCGGTACTAACTTCTGAAATGGCGATCTAAGAGCATAAACAGGAAACTAGTAGCTGCCTTGCTGGCAATGGTTGACCCCATTTTCCCTCCTTACATCCAGTTCCATCTTTCCGTTCTCTCCGTCTTGTATACAGCTTTTTCATGTCCACACTAACCTTTTGGGATTGCTCCGAAGCTCAAGTTTGCAAAAAATGTCACGAGATTACTATAGCCAAGAAAGTTTTTGGTGCTGGAAGTAGAATAGATGGTAGTGAAAACTCATCTGCTATGAGTTACATGGAGTCATAATGCTTGCGGGATTTGCAAAATTTTCCCTCGTTTCACTGAAATTAGGCTCGTCGGAGCCAGAAGAAAAATTTAACGCTAGCATCTCAGTTGCAAGGGAGTGTATCATTCTATGATTAAGCCGACCTCCAGGCCTGGGGGTGAATGTGACAATAATGTCATCCTCCCCCAGGAGCTCAGTTGGCGCATTAGGTCCAGGGTATGTCATCGTTTGTTCCACATGTTACGCATTGCTGATCCATTTCTCGTGGACCTGTAGAGATGCATGAGTTTTTTCTAACACATTTGACAAAAAAGGGAAATTCTTCACTGGTGGTTCAATAAACAATTTTCAACTTTCCCCAGAATATTGCAAAGGCTGACCATCACGTTAGCACCCCTTCCTACATACGTTGCTTCGTGATTCAATATCCAGATTGAGTCTTCTCTAATCTTCTTTTTTTACATTTGTATGAAAATGGCCTTCCGAGCGTCGGATATAGTATCGGGTATTGGGTCGTGATTGACTCCGAAACGGGATCAACTGTTATGCCGTTGAATCTCCTCGCTTATATTTTCGTTCCCTCGGAAGGAATAAAAACAGCCCAGCTTTTCCCTTGGGTAAAACTGTAACATAGATAGTGACCTACAGCGGAAGGAGAAATTGTCCTACGGGGGAACTATTTCGAACGGAATAATTTGTGCGAGTACCGTTTTCAAGTTTACCTAACCCAGCGGTCAATATAACTTGAATGATATTCTTGAATAAAAGTTTTTTTAGGTCTGTAAAGAGTGAAAAATATGGTATGTAGGGTATGTAGAAAGTTCCTTTTATATTTACTTGTCTAATAAAAATGCACTTGCGTTTTCCGTGTTCTGAGTGTAGCAACATGAATGTTCTTTCTCTCTTCCTGTTTTCCCGGGCAGGCAACACTTCTTTGCTAATGTTCGAATTGCATGTTGCTCCGGAAGGATCCCATCATTGCATTAGTAGGAAACGCATTAAAAGAGGCCAAAGTGCATCTCCGTGCTTTGGGTTAGAGCTTTTAAATTTCAACTGAGTGGGTACGGTCTTAGAGCGATCATTCTCCCTGTACAATGTATTATTATTTCAACCATCTATTATTATTTATTTGTTGAAATTCGGGGAGGGGGCTACTGAATAAACTGTAGCGTCGTCTAGTTCAGATCTCAGATGTCCTCCCTCAAGCTGGATTCACATAAGCGTTTTCCCCTGAATCTCTCCGCATTGCTTCGCGCACATATTTGGGTAACCTCGATAAGAACAGGGCCGAAATGAATGCGGAAACATTTTGCCTCTCTTTTTAAGCATTGCGGGTATGACTGCGCAAAAATTTATTTTCATATGCGAATCACCCCTCAAATAAAATAATGTTATGCTAAAAATATGGCTCGGAATAAAAAAATGTTGGAATTGTATAAAAAACGAGAAAAAACGGAGTTTCCTATTTGTATTGCAGCAATGGGTTGAACAGTGAAGGCCGCAACAGTGTTTCCACACGGCCGCAACCTATTTCCCTCGAGTTCGAGCAAAATTCCCTTTTTTTTCCCTCCAAACTTCTTTTGTTTCCCACAACGATTTCCCTCGAGAAACGGATTTTTTCCTGCTCGTTCACTGAGTCAATAGCAATTTTTTCTTACGTTTTAGCGAATTTTCGAAGGAATTTGGGTCGTCACGAAATTCCGACGTGCGGCAAAATCGACCGGGAACCAACTCAAAATCCGTTTCGTGCATCAAGGATCAAAATCTGAAATTTTAGTTTTGGTGTAGGTATATATCTATATTTATATATGTATATATGTGTCATAATGACACTGTCATTCACCACGATAACTTTAGAAAATAGAGATAAAAACTTCATTCTAGTCTCAAAAAATTCGTCTAGCGAAATGCTTGGACAAGTTCGTTAACCAGCCCGATCCGACTGTTCCAAGTGTGCCAAAAATTGAACAGAAGTGCTCAAACTTTTTCAAAACTAGCGGTGCGTAGATAACACACAATACTTCCATATTTTGAAACGTAAAATTGTGACACAATTCGACCATATTTTGACTGCTTTTAAGGGTGTTTAGTCCAAAAATATCGAAAAATTCACTATTATTATATTATGCTCCTCTCAATCACTGGAGGTCTTCAACGTCTTCGAGATCACTACCCAAATAAATGAACTTCATTAATACGTTATTGACGTAGGCAATCTGTAAAAAATAGAGCTCGTTGACAAAGAAGAGCATTTTTCACTGAGAATAATTTCGAGAGCCGTTTTCACCGACTTTTTCTAATGTCGCCACACAGAAGGTAAGTATAGGGGAAAAAATTACTTGCTGATCGGTGATACATGACCGAAATAACGTTCCTTCAAGTCCCCTACAGCTCTCTACTCTACAATGCGAGGCAAAGAAACGCAACTGAAAAACGTACATGTGAACCCGGCTGTAGGATGGCTTTCAGCCCTCCCGTTTGCTCGTATGTGATTAGTCCAGACCCAGTCCTGGTCCAAGTCTGGCAAACTAATTTCAATCCACGGGCCTCGGCGGCTGATCACAATCAACAGCACTCAAAGTAAATTATTGTCAGCATCGGCCAGCCGGGCTGATCCGAAGTTTGAGCCGTCCTCGTTGACGGACTGAATGTCATCATCAATAGAGATGATTAAATTTGTCCTGCCCGCATCAACAATGCTGTCTCATGATCGAGAGATACAGGACAGTATTGTTTGCGTAGGCTTATTATTGAATCATTGTAATGGAATTTGCGTAGTGCGTACAATTTTGATCTGGTCCCTTGCACATGCATTTTTTGACGTGAGCCGCAATGTGATTTTGATTATGCATGAAATGCAGAAACTGTCGGTCCGACGGACCTGCGTTTAATGTATGATGTCTCCAGCATCACTTTATAAAAACCTTTTTTCTATTGATGCGTACTCTGGATCTCTGCTTGTACGCGTTCAAACAATTTCTAGGCTAACGTGTGGAGGGGGTAAGAAAATCCATCGCTGTGAATGGTTGTGGTGGCGTCGGCGTTGATCCCGATCAATTATATTGGCGTTTCCAAGCCAAGTTCCCATGTTCATCCCCACTCTAGCAACCAGCAGCAGGACAGTGTGTGGCGACTTTGAAATGCACCAATCTAGTCATCTGTCAGCAAACAGTTTGAGGCCCTATGTTTTTCGAATATTGGTGGATGTTACCGCAGTTTACAAAATAGGAATTGCACTTCTCCCGTTCATGTTTCCCTTTCAGCGACCGTAAAATTCAACTCGGCAGCGATAAATCTGCCCGAGCAAAGCTGGGCCGGTTCCCACCCCTTTACAGAAGGGAACGAACTTTCCCCATGTACACTAACGGTTTGGTCGAATTTATTACGTCGAAACTGTTTTAGAAGGGAAGTTCTAGAATTCTAACCGTTTTGGTATAGAACTTGAGGGCTCAATGGACATGCTAAACAAACTATCTAATTTCTAATTAGGTCTATTTTTCTAATTATATTGGAACTTGATTGCGTAGAATAGATGATGATGAAGAGGAGGGTGGTATTGGGAAAACGGGTACTGGGAGGTGGTGGTTATTTTCGGTTGGGTGTCTTTAGACCTCGGCGGTTCTTCTATTTCTAAATTTAAGTATTGTTTTTTGTTGTGTTAAGTATTTGTTGTTGGGGGGAGGGGGACTGTTGAAAATCGTCGTTTTTTGGAAAAGGCGTTTTGGGTTTTTTAGTTTTTTGCTGTAATGGGTTGGTTTTGGGTGTATGGGCAAGGTTATTTTGGCAGTAAAATTGATGGGTTTGTTTGTAGTTTTTTGTATATTACGTGCTGAGATGTTAGTGTTTTAGCGTGCTTACGGAGCCTTTTAGAGTTCCTCGTTTATCTAGTAGGTAGTAGGTAGAATTCCTCTTCGGGGATGCGATCAATGGGGTTAAAGGACATGCATACTAAAAGTTCTCATGTTTCCCATTTGAACAAAAGTTAGAATAGGGAGGCTCCAGTTTTTTTCTCAGTTCTTCGCTCATAAAAGTGATTTGAAAGTGACCGCATTAGTACTGGAAATCCGATGAATTTTCCTCAAATTTTAATCAATAGATTAAAGCGTATAGATTCGCTTCTTACTCAACACCAGCCTTTTCAGAGATATATGGGCGTTTGCGACCACACAGTTGACCAACACTCATTCATCATTTCACTGCAATGGGCTACTATCTTCTTCAGAAACAACCATGAAAAGCTCTGCAGACCAAGAACCTTTGCTTCTTGATCTCTTTGTTTCATTCATCTCTCAGTCTTCCTGGGATTGTATTCATTTTTTTATGCCTTCATGGGAGCAGAAGTGATAGGTGGAACTGGCGTATCATTTCTATCCGACTTCCTTGTTCGTCGCCACCAAGAGCCCTCCGGTTCATTAGGGGCTGTTTGAAGGCGGCTCGTTAGAGAGGAAGGGAGCAAAGGGCCTAATCACTGGGCCACCCTTTGAAGATCTAACCACTTAGTCAGCAATGTGATGTGCCCTTCAAGACTACTGCCCTGCCACACCGTCTCTCTTTGTCCCTCCCAGCCGATGACTACGAGGTAAATGCATTTTGAAGCTCAGTTGTGATTCCCGAAGGTTGATTAACGCCAGTGTGCGCATGTAGCACTGTGTGCTACCACCCATTTAATTGCAGGACTATCACTACAAATATATGCTTCGATCCCTTGAGCGAGTATTAAGCTCTTTTGTCGAAATTTACTCATTTTACATACATTTATTCGAAATTAATTATTCTTTTTAGAATTCGTATGGGGTAACCTATCCGGGTTTGAAATTATCAATCAAATAATCAACTGTGAAGGAAAAGCTGATCAAGAAAGAATTAGAGACAACATCAAAAGCGTGACCCGTGAAACTGGGTTAGTACGTTATTCAGCGGGAGAGTACTCGACCGCAAACGCGGACCACTGGAATTAGTCTCTGACGAGGTTAGTACCAGAAAGCCAGGTGGGAGCCCAACGTTCAACGAGCAGAAGTCGGTCAAATTATTAATCCCGAATATCTAGGATCCTATTGGATGAGTGGGCATTCATCTAGGATGCATAGCTGGACGTATATTAATGATCCTCACAATCGATTCATCAGTGTTGATTCTAGGGTATTGATTTTGGAAGGGAAGGATTTTTTAATTCTGACGGCAATCCTAATCAAAGCGGAAATCATAATCGTTCTGATTCATATCTCAATAGACCCACTTATTAAAAAAGTCTTTGATGTACCCAATTCTCATAAGGTATTTAGGTGCGTGTAATATGGACCCCAGATAAAACTCCCTTGAAACAAAACCCGTAAACGTTGTAGTTTGCCCCTTCATTGGGGGTTCAAATCCTCCTCAGAACCTGAAACTTTTGAGACCCTTACAGGTCCATCCTTTCAGTACAACCTTGTCAGAAGAGCCCCTTCGTCATGCCAGGCTCAATTGAGGTCATAAATGTTGAGTCGAATTTAATTTTAACAAAATCAATTTTTATTCAAGTAGCTAAGTATCCAAATGCAGAAAACAACCGACCAAAATCACGAACAGGTGCACATTTTCATACGAAATGTATGCAATCGGTACTAGTTGGATTATGCATGGTTAATATTATCCAAAAATTTCACCCATAGGTCAACTTGGAGGCCCTTCATCCGGAAAGGAAAGTGCTCATTAGTTAGTTGAAAATGGACGGAAAGAGGGGTAAGTATGAGATAGTAGGCACCTGGGGCATGTAGTAAAGGTACCTTATCCAGAATTCAGAGGCCTAGTCCTCGGTACCTGACCGTGGGCTTCCCTTGTAAGTCTCAGACGATGGGCTAGGGTTGAGAGAGCTAACCTGAGAGCCAATGTTCATCCAACTAGAGGCCAGTTGTAAATCTCGTTTAAGCCTTCCTGGAACCCCGGCTGCAGCCTCCGATAAGATGGTCACCGGTAGGCAATCGCCCTTGTCTGCCCTAAAAGCCGGGGAGAGAAATTAAAGTTGAAAAATTGAAGAGTCAGCCTAATCTTTCGGTATGAAAGGAGGGTCGAATTCACGTAAATTGAATTTATCGGTCTTCAACGCAAATGAGCTGAAAATGTTAAAACCTCTGACTGGGAGGGAAATCAGGAAATCATTTTTTCGGAATTGAATACACCTGATGGGCCTCTCGAACCCCCTTTTGGGGATAAAGCCTGACAGGCCCTCGCGATGATCATATCCTGGAAAAGTTGTAGCCATCTTCCGTTCTTATTCAGAATCGAGATCAAGTGGGGAAGTGGCTTAGTTTCCCCTCCGGCAGGATTCGAACCTCGCAATTCCAGCTCTCGAGAAAGACGCCTCCGTGGAGAGGCTAGGTTCAGACAGTCTGAGAGGCGTTGTCAGGTGACACATTTTCTAGAGACCAATTCAGTTGAGCTGGATTCAGATGGTCGGAAACAAATGATTTGGCGCCGACGTTCCGAGGTGGGAAAGAATTCGATCGGATACAGCCGAAATCATGAGTTAATCACTCAATGATTTTTCGACGTGGGGGAAAATTCTCCTGCCTTTTTAGACAGACAATGTCGATATCGCCAAAAAAGTGGTAACATAAGAATTGATTCTTAGCTGTTTCAACGCAAAGAGCAGCCATTCTTCTGAATAAACGTGACCATCTTAATATGACTGGCTCCCACAAAAATTTTTCGCCGTTCGCTTTTGTTCAGGTGATGCTCCACTTCCGGGAGCAAATCTCACCTAATATGCTTCCTCGCATAGTAGGTAAATTTATAATCGAGATTGAGCTCCTCGCCATCATTGCTAAAATTGCGCGATTACAAACGTACAACTCCGGGTTAATCCAGCCTTTGACTTATCCTTCTACGAGAATGTACACTTCTGTAACTTTGGGCCAATCTCTTTCATTTGCTTTGCGGATTGGATTAACTCCTGTTTGCCTGCGATACTCGCTGAGCGAGCTTTGTTAAATGACTTCGTCCGAAACTAAATTGTATGTGCTTAGCCTGGATTCTGTTTGCACTTCTCCTCGTTATAGTTTTCATTCGCATACCTCCGGCTGCCTGAGATTTGCAAAAGCGAACTAATGAGTTGGAATACAAGGTTTGTTTCGAAATGGGATTCCCTGTCGTCGTTCGATTTCTCTCAGTAACCTGGGTACTCAACCGTATCCTTTGGTTTATGAGGAGCTGAAAATTATTATGCTTTCGCTACGTTTCAGATCCGATCCAACTATCTCTCAAATACCTTCTCCCATTTTTCTCCGAGGTACTCATGTATTTACGTTGATTGTTGCAATTGTTTGGAAAGAACGTATAATTTTTGTAATTAATGGTATTGGTACAGTTTTAAGTATTTATAATTTATTTCAACTCCACAAGGCACCTTTCAATTTTTCGACATGCATAGTGATATAGGCAAACTAAATAGTTGAGACAGGCACCTTTTTAGAAATGGCAATGCGGAAAAGGCAAGAGAAAGGAGACAAAGCCTTTAAAAAGAAGATACTAATCATTCCAAGCCGTTAAGTTAGTTGAAAATAAAAACTGTCGAAAGGGGGAAAAAATAGTTGGAATGGAGAGTTTTTCTATGCTGATTTTATCTATTTCGAGTGGAGAAGTGTAGAGCAGAAAAAAAGACCGACCCTCTAAAGTTATGACTGAAACGTGATCAGTATTTTTAAAGAACTACCTTCTGAGAGTTAAAGTTTTTCAGCTTTGTATATATTTCCTTGGCAAAAACCATCCGCTCCCCCAAGCAACCATTTTACGATCCGAGTGCGGCCGAGCGGTTCCAGCGGCTGCCCGTCTCGATATCTGACGGTTGAGGCTAGGTTGATTCGAATCCTGGCCATGCCCTCAACATTTTTGTGAACTGCTCTCATTCAAAGAAGTTTAAGTTGACAAATCCATCCGGTCACAAATACGTTTTGAACGCCGAAAGAGAAATGGTGTTCTTGTTCTTGCGCGATTGGCCGGTACGTGCGTTCGGAATGCGAAATGTACTAAATAGAATATGAGCTACGCAACTGAGTCCCAGCAGATGCAGGAGCGGTAGGCGAATCTGATACAATATTCAACGGAAAAGTCGTCCAGCTGGAGGTATGGAAGGATTTCCGAGAATTATTCTAAAGCAAACACTCTTTCAGTGGTTGATGAATCTGCGTACGAAATGGTCTGTAATAAAGTTATTCTGTTTTAATATGTAGATATCTCATTTCTCGGTCAGTGCTTGGATAAACAATCGGATTGAGTGTTCGCATTCCTCGGGGGTATTATTTCTGTGGCTTCAGGGCTGTGATGTGCGTAAATAAATTGTTTGTCTAATATTGTATGGGAAACAGTATATAATATAGATATATATTATACTGCTAAATGAAGTATATAAATACTGCATATATACAATGAAGAGAAACTAAGCAGTTTTCGAGCCAGCTGCAAAGGCCGAGGAAACCTCCGCAAGAGCTAGAGACTTGAAAATTGCTCTTTTCTTTTCTTCAAGAATTTAAGTTGCCCACTAGAAATGCTGAGTTTGAATTTGAGAACTAATATTGAATATTCAGTGGCAATAACGATATTTGTCGGTCACATCCCAATCACAGAGTTGATACACCCGGTACCTTTTTCAATTATGCCAATACACCAGGTACCACAAGTTGGTCCCTTGTCTCAAAAGGTTTGTTCTGCTATAATTACTACGAGTCCAAATTAATTCAAGCCATACGAGTGGATGACTTTGCTTGACGTCGTTAACCAGTCCAGTACTGCGTAGGACTAGCCTGTCCGGACGTATCTCTTTAGTTGAGAGGGTGGACAGTTGTCCCCGGGGGAGAGCATCCCCTCACAGCACATCGAAATGACGATAAAACTGCTTCTTGTTCCTCTTGGCATGGACATGTCCGATAGATGAGTAGAGAAACTATCGTTTTGTTTCGACGAATATAGGGCTGAACAGCCACGCTAGATGTATGTGTCGATTTTTTCTTATTCACTGCCAAGTTGGAAAGCCGAGTTCATTTCGTACTGATGAAAACATTCAATTTTTGATTAAGGTTTATTAGGCCTATTCCGAGTGACTGTTGTCAGCAAATCAGGGGTAGGGTCTACTATAAAAACTGCCTCCTTCGATACATTATAATATCTTCATCAGGGCCTATAAAAGCATTCCGAGTGAGTATCTAGCTTTGAATGAACTGATAAACCCTCCCTAAAGGCCGTATCAGACATCAGACCGTTCCTCTTCCCATCCCACAGACCGTCTGTACAGACCGATTCTTTGGTAATTTCGACAAGCAAATATGATAAGGGCTTCAGTCTATAACTAGTAGATTTGGTCACTAGAAATTTGGTTGTTTTGATATGCCTGACCTTAGCGAAGCTGACCTTCCCCCTGGTCTCCATCCAGGATTGTTGCATCTTTATTGATGGATGCCACTGCGTGACTTATAAGTTGAGGGGTCTCTGGGATGGGATAATCTTCTCCCCCGGGCTCGTTTTGAGTCTTGCATCGTTTATCGGTGTACGAAACGGACGAAATATCCTCTCCGGAATCCTAGGTGCTCAATGACGAACCGAGAGTGCATCGTTCCGATCATCACTGCCAATAATTACCAGAGGCTTCATCACCAGTATTAGAAGAGACTCGTACAATTGATTGGCGAGGGCCTCGTTGACCGAAAATCTCTCGGCCCCGGCAATTCCTGCTCCAAAATTCAACGCTCTGTAAAGGACTCAGCTCAGCCGCTGTTGATGAACGGCCTTTGGATCTGAGAGAGAAAGGATCCGATTCTCGAGGGAAGTTGATGGCAGCAGCGGCTACTGACCGCAAAGGTATCTCCGATTAATTCGGTCACTTTCCTTTGATGTGGTCAAGATGGCCGCGTTTTAGGTCGGTGCGTGCACTGTTCGAGTTGGCCTTAAAATTTCATTGTGAAGCAGAAGCGATTCGGGCTGGTAGCCAGGGGCAGTTTTGCTTTGTGAACGGGAAAGGCGAACCGCAGTTTCTTGTTTGCTGTTACCGCCAACGACCGAATTGAGCCTTGAGGAACGAGCTAAATAATCAACCGTAGTCTGGCTGTTTGTATTTCTCGATCCGCCGGGGATCATGTATAACAACAGTGGTCTGGATTCAATCATAACGAGAGCTATAGATTGGTCGCGAATCGTTGATAAGTGCCACTGTCAGAATTACGCTGTCCTAAGCTGCATTCAATTACCGGCCTTTGGTTGATCGACGTGTTTATGTTTAACAGCTTCCTTGGTAATGCAAATCTGAGTCTTTACCTCATCTTGGTGAAATGGGGATATCGGCACCGCCGGACAAAGTCAATCTTCCGCATTTCTCTCGGTAGAGTACTGAAGCCTCATCTCTCCATTTTATGGTTGTTCCCACCGTTTTCATGACACTCTATGAATGAGTGAATTTCTACATCTCCGAGCACAAGCGAAAACTTTAGGAGATACAACGTATCAATTCTTCACCAACGCTTCATTCCATTGTCCCTGCTGAGCAAAAACTGCTTTCCAACTAAGTAGCGTTCTTCGTAAGCAGGCCATTGATAGCAATACTTGATTTATTTTCTAATAAATAGTAATCTTTGGGGAACCCATGTTTACTTGGGCCCTGATACGATAGGTACCCACCCAACATAGCAACCTCTAAAGAAAACTAGGAAGAAACTCTAATAGCCGATTTTACCATCCTCGGATTGGAGTTAATCCGGGCATAGTCACTTATGTTTATAGAAAGTTACCAAGAGCAACCATGTGAGGATTAACTCATATCCGAGGTTTGAGAATGCCGTACCATAAGAGGGCAAATATATCGGAAGCGCTGCGAGTAATTATAATACCGGTATAACAGGGTGAAAGGTTTTGCCGATCCTCATCATCACTGCCAAGTTCATTTTGTCAAAATTATGTCAATATTTCATCATGTGTACCTACTCCATCGAGCTTAACCACTTGTACCGCAAATGCACGCATCTTGATAGTGTCTAATCAATTCAATCATCATCATTGATTATTTCCGTAATATGCTCATTGTGGTGATTCCATGATTAATGATTATTTTGCTATATCCTTCTGTATCCACGTCCATCCATTGTCACTGTTTCCCTTTGATTTAACCCTCCTGTTCATCCTTCCTTTTGACTGTTCATCCTACACCGCACGTCCATGCACGTCTCATATATTCCATCATCTTCCTCCCTAGATGGTCGGTGGTGACTTCAGAGGCAGTGCGTTGCTCCCAATCACTCAAGCTTTGATCGGCCTACAAGAACAGCGCTCTGCCACCCCTGAAGAAATATATCCTCAGGTAAATTATCAGAGAGATACAACCTTTATTTTTTAAACAAAAAAATGGCGAGCTGCCCGAAAATAAGCTGATCAAACGCCTTTAAAATTCAATAATGTACGGATGCTTCCTGATCTTGAAAGCTAATAAACTATACCTAGTGGTTTCTCTGAGGGGAATCTGCTTATCAGCTTTATCAGAACACAATTGGTATTTTTTCAACACAACTTTTTAAAACAATTTCTCGTATGGTCAAACAAATCAAATGGAAAAAACAATTCTCATGAATTCATACGAAAATTGATACGATTTCTAATTTTTAATAAATCTTGAAAATTCTTCAGAGGCCAATCTAGATTTCCCCCAGCAGCGTCAACATAATTTTGAGTTCGCTCTCAACCGTAAAGCGTTGAAACAGCCAATATCCTAGGTACCTGTTATAAACCTGTGACCGTTGACTAATGCTGATCAAAGGACGAGAACGAATCGTCTGGTATCCGAACTCGTTAACAAACTGTGATTATAGAGATGCCGAGTTTGAAATTCGCTGAGTCGCTTGGAAAGGTTCAGCCCTGATCGAGGATTTCTGCTAATTAGATTCAGCCAAGGAGGTTTGAATAGCCTTGGATTCGGAACAGCCGATCCTTCTCGCTTCTGCGTTGTCGTACAGTTATACGGATATCGATGATTCACCAAAGAGTTATTATCATCGTTATTATCAACCAACTCAACTGCTAATCAGCTTCAAATTGCTAATTTACTTCAACTATCGTCCCTATAGGATGTTATCGCGCCCTCTATCCCACTAAGCTCTATTTCTCTCTAGTTTATTCCTCAATTGCTTACCTCATGCAAGGCTAATTATAAAAAAAATGAATCCATCAGAAACATCAAAAGCTATTCCCAATGAATATTTTTTGCCAACTTTGAAATAAGCGTAATCTGAAACAGCTGCTGAGTTCAAACATCCATTGTACCAACAGTTGTAACATACTTGATAAATACGTCGCGCTCAATTATACCATCGGCGCAAAACATATATGCACTGTTAATTTCCAACCAGCATAGTTAGTTAGTTCTGAGGTGGCAAACTAACGATTTATAACTTTGACTGCCGATTAGGTGTTTCGCACTTCTGCCTCCGGGAGTAATTAGATTGTGCGATTTGTTCCACCTCAAGTTTCTGCTGGCCGTGATTTTCGAGGTGTTGCTCCGCCCTACCACATGTTCAGAGTCTATGTTAGTAGCTTCTGCTTCCCTAATGAACAATATAACATGACTCAGCTCTTATGCTCGAGATTAGTTTACGGGGGATCCATGTAGCGAAATAGGTGTATGAAAAATGTTGAATGCTTAGCTGTGTAGGAACACATTCAAAATTTGGAGGTTGGACTGTATTATTGACAAGGAGTTTTTTGGTGATTTGCCAACGGTTTCTAAATTTTCACGTAGGTAGCCCCTTGAAAATTCATTGATTAACGGAGTAAATGAACGTATTGCAATCGTCTGATAATTGAAAACCTGACCGTAGGGTCCAAAAAACACTGAATTTGAAAAGTTCAACATTTCAGGATTTTCTCATAAAAACGGCGTATTTAAATTTAAAAAATCAACCTTTATTAAAATTTCAAAATTAACATTGGTTCGGGACAGCGGATTTCGGTTTTAGTCGCGTTTTGAAAATTATGGGCATACCTATTCGTTTTTATCTGCACACCAATAGTCCCTTATTTTATATTCAGATTCAATTGTCAGCATTTCAAAGAAGTATTCTCCGCCCATCGCTTCATTTTGCGAATGCTAGGTGCGTATTTTCTCGATTAGAATAGGCCATAGGTGTTCATTTTGCAGTATACAGTGAAATTATTCATTTATATAATCCTTCCCATTGTTTTTCCGCCATGGCAGCAACGAATTGTTTTATTTTGCAGCTGTTAGCCGGCTAAGTTCTTGCGCTCATCTCGTGTTTAATTGTTCTCCTAAAACTCGTTCCTTTGCGAAAAATGTTATTATTTAATGCTTCCTCGAGTCTCGCTTTTCAACGTTTTTCACTTCTGCTTTCTACTATTCAACTTAACCTGTTTGTTCAATTCCACTTTCAGTAATTAGAACTCCAGCGAACATCCCGTTCATTAAAACGTTTTAAATTCGTTCCTGTTGTTTTAGGATAGCCGAAAGGAGAGCGCCAACAACGATTACCAGGTTTTTACTTTGCGTTTTTGGTGTTTCCTTGAATGTTTAATGTTTACTTGGTGTTTTCGTCGTGATAAAATTGTCTCCCGTTTAAACTCAGTCGGTAGCCTGTATGGCTTTGAAGTAAGTTTTTCCTGGTTAAAAATATTCATGACATGGCGCTTGAAATTGTTTCAATTTTCAAGGGAGTGATAGGTACATTTTGCTTGATATTTTTTTTTTTTTTTGTTGCGTTATTTTTTGTTTGTTCCGAGTATTATGAGTAATTATTCAGAGAGGCGAATCAGCTATTAATAATCAAAAATAATTATGTTTTTCATGGGAGTTCTAAATTTTTTTTATCCTTTTTTACATCAAACTTTTCTCTTTGAACTTTATGTGGATCATTTTCTGCATTGACCAATTTGGCCCGGAAATAATCGTGTCGTCCACACGAGGTCGTTTACTGGCTACCAACAAAAGCCTAAAACTGTGTTCGCGTTCAGTTTCTCTTCGAATCCTCATTTATCGAGGTCCTCCCATCGTCTACCTGTCATTGGCTATCTTTCAATTAAATATTATCTCTTAGTATCAGATCCTCCGAAAGGTGATAGGACACTTGACTGATGGGTGTCGTTTAATTGAACCGATGAGGGATGTTTTCTCTTCTTCCCTGGTGCTTGATCTGTTTGGTTGGTTCACAAGGATGGACCGATCTATTTTCTTGGCTTTCTTTCCACTTTATGAAAATTCTGGAAATACCCCACTGAACCAATAGCAAGTGTGTAAATTGAGAGGTGTACGGAAAATTCGAATACGGACAACAAATTTGTAATTTATAATGAAAACCCTCCCTCTAGGTATTCTGGGCATAAACATTTGACCTCTTTCTCAGAAATATCCAATAGTCATTTTTTACTCCGAGCTTTGAAACCTAGTTTATCTCTGATTTCTTCTGGTACAAAGCATGCATTCATGTAATAGAATAATGTAATAAATTTTGAAACGCTTTTAAATAACTGAATTCAAAGTGTATGGATGTGTTTTCGCGAACAAGCGCGGGGGCGGATATTTTCATTAAATCGAGAACACCCGTGTAAAGTAAATCTAACCTCGTTTATTCAGCCTCTTGGTAAATGTTTGCAAATCGACTCCTCTTTGGACGTATTGAATGATTGGAAAAGTTTTCACCCTGCTTCACTTTCACTCTTTCAGTATTCATCAAAAGAAATAGGCATACATGGGTCCCGTATAAATAAAGGTCGTTGATCAAAGTTGGCTTTGTAACATTCACATGGGATGTAGTGTACCCATATTCTATTTATAGGCATTACCTTATAAATATGCAGCGACTTCTAGTGAAGCCTACATAATATTTGTGAACAGAATTTTTTTGAATCGATTTGGGTGCTTTTATGATTTTTTTATTTATTTAATTGTATTAGGTGCCAAAATAGTTTCAAACAGCTACTTGCGAATCTATGTTTTGAATATTTCACGACCTCACGGGTGAATGTCGGAGGCGGTAATGCAATGCATAATGCATTATTATGTATAATGGTCGCGGAATCTTTGAGGAGCTAGGCCGACTTGACCTTAAGGCCGTATCAGACGAACGGCTCAACCGTAACCGGACGGGGTGGTCGCAGCGGACCCGAAACATTCGAGAGTTGAATCCGGCGCCTGGAGGCCAGTCGTTGGGCAAACTTCGGCGCGGTGGGCGAGCGGTTTTTTGCTAGTGCCAATTTAGGCCTACAACCATATAGGTAAGCAAAAACCACAAAAATTTATGCGGAGTTGAAAAATTTTATTATTTGGAGCAATATCAAAGGCTTATCAATTATTTTATAATAGGTAAACCGAAAAAAAAACTTGAGCTTGTAAAACTACCCATTATTTCAGAGTCCCGTAAGGCCGTATACCTAATACCGGCAACAATAGAACGCTTTGAGTTTAGCGCCAAGCTTCATGTGGAAGAAATGAACATCAGTATGAACGATGTACTCGTATCGCAGTAACGCTCAGCCGGGTGGCACTCTGGATCATTTGGGGGGGACTTCATAGTCGTTAAGGCGAATTGGCCCTTCCGCAGACGGTATAAAACCGACAGTCCCGTTTGACGACGTTTTACGCCGTTCGGACGGAAACGAACGCTTTAAGAGGCCATTTCGGAGTTAACCGATGATGTTTGGCGAGGTCTTCGATCCAATCTTTCATTGAATTGTCCTTCCGCCCCTTGACTAACATGATCCCGGAGCGATCCGGTTCTAATTATCTCGGATAATTGAATTTAAACGGCTGACAATGGAGTAGAACGAAGAAAAATGTTACTCGACCTGGAAAAAGTTTAAATCGCATTGTCCCCCAACTTCAAGATAAGTATAACTTTCTAGAATATTTTCTGCGCCGAGGTTTGGAGGGGATTAACGAGTAACTCAATTCAACTCAGCGATGGAGAGGAAGTGGGTCTCTTTGCGAAGCTGATTAGTTACTTCTCTTTTCCCCATCGTGCCCTTGACTTTCCGCATTCAGTGCTTCTCGTCAACAGTCCCCCAGGACAAGTGATTCGAGTTTAACTGCTTCCCGGAACCCAAAATGGGGATTTGCGAATTTCAGGTAAAATTGGTGACCCATTATAGCTGAAGGTTTAGGTAGCCCATACATAAAGAACCCCGGAAAACCCCGGACGGCGGACGGCGGACTACAAAAAATTTTTATTGCAGATCCGGATTCTACACCCTTTGGAACGTAAACCAACAAATTTTCAGGGGTTGTTAAAACAAATTCCTACCGATTACAAAAGTTCAAGAAAAATGAACCAAAATCATCGATTACTGGCCCTCATGCAGAAAGACGTTTTTACATGAAGTGTTTTCATTTGTTTTGCAATGGGGATAAAATAAATATTTTTCAATTAATGTTGTATAAAAACAATTAAATTTTCATTTTTTTTTGTTTGCGAGAAAAAAAGCTTAACAGATCCTTCTTATGAAATAGAATCGAAATTTGCGTTATTCTTAAAATAATGGTTCAAGCAGGTGGGAACACACTTACATGCATGGTTATATTGCATGGGTATCGCATTGGCATGGCAGGATGCATTTGTCCAATCTCTTCTTGAAATACAATCATAAACTAGAACAACAAAAAATTGAAGATACCTCCCTCCCAACGCCTCACTCGAACACAAACAATCCATTGTCCGATTGTTCGATATTTTTTTCCTGAGGTTGGTCGGAATGATGAACAAACCATAAAATAAATATCGCACCTCTTACTGTTGAAACAAAATTGATCGGGATTCCAATCTAAAATGGCCGAACGGGATACGCAGGCGGTATCACTAACACGTTTGAGCGTAAATGGATTGTTCAGCGAAGCACATGATCACCCCATTGAAGCCTCTTCGACCGAATGCCCTCACAAACTGAAAAGCGATTTTTCACGTCATTACGTGCATTGACGGGACCTCCTTTCTCCTAATGACTCGATTCCCTCAAACTTGGGCAATTTCAAGTCAGGAGAGTTGCCGGAGACAACGGAATTAGTGTAACCAAATGTAAGGCTAAATGGGTGTGGAAATTGGCCGATCTTATGCAATGAATCGATGGAAAACCCTTCTGTGAAATTTTGTCCAAAAGAGACATTCCTCCGAGAGGATTGCGCATTCAACATTTTCTGGCCTTTGGTGAATCCAAATTATGGATTGATACTTATTAAAGCAGAACAGCGAGCTGTCTATGCTGGTGGCAACCAAAACCACATGCCAAATATATCTCTGGAGAGAAATTTCATCCGGAAAGACGTCCTCCTCTGGTAGTTCTCATCTATAGGAAAGTATTCGGATTTGTCGCTCCGTTTCCATTTGGAAAATTTTTAGGGTGAGGGAGTGAGTCCGACGTTCCCTCATGGTTGCTCATGATAAACCATGAGAGAAAGTCGGCCTCACTCTCTCACCCTCTAAATTGTCCCATTGGGGAGGAGATGCTCAAACGTCAGCAAACTGTGTGTTGTCACCAAAAGTTGGTTCGAATAGCCTGTCCACAAGTCAAATGTACCTAGTACCCTCTTGAATCTTCAAATCTGTTGACTTTTTTTCATTCATTTATTCGGTTTCCTTACCAGTAATTTCTCCCAGCTTTAGATTTATCTTTAGCTTATTAGATGTTATAACAAGGAGAGTGTATTCGCCCACGCTGCGCGGCTCTCGGTTTGCTCTTTACACATTGCCATAACACTCATAAGTAATTTAAGCAATTTTAATTTCTTGGAGGTGACTCATTGTTTGAACTTATTTAACTATTTTGGCGATGTTGATGTTTATTTGCGAGAGGGAAGTCCAGCAGCTATGGAGAGAATCGTCAGAGTGGCTATGATTGGCAATTGTCGCTCCCTGTTGGCGGGTGGTTGAATTCGCCCCTCCCATTTAGTCCGATGGTTGTCCGCTAGGTTGGGTAGATGTCTCAAGGATATCCCAATCGATTGCTCGTAGGGAGACGTCGTTCAACGACAAGAGGTACCGGGGCTATAGCGGGAAAGTCGGAAAGAGAGTGAGACTGATGCCACACGCCCTTTTGCCACTCCGTGGACTACATTCTAGGCTAGACGAAGGAATTATAAATGCAATTCAATCGCCATGTTCATGAAGAAACTTTGTATACCTAATCCAAACATCGAGTCAGTCCAAAGATAGTCTATACGCTAAGATTGTTTGCAAGGAGCTTGAACAGGATATTTTTTGAATTCCTGCAGCTGGGCGCATTTTGATTTGAAGCAGGGTTTAAAATGTACAAAGTGAGGTTTTTGACATTTTTGATTCCCACCGCCTCCAGAATAATCATAATGTAATCAAATTGTGTCGAAAATTTACTTATCAAAATATGGAAGTATATGTGTTATTTAGGCACCAATGGTTCTGATAGTCGGCCGTAGGATGTATCTGTTTATTCTTGGCCTGTTTATTAAATGGCCTTTAGTCGAGATTCGGCCAAATCCCGACTAAGGGCCAATGTCACCAACAATTTTAACCTAATTTAAGCTAAATAATGAATAGTTTCGTCGTCTTTCATATCAAATTGGCGCTTAACCCATTTACATCAGCATTTCCATCGCACAAATTATTTTTAACGGAGTACCTAGTTCAGAACTGTGCTGTAAACGTGACAACGGCAGTCAGTAGTATACGACAGTTTTCATTCCAACGATAGCGACCGCTCCATTTTAATTGAAGAGACGCCCGGGAAGACGCAGTCACAAACACCGAAGTGCTCCTTGCTTAATTGAGAAGAGCAGGGGGTTGTAGGGGGGGGGGGATAATTCACACAGTGTCGCCCTAATTTCTCTTACTGCCGACGACGTCGCCGAAATTAACTGGACCCAATTCCCAACACCGGCAGAGGTGCGAAATATCCGGTTTGGTCGAGCAAGCATTTATAGGTCGTGCGTTGTATGATTATACCCAATAACCATTGGCCCTTAACATAAATAAAATTATTTTTATTCATCTAAAGTAAAATTAATAGGTAAATTTTCAATAATTTTAGATTTTGGTAGGCTACAGTGTGTTCTGCCCATAGGGCCATTATTTTCAAGTTGATTACCATCGGATTGATCCATTCGAACTCAATTCATGATCATTCATGATCAATTCAAACTCTTGAAGAAGAAACCCCTTTCAGCGTATAGGTCAGGAAAACCACCACGGTCATCTTCTCCTTGTGAAGGCATTCATGATCATCAAATTACACATTCCTAAACAAAATTGTGTTTGTTATAAAAAATACTTAGGACGGGTTCACTTTGATTTTCCAACAATTTAGAACACCAATCTTCTAACAATTGATGTTCCAAGGCTCCCGGCACAGGAATACTTCGAAACGATGGCGTGGGGTATTCCTTATTTATTCCGCAACTGCAGGAACTTTAATCAAGTTCGTGAAGCACAAGTTTGAGGTTGAGATTCAGCTGATACGACCTAGAAGCTGGCCCGACCACGTGGTCACGGACCGACTCCGTGATTACGATACCGGCGGCCCCAAAAGCCGGCGTTCCACGAGTTCCTGCCCCAGATGCAATCAAGCCCTTGCCGAATTCTCACCATACTGCCCTGACTTCCAACACTGGAAATTACCGAGGCTTTCTCGCATGGTGAGCTAGTAGAAGGTTTTGCGAATTCTGTTTTGATTGAATGCTTCAAAATGGGTTCGCAATTGCGTTTTCCCTGCGTTGCTTTCCGTTGTGCCGCATTTTTTAATGCGAGCCTCTTCGTGAACTGAGACTTATCACAATACTGTCAATCCCATGGTAAAAAAGCTGACTATATAGTGAAAAAAGAAATTACAATGACAGGGCCATTGCCCTGACTCTGATGATCAATGAATAAGGCCGGATTATCCCTACCAGCCAGCAGTAGGTACGCCTTGGAAAAATTGATGCAATTCGTCCGCAATAGCTCAATTGCAATTCGGTTTCTCTTAGAAATGCCCTGTCGTTTACCCTCCGTATGGTGGCACACGCTGAAGGGTTCACATGAAAGATTCTGAACGCAAAAACAATCCACATCGCAATGTTTGATCTTACAGGCTATTCCTGAATAGTCCCGGACTCAATTGCTACGACGCCTAAGCAGTTAAAGCCGAATTCGCTTGGCGTCCTTAGTGACTTAGTCCGGGACTGCCCTGGACCGCCCTGTCCGAACGAACCTACCTTTAATTCAATTAGACTTTAGTCAAGCGCGCGGTTATATTAATATGGAAGGTCTATACCTAGGGGTATTCGTTTAGGAATTGGAGCACATCTTAACAAGAAACAACGTCCCCGGAGTACAGAGAGCAGTTTTGCATGAGGAACAAGGAGGTCAGCCGAGGAGAGCCCCAGCCCTGGAAACACGACCGGCGGTCCTCATTGTCGCTCGACGTGCAGCAGCACCTGACCCAAGTAGAATCACTCGGCTGTGACAGCACAACCAGGTTGTCAATTAAGGATAGAACGCTGCCAAGTCAAGTAGGACGATGGGGAGCAGCTTTCATCCCGCCCTCCACTCGAATGCCTCAACCCCACAACAGACTTCTTCCTTCCCTGTCAACGTTGAACGGCCGATGTTGAACGTCGCAAATATTGTCACTGGGTAAACAAAGTGTAGAGTTTCATCTGTTCAAACGCCAAAGTTATAGCGGAGCCCCCAGTCCTCAATTTGTCTGTAATTTTGTTACGATATTGAACGTCTGGCGAGCTCTAACGCTACTCTTACATACACCATCACAACTGCGCAAGCCAGGTGACCAAAATTGGAGTATTGCGGAGAACCGATTGAGTAATTTATTGTTTCGGTAAAAAGAAGAGAAGGATCCAAAAATGTATGCTCAGTCGCTGAAAAATCATCAAAACCCAACGGACCTTTCCACTCTTCTTTCACCTTTGATCTAACGGCTAATGACTATGAGTTATCTTTTTGAGCGATGAGATGTGGGCAAAATAATTTTTGAGAGTATAAATCAAAAAATTGTGTGGTGTGAAAAATTACAATCCATTCCCGCTAGAGGAAGGTAAAATACTGGTTCGGTTGATGATAAAAATGTTTCCCTTGAGGTTTAGCAAACATTTTCTCCTCCAGCTGAAACACAAAACCTGGCACAGAAATCTTTGTCGACGATTGGCAAGACTGACAGAGGACTATGATTTTCAATTGGCTAGCATATAAAATTAATATTGATCATATCAATGCTTTCCATCCTACTGGTATTCTGTGCTCAGCTAACATCGTCATAGATGTCAGTATTTTCTTTCTATCTCATCCCTACTACCCTACTTGGTACATTTTACAACCAGGCTCAATTTTTTACAATCGTTCAACAGTCCTGGTACAAGTTGACAACAAATAAACGCGGTTTTTAACTGCTCTGTACCTACTCTGTCTTGCTCGTTTTGAGGCGCGTCTCTGGTACTGAGTGGGGTAGATGGATGCCGCCTACCCCTCCATTGACACCCCCCTCCTATATCAGTTGCCAAGGGTTACCAAAACTTCCCCCCTCTTCTCTTTCTCTTTAAATCCCTCCTCAGTCATCTCTTGGACTTCCCGTTTAGACACGTGCTTATAACCTGACTGAGTGGCTTCTCTCGCGTAAAATTCGAATCTCGCCGACCGGGTTTAACCGACAGTGCTAATCGCGCTAGTTACAAATGTGACCGATTGGGGTAGCAAATCGAATCAGCTATCGGTTGGTTGTAAACGTGATTGGTTCGTTAAATTTGACGTGTGCATTAAAACATTTTCACGTTCCATGGGTTCCCAACTTCAAAAGTTATTTCTAAATCATCAATCATTTTTGGAAAACAAATGATTACGAAACATTTTTTAATTGGAAATTTTTCATTTCCTAACTTTTCAAGTTTTCCAATTTTCCATGTTTTTACTTCCATATTTACAGAGTAAATGGAAGTATTGTGATCGTCCTAAAATCGAGAATCGGAACGGAGCTTCAGAAAAAACTTTTTCTTATACACATTTACTCAGAATCACTTCCTGAACAAGTGTCTGTGTGTCCGTGTGTCCGTCTGTCCGTCTGTCCGTCTGTCCGTCTGTCCGTCTGTGGTCATTTACAAAAATGGCCATAACTCCCTCATTTCTCAACCTTTTTTCAAATTTCTTGAACTGAAATGTTTGTCTCGGCAAGACCTAACACCCTGTTTAATCGGAATCTGGATAACGCACAGTACTTCCGAGATATTTGCATTTTTAGTGTTTTCTATTTTATTTTTTTCCGGCCGCAAAAATGAACCGATTTGAGCGTTCTTGGTCTTAAAATCTTTGTTTTACCTTGCAGAATATGTGGATATTTTTTACATTCCAAAAATGTAGCGTTTTTCCATTTTGGGCGAATTTTAAAATTTTAATACTGAATTTTTTGATATTTTTGACCTAAACACTTTCAAAAGCAGTCAAAATATGATCAAATTGTGCCACAATTTTACGTTTCAAAATATGGAAGTATTGTGTGTTATCTACGCACCACTGGTTTAATTTTATAAATCAACCTAGGTATAACCATAATATATAATATAATATAGGTTTGGGTATACCTACCTATTGAAAAAAAGATCTTTATGAATAAATAAATCTATGCGTAACATGAGTAGAAAATCATTTAGATGATACTTATGAATAAAATTTATTCCTAACCATTTGATCATTTAACCATTTACTTAATGGTTAATAGTGAACATTGTGAAGTACAATCGTACCTATAGTCAATGATTTGAATACTATCGTTGGTAGTACCAATAGTTGGTGCCTGCCGATGTCTCCGAAACGGAAACTTAAAAAATTTACAAAAGTGATTTTCATAGCTCAATAAAAAAAGCCTGATTTTCTTGGCTACTTTTGTATTTTTTTGCAATTAGGGATTCAGCTGGTGAAAAGAAATTTCCAGTTATTGGCTTTTATAATTCCATCAAGGCAATATAATATAAAAGGTAATATTATTAGGTACCTTATATATTAAACAGTTTCAATTTCATGGTTGATTTTCTGTCGAGGTTCAAAATTATCAAAATATTAAAATGGACCAAGGTGTTATTGAATGATGAAAGGTGTGCTGATGATGAATTTGTTTCTAAAAAAGTTTGATTGTATAGTGAAAAGTCACTATAATCAATTCAGCCATCGGTACGTGTTGCCGTGTAGTTGCGTTATCCTGTTACGATTCGTACACGATACAATTGGTACCTACAATAGATCGCGTTGTTAAATTATAACTAATATGCTCGTTTACGATAACAAAACAAAAAGCCAAAATGTTATGGACAAGCTAGAAGCCCTGATCGACCGCCCCTGACTAGAGTACAAATATTTTGCAATTCTAGCCAATCGTTATGAAAGGTCAGTGCCTCTTTCAGTCTGCCGCAAATATTTTATCACCCGTTCCGAACCGTATTGATTACAACCAACTTACACTTGAGATTGACCCTGCTGTCTCCAATCAGAGGCTATTTTTCTACCCCATAACGATGAAAATTCTTTTGAAGTTTTCCTGGTTGGTTGTTTCTGCAACTCGACGGTATTTTTTTCTCGCGATTCAATTCTCGATTTTTCTCCACGTTGTGGGTAACATTCAGGGCAACTGTCCGCAGTATGGCGAATAAAATCTCATCACTATCGAGAAAAAGTGACGAGAGACCCCCGCAGTTGAAATTCGTCGAATTGAGTTGCCGAAAGCTATATTAACTCACGAAAAGGCACGGTTTTGTGTAGAGGAAAGGTGAACTTCATGGTGGAATGATCAAAAAAACTATTTTTTCATTGGCCGAGATATTTTTCCTGAGAGTTTTGTTGTAGTTGTTAGAGCGAAGCTGAAGAACAGTTCAACCCTGTTAGGGCCACTATTACAATCAAGTTTATCCTGAGTCTAAGGACGCCTCTTATTTTCACCGTGATATGGCATTTTTATTCTCTCTAATCCCTGGTTCTCGCACAGAACGTTTTGAAGTATTAGCAATATCATAAGTCACCGTTAAATCGAGTTTTTTTTTGAAAATTTATTGTGTGGTTTTTGTCCGAACGCTCCTCAGGAGTTAGCCGAGCTGAAAATGTTCTACTCGTGAACTCCCATGACTTCTGCGAGATTGGGATCGCACCCCTTGAAGAGCTAAAAAAAGGGTTTCCTTGTTGTTCCTCGCAGCCCTAATTAAAATAATGCTTCTTATCACGTAATGAATATACATTAAAGCCTTTCAGGACGTGAGCACGCGAACCCTGAGCGGGTTAAGACAATTTTTTCACGTGACCGCAGGTTTACATCCCGCTCACGAACTTGTTTATATATAATGATCGTAACAAATTAGGTTTTACGCGATAGATACCTGAAACATGCAACATGCAGCCGACCTAAAACTGCCGTCCTCTTTATCTTGAGTTACAACTTTTTTGCAAAGAATTGGCCGTTTTATGAGTTTGCTAATAGACCAGGCTATCGGTCAATATGCATGAAAGGTCCTCAAGACTCGACCACAGCAATGGGAACCTCAAGTTTTTTTTTTAAATTGGCCAATAAAGTTTGCAAAAATTTTGGCTCATCTAGTCCAAAGGATTAAATCATAATTTCCATCCCAAATCAGGATTTTGCTAAAAAAATTAAGATTATCCCGAGGCAATATGAATGTTTAAGGGTCGAAAAATTCTCAGTTTGATTTGGATAGTTCTCAATTTGATTTAGAACGTTCTCAATTTGGTTCAGAAAATTCTCAACTAGGTTTGGAAAATTCTCAATTGTACTAAGAAAAAGTCTATTGTACAAGTCTAAGTACAATTGTACAAGTCTTGCAAATGAAGTACTCGAACCTCACGAAAATGGTCGATTCAGTTTGAAACCACCGCATTATTCCGAACTGCCGATTAACTGCTCGAAAAGATGACAGTGACTAGGTTGAGTCTGTATGCTCGAACTGAAAAGTAAATAATGAAGTTTTGGAGGAAAACTGGCGATTTCGGCCAGTTATCAATACGAGAACAAGCGCCGAAAATATCCGCCAAAGTCCTCGCCTCCAAGTCCGTGGATTCAGGTCTCGTATTAAAAAGCGATCAAGAATCATTTTCGCCGGATAGAGACGGCTGGTCAGAGCATGTTGGGTTTTCTAACGATCGTTCAATGGTGCTCGGCTGTTCTGGCAGAGATCACCAACTCAGCCTTTTTTTATTGAATCATTCAAGGCTCGCATTTCATTCGGGATATACTTAGGGTTGAATAATAATTCTGTTTGTACTTCAGTATTGATGAAGTAAATTAAAGTAAGTAGGTACTTCAATAGTTGGAACAGTCCAATTATCCGATCGGGGGTTCAGGATAAAGTGATCTATCAATCAGTACAATATACTTCGATTTTTACAGCAAATATGGGACTAAAAATAAATAGATCAGCGGAACTTCGGATACCAAATCCCAATAAGTGACTTCTTTGAAATGTATTTTCTAAGATTTCAATTTTTTTTTTTTCATTAAGTGTCCATGTTAATCCTAACCAGAAAAATGCAAATTATTTGTTCTTCGCGTTCTGTTGATTTGGACGTTTCGGTCGATTTTCACACACTCGTCTTGACTCTTCCACCGGCGGTCGCACCTGTTGAAGGCGCCTGGCCAATTTGGCAGTCTCTGCTTTCAGCTGAGCAGCGTTTGTTATCACAGCTTGTCTGAGAAGATGAAGATTTGACAAGATGTATCACTTGTTTAGAATCCGAATTACAGAATCTTTCTCATTTATCGTTTGGACCCGTAACTCGCAAATCACTGGCTTTATCAATGGGCCTCAAGCAAGTTAGAAGATTGATGGTCCCAGAAAATCATTTATCTCGCTGAACAGAAAATAATGGTCTGTTCTTATGTAGCTTTTCGAATCCGAATGGAGAATTTTTCAACCCGAGTTTCGCCTTGGGAATTTCACAATTTGATTTGGAAAATTGTCTATGTAATTTGAAAAATTCTAAAATTGATTAGGAAAATTCTCAAATTGATTTGGAAAATTCTCAAACTGATTTGGAAATTTTTTAAATTGGTTTGGAAAATTTTAAATTGGTTTGAAAAATTCTCTATCTGACTTGTAAAATTTAGCGTTATTTAATAATGCTACATCCTGACCATTTCAGTTCATTATCACTAATGAGCCTTTCTAAAATCACAAAACTTTCAAAACCACAGCAAACCTACGTGGTCAATTTTCTCCAGTACTTCAGCAGCTTCCGTTATGATGTTTGTTTTCCCTTCTAGTGAGAAAATCTTTTATGGGTTGAAATATTCAGAATCAAACCCACATTCAACCAATTGGTTTTCTCTTTGCCCGAGCAATCGCTTATTATTCAGCTTTAATGCGAACCTTACCCGATCGCTGCGCCGGGTTAAAACCTGATCCGATTATGAGACCTAACCACCCTCGTACCCCGAACGATTGCCAGAGCCGTCCACCCCTTCACCACCCATTAGACTTCACATCCGAATCAATTTAAGCACTCGTTCCAGTATTGATGAAACTTTCAGGTCCTTCCTCTCAGACGCCTCTATTGAATTACCTGTGAGCACTGGCAGTTCTAGCTGAACAGTCTGTTTCTGCGCTTCTTTACTAAGCCTCAACATCCATGATGCATGAGGGAAAAATTAGAGGCCTCGCCTTCTCCGGGAGAATGCTCTGATATTTTTGAAATGTTAGACGTGTTTCGAAATCTTCTTCTCTCGATCGTATAGAATCGATTATCCTCTCGTGGAATTCAGAGGGCCCACAAAATCCTTCGTGTCATCTCTATCTAAATTTGAATGTAAATGTACGCTTACGCTGGGTTTACACGAGTCTAGTTGGATGATATTTTTTTCTGGTCCTTACGTCAAAATAGGTATAAGTCGACCTGTATCCGAGCAATCTGTCTTACCTGGAAGGCCAGCAAAAAAAGTGTTTGTTTCTCTGGATTTTGGAAAATTTATTCTGTTAGACGGTTTTTGTATTGGTAGATTGTATTTTAGCCTCTTAAAGCTGTAGGTCAATTCTTTTTAACCGACCCAAAAACTATGTATCTATTTGTGTCCTGATCCTAACCTTGCCAGTCATGCCACCGAGGGTCTTCAGAACATTTTCAAATCCTACAGTTACCGCGGATCATAGCATTCAAATAACGGAAACTTGAAAATACATTACAAAAAGAAAGGAAAAAAGCTGCAAATAGACAACGATAAAATGTCAGTGGCAAAATTTAGAATTTTCAAAAATATTTTTTTCCCATGTTTTTGAGATTTATGCTACATTTTTTACCGTAATGCCACTAATATTAATCCTAAAAAAATGAAAAATGGTGGTACCGAATGGCAGACTTTCTCGACATCACAGCGAAAGAATTTTTGAAATCGGATCAAAATAGGCTGCGTGAGAGTGGAACAAACATACCGGAAAAAGCGACAAAAAAATCCTTACACGTCAACTTGAGTAACCTCCGTTTTTTTAATTCGGTTAAAAATAGCTAATGTTCTACTACTGCAATAGCCTCGTAGTAGAAGACAAATCGGGGATTTATAATAGGTATTTCCCGTACACGAGGCTGTGATTTCCAAAACTCGCTCCTTGCAATTTTAACGAAAATTGGGGTGACAGCTGTTTCTGAAAGGTTTGTGTCCGCTCTTTCAGAATCCGAAGTCAGAATTGAGAAAAACGCGCTCCTTCTCCGTTTAATTGACCTTGAAATACCTGGATGAGATCCAAAACTCGTTCCTTGCAGTCAGTTGTGAGTTCCAAAATTACCTAGCTCGATGAGATTTTGGTAGTAAAACTCGCTCCTTGAGCTAGGTAACCTTGTCAAGAGAAACCTGTCACCTCAGTTTTCGCCAAGACGCCAAGCCATAACCATGCGTGTCTTCATGGATTTATGTGAGATCTCTAAAGACTCTAAGCTGGGTCAGTTCCAAAACTCGTTAGATGCAAGGTTTAGTGCCAAAACTCGCTCCTTGTGAATTTAAATTCGTTCCTACGCAATTATTTTTCAATAGATTTATCTTTCCTTGCATACAGAGCTCCATTGATGTAATCTAAATCATGTGGTGCAAAAAAAAAACATGTGAATCGGCTGTATAATGACGTTTTAGAGGTTTTTCGTGATTTCTGAAAAACGGTTTACATTGCAAGGAGCAAGTTTTGGAAATCAGTGCCTCACATGTATTTACAGAATCCTACCTATGCGACTGGAATAGATCTTCAGCGGAATTGTGGGGTCGGTTATTGGGCGAACAAATAGTATCGACAACGCCCTGGTACGTAGAACTCAAAACAAAGGGGTGACCCCTTTGTCGATTCATGAAGCTCCTCCACACCAAGGCTGTGAAGGAGTCGTTTGTACTCGGCGGAACTAAATATAGACATTTTCCGCCTCTTGGAGAAGAATGCTAACGTTGAGGGAAGATGGTAGAACAAGAGTGGGGGGAACACTCTTTTTATAACAAAGATTTCTGAACGTCTCCCTTTCAACATCTGAGTCGACTGAGAATGCGACGGGCTTTCTGCCCAAAGGGAAAAGCGAATGAGGGGACAGAATGAAGGATTGAATGGAAGATGTGGGGAGGTCTTGCCTCTGGTCAGAGGAGCTCGAAATATTTTCGGAAATGAGTCGGGCGAAAATAGCGGGCGGGCGGATTCAGTGACCGCTGTACATTACCGCTGCCCCTGACCTCGTCTGTGGAGAGTTGCCAGAATTCTGTAGAACAATGCGCTCGCCTTTATCCGAAGAATTTCAAAGACACGCTACGCTTGAGTTCGTGGATTTTTTCGTGTATCAGCCTATACCTACCTACTTGACTGAATAATTTGTCTTCTCCAAAAATTCAGAAATTGGTTTTCTAATTTTTTTTGAGTAGCACAGCTTGACACACCACCTGCGTGCCTCAAATTTAAGCGAATGAGATTTGTAACAACCTATATGGCGAACAACCTATTGCATTATGATATTAATATTAAAAATTTTATAAAAGTATAACAATGCCAACTCAAAAGATCAACTTTTTTAAGAAAATTACCAATTTTTTGACAAGCCATATTTCAGAAACTATGACAGCTAGAAAGCTGCGGCTGCGAATACCTAATTTGTCACAAATTTAGCCAACTTGCTGATCACATAATTTCCTTAAACACGGATAGTATAAAAGATATGTACATATTTTCAAGTCTTGGTTAAGTGTTAAGACTAAAAAAGTTTCTAGAAACCGATGGTTTCTTGTATTGTTTCAAAACGTAATTTTTGGTCCTTCTGAAAACGAACCTATTAGGCAGTTTAGGGTCCTTGAGGCCTTAGAGGGGTTTTCCAAGGTTTATCTTTGGTTCATCAGGCAATTTCCTCGCCCAGACTTTTCAGTCCCTCTTTTCAGACCCTTTGGAAATGTTAAGAATTTTATTACAATTTGTTAGAACGTCCAACGTTTTTGAAGTCTCTCCACATTCATTTTCCACTTGGCTGTCGAGCGGTTTTCTGGACGTCTTCTACACCAGTCAAGGAATTGAAATATCTTAGGAAATGAGTCGACCGAGAATAGCGGTCCGATCGACCGCTATGCTGTGCCCCTGACCATGACGATGGCAAGTTGCCAAGAATCTGTGAAACAATGTGAACACATCTCACCCCGACATACTTTTAACTTTTTTTGTTGTTTAATAAAAGCAATCACTCGAATTTTCGTGAGAGGGTTTCCAACTTAATTTTCTCCTCAGTATACGAGTTTCCCTCGCACCTTGGGAATCGCTCAAACCATCAACATCATGTTTTTACTTTCATATTTAACAGCTTTGTCAAAATGGGTTGGAGTGCAGTTCGGTTTGAAACGATTTTACTCTGAAACTATATACGAGTTTAAAAATTCCGTCCAAAGAAGCCAAAATGTCAGCGTGAAACCGATCTAAAAACAATAATGATTGACTGGGTGTCGATCGTGAGACATTCCCGACGGAGGTTCTCGACTTACGTGTATTCGGTACCGAGCAAAGTGAGAAAACGGAGGCGGCAAGCGAAACATGAACAAGATAAGATAACAGGAGCCAACTCGTCTTGTCCGGCAGCTTGTCCCTGCTGGCCCCATAAGGTGAGTTTTAACCGGTTTCAAAAATTTAATTATATCTTGAAGCAAGCGTACAAAAAATGGGTTAAACATACGCCACTATGTGCAGAAAAGGTTTGGGATGGTGAACAGGTAGAAGTTGAAGTGTTCATTTGCATTAATCGATGTTTTATTTCATAATCTTTGTGTCAATGTCAGAGGGGTACCTTTTTTGTGAACGATTTTTCAAGCGCACGCTAACTTTAGATCTGAACAGAAAAAGTACTGTGATATCAACAACAATACTCACAACACCAAAACCACCACCAAGAACTCTTGAATTTGGACAAACAATTTCAATGTGGATTCATTTTTGTTTCAGAAGACGCGGTACCAGGATGACGAAGGGGCGGACATTCCCGTCGGTAAAGACGACGACCGTGCGCCGCGCATCATTCCCGAGCCAGTGCAGCTCAACCACTCCCCTCTCCTTGCTAACAAGGTAAGATAAAACACGTGGAAACACATTCAAATGTTTTCAGGACACATTCTTTTTCAACAGGACTCTTCCCAGCAAAAGGTGGCTTTTAGCGGTGACGGCGCGACACGACTGGATTCGTCAGCCAAGGATGAAACATATAGTACCTACCGACAGCATGAGAAAAATGTTAGTGTTCTGGATGAACGATCGGAGTGGAGCATTGTGATCTTTTCGGGTGGGTATTTTGGTATTTTCTGCGGTGACTACTCCAAGGATATAGGTATCTGGGGCCTGGTATATTTTCTCTGCGGTTGCCTCTTGGTTCATTCATTAGAAAGTTTTTGCTTCTTTCGTTTTGCAACAAACTGAACACGAAAACGGCAACGGAAACGAACTTCTCGTTGATAACGAAACTTCTTCCTCTTCTTTTTCGCCCTTGGCTCGTTTTCCAAACAGTTAGCTCCGGCAACGAGCTAAGGACGTTTTTCGTTACGAAACAGCAGCTCGATTTTCGAGTCGAACTTAGTACTGTCTCGTAAACGAATGTTCTAGCCTAACCTTCTCGGAAGATAAACAATGTTTATTAAACATGCAGTGTTTTTCGTCTCTTGGCGCCCCGTGGCAGACATCTAACTTTTTAGATCGAGTCAAATCCACTATCTCAGCGGTTCTGAATTTCTGGTTCTGCGTCTTTATTCGTTGTAGTTCGATAAATCTAACATTAAAAACGACTCTGAATCAAGAATTTCGAATATGAGTAATGCAAGACACTACAATTCACTGAACCTCACGAATTGAACTGAAATGTTTGTCTCGGCAAGACCTAACACCCCGTTTAATCGAAATTTGGATAACGCACAGTACTTCCGATATATTTGCATTTTTAGTGTTTTTATTGTATTTTTTTCCGCCCACAAAAATGAACCGAATTGCTCGTTCTTGATCTTGAAATCTTTGTTTTACCTTGCAGAATATGTAGGTATACATCTCACATTCGGAAGTGCAAAGAAAATTTTGATTAATCTCAAATTGACAATATCTGGATGAATAAAGCATTAGAATTCTTTGTGAACGTCGCGTAGTACTTGAACGTCGCGGTATAGTAAGCCCACGTCTCTTTTTTGTTGTCTACCAATCCGAAAAACGTCAAACTCATTCCAAAAATTCGACATTTTCAATTTCGCTGAAACAACCATTTGGCTCAACGATTCGTTTTGAAGATTGCACAAATATTGTTGCCAGGATCTCGTTCTCTTGAATGGGAAACGCGGCGAAAAAAGTGGCGACAGGAACTCGGAATAAATTTACGGTCGTTTCTTCCCTCCACGCGCGAGTATTCAGAACAGTTTCTCCCTGCCTTTATTTGTTATTCGGCCCAGCCTTGGGCCTAAGTCTGGGCTTAAATCACTGGGATCGGACTTGCAGGAAAACGACTTTGCTCCTCTTGAGCTTTATCCAATTCCGCCGTATCTGTATCCGCTGACAAGAACGAAGAGGACTGCTGGGCCGTGACACACGATTGGCAAGATTGCGGAGATGATGCTGCAGAAATTGATGGGATTTAAATTTAGAATGCGATCGAACGGTCCTTGCTAGCACGCAGAGTCACTATTTTGAATTTAGTAGTTAATCCTTTCAACCAAAGAAAAAATGAAAACATTAAAATTCCAATATTCGAAAGTACCGTACGCATGATCGGAATTCCAGTTTCAAAGGATAACAATTCCTTGCAGATACAAACATTCCAGTGGAGGAAATTTGAACAATGTATTGAGAATCAAGGAAAATAATTATGGCTCCTTGTGTAAATGCCCAGACACTCATTTCAGAAAGTGATTACAAGTGAAATGATGAGGGTAAATTTTTTCTGAACCTCCAATCCGATTTGAACTTTAGGCAAATTACAATACTTCCGATTACTCTGTATTTATTGAACTAATAATTGCTTACGCCTGTGAAGAAGAGAAGACAGACAAAGTGACAGGCAACTGGAAAGATGGTCGTACATGGTTAAACGTTTTGTGGTGCACAGATGGGGGAAACGCAAGACCTAAGCCCAAATTCTGGTATGCCAATTTGGGACCGAATCGAACGTTTTGACTAATTTGAAGGCCCAAATCAGGGCCACTACACTTCAGGCCCATGAGGGTCTAATATTAGAAAAGAGGCAATAGGTACATAATGTTGTTTCTCGTAAAAATTCTCGGTAACTCAAACTGATGCTGACACGTAAACTCGACGCTCAAATTGTGACTGATACTGAAACACAAACTGAAACTAAAACCCAAAATGAGACTCAAACTGATAATCATAATCAAACTAAAACTGGAACTAAAACTCAAATCCATACCCAAACTGAAACTAAAACGCAAAATGAAACTAAAAATCCAACGCGAACTTAAACTCACACTCATAATCAAACTGAAACTCAAACTCAACCTGAAACTCAAACGCGAACTTAAACTCAAACCCATACTCATAATCAAACTTGAACTCAAACTCATAATCAAACTTGAACTGATGTTCAAACTCGAACTTGAACTCAAACTCATAATCAAACTTGAACTGAAATTCAAACTCGAACTTGAACTCAAACTCATAATCAAACTTGAACTGAAATTCAAACTCGAACTTGAACTCAAACTCATAATCATAAACGAAAACTCACGCTTAAACTCATTCTCATAAATTCAAACTCATACTCATAAATAAATACTCACGCTCAAACTTGAACTAAAACTAAAACTCGAAATGAAACTAAAAATCGAAAGTGAACTCATAATAAAACTGAACCTCAAACTGAAACTCAAACGCGAACGTACACCGAAACGCTAACTACAACTCAAACCCATACTCATAATCGAACTCGAACTGGAATTCAAACTCAAACTTGAACTCAAACTCATTTAAACTCAAATTGAAATAGTGAAACCTAAACTCAAACTGTAACTGAAACGCGAACTTTTAACTCAATCTGATATTCTAACTTAAAGGTCGAAAGAAAGGTTGACTGAAACTTTAATTCGAATTCAAACTGAGATTTAAACTCAAACTGAAAACTGAAACTCATACTAATATGAGAACGTGATTTAATTTTCATAGTCAAAATGAAACTCATGCTCAAACTCATAATCAAATTTGAACTGAAATTCAAACTCGAACTCGAACTCAAACTCATAATCAAACTTGAACTGAAATTCAAACTTGAACTTGTGCTCATACTCATGATCGAACTTGGACTGACATTCAAACTTGAACTTGAACTCAAACTCATTATCAAACTTGAACTGAAATTCGACATCAGTTTGAGTTTAGCGTCAGTATCAGTTTTAGGTTCGGCGTCAGTCTGAATTTGGACATCAGAATCAGTTTAAATTTGTAAATCAGTGTCAGTTTGAGTTCGCCTTTCTTTCGACCATTAAGTTCGAGTTTGAATTTCAGTTCAAGTTTGATTATGAGTTTGAGTTCAAGTTCGAGTTTGAATTTCAGTTCAAGTTTGATTATGAGTTTGAGTTCAAGTTCGAGTTTGAATTTCAGTTCAAGTTTGATTATGAGTTTGAGTTCAAGTTCGAGTTTGAATTTCAGTTCAAGTTTGAAAATGAGTTTGAGTTCAAGTTCGATCATGAGTATGAGTTTAAGTTCAAGTTCAGTTTGAGTTTAGTAACCAAACTGTTTCAGTATCAGTTCTAGGTTCAGCGGAATCAGTTCTGATTCTGATTTTCAAACTCGAACTGAATCTGGGAATCAAACTCAAGCTCAAAGGTCGAAAGAAATTTAAACTCAAACTGAGTTTCATTTTGAGTTCAAGTGTCAGGTTGAGTTTCAGTATCAGTTTGAGTTTTAGTTTTAGTTTGAGTTCACATTTCTTTTGAACATTTGAGTTTGAGTATCACTTCAAGTTTGAGTATCAGTTTCAGTTCGAGTGAATTTGAATGTGAGCTTCACTTTCAGTTTGAATTTCAGTCTGAGTTTCAGTTTGTGTTTACTTCTGACCTTTGAGTTTTGGTTTGAGCTTGATTTTGAGTTACATTTGAGTAGCCAACTCTTTAAGAAGACTATCTTGGCCCGAGAAGGTTGACATCGGGACGTGGGATGTCAGGAGAAAAATGCCGCTGAAACGACGTTTTTTGACTAAGGTAGTTTCGGTTTTTGGGGGTTTCTCGTATGATGAGTTGATTTTAAGTGCATCGGCCGAAAAGGTTTTTTGTTGAGGGTAAAATTCTCCACATTTTCGTGGGTTTGTTTGAGGTTTTTGGTCAATTGTGTGCCGAGATTTCAGTGTTTTCTGGTGGATTATGTCTGTTTTTGGTGTATCTCGAGAACTGTTGAAAATCGAAAGATGGGAAACAACGGATTCTGAGTCCATAGGAAATTTCCAACATATTTTCCGAGTAATTAGGGATCCTGAAGTTCACTCTTTTATCATGATCAAAATCAAGGTCAACAGTCAGAGTTTCTGAACGGCTGATCGGAACCCCACGAAATAACTAGGAAGCGCCTTATATAAATTTTGGTTAAGTAAAGGCGAAATTGTGGAAGATCCTCTACTTTACCTTTTTTGGGGCTCTAATTTAAAACCATTTTCCTGCGATGAAAATCATATTTTCGCCACTTTTGAATTTTGTTACCATTTCAATTTCCATCGGAAATTCTCGTTAGTTACCATTCGATTTTCGCGAGGGTGAGTAGGTGAGCGGGTTACTCCGTCGGGGGTGGCGTAGCGGTTATCGTCGGGCGGAGAAGCGGTTATCAGGAGATTCGGGTGCGGTTGGTGGGTCCGTAGATTGCGGTAGGCAGACCCGTGTAGACGGGCGGCATGTATTGAGCGGAGCGGTCGGATCGACACCAATGCTCTCTAGCGGCCGCTCGCCCAACCGCCGGGGGCGGCTCAGCCGTTAACGGGGGCGGCGGAATATCGGCCTCCGGCCGTCCCTCAGTATCAGACGGAGGCCCCTCTCGTTTGATCGTGCGCCCCTTTCACACGCTGATATCTAAATCAGCGGAACGACGTTCCGATTGCGTCGCCGAGCGGCCACGTGTGCGCCACTAACTCGGCCTAGTCGGCGGCAACAGGTACCTACTTGGCCTTCGCACTACCTTGACCTACAGTCAATGTTATGTCATTCTAATTAGGTCTTTCCTTGACCCAGATAAGAATCAAAGGTCAATGTAAAGGTGAACTGGGCTCGAATAAATTTGGAATAGATTTGAAAACTCGAGAATATTTTTTCGAAAAATACTGTCCATTATAAAAATTTACTGTCATACATAATACCTATATAGTATTATACATAATATATTATACTGACATACATAATATATTATATTATTGTTGATAACTAAATTTCTAGGACAAAACGATAGAAGCTACATATCTAAATATTTTCAAAAATTCACCGATGGTGAAATTATTTAGAGTGAACAACTCCGTTTTCTATTGATCTGCTCAAAATTATTGTTG